>CM066320.1:147297188-148586355 GCA_033807775.1 Saussurea involucrata | reverse complement strand
AAGGCGTGCCATGGTTTATCCTCTTTTGATGACGTCACAAGAAACTGTCTTTTCATATTTCAAAAGGCATCCCTGATAGTTGAGAAATATCAAGGTTGGATTTTGGTTTTAGAAGAATCACTGATGAGAAATATCAACGATGAGTTTTCTTTTTTCAAAAGGATCACTTAGAGGAAAATGTCAGTAAATAAAATTGTCTTTTGATAAGTCATCTTACTGTAGATAACTTCAGTGATTTTGGGATAGAGAACATACTTGAGTATCAAGGAACATTTACTCAGAGATTAAGAGATGAATATCATAGATATAACCTTATTGCTGACATAATGCTTGGCCGCTGAAGACTTATTCTTCAAGGTTCAACATTCCAAGCTCACTGTTGAGAAAGTTGAATCTTGTCTCATCAAGAGGTTTGGTAAAAAGATCAGCTAACTGATAGTCAGTGGGAATAAAATGAAGTTCTATGTCTCCATTCATTACATGATCTCTGATAAAATGATATCTGATTTCGATGTGTTTTGTCTTTGAGTGTAGCACCGGGTTATTTGCTATAGCGATGGCACTAGTGTTGTCGCAATAGATGGGAATTTTGGATAACTGAAGGTCATAATCTAGTAGCTGATTTCTTATCCATAAGACATGAGCGCAACATCTTCCAACAGCTACATACTCAGCTTCAGCTGTGGAGGTGGACACTGAGTTTTGCTTTTTGCTAGTCTAACTTACGAGCTTTCCACCCAGGAGCTGACAGCCTCTTGTGGTCCTTTTTCTATCTAGTTTGCAACCTGCAAAATCACTTTCTGAATAGGCAGTTAGATCGAACTCTGAGTCTTTGGGATACCAAAGACCTAGGTTGGGTGTACCCTTTAGATATCTGAAAATTCACTTCACAACGATCAAATGTGATTCTTTGGGTTCAGATTGATATCGTGCACAAAGACAGGTAGAATACATGATATCAGGACGACTCGCTGTAAGATAGAGAAGAGAGTCGATCGTTCCTCTATAGGCAGTGACATTAACAAGTTTTCAGAGGGATCCTTGTTAAGTCTCAGCGGAGGTGCCATAGAAGTTTTCATAGCTGAACTTTGAGTAAGATCGAATTTCTTCAACATATCTTTAACGTACTTACCTTGGTGGATAATTGTTCCTTTATCACTTTGCTTGATCTGAAGTCCAAGGAAGTATGTTAGTTCTCCCATCATACTCATCTTGTATTCATTTTTCATTCGTTCAACTAATCGATTACATAGAGATGGGTTAGTATAACCAAATATAATATCATCGACATATATTTGAACAAGTATGATATGACCTTTGACTTTTCTAAAAAATAGAGTGTTATCGATATTTCCACGTTCAAAGTTTTCAGCAATAGGAAAGGAAGATAAAGTGTCATACCATGCACGAGGTGCTTGTTTTAAACCATAAAGGGCCTTATCTAGCTTATAGACATATTCTGGATGCTTAGGATCAGCGAATCCTGGTGATTGTTCAACATAAACTTCTTTATTTAGCTTTCCGTTAAGGAATGCTGACTTAACGTCCATTTGGTGAACTTTGAAGTCTTTGTGAACTGCATAGGCTAAGAAAAGTCGAATTTCTTCAAGTCTTGCCACTGGGGCAAATGTTTCATCATAGTCTATGCCTTCCTCTTGTCTGTATCCCTGAGCAACTAGTCTAGCCTTGTTGCGGGTCACAGTTCCAAATTCATCTAACTTGTTTCGATACACCCACTTGGTGCCTATAACAGTGTTGTCAGATGGTCTGGGGACAAGATTCCAACTTTGTTTCTTTCAAACTCAGCCAACTCTTCTTGTATAGCACTGACCCAGTTTGGATCTCTGAGGGCATCATCAGTTTTCTTTGGTTCAATCACCGAAATAAAATTAACAAAAAGACAAATATTACCTGAACTTCGTCGTGTCTGAATAACTGCATTTGGATCACCTAAGATTTGCTCGATTGGGTGATTCACGGTCCATCGCTGAGCAGGAGCACAAATCTCTGGATCAGAATGGATTTCTAGTGGTGCTGAAGAATAGGCTTCAGCAGTGATGGCTTTAGGTATGTCAGGCAGGAGTTGCTAAGGTTCAGATGATATTTCGTTTACTGATTGATGAATAGAAGTAGATGGGTTTTCAGAGGTTCAAGGTTCAGAAGGAGGCAAAGTGTTTATGGGAACAGCTGATACCCAGGATGAGGATTCAACTTCACTTGATTGCATGCTAGAAATGATGATGAGATCATCATCAGTGGTTGGGTTGTTGACCTGAGGATCAGAATTGAAGTTTGCTTCTGATTCCCCATAATGAGAAAAGATCCACTGATTCAATTCTTCGTTATCAGTAGTAGATCTAGAATTTGCTGAACATGATTCATCAAAAGTGACATGAATGGTTTCTATGGCAGTTTGTCTTCTCTTGTTGAAGACTCTGAAGGCTTTAGATACTGAGGAGTATCCAAGGAAGATTCCATCGTCAGCTTTGGGATCTAACTTTCCAAAAGTATCTATGTTGTTTAAAATGAAGCACTAACAACCAAAGATATGAAGAAAGCTGATAGATAGCTTTCTCCCATGGAAAGGTTCATAGGCAGTTTTGTTGAATCTTTTAACTATCAGCGACCTATTTTGAGTAAAACCGGCAGTGTTGACAGCTTCTGCCCAAAATTGAGTTGGAAGTTGAGAATCACTGAGCATAGCCTGAGCATCTTCGATGATCGTTATGTTTCTTCTTTCAGGGGCTCCGGTTTGCTGAGGTGTTCTCCCCGCTGAGAAGTTGTGAGAAATGCCCTTACTCTCAAAGAAGTTATCAAGAGAACGGTTTTTGAATTCAGTCCCATGATCACTCCTAATTGAGCGAACCGTCATATTATTCAGGACTTCCATTTTCTTGACAAAAGAGATGAGTTCATCTTGGGTGTCACTCTTAGCACGGAGAAACATTACCCAGATATAGCGAGAGAATTCATCTACTATGACGAGAGTATATTTCTTTCCAACGATGGCTTGTATGTTGACATGGCCAAATAAATCCATATGGAGGAGTTGAAGAGGGTTTGTCACTGATGACACTTGTTTTGATTTAAAACTAGCTTTAGTTTGCTTTCCTTTTTCACACGCTGAGCAGAGTATGAGTGCTGAGGCAAGCCAGTGACTAGTTCTTTTGAGGAAATAGCGTTCAATGTTTTGAAGTTTAGATGAGAGAGACTTTTATGTCATAGCCAGTTGACATCTGAGGATTCTTTAGATAGAAAGAAAATGTTCTAAGTGGTTGTAGAGTCCATGTTTAGGACATTAACATTTTCGAAACGATACCCGCTGAGAGCAACTTTTTCTTTCTTGTCAGTGACAAAACATGCTTTCTTTGTAAATAATACTTTGTAGTCTTTATCACATAGTTGGCTAATGCTTAGAAGATTATGTTTCAGTCCTTCTACGTTAGTGACTCTTCTGAAGGTAGTTGTACCATTTGAGAGTACACCAAACCCTCGGGTATATCCTTTTCCATTTCCACCAAAAGTCATTGAGGGACCTTTCTCTTCCTTGAATTCAGTGAGCATGTTCTTTTCTCCAATCATGTGTCGAGAGCATCCACTATCAAGATACCAGATACCTTTCGAGACCTGCAAACAAAAGGAAGATTAATTTTGAATTGGTACCCACTTTACAATGGGTCCACTTTGTCAGTGGAAGAGGAAGAGGAAGAGGAAGAGGAAGAGGAAGAGGAAGAGGAAGAGGAAGGATCAACGGTCTTCACAACATCTGATGATTCAGCATCAGTGGTGACCTTCACTTTGGTTAATTTCTTAACCTTATTGGTATTTTTCACCTTGGCTTGATTTTCACCTGGGATGATCTTCTTTGCCTTGGAGGCAGTCATCTTCACCTTAGCTGATTTCTCAGCTTTGGTGGTTGTGGGACACTTACTAGCAATATGGTCAGTAAGTCTGCAGAGAATAGCATTTCCTATAGCTGAAAGTAGATTTAGGACCATAGGCATGAGTATTAGAAAGCTTTAAATGAGTAGGGCCTGTACCAAGAATGCCTTTAGCATCAGAGATCGAAGGAATTTTAGGTTCTTCAGATTTCTTAGCTATGGCATCAACCTCTATTCTAGGGGTTGATCGCTGAACATGTTCAGGGATCTTAACTTTTGAAACAGAAGGTTGATTAGCTGAAAGTTTAGTCTTCTTCAGCTTTGCCACTTTGGTACCTTTATGAGGATTTTGTAAAATGGTTTTTCCTTTGTCTTTGAGTTTGGGGCTCAAAGGAGATTTTTCCTCATGGATAGGAGTATTAGAAGAAGAACACTGAGATGATGAGGTGTCAGGGATGGAGGATACGAACATTCCAAACTTAAGAATGGAACGATCTTGTCTTGGTTCTTATGTGTTAGCATTAAAACCAAGACCACTTCTGTTATTCACAGGGATCTGAGCACCGATTATCTCAGTGATCTTTGTTGATAATTTACACCATCCTTCAACAGTAGCTTTTTCAGCTTTCAATTCAGCGATAGCTTGTTCGCATTCAATGCTGATTACTTGATTTACATAGACCTGATCGTTTAAACTTTCTTCAATATTAGAGAGTTTTTGAATCTTTAAATGTCATTTATTAAGCTGTTCAATTAAATCTAAATTTAGTTGTTCAGCTTAGGTTTTGACATTCAGGACATCATATAAATCAACAGTCAGCGAATCGATAACACGAAGTCTATCATCAATGAGTGCTGGGATAGAGATGGTTGATACCTGAGAAGTGGAGGGAACGTCAGAGGGTTCTTCCTTCACTTCTTGGATTTCGTCCATAAGATAGAGATTGGCCTCATCTTCTTCATCAGAATCTGATTCTTCATCAGATTCAGCCCAATCGTGTTCTTCAGCGATTAGACCTTTACCTTTTTTTGATAGTTTTTCAACTTCAGGTATTTTTTCTTAACTTTAAGGTATTTGAAGTTACTCTTTCTTGAAAATCTCCCGAAGGAGTTTGTTAAGAGCGCTAGGAATTCATCAAGTTCAGACGGATCATTTTCTGATGAATCATCAGAGTTTGATTCCAACTCAGTGATTGTGACAGAAGATCGCTGAGTGGGCATCAACTCTGAGGAGAGTAAAGCGACATGTGTGCTTTTTGAACCTTTTACAAAATGCTTCTTAAGTTGAAAAGATTGCTCATGACTGAGCGTGGTGCCAAAAAGAGTGCTTAAGGTCATATATTTGAGATCCTTAGATAGTTTAAGACATGTAGTATAAATGTCCCAACTTTCAGGGAGACATTCCAAGAGTTTTGTCAGAATCTCAGAGTTAGAGTAGGTCCTACCAACAGTTTTTAGATCAATAATTAAATAGTTAAAACATTGGTGTACTTAAGATAAAGTTTCATTCTTACCACAAATGAAGCTTTCATATTGTCTTACCAGATTTGTCCTTCTAGACTCTTGTACGTCAGATGTACCTTCATATTGAACACAGATTGTGTGCCACATGGCTTTAGAAGTTTTGAGGTTCATGACGGAATGATAGACCTCGTCAGATAGAGCCATAGATATGATTGATCTGGCTTTGGTATCAATGACTACCTTCTTCTTATCATCTTCAGTCCATTGGGAGACCTCTTTGATGATCTGTCTTTCAGGAATGCTGGAGTAGTAGCAGTGGCAGCAACAACAGGAGAAAGAATGGATGGAACATATGGTTCAGTTTCCACATAGTAAGGCATAGTGGGATCTACACCTTCTAGGAAAAGCATAATTCGAATATTCCATAGATTAAAGTTGTCTCTGCTAAATCGAGGAGGTTTTGCAAGAAAACCATTATCAATATAGTACGTGTTTGTGTTTTGTGCCATTTAAAGAATAGCAAGGAAGAGATTAGTATATGCAAGATTTTGTTTATGAGATTAAACAATTTGCTATGATACCACTTGTTGGTCCCGAAGGGGTTATACAAGTACAAAGGTTTGTAAAGGGGGGGGGGGGGTTGAATACAAACACAAGATTTATAGTTTTCTAAATTGTTTATTGATAAATCAAACAAAATTTACAGTTTGTTGGGGAATAAGATTAAGTAGAACCTAATCTAAACAAACTTAAAGAATCACTAAGTATTCTTGCACTAGAAATCAGACAAAAGAGAGTATAGAAAAATAGGGATATTTTTCTAAGCACTAAGTAGTTCAGGGGAGACCACCTTCAAACTGAATGGGTATTCTGACTTTTTGCACAACATGCTTTGGGCCGTATGGTGAACAGTGTAGTGGCAGAGTGGTTGTACGATCTTGGACAAAAGCATGTCTTTGTCTGACAAATCGTATGATGTGTGCAAGGAGATAAGACAAACATTTCTTGAAGTAGAAGCTTCATGAACAGCGATCGCTGAGTTGGTCTTCCATTAGGTAAGAGTTGATGTAAGTCAGCTATCGCTGAAGTCTTCTTCTTGAAATGTCGCGTGTATGAACTTGTCTTCGTTTCACTGATGCCCGTATCAGATCATTAGTAGACTTGTCACTTGTTCATTCAGCTTCGTCTTCGATGTCAGCGATGAACACTTTGTCGCGAAACTTTTCTTCAGGGATTACATTTAACTTGTTACAAATAATACTATCAGCGATACTGAACATGCTCAGTGTGCTTATCGCTGATGACAAAACATTAATACATAGGATATCATCAGCGATACTGAACAGACTCAGTGTGTTTAACGCTGATGGAAAAACACTAATACATACAAGTCAAATGCAATTTCACTAAGTAATTCTAAGGGTCATTATCAAATCACTGAGAGAGTTTGGATCAACAATCTCCCCCTATTTTATGATGACAAAGCAACATAAGAAAATTGCTAAGTGTAAAAACATAAGGATAAAACGGACTCATAGATGCGTGTAAAACGGACTCTTAGAAACTCATTCACTACCCCAACAGTCATCACTACAAAGAAATTCAAGTACACACAAGTAACAGGTACGTTCACCATGTGCAATTATGAACGTACCATACCTGAAGATTCTTGCTACCAACGTTATGAGTCCCGATTCTTATGACCCTGTTGACCATAAAATATCTTATCTTAAAGTGCCTAATGTACAATCTCACTTTCATCCGCTTAGAAAAACGTTAGTTTGAGTCTAGGTATCCGAAATCAACACCTAAATCTCTCAAACTTATGCTCTGATACCAACTTGTAACACCCTCAAATTTGGAAATATCAACTAATTTAAAGTTTTCGATATTACATCAAGTAAAAGATAAAACTTCCTTCTGCAAATCAAAACTTGGAATACCCAATTAGAATTCAAGATTTATCCTCAACAGGTAACAAACCAAGTCTTACATAAAGACAAATTAAAGTTCGGGTGTTACTAAAAATCCATAATAGTCGCTATCTCCGAATGCGGAAACATCACCAAATAGCTACATCCTTCTCGTGCATTTAACTAGTACTCAACTCTTCACAATGTTGCTAGTACCATTTTCCCCAATAAGGACCTGATGCACATGCCGGAAAATAAAAAGGTTAGGCTTAACGCCTAGTGAGGTCAACAGTTTTCGCCACTATATAATCAATAAATCGGAAAGAATATTATTTAAATCGCAATTCTCATTAAGCAAAACGTTTAGGATAAATAGTGATGTCCTTTCCAAAATCTCATTTTTCGTAGTAAAACACTTAAATAGAAACACTCTGAAAACATAAAACTAAACCCAATACTCACGCGAAGCATAAATAGGATAAAAATCCGAATACCAAAGCATGGACATAATTACTTCATGCAAACCTTAATATATGTGGAGGGGATCCAATATTAAAGTCATCAATTGCAGTTACTCGCACAAGACCAAACGATAGTAAAACATGGATATTACAATATCCGAAAGTAATATATCCAAAACCCACCATTCGGTGACGGGGGAGACCCGATTCCATTGAATGTCACGGAACATAAAAGTAAGTCGCATATACATGATCAAGATCCACACTACGAATCAATAGTCATTCCATTAATTATATATTTCACTCATTCACAAGAAATTACAATATGGTCATTGGCCGTTCCCCGACCTTAAAGTCCACAACTATTACTCATCTCGACCCCGTGCCTATTTCTTGGTACATTACGGGAACTACAACCACGGGTCATTGTCCGTTGCCCGAATTTAAAGTCCACAACTATTCCCCATTAAGACCCCATGCCTATTCCACATTACAAACGAGGATGTTCCTCCCACTCAAACTGACTCTTATGCCTATGGATCAATTGCATTATAGTCTAAAACATTACGTGACTCCAAATGAATGAACTAGCGCATTCAAAACATGTAATTCTCAAATAAGATGAAATATATGCATATCATAACCGAAGCTCTACATTGAGCTATTAAAACCGAACAAATGTCTTCAAGGCTCTTTTAAGTCAAAATCGAGCCAAAATGCTCAAAACTCAATTGGCCATCAAATAGAGGTCCTCAAATATAAAATGCATTTAATCGGCGTTCATGTAAACACATACCTCAAAGATATGCTTAACCCAAAACTCTTTATTGGTTGAGACAAACCATTTTCCAAATGAACTCATAACCTTATGTTTCCAAAATGCCTCATAACACGATAACTTGCATTTTCCAAATGGTATATAAACCCAATTATACAAAAAATACATAAATCATAAAATACTCCATTTGTACAATAAATCACCCAAAAGAACACATTTATAAGATTTACTCGTCAAAATATCCAAAAGCCAAATATAGGCATTTCATAAGATTTACCAAATATGAAAACTTTGACAAATACTCAACACATTGAAAAATACCAAGTAAACACGTTATTACTTCAAAATACACATTTTGGCATGTACATAGTTTTTACAAAGCAACTTAAACTCACATTGCTAGATTTAGGCTAAATATAGGGTTTTGCCCCAAACTTTAGTTTTCTTGGTGAAAACTTGAATCTACAAGCAAAGTGTTTCATTCAGCTTCTAACCCTTAGATCCAACACTTGAAAAGTGTTTCTTTCACCTCGAAAGATCCAAAACCTAAGGCACAATGGAATGAAGAGAAGGAAAACGAAGAACACATAAAACCCTAGCTTAAAATCGGGAGAGAAGAAGAGCTTACCACCACAAAATACTCTTCGATCTTCCAACAAACTTCAACACTCATAATATATCCTGGAATAGCTCTCAAAATTGAAACCATAGCAACTTGAATCACTAAAAACCGAGTTATGGTGAAGAAGTTATGACCAAATGAAGATCAACCCAAAAATCCTATTTTAAGGCCCTGCACCAGCTCACGACTATGCCATGTGACTATGCCCAGGGCATTGTAGCATGGCAATGTCACCCCAAAGGTCCGGGGCTGGTTTTTCACTCTGATTATGCCCTGGCGACAATGACACTGTCATAGCCGCCTGACATTGTCACCCCACACGTACCGAACTCCAAAAACCCATTTTTCTCACCCAAAACACCCTCGATTCTCTTAAGTACTAAAAGCAATAAGTTTCCTAACGTAAAACCACAACGTAGAGGCCACAAAAACACACGAGGTGGCTTTTACTCAACGAAAATTACGGGTGTTACAACGTGTCACACCACCCACCCCACCTTACTCACCCCTTCCCACCCCTTTATGGTATTGGTGGTGGCTGGGTGGGTGGTGGTGGTGGGTAGCACCGACTCCCACCCCGTCAAAGCACCATGTCACTACTGTCGTCATTGAAACTACCATCCCTACCCCCCCCCCCCCCTCAGTCACTCATTCCCACCCACTACCCCCACGCACCGTACACCCATCCTTGTCCCCGACCCCATCCTCGCCCCATGTAGGAACCCGGATTCTCAATCTAGATGATCAATACCAAAAGATATAAACGAAAATAAACAATAATCAATCATTAGGTAAAAAGTAGACAATAAAAAAAATGAATAACTAGAAGCTCCATTGTCATATGTTCATTGAGAGACGATTTACAAGATGAACTTGGTGAACTCACACAGTGGTGTGTGTAAAATCTCTGTCAAGATGCTCTCAGGGTTTGTTACAAAGTATTCCTCTATATGTAATGATATGAAAAGTTACAAAATGGTAACAAATGAATCTTCTATATATAGCCTAAATCTTGGAAAAGTCAAAACACTATCCAATGGATGAGCTCCACGTGAACGATGCAATAATTGCTTCTCGGTATAAGCTGTCATGATATGAGAAGATGACACTTGAGCAATTGAGGTTTGGATTGAATCCTGAGGTTCGTATAGAGGTGACCTAAGGGGCTCTAGTTTACCGCGTCTCTTCCCCATCTCCTAAATACCAATGCACACTCTTCGTCTACTTGGTAATGCATTATTTAATGAGTATACATATTAATCTCATGGTTCTTGGCAATTGTTCATGTTGGGATGCTTATCGAATTCAATCAGAGTAGATCTTGTCCATCGACAAGAGTTTCTTGAAGATGAAACTCAAGTTAAAAGATTTTACTGTCGTCGATCTTTTTCTCTTCTCTCAGATATGGCTCCTTTTACCTTCTCGTTTTTACCTTTCTCTCAACACTTCCACCTTCTCAGATCTCGTTTTATTTGTTTCAATCGCTCCTTTCCCCTCCCCTCGCGTTTGGGTTTCTACTTTCTTCATGAATAAGATGAGAGTAAGATACCATACATATGAGACCTATTTATAAAAACTTAAACCCAAACAAAACTTATAATTTAAATGTTTAAAAATATTTGAATCCTAGTTCTAAAGGGGAGATGGCAAGATGTTGGATAACCTGTTAATGGTTAAGTCTGTTATTCAGGTGTTTAAGTGTTTGAGATTTCACATCTCATGTATTAAAATGAATGTTTTAAAAGTAGGTTATCTATAATAAAAATAAAACAAAGTACGTTCTCTAATCATACTTAAAATATTTAATTTCAATTTAATAACTAATGTATAGTGAAATGGTGGATCTACAACTTTTCTCAAACAAATACCCCTTGAAAGTTAAATTGAAAACTTACAAAATCATCCAATACATATTTTAGCTGAATTCCGTCGTTTCCGGAAACTTTTAAATTTTTAGGTTGATTTCTAATTTTTTAGTTAATATTTTTTTTTATTTTCTAATATCCTTAAGAGCATCCACACTTATCTTGCAAGGCTAAGATGACAAGACATGTCATGTAGATTGTAAGATCTTGCTAAAATAACAAGGTCTTGTTAATTTTGAAAAACCTTTCAAGATGCCACATAAGATAAAACAAATACATTTATATTTAATTTAATTTCTTAATTAATTTTTTTAAACATTAATTATATATTAATATTTTTTATTAAATTTAACTCATTTATTAATTTATTTGAACATTATCTTTTTATTATTTTTATTGAATTTTCTATTCACACTTTATTTTACATAAAGAAAACAAAAATTAAAGTTTTAGTTATCTATATTTTATAAGTAATTTATTATTAGTATTATAATTATCTACATTATTTATATTATAAACAAATTATATTTAATATTTTTATGATATTAAATTATTAAAAAAACATAAAATAGTTGATAATGTGGCACTAGAGACCACGTTAAAAGGAATTTGATCTTGTATAAATGTAAAGATGTTATTGTAAAACTGATTTGATACTTTAAAAATAAGTTTGATTTTGTGTAGATATAGATGTTCTAACCTCCCAAAATTCAATAGATAAACTTTCAATACCCAAAAGAAATTTACTTGCAAAAATGGTTTAAACGGATATATGATAAAAAGCTTAAGTGCTTAAGTGGACTTTGAGAACATAATTAGTGGGCCACGTAAGCAACGGATAGTCACCGACCAACACCTCATCCCCAATATAAAAAATGAGGTGGTCAACTGGTCATCGGCAACTTTCCTCACTCCATACCCCCACCACTCTCCGCCGTGCACACGCCATGAAATCATCACGCAGAACCCGATTATACTCCTCCGCCTCCGCCGACGGCGCTACCACCACCAACACCGTCACTTACACCTTCGAAGGTGATAATCCCCGAACCAATTCCACCGAAATCCCCATCACTTTTCACCTCTCCAATCGTGAATCCACCGCAGCTGTTAAGATACAATCGGCTTACAGATCTCACGCAATTCGCAACTTAACCAACAAAATCAAAGTCGTGAACTCCGAAGCCGACAAACTACAACGCCTGATCCAACTCCAGGAAACAGTTGATGCGGTACGAACCAACAATCGAGAGCGAATTAAGATCAATGAGGCGTTGATGAGGTTATTGTTTACGCTTGATTCGGTTCCTGGACTTGATCCGACGGTGAGAGAATTCAGGAGGAACGTGAGTCGTCGGATCGTCGGGTTGCAAGAGATTTTAGACTCCATCTGTGAAGCAGGAGACGCGAATTGGGATGGATTTTTGAGGGATTGGGATGACGTCATCATGGGGATTGAACATGAGATCTGTAAGGAAAAAGGAGGAACTGATTCGAATGAATTTGAGAGATTTTGTGCAGAGAATCTAGGGTTTCAGTGCTTACAACGATTTCTTCGTCAATGAGGTAAAATCACATAATTCTACTGTTTATTGTCTAAAATTTGTTCCACATTTCTATGATTAGAATTAGATGATGTTTATTTTGATCCAATTTCATAATAATATTCAACCTATCGTCATCATCGTACTGATTCCCCTGCTGTTATCCTGCTATAGAATTGACATCACCATGTCCAAAATTCTGGCCTTTTATCTGTGTCCAACAATTATATTCAGTCAAGTAAATTTAAAACATATAAAAATCTGACTACATTTCATTACATTGGTTAATCGCAAGCCAAAACTATAATAATGCAAGAATCCAAAAGGATCTTGATCAATCTGCAACTGACAGGTCAAATTGAAAATGGAAACTACTCATGATAGAACTAAAATATGTTTTCTATTTTGCGCAAGTAATATATAGCATTCAAAACATTGTTTTAGTTCACTACGGTATTCACGCACGACATATTTTTGTAATTTCAATCGACTATTAAAAGTCATAACTCGGTCAGAAATAGAAAATTTATCAGAATTCTCAACATTTGTACCTGGAGTAAGCAACAAACAATCAACAAGAATGTGAATTTCACTTCAGTTCAGTAGCAACATTCAACAATTCATGACCAACAATTCTTTAATAACACAAACACCAATTCACTTATACCTCATCAATATTTGGTGGAAAAACATTACACATAGAAGACAAAGGGAAGGGAAAGAGTATATTTTGGATCGTTTATGGCCATATTGAATGATTTGTGCATTTTAAGTCATGCTATATTTATTTGATTTTGGTTATATTTTAAGTTGAAATGATTTTAACTTGAAAATGGTGTGAATTGTGTTTTTAATTCTCCAAGTGATTAAAAGCCTACTCAAATGATGTAAAACGTAGTGAGTTGTCGTCTAGCATCTTCGGTATTTGATACAAATTCAAAGAAGAATGATATGAATCCAAACAAATTTATGATTCTTTTTGGATTTTTTTATCGTTCCTCTCCCCTTACTCCCCGAGATTGAATTCATACCAAGATAGATAGATAGATTTGTACATCCAGCATAAAAATTTGCAAACATATTTTTCTTTTTTGGAAGGGTGTCCTAGGCTATGCGTAGACTAATCCCTTGGCAAATTATATATGAACGTAAGACATCAGCCCTAATTAAACCTTAGTACCCACTTTCTAAAATTCCATTTTGAATGATTAAATTCCTAAACTTTTTTTTAAATGAATAAACTATTTAACTTTCACATTTTGAATGATTAAGTCAATGCAGAATCTTTTGTGAATAAATAAACTATTAAACTTTTAGAAAGTGGTTACTTACATTCTATTAACCCAATAAAATACTGGTAACCGACTAGAAATGTTTTAAATGTAGAAAAAAACTTAACTCAATTTTATTGTTCCCATGACAGGAAGAGCAAAGACCTCATCTACCACATCAACAGGTAATCCCGCATCTGAGGTCTTTTGGTCTAATCCTACGTCATTCAAACCGCTCGTATACTTAACGCCATCGTTTCCCTCGTTGCTCCACGTCGCCCCATCATCTTTATTAGTGTCCGACCCATCACCGTCAGTGGTCCTTACCATCTATCTTCATTTTTTGATCCCGTTTTGTTTTCGATTCTCGGTCTTTTTTTTATCTATCTATACATACTCCAGTAAATTGTTGTAAACAAGTGGGAATTGGGAAAAAAAAATAAGAAGAGGGAGAGCGATGGTAGAGGCCAACAATGGCGATGGGTGGTATGGAGAATATACGACGATGGGCCGACAAGAGGTAGCGAGGGAAGCGTGTTGATCAAAACTTTCTCAGTGATTTGACGATGATCCTTATACTTAGTGCAGATACTTAGGTATGTTTTTATTGTTTCAGTTTCAACGATCAGATCTATACTGAGTCTGTTCAGTGATCATTGAACACGCATTATAACATATTAGAACTTAAGTAAACTCCAAAACAAAACTCGCATCAAAGAAACCTTTACCGATGTCAAAGAAGTAGTTGAAGATATAAACAAGTCTACTCATGATCTGAAGTGACATTCAATGATACCATGAATGTCTACATCAAATGTGGAATCTGACCAAGACTCAACGATTGCTGAAGAGTCCTCAACAGTTCATCTATATAGCTGATTAGAGTCTTGCGCATCAAGATTTTTTTTTTGTCTCAAAGGAACATACCCATACCTTCACAGACAAAGGTACAAGAACGACTTGATTTTTCTGTCTCCAATCGTGCTTACCAACTACCTGATGGTACTATTCATATGTGGCCAATAGGCTGCCAAATCTGAAGAACAAGAACATGGATTCCACTCATCTCTTGACACGTGCATAGTACACAATGAGGTGCATTTAATGTATTGGATATAAATACAGTGAAGACTCTCTTCCATGAAACGCCTTCTACACCTTCTTCACTATGTTCTCTTTATTGTTATTTTATTGTGCAAGAAAAGTTTAGTGATCCTAAGATTGTTTAGATTATGATTTTTCCTTATCTTGTTTCTGTAACAATCAATAAATTATGTATTCGTTCTTTCTTATCTTTCAGTGCTCTATACGACACATTGCTAAACCATGAGCAGTCTCGACAGCTGAAGAAAAATTAATTAACTATAACTATAACAATTATTTATTGTTAATTATTTTTTAATAAATCTATAATTACAATTTATTTAATATTTTATTAATTATTGATTATTAATTATGAAATAATAAAAATAAAAATTTATTAATTTAATAAAAATAAAATTCAATAATTTATAATTAATTATTTTTAATAAGTTATAATTGTTTATTAGTTTTTTTTGAAATAAATTGTTTATTAGTTATTAACTGAAAAAACCATTTTAATAAAATAAGGGGATTCTGTCGGAAGTCCCTCGTAGTTGGCGCGACTAAGATCTATTCGTATTTGGCGACGAAATTTATGTTGGAAAACCTTCGCTGTTCAAAAACATTTATAAAAAAATAAGCTCCAAATAAGAACCCTAGAGAGAGAGAGAGAGATTTACGGTGACTCCCGTCACCACCATTCACCAGTCACCACTATCATGCATGATCCCGAAGAAGTTTCTGATGCTTAGGCCAAAATCCAAAAAGTGCCCCTAATATATAAAAGTGAAAACAAAATTGACTAATATTTTCCTAGTGGTAATGACAATCAAGGTTGGCATAGAAAACTTACTTGGAAAGCCTCCTAACGACCAAACGTTTTAAGTTGTACACATCTTTAATCATCTTCCGACCGATCTTAAACACTCCGCGATTGAGTATCAACTTCAATAAAGAAAACTATGCAACATCCAACAAATCAACTTAAATAAGGACACACTATGTTTCATACATTGAGCTCCTTAAGAATAAATCAAATACAATATAGAATACAAAACAAACACCTTTCCCTTCTTGATTCAACATGTCAACTCAAACCATGTGAATAACCATAAAATCAACGCAAAAAGAAATTGACAATCTCCAATTATTATGCAAGGCTGAAGTTAGTATGTTTCTACCAAATAAATTAAGTAATTAAGAAACCTTCGTAAGAACCGTTTGCATTAACCTAGAATTTATATATGTTGATTTTCTCTTCCAATTATTGAATGAGAAAATAACACTACGTGAACATAAATTGTGTTCAAGTTTTCTTGAAAAGAGAAGGCATCAAGGAGTTTATCAAGACATGCTTACTTTTTTTTGAAGACAAAAGGCTAGAGGAGCTAGTGAGCTTCGGCATTGCCATCACTCATTAGAACCTCAGACGTTCAATTAAAATGATAATAGTTACAAATATCATAAATACAAGGCGAAAGAAAACTCGGCGAAATGCTAAACACACTAGGACAAGAAAAGGTACGAGCGTGGCGCGCCATCAAGTGAGTCGCTTCGTTTGCTTGTCTACCAATTCCATGGACCGAAAAATAATGGTGATTCTGGAGAATCGAACGGATGTTCGCTATAATATCACCGTACTCCGAGTCGTTGTGATTCAAATCGTAGGTAGCGTCCGTGACGACCTTAGCATCCGTTTCGAAGATGACATGCGAGAATCCCAAGCTTGACACCAAGACATGCCATTCAGAAGAGACAAAGCTTCACATTCCTTGACCGGGGGGAGGAAGTTGATAGGGCTGGATTTGGCCATAAGGAACCCGCCTTTAGCATCCCGAATGACAGCCCCGTATTCGGCCGAGTTATGAGAACCGAAGGTGGCGGCATCGATGTTACACTTGATAAATCCCTGATTTGGAGGGTGCCACTTGTGCCGGGAAGGAGCAGAGATTGGGTTATGAGCAGGCATAATAAGTCCCCGACCCTGCGTCCATTCTGTCTGAAACGGCCTAGCACGTCGGATTACATTCATTTGGGACTGAGGCCCATTGTTTCATATGACATCGTTCCTTCTTTGCCAAAGGCTCTAAAGGATCATAAGAAAGAGATCGCCCAAAAATTCCTGGTGATCACGGATTAAACTGAAAGCAAGATTCCTAAAGTAGTCTGTCACAAGCGATAGCTCGTCGTTTTATTCTAAAGGCCCGCCTCGACCCAAACAAGGGTTGCCGTAGGGCATCCCACAAATATGTGCCAAATGTTTTCGATGTTAGAATTGCATAGAGGGCATACCGGAGAGACCCGTATTCCTCTCTCTTGAATATTAGAGCAGGTGGGGAGCACTCCTCTCAAGGCTCGCCAGACAAAAAATCTGATTTTGTATGGAACGTTAGCTTTCTAGATACGATGCCAGTCATCGGGGATGAAGATCGGGAGTTCTCAAGAAGCCGTTCCATGATGATCCTGTAACTTGATTTGACCGAATAGCCACCATTGGAGGTCTAGTGCCAGATAACTTTGTCGGACCCCGACTCGGAGGGAGGGGGTAAATTGAGGATGCAATCTCTGTCACGAGAGCCAAAAGTCCGTGAAATAAGATTCGTATTCCAGGAAGAAGAATTCACATTAAGCAGGTCGCGAACACACAAATTAGGATTCTGAAAATCCGAAGGCGTCTCCAGGAAGAAGTTCCTGTCATCTCTAAGCCAAGGGTCTCGCCAGATGTTGATATTCCTACTGTCTCCCACCTTCCAACGTACCCCGTGTTTGGGAACCAATTATGAATGCCAGATGCTTCTCCAGATGAAACTAGGGGAGTGTCCCAGTCGGTCCTCCATAAAGACCCCTTGAGTGTAGTATTTTGCTTTGAAGATCTTGCTGATTAGACAAGAGGTATTAGAAACTAGCCTCCACACTTGTTTCCCCAGCAAGGCAACATTGAAGGCGGTAAAGTCGCAGAACCCAAGACCCCTGAATTTCTTGGGCTCACTAATCTTGTCCCAAGACAGAAGTTAATGCCCCGAGAGTCAGGACTTGGAGCTCCACCAAAAGGAGTTTAACATTCTTCCCAAGTCTTTAATGGTAAAATCAGGGAGGAGGAAAACACTCGCAATGTAAACCGGGATGGCCTGGGAAGCGACCTTAATAAGAGTGGCTTGACCCGCTTGATTAGAGATGGCCAAACTGACCCGACCCGACCCGACCCGACGGGCTGGCCCGACCCGAAACCGGCCAAGAACCGGTTCTGACCCGGCCCGGTCAAGAACCGGTTTTGAGCCCGAGAGCCGGGACCGGTTCGGCTATATATAGATTTCCTCGGCCCGACCCGGCCCGACCCGGGACCGGTTCGTGACCCGGTTCGTGGCCCGACCCGGCCCGACCCGATTTTTTTTCAAAAAAATAGATCCGTTGGCTAGCCGTTTTATAGCCGTTTTATATCCCTTGTGACCGTTTTTTTCATCAAAAAACACCCTCCAAACCCCATATAAATACTAGGGGTGTTATGGAGGTCATCACCACCTTACATTGCTTACAAAACGCAAAAAAACGCATACAATTCTCATTTCTCGGCTCTTATATTCGTTTCTCGCAAAAAACGCATACAATTCTCTAGTCTCTAGTCTATACTCTCTACTCTCTAGTATCAAAAAAAATGGCCGAACAAAATTACGTCGTTGTTGTCGATCATTCACGAAAAGCAGCGGTTTGGGATAATTTCAACTTGGTCAAATTTCCCGACGGTACAAAAAAAGCTCAATGCAAACGGTGTGGAGATTTCCTAAAACCCGAATCAAATAGCACGTTAAAGCGCCACTTCGAGGATAGATGCAAGAGGTTGAAATCGGGTGACGATCCAACTCAACCCATACTTGACAATTCCGGTCAAGTATGGTCGTATGATAATGATCTCGCCCGATAAATGCAAATGAAATGTGCCATTCAAATGGCGTTGCCGTTCGGACATTTCGACAATCCTCACATGACAAACATGATCAAAAATGGGTTCCAACCACGCTACACTCCGGTAAGTCGTCAAACTCTTAAGCGTGATGCTTTAAAATATTGGAATAAAGTTCAAAAAAATATGCGAGAAATGTTTTTAAACTTACCCAACAAAGTTTCTTTAACTTGTGATGTATGGAGCGCACCATTCGGATTGCCAGATTCTTATATATGCATAACGGCACATTGGATTGTGCCGACATCGTGGCAATTATGCAAACGTGTAATCACGTTTGAGCTCTTTGGTTCGCCACATTCGGGTGAGCGTCAGTTTTCTATAATTATGAGATGTCTTCAATATTATAATTTAAAAAATAAAGTTATTAGTATTTCGTTTGATAATGCTAGTAATAATACGGCATGCGTAGACCGATTACGTTTGGCTTTATCCCCTATTTTAGAGGGAAAATTATTTCATACACGTTGTTGCGCACACATAATAAACTTAGCCGTTCAAGACGGCTTAAGTAAACTTAATGAGCCTTTAACTAAGTTTAGGCTTATGTTACGTCGAATTTTCACAAGAAATAAAAAAACGCAAAACTTATATAAAGATTATTGCAAACAAGTCGGTTTTAAAGCTTTGGGACCGGCGCACGATATGCCGGTTCGATGGAATTCGACTTGGAAAATGATGGATAATTTATTAAGACAACAACAATATATTCAAGCATTTTATAACATTTATTACCCGGATAACACGATAACTCAGGATGATTGGACAAGGATTCATGGCTTTCACGATATTTTGGGTGATTTCAAAACTGCAACAACTTTGTTATCCGGTGTTTATTATCCAACGAGCCCTTTACTTTTAAATCAACTTTATATTTTGGCAAGTAAAATTGCTCAATACGAACAGGATTTGCACTTTCACGACGTCGTGAAACCAATGAAAGAAAAATTGGTAAAATATTTTAAAAAGATCCCCTTCACTTTTCTTTGTGCCGCGGCATTAAACCCGTTTTTAAATGTTACGGGTGTCGAAGTTTTAATACACGCAATATGTGTATCGTTTGGTTTGGATTCTCTTACAAATTCTAGCTTTTCAAGGAAACGCATACAACAATTTAATACTGATTTTCATCAATTATATGAGATTTATAGAGTTAATTATGGGGGAGGAAGCCAACAAACCCCTACACCTCAAATGTTTTCACCGGGTTCTAGTAGCAGTCGTGGCCGAAACCGAGAAGACTTAATGCAAACTTTAATGCAATCGGTTGTCATGGAATCTTCTAAAAAAGCTAGATATGATGGAGATAATTTGGGTGAATTCAATCAATACATACGTACTAATTTTATAACGGCATCCTTCACAAACGTCGTAGATGTTGAATCCCTAGATTTATTAGAATGGTGGAAAAGTAAACAATCAAGTTTCCCAATTATGGCCACTATTGCACTTGATATACTAACAATCCAAGCTAGTACTGTAGCTTCGGAGTCGGCCTTTTCTCTTAGTGGCAGGATCATATCGGAGCGTCGGACAAAATTAACCCCAAAATCGGTGGAGTGCTGCGTATGTCTGAAGGATTACTTGGATGGAGAAGACCGCATTCAAAATCGAACGAACCTGGAGGATGATCTAGAAGGCGTGGAAGAAAACTTATTCGAAAACGAGACGGATGAACTACTAAGTACGCCGTCCGTATCCGATACTTCTGAAGTTAGTAGTGTCGTAGATGACGAAGAAGTAGACATCGACCCCCTTGACGATCAAACGGCTCTTACACGACTGATGCAGTACAATACTCTTGAAGTCTACAATACAGATCAGAATCCATACTACGTTCCATACAATCCATTCAACTATAATCCATTCAATTACTATCCGGGTGATGGGGGTGGAAGTTCGGGAGCGGGACCTTCGAATGTTTAGAATTTATGTATTGTAACTTGTAACTTTATATATAAATTATAAAACGTAAAAGTGTATTTTAGTGATATATATTATAAATAAAACGTATTTTTAAAGTGTATTTTACTTATCCAATGATTCCAATCCAATTTTTTTTTGTTAAAGTTTAGTAATTAATTATTATACAAAGAAAGTAGTTAAAAAACATAAAAATCGCGAACCCGATCATAAAACCGGTTCTCGGCCCGATCCGGCCCGGTTTTCCTAAAACCGGGTTCACTTACGCTTAAACGGGTCAGGGGATCTCGGTTTAAACCCGACCCGACCCGACCCGGTTCTGGGCTGACCCGGTTCTCGCTGTTACTGTGTGGAACCGGGTTGTCCCCCGACCCGACCCGACCCGGCCCGAACCCGTTTTTTGGCCACCTCTACGCTTGATAGATGGGTCGCTTCCTCCAGTTTTGCGTCTTTAGCCACAAACGGTCACGTATATGTCGAAAAATCGTCTTCTTCATGCGACCAACCAGAGACGGGAGACCTAGATAATTTCCAGTATCGAAGGGTTTATCGATGCCAAGGATGCAAGAGATTCCATGTAAGAAGTCCCGATCCAAGTTGTTGCTACCCATGAATCCCGATTTAGCATAGTTGATGGCCTGACCGGAAGCCGCTTCATAGGTCGAGAGGATATGTTTGACTCGTCGGGTTTCCTCGATCGAGGCTCTGTAAAAGATGAAAACGACGTCAGCAAAAAACAAGTGGGTAACGGACGGGGCTCCTCTATTCACTTGACAGCCGTGGATCCGGCCAACACCTTCCTCGTGCTTAATGAAGGCCGAGAGACCCTCCATGCAAAGGATGAATAAGTACAGAGAAAGTGGATCTCCCTGACGAAGACCCCTGTGGGGAATAATCGGGCCAACAAGGTCCTCATTGATACGGACGAAGTATCTGATAGTCACAACACACATCATAATCATGGTGACCCATCGGTTCGGGAATCCTACCGCACATAATATCAATTTTAAGAGCCACGTCTCTGGTTTTTTCCGAGTATTATGTTGCATGGAATGAAGAGTTTCAAAAGCTATCAAAACATTGTCAATAGTCAGCCGATCCTTGATGAAGGCAGATTGGTTCTCCGAGATAAGAGTGGAAAGAAGCGGTTTGATACGGTTTGCCAAAACTTTGGTAACAATCTTTAAAATCACGTTGCAGAGAGCGATCGACCGATACTCTTTCAAATTAGTTGGCAAGTCACATCTGGGGATGAGAGTAATGATGGTGTCATTGACGCCATCCGGGAGGGTACCGCTTTCAAGACACCTCATACCTGCAAAAAAAGATGTCATCCCCAAGAATAGGCCAGAACTTCTGATAAAACTGAGGGTTGAAACCATCAGGGCCCGGGGCTTTGTCAAGATGCATTTGGTAAAAGGGCGATACGAAAATCCTCTTTAGTAAAAGGCAGATCTGGTCTAGCGATATCGCTAATCGCCAGTTTGGACTTGACGTGTTTAGTAACCCGAGTAGGGTTCCCGTTGCTAGACGAGAAAAGTACTCGGGCGCCAAATTGAGAAGTCCATTGATATCCTCGACCTAAAGGTGATCATCGATTTTAAGCATGATGACACGGTTAATCTTGCGCATGTCGTTTGCATGGGCATGAAAGAATTTCGTATTGCAATCATTTTCCTTAAACCAAAACACTTTAGCTCATTTCCTCCAGTGCTCTTCTTCCTTGAGAAGGATCGACAATAGACATTGTCTTTCTTAGTCATACGCCGCGTTAGAAAATGAGTCGGGTTCTTGCGGAGAAGCTCGAGTTTGGTGTACGCATCTTTAACATCGTTTTTGAACTCGATATTCAGCTTTCGTCCCCATCTCTGAATGATATACGAGAGCATCGAAAGCTTGTTGGGGAGATTGAGATAGCCAAGCTTACTCCAACTTTCCATAAAAAAACTGTTGAACGCAGTTCCTGCAACCATTTATTTTCAAATCGGAAAATTGTATTAGAAAAGGAGGGTTGTCGAAACTGGGCGTGGAGAGTGATAGGAGAGTGGTCGGAGATGGGACTGATGAGATTCTCGACCCAATACTCCGGATATAAGTTAATCCACTCTTGTGTAGCAACTGCTCGATCAAGATGCTCGAGAACCTCATTGGGTTTACCTTTGTGTCTATTCCAAGTGTAGGGGATGTCCAGCTATCGATAAATCGGTTAAGCAGCAATTGTTTAAAGCGTATCAGAAACCGTGGATGCACCAATCAGGGTGCTCATGGATACCCTGTTTTTCCCCTTGCAAGAGAAGATCGTTGAAGTCTCCCCTAACAACCCAAGGGAGAGAGGAGCGATCAGCAAGAGAACGGATTAAGTTCCACGAGTCACGACGAAGGGTTCTTTACCTTTTGCATATGCATCACTAGCAGGCACGTATATGTATCCATGAAGTACAAAGTTGCACATTCATGGTGCTCCCTACTAAGGATAAGTCCGTCTTTCTTTTACATAAACAGTGAATGAACATAGAACTAACATAGAAAAAATATTCTGGCATATGGCATGCTATTATATTTAAGACACAAAACAATAGCAATAGCAAAATAATTCTAGTGTAGAGGCCAACTCTATTGACTAACATCTCCCATGAACTCATTTTGATTGCATATTAATTGAGAACTAGAATTGTATCAAGCTTCAAATTTTGAAGATCAAGAGACCACCTTTCAGATCAGATTTCCATATGGAGAACATCATTCTTAAGGTTTTAAAATACACTTTGAACATGATCCAAAGAAATCACCCTCATTCTTCTTTGTGGGAATCAAATACCAACATAAGATAAAAAGCATGAAATTTTATTCCACTTATCAGAATTCGTGAAATTAAAGTGGATAGGTAGCACAGAAAAAGGAATAATGTTACAGAAAAAGTAAACAAAATCAAAGAAGAAAAATGAAGCAATCACAATACAACACTTGTAAACATGAAACACGAACTATGAAAACATATCAAGAATAATAAACAAATTAGAATTCAAAATTGAAGCCAGTAAACACAAAAACATACTTGTACGGTTGGAGAATCATTGTGTGAACTCAGCTCCTCATAAAACGATAGCGCTTAGGGCTGAATCGAGTTATAAGAATTGAAGAGTCAATCCAAAGGGAATCGAAATCAGTTGTTCCTTCAATCGCTCAAACCGGGCAGAGTCGAGAGCGTTTTAGGGCGGACTGAGCCTACTAAAAGAACAAGGGCACCGGGCCGATGATGCCCTATGGGCTTTTGTTGCCCATGGTGGCCGCCCTCTTGGCCTATAGCCAGGGCCGACCCTAACCACTATTCACTGACGACCACCGCCACCATTCGATGACTACCACCACGATGTCGTCTCCTACCACCACCATTGTTGAATTCTTCCTCTGCCGTCTCGATCCCACCGCACTATCCCCAGCCAGCCACATCACAACCACCGAGCCACCACTACAACCACCAACCACCGTTTTTTGTGAGATCCCCCCTCCCACCACCACTGGCCACCGTCGATAACCACCACCACCACTACCACCACTCATGAATTGATTTTAGTTCCTGCCTTTTTCATTTCTATTTGGAATTATTACTTATTTGTTAATACATAAATACCATAAAATTATGGATATTATCTTCTGAAGTATTAGTGCCAATGAGATAGTTCGGTCGTTATAAGGGAACCTTTGGAAACAAAGATTCATAATGAATAGAACAATCAAACGTTCACATAAAATCTATCGTGAAGCTATTGATCTTTTAATGTGAATCTTTGGTCTCAACATGAAGCTTTAATTGCTCCTTCCAATGTAAAAAACGAGACCAATTTGAAGTCATAATTAGTTTTTTGATGAAATGAAAAGCTTTGTGAATCAACCAAAGATTCTCATTAAAAAATATTTGTCGTTGATAATATCCATCGTTGATAATATTCATCGCTGATCTGTCGCTGAAATATTCCATCACAGATAAGTCTGTCGTTGAATTATTTCATCGTTGGATTTATTCATCGCTGAATTCCGTCCGTCCCTGATCTATCACTAATAGCATCACTCACGAATGGTTGACCCACGGACTATCGCATAGCGACGGACTTACCCATCGAGATGTCCCAGTTTTGTAGCCCCTACAAACCGAATTAAGATTAATTTCAAATATTTCCAAATCAAAATCCCTCCAATTTATCATTCCATGAAATCCAAATCCCTCAAACTTATTTCATTAAACCAAATGTCTCCTTAAAAAAATAATTCTTAAAATAAAATATTATATTATGTTAAAAATCCAACAAAAATGTATGTGTAATGTTGACGGATGGTTCTGTAGGAAATATCAGAAGGTGAAAGTTGGTTTCTAGGAGTGTTAAGTGTTAACAGTTCATATATTTTGATAAATGTTATATAGTGTATATTTATTGATGAATACACATTATAATTTAGTTCCCTGGTTCTAACACTATTTACGGTTCTCACATAAACTTCCTCTCATATGCATCTTGTTTATCCATATTGTATTCTTAAAAAATTGTTGTGTAAAGTGTAAACACGTATTGGATACGTTGATTAGTTTTTTTTTACCCATGCTCTGTTGGGTTTTATGTTTAATTATTTCTGTCCCATGAGAAATAGTTAAAATAGCCCAACAATAATGGCTCGATACAAGCTATATATTGTCTTGTATCCTAGGGTTTTATAACAAGAAGAGAGAGTCCACAAAATATAAAAGTGAGTGAGAAAAGAGAAAAGTTTGGTTGCAACTTTAGGTCAAGCGCAGCCGCGCCGTTTTGACTATTCCCGGAGTTCGAACCGTCGGATCATCGTGACTTCACGACATCTTTATCTATATTCTGAACGGTGGAGATCGGTTTTAGAGATCCGGAAGTCACTCTTTTGCTGTTCGACAGTTTGCTGTTTTCTGGGTAATGTTTCTTCCTCTTTTCCTTTTTGGTTTGATTCCATATTTCTTGAGGATTTGTTCCAAGAATATGATGATTGCGGTGTGCCTCTAGTTTTATCTAGAGAAGACCTTTGTATTGGTTATTGGTGGTAGTGGACTTTAAGCGGCCTAAGGGTCATGTGGTTTTTACTCTCGTCTTGAGAGGTTTCCACGCTAAAATTCGTGTGTGCTTGATTGTTGCTTATTTCTGTTTTTGGTGGTTGATTAGCATTGCATTTAGTATACCTTATTTGTTTGCATCCTCAAAGGTTCTTATAAGTCGGGAAAGTTTTGTCCAACGAAGGTTTATTTCGCATTGTTGTTACCGTTGGGACTCGCTTTTCCCATCAGAGTGGTATCAGAGCCAGGTTAATTCTTATTGGGTTTGACTTGTTTGAACGATGGAAGATAATACAAGTAGGATGGTAAGTCTAAATGGTTCTAATTATCATGTTTGGAACGCAAAGATGGAAGACATTCTTTATGTGAAGGGTTTTTATTTGCCCGCCTTTTCAACCGACAAACCTGAGGGTAAAACAGATGCATACTGGAATATTTTGCATAGAATGGTTTGTGGATATATTCGGCAATGGGTAGATGATAATGTATTGAACCATATTAGTGGGGAGACTCATGCTCGTACTTTGTGGAACACGCTCGAGCAGTTATATGCTCGAAAGATTGGAAATAATAAGTTGTTTTTGATTAAAGAGTTGATACAACTTAAGTACCATGATGGAACTCCTATCACTGATCATTTGAATGCATTTCAGGGAATTATTAATCAGCTTGCAGGAATGGGTATCAAGTTTGAAGATGCAATCCAAAGCTTATGGATTCTTGGTAGTCTACCGGATTCATGGGAGACTTTTAGGACATCATTGTCCAACTCTGCACCCGATGGTGTTATTTCCATGGAATTGACTAAAGGCAGTATTTTAAACGAAGAGATGAGAAGAAAGTCGCATGCTTCCTCTTCACAATCAGATGTCTTGGTTACGGAAAGACTGGGGAAAAGTCATAGTAGAGGTCCGAGTAATAGAGGTAATCATCGGGCAAATTCGAAAAGAAAGTCTGTTGATTTTGAGTGCTACCATTGTGGTAGGAAAGGGCGCACGATACGGTTCTGCAGACAGTTGAAGAAGGAAAACAAAAGAGGAAACCACAACAATCAAAAGAACACCCATAAGAAAGATGATGGTGGTAATGACAATGCTGAAGTTAATACCACTATTGAGGAGTTCTTTCTTTGTTGTGATGATGATATGGTGAACCTTGCATATGATGATTCGAGTTGGGTTATTGATAGTGGTGCTTCGTGTCATGTTACATCACGAAGAGACTTTTATTCGTCTTACACTCAAGGTGATTATGGCACTGTTAAGATGGGTAATAATGATTTATCAAAGATTGTTGGAATTGGTAATGTTTGTTTGAAATTTGACACTGGGATGGAATTGATTTTACGGAATGTGAAACATGTCCCAGATATGAGACTTAATATGATTTCTACAGGCTTACTTGATGATGATGGCTACAACAACAACTTTGGTAATGGTTTATGGAAACTCACTCGTGGTTCATTGATCGTGGCAAGAGGTAAGAAATGCCCAAAGTTGTATGTGACACATCCAAAGATCTCCAACAATATTGTCGATGCTGTGGAGAATATTGATATGACTGACTTGTGGCATAAGAGGCCTGGTCACATGAGTGAAAAGGGGATGTCTCTTTTTGTCAAAGAGAAAGATGTTACCGAGTGTGCACAATGTTTATTTGAAGAAGTGTTCTCACTGTTTGGCAGGAAAGCAAACTAGAGTTACTTTCAAGAGTCAGTCTCCTTCTCGAAAGGAGAATATACTTGATTTGGTGCATTCTGATGTTTGTGGTCCTATGAAGACTAGGACACTTGGTGGCTGCTCATAATTTGTCACATTCATCGATGATCACTTGAGGAAGGTATGGATTTACACCTTTAAGTCTAAAGATCAAGTATTAGATGTGTTTAAGTAGTTTCATGCCTCAGTAGAGAGACAGACTGGGAAGAAGCTCAAGTGTATTCGAACAGATAATGAAGGTGAATACATTGGGCCTTTTGATGCTTATTGTAGAGAACAAGGTATTCGACACCAAAAGACTCCTCCGAAGACACCGCAATTGAATGGTTTAGCAGAGCGGATGAACCGAATGTTGGTTGAGCGAGTAAGATGTTTACTCTCACATGCAGGGTTGCCGAGTTCCTTTTGGGGTGAATATTTGAATACGGCGGTACATATTATTAATCTAACCCCTTGTGTTCCTTTGCATTGTAATGTTCCTGAAAGGGTTTGGAGAGGCAAAGATGTTTCGTACAGTCACTTACGAGTCTTTGGATGCAAGGATTTTGTGCACATTCCCAAAGATGAAAGATCAAAGCTCGATATGAAGACTAAGCCACGTGTGTTCCTTGGTTATGGCCAAGATGAGTTCGGCTACAGATTATATGATCCGGTTCAGAAGAAACTTGTTCGAAGCCGAGATGTAATTTTCATGGAAGATCAAACTTTGAAAGATGTTGAGAAGGAAGAAACAGTTCCTCAACATAATGATGATCTAACTGATTTGGATCCAGTTCCTCCTGTTGAGACACATGATGGAGATGGTGTTCAAAATGATGAACAAGATGGTACTGATGATGCTGATGTTCCAGAGAAAATTGAGATGGATGCAGAAGTTCATCCAGAATTACCAGTTCCAGGTATGCCATCATTTATCCCACTTAGGCGGTCTACGAGAGATCGCCATCCTTCTACACGATACTCTGCTGATGAGTATGTCTTACTCACTGATGGGGGACAGCCCGAGTTTTATGCAGAGGCCATGGAAGATGAGCACAAGAAAGAGTGGGTTGAAGCCATGCAAGACGAGATGACTTCCTTGCATGAGAATAATACATTTGAGTTGGTAAAGTTGCCTAAAGGAAAAAGAGCTGCGAAGAACAAGTGGGTCTACAAAGTGAAGTCAGAAGAATATACTTCACGACCCAGGTACAAAGCTAGATTAGTGGTCAAAGGCTTTAGTCAACGAAAAGGTATTGACTTTGATAAGATTTTCTCTCCGGTCGTGAAGATGGGATCTATCCGTGTGGTTCTTGGCTTAACAGCTAGTCTTGATCTTGAGGTTGAACAAATGGATGTCAAGACAACTTTCCTTCACGGTGACTTGGACACAAAAATCTATATGGAGCAACCTGAAGGCTTTCAGGTTAAGGGTAAAGAAGATTATGTGTGTAGACTTCAGAAAAGTCTATATGGTTTGAAGCAAGCACCTAGACAGTGGTACAAGAAATTTGAGTCGGTTATTGGGAAGCATGGCTACCGAAAGACGACATTAGATCACTGTGTTTTCTTTCAGGGGTTTGGGGATGATGATTTCATCATTTTGTTGCTATATGTTGATGACATGTTAATTATTGGCAGGAATAAAGAAAGGATCGTCAAGCTGAAGCAGCAGTTGAGAAAGTCTTTTATGAGTCCTTTTTATCCTTATGTTAATTATGAAAGTATTTTACTCCATCAGTAATAAGAAAAGATCCATGAAAAACAGTAAACGGGACAAGTATTTTATGAGTCCTTTTTATCCTTATGTTTTTTACTTAGCAATTTTCTTTTATTGCTATGTCATCATCAAATATGGGGAGATTGTTGATCCAAACCCTCAGTGATTTGATAATGACCCTGAGAAACACTTAGTGAAAATTGTAAGTAAACAAATGTATTAATGTTTTGCCATCTATGAAAAATATACTAAGTCTGTTTAGTATCGCTGATGGAAAACATGCTTTAATTTATACTTCAGCGAACAATGTACATCAGTGAGCCCTGAGCCTGTTCGGCCTCACTGATGATCGCTGAATGTTCATCATGTAATTGTTTACTTATGATCCCTGAAGACAAGATTCGTGTCAACCAAGTTCGAAGCTGAAATCGAAGACCAAGCTGAAGGACAAGTGACTAAGTCTACTAGTAACCTGATGCGGATATCAGCGAAGACAAGACTGGTCCATCTCACACGAAGTTTCAAGTAGAAGACTTCAGCGAACGCTGAACTTTGTCATTCGCTGATAAAGAACCATTCAGCGAGCGCTGATCATGAAGCATGTTCTACAAGCAACTTTTGTCTTATCTCCTTGCACGCCTCCGTATGATTTTGTCAGAACGGACATCCCTTTTGTGCAGAATCGTACAACCAACTCTGCAACTACACTGTTCATCATGCGGCCACTAGGATGTTTGCTAAAATCAATACATGCAACCAACCAGAGGCTGCCACGTGTAAAGGTGTACTGTCTTGCATTAAATGCATGCAGTATAAATAGAGAACCCTACTTCATTTGTGAAGTGCTCGGATTTTCTTCCTCACTGAACTACTGTGTGATTAGAAAACTCTCCTTAGTTTTCTTATTTCTTTTCTCTCTACATTTCTAGTGCAAGAAATCCGTGTGTTCTCATAGTTTGTTTAGATTAGGTTTTTGACTTGATCTTTTTCTGCAACAAACTGTAAATTGTTTGATTATATCAATAAACAATTTAGAAAGATAAAAATTTGTGTTTGTATTCAACCCCCCCCCCTTCTACAAACTTGTATAACCTTCGGGACCAACATGGTACGCGGGGGAGCTCGCACGACAATCGCAATAAGGAGGTATGCTTATCAAATGTCGAATAATTGTTATATGTTTGTCAAATGTCGTCTGACATTAAGAGTGAGCAACGAGCAAGCTGTTTGAGGCCTACATGAAGCGGTGCACGAATGAAAACCCTCCCTCTCCTCCTCCCCCGGTGTAGGATGTTTGGATATATTGTATTAGGATTTAGTATTTGCATATTTTATGATGGTATTGTGTTTAGTGATCCGTCGGTGATGAGTATCATTGGTGATCCAACACTGACCAGAACCAGGGGTGATCCGTTAGTGATTTCTGGCCATCGGTGATCGTCAATGAATTGGGCATGTTGGGGATCCGTCAGTGATAACTTTGTTCACCATGTTCTGTCTGACAGACTTTCACCGACGGATGAACGACCTATTTTTCCGTCGGTGAAAGACTCCTGTTTGTTGTGTTACCCAACCATGTACGATTGATAAATTAAGTTCAAATGAGTATCGAGAGTAGAGGGTGATTACCACTACGACACAATGGGATTTATAGGATGCCAAAAATGTTAAAGTATCTTAATTAACTTTTTTTTCAATTAAGACTTACGTTTATAAAACCAAATAATTGTGTGTGATATGTAAAAGCGTTGCAATAAGTTTATTGAAAGCTTTCGTCTTAACAAGTTTTTCAAGACAATTCTTAAATTAAAGTGTCATATTTGTTTTGTTAAATGACACTTTTAAGGTGTGTCTTATGAACACATATTGTATAAGACACTTTTTATATAAGACGTTTTTCCCAAATAATGTTGGATAATACAAAATTAATAGGATTCTTCATTTCAGACTCTAAAATTTGTTAAGACGTCCAAAATCCTTATATAAACTTATTGCAACATTTTTACATAAGACACATAATTGTGAGTGGTCCTATAGACACATATTGGAAGTTGAACTCTTCGATGTTTGGGGCATTGACTTCATGGGACCCTTTCCTATGTCATTTAACAACCAATACATTTTAGTCGCGGTTGACTATGTTTCAAAGTGGGTTGAAGCAAAGGCATGTCCTAAGAACGATGCAAAAACGGTAATTGATTTTTTACACAAAAACATTTTTGTTCGATTCGGAACACCCCGTGCTTTAATAAGTGATGAGGGGACTCATTTTATAAACAAAATGTTTAGCACCGTTCTTAGCAAATACCATATCCAACATCGAGTGGCCATGACATACCATCCACAAACTAATGGTCTTGTCGAACTTTCTAACAGTGAAATAAAAGGTATTTTGGAAAAAGTCGTCAAATCAAATAGAAAATACTGGTCACTTAAATTGGACGATGCCTTGTAGGCATACCGAACCGCCTTTATAACCCCTTTGGGCATGTCGCCATATCGGCTAGTTTTTGGGAAAGCGTGTCATTTGCCCTTAAAATTGGAATACAAAGCTTTTTGGGCGACAAAAGAGTTGAATATGAGTGAGGATGCCGTGGGAAATAAACGGAAGCTTCAATTAAATGAGTTAGAAGAATTAAGATTCCATGCATATGAACACGCCAAAATTTACAAGGAATAAACAAAATATTGGCATGATCGTCGGATAAACCAAAGGAATTTTGAAATCGGTCAACAAGTCTTACTCTTTAATTCAAGGCTAAAATTATTTTCCGGCAAACTCAAGTCAAGATGGTCCGGACCTTTCACCATTGTCAAAGTTGGCCAATATGGGACAATCAATTTGTTGAATCCGCAAGATGGGAGTTCTTTTAAAGTCAATGGACATCGGGTCAAACACTACCTCCCCGAGGGAGTGCCCAAACCCGTGGACATGTCCTTGTGATAACATCTCGTGTGTGTGTAAATAATTGTAAATAACTTTTATTTTATTTTAGGACTGAAAAGTGGCCATTTAGGTAGCCACTGTGGGAACTGAGCTGATGGGTTTAATTGTAAAAACAAAAGGAATTTTTGGAATATGTTTTTGTTGGGTAACATACCAGATTTTTGGCCCTTTTGCTAAAAAAATCAGTGGTCTATCTTTTATCCAAACCTTGTTTTATTTTTTTTAGTTTTTAACATTAGTGTACTTTTTTAGAAAAGACAAAAACATGCTTTTGTCCTTAAAAGTTTTTAGTATTTTTTTGGAAGCAATCTTTGGGCCTTTGTGTCTTTTCATTAAGTAAAAAGTGGCGGTTGACATAGTCTGATAAAAACAAAAGAAAATAAATGTTTGGTCAAAACATAGAAAGGTAAAAAAAGTGGGGCTTTCTTGTCAGCTACCCTTGGTTTAAAAAAAATCATCATAGCTTCTCTTTTGCAAAATCTTTTCAGAAGATTGTCAAAAACCATTCTCCATGTCAAAGACAATTAAAAAAAAACCCTTTTTCAAAAAAACAAAAACAAACAACCTACTTTTTCAAAACCACCTTTTCAAACCCATTTTTCAAACACACCTTTTCACCTCCCTCTCTCTCTTACCCTTCACGGCGAAAACCACCACCCCGTCCACTCCCACACGTCGCCGGACACCTCATGGCATGAGACAAGCTTCTCGTCCGCCACCGCTTTCCGACCAGACGATCTCGCCGGCAAGCGGGGCGACGACTTCGCCCTCTGTGTCTACCGAGCACCACCACGCAACCACCACCACCGCTGAAACAGTTCACACAACCACCGTCGTCGTTGAAACCCCCTCTGTCACCGCCACTAAAACCACTGCTGCCACCATCGAAGAACCCACCGCCACCACCCCACCTAATACCGCCCCATTCACTATGCACTATGTGGAGACCCTCACCCGCCGAGTGGAACCCTTGACCACTGAGACCCACACCCCCAACCCACCACCTCCTCCACCAATGTCCTCCCTTTTGCCGACTATAGCCACCATCGAAACCACCCACAACCCCTTTATACTTACCCAACCCCTAACTACTCCCGTCCAACACTCCACCACAACCGAAGCCACCATAATCACTCTCACCATTGCAACCTCTACACCGCCCTTTACCACCATATGAATACCCCCTTCCTCCGCCGCGCCACCGTTTGGGTCGACGGGGCTACCCAAAGTTGATCTGAATACCGTTGCGGAAGGGGTGGGTAATGATGGTTCCAATCGTTCATCCCCGACTGTTGATTTCGGCTCCGACTCCTCTTCCGATCATTCTGTCGAAGCCGAAATTTTAGACCGGGGTAAGAAGAGGTTCAATCCGATGCTTTGGATCAGGAGTACGTTCTCGACCCTCACACTGAATCGCACAAACGGCGAACTTGCGCATCCGAGACCTCCCGACCACGTACCCGATATGTTGTCCGACCACCTCCCGAGGACAGGTATACCTCCTTTCCCGCATCAAAATTGTTAATGGAATGTGCGTTTGATCCCGATTTGGTGGACACGATTCCTCATGTTAAACATCACTTGGTAGCATTTAAATGGGAAAGAATCTTCCCCCACCCGGGCAAGGCTAATGCCTCTTAGCTTCCGGAGTTTTACACGGCCGTCGCCGATACAGACGGGACCATGGTTTCCGTTCGCCGTAAGAAAGTAAATTTTAGCGCTCGGTCTCTTTCGCGGACTTTTGGGATGTCTATTCCATAGGAGTGTCAATTTGCTCGCATGATGGCATCGGTTAGTTTAGAGTCTAACTTGGACATTACGAACACTTTAATGTTGCCACACTTTTTACCGCAATTCGATCCGTCCAAGTTAGTGATTCAGTCGGGTATGTTAAATATAGAGGCGAGTATTTGGTTCCCGTTTTTTCGCCATAATTTGTTGCCGACTTTGCATGATTGTACTTTCTCAAAGGAAAAGTTTATTTTGATGTATTGTGTGTTGAAGGAATTATCCTTCGATTTCGGATCGATCGCTCTTGACGCACTTCGATTGGCGGCATCTCGGTCCGGGTCTTGGATTATTTTTCCTGTGCTACTAACGAAATTGATGCATGCAACAAAAGTCCCATCGTATTCGAGTGATGAGTTGCGTACGAGTTTCTCTCGTATTAATCAGGGTATGATCCAGCGGATTAGTCGCTAGGGTCGCTTCACCGATGATCGACCGGTTTCTTCCGGCCCTCCCACACAGTCCATTTCGCCGGTTATCCCCCGCTCATCTTCTGCTAGAGCGAGTTCTTCACAGCCGCCTAATCCAGACGGTTCCAATGTCATATACGGTAACGAGATGTAGCTTATGGTTTTATCCGATCAGCGGGAGACCCAAAATAATTTGTTAAAAAGTATGCAGGAACAGTTGACTAACATGTAGGCACAACTTTCAGCCCAAGGTGAGCAACTTACCCGACTCGAGTCTCACTCTTCACGATTTTGGGCATATCAGCGCGACTGGAATCGGGTGATTCGCGAGTTCTACTTCCAGAACGATCCACTCCGTGCTTCTAGACTCCCGATGTTCCCACGTGGTCTTTGCTCACCTCAAGTTATTCATCCTCGTACTCCCGCTTCCACAACCGCGCCTCCTAATTCAGTTGCGCCCGTTGTGACCACTTCCCCGGCTGCCACAGTTGCGACAGAAGTGCCCACTTCCTCTGCTGCCACTACTTCGTCTGTTGCCGCCACTTCCGCCATTGCGGCCACCGTGTCCGAAGTTGGTCGACCTGCTCAGGTTAGTGAACTGTGAGCACTTTTTAGATATCATCACTTTATGTTGGACTTTGTTGTTCTTTGCTACTCTTTTGCGCTTTTGTGGTACCTTTGGTTTAAACTCGACGGTTTATCTTTGATGGTTGTTTTGGTTACTTGTGGAACGTATTACTTTTGGTTATATTTGTGCTTGTCGATCTTGCCTTACTCGTTCGCGCTAATATCATTTTTGCAGGTACCCTTCTTTGATTGTTTCTGTATTATAATTTAAAATGATGTCGGCCGTCTTTTCGCATTTTTAGCCCACACACATAAATCTTTTTGTTACCTAGCCAAAACTGTCCTAATTTCACAATGGGTACATTGGTTATTATAAGTTTGGGGGTGGGTCAACGTGCGAAACGCATAATTTTCGGATTTGTTTAAACCCGCGCCTAAGTGGCCACTTCTGTCACCACTGTGGTGACATAAGTGTTTCGAAAATGTCAAAATAGATTGGGTCAAAAATTAAGGTGGCAAAAAACAGTAAAAATCCGCCACAAACCAGAATATATTGAGACCATGTGCAAAAAGCCAAGTTTGGGGGAGTTATGAAAAAAGAAAAGAAATGAAGGAAAAACCAAAAAAAACAAAATTATATATAACAAACCCAAATATTAAAACCCGAAACTGTGATGACCCAACCTAAACATACTTCATATAACACCGTTATATATCATATTCTCAATTGTCCCACTGTCAGTTTAGTAATCATTTTTGTAAAACACAGATATACAACAAGTATACAAATATTAGTTGGTTGTGCTACATCAACTAATGAATTTACTCCGCTGCACTAAAATACAACCAACTCCGCTGTCCCTCCGTATAGCCAAAACTTCGTCGGCCCTAAGTCCGAGCAAGGTGCACTCGTATAGTGTAATGCTTATATAAATACAACATATATCTCAATCATAGGCACATCATCACATTGACTAACACATATTTATTTCCACATATATATGTATTCCAGTTTGAAAATGTTTAAAGTAAAACTCACCTGAAAGAAGTAACGCAATAACACTTGCAAGAACCTTACTTTTCCACAAACTTCACGAAATATTGATGTTGACTAGAATAGTACTAGTTGTACTACTTCATGCTATCCCTCTTTACTTCTTACATTGGTTACGCCTAGCTTTCCTTTGATCTCTTACTTTAAGCTTAGTAGTGTATAGAGAGAGAGAGAGAGAGAGCAAGTGTTTATTACCAACCGAGAGAGATTACAACGTGTTATCGAGATTTTCTCGATCAAGTAATCAGCTACAATATCTTCCTCTCTCTCTCTCTCTCTCTCTCTCTCTATATATATATAAAACCGTGTGTATGTATATATACATAAACCAACCATGAGGAAGAACAAAGGAGGAAGAACAAAGAGAAGTCTAAGATGACTTCTACTCTCTAGAAATATGTTGGTGTGTTGGTGTAATGTAACAAAGAACCCGTAGCTTCCAATTTATAGAAGAGATGAAGGGCAATTTGGTAATTTTGTTACCAAAACTTAGTGACCAAGCAAGGGGCAATTTGGTAATTTCGTTACCAAAACTTAGTGACTAAGCAAAAGGGCAATTTGGTAATCTTTCTCTCTACCTTCTTTAGAACTGACTTCAGGGAAAACAAATTGAGATAAAAATCTCAATTCCACCGCCTCTCTCTTAAATATATAATCAACTATCAAAAAATGACCAAATCTACCCTAAAGTTCATAATTCATAATTCTTTTAACTTTGGATCAATTACACTTTCGACCCTTCAATCTCAATTATTACATAATTTGATCATGGAAAAATCGAGGTGTTACAAATCTCCCCAACTTGAAAATGATTTTGTCCTCAAAATTGAAACTATACAAACAAATGAGGATATCTATTCTTCCTTTTTTCGAAGATAACCAACATGGACTATGTTATGGATTCCCTCCCATTCAAGTGGAATCCCCAACTGGCAGACTGAAAGTCCTACATGCTTACCTACAGTTAAAAGTCCAAGAAAAACAAGGACTCAGCTTTCCACGTTTTTCCAAATCTTATACCCTTCCACGGATATACCGATCATCCCGCTCCCCAACTTGAAACTCTTTAGGTCTCCTTGGAGCAAACTGTACAACCCTCAAGTCTTTCCCGAACTAAGCCTTGACCCCCTTTAGCTATTTTAACTACGAAGACATCTTGCAGATTAATGACTGGTATAGCTAACTTTTAATAACAGATTGTAATACAAAAGATAAGTTAGCGCCACTATCACATAATATACACACATGCATAGAATTAACACATAATGTATCATAAACTACATCCGCCCATTCCTTAGCGTCTTCCACCGTCATGTGAAATGTTCAACCCATTGATCTTGAGATGTTGGGGTTCTTCTCTTGATTCCCGCTATCTTTCAACTTTGGGCAATCCCTCCGATAATGACCAAGCTTCTTACATTCATAGCAAGTCGGTCCTTGGATGGGACAGTTCTCTATTTGATGACCACTCAATTCCATGAATATGACAACACAAAGTATGTCATTGTATCATGTTCGAGAGCGCCACTACGAATCACCATGGATTCTAGTTTGCAGCTCATGTCCAAGAAATTACAATTAGGCGCCATGCCTTTTCTTGGAATGGAAGTAAAAATTGCAATTATATCTTGCCTATTCCTCATCTACCAATAGAAAGCGAAAATAACAATTATACTTTGTCTATTTCATGTTTCAACACCTCAATTACGAATAGCAATCATACCTTGCCTATTCCATCGTTTCAATATGAATAGCAATTCTACTTTGCCTATCAACTTCTCAATATGAATAGCAATTATACCTTGCCTATTCCATCGTTTCAATATGAATAGCAATTCTACTTTCTATATTCATTACATTTCAACATGAATAGCAATTCTACTTTGCCAATTCATTACATTTCAATATGAATAGCAATTCTACTTTGCCTATTCATTACATTTCAATATGAATAGCAATTCTACTTTGCCTATTCATTACCTTTCAATATGAATAGCAATTCTACTTTGCCTATTCATTACATTTCAATATGAATAACAATTCTAATTTTCCTATTCATTACATTTCAATTTGAATGGCAATTCTACTTTGCCTATTCATTACCTTTCAATATGAATAACAATTCTACTTTGCCTATTCATTACATTTCAATATGAATAGCAATTCTACTTTGTCTATTCATTACATTTCAATATGAATAGCAATTCTACTTTGCCTATTCATTACCTTTCAATATGAATAGCAATTCTACTTTGCCTATTCATTACATTTAAATATGAATAGCAATTCTACTTTGCCTATTCATTACCTTTCAATATGAATATCAATTCTACTTTGCCTATTCATTAGTACTTCTACTCAATCTCACAAATCATATCTTAATCATCTCAGCTTAAGTCTAGGTATCTCACGATCATACCTAGTTCATTTAAACTACAGCTCTGATACCATCTGAAACAACCCCTACCCAAACATAATTGATATAACACCATTACATATCATATCACATATGGTCCCTTAGTCTCAAAACTATACAATACATATTCAGTACAAACTTTTCTCTAATATTACAATACTATCCCTACAAAACGATTCAGGAAAACTTCGGAATTAAAACATCCTTCAAAGCATCTTACATTTTATCCTTGCCTTTAAACGTTCCTTGACCTGGAATACATATTTTTGAAAACAAAATGAGGGTTAGACCAATTGGTCTAAGTGAGAAAATCCCTGTCAGTTTAATAATCATTTTATAAAACACATATATACAACAAGTATACAAATACCAAGCATGACTCGTATGCACTGTGTAGAACTCTTTCACATGGCAATATTAGTTGGTTGCGCAAAACCAACTAATCAATTTACTCCGTTGCACTAAAATACAGCCAACTCCGCTGTCCCTCCGTACAGCCAAAACTCTGTCGGCCCTTAGTCCGGCCAAGGTGCACTCGTGTAGTTGAATGCTTATATAAATACAACATATATCTTAATATATCATATTTCAATCATAAGCACATCATCACACTAACTAACACATATTTATTCCACATATATATGTATTCCAGTTTGAAAATGTTTAAAGTAAAACTCACCTGAAAGAAGTAACGCAATAACACTTGCAAGAACCTTACTTTTCCACAAACTTCATGAAATATTGATGTTGACTAGAATAATACTAGTTGTACTACTTCTTGCTATCCCTCTTTACTCCTTACCTTGGTTACGCCTAGCTTTCCTTTCATCTCTTACTTTAAGCTTAGTAGTGTATAGAGAGAGAGCAAGTGTTTATTACCAACCGGGAGAGATTACAACGTGTTATCGAGATTTTCTCGATCAACTAATCAGCTACAAATCTTCCTCTCTCTCTCTCTCTCTATATATATATATATATATATATATATATATATATATATATATATATATATATATATATATATATATATATATATATATCAAACCGTGTGTATGTATATATACATAAACCAACCGTGAGGAAGAACAAAGGAGGAAGAACAAAGAGAAGTCTAAGATGACTTCTACTCTCTAGAAATATGTTGGTGTGTTGGTGTAATGTAACTAAGAACCCGTAGCTTCCAATTTATAGAAGAGATGAAGGGCAATTTGGTAATTTTGTTACCAAAACTTAGTGACCAAGCAAGGGGCAATTTGGTAATTTTGTTACCAAAACTTAGTGACTAAGCAAAAGGGCAATTTGGTAATCTTTCTCTCTACCTTCTTTAGAACTGACTTCAGGGAAAACAAATTGAGATAAAAATCTCAATTCCACCGCCTCTCTCTTAAATATATAATCAACTATCAACAAATGACCAAATCTACCCTGAAGTTCATAATTCATCTTAACATAGGGTCAATTACACTTTCGACCCTTCTATCTCAATTATTAAATAATTTGATCATGGAAAAATCGAGGTGTTACAGAAACAAGCCATACGATTTAAATTAAAGTTACGGATTTCATGAAAGGAGCTGGTACCTCTTTGAGTGTGACAACCGTCAAACTTACGTCCATGTTAGACTTATACTGAGCATTGCAGTTATCTATATTTTAGACAACACAGTCAAACTTAGTAGTAAAAGCGATAGTGTTAGGAAAATTTGAGAATTTTGCCTAGCATTTGCTTCAATAAGGAATTATCCATAAATCTCATAAAATGCCAATCTAAAATACCCTAAATACATATGAATATATATAAATATGTACTTTGAATGATTTTATAAAAACAAGTATTATTATTATAATAAATTGTCTAGTTAATAATTAACAAATTAAAAATGAAATAAAGATAAAAATAAAAATAAAGATAAAATAAAAACACCAACATAATCATAATACCCAACACCACACTCCTCCCTCCCCCCCTCCCAAAAACCGGCGCCTCCCCCTTAAACCCCCCTCCTCTCTCTCTTTTTCATTCATTTCAAGTTCATCTCTCTCTCTCTCTCTCAAATTTCTCTCTAAGAAGAACTCTCTCATTTCTCCCTTCTTTCTCACTAAAACACACCCAAATATCCAGCCACTTTTACCTCAAGAAGTCCATGTATTCAAGTCTTCACAAGGTAAAATTATTTGTAGTGCAAAGCCTACACTTTTCTTGTTATTGTTCTTTCACTTTTCTCTAAGTTTTCTTCTTCTACTTCTACACTAGTTGCATGTTGTTTTGCTTTATCAATATCTTTGGATCTTGATGTTTGGGAGATTCATCACCATAACATCTTATATGTTATTAAAAAGGGGATGAATCCATGACCAAACCCATGTTAAGACCAAAGAAGAACTTTTACAATGTTCTAACAAACATGCATGTGTTCTCCATCAAAACCAACCCCTTAATCTCTAAGAAATTTTATGAAAAACTCTATATCACATCAAATACATACTTAAATCTCCATGCATGTGGAGTAAACTTTGTATTTTACATGGTAAAAACAAGCTCTAGGCTTGGTTAACAAAGAAAGCAAAATGGTCACTTTTGAGATTTTGGAAAGATTGTTTTATTTAATAAGCATGCATGTAATTATAGTGGCTTAAAAAATGTTCAAAACTAAAAATATTTGTATGGGGAAGTGCCAAAAATCGGATTCATGACAAAAGGAACAAAATCATTGCAAAACTTAAAGATATGTGCATTTTCGTAGAAGCTATAGTTTAATAGCAATCTGCCAGATTTTACCCCTCCCTTTAAATGGCCATATCTCACTCAAAAATACTCCAACTGAGGTGATTCGTTTTCTAGAATTTATTTTTATGAGTTAGGGTTCAAACCCAACTGGAATCATTGAAAAATATTACGATTTCGACCTTCAAACACTTTTCACAAAAACAGTGCGCAAACAGCAAAGTTTTCTGTAGTATTTTACGTCAAGAATTATTTCGGATACTTAAACACCTCTAAAAATTATGAATCTTATGTCAAAAGTTTCCTAACACATAAAGGTATATGGACATAAAATATCTTAACCTGAATGCCTCTGGAAGATATCCAAAAACGAACTGAAATTGACTACATATTCTGGACAGCAAATGACAATTTCTTACTATAGCTAAAAGCTAACTCTTGAACCCGTTTCATCATTCTTATGATGAAATTGTGGAATATATATATATACTATATGTATACGCATTTTATATATATTCTAACCTTTCATTTGAACCCTTTTCATTATTTTTATAATGAAATTGCGGTATATATATATATATATGTAGTATATATAACTTCTAACTTTATACGTACTATATGTATATAACTCCTAACTTTAGACCCTTTTCGTCACTCGTCATGATGAAATTGCGGTAACCTCAATCTAACATATGTAACGTATTATATGTTGATTACTAACTTCGGTTAATTCCTTATAACTTATAAACTTAAACACAAAAAAGGCATTTTATGGTGATTTGGATAACTAAGCGATATCAAGGACTAAAGCTTAAGCATAGAATCTTACTAGTGTCCTTACGTTCGTAGGATCGAAGTAGGATCATTTACGGATTGCATTGCGAACCTCTTGAGAACATCTTCGCATACCACTGTGAGTTTTCACAGCCCCTTTTTACTATTTTGTACATTTTGGGGTGAAAAGCATGTTACAATTTATTTACGCAACGGTTGTACTATCTACTCAAACTGTTTTACGTTACTACGAACTTTTACGCGATTCGTTATATATGCTTATGTTAGTGATTTTGAGTTTAACGATTATGTGAAAGTCCCCGGTACAAAACATACACTCCCATTAACTCAATTACGAGCCGCCTGGTATATTATGGATAACGTTATTTGGTAGACACCCAACTCACCTCGCGAGTGCATAATTACTACAAAACTTATCATGTTTGTGAGGAACATGTGTCTTTGGGGCGTGGAAGTACGGTCAAGTAGGTTTGGGTAGTGGGCTCATTGCTTGACATATTGCATACGATATCATACCTTGCGCATGTTGACAACCGAATACTAAATCCATTGTTCGGATTTACAAAATGCTTTATTACTACAACCGAATACTAAATCCATTGTACGGGTATACAAAAATGCTTTACTAATACAACCGAATACTCAATCCACTTTGCGGATTTACAAACTTGCATGAAAACTTCTATGCATACCGAAAACCTGTGAACTCACCAACTATTCAATAGTTGACCCTCTCCTTACATGCTTTTCAGGAAATATCAAGTAAGGTTGAACTTTAGAAGGTACCACAAGTAGCAGCATCCAACGCTTTTTCCTTACCATGTCAATTTTTGTTTTTGGACAATTTGTATTTTGGAACATGGTGTATTGTTGTAAACTTTTATGATATGATGATTGTGTGTTGTCTTCTACCTTACGCATTGAAACCTTGAACTGTGACATCTCGTGTTTCCGCTTTAGCGGGGTGTGACAGAAATGGTATCAGAGCCGAAGGTTATAGAGAATACCGGTCTTTCATTGGAAAAACCCAACTATAACCAAAAGTCCAAAACTGACATGAAAACAACTGAACCTACTACTAGTATAACTAAGTCTAGAATGGTATTAACAGACTTTAATTAAACATAGCCTGATCACCTATGTTCGATTAAGGTAGGTTAATGCGAGACTAGAAATGGTTATAGTAGGAGTATGTCGATTTTTACTTACACTCTCTAGTAGCATGCGTAGTGCGTAGACATTGTATAGGATAGACATTTCACTTGTGCGATTAGTAATTAAGTACACTTTTGACTTAGTTTCACTATGCCGTCATCATCACCATCCTACACTCCCGCTTCTTACTCGACCGATGTGTCGAGTTACGCCACTAGTCGACCACGAGACGACCCACCAAACATCCGGGAAGATGAAGATTCTAGTAGCACGGAATCGGAAAGAGAAGTGTCAAGTGAACAAGACCCCTACGACGGACCAAGGGTGTCACCAACCACGGTCTACCGCAACCAACCCCGATAACCTTCCAACGAAACCCCAACGGGCCTCGTGTTAGGCAAACCGCACGAAAAAGTGTCCCCATCCCACGAAGGGTCACACTAACTTCAACCCGTCCGGAGGCACCAGAACCGCAACGTATGGCCACCAGCATGCCAATCAGGCCAATGTCCGAACTGACTTGGGCAAGAGATCAACATATCAGGGCGATGACAACCGAGTTGCACGGGTGTCAAGTTAGGGTAACCCATCAAGGCCATGTCTTAACAGAACTGGTTGAGCTAACGCACTAACTGACCCTCATTTCAACTCAAGCTCGGGATGGCGCAAGAGTAGCCAAAAGGATGTCAACAAGGGCGGAAGCGGCAAGCTTGGTTGTGGGGTTGGTGCTATTGCTATTTTTGTTCTTGATCGTGATTGGGGCATACTTGGGATAGTGCGAATATGACGGCGGAGGGATTGTAGCGTGTGGGAGGAATTTTTGAAAAAAACAATTTTATTTACTTGTCATTTTCGATCCACGCATTTTTAAGTATTCAAGTTGTATTTCCTTTCAAACAATGTGATACCGGTGTATGATAAACATCAGAAATTTTGTAACTTCGGCATTTAATGGAAACCCATGGGGAAGAATGTGAACTTTCACTCAATCTGTCTATTTACCTTATGCTTAACTTTACTGTTTCAAAATTTCAAGTAATATTATAAACTTTTGGAAAATATCAGTTCAAGAAGTTGTACAAAATTTTAACCAAAACAATTTTTGTAAATGTGTTTTAGAATCATGCCTCCAAGAAGATCCACTAGTCACACGGGAGACAATCTCGAAAACCAAACACCCGACATCGCACGGATCATAGCACAACGCATACAAGAAGCAATACCCAACATAGTCACACAAGTAACCGCCGGCATTAATGCTAACCGCGGGAATGAAGGAGGTAGTGGAGGAAATCCGGGCAATAACAGTACCGGATGCAACTACAAGTCCTTCATGTCCTGTAAGCCCAATGAATTCTACGGGAAGGAAGGTGATGTAGGATTGCTATCTTGGATCGATAGCATGGAGTCGGTACTCCATATTAGCAAGTGCTCGGAGGACCGCAAAGTGGAATATGCTACGTGTCAACTCCAAGGCAGGGCACTAACATGGTGGAACATTCAGGTTCAAACCCGTGGAAGGGAAGATGCATACAAACTCTCATGGGAGGAGTTTAAGAAGTTACTCATTGAGGAGTACTGCCCCAAGAGTGAACTCCAAAAGCTGGAGAGTGAATTCTGGAATCACGCCATGGTCGGAGCCGACATAGACCGATACACAGCTCGTTTCCACGAACTCGCAAAACTGGTACCGCATATGGTCACTCCCGAGAGCATGAGAATCGACCGATACTTATGGGGATTAGCACCGGAGATCCGAGGAATGGTCACCTCGGCAAACCTGACCACAATCCAATCTGTTGTGGCCTTGGCAACTACTTTAACAAACGACGCGGTAAGAGCGGGAACTCTGACATCGAGAAGTGCCAGCAATAAGAGGAAACCAGAGTATCAGTCGGGAAAGAAAACTTTTGGTAGTGCAAGCAAAGATAGGAATGTGGTGAGAAACTTCAGAGTAAAGACTCAGGACCCAGGGCAATATAAGGGTTCACTCCCTAAATGCAACAAGTGCAACCGTCATCATGAGGGAGCCTGCTCTATTTGTGACAATTGTAAGCGGCCAGGTCATCTCACCAAGTTCTGTAGGGTGGAAAGGAATCCCAATGAAAAGAGTTTAATGATGGGAGAAGGGCATGCTTTGAGTGTGGAAGTCCAGATCACTTCCGGAATATGTGCCCGAGATTTGGTAGGAGGCCGAGCAATAACAATAATGGGAATCAGGCAAGACAAGCCAATCAAGGAAATCAAGGAGGTCAAGCTCGAGGACGGGCATTTGTCATTGGAGCTGACGAAGCACGTCGCGACCCTAATATGGTGACAGGTACGTTTCTCCTAAACAACCACTATGCATCAGTATTATTTGACACTGGAGCGGATAGGAGTTTTGTTTCATTGGAGTTTAGGCCACTAATTAACATGGAATCTAGGAGAATGTCGGATGCTTATATTATTGAGGTTGCTAATGGTCATAAATTTGAGGCTAAGGATGTAATTCTAGATTGTACCTTGAATCTAGCCGATAAATTGTTTAGCGTTGATCTTATTCCTATCGAATTGGGGAGTTTTGACATAGTAATAGGCATGGATTGGTTATCCAAGAATCGAGCGGAGATTTGTTGTTTTGATAAGACAGTTAGGATACCTTTGCAAGACGGAGAATCCCTAGTCATACAAGGAAACAAAGTTGGAAGGAGTCTAGAGATAGTATCAAGTGTGAAGATGCATAAGTATTTGAGGAAGAAGTGCGTTGCATTTTTGGCTCACGTAGTTGAGAAGAAGTCCGAGGAAAGGCGAATCCAAGATATTCCTGTGATGAAGGATCACCCGGAGGTGTTCCCCGACGATTTGCCTGGACTTCCCCCGTTTAGACAAGTTGAATTTCAAATTGACCTCATACCGGAGCAGCACCTGTAGCTAAAGCACCGTATCGTTTAGCACCTGCCGTAATGCAAGAGTTGTCAAGTTAACTCCAAGAAATCCTGGACAAGGGCTTTATTAGGCCAAGTTCCTCACATTGGGGAGCTCCAATCCTGTTCGTCAAGAAGGAGGATGGATCGTTTCGAATGTGCATCGATTATAGGGAGCTGAACAAGTTGACGATCAAAAATCGATATCCTCTTCCTCGAATAGATGATTTGTTCGATCAGTTGCAAGGCGCAACTTATTTCTCAAAGATTGATCTTCGATCAGGTTATCATCAACTGAGAGTCCGTGAAGAGGACATTCCTAAAACAGCTTTTAGGACTCGATATGGACACTACGAGTTTTTGGTTATGCCTTTCGGGTTAACGAATGCACCAGCCGTGTTTATGGAATTAATGAACAGGGTATGCAGACCATACCTCGACAAGTTTGTGATCGTGTTTATCGATGACATTTTGATCTACTCTCGAAGTAAGGAAGATCACGAGCAACATTTAAGAGTAATCCTAGAACTTCTCAAGGATCAGAAACTGTACACCAAATTCTCTAAGTGCGAATTTTGGATTAGAGAAGTACACTTTCTTGGTCACGTGATTGGAGAGAAGGGACTTCACGTGGATCCGGCTAAAGTGGAAGCTGTTAAGAAGTGGGAAGCTCCAAAAACCCCAACAGAAATTCGTCAATTTCTGGGTTTGGCGGGTTATTATAGGCGATTCATCAAGAATTTCTCAAAAATTGCTAAACCACTCACAACACTGACCCAAAAGGATAGGAAATTCGTTTGGGGAGAACCGCATAAGGAGGCGTTCCAGCTGTTGAAGAAAAAGATGTGCAATGCACCAATTCTAGCATTACCAAAAGGAACCGATAACTTTGTGGTGTATTGTGACGCATCGCATCAAGGTTTGGGTTGTGTATTGATGCAAAAGGACAAGGTTATAGCGTACGCCTCGCGACAACTAAAGGTTCATGAGAAGAACAATACCACACACGACTTGAAGCTCGGGGTTATGGTATTCGCTTTAAAGATTTGGAGACATTATCTGTATGACACTAGATGTACTATCTTCACCGATCATAAGAGTCTTCAGCACATTCTAGACCAGAAAATGCTCAACATGAGACAAAGGAGATGGGTAGAACTACTCAGCGACTACGATTGTGATATTCGCTATCATCCAGGTAAGGCCAATGTAGTGGCTGATGCCCTGAGTAGGAAGGAAAGGGTAAAACCTTCACGTGTACGAGCAATGGGAGCGCTTATACAAACGAGTTTAAAGACTCAAATTCTTGAAGCTCTGTTAGATTTCCTTTTCAATAATGTTCTTCATCATCTTGTTACACAATACTTGGATTGTATGAAGATCATGGACCTAACAAGCTCAGACTGAAGCAATGAAAACGGAAAACTTGAAGGACGAAACCCTTCACGGTATAGAAAGTAGATTTGAAACTAAGGTTGATGGAGTACGTTATTTCAAGGACAGAGTTTGGATTCCAAAAGCTAACAACGTATGAGAAATAGTTCTGGATGAAGCCCACAAGTCTCGATATTCAATTCATCCAGGAGCGGATAAGATGTACAAGGACTTAAGGGAATATTATTGGTGGCCAGGAATGAAGAAAGATATTGCCTTGTACGTAGGGAAATGTTTAACTTGTTCAAAGGTCAAAGCTGTATATCAAAATCCATCTGGTTTGCTACAACAACCGGAGATTCCCTAGTGGAAATGGGAACAAATAACCATGGACTTCATAACCAAACTTCTGAGAACCGCCAAAGGGCACGACTCGATTTGGGTTATAGTAGATCGATTCACGAAATCTGCACATTTCCTACCGATTCGGGAAGATTACAAGATGGAGAAGTTTGCTCAGATCTACATCAAGGAAATTGTTACACGTCATGGAGTTCCAGTATCCATCATTTCAGATAGAGATAGCCGTTTCACGTCACGGTTTTGGCAGTCACTTCAAAAAGCATTGGGTACGCAATTGAATTTGAGCACTGCCTATCATCCTCAAACGGATAGGCAAAGTGAACGAACTATTCAAACGTTGAAGACATGCTTCGGGCATGCGTGTTAGACTTCGGAGGAAGTTGGGATAATCACTTGCCTTTGGTCGAGTTTTCTTATAACAATAGCTATCACACCAGTATTCAGTGTGCGCCATTTGAAGCTTTGTATGGACGCAAGTGTCGTTCACCACTTGCATGGTTAGAAATTGGAGATAGACAGGTATCGAGACCCGATATTGTACAAGAAACTACCGACAAGATTGCAATCATTAGAGATAGGCTTAAAGCATCCAGAGATCGTCAGAAAAGTTATGCGGATAATCGTCGGAAGCCTCTAGAATTCCAAGTTAGAGATAAAGTACTTCTAAAAGTATCTCCGTGGAAAGGAATAGTACGATTTGGGAAAAGAGGAAAATTGAGCCCAAGGTACGTCGGACCATTCGAGATCTCCGAAAGAATTGGCCCAGTAGCATATAGACTCATTTTGCCTAAGGATCTAAGGGGGTGTTTACTTATGACTTATTGAGCTTAATGGGTTGAATAGCTTATTCGCGCAGCCAAAATGGGTTGTTTACTTGTGGCTTATTCGGACAGATGATGACTTATTCGCACAGATGAAAATGCTATGTTGTCCACATTCAGCCCAAAAAAAGACAAACCTACCCCTTTCTCCTCCACTCTACTGGTTCGCCATTCTCCATAGCCACTGCCTCTTTCTTTTATTTCTTCTATTGGCTCAACCATTCAACTCTATATTTCTTCTCCATGAACCATCCCTGGTTCGATTTCTTCAACATAGACGCTCGACCCACTCGATTTCTTCTCCATGGACTATCTCTGGTTCGATTTCTTCAACATAGACGCTCGACCCCTCTCGATTTCTTCTCCATGGACTATCCCTGGTTTGATTTCTTCAACATAGACGCTCGACCCCTCTCGATTTCTTCTTCATGGACGCTGCTGGTTCGATTTCTTTTCCATGGACGCTGCTGGTTCGATTTCTTCTCCATGGATGCTCGACCCCTCGGCTGGTTCATCTTCTTGGTTCGATTTATTCTCCATATCAGTTCGATTTCAGCGAACCAGGGTTTAGGGTTAGAACCAGTAGAAGAAATAAAGAAAGAGATGAAATCTATTTATTCTCCGTATCAGGGTTTACTGGTTCATCTTCTTGGTTTGATTTATTCTCCATATCAGCTCGATTTCATCGAACCAGGGTTTAGGGTTAGAACTAGTAGAAGAAATAAAGAAATAGATGAAATCGATTTATTCTCCATATCAGGGTTTACTGGTTCATCTTCTTGGTTCGATTTAACTTTGTTCAACTTTGTTTAACTTTGTTTTTTATATCTTGTTGGATTTATATATTTTAACTTATTTTTTGAGGATTTGATACATAAGAGTCAGATCTCATTGTTCATGAAGAGGTTTTTTGATGGTTTTTATAATCAAGGGTAAAATAGTCATTTTAATTGTTCAGATTTATGATTCAGGAAAAAAAAGTAAACAACAACACATTATTAACCAGACAGACAAATTTATCCGGACATATATATTTATCCATACAGGGCTTAATTGAAAATTTGGTAAACAGCCCCTAAGTGCTATCCATGATACGTTTCACGTGTCAAACCTCAAAAAGTGTCTAGCTGACGACTCACTAATCTTACCCTTGGAAGAAGTTCAAATTGACGATAAGCTACACATCATAGAAGAACCAACTGAGATTCTCGATAGAGAAGTCAAACGTCTGAAACGAAATAAAATCCCGATCGTGAAAGTTCATTGGAACACAAGGCATGGGCCTGAGTACACATGGGAATGAGAGGATTACATGAAACATAAGTATCCTCACCTTTTTGCTAACAAACCGGTTAAGGACGGAAGTTCTCGAAATTCGGGACGAAATTCTTTTAACCGGGGGAGATTGTGACAACCGTCAAACTTACGTCCAGGTTAGATTTATATTGAGCATTGCAGTTATCTATATTTTAGACAGCACAGTCAAACTTAGCAGTAAAAGCGATAGTGTTAGGAAAATTTGAGAATTTTGCCTAGCATTTGCCTCAATAAGGAATTATCCATAAATCTCATAAAATGCCAATCTAAAATACCCTAAATACATATGAATATATATAAATATGTACTTTGAATGATTTTATAAAAACAAGTATTATTATTATTATAATAAATTGTCTAGTTAATAATTAACAAATTAAAAATGAAATAAAGATAAAAATAAAAATAAAGATAAAATAAAAACACCAACATAATCATAATACCCAACACCACACTCCACCCTCCCCCCCCCCCCCCCTCCCAAAAACCGGCGCCTCCCCCTTAAACTCCCCTCCTCTCTCTCTTTTTCATTCATTTCAAGTTCATCTCTCTCTCTCTCAAATTTCTCTCTAAGAAGAACTCTCTCATTTCTCCCTTCTTTCTCACTAAAACACACCCAAATATCCAGCCACTTTTACCTCAAGAAGTCCATGTATTCAAGTCTTCACAAGGTAAAAATTATTTGTAGTGCAAAGCCTACACTTTTCTTGTTATTGTTCTTTCACTTTTCTCTAAGTTTTCTTCTTCTACTTCTACACTAGTTGCATGTTGTTTTGCTTTATCAATATCTTTGGATCTTGATGTTTGGGAGATTCATCACCATAACATCTTATATGTTATTAAAAAGGGGATGAATCCATGACCAAACCCATGTTAAGACCAAAGAAGAACTTTTGCAATGTTCTAACAAACATGCATGTGTTCTCCATCAAAACCAACCCCTTAATCTCTAAGAAATTTTATGAAAAACTCTATATCACATCAAATACATACTTAAATCTCCATGCATGTGGAGTAAACTTTGTATTTTACATGGTAAAAACAAGCTCTAGGCTTGGTTAACAAAGAAAGCAAAATGGTCACTTTTGAGATTTTGGAAAGATTGTTTTATTTAATAAGCATGCATGTAATTATAGTGGCTTAAAAAATGTTCAAAACTGAAAATATTTGTATGGGGAAGTGCCAAAAATCGGATTCATGACAAAAGGAACAAAATCATTGCAAAATTTAAAGATATGTGCATTTTCCTAGAAGCTATAGTTTAATAGCAATCTGCCAGATTTTACCCCTCCCTTTAAATGGCCATATCTCACTCAAAAATACTCCAACTGAAGTGATTCGTTTTCTAGAATTTATTTTTATGAGTTAGGGTTCAAACCCAACTGGAATCATTGAAAACTATTAAGATTTCGACCTTCAAACACTTTTCACAAAAACAGTGCGCAAACAGAAAAGTTTTCTGTAGTGTTTTACGTCAAGAATTATTTCGGATACTTAAACACCTCTAAAAATTATGAATCTTATGTCAAAAGTTTCCTAACACATAAAGGTATATGGACATAAAATATCTTAACCTGAATGCCTCTGGAAGATATCCAAAAACGAACTGAAATTGACTACATATTCTAGACAGCAAATGACAATTTCTTACTATAGCTAAAAGCTAACTCTTGAACCCGTTTCATCATTCTTATGATGAAATTGTGGAATATATATATACTATATGTATACGTATTTTATATATATTCTAACCTTTCATTTGAACCCTTTTCATTATTTTTATAATGAAATTGCGGTATATATATATGTACTATATATAACTTCTAACTTTATACGTACTATATGTATATAACTCCTAACTTTAGACCCTTTTCGTCACTCGTCATGACGAAATTGCGGTAACCTCAATCTAACATATGTAACGTATTATATGTTGATTACTAACTTCGGTTAATTCCTTATAACTTATAAACTTAAACACAAAAAAGGCATTTTATGGTGATTTGGATAACTAAGCGATATCAAGGACTAAAGCTTAAGCATAGAATCTTACTAGTGTCCTTACGTTCGTAGGATCGAAGTAGGATCATTTACGGATTGCATTGCGAACCTCTTGAGAACATCTTCGCATACCACTGTGAGTTTTCACATCCCCTTTTTACTATTTTGTACATTTTGGGGTGAAAAGCATGTTACAATTTATTTACGCAACGGTTGTACTATCTACTCAAACTGTTTTACATTACTACGAACTTTTACGCGCTTCATTATATATGCTTATGTTAGTGATTTTGAGTTTAACGATTATGTGAAAGTCCCCGGTACAAAACATACACTCCCATTAACTCAATTACGAGCCGCCTGGTATATTATGGATAACGTTATTTGGTAGACACCCCACTCACCTCGCGAGTGCATAATTACTACAAAACTTATCATGTTTGTGAGGAACATGTGTCTTTGGGGCGTGGAAGTACGGTCAAGTAGGTTTGGGTAGTGGGCTCATTGCTTGACATATTGCATATGATATCATACCTTGCGCATGTTGACAACCGAATACTAAATCCATTTTTCGGATTTACAAAATGCTTTATTACTACAACCGAATACTAAATCCATTGTACGGGTTTACAAAAATGCTTTACTATTACAACCGAATACTCAATCCACTTTGCGGATTTACAAACTTGCATGAAAAGTTTTATGCATACCGAAAACCTGTGAACTCGCCAACTATTCAATAGTTCACCCTCTCCTTACAAGCTTTTCAGGAAATATCAAGTAAGGTTGAACTTTAGAAGGCACCACAAGTAGCGACATCCAACGCTTTTTCCTTACCATGTCAATTTTTGTTTTTGGACAATTTGTATTTTGGAACACGGTGTATTCTTGTAAACTTCTATGATATGATGATTGTGTGTTGTCTTCTACCTTACGCATTGAAACCTTGAACTGTGACATCTCGTGTTTCCGCTTTAGCGGGGTGTGACATTGAGAGTTTCAGATAACAATGATTAAGCACTATGATCTTCAATAGATTGATAGAGAAAGGTACAAGATATGAGTTTAGATCTATTTCTCTCTCTAGAGGGTCATCTCTCATTCACACTCACTCACTCACGTATGCAATTCTCTAATGACCTCTCTCTTGTGCTACCCTATTTATACTTTTGACTTTCTTAGCCAATACCCTTGACTTTGACCATTTCTTACTAGACTTTGACTATTGTTGACTATTACAAATATACCCTAAATCTTGAATACATTTGGTACTAACAATCTCTCCCTATGGATTCAAGATTTAAAAAATTTATGATGATAGTCTTCAGCTCTTTTGATCTTCAGATCTTCAACACTTTAAACTCTTTGAGGAATCTTCAAATAAGCTTTATCTTCATTTAGCTATTCAGAAACAAATAGTCACAAAGTCTTGAAACACGAACTTCAAATCTGTGTAGCGTTGATCACGGTCTTCAAAACAAAATGTTTATATCTTCGAATCACTGATCTTTGCGGCTTTGACTTTTGGCAAATTTCTTCAGTCTTTGAACATGAACGGGATTTGAGGTTTTAACGGGCTTTGAGCTTTAAGACATTCTTGAATAATCTTTAAGCACGAACTGTCTTTGTATCTTCACACATTTGAACAATAATGAACTCTGAACTTTTACCTTTCTTTGAACATCTCGAAACATTAGAAATTGAAATATTTGAATTATCTCCCTCTTTTCTTCTGTTTGATACTTCTCCCCCTTTTTAATGATTTCGAGCATCATGATCACCAAAACTCTTGTTCAATTTCAGCATTCTCTTTGAGTACTAGAAACAATCTCCTCCTCTTGATCTGTTTAACCGTCAATTCCAAAATTGTTTATCCGAATCTTTTCAAATTCAGATAATATGAAAGTTGTAACCCTGAATCAACGAATGAGACAGTTAAAATGCTTGTAAGTTGTACAAAGCCACTTAGTACAACGAATGCACTTTTGGAAAGGAGTTTTTTGATGTTCACTCCTCCAGGGCTTCCATTCAATCATCGAAAAACACAAAGGAATTTCTATGAACGTTATGACAAGAAAACATATTCCTTGTGTGTACGTGCAAGTGTAGAAATGATTGAAGTAACTTATGCTTGAATATAAGCTCAAATTGTGTAAACTGTTGAGACAGCAACAAGTTTTCCACGGACTCAATGTGCATGATTGAAGTGCGAAGGTGGGGCATATTTCCTTCTTTTTCAATATCCAAACCTTCCGAGTCAAGATTAGATAGATAATATGTTGCGTCCCCAAGAAAAATTGAAACGTTTCTTTGTTGAGAAAGAAATGAGTAGTTGGTGGGGTTAATACAAGAGTTGGCATAGGCTCACTGCCTGTTTCAATGATGGTCACCAAAGAATGTGAACCAATCAGTAATGTGGGTGCCCAACTCAGAAAGTGGTTGGTGCAGAGTTCTCGTGTTCTTTTAACTCTGTTCTCACAACCTCTTTCTGCTTTTAATCAGCTCACTACTAACCAAACTCTCCTTTTCATTTTACCTCAGCACAATGAGATTACTCAATCAGATGAGTTATCTCCCCCACTCTTTGATTTCGACCCCTCACCCCTCAATCACTCAAGGATAACTTCTTGGGTGGGAAACACTGGTTAACGTGAATCCATAGAAGTATAGTTAATCTCACACACTGGTCCCATGAAATTTTGTCCTAAAAAGATGTGTTGTTCAACAATTTAGCTTGAATAAATATAAATCTCAACATTTGAATAACATTGTCATCAGAATGTATGCTCCTCATTAATATCATGAAATATTTGAGCATTTGAACTTTGAAGATTTCTCACAACAAGAATATTGAAAGAATGAAACGAATTCGAAAGACTTGTTTGAGAATCTGACAATGTATCAACCAGATCAAATATGAAATATAATCATGAACGCTTAGGGTATCAAAGAATTTGATATTTTGTATATATGAACAAATATAAACAATCTTTGAATGAAACGTTTAAGTTCTGACGCTGAAATGAATATGATGCTCAACAAAAGTGAAACACAAACGGGAGTATTACCATCGAAAAATGTTTCATTTTGAGACATGGTAATAACAAAGTCAATAAGAAGCTGAACCAGTGTGTAGAGTACTTGAAAGTATAGAAAAGATAATACGCAAGTATTAATCTTTAGAAACACACGGTAAAAAACAACGGTGTAATCTGAGATAATCATGAAAAACTTAATATTTAAAAAACACACTTCTAAATTTATAAAATTTGTTTGGAATAGAGAAGTGGTTTGAACATTTAAGAACACATTTTTCATGTTTGAAAGTTGTCCTTCTTTCAAACAATCTCAGATAGGGGTGAGCAAAACCTGACCGGTCCGATAAACCCGACCGACCCGATTGCCCCGCCACCCGATCGCCCGAACCCCGTTTCCCCCGAACCGAACACCTTGTCGGGTAAAGTAGGATCGGGTTGGGTCTGAGTTTTCCCACCCGATCCGACCCGAAATATCCAAAATTTAAAAACTAAATTTCCAAGTCGACTTTTAGTACAGGTGGGCGGGTGTTGGATAATTTTAGGAGTTCTCTAACTCCTAAAATAGTTGAGGCGCTTATCTGTACGCAAGATTGGTTAAGGGGCCCTACTGAACCACTTGCGATGGAAGAAAACATAGAGGATCTTGAGAAGTTTGAGAAAGGTACGCGTAACATTAATTTATGAGTTTGAATCTGATAATTTATAAATTATAATAAACACTTTAAAATTTGTTGCTTTTAATTTTAAAACGTGCAGAAATGGAAAATTTGAGGCTTGGAACTACTTCGGCTCGTGGTACTGAAGATACTCCTAGTACACAAGCTTCAAACGATTTGGACGAATTTGAAGTTGATTCGTGATTTGAAGGTACGGGACTTTACTACGACTTTTTTGATTTATCATTGTTATTGATTCGTTATTGATTTTTTTTGTTATCGTCTTACCGACTTACAGGATTGCTTGCACTTTCATAATTTGGTATTTGGCTTGATGGTTATTTGGCAATAGAAGTAAGTCTGTAAGTGTTTACACATATATTATTTGCTGATAATTATATTCCTGGTTATTTGGCAATGGCAATGGAAGTTAGTTGTTGGACAGAAAAACAATCACTTGAAGTTGGTTAAATTATTTATTATGTGATTTGGTTTGGTTGAATTTATATTATTTATGTAATGAATTTGTATGGGAGTAACTACTAAACAACCCCTTGGAAGTTGGAAACTTGGAACATCCAACAGGAAATTTGGCAATGGGCCTTGGGCCTTGAAATTGCAAGTCTTGTTTAACTGTAGGCCCAACCCGAAACCCGACTACCCCGCCCCGAATCCCCCAAACCCGAACCCCACCCGAACCCGAGATACCCGAAATTTAAATGGACAGCTTCGGGTGTTGCCATACTCCCCCGAAACCCGATCGGGTGGTGGGTTTTGGGCCCGACCCGACCGACCCGACCGAATGCTCACCCCTAATCTCAGATTAAGTTCAGAAGATACTTACAGTCAGAAATGTTTAAGCTCCCCCTCCAATTCTGATATACTGATTAAAAATATTTTAAGCTCCCCCTCAAAATCTACAAAGAATCTTAACGAAACAAGATTAGTATATGTAACAATCAAAGTCTAAAACAATGAAGTACGAGTTCTAAACTGATGTGTTTAGAAGTCAAACATTCAGTTAAATCGGGTTCTTAACTGAAATATTCATAAACCAATATCGTTGAAGAACGAGTCCTGATCTGAAATGACCAGAAGTCAATATCTTGTATGCTCGGGTTCTAAACTGAGGTGTTTATAAACCATTAATGTATATGCTCCCCCTACAAAAAAGCATACAATTTTTTATCAATAAGCACATATATATAAAAAAAATAGAATTTCTCCCCTAGAAATTATGCAAATAGTTCAGCATATGAAAATTGAAAGCACGGGTACTACTCTTCAAAGATCTGCACACTTCTCTTCTGTTTTCCAGTCATGTGGTTGGTATAATTCTGACATTCAGCACTACACATGATAAAACTGCAAAACAGATTAAGTAGATTTTAGTACCCAACGGAACTTGGGTCCTGACTTATTAGGTGCAATTCTATTTGAAGAAATATTGTAAGTACCATACCAGTACTAAACATTTTCTTTCTTAACAAAATCATGAGTTCCACAATACGAACAACAAATTTGCTTTTGTGATAACCTAACCAAATGATTTGCAGAATAAACAGGATTAGGTTTAGCAAAAGACTTACCTTTAGAAGCATTGTTCTTCTTGTTCACCGTAGGTGGGGAATAGATGATTTTGGCACATCTCTTTCAGGCGAAGAACCTTTCACTTTCCAAACCATTTTCACTCTTTTGAAAACAAGATTTTCTGAAGGTTTTGAAATAGAAGCATCTGACTTATCAGCACAAAGATTATACAAGAGATTGGAAGGACGAATCTGATTCTTTGAAAAACCCTTTGATCTGTCAAATCCTTTTGAGGAAATATCATTATTAATTGAACTTGAAGCCGTTTTGAAAGAACATTCAGAACCAGTTGAGTCAACAAGTGGAGTCTAAACAATCGTGTCAGGACTTACTTGTTTTGAAACCTCAACTTTAAAAACAATGCCTTCAAGTTCTTTAACTTTGTTGGACAAAACGTTCCTCTCTTTGGATAACAAATCAAATTTCCTTTGAATCTCATATTTAACCTTCTTCTCTTGCATAATTTCAGCAGATAAACCAGATAAAGTTTTTGTCAGCTTCTTTATTTCATTCTGAAAAATCTTTCTTTCATTTGAATAGACATCTTTCACACTTTTTGCTTGAGAATCTTCAACTTTCTTCTTTTCAAGTTCTTTTCTTTTGATGTCTAATTCTTTCTCCAAATTAGATATTTTCAGTGAAAGCTCAACAATATTTGCCTCAAAGGATTTTCTTTCATTCGCAAAATCCACTCATTCCTTCTCAAACTTCTCCTTTTCAAGAAATAAAACCTTTTCAAAATCAGAATTTTGTTTTGAAAGTTTTAATTATATAAGCTCAATATCTTTCTTTTCCTCAACACATTTCTTTGAAAAGTCAGAAAACTACTTTTCAGACTTTTCTCTCTCACTGTTAACAAGAATAGTTAGCATGACTTCCTTTTCTATCTCAAAAGCAATTCTGTCTTCATTTTGAATGTCTTCAATCTTGCTTTCGAGATCAATAATCTCCTGATCAAGAACCAAAGGTGGAAAATATCTCTTTGCCTCAAAAACAGGTTTAATTTCAGTTTCTTTTTGACTATTTTCCTTATCCTTTTGTTGTTCAACAATGTAGCTTTGAAAATAATCATTAGGTAATGATTTCTGGTTTTCAATGCCTTCCTATTTTCTACACCATAGTAGAACGGAAGTTGCATTTTAACAGTTGTTTTTCTTTTAACTTCTTCAGCCTCATAATCTTCACCATCCATTTTAAGCCATTTGATTTGATAACAAGGATGTAGTGATGTAAGAACAAGCCATCGAATTCATAAAGGGTAGGAGCTCTTTATAAGGAATTCTTCAAATAATGAGGATTGTCATATCCTAAGCCCCATTTAGAGTTGAAATATCTAAATTCGCTTGGCTTATTCATGTGGATTGTCTATTCAGTTTGACCGATTTTGTAAAGTTTTTCTTCCAATCCTTTAACTTTAATACTAAGCTCTGTGTTTCTGTCTTTTTAAGCATGTAAGAGATTTTCAAACTCATTCTTTTTTGCTTCGGAGCTCTCAAATTTCCCAGACAATTCAGTCATTCTCTTTCTAAAATACGCTTGGTGATCATCAAACTCAGCGTTTTTCTTTTTCAAATTATCAATCAGAATCACTTGTTCTTTCAGTTTATCATTTTGATAAACAATAGATTCTTTTGATTTTCTTAGTTTTTCCGTCAAATCATCTAACTTATTTTATTGAACTTTTTGAAGTTGAAGAAATTTAACAAGAGGGTCGGGATGTACCTCATTTGTCTCTGACTGCGATTCTTTTAGAGACATTGTTACCTGAAATAATGAAAAATATAAGATCGTTAACAGATACTTCGTGAGAAGTAGAATTTGTGCGCTTGAACGATCAGAGAAAATCGATTAAAGTCAAAAAAAAATTGAAAAATAAAATTTGAAAAACAAATTGTAAATTTGTCTTTCAAAAATTAATTCCGAAAAATTAATGCGGAAAACTGGACTTTAAACGGCAAACCTGCAAAACACGAGAAAAATATATCAGTTACTGATAAATGCACGCAAAAACTGATAAAATCGACGAAAAATGAAAAATAATGAAGAATAAGGACTAAAACTGGCAACTTACGAAACTAAAACGAAAAACAAGGGCTAAAAATGTAAAACACTAAAACTTAACAAAAACAAGGACTCAAAGTGACAAAATCCTAAAGTTAAAACTAAAGGGACCGAAAATGACACAAAAAGAAACTTAAAAACTCAAGGGACTAAAAATGTAATAAAATAAACTCTTAACTAGACTTAACAGAAAACTTAACGAAGGACTAAAAGTGTAAGAAAATTTAACAAAATATAACGGACTGTGTCTGGACAAACAGAAAAAAGGACCAAAATTGTAATGAAACTAACGGTGTACTAACTGATCCCGTTATTACTGTTCATCATCACCAAGATTACGATCTGAGGCTTTTCTCCTTCGATTTCCTTCGTTCCTTTACGTCCAAAACGAGTTCTGTTGATTCCTTTGCGTTTTTAGAACATCAAAGAACGTTTTCCAACCCTTAAATCAAGATCATGCAACAACAATCGAATGATGCGACAATCCGGCGAGTATCCCGTTTTTCCGGCGAGAAAGTTTCATGCGATAAAATGATGTGCGATAAACTTTAATCGCACAAGAGTTGTTGTCGTACAAATGTCGTGCGATAAGGGTGCGATGAAATTGATCGTGCAATAAAAAATGGTTATGCGATAAAACCAATCACGCGATAACTCATGCGATAATGAAGAACATAGGAACTTTTCGGCGACAAATTTGCAGATTCCGGCAACGTCTCGTTTTTCCGACGAGAACTTTCAGCACCCGTATCTTACTGATTTTTCGCTCCTTTTCGAATCTGAAAATTGTAGGATGTTCTAAACCAACACTAAAATCTATCTGTAAACACAAAAACGATTAAAAGCCTGCAAAATCCTTGATCGATCAAGAAATTTGCGAATGACCTTCGATGAACACTTTCCACCTATGAATACACCGTCGAACTCAGACCTGTGGTTGTGGCTGTAAAACGATCCTCCTGAAGGCTGCAATCTGTCCGAATCACACAGAAAGTGATCTGTGAAATACTTAGAACAAAATACAATCAAACTACACAATCAAAACCAAGTTTTATGAAAAACTTGAACAAGAATACGAAGCTACCGTCGACTTGTGCACATTCCAAAAACCATTGATTTGTTGATGTTTTACAAATCTGAGAGTTCTAAACTATTCCAAATCATCAACAACAATGATATGTGAATTCAAACAATCACAAACACATTTAAAATTCCAAAATCTAACCAAAATGTGAAGAACACGATTTTTACAAAAATACTTCAAATTTTAACCAATATTCGAATCAAAAGATGAAATCTTTTGATGAATTCGATATAAAATGAATCATTGATGATTAAATCATCAAATTGAACACAAATACAACCAAAAACTATCAAATCATTGAGAACATCTAAGAAAAACTACAAAACTCAAAAACTTTTCAGTTTTCTTCAAAAATTGATGAAAAAATCTTTGAATTGATGCACAAATTCATCTGCTAGGCTCTGATACCAATTGAGAGTTTCAGATAACAATGATTAAGCACAATGATCTTCAATAGATTGAGAGAGAAAGGTACAAGATATGAGTTTAGATCTATTTCTCTCTCTAGAGGGTAATCTCTCATTCACACACACACACACACACACACACACACACACACACACACACACACTCACGTATGCAATTCTTTAATGACCTCTCTCTAGTGCTACCCTATTTATACCTTTGACTTTCTTAGCCAATACCCTTAACTTTGACCATTTCATACTAGACTTTGACTATTGTTGACTATTACAAATATACCTTAAATCTTGAATACATTTGGTACTAACACTCTTCAAGCGAGATTTTTCATCCAAATCAACGTTCATGGAAAGCACAATGTAAGTTCTTCATTTTGAGCAAAAATCCGTTTCTTCAACCTCCCTTAACATCCGTCATTTTTTTCATTTCTCTTCCACTTGTTTTACTTGAGGACAAGTAATTATTCAAGTTTGAGAGTGTGATAACTCTGAATTCTTGAGGGTTATTTCTTCTCATTTTTTAATTATTTTCACCACTTTTCTTGCCTAATTTGCCTCTTTCCCCTTCATTTGGTCTATTATAATCCAACATTGTGATGAAGTCTTAAGGTTGCAAAATTTCGGTTTTCTAACTCTTTGTGCAGCAAAGTGGCCACTTTAGACACCACAGTGGCAACAGTGGCTGGAAGTTGTGGATAAGCCTTGGACATTATGGAAAGGTGCTTCTTTGAAGTAAAGGAAAGAAGAATCTGGCCTTTCACAAGAATAATCAAATAAAAAGACAAAAACTTAGAATTCAAAGGACAACATAAAGAGCACAACATAAAGAGACTTTACACTCTTCCATAAAGTAGCTTTTAAGGAATTGTCACATCAACACTTTATCTTCAAAAGCACAACATAAAGGGGCTTTGGGGGCACCATTTGAAGCATACATCCTTTTTCAGCTGAGTTCTTACATTTAAAAGCTCAGCATTTAGTTTACATTCTCTCATTTAAGTCTAGTGTAGTTGCATTTAATTTCCTTGTATTTTCCTTTCCTTGTAACAGCGTCACCACTGTGGTGACAAAAGTGGTGATGTGTAATACCCCGGGTAAGTTCGTTAGTTAAAAAATCCCTTTTCGTTAAATAAAGTTAACTTTAAAGTTGGATTTTAGGGTAAGATTGGGTTAAATTATAAGTTAAGGGTGTTTGGGTCATTGTTGAATAGGCTAAGGTCTAGAATGAAAATATGGGTTTGATATTATCCCTTTTAGACTTCAGATATTACACAACTCAGAAATATCTAATTAGGTGTGTGTGTGTGTGTGTTTTGGAGACAAAGGAAGAAAAAGAAGGAGATTAAGGCTAGGACTTCAAATTGGTTGCTTGGAAGTGATTTCTAAGGTATGTTCCTTTACATTTAATGTGTATAATTGTATTTAGAAGGTTTCCATCGGATTAGAATAGTTGATTTCAAGCCTGGTAGTAATTCCAGTCGAATCTGGGTAGAAAATGCATGAACAGACAGTGGTTTCCGGATAGATTGAATGTGTCCGGGTAGTTTCGTTGGTAGTGTCCGGTAGTTTTGATTGCTGGTGTCCGGACGATTCATCTACCCGGTAAGTACCCCTTTTCTTTAAGTTTCCGGATGATATAAGATACCGGATGGTATCCGGGCTACTTTGGTTTCCGGGTGTCGTCCGGATTGGTTATGCCGTCCGAAAAGGTTATGCTGTCCGGAAAGATCTGCTGTCCGGATTATTTTGTGTTGTCCGGATAGTTTGGCTGTTTGGTCACTTTTGAGGATAAAAGTCAGATAGATTTATTTAAGAGCTCGTAGCCTGCTAGTAAGTCTTATACATGAGTTGGTAAGGAGATATTTGTATGTAAATGGTTTCAGATTCTGAGAATTTTGGGTAAAGGATCGGATAGCTCGGAGAAAGGCTTGGAAGCGTATTTTTAAACAATCAAGGTGTGTTTTACTTTAAAACTGGAGTACATACATGTGTGGATTGGCAATGTGATAGAGGGTGTGATTATGTGTTTATGTTTGAAATATAATGTAATGCGATATTATATTTACATAAACATTATACTATACGAGAATATGACTGGCTGAGCTTAGGATCGGTGTGTTGGCTGTAATATTCGTACAGTGTTGTTGGCTGTAATTGTCGTACAGTGAAGTTAATTTATTAGTTGGCTTGCTACCAACTAATTTGGCCATGTGAAGGATATGAAGGATGAGTGGTACACGATGCACGAGTCTTATTTGGTATTTAGTTGAATGTGATATATGTGTGTTTATATAAAGGATTTTATATAAATTGGTTTTATAACGATTTCGAAATAACAGGGATTATCTCACTAGACCTCTAGGTCTAACCCTCATTTTGTTTTCAAAAATATGTATTCCAGGTCGAGGATCTTTTCTTAGCAAAGGGAAGGATAAAGTGTAGGACGCGGTTGATAGCTGACGAAGATTAGGAAAGGCTTATGTTTTGTATTGTATAGTTTTGAGACTATGGGACCGTATGTGAATTTTTATGTATCTTTTGTTATGAATGTAACGATGTTATGCAATATATGTTATTTGTTGTATGTTTGGGAAACCGGGTCGTTACAAATGGTATCAGAGCCCTAGTTTAAGGGATTTAGGTATTCGTATATGTACCTAGACTTAAACTGCATGTGAAGTAGGATGTCCCAATTATTGTAGAACCTTGGGATGATTAAGTATAAAAGGTAGAAGGAACATCATGTAAGGTAATTTCATATTACACCTGGCCAGTGTAATTGTGATCTTACAGGTACATGTTTGAACTGGAATACCTTGTTATATGGGGTATGTGCTTACGTGTATATTAATCTTGTCTGAACCAACAGAATGGCAAGCGGTACTCGAAATACGAATAGGGAGGGAGGAGGAAATCCTAACAGAACGAATCCCACAGTCGGAACAAGGGGAAGAGGGGGAGAAAGAGGTAGTGTAACATCCCAGACCAATCGTACCAAATGTTGTCCGCTTTGTCCGCACACCTGGACTCACGGTTTTAAAACACGTCTAATAGAGAAGGTATCAAGCCCCTATTATAAGGCAACCTTTGTTCCCCTCCCCAACCAATGTGGGATCTTACAATCCACCCTCCTTGGGAGCCAGCGTCCTCGCTGGCACACCAGTCCGGTTCCCGGCTCTGATACCATCTGTAACATCTCAGGCCAACCGTGCCAGATATTGTCCGCTTTGTCCACACACCCGGACTCATGGTTTTAAAACGCGTCTGGTAGGAGAGGTATCAAGTTCCTCTTATAAGGCAACCTTTGTTCCCCTCCCCAACCAATGTGGGATCTTACAATCATGGTTTTAAGTTGGACTTGAAGTTATTGGGCTAGCCTATTGCCTTGGGCTTTAGGGTGTTACAAATGGTATCAGAGTCGATCCTTGTACAATCGGGATGGTGGGGCAAACCTCATCGGGAATGATGAGTCCTCGAAGGGGTGTTTGTAACATCTTAGGCGAATCCCACATCGTCGATTACAAGGAGGAAGATCTTGGACAGGCCTGACGAGGACGTCAGGAGTTTAAGTGGGGGAGTTTGTAACAACTCATCCCACATAGATAGAAAATGGGATAGGTGAGCTCCTTATAAGCCTCAAGTTGTGGGCTACCAATAACTTCCACCATGGTTTTAAGTTGGACTTGAAGTTATTGGGCTAGCCTATTGCCTTGGGCTTTGGGGTGTTATAGGTAGGGGCAGAATTGGAGGCAGAGTTCAGGGGCGAGGTACGGAGTTTGTTACACGAAATGATTTGACAGCGGAAATGGGAAGACTTCAAGCCAATATACAAGCTATGTTCGATAGAACTCGTCACACAGAAACTGGAATACCAGATCCTAGTCTGGAAGATGAGATGCCCATTACACATACTGTCATACCGGTGCCAAGGAAGTGTGACTATAAAATGTTTCTAAGTTGCAAACCCCCGACATACTTAGGAGAAAGGGATCCAGTGAAAGCTATGAGGTGGCTGAAAGAGATAGAAGTTGTCTTCAGGACCAGCAAGTGTGCAGAAGAAGATAAAGTACTATACGGAACATCGATGTTGAAGGCAGATGCTCTATTTTGGTGGGAAGCTCTTATTACATCAAGAGGGTCGGATGTGTATTCTACTTTTACTTGGGAAGAATTCATCATATCTTTCAAAGGACAGTTTTGTCCTCAAGCAGAAGTTAGACAACTGGAAGAGGAATTCATGAACCTGCATCAGAGAAGTTTATCGGTTAGGGATTACACTGCTCGTTTTCTGGAGAAGTCTCGCTTCGCGGAGTACTATGTTGCCACGGAGGCTCTGAAGATGGAAAGGTTTATTTTCGGGTTAAATTCAGAAATTAGAAAGTTAGTGATTGCAAAAGGACCCGATACCTTCTCAGCCGCAGTAGATGCAGCTGAAAATGTGGAACGGGATAATAGGAGAGACGCTGGTGATAGAAGTTTTGAAAAAAGGAAATTGGAGGAAATGACGTACGATTTGGAGGAATACGAATCCCCGAGGCTTGATAGTTATCTACCTTTCAGACCAGTTGAAAGACCATGTCCAAAATGCAATCATGTTCACTAAGGAAACTGTTATGTAGAGTCCCGAAGATGTTACAAGTGCGGGAAGACTGGTCACATTGCTAAAGACTGACACGTAACTCGACTCTGTTTCGTTTGCAATTCCCCTGATCATATTCAGTCAGACTGTCCACTATGGAAAGTACAGCAGGGTAGTATGACGATGAGACCAACGGGTGTTAGTTCGGGAGAGGTACAAGGGTCTGAGGTACCGAAAGCAAAAGGTCGTGTCTTCCAAATGACAACACAAGAAGAGGAGGAAATTCCGGATGAGGTTACAGGTACATTTCTAATAAACTCTATACGTGCTAAGGTGTTATATGACTTCGGTGCAAAAAGATTATTGGTATTTCCGTGCTTTTGTTGCTTATCTGTGTTAGAGATATAGGTGGGTGTGGGGTGTCTATTCAGTTAGTTTCTATGGTTTTGATTGAGTTCGAAGTAGTAGTTATAAGTATTCATACCTTTTCGCTTAACCGAATTCCGGGACGGAATTCTTTTAAGGGGGAGATAATGTAATACCCCGGGTAAGTTCGTTAGTTAAAAAATCCCTTTTCGTTAAATAAAGTTAACTTTAAAGTTGGATTTTAGGGTAAGATGGGTTAAATTATAAGTTAAGGGTGTTTGGGTCATTGTTGAATAGGCTAAGGTCTAGAATGAAAATATGGGTTTGATATTATCCCTTTTAGACTTCAAATATTACACAACTCAGAAATATCCAATTAAGGTGTGTGTGTGTGTTTTGGAGACAAAGGAAGAAAAAGAAGGAGATTAAGGCTAGGACTTCAAATTGGTTGCTTGGAAGTGATTTCTAAGGTATGTTCCTTTACATTTAATGTGTATAATTGTATTTAGAAGGTTTCTATCGGATTAGAATAGTTGATTTCAAGCCTGGTAGTAATTCCAGTCGAATCTGGTTAGAAAATGCATGAACAGACAGTGGTTTCCGGATAGATTGAATGTGTCCGAGTAGTTTTGTTGGTAGTGTCCGGTAGTTTTGATTGCTGGTGTCCGGACGATTCATCTACCCGGTAAGTGGTTTCTTTAAGTTTCCGGATGATATAAGATACCAGATGGTATCCGGGCTACTTTGGTTTCCGGGTGTCGTCCGGATTGGTTATGCCGTCCGGAAAGGTTATGCTGTCCGGAAAGATCTGCTGTCCGGATTGTTTTGTGTTGTCCGGATAGTTTGGCTGTTTGGTCACTTTTGAGGATAAAAGTCAGATAGATTTATTTAATAGGTCGTAGCCGGCTAGTAAGTCTTATACATGAGTTGGTAAGGAGATATTTGTATGTAAATGGTTTCAGATTCTGAGAATTTTGGGTAAAGGATCGAATAGCTCGGAGAAAGGCTTGGAAGCGTATTTTTAAACAATCAAGGTGAGTTTTACTTTAAAACGTTTTTAAACTGGAATACATACATGTGTGGATTGGCAATGTGATAGAGGGTGTGATTATGTGTTTATGTTTGAAATATAATGTATTGAGATATTGTATTTACATAAACATTATACTATACGAGAATATGACTGGCCGGGCTTAGGACCGGTGTGTTGGCTGTAATATTCGTACAGTGTTGTTGGCTGTAATTGTCGTACAGTGAAGTTAATTTATTAGTTGTCTTGCTACCAACTAATTTGGCCATGTGTAGGATATGAAGGATGAGTGGTACACGATGCACGAGTCTTATTTGGTATTTAGTTGAATGTGATATATGTGTGTTTATATAAAGGATTTTATATAAATTGGTTTTATAACGATTTCGAAATAACAGGGATTATCTCACTAGACCTCTAGGTCTAACCCTCATTTTGTTTTCAAAAATATGTATTCCAGGTCGATGATATTTTCTTAGCAAAGGGAAGGATAAAGTGTAGGACGCGGTTGATAGCTGACGAAGATTAGGAAAGGCTTATGTTTTGTATTGTATAGTTTTGAGACTATGGGACCGTGTGTGAATTATTATGTATCTTTTGTTATGAATGTAACGATGTTATGCAATATATGTTATTTGTTGTATGTTTGGGAAACCGGGTCGTTACATGATGACTATGTAGTTTTTATTTAAGCAATTTTTTGTTTCTTTCTTCTTCTTCCATGTCTTTTACTGTTATTATTAGCTAAACACCCCTTGGGTGTGGGTATGAACCAACTCTAAGACTGGTAGGCAACACTTGGGTGTTGCCATCGTTGCTAACTCTTAGACTTGGACACTTGAGTCGGGACTTCAACTCAAGGCGGGCAAGCCGATTACTTGTAGGTGTTAATATTAGATCTTAGACCCAGAGATGGGCGGGGCGGAAATACGGCTTTAGTGATGCTTAAAGATTTGAGAAAGTCTTTCATAACCACGTAGAGATACGGGTTTTTGCATGATTTCAACTAAGGTTCGGGATGTCGGTCGACTTAGGTGTCACATAGAGATTTGGGCATCTATATCCATACCGGTGGAACTAAGACTCTTTGAAGTCTACTTAGTTAAATCGGCAAGTCTTGAGTGGGCAAAAGTGGCAACTTTGTGGGAACAAGTGGCCACTCTCTGTAAAAGTTCACTTTCGAGAGGAATGAGTTTTTATAGATGTATTAAACCACTTGTTTCTGACCATATCGTTACTACATTTGTCTTAGATAGTGTTTGTACCCACATCCTCTCTTTTAAACCATTTGATTATTTTAAATAGTTATTTAGCATTAAAACTCATAAAACAAATATTTTCTCAAAACCCAACCGAGCACTAGAAGTTCATGAAAATCTCAGATTCTTAGTTGACCGGTCCATGTGGAAAACGATCTTGGTACCTTACCACTTTATTACTTTTTAGCGATCATAGTGTCCGGTGTGCCCTTGCACCGCCACTATGGTAACACAGGTGGCCACTTTGTGGATCTATACGATTTCCGGTATCAGATACCCCAACACAATGATACCCAAGATATGTACAAGATGCGTAGTGTAATACCCCAACATTTTGGTACCCAAGATATGTACAAGATGCATATTTTGATACCCCAAGATAGTTAAAAGAATATATACACCAGAAACATACAAGAAACGGATACATGCCGTATCACATTATGCAAAATAGTATCACTATGGACTTGCCAACAAGAAAAAAACTTTGATACATTGTGATATCCTTATCAAAATCTATAAATAATATTTGATCCATTATAATCCATTCAGATATTAGAAAAAACCAAAAAACCAAAAGAAAACGAAGAATTTTCCTAGAAAATGAGATGGAATTAAGGTGGGTCTCTTGGCCTCCATGAGATTTCTCATCTTCCCTTGCACTCTTAGGCCTCGATGGAATTATGGTGGGTCTCTTGCCATTTAACAACAGGTATTTGGTTTTTTTCTTCTATTCTCTTTTTGTTTACCATTTTGTTCATTGTGACAATTATGTTGCTGCAAAAGTGATGGCACATTGAAGTTTTTAAATGATACGGGGATGGAAGAGAATAATGTGCCATAATTTTAGGCCATGATTTTAGGGATTAGTTGTCAAGGAATTAATTTACTAATATAACCTTTTACATTTTATTATTAAATAAAATTAATAAAATTAAATGATTGGTTTATATTGGATCTCACAGTTATCACAAAATACATAGTTCTCATTTGATTAGGCCCCGTATATATATATATATATATATATATATATATATATATATATATAGGGAAGAGTTCAATAGAGAAGTCCAAATATTTAGAGAAATAGAGAAGTGATCTTAGCCATTTACTCGGTCAAGATCGGCGGCTTTGACCGAGAAGTAGCGGATAATTACTCGCGTGGTACGCACAAGATAGAGGTGTAGTTTCGTAAAAAAATACACGGGTTGAGTTCATATATGAATCTGTGTGATTCACATATGAACTATACGTTCATATATGAACCTTTGTAATTCACATATAAACTCTTTTTAACTGATTCATATATGAACCTTTGTGATTCATATATGAATCAGTTAATTTGTTCATATGAGAAGTAGTTAAAAAAAGTTCATATATGAATCACAAAGATTCATATATGAACACAAATGTTCATATATGAATTAGTTAAAAAATTCATATATGAATTAGTTAAAAAAATTCATATATGAATCACAAAGGTTCATATATGAACACAAAGGTTCATATATGAACACAAAGATTCATATATGAATCAATTAATTGGTTCAACTGATTCATATATGAATCTACAGTTAATTAGTTTTATATATGAAACACAAAGGTTCATATATGAATCACAAGATTCATATATGAATTAGTTATAAAGAGTTCATATGTGAATTACAAAGGTTCATATATGAACGTATAGTTCATATGTGAATCACAGAGATTCATATATGAACTCAGCCCGTGTTTTTTGAAAAGTTACGAAATTGCCCTTCTATTTTTGGAACAGTCGCAACTTTTGACCAGTCAAAGCCGCAACTTTTGACCAATTATAACCGATCTTGACCGAATAAATGGCCAAGATCACTTCTCTATTTCTCTAAATATTTGGATTTCTCTATTGAACCTAAGGCTATATATATATATATATATATATATATATAATATAGAGGAAAGTTCAAATGAAAACTCAATTTTCATTGTGCATGTGTGGACGAATATCGGTCACTCCATCTTTATTGATCCAACAACTCATATTAAATAGAGTTTTTAATTAAAATTATTAATTAAGGTGATTAGGGGTAAAAAAGGAAGATAAATTAAACTCACGCCTACCATCTTTGACTTTTTATTTTTATTTTTAATTAAAATTTTTTACCTCCCTTAAAATTTAAAATAGATTATTTTAAAAGTTACTAATATTTTAGTCAAACAAATTAAATAAAAAAAACGAGAATTTCGTACTCTTCGATATGACATCCAAACTGATATAGGTTTTTTTTGTTTCAATCGTTTTTTACGTGAAATGTTATACATGTGTTATATTCATTAAGAATATTTATATACGTTCGAGTGTGTACAACACCTCGACACCGTAAGTCCGTAACTCAACATCATCTTCTTCCACACTTTTTTCAACGTCGTAAGACATCGCGTTCTGCATCACCGTAACCTAGCACCCAGCGAGACGAATCGAGAACCTATCGAGTTTCGATTGTGAATCGGGGAACAAAAGAGAGTGCGCCACGTCTCCAAACCTTCATGAGTCATTCATGTACTATTCATCATGAATAATGTATCATTCAAGATGAATAACACATCATTCAGAGTGAATAATACACGATTCATGAATTTGTGTATTATTCATTCTGAATGTTGTATAATTCATCCTGAATAATGTATTATTAATCATGAATAGTGAATGAACGTTCACCTTTGTTATTCATATTGAATATGGACACCCGGTGATATGCATACATATTCATAATGAATAACCCAACTTCCGGTTGTGAATCGGGGAACAAAAGAGAATGCGCCATGTGTCCACACCTTCACGAGTCATTCATATATTATTTATCATGAATAATATACCATTCATGATAAATAATACAACATTCAGGGTGAATAATACATGAATCATGAGTTAATGTATTATTCATTCTGAATGTTGTATTATTCGTCATGAATACTATATTATTTATCGTGAATAGTGAATGAACGTTCACATTTGTTATTTATACTGAATATGGTGACCTAGGGGCGTGAATACATATTCATAACGAATATAACACATATATAGCATTTCACGTAAAAAACGGTTAAAACAACAAAAAACTATATTAAGATAGATGTCATATCGAAGAGCACGACATTCTTGTTTTTTTCTATGTAATTTGTTTGATTAAAATATTAGTAATTTTTTAGATAATTTATTTTAAAATTTAAGGGGGTAAAAGTTTTTAATTAAAAAAGAAAATAAAAAGTCAAAGATGGTAGGCGTTGATTCAAATTTACAGTTTTGCCCCTAATCACTTCTCAATTAATCTTATTATGTTTTAACCATTGATTAGTTTTTTAAATTCTGATCAGTGGCTAAGATTGGTCCTCACGTGCACGAAGAAAAATGAGTTTTCATTTGAACCCCCGCCTCTCTCTCTCTCTCTATATATATATATATATATATAGAGAGAGAGAGAGAGAGAGAGAGAGAGCGAGAGAGAGAGGAAGGAATGATCATGCGAGAAGTTAAACATTATGCGAGAATGCGAAAAGTGTAATATCATATATGATGACACAGCTTGTGGGTGTGTTTAATCATATATGATTAAACATCTATGTATTGTCAATGTAACATGTGTTTAATCATATATGATTAACCTTGTGTATCATATATGATATCACACTTCTTGCATTCTCGCATAAGGTTTATATTCTCGTCTAAACCTCTCCCTATATATATATATATATATATATATATATATATAGAGAGAGAGAGAGAGAGAGAGGGAGAGAGGGAGCTTCAAATGAAACCAGTCAAAAAGATGAAACCAATGAAACCCGATCTCAGCCGTCCTTTTTCTTGATCAAGGGTTGAGGGATTTTTGAATTTAAAAAATAGGGAAAGGGTATTTTGGGAATAGTTTTTAGGTATTTAATTTTGGAATCTATTAATTCATTTGAATTAATCTAATTATGGTTATTATCTCAATCTCCTTCTATCTCTCCCTCTCTCTCTCTCACAAAATTCCGGCCCTCTCTCCCTCTCTCTCTTACAAAATTCCGGCCACCATGTGGGCAGCGTATCACTTTTTGGATCCAGCGGAGGCAGCGTTGCAGCCGGCGATGGCTCCTGCGATGGTGATGATGTGGAGTATGATGAGGGAACTGCCAGCTAACGATGGAAAGAGGCGGAGGGAGAGAGTGAGAAAGATGCAACTAGAGGTTGCACCCAGCAACATGTAATTGCACAACATAAACAATTTGTGGGTCTTGTAGTGAGATTCCTTGCGAGAAGCGATGCTGTTTCTGCGGTGGGGGAAACGGTTCAAGCATGGGCGGGAGACGTTTCATAGGAGACGTTTCATATTGTTTTTCTCCTACGAAACGTCTCCTATGAACCGTGAAACAATTATGAAACTCGCCGGTTTCATATTGTTTTTCTCCTATGAAAGGTGAAAATTTCGAAAAAAACGGTTTATGAAACATAAAAAACTCGAACTTATGAAAAAATTGTTATGAAACTCGAAAAAATTATGAAACTCGCCGGAATTTTGGGGGAGGTCGCCGGAGTGGGAGCAAGTCGCCGGATTGGAGATCACCGGAGTAGGAGGAGGTCGCCGGAGTGTAGGTCGCCGGAGAGAGAGAGATGAAGATAATTGAGAAAATTAAGGAAGTTTGTTAGTTGCTAAAATTATGGATATTCCTAAAATTACGAATTTGGAGAAAAAGACCCAAATACCCTTGGTTTCATGGTTTCATAAAATACAATGGTTTCAGAATAAGGGGACTCTCTCTCTCTCTCTCTCTCTATATATATATATATATATATATATATATATATATATATATATATATATAGGCCAAGACTATTTTACAAACCATGAAATCTAACAAACCGTACAAACTCTTATTTTCAGTGTTTAATTGAATGAAATTGTTTTATGAAAGTGTTTCATATAATGTTTTTTTTGATGAAATTGTTTCATATATTTTTGTTTCTATGTAACAATGAAATTGTTTCATGTATTTCTCACTTTGATGAAATTTGTTTCATATATTGTTGATTAATTAATCTTCATATATTATTGATGAAATTGTTTCATGTATTATTGACTAATCAACTCCCATAATAAAGAAAAATTGAAGAAAATGAAAAAAATATGATTAGTTGAACGTGGTTTGTACGGTTTGTTAGATTTCACTGGTTTATAAAATAACCAACCTCTATATATATATATATATATATATATATATATATATATATATATATATATATATATATATATATATATATATATATATATATCTATATATATATCTAGGACGCGTTTCAATTGCAAACTCGATAATTCTAACACACTTTGCAGACCGATCTTGACCATCCATTTGTGTTTGATGAAGATTTTATTTATTAATTAATTAATTAGTGGCCGGTGGCAATTACGTCATTTTGTATTTGGTGATTTTTTTTTTATTTTCGTAAAAGAATTTATGCCAATGATTGAGATGTCTGTGAGCGACGTTGTTACTGCATCTGATGGAGTTGTTTTGGACGGTTTACGTGTAACCGGTGATGAGATTCTCGTCCATTCATGAATACAGTCATGGCTACATATATCACAATGAAACCAATTCTAATACATTCATGAATACACAAGGCATTCATGAATCAGACAAATACAATCATGAATCAACATTTATACCAATGACACCAATTTTAATACATTCTTGAATATATACGACATTCATGAATCAGATATTCAGATTATACTACTATCATCGGAAATCACTATGATAGTCGGTGATTCTTATCCTTTTTCCTCGTCTAGCAACACCGGTTGTCCGCCGTTTTTTTTAATTCGAAAACGAGTTTTTCATCCTGATTCTCTAACTTGGTTTGCGAACTGAACGAACAAGAAAACCCCTAATGTTAAGATGGTTAACATGATCGAAATCTGTAGTATTTTTAGATGAATGCGATACCTCTTCCTCATGGCGCGTTCATCTCTGTTGATGATTTTGTAATCTGGTTAACAAATGACTTTTACCCACAATATTTACCTAAAGAAATTTTCGTTAGTGATTACCCAAGGATCACCCAGAAAATGTCAATGGTTTGATAGAATCCGATATTTTTCGAGAAATAACCATGGATCACCCAGAGGTTAATCTGTCACTGATTTGCATTATCCACCAAAAATTTACCCACCAACTTTTGTGACGAATCACCCTCTAACGACAAATTTCGCAGGAAAAAGTTCTTCGATAAAAGTCTTTCATTTAGTAGTGCATGGGCCTATTACATATGTGATCTAAACGAGACACAATCACTCTTTTGTGGAATTTAGTGATCATAATTGGTTTAGATAGCCTTTATGAATCATACCTATTAGTAATAACACCCATCCATCGTTGATACTTTGATGTTTGTAGTCTATGTGTACGCACACACACACATATACAGATACAATTGGGATCATGTAGGAACTTTCTTTTTGTAAGAAACGTAGGAAACCACCCAAAACCGTTTAATAAAGTGTGCCTCTTTATCTGACGATGTTGATGGACACGATAACATTTTATTAATTAAGAGGAACTTCGATGGCAAAGTTGTAGGTGGACACGAAGGTTAACATAACTTTGCCTTTTTCCATCCAACTTAACACACCTAAACCTGGCCATATGAACAAAATTTAGCATGAAAACATTCAACCTTACCACACGTTAACACATATAACAACTTTGAACATTTATGAATATAGGCTAGGGTACCCCACAATCATAACATACATTTACGTGAATTAACCAAAAATCTGAACACCTTAATGCAATCTTAACACATACACTAACATATAGTAACCATGAATGTCTTAACACAACTATGACACTTTTGTTGGGGGAAATAGGGCTAGGGTAAAAATTAGTCCCCGATTTTTTTGAGAATCGTGTAAGAGGTCACTTTCTAAAATCATATTTCGACCATATGCCTCGGTTACACGAAATTCAATCTGGGATAACTCAAGAACACTTTTGTTTTTAGGCACAAAAAACGAAAGCAAAATTCACTGGAGAGTACATAAAGGCTTTTTGAAATTGTTTGTGTAAAACGTAAGCATATATGGTATTTATATACTAATTTCAATCATAAAGAAGGAAAAAAACAGAAATGACAATTTGTGCTATTTGATAGAAATAATGGGTAAGTTACCACCAATATGACAATCATTACTAACTAATAGCAATAATGGGTCAGTTACCACCGTTAAGGAAATAAACATGGACTGAAATAACTGCACAATAATTGCAGGATCAAAGCTCTGATCTTACAAGACCTAGAGATGGGACTTAACCTGATCAAAGCACAACCATTTCAGAGGTAGTCTGATCAGATCCCAACCACTTCAGAGCAAGACTACCCCAGAGATAGTCTTTCAGAGATAGCCTTTACAACCTCAAAGATAGCCTCTTGTAAAGAATATTAACATCTTGTAAAGAATATCAACATCTTGTAAAATATTAACCCTTGTAAAGAATATTAACATCATGTAAAGAATATTAACCCTTGTGAAGAATATTAACATCCTGTAAAGAATATTAACATCTTATAAAGAATATTAACCCTTGACCCCCGCCACTTCGTCGTGCCGGGGATCAAACTCGTCTTATGACAAGTGTGCACTCCGCACCACCTAACTTGCATTAGATCACAGTTTGAAACCAATTATCACGCGTGTTAAGTCCAATTACACTTAAATGACCCGGTGACACTAAAATCACCACCAATCCTCCCCTATTTTAGTGTAACCCATGAAATAACACCTTAAGTTAAACAAAACCAAAACTTGCATGTAAATGAAAATATCGAAACGATTGAATTTCCATATTAGTATTTTACACGTTCCAAATATTCGAGAATCAAGATGTCCTAAGGATTGAACCCTTCAACTCATTTGAATACCTGAAGATGGAATATATACAAGTTTCCATACACTTCTAGTAAACAAAACATGACACATTTATAAAGATGTGTGTCCTAATCCTCTCATGATTGTATAAAGATCAAGTCCCCAACCTTTTGAAATGCGGCTACACTTCACAATCACATAGGTAATTCCTTTACTTCGTGTACCTGCAGATACACTTTTTCAAAGGAATTATTAAGAAGTTAATCTTCAACCTACTTACTGCATGACCGAATACATACATGGGATGATGCAACTTGTGTTCCAATTTATAAGTGTGAGCTTTCCGCACTGAATTCAGCTTCTAATATAATATTAGAAGGGAATTTGGTGTCTCACCATTATAAATTTATATGGACTTTAATCCCATCTCGATCGCAAACTTGTGCACTAAGTCTCTTGTCAGACCTTTTGTCAAGTGGTCTGCCAAAACTTTTTTGCGTTCTAACAAACTCAACTAAGATTACACCATTCATGATTAATTCTCTAATTTAAATGCTCTTTGAATCGCTTGCCAATGCTGTGTACTAGGATTACTAGTATACCGGGTCAACCACCCTATAGCATAAGCAATATTGGGCCTGGTGCTTGTCATGACATATATCAAGCTACCAACGGCCTTAGAGTATTCAAGTTGTGAAATTTCATTGCCCGTATTTGGCATTAATTTCACAGTAGAATCCATATGAGTGCTCACGGGAGAACAATCACCGAAATTGAATTTATTGAGAATTTTCTCAATATAATGTGATTGCGTAAGAACAACCCCTTTGTTAACCTGTTTAATCCTTATACCAAGGGTTACATCAACCTCTCCCATGTCTTTCATGGAAAACTTAGATGATAATAGCTTCTTAGTTTCATCTACCTGATTTTGATCAGTCCCAAAAATCAGCATATCATTCAAATATAAGCAGATGATCACACCTGCACCTTTAGCATCAATTCTGATATAAACACATTTGTCGCATTGGTTTAAAGTAAAACCACATGACAAAATAACTTCATCAAATTTTTGATGCCGTTGTTTAGGTGCTTGTTTCAGCCGGTACAAAGATTTCGCAAGTTTACATACTTTATGCTCGTTTCCGGGCATAACGAAACCTTCCGGTTGTTTCATGTAAACTTCCTCTTGAAGATCACCATTCAAGAAGGTTGTTTTAACATCCATTTTATGGATAAATAGATTGTGTATTTCCGCCAAGGCAATTAACAATCTAATAGTCGAAATACGTGCATCCAGAGCATACATATCGAATACCGGGTTTTTGTTGAAACCCTTGAATGACCAACCGGGCCTTGAATTTATTAATCATCCCATCTACTTTCATCTTCTTTTTGAAGATCCATCTACTCCAAGTGGTTTAGAACCTGGAGGCAAATCTGATAACACCCAAGTGTTATTTTCAAGAATTGATGACATTTCGTCATCAATTGCTTCCTTCCAAAACGCGACATCTCGAGACTCCATCACTTCTTTGAAAGTCTTTGGGTCAACCTCAATACGATAAAAATAAGAATATTGAAGCCCATGTTCATCCCTTGAAGCTTCCACCAAGTACAGTTGGAAATCGGGACCAAAACCTTTCGCAATTCGGCCTTGTTTGCTTTTCCGGACCTGCTGTGTTTCGGGACTGGAAACACCATCCAAACTTTCTGGATTTTGCACTTCAATAGTGTTGGGAATCAGGTCTTTGGGCCTTTGTATTGATGAAAATCGCATCTCATCAAAAATCGCATCACGCGACTCGACTACGGTGTTAATCGACACTGAATCATTAGGTTCTATTACGTATAACCTATAAGCCTTGGAATTTTCTGCATATCCAATGAATATACAATCAATTCCACATTCACCCAAAGTTTTCCTTTTGTGTTCGGGTAGTTTTTCAACAACCCGAGAACCCCAAATTCGAAAGCAATTGAAATTCGGAGATTTCTTGAACCAAAGTTCATATGTGGTTGTTTTGTTCCTTTTATTTGGAACTCGATTTAAAACATAGCAGGCTGTTAACATGGCCTCTCCCCAAAAACCCTCACTCAAAGTTGAGTAAGAAAGCATCGAGTTTACCATTTCCTTTAAACTCGATTTTTACGTTCGGAAACCCCGTTTTGTTGAGGTGTGTAAGGTGCAGTTGTCTCATGGACAATACCAACTGATTGGAAGTATTGGGGATCCATATATTCCCCTCCCCGATCTGTTCTAAGACATTTTATCGATTTATCCAATTGTAATTCAACCCCGGTTTTGTAAATTTTAAACTTATCTAAAGCTTCATCTTTGGCATGCAAAAGATATACATAACAAAACCGAGTATTATCGTCTATAAATGTGACGACATACTTCTTATTTCTCAAAGGAGTGGAGTAGAAATCACACAGGTCACTGTGTACAAGTTCCAAAACAGTCGTATGTATATTAACATTTGGAAAAGGCTGTTTTGTGACTTTTGTAAGCATGCAGGTTTTGCTTTTTTTTGTGTTTATGTCAAAGGCTGGAATTAATCCATCTTTTGACATTTCTTGCATTCTTCTAAAATTGACATGACCCAATCTCGCATGCCAAACCATGGAGTCATTAATTTTAGAAGAAGACGATGACGAATAAAAACAAAGAATTATTGGAACATAAATTTTTATTCAACACGTGTAAACGAAACATGCGATTAGATAAATAATCAAAACCGATAAAATTACCACCTCGAGATAGGATAAACCTATCCGATTCAAATATTTGTTTATAACCAAGATTATTCAAACAACTACACTCCCTAGATTCTTACGGATTCTAGGCACAAACAAAACATCAAAAAGTTTAATGAAATTCCCAGAAGAAAATTCTAAATTAACAACTCCAACTCCACAAATTGGTGCACTCGACTAGTTTCCTGTAACGCCCTAAAATTTAAGCATTTAATATAGGAAAAAAAATTCCAGAAAATGGGTAAATTTAAACCTCAAAATATATACCAACTAAACCCTTAAAGTAATGGGGTAGTTTGGACAATGTTAAATTAAAAGAGTATAAAGACATAACACACAACAACCTATTAATCTAGGCTATAATTAACTAGATTAATCCGGGTGTCACTATGTCTCCAAAAATGTCTCTCTTCTCGATTCCCAAAAAGCCCGACCTTCCCAAGCTCCTAAGCATGGTCGGCACGCAACGAACTAGACGCCGCTAAGTGGAACCTGTAATCCACAACAGACACCCAAGTGTTAGACCGAGAGTCTAAGATTTAGATATTCAAGTAATAATGAGGAATTATAACAATGCCGAATGTAATGATACCGTCTCCACATAATTTTCCACATTACCAATATCCCCAAGTCATTGTGATCCACACCTGTCATGAAGTAAAAGAGACAAAGTTCCAAAAACGGGGGAGACCCGTAACCATCTTGGTGACAAGAACACGTAAATGGAGTCACCGCGATGTTGATGGATTACAACTCAAGCCCCGGTCTTAGATCCCATGCCATATAGACATCACAACCTCAAACCATAAATAAATTGTCTTTATTGCATACCCCATAGAGTTACACCTCAAGGACTTACGGGGACCATATTGCATATCCATCCTAGACGAGTTACACCTCAAGAACCCACGTCCTTTATTGCATACTCGCTAGTAGCCACCAAGGGCTTAACCGATTCATACATATGTTCCAGGAGGGTCTAAATCCTCGTGCACAAGGAAATAGACACCTCAAATCACATACCATAATAAATGACATATAATCCATTTCTCGCAAGTTATAGTACCATAACAATTTACACATATGATCGTAATTAGCATGTAACTCCTACTTCATGATAAAACTATTACTTACATATATGCATGAGGGTCAAGTGTATAACCATGTGGAAACGTACCTACGTGTCTACATATTTGTGCAAAATCTATATATGAACATATACATAGTTACATGTATGTATATATATATGGCATATGTAGAAACGTAATTATGTACTTATTTCAAGCTATTAGTGTGAATAAAACATAGTCTTTGGTCATAATACCGCAAGCATGTAACTCTTACATTTTGTTCATCAAGAAGCTAAGTAAGGCATAAATGTATGAGAGAGACTCACCGATTAGGGTTTGTAGAGAGAAAACCTCAAAATGATAGAAACCCTATATTTAGCAAAGATCAATGGTTAGACTCCATAGTTAAACTAACCGAACTCAAGTATGGATTTTTTTGGAGGAAACACCACTTACTTAGGTACTTTATAGGGAAGATCTTAGAATTTAGAAACCCTAGTTCCTCTTGGTGGAGACTTGAACACTAGCTAACCACACTTGAAGATTTTCTTACATTAAAGTAGAAGTAAGAAATTAATGAAACCCTAGATGGTCTCCATTAAAGGCGATTAGGGTTAGAGAAGTAAATGAGGGGAGAGGAGAATTTGTGAGGATCGCCAATCAGAAGGAGAGAACGAGAGATAGGGTGAAAATAAATGCAGCTCCCTTTTTCTTTTCCCCTTTCATTAATTCTTTTCTTCTTATATGCCGACCCCACCCCCTTAACTTTACCCAGCTGCCTTCAGCGAGAGTGCCCAAGGCGATAGTGACACGGGAAGGTCGCCGGTGGTCACTTTCGCCGGACCTGTACCGTGAGCAATATGGGAGCATGAGCTGATTTGGCGAGGATGGATCCCTGCGAGAGTGACGCTAGGCGAGAGTGCCAATGGCATACCCGCCATGGCACTATCGCCATACCAGTACCGAGAGTAGCAGCAGTCATAAATGAATAGAAAATGTAGCTGATTTGACCTAACACTTAAACTTCTCCATTCAATAATTGTAGACTGTCAAATATACATGCATGGATAAGATTAACATGCATACATACATGCATGATCACACACGCACTACAACATACACACATAAATAAGACTCTAAATTAATAAATAAATAAAATATGGGTATTGAAGGAGATGTAAAATCCAAATTACCATTATTAGATAAAGGGGTCGTTTTACCCGAAAATTTGGAGTGTTACATTTCCCATATTGAGCGTCGAACCTTCTTCAACCGGTGTCAATTTCTCGAACCACCGACGATCCTGCAAATATGGCTAGTTGCTCCCGAGTCGATCCACCATGCACAGTCATCATCCTACACATAAAAAGACTCAGTTATAAGTCAGAATTATCAAAGTTAGTCAAAAACTGACCTCCTTTAATTTGATCATTATCCTTAGATCCCGATCCAGATCTACTCAAATCAGCACCATTATTGTTCAATTTCACCCTACAATCACGGTTACAATGACCCACCTTGTTGCATCTCTAACACACCAAATCCTCTATCTTTTTAGAGGATTTATTGGTCCATCAAACTTACGTTTCTTGCGGTGTTGTTAGAGTTGGCCTTCTTCTCCTCAACCATGTGAACAGAGGGCTGTCCAGATTCAACTTTCCCTTCGATTTTGTTCTTTTCTTGCACTCGAAGGGACTCTTCGATGCGCAAGTGGCTTCCAAGTTGAACCAATGACAGTTCCTCTATTGGATGTTTCAAGTTATGCTTAAAATCTTTCCAAGAAGGTGGAAGTTTGTCAATCACACTCAACACAACAATTGATTCATCCATTTTGTGTAGTGTAAATTGACCCAAGATACAAAGGATTTCATTATATTGTTCCATTACAGGCCTCGAGTCCACCATTTTATAACTTTTAAAATCGCTAACCAAGAACTTCTTACTAGAAGCATCTTCGGCGATGTACATGAACTCGAGGGAATTCCATAATTCGATCGCACTTGCCACGTTTTGGTAGATATCAAAAAGAGAATCGCACATACCGTTTAAAATGTGTCCCCTGCAGATATAGTCACCGTTCTCCAACTTGCTTCTTCTCCTGGTGTACTCCAATATCTCCTCATCCATCACTTCTGGCATGGGGGTACTCAACACATACACCACCTTCAGAGTAGTCAGAGAAAATGCATCTTTTAAGCCAACGTCTGAAGTCAGTGCCTTCAAACTTCTCCAGTTTTCCGAACTTTGACGTCATCTCTCTCACAGAATCGGCCATGACGGACATCACGAAGTATAAATTCAATTGTTGGGGGAAATAGGGCTAGGGTAAAAATCAGTCATCGGATTTCTTGAGAATCGTGTAAGAGTTCACTTTCCGAGTTGATATTTCGACCCTATGGCTAGGTTACACGAAATCCAATCTGGGATAAGACTCAAGAACACTTTCGTTTTTAGGCAAAAAAACGAAAGCAAATTCACTAGAGAGTATATAAAGGCTTGTTTGAAATTGTGTGTGTAAAACGTAAGTATATATGGTATTTATATACTAATTCCATTCATAAAGAAGGAAAGAAACAGAAATGGAAATTATTCCTAATTGATAGCAATAATGGGTAAGTTACTACCATTATGGCAATCATTGCTAATTGATAGCAATAATGGATCAGATACCACCGTTATGGAAAAAATCATGGACTGAAATAACTGCGCAATAAACACAGGATCAGAGCTCTGATCTTACAAGACCCAGAGATGGGACTCTTCCTGATCATAGCACAACCATTTCTGAGTTACCACTTCGGAGGTAGTTTGATCAGAGCCTAGCCACTTCAGAGGTAGCTAGTCTGATCAGAGCTCAACCACTTCAGAGCAAGACTACCTCAGAGATAATCTTTCAAAGATAGCCTTTACAACCTCTGAGATAGCCTTTTGTAAAGAATGTTAACATCTTGTAAAGAATATTAACATCTTGTAAAGAATATTAACCTATTGTAAAGAATATTAACATCTTGTACAGAATAATAACATCTTGTAAATAATATTAACCGTTGTAAAGAATATTAACATTATGTAAAGAATATTAACCCTTGTAATGAATATTAAAATCCTGTAAAGAATATTAACATCTTGTAAAGAATATTAACCCTTGATCACCACCATTTCGTCGTGTCCGGGATCAAACTCGTCTTATGACAAGTGTGCACTCCACACCACCTAACTTGCATCTCACAGTTTGAAACCAATTATCACACGTGTTAAGTCCAATTACACTTTAATGACCTGGTGACACTAAAATCATCAACAACTTTGGCTCCCCAAGAGAAAGAAACCAACAAGAAAAAAGTGTCTTTGGGAGGTCCTTTGGGTCTCTAAAGAAAAAGAGAAATCAAATAAGAGTACATCTAGAGAAAGTAGAAAAAAGAAAAAAAAACAAGAGCAAGGATATAGTTACCGAAAGTGACTAAGAAACAAAAAACTCCAAATATGAATATTTTCGTTGATTTTCAAAATTATCTCCCTCAAGCACTAAAACTTGTTCAAAATCAGAAATCTGTTTAGAGAGTTTATCATTTTTAAGCTCAAATACTTTCTTTCCTCGAAAGTCCTTTTGGAAAGATCAAGTATTTTTCTCTCAAATCCTTTCCGCTCATTTAAAAATTCAATCTTTTCTTTTTCAAAAACCAGATTCTGTTTTTCAAAAGTAGATATCGTGTTCTTTAAATCAAGATTGTCGATCTCTAATGCGTTTCCTCTCTCTTCAAACGCCACGTTCTTCTCTTCTTCGGCTTCAAAATCTGCAACCTTTCGTTTAAATGAATCTATTTGGGCACGATGTAGATAATAATATGAATCATTCTCGGCTGCCTTTTCAAGTTCAGAATTCGTGCGCTTGAGCCAATCGTTGTTGTTCCTTAAGACACATATCGCTTTATAAATCTCTCTTTCCGACCTCAGATTGTCCAAATCTATTTGAAGACATGCTTTCTCAATACTCAGTTTGTCAACGACATTTGAACTGGTCTCTAATTTCGCTTCGAGAGCTGTAATTTTTTGCTTTGAGGTCATAAATGGTTGGATAAGACATTGTTACCTGAAAAAGAATTGATCGTTAATCGGTGTTACTTTGAAGAATTAGTTTGAATTTCGATAAAGGTCAGCAAATCAAACTCAAATAATCAAACTTTGAAGAATCGGAGAAAATATAAGCAGAAGAAAATCAAAATTAAATTTGAAAACAAATCTAAAATTTAAATCCGTTTCCAAAAATTAAATTCTGATTATGGAATCCGAACGAACAAACCTCGAAATTAAAATCTGCAAGATGAATACAAACTGTTAGTTTAATAACGTCGAAATAAATCACATAGAATGAAAGATGTCGAAAATAAACTCAACACTTCGCATAGATCTCAAACTGTCACTAAGAACATGCAAACTGTCACGAAAACTCTCACAACTAACAGTATGACTCCACAGAACGTCACAAAAGATCGCAAACCGATTGTTAAAATCTCTCAACTTACTATTTTCAATGGCTTTCGATAGCCACACCACTTAGCTTCAAAAATGGATCAAAATCGATTATCAGTGCTTTGCGATAAGAGATATCACAACAGCTACTTGCGATAAACTTGAGATTTCGAGATACAGTAATCTCAAAAACTTATCGTATGATCTCGAAAACTTGTCGAATAATCTCGAAAACTTGTCGAATAATCTCAAAAACTTGTTGTAACAGTGAAGTGTGGTAATGCTTACGTGCGGTAAACTCATAACTAGCGGGTGATACACGTACGATAAACCCGACCAAAAGTCGTCTGGTATAACGTACACCGGTCAAAAGATGTGCGGTAAATTCGAACAACCAAAAGCAATCCGTGAAAGATATATATTCAAACAAAACCGTGCGATAGTTGACCGAAAGTATCGTGCGATATATTAAACCAAACTCTGTACCACACGATAAACTCGACCAAAACCAAACCTACGATAATGAGGATGATGCATGCTATGTGGAAAAATATTGAAACCTTGCAAGTTAATGCATATGTGTTGGGTCATCACAGATTTGAAGTTGACTCAATTAAATCCACTTAGATACTTAGAATGTTTTTGGATTCTTTTGTGTAAATTGTACTCTTATATCAATTGTTCGGTGAAGTCGAAGATCAACCGAAACCTAGTGCGAAGACTATCTCATTGCGGAAGTGAGAAAATCGGCAGCAACTTTCTACAAGTTACATCACCACCGATATGCTTGTGCTATCGGTGGACACGCATCACCGAATTGAAGAAATTCGGTGAGGAGTTCAAGAAGACTTCCACCGATATGTGTTCAGAAATCGGTGGGAGTTCGAGAAGACTGCACCGAAATATTAAACACTTCGGTGAAACTCTCTCCGTTCTAAAGAAGTGAGATTTCGAATTGGTGCAGTTTTCAATACAGGAGGTCGGTAGCCTTATTCTCTATAGACAAAAGAGAAGATCATTTATTATGAGACAATATCCTATTGTCAGATAAAAGTGGCATTTTGTCATTTTATCTATTCTCAGATAAGGTCTTTTTCTGATACGACTGTCCTCCTGGTTCCTTGGATAAGTTAAAAAGGAGATATCAGCTTTTCAGAAGTCAACCTCTACAATGAATGGAAGAGTGACAAGTGTCCCATGCATTAAATGATGCATGGACTATAAATAGAGGTGAAGACTCTCCATGCAAATCATGCTTCTGAAGATTACTAAGTGCAAGCTCCTTTCTTACTGAAACTGCATCTTGTGTCTAAGTGTCCAATTTGTTCTAAGTGTTTTTCAGTTTACTTTGTGTTAGATTGTTAGAATAGTTTAACTGTTCTTTTCCGCAACAATCTTTTGTTTTCTATATGTAATTCTTATTGAAATATTTTCAATATATTGAATTAAAACTTGTGCAAAATCTGAGTATTGTATTCAACCCCCCCCCCCCCCTTCTACAATACTTGTTGAGCCATTTTGGGACCAACAAGTGGTATCAGAGCGGAAAGTTTAATTCATAAACTTTGTGAAATCCCAAATCTAGCTAGAAATCAAAAATGATATAGAGAGAAAATCTAGAGTACACAAGTCATCCATATATTGATCTTCAAAGTGTAAATGACAAAATGATTAAGTTGTTCCTAAAGGGATCTAGATTCTCTACTAACTAAGAACTAGACATGCCTATTTATACCCATAACATACAAGGTATAAAGGCACAGCTAACTAATACAGTACATTGACTTTACAGTAAATCTTGAATACAACAATGCTCTAACAATCTCCCCCTTTGGATTCAAGATTTAAAAAATATGACAGCAGTCTTCAGCTCTTTGTAAAGTCAATCTTCTCCAACAGACACTCTATCAAACCATCTTCAAATAGCTTTATCTCCACTAGTTCACGGCGAACTATATGCTTTGACACTCTTTAAGAACTCAGCTTTAAAGAATCTTCAGACAAACATGAAAAGTCATTGTCTTTTTCTTTGAAAAGTCAACCTTCTTCAATAAAATCTTCAACAGATTGTCTTCAAGTCTTGAATATGGAACAAGATGAATCAGAAACGATTAGAGTTTGGATCAGAAAGATGTGAAACCATCCACATTGTTGAACTTTTAGGTGTAAGCGCATTCCGAGAACCACTCAGAACTAAGATAACCAAATTCGGTGTAAGCGCATTCCGAGAACCACTCAGAACTAAGATAACCAAATTCAGCAACATTTGGACTTCACATGATCCTTCTCCCCCTAATCTTCAGTCTTTGTTCGCGAATCTTTGACTTGAAATATCTTTGATTTGAAAGCTCTTTGACATGAAATTGAAATTAAACTTTTCTCCCCCTTTTTCGATGATGGTGAGCATCATAATCATCGAAAACCATTTTCAATTTCAGTCGAGTCTTTGAGTATTGCTAACAATCTCCTCCTTACAGAATAACCTTGCTCCCCCTCAAAATAAGAATTCTGGAGCAATTTATTTTCTCCCCCTGAAAGTATGCATATATTTCAATAACGTACAGTATTTGAAATTGTAGCACAAATTTTAAAACAAATTTACACAAGGAAAATAAAATTCATTGAATTTCATTTTATAACTACAAACATTTGATCATTTGAAAACTTTACAAAAGAAATTCAACTTTATGAAATTTAATAGATTTTTCAATCAAATGAAATCAAATGCATGTGTTTGGATGCAAGAACAAGTCATCAATGTATATCAAGTTAAAAATGTTCAGTTTCAACCCCTTTATTAAATCTATTTGGTGTGCTAGCATGCGAAATATGATTAGCATAAAGCTTATGCATTTCTAAAACATATAAGAATACTCTGTTCTACTCACACTATTTGTACAAAATCAGGATTTTCACAAATTTACGGGTTTATCGTGACTTTGTATTTTCCCAAGATTCAAGAGATGTTTGCTCATTGGCATCTTTTCGTTTGTGCTCATTGGCATCTTTTGATTTTGTGCACATTGGCATCTTTTGATATGTGCACATTGGCATCTTTTAATCAAATAGCTTAGTAAGAATAAGATACATCGTTAAACATGACTTTCTATCTGGTTCTATAGCAGGATTTGGGTTAGCAGATCCCAGACCAGTTGGCCTTAGGTGCTAGGTGTCGAGCACCCCTTAGAACTTAATTTCCCAAACCAGAAAGGCCACATCGATATATCTTAAACCCATTTGTACCAGTAAAACATGGCTTTCTATCTGGTTCTATTGCAGGATTTGGGTCAGCCGATCCCAGACCAGTTGATCTTAGGGACTAGGTGTCGAGCACCCCTTAGGACTTACTCTCCCAAACCAGAAAGGCCACATGCACAAACTTTCAAACTAAATGATAGTGCAACAATTTTATCTCAATCACTTGGTTCTAAAACATAGTGCTTTGCCCATATTTTCATTTCCATCCATCATTCTGACATATAGGCTTTTTGAGCATTATATTCTATATATATATCCAGATTCACATAACTTTGAGCATTCATCATAATTTCATTCATGTTTTGCTGACCTTTCGATTATTTCAGAGGTGAAAATTGAAGCAAATCCAACTCAGATAATACAAAGTTTCTTGTAAAATCATCTTTTAGCACACATTTAATTCATTGAGTGAAGATTGAAAATTTCATGTCATTGAATTAAATTTGTAAAGTTTCAAGTTTTCAAAGTAGTAGAAACAAAATATAACCAATGTTACCTTTCACCACTTGTTCCTTGAAGTAAAAAGATGTAACAGTTAAAGATATCACCTGAGAAGTGTGAGTTCTAAACTGATTTGTTTAGAAGTCTTAGTCTTTGAAGTACGGGTCCTGAACTGAATTGTTCAGAAGCCATAAACATTGAAGCACGGGTCCTGAATTGATGTATTCAGAAACCAAAATCTCTTTTAAGTGCGGGTCCTAAACTGATATGTTTAGAAACCATTGCCGTTGAAGCACGGGTTTTGAACTGATATGTTCAAAAGCCAATGTTCTTTGTCTCCCCCTTAATGGTACAAATATTCTTCAAAAAAATCCACCGCTTCTCTTCTGTTTTCAGTCATGTGTGTAGTATGAATTTACAAGTCAGTACAACACATGATAAGCCTGCAAAACAGATTAAGCAGATTTTGGTACCCAACGGGACTTGGGTCCTAGTGTGTTAGGTGTAGATTTCTTAGAAGGAATACTATAAGTACCGTACCAAAAAGAAGTATAATTTTTATGCACAAAATCATTTGTTCCACAGTAAGAACAACAAATTTTCTTTTGAGCTAACCTGATTAATTGATTTACAGAATAAACCAAATCAGGTTTGACAAAAGATTTACCTTGAAATGTATTGCTCTTCTTGGCATTTGATGTGGAAGCAGATGATTTTGGTACTTCTTTCTTCGGAATTGTTGTGCCTTTGACTCTCCATTCCATCTTTACTCTCTTGAAGATTGGAACTTCTTCAGATTTGGAAGTATTAACTTTAGGCACTTTTCTTTTGTTATCTGATTTATCAAACAGAGGATTATAGAAGAGATTTGTTGAACGAATCTGATCTTTTGAGAAACCAGTTGATCTATTAATATGTTTAGAAGGAATGTTTTTAAAACTCGAACTTGAAGCAGTTTTAAAAGAGCATTCAGAATCATTTGAATTAACAAATGGAGTCTGAAAGATACTTTCAGGACTTACCTGCTTTGAGACATCAAATTTAAAAATGATGTTTTCAAGTTCCTTGACTTTGTTTATTAAAACATTTTTCTCTTTAGAAATTAGATCAAATTTCTTTTGGAGATCAGATTTGATCAATTGATCCTTCATAATATCAGCTGATAAACCAGATAATCTTTTGGTAAGATTAAGAATCACATCTTCAAAATATTCGCGTTCCGATTCAAAATCTTTTTCCAAAAACTTTCTTTTATCAGTAATCTCTTTGAAAATTTCCATATTTTTCTTTTTAAGTGTTTTACTTTCCTTTTCAAAGAGATTTTTCTTTTCCGTGAAATCTTTTCTTTCCTTTTCCAAAAGATTTTCTAATTCAGAGATTTTCACGGAAAGATCATAACTTTTAATTTCAAAAGATTTGCATTCAGTTTTAAATTCATTTCTTTCTTTCTCTTGCTTCTCTTTTTCAAGATATAAAACTTTCTCAAAATCGGAGATTTGTTTCAAAAGTTTTATATATTTTAGTTCAATTATTTCCTTTTCTTTAAGAACTTTATTTGAAGAAGGTGACACTCCTTCACGTTCAGAAAGCTTCTTCTTCAATTCAACGTTTTCACTTTCCAACGTTGTTGTCTTTTCTTGAACTCTGTTTATTTGATTTCGTAAATATGAGTTCCCCTTTTCACTCTTGTCTTTCTCACTCTTCATATCAGCATTTTCTCTTTGAAGAGTTGTTACTTTCTCTTGAAGTTTCTCGATTTGATCGTGCAGACTTGAGTTGTCTTTGTCTTTCTTTGTTTCAAGACCTGCAATATATACTTCAAGATCAGTAATTCTTTTAGTAAGTAAAACATTTTGTTCTTTAAAAATAAAATTTTCATTTGAAGAAGAAATGTCTAAAATATGTCTCTTCAAATCAGCATATTCTTCCTCCATTGTCTTTATACTCCCTTGAAGCTCCTCCATTGTCTTATTTTTCTCTTGAGTAACTTCAAGCACTACAATCTTGTCATTCAAATCTTTAAGTTCGGACTCAAGAGAAGAGACTTTGTCTTCTAATAAAGCTTTCTCAGATTTGAGCTTTGTAATTTTTCTTGCATCTTCATTAGTATGTGTTATGTATCTATCAATAAAACCTTCAAGACGCTTGATCTCATCTTTAGCTTCAGAAAGAGTCCAGTTTCTCTCTTTTCCTAACTGATACCATATTCTCCCATTTAAATCCAGTATGTCAGACATCTTTTCAAATATCTAGGATAATTGATCGTTCAGAAGATCAAGAAGTAAGTGTAACAGAGATTACACTTAGAATAAACTGTTCAAGAAAGAAATCAGCACTTGGGTCCGAAACCAACACTTAGACAAATTCAGAGTGGTGCGAAACCTTCAGATTTCGGATGCTTTAGAATTCGAAACCTTCAGATTTCGGATGTAGTACGGTGCGAATTCCCTGAATTCGAATGCAACTGAGTACGAATTCCTTGAATTCGAATGCAACTGAATACGAAATCCTTGAATTCGAATTTAGCTTGGTGCGAAATCAATACTTGGCCAAAATCAAAACCAATTACACTCTTCAACTCAGAATTCGGATGTAGATGAGTGCGGAATCACGGAATTCGAACTTAACAGATACGAATTCAACACTTGTACACCAATTCGAAATCACCGGAATTCGGACTTAACTATGTTCGAAACCTCAAGAATTAGAACTTAACAGGGTGCGACACCACGGATTTCGGACTTAACTTGATCCGAAACCAATATTTGAGTACTTCGAAAGTCTTGAATGATGCGAATTCACCAAGAATAATCCGTATGAATGATCCGAATTCACTATGAATAATCCGAATTCACTTTGAATAATCCGAATTCTGCACTTCGACCATCAAAATCACTGAATCTGCCATATCTTCCTCAATTCTTGATCAATTAACACAAAATTTGTACTGGTTTGCTCGAAATCAAAATCCACACACTTTCTTAGTTAATCACAAGATCTAATTCGATCAATTTAATCGAATTAAAGTCTAAAACAATGAATTAGGGTTTTCGAACCAAAATCCAAAGAAATGATCAAGTCTGATGATTCTGTTTAGAAAATGATGATGATCCAAGAATTAATGTTGTTCAGATATCAATTCCGAGTTCAGTGATGCTAAGAAACGATCCAAGAAATCAAAATCCAGAAAAAATCTATGTCTGAATGATAAGTGTTCAGATGAACAGTGATGAACACCAGATCCGAATTCTTCGTGTTTAGTGTAAAAAATCTTCAATTTGGTCTTCGATCTGCTTGAATCTTCTGTTTAGCTCTGATACCAAATGTGAAATCCCAAATCTAGCTAGAAATCAAAAATGATATAGACAGAAAATCTAGAGTACACAAGTCATCCATATATTGATCTTCAAAGTGTAAATGACAAAATGATTAAGTTGTTCCTAAAGGGATCTAGATTCTCTACTAACTAAGAACTAGACATGCCTATTTATACCCATAACATACAAGGTATAAAGGCACAACTAACTAATATAGTACATTGACTTTACAGTAAATCTTGAATACAACAATGCTCTAACAAACTTGATCCGCAATGGCTGCCTCATCTTCATCCCTAACTGTTGAAAACACTGGTCAAAACAATTTTGCTGAAAATGGTTCCATTTCAAAACCTCCCAAGTTTAATCCTAACAACTTTTCTCTATCGAAAAGCCGTATGATGCTATTTATGGAAGGAGTGGATACTAGATATCCAACCATTCTCAAGGAGGGACCTATCATCCCGAGAGTTTGGGCTCGCTATGAAAAGCAGAGGCCTGGTAAGGAAACAATTGACAAGTCAAGTGACTCTGATGATTCTGAACCTTCCAACATAGAGAAAGCAAAGACTACTGGTCGTTACATTCTCAAAAACCTAAAGGAATATACTGATGAGGAAAAACGATTGGTGTCTCTGGATTCTCGGCTTAGAGCAATCATTGCTCTCTCACTTCCTGATGAAGTCTATCACTCTCTTGTTAATTTCGGTACTGCTAAAGAGATGTGGACTACTTTGTGTGTACTTTATGAGGGTACAGAGGAAGTGAAGAAAAGCAAAAAGATTGGCCTCATTCGAAAATATGAGCTCTTTGCCTATGAAAAGGGAGAATCTCTTCCAAGCTTTTATAACCGTTTCAACTCTCTCTTAAATGATTTAAAGTTACTAGGTAGAGTTTATGATAATGAGGAAGTTCTATGCAAGTTTATGGATTGTCTTCCTGACTTTTGGGAAAACATTTGCACTTGCATTAAAACTACCAAGGATTTGGAATACATGCCTTTAACTGTTTTGAATGGAACTCTGTTCAACTTTGAACAAACCAAGCTTCATAGGAAAACCATCTTCAAAGAGATAAAAAGATCTTCAATAGCTCTTATCTGTGAAAGTTCCAAGAAAAGTCAAAATGTTCCTTGTATCACATATCCCTCATCAGACTCTGACACCGAAAATCAGAACAACCGTTCTCACCAAACGGAGGCATATCTGAGTGATGCCGATGATGAAGGTGATGAAATTTCGGTAGACCGAATGTCTGATGAAATGGCTATGATGGCCGGTTTTAAAAATAAATCTCGAAATTTCAACAAACCCAGAAGTTTCAGAAAACCATCCTTTACAAAAATGTCTTATTCTGATAAGACAAATGAAGAATGTTTCAACTGTGGTAAGAAAGGACACTTTGCTGCTGAGTGCAGAAACAAGCATGTGTCAAAAGTCAATTCTACGTCCTCTGACAAATATCCTTCCAAATTTGAGAAATCCAAAGATAAATCATATTTCAAGAAAGATTCTCAATCCTCCTCACTCTCTCATCAGGAACGTGCTGAAAAGTACAAAGCTAAGTACAAGAAGGAAAAAGAAAGAAATGAAGGATCTCAAAGGAAAGGAAAAGGATTAATGGCAGAGGCTCATGACTGGGAAGAAGAAGAAACCTCTGACAGTGATTCTCCAAATATGTGCTTTATGGCCATATCAGAAGAGGTGGAAGAAGAAAAGGCAAAGTCTCCAATGGCATTAGTTTCAACTGAATGCTCATCATCATACTCTCAGGTACATCCCTTCAATGACATGACTGATATTGAAAAGATAAATGCTTATGAATCTTTAACTCAAGACTTTTACAATGTCAAAGAAAGCAAGAAAAGAAAATCTGCTCAAGTTAAAAATCTTAAATCTCAACTTGAATCTTTCATGTGTCAACTTGGAAAGTTTGAGATAATCAAAACTGAGCTTGAAAATCTAAAAGTCATAAATCATGAAATTGAAAAGGAGAAGAATAAAATGTTAAAGAAAGAACAGGAAGTTGTCAGAAAATGGACAAATTCTTCAAGGAATCTTGAACAGATCTTTCAAGACCAAATCGGTGGTAATAACAAGTTTGGGTTAGGATATGAAAAATCCATGCTTGAAAAATCTTCCCATGCACTTGTTCCCATCACCGATACATGGGATGATGACTCTGAGTCAAACTCTTGTGATTCCATTTCTTTAAATTCTGCTGATCTTAGTGAAGCCTTAAAATATGGAATGTTTTTAAAAGCCAACGAATCTTCATCAGATCAAACCCATAAAGTGCAAAATTTGAATGATACTGTTAAACCCATTCATGATGTGTTCAAAGATTTAACCATTGATAACAACTCTTCAAATCTTTCAAAATCTCAAGCGTTCAAAGAAAAACACACCATGGAAAAATCCTTCACCGATTTTGTCCAAAAGGGAAAGACCGAAGTTTTCTCAAGAAAGACCCCTGACCATGCTTCAACCTCAAGAACCGAACTTTTTAGAGGTCCTCGCAATCCCATTTTCGGTCCAAAGATTAAGATTGATATAATTGGAAAGGAAAAAGGAAAGGAACAAAAACCCAAAAGAACTTTCATCTACCGAAAATGTTATAATTGTGGTGATACCTTTCATCTTGCTAAGGACTGCCCAAAGGAAAGAATCGACAGATCCAAACCCAAGGTCTCTCACATTTCTAACCCAAAAGGACCCATTACCAAATGGGTACCTAAGAACCTACTTGATGTTGTCTGCAGGTTTTTGAGCACCAACAAGTTTGGTATTTAGATAGCGGGTGCTCACGTCACATGACTGGAAACAAACATCTTCTTGTAAACTATGTGTCAGAAAAGGGTCCTTCTGTAACCTTTGGGGACAACTCCAGAGGTCACACTAAAGGGTATGGAACTCTCACGAATGGAACCATCACCTTCAATAAAGTGGCATTTGTTGAAGGTCTCATGCATAACCTCCTTAGTATTAGCCAACTGTGTGATCTTGGATACAAAGTTATCTTTGAACTGCGTATCTGTACTGTTGTTGACAAGAATATGAAGATTGTCCTCTCTGGAAGAAGGCTAGATAATGTGTATATCATTGATATGAGTCAAAACAACTCTTCAAATGTCTGCTTCGTGTCTGACGATACAGTCAAAAGAAACTGGCTGTGGCATAAACGTTTGTCTCATCTTAACTTCAAAACCCTTCATAAATTATCAAACAAAGAGCTGGTGACTGACATGCCTAAGTTGAACTTCGTCAAAGAAAAACTGTGTGATGCATGTGAAAAAGGGAAGCTCACCAAATCTTCTTTCAAAACCAAGCAATGCTCTTCCATCAATCTCCCACTTCAGATGCTGCATATGGATCTATGTGGACCAGTCAGCACTCCTAGTCTAGGAGGAAGAAGGTACATTCTTGTTATTGTTGATGAATTCTCTAGATATACTTGGGTGTCTTTTCTCAGGTACAAAAGTGATGCAACTGAAGAAATCATCAACTTTGTCAAAAAGAATGAAATTCTGAATGGTCAGCTTGTCAGATCTGTAAGAAGTGACAATGGCACTGAATTCAGAAACAGTGGTTTAGAAGACTTCTTCAATGAGAAAGGAATCTCTCAAAACTTCTCTGCTGTCAGAACTCCACAACAAAATGGTGTTGTGGAAAGAAGAAACAGAACTCTTTGTGAAGCAGCTAGGTCTATGTTGAGTGAAGCAAAACTGCCAACCTATTTTTTGGCCGAAGCTGTCAACACTGCCTGTTTCACTCAAAACAGGTCAGTGATAACAAAAAGACATCAGAAAACCCCGTATGAAGTCTTTCATGGAAGAAAACCAAACATTGGTTTCCTCCATGTCTTTGGTTGTGTGTGCTTTATCCTAAATGACAGGGAAAATCTTGGGAAATTTGATCCTAAGGCAGATGAAGGAATCTTTGTGGGATATTCCTTGACTTCCAAAGCCTACCGAGTTTACAATCTTCGGAGAGAATGCATTGATGAATCTATCCATGTAAAGTGTGATGATTCAAGATCATCTTCCTTGACAAATGATGATGAAGAACTACATAGATGGATATCATCAGGCATTGGGGAATCTCCCATTTCAACCTCCACCGATCCACCTTGTATTCCAAATATTCCCTCTGTTCCAAACAATCAAGTTGGGTCATCATCTTTATCACCTGAAACCCCCTCTGCCGAAATTGCATCCACCGAACCCTATCCATCATCCACCGAAATTAACCCCATCACCGAATCTCTTCCTGCCAATAATCCCTCTGACGACCCACCTTCATCACACCCTGCCAACACTCCAGCCCCGAACTTCCCTTCCACTTCAATTATTCCTTCACCGATGCCCCCTGCTCTTAAATGGACCAAAGATCATCCCATTGATCAAATCATCGGTGATCAGCAAGCTGGTGTTCAAACAAGTAGAGGTACCAGCAACATCTGTCTCTATGTGAATTTCCTATCTCTTGTTGAACCTAAAAAGATCGAAGAAGCCCTAAGTGACCCATGTTGGGTTTCGGCCATGCAAGAAGAACTCTCCCAATTTCAAAGAAACAAAGTCTGGAGACTTGTGCCTAGACCTTCAAGGAAAACAATCATCGGCACAAAATGGGTCTTCAGAAACAAAATGGATGAAGATGGTACTGTCATCAGAAACAAAGCCAGACTCGTAGCTCAAGGCTACCGACAGGAAGAGGGCATTGACTATGATGAAACATTTGCTCCTGTTTCCAGACTTGAAGCTATCATGATCTTTCTTGCTCATGCTGCTCACAAGAACTTCAGGGTATTTCAAATGGATGTGAAAAGTGCTTTTCTGAATGGAGAACTAGCTGAGGAAGTCTATGTGAAGCAACCTCCAGGCTTTGAAGATTCCACACATCCAGACTATGTGTACCGACTTGACAAAGCTCTGTATGGGTTCAAGCAGGCTCCTCGAGCCTGGTATGACACTCATGCCATCTTTCTACTCAAGCATGGCTATACTAGAGGTACAATTGACAACACTCTCTTCCACAAGCAAACTTCAGGTAATCTCATTCTTGTTCAAATCTATGTGGATGACATTATTTTTGGTGCCACCGATGAGTCTCTGTGTGATGACTTTACCTCTCTCATGAAAAGTGAATATGAGATGAGCATGATGGGGGAGCTAACTTTTTTCTTAGGTCTTCAAGTGAAGCAAATTTCAGAAGGAATTTTCATAAACCAAAGCAAGTACATTAAAGATCTTCTGAAGAAATTTGGCTTTGAAAACTCCTCCCCCATGAAAACTCCCATGGCACCACCTTTGAAACTTGATACCGATTTAAATGGTGAATCTGTGGATGTTACCCATTATAGGGGCATGATTGGTTCTTTGCTTTATTTAACTGCTAGCAGACCAGATATCATGTTTGCTACTTGTCTGTGTGCCCGTTATCAAGCAAATCCAAAGAAATCTCATTTGGATGCTGTGAAACGGATTTTCAGGTATCTAAAGGGTACCATGCATTTGGGTCTTTGGTATCCCAAAGACTCAGGTTTTGAACTCATGGGATATTCAGATTCTGACTTTGCAGGTTCTAAAAATGATAGAAAAAGCACAACAGGCAGTTGTCAATTCTTTGGTGGAAAACTGGTAAGCTGGTCCAGCAAAAAGCAAAATTCAGTCTCAACATCCACTGCCGAGGCTGAATATGTTGCTGCTGGAAGTTGCTGCGCACAGATTCTATGGATGAAAAACCAGTTGAGAGACTACAATCAGTTATACTCCAAGATACCCATCCTATGTGATAATTCAAGTGCAATTGCAATTGCAAACAATCCTGTTCTTCACTCAAGGTCCAAACACATCGATATCCGATATCATTTCATCAGGGACCATATCTCCAAATGTGACATTGAGCTGCATTTTATTCCAACTAATCTTCAGCTTGCAGATTTGTTTACTAAACCTCTGGATGAGGCCAGATTCACCTTCCTCATCGGTGAACTTGGCATGTTGTACTTAGAATAGGTTCAAAAAAAAAACCTTTCGGTCTGATAACTTTCGGTGGCAACAAGACCCTTTTTCGGCATGAGCATCTTCAGTGATCTTTTCGATGATCTGATAATTCTCGGTGGAACCAAGATCCACTTTCAGCATAAATACCCCAAGTGATCTTTTCGGTGACTCATCTCTCGGTGGATCTCCTCGGTGCGCATATCTGTCCTCTTCGGTGTCTCAACGCCTCGGTGGATCTCTTCGGTAAGCAAATCCTCACCGATTCCATCTCGGCATATCTTTCACCACCGATGATCTCTTCATTTCCTCACCGATGTCCACCGAAATTCAATCCTATCCACACGTCACACCTATAACCCTATTTGTGTCAGACCTGTTCACCTCCCCGTTTTGTGAAACGGCTTCTTGACCACAACTTGCAATATGGTCATGATTGCTTTTTCTATTCCTCTTTATTTTATTTTTTTTAACCGTTCCCTCATTTTTTAAACCCTATAAATACACGACTCGTTCCCTCATTATTCCTTTACGTTTCCTTTCATCTCCTTCGTGCTTCCTCTATAAACCTGCAACTTCGTGCTCTCTCTCGATCATCAATGGCGTCCTCCAAGCACAACCCCCCTAGGTGTTTTGCCGATCTGAAATTCAACCCATGCAATCACGTTGCAAGATTTAAACCCGACCCCTCTCACCCAGAGTTTAACCATGTAATCAAGTTCTTCACTCGCTCTCCCTTTTTCACGCCTTCACCTGTAATCCCAAAATGAGCAAAATGCTCATTGAGAAATTCTGGCTTACCTGTGTGTATGACTCCTCAAATGATGAGATCCACGCATCCATCCTTTCTGAAGACGAGGGTGATCATGACCTCACCTTTGGGGTCGATGATGTTCGCACTGCACTTAAAATCGATGCCTTTGATCCCTATGACGAATGGCATTCAGATACCGTTCTCGAAGATGTCCTCAGTACAACAGGTTACGTGGTCGATGACAACTCCAAAAGCTCCAAAGGTCCTGGAACTCTTCTTCGGAGTCACATGGGTGGTGTATGGAACTTCTTCTTTGCCCATGTGATCCACTGCCTCTCCCGAAAGACGAGCGGCCACGATCAATCCCCTTCATACATCACCAAACTTGCCCATGCCTTAATCTTTCAATGCCGAGTGGATTTCGCCCAGTACTTCTTCACCGAATTAGTGGAAGTGATCTCCCATCCAAAGAAGTGCCATGTCGCCTACCCCCGATTTATCTCTATGATCATCCATCACAAACTTGGCAAAGCTCTGGACAAAGACCGCAAGTCTCACACTCCCCGGTTCACTAATGACTGGTCTCCCCCGATCGTCGGCAGCAAGACTCTCAACGTCGGTGTTCTCGACACCGATCGTCCTTTACGCCGAGGTATGATCACTTTAGCCATCTCTCCAGAACTTCAATGGGGTGATTCTGAAATTCCAGGGTTTCAACACCCCGATATCCCCGAGGTCCTTCCTGCTGTTGTGACCTCCTCCCCACGTCCCAGAGTAAAGTCGGTCGGCGCGAAGAAGAAATCGGCCACTGACACCTCCGCCGCTGCTTCCAGGACCATGACACCGATTAACCCATCGTTGGCTTCCCCGGTCCAAAAACCTTCTAAGCGGAGGCACTCTTCGTCCCCCCTGAAGATTCGTCTAAAGAGATCTCGAGGAAATGTCCGTGAGCCATCCCCTTCCAAATCATTTTTGTTCACCACCGACCATTTGATTATCCCTAAGGCATCCCTAAATTTACCTCCTCCAACTCGTTCTTTGAGTGAACACGCAGACTCTCCCACCGAAAGTCTAGACTCTCCCTCCGAAAGTCTGGACCACGCACTTCACGGCCTTTCACCCGGTCACTTCTTGATCGATGATGATGCACAACCCGATCAGGGTTCCCCCCCATTAGATCCCCCCCATGATTTCTTTGCAGGTCTCTTTGACGACACTGGTTCTCCCCGAACCTCCCCGTCGGTCGGAGCAATCCCCATTGAGTCCTCATCCCCCTCACCGACAGAGTCACCTTTGAACCAGACTTCTCCCCGAAGTTCTCCCCTGGTTCAAACTCCCCAAAGATCGCCTACGCCACACCGATCACCCTCCCCGGGTCAGAATTCACCCTGACGAGCTCCCACTCCGCCACCGAGACCACTATTCCCTGATGAAATGCTATATCCCGGCAACATTCCCATTTCGGCGGAGGATCCCCATCGCATCCGCTACATAGTTACTGGGGATGTCGGGGTGAAACCACTGTTCAAGCACCCTCTTTGATTGAAGACATACAAGAAAGTGCTCGACAATGTCGGCTTGTCGGCACCCAATTTGAATCTTTCAAACAGGCCAGTCTTGCAATGATTGCCATGACGAGTTCCCGAATGTCCACTATCGAATCTCGCCTGCCGCAGATTCTTTCAGATGCTATTGCCGATGCTCTACGGCCCTTTACCACCGACATCAACTCTTTGGTTTCCAAGGTGGAATCTTTGTCACGATCTCATGGGGATCTTGCCTTCTCCTTTGGTGCTTTCAAGGCTGCCTCCAACGTCAAAGATTCTGAACTTCAGAGGATGCTTCAAGACGCTAAGTCTCATCAAGACTTCAGCCAGGCCACTGCCGACTCTCTTCGTGACATTCATGCCACACTTCACGAATTCAGCCAACTAGAGATGGATCTCGGTGACTTCACCATGGTTTCTGAAGAGGTACCGAAACAACTCTCTTTTCTTCATAAGAAATTCGACTACGTTTTCAGACAGCTGGGTATGAAGATTCTGGCTGGTGCTGAAGGGGAGAAAACGACAACCCAACCCAAGTTGCCATCTCTTAAACATTCGGTCATCCCCAAGCCTCCATCTTCCACCGATGACATTCCTGAAACCACCGAAACTCACGCTGAAACCGCCGACGCTGAGGGGGAGCAACTCTCTAAAAAAAAGAGTTGGAGTTGGAAGACAAAGCAACAACTGAGGGGGAGCAACTTTCTGCGGCCGAAACAGACAAGGGAAAGAAAAGTCTTACTGCCGAACAAGAAAGAATAAAGAAAGAAAGGATGAAGTATGGGACTCGTCCCACCGATGCAGACAAACTCAAACTTAAACCTCCCTCATCACATCTGCAGGAACCCAATCTCGGACTGACTCCTCAAGAAATTGAGGAAGCCAGATTAGCCCAAAAAGCCCTTGATGATACCAAGGACCTCTCTTTAAAAGTTGCAGAGGAAGAAGCCAAGAAAGCCAAGTCCACCGATGCCGTGTCGGCACAGAAATCGGTACTGAGTGAATTTGAACAAGAGAGAAATGAAGAAGTTAGATGGTACAAGAAGAAGATGCACCACCGGTCCGACAGAACCCCGATCTCAGGTGTCAAGATCGCAACCTCCAGAGCCAACCCAAAAGACATCTGCCTTATCATTGATCGGGAAGATGGCTCTTTGAAAAGTGTGAGAGACTACCAACTCAAAACCTACGGTCTCCTCGAATGGTACGAGATCTCTCGGCACTTGGCCAAAAATCCAAACCCAAAGAAGGACATCTTTGTCAAATACATTGATGGTCTAATGGCAAAGATGAAGGAGATAAAAAAGAAGTATAGCATTGTGCTGACCACCGATGAAAGATCGAAACTGCAATCCTTGAAGGAAGAAGTGCGCCTTCCCAAAGTTCAGAATCCTCCCGACACTGTCTTCAAGGATATGGCAAAGGAAGGAAAGATATCGAATGTAAGTAACTTAAGTCTTTCCCTTCCCACTTCGGCATCATATCCCACGACAACTCTGGGCCTGTTACCGATTCCAGGACTGTATTTCAACGATGGTTTCGGCAAACGAGCCTTCTTCAGATTCTCTCAAATCCCAGTTGCCGACACCATGTTTCTTGAAGGCCTCCACAACTTGTTCCCTCACATCCCCGACGCTCAACCCTACTACCGAAACCTAATGGATGAGATCAAGCGCCGACAATCATCAAAGAAGTAGGTTTTTCATTTTACCTTTCGGTAGTTTTGATAATCTTTTGCTTCTTTACTTCACCGATGTATGAGAATGACTTATAAAATTCAAGTGCTTCTCTTGTTTATGTGTAGCTGTACATACCTTTATTTCCTTGCTTTATATATACTGTATTGATATACTCAAAGAAACATAGTTCAAAAAAAAACAAAAAGAAAGGTCTATGTGAAAAGAACCCAAAAGAGTAAAAAGGGTCAAAATGCACTTATTTTCATTTGCTCTTTAACATTCTAAGGATAGAGATCAAATTCAAATAGGGGGAGATTGTTGGGTCATCACAGATTTGAAGTTGACTCAATTAAACCCACTTAGATACTTAGAATGTTTTTGGATTCTTTTGTGTAACTTGTACTCTTATATCAATTTTTCGGTGAAGTCGAAGATCAACCGAAACCTAGTGCGAAGACTATCTCATTGCGGAAGTGAGAAAATCGGCAGCAACTTTCTACAAGTTACATCACCACCGATATGTTTGTGCTATCGGTGGACACGCATCACCGAATTGAAGAAATTCGGTGAGGAGTTCAAGAAGACTTCCACCGATATGTGTTCAGAAATCGGTGGGAGTTCGAGAAGACGGCACCGAAATATTAAACACTTCGGTGAAACTCTCTCCTTTCTAAAGAAGTGAGATTTCGAATTGGTGCAGTTTTTAATACAGGAGGTCGGTAGCCTTATTCTCTATAGACAAAAGAGAAGATCATTTATTATGAGACAATATCCTATTGTCAGATAAAAGTGGCATTTTGTCATTTTATCTATTCTCAGATAAGGTCTTTTTCTGATACGACTGTCCTCCTGGTTCCTTGGATAAGTTAAAAAGGAGATATCAGCTTTTCAGAAGTCAACCTCTACAATGAATGGAAGAGTGACAAGTGTCCCATGCATTAAATGATGCATGGACTATAAATAGAGGTGAAGACTCTCCATGCAAATCACGCTTCTGAAGATTACTAAGTGCAAGCTCCTTTCTTACTGAAACTGCATCTTGTGTCTAAGTGTCCAATTTGTTCTAAGTGTTTTTCAGTTTACTTTGTGTTAGATTGTTAGAATAGTTTAACTGTTCTTTTCCGCAACAATCTTTTGTTTTCTATGTGTAATTCTTATTGAAAGATTTTCAATATATTGAATTAAAACTTGTGAAAAATCTGAGTATTGTATTCAACCCCCCCCCCCCCCTTCTACAATACTTGTTGAGCCATTTTGGGACCAACAATATGAGATTCAAATGCAGCAGTTCGAATATATGTATGTATGTATGTCGAATGCAGCAAGACACACGATGAAATATGCAATAAAAAAATTGATAAGCCTGCGATTGTTAACAAAAAAAAACAGAAGCATGAAGCGATTTGTGCATGTATGTTGTTAGGAGTAATCAATCATATAATTGATTTTGTATATAAACAACAAAGAAATGGGTAGAAATTTGAATGGAACAAATCTTTTACAATCACAATTCCAATACCGAAACGACAATAAACGTAAACCTTACTTGAATTCGTAGATAATCGAAGATAACGTGTCGATTGAGGCCTGCACGGAAGCAGTGTCCTAAGACAAAAATTCGCCGGTGGTATTGTCGTTTGTCCCGAGGATACAACAATCGTATTCAAGTATTTCACTTGAATCCAGCGAATCGTCATATGTTTGGTGAAGAGCGAGAATGAGAGAAAACCCAGAAAATCCGTCCAAAATCGTATCAGAAGTCTGTCAAACGAAAGGGAAGAAGTGTGTTTATATACGTATGCGGCGCGCCCATCACTGGTTCCATGATTTTCCAGCGTCCCGCGCGACTCTTCTTGCGGCTCAGGTCGCGCCGTGATCCGTGCCAGATTCCGCACACATATTCACACTCGTTCTTCAATTGTTGAATCTCGACCCCATCGAGACCCAAGTCCCAAGGCCCTATCTTTGACATTAAATATGTATAATTATGTCAAAGAGAGCCCACCAAGAACACCACACTCCAAGCCCAAGCAATTAAATGATTCATTTAATGCTCACTGGTTTGAGTTTATTAAGTGTTCTAACTTTTGCCTTGTCTCCTATGTGGGACAAGGTTTCTCACATCTCAACTAAGTTTCAACATATGTATGGTTAATAGGAAAAACATGCACCAATTTATGCACGATGAGAGCATTCAACAGCTATATATATGTATTGGATATGAAAAGTATATGTATGTATTAGGGAGTGATGAAGAGCTTCAGAAAAAATGTGCAGCGAAGAAGAACACAAACAGCAGCTATGTATGAATGGATAAAAAAATGCATGCATGCGTGTTATATGGAGAAGATATTGACGCAAAACGGTTGGTCAAAAAGATTAAAAAAATAGTCAAATTTACTATGTATGCATGTGCAGATGTGTTAGGTTTAGAGTCAACGCAAAAACATGCAGTGATAGAAAGACCGAAGTCGAAAACAAAACAAAAAATAGGTGGTCAACTAAGATGGGTTGTGAGTTTCATGCGAAATCTGTTGTCCGGACATAAATTGAATTCAGAAAAAACAAGTTATCCGGAAATTGTTTTTGTCCGGAAAATATTTTGACCGGAAAATTGAGGTATCCGGAATTAGTGGTTGTCAGGGTAAAATATTTATACCGGAAACAAGTGTACCCGGTAAAATCTTTATCCCGGAAACAAGTGTACCCGAAAAAAAATTTATCGGGAAACTTTTATCGGGGAAATCTTTAACCGGATAAATTTGGGATTAGGAAGACGCCCCACTGCTTCTTTGAATAACCAGAACCAGCACTTTTCAACCTCACAAATATATGTTAAACCTTCAAAGCAATTAAAGATGAATAGGAAATCAGGTTTTGATGAAATCTTAATAATTAGAGTCCATCAAAATTTGCAGATTTGTCAACAACTTAAAAAAAACGCGAACAGAACTCTAAAAATCGAGAAAATTAAAATCTAAAAAAAACCCGAAATAGATCTGATCGAGAGTAATTAATAGAGTGAGATTCAAATAATCAAAATCTAACGCAAAACAAATCGAATCAATGAAGAACTTATGCAAACCCGTGTAATTATCGATTTTCTTGTTCTTCAAGAGATTGCAGAAAATCTTCAAAACTTCAAGCTTTTCTTCAAATCATCGATCCTGCTCTAATACCACATGTAGATCCCAGTATTATCATGTAACAATGATTGAAAACAATAATCTTTATTGAATGATTGTAGAGAGTTACAAATATTTAATGATGAACAAAACTCTCTCTATGAAACTATTAGGCGCTTAACTCATCTAACCTGATTATCTCACAAACTAAACTTTAAATAATAAGGGCTTAACCTTAAAGCCCAAAGCCCATTATACTCTAATAAGCCCATTTAACAATATAAGGCTTTTACAAACAATTAAATAACTCTCTATAATTACTTTATATAACTTTCAATTAAAAAACACATTTATGGTCCTAACAATTCTTCCGGCCTCAGTTGGTCAGGAGCGTAAAGCTTCTCTTCCGCCGATATTTTAGTTAAATTCCTAAAAGATTCTAGCTCGTTACTATCGCTAATCGATCTTGGAGGATCTAGAGCCATGACGAAGTCTGGGACAGAAGATACAGGACGATGAAACTCTAGGATATCCCAGTTTCTAACACACTTTCTAGTAGTCGTTTTTAGGCGCATAAAGGTAACAAATCGTACCTTATATAGAGCTCTAAACCTCAATGGAATTTGCTATGGATTTTTTACAGGTTTTGGCTAAGATTCAACAGTCTCCCTCTCTAATAATAGCCTGAAACCGTGAAAAGGGAAATGATCGGCCGAACCCTTTGTTTATACGGTTCATCGTGTTAGGTCGAGCCTTCGGATGGACGATACCTATCCATCGACCCTTCGCATGCTTCGAAGGATGGACAACACGTGTCCACCCAACTATTACACACGCGCCCACGCCTTCATGACGTCACAATCTTATATCTTTTACGGTTCCCCTTTCAAAACGATTCGGTTACAAGCGAACCGATTCAGTTCCCCTCGTCGACACGTGTCATAAATAATTAAAGTTGAATTTTTTGGACTAAATTTAAGTTTTGGGGGGAAAGTGTTTGGGTAAAAATTCACAAGTCACAACCGACGATAAAAACTAAACGATAAATAACTTAAGACAAAACTTGTATTAAGATAAGGTCATGACGATCACGTATATTCGGTACTACGGTCATCACTTCTTGTGATGGTCGCAAGATTGTATCGACAGTGATCTAATGACCAAACCTTCCGATAGCAGTACCTAACGACCGTCGTAAGGTTCCTTACGCCCATAGTTCATTAACCTTCGACAAGCGTTTCATTTTGTCTATTTAATGCAAGACTGAAGGCATTAACTGTCCAACAGCCATAACTAAAGACCGTCATCTAGCACATTAATGACAAGGACCGTTACGCACAATAATGAGGCTCATTTATGACGACCGAAACTATATAAACAAAGTTCAAACTCGCATTTCTGGCATCAAGTATCATTCAGAAGCACTCTCGAAGCATTCAAGTGATCTTTTGTATTTCCTATCGAAGAAACTCATGACGAAGTGTTTTCACTCACGACGCACAATAGAATCTCACGACTAGTTAGCTTTTTATTTATTCTGTAATCGATTGTACTCTCGACACTTGTTACACCAGGACGATGTCCCTTATTGACGTCTATAGTGCACCGACGACCTAGTTGTCGTCCGTGTTTTTTTACCCTCGACGGGGGTTTTTTGCTTCACCAAATTCTTTTTCTTATTTATTTTCTGCCGTTTGTCGTATGTTTCGTCGAAGAATCCTTTATTTAGTTGTTAAGCTCAACACATACCTTCAGTTATCCTAAAAAGGGTGATTTTTTTGCATAAACGATATCTTAGGCAACACATGCATAAATCTAATGTTGCCTTAGTGTTTGTTTGGTGCAACATATGTATTTTTTCATAGGCAACATAACCTGTTGTGTGTTGTTTAAGGAGTTTGCTTAGGCAACATATGATGTTTGCCTAGGTTCTTATGCAACATTGAGAAGGCAACACTGCTTAGGCAACATGGGCATGCTGCCTACGCCTTGGCAACATATAAACCCCTTTTAGACAACATTTTTCATTTGTTGCCAAAGTGACATTTGGAGATAGTGATATAATATAGAGTGACTTACACCGGTGGTCCCTGTGGTTTATCTAAATTTTGGATTTGGTCCCTAAAGTACACTATCTACGGTGGTGATCCCTAACTTTTTAATTTACTTTCACTCATGGTCCTCATATGTTTAATTTACTTTCACTCATGGTCACATAGGAGGACCATGAGTGAAAGTAAATCAAAAAGTTCAAAAAGTTAGGGACCACCATCGTAGATAAGGTACTTTGGGATCAAATCCAAAATTTAGGTAAACCACAAGACCACCGGTATAATTCTATAATATAATAATTTAGTTTCTGTTTTTTATTAATATGCATGATAATATCCAACATATATTATATTATGTATAATATGGTAATTTCCAACATATATATCATATGTTGTATTTATATTACTTATAACAAAGTAAATTACGTTTTTAGTCTCTATGGTTTGTTGGAAAATTCTATTCTCGTTCTTATAGTTTTGATATTACGATTTTCATCCTTATGATTTATAATTATTATCTTTTTCGTCCTTATAACTTATATTTAATTGCTTTTTTCATTCTTATGGTTTACAATTCATTTTTATTTTAGTCCTTCATGCTTAAAAGTATTGTTTTGGCCTCAGAGCCGAAAATAAAATTGAATTTCAAACCATAGGAACTAAAATCGAAAATTTGAAACCGCAGGGATTAAATCTGCAATTTTTAACAAACCACAGCAACCAAAAACGTAATTTACTCTTTGTAATATGGTAGAAAACAATAGTAATGCTTTTCAGTAAATTGGTGTAATGAATAATGAGACAAAAGGAATAAGTTCTAGCTTTAATTGAAACCGATCGGGTCTGGATTTGCCAAGCTTCTTTTTGTTGATTTATTTTTAAATTTTGTAATAAATTCCACGTATAAAATGATTACATATTTAAAGATTAGTATCTGGCCTTTCTATAAAACATTTTGACAAGTAGAACGAATTTATACATTTTAGACATGCATATGCTTTCGACATAATTGACTTGTCTGACTGGTTTTGTTATATGATTCTTTTTACTTAATTTTCTTATGGATCATTTATCCAAATGCTTATCCGATCAGTGTTTATCACAACACTGTAACTTACTTTAATGTGTAAGACTATAGTTTAATTCATCGGGACATTATTGTTTACTATAATTTATATGGTAAGCGTTTAGCGGATATGAGTCGTCACCCTCATGGATATTAGTCGTCACCCTCATTTACCAGGTAAAACTCTCTATCCTTGTTATAACTAACTCTTACGGGATAAGATTCTCGGCCCTGACATTTCATCAAGTAAGGTAAATAAATAATTCAGTATGTGCTTATCATGTAAGTGTTTAGTAAACGGCCGCATGGTATAGATAAAAAGAAAATCATTATTGATCCATTTTCAAGTTTATAAATCAAATTTGATTCCCTCACGTCACGACATGACAACTTGTGTCCGACATGCACATTAACTAGCATTGTCCTCGAAACAAGCTTTGCAAGATTTCTAGTTGCGTATTACACTTGACTCTTAAATTTTAAAAAATGTGTGGAAAAGTGTGAGACAAAACTTCCTGCGCTCTAATGTAACTTCATGGCATTTTAGGTTAGATGGTTAAACAGTAAGCACTTCAATCACACAGACAAAAGTACCATATTAAAGTAGAGGTTCTTGTATTATTACTTGATCAATAACCCACATTTATATGTCATATTTCGTCTTTGATAAGTCCGAGTAGAAGTTTTAACAAATTAAAACACAAAAACATACGATACACCTTTGATATGTAGAGGGGGTTTCAGGGGAAAACCTCATTGGGACGGTATGCACTTGTCAATAGAAGTAAATTAAGTTGTTTTTTTGAATTATGCACGTGTTATATATATATATATATACTTCCCCTTCTATATGAATGGACATACAAATTCATTGGGGCCAAGCATTTATCCACTCTTAAAGAACCCTAGAAAGGCCATGGCCTCTCTACAAGATCTATCAAACGGGTCTAGTTTCAAGAATGGTGGGAAGGAAAGCCAAAAGGTAGTAAGCATCAAAAATGCCAAAGTTAACAGCCTTGCAACAAAGGGTGGGGGTTCTAACCACTGACCCATGGTTTTCTTCATCACAGTCTCAGTTCCAACCCAAATTCCTTGAACTATAAAGAACCAAGTCACTTCCCATGTAGGTGGGTACCGACCAAGGTAGTAAAAGATCAACTCATGCACCACCCCAGAGACTAAAAATGTTATGAAAATAGCAGGAACTGATACCCATTTTTCAGGAATAATATGGCTAAACATGGCTCGAGCAGGTTGGTAGACAGTAACACGTAGTATGTTCGAAGCAATAAGGTTCCATCTTTTCCCCCAAAAGTTTTGTACAGACGTAGCATGGTGTGGCTCATCAAACTGCAGCTGGAGCTCAACCCCAACCATGGTTCGAGGCAAAGAAGCTGTGACGGCTAGTGACAATTCAAGCAGGAGGAATATGAAAAATGCATAAAAAGATGTGGTTAATAATGGGTGGAGATAGTCTTTGTAACCAAAAGCCTTTAGGGTTATGATCAACAACAGAACCCGAGTGGCGTACTCTTTAAGGGATTTCGATTTTTTGGTGGTTTGGTTAGATGGGTTTTCTTGATTTTTTATGATCTTGATGGGTAAGCAAGCAGTGAATATGAAGTGAGATAAAGGTAGAGGTGGGTATGAGGATAAAGGGCCTTGATTAAAAGAATAAAGAATGAGTTTGAAGCTTCCAAGCCAGGAGATGAAGAAAGAGGTTAAACCACAAAGGAACATGGTGCTGAGATTTATGGGAATTATTATGAAGAGACATATAACTGGAAATAGAGCCAGAAATCTAGTTGTACCACCTGCAATAAACATCCCAACACCATGACAATATAGAAGAGAACCCAATGCTACACCCCAATCTAGCATCAGATGCTGTATCTCCCCTTCCATCTCTAGAGAAATATATGTGTTTGTTTCTGTTTTTTTCTCAGTACTGCCTTTTGTGATTATGATGAATGGCGAAGCAATATGTCTGCATATATATATATATATATATATATATATATATATCTGGAAAACTAGAAAACCATAAAAATACGGAGAAAAAAGTATATCAATATGGATGTCAAATTAACGAGAAAAATATGATCGTTTATTTGGTGCAATTTATTTGCTTCGAATTTTGTTCATTTTTCGTATTTTTTCGAATAAAAAACAAGGGGGTGAGGTTTTTTAATTTAATTAATATTGTTGTAACCGCCCGTCTAATCACATACATCAGATCATCTAATCCAACGGTTAATAAAGTGTTTTTTAGTTTTCCATTTATTTGAGGTTTTCCCTTGAACCTCCCTCTATATATATATATATATATATATATATATATATATATATATATATATATATATATATATATCTAAACCATAAATATTTGACAATGTTTGTCACATCATTTTCCATGAATTAATGTTTATCAAACAAAAATAAATAAATAATAATTACTTGATAGAGTGAACCAAATTGTACTTTCACCATGCATGGCAATGGCGGTAGTTAATTTTTGGATGGATCATCGATGCAACACCGCTAATATAGTATAACTCATAAAAATTGTGACAGTTTATCGACAGGCTAACCAAATGATTGTTGAGGAAAGGAAATACTTAAGTAATATATCAATACTTACCGAGGGATTACCGACAATTTTGCGATGGCTATATGAATTCACCATCAATAATCCATCAAAGAATTCTATAAGATACCGATAGAATACGTTGGATTTTTTTTAAAAGATACTAATTTTAGGTATATTTTTATTTTAGATGAAAAACTATTTAACCATTGATAATATACATTAAAACAGACTGATTTCCAACGGTTATTCATTTTAGTTATTCAATGTTAAATTGATTTTTTTGCTGAATCTCTTGGTAATCTATTGGAAGATTGCATACGTTACGTTACCATCCAAGGTTTAGTTCTTTGATTTTTTTTTCCTTTTCTAAATATAGATGATAATGAATACTAATGAGTATTGATATATTTTATTGGATCATAATTATTCTAAAAGGGCCTTAATTCGTTTTCATGGGCCCTTTTAGATAGGCTTTGAATCATACCTATCAGTAATAGCATTCACCAACGGACATATTTGATCTAAATGAGTTATAATCAGTCTTTTGTGGAAGTTAGTGATCATAAATAGTTTAGATAAGCTCTATGAATCATACCTATCAGTAATAGCATTCACCAACGGACCCATCCATCGTTGATACCTTGATGTTTTGTAGTCACTGTGTGTGCGCGCACACAAACACACATACAATTGGGATCCTGTAGGAACTTTCTTTTTGTAAGAAATGTAGGAAACCGTCCAAAACCGTTTGATGAAGCGTGCCTCTTTATCTGACGATGCTGATGGACACGATAACATTTTGGTAATTAAGAGGAACTTCGATGGCCAAGTTGTAGGTGGACACGAAAGTTAACATAGCTAAGCCTTTGCCAGACAACTTAACACACCTAAACCTGGCAATTTGAACAAAAGTTAGCATGAAAACATTCAACATTAACACACATAACAACTTTGAACATTCATGAATATCGGTTAGGGTACGCCATAATCGTAACATATATTTACTTGAATTAACTAACAATCTGAACACAACTTAATGCAATCTTAACACATACACTAACACATAGTCACCATGAATTTCTTAACACACCTATGGCACTTTGGCTCCCAAGAGAATGAAACCAACAAGAAAAAAAGTGTCTTTGGGAAGTGCTTTGGACCTTGTCTCTGAAGAAAAGGAAAAATCAAATAAGAACATCTAGAGACAGTGGAAAAAGGAAAAAAAAACAAGAGCAAGGATATAATTACCGAAAGTTATTCTAAAACAAAGAACTCCTAATATGAACATGGGTGGAACACAAGTCTTACAACCGCAGGGGCCAAACATGAACTGGTTCGATCAAGACTTAGTTGAAGCCCAAAAAGGCCTCGTCAAAAGTCAAAAAACATACTAAAAACCCAAAAAGAAGGTCAAAGGTTGGTTGCTTTTATCTAACTAAAAAAATTAAAACAATATCAAAACAATAATTTGTTGTCATCAAAAGTAAAATTAAAAAATTACAAATTATTTTATCATTTTTTTGTGTTTTAATGTCAAACTAAAAATGAAAAAAATCACTATTTTATATTTTTAATGCTAGGGACGGAAATAACTTTAAAATAAGTATAGTTAATAAAATAAAGGGAAAATAATTGAAATGACCATTTTATGATGGTGGTTTAACCTTTTAGTCACATTCTCTCTATGTTTACCAAAAGAGTACACAAGGTCAGCAATTGCGGATCTATCTCAAAAAAACCAAAACAAATCAATTTTCCTTCAAATTTTTTTTTCTTAGATCCACAATTGCGTATTCCAGATCCATAATGCGACTTTTTTGAAAATAGTACACAGACGTATTTTTCTTAACTTTTTAGTCACATTCTTTCTGCGCTTACCAAAATAATACATAGAAGTGTTAGGGTCATATTAAGGTGATTATAAGTTCAAGGGCTTGTTTGTATTTGTTTAATTTGAGCCTTGTTAGTGAACGGGCCGTGGGCTTGTTAACCACGGGCCCAGAGTATTTAAAGTTATGTTTAGCTTAGAATTAAGCGAGTTGTCATTTTAGCTTTCCTAAACATATTGTAATCTCTCTGAATTATTGAAAGCAAATTGGATGACCAGTTGAAATCATAACCTTTGTCATTCATCTATTGATTTCATCATTGTTCGTTGCACGGATCTGAGACTCACAATTGGTATCAGAGCAGACGGACTAATCGATTCAAAGTGTTCTTCGTGAATTCTAGTAAGGTTTCTGATCATAAGGTTGCGTTCTTGTTTAGAAATCTATATTCTGATTTGGTTGAAATTGATCATTTTCGTTTATTGCATTGTGTTAGCATCATTCTTATTAGTGATTCTGCACGTTTTCGTAATCTAATTCGATCATCTGAGTGATTTTAAGCAAATTAAAGTTAAAAAGTTTTTGGTTGTGTTCTTGCTAAAACTCGAATTTTTACCATCAAAACTTGTTGTTTTTGCTGCAAAATCGATTTGGGTATTGTTATTTTTGTGTTTGGTCGAGTTCTTAACCTTTCAGGAACGTTTTTGAGCAACCCTAGTCGATTCTCAATCGAATTGGAAACCACAACCGTCCTTTCTGGATAACAGCCGCACTTTCCGGACAATCTCATTCAATCATTCCGGGTATCACACAACTTTCCGGGTAAGTTCACTATTTCTAAATCTTTCCGGATACAATTGTTCCGGAAACCAAAAGTTTCCGGTAAAATATTTTATCCGGACAAGTCGAAGTTTCCGGTCAAGTTGATTCTTTCCGGATACCAAATTCACCCGGTAAACATTACATCCGGAAAGCCTCACATCCGAAAAACATATCATCCGGAAACCCATTTCACCCGGTAAGTATCGTGTTTACTATTTTCATTCGGAAACTAATTTCTTCCGGTAACCCATTGTTATCCAGAAACTTTAGTTTGTCCGGACTCTTTTGCTTATCCGGACACTTCTGTGTTTTTGATCTGTTTTTCACTCAATCTGATCCGGACACTTCCAGGTCAGACATCACATCCAGATTCCTATCCGGTAAGTTCAGTTCTGTTGAAATCTTACTTGTTTCTAGTACACTTAATCTGTTTGTGTGCCCGATACAAGTTCCATACATCTACGAGAAACTGTCTTCTTATCATCCGTTGTTCAAACTCCCGATGATTGAGCATACATCTTCTCGCACTTGTATTCTACTTGTATCAGTTACACAGTTCGATTGAGTCTCTGTATTTATTTGGTAGATTTCGTTTGTTTTCTTTCTTTCAACGTGTATTTCTTTTATTTTCATACTGTCGTCTAGTTTCATTATTTTTATATCTGTGCTTTCACGAGTGTTCATGTATTCAGGGGGAGCACGACCCGGTATCAGGTAAGTTTACTCTACTGTTGAGGGGGAGTGTCACACACCATAAATTTTTAACAGCAATAAAGTTTTTTGTGTGTGTGTGAATACTCCCGTTTGCATCTCACACTTCGCGCACGTTCTGAGGGGGAGCATCTAACCGGATGTTCATCATTTGAGGAGGAGCGACACAACATTTTTTTCTTTAAATGTGTCAAAGTTTTTTTTAATGTGTCGGTCTCTCCATTGCACACAATTGCACTATCCCAGGGGGAGAAAAGACATTCCCATGCTCAGTTTGAGGGGGAGCGAGAGAAGGTTCTTTCAAAGTTCTTATAGTCCTATTTTTACTGAAACTATGCAAGAACAAGGGAATTTTTGACAATCTTCACAAGGTGTCTGGACATGTATCCAAACACCCATCTATCCGGATGGGTTTCCGGATGACCCACCCGGACTCTTGGCCACATATATAAGCAATTCGGATTCCCCATCTCTCATTTTTCCGGATTCCTCGATAAACCCTTAAACCCCTCTCTATATTCTCTCTCACTCGGACACTCACCTACTCGACGATTCTCACTCGATTTTCATCCCAAAATCAGGTATGATTTTCGAAACTATACCTCGATCTAGTTCACACTCACCTCGCATGCTAAAGAACATGAATCGACCACTGATTTGGTCTCAACAGGGTTTCCGAACCCTCATTTCACGTTGAACAATGTTCGACCAATCTCAGGGTGTTTTAGATCTTTTTAAACACTCTCGTACGCTTACACACCCACATAGATGCTAAAATGTTGACTGGGAACTTGATTGTAAGTATATTTGGGAGAAATCGACTCGTCCGAACGACGTCCGGACACATTCTTCGTGTCCGGAAACTATCATGTTTATGATGATTTGTCCGGAAACCATCAACATCTGGAAAACCTAGTTGTCCGGAAACCTAAGGGTTTCCGGTAAGTTCAACACCCGGATTGTTGAGGTGTCCGGTACCATAGACATCCGGAAACTCCAACTTGATCCAGAAACCATTTTTGTCCGGAATGTCTAAATTGTCCGGAACCTCTCAATTCATCCGGAATCCTTTGACGTCCGAATACCCTTTGTACGGATACCATAGTTTGTCCGGACACTTTTGTTTTCCAATGCATTTGCCCGGACACCCCTGTGTTTGTCAGTCCAGTACCTGTTTTCTAACTGCCTGTCCTCAATCTGAATCAGATTGAGCCACTTACAGCAAAGGTACGCGCCGACACTCATTTATCCGTCTTAATTACTAACTTTAATTCTTTTCCAGATATTCCATGGCGGATCAAGAACAACAACATCCCGAAAAACAAATTCCTCCTCGAGAGGAATTCATAGACGAAGCAGCCGATAATGCTTTGGTCGCTCCTGACCATGGCATTGAGATAGTCGCCAACAATCATCAGTTGGACGCGGCCGAGTTCCAACCACAAGAGCAACACCGTGTGGTCGTGGACATCTTACAAGGTCACCCTCTCCGTGAGGCCCTCACTGCCACAGCCGACGTCCCGATACTTTATGTGTATCAAGTGTGGCTCTCTACACAAGTCATCACGGCTGCCAACACTCAAACCATCACGTCGCGAATCGACAACCATCCCTTCACATTCACACATGACGCGTTTCGCCGCCTGCTATCCCTCCCAGAAGCCAACGCCGGTGGACACCAAGGCTACGACCCCGCGGTCAACGACGCGACCTTGTGTGCTTAAGTCCACGCACTCGGATACAACCACGCCATCGACCATCCATCAGCCTTCAACCGAAAATATCTGGCGCCCATCTAGTACACGTTGTTCACCATACTGAACAGGTGTCTCTCATCCAGATGGAGGAGCATCGACCAGTGCACAGCCGATTTCTTGCGCCTGTTCCATTCCGTATGCTACAACAGACACGTCGACTTCGCGATGATCATATGGCGCGAGATGGTTCAAGCTATTCGGCAAATCGGCGGTACAAAGCAAAAGAAGTTCCTTCCTTATCCTCGTTTCTTCTCACTGGCTGTGCGCCAACACATGGACGCGAATGGAGGGATACCGTGACGCATTAACCATCCGGTATGTCCTCCTTTTTCATTTACAATACATGGTCATTCGGAACCCGTCCAACGCTATAGCCATGCCTATACCTGAAGCCTTACTGGCATACGCGGACCCCACTGCGCCGAGTGTAATAGAATATAGGCGAGAGTTAGGGAATCCCATGGTCCAGCCAGCGCCGGAGGGACCTCCCCAGGGACATAGAACCGATGAACGTGAGGGTCCTAGGACAAGAGGAGGAAGGGCCCGGGCAGCAGGGGCTCCCGGGCGGGGAGTGATGATATTACACGGGAGGGGAACCGGAGCGGGCGGTGCAGTGGATACGCGTCCCAGTTCTAGCCAATCCCATCCAGCCGGCACATCATCTCGACCGATGCTCCATCGTGACACCGAGCCCTATATATCTGACCCTCCTTCACCACAACGCCAAGTTGAAGACGTGGAATCTGACTCCATTGAATTTGATACGGACCGTGCCATCCGCGCATCCCTAATCCCACCCCGTATCGGACCAAACCCGGACTTTACCGAAGGAACCACTTCTGACTCACCGGTACCCCCTCATATCCCTACAACTCAACCTGATATGGGAGATACAAGGAGAACCGATGGAGTATTAGGTGATGAGTTAGAACATGTGAGACGGAGGGAATTACGGTCGAAAGCGAACCAAGAAAGATTAAGCCGTAAAGATAAAGAGGCTTCTGAGCGAATCCAGCCAAGTGTCATCCGGGTAGCCACATCTGCTATCCCGTCTCATCCGTTGGGACGAGGTATTGAAGAAGGCGTCGTGGACCCAGCGGCGTAATTGCACAACCTCCAAAGCCACTCATCCGTCTCTCAAAAGACGGATGTTTCAACTTCGCACGGGGAATTAGCACAACTTCTACCGGTCTCTCACTCGAAGGGTACTGGTATTGAAACAAGAGACCAGCCTCCCCCGGTCTCGACTTCTTTAAGTGCACTAATGAGTCTAGAGCCACTTGTTATTGAACATTCTTCGGCTAGGACAAAAGATGAGATCCAACAAATCGGTGCTCTTGGTGACCCGATCGGAACTTCCGTAGGATCTCCACCTTTAAGTGGAATCCGAGGATCGGAAGGAAATCCTACCACGGACACACCATCGCCAACCGTGAACGTAGGTGGCTCTGCCTCTAAGGTAGACGACTCAACGGGTGCTCTAAGTGATCCCGGAGTTACATTACCCGACTTAGTGTCAAATGGATATCTGGACGGCGCCCTAAAGGCCGTCCGCGAGGCCATGGAGCAGCGATTCACCAATGAGCTTGACAAACTGAAGTCTCTGATCAAAGGTAAAGAGAAAATGGTCGAACCTGAAACTGCACCGATACCACCACCGGCTCCCGTTCAACCTATCTATTCGGTGGATACTTTGAAGACCATGCTTCTAGCTCAGTTGCTCCAACACCAAGATACCGATGCCTCTACCGAAGCAGACCTGATCTCCGTTCTGAATTCCCATGTCAATGCTCCTTCGTCCTCAATAACCACTCGCATGGATCAGCTTGACACGACTCTCAAGGATGTTCAACAAGCGCTCAAAACGCTATCCGAGAGAGTCGCCTCCATGGAAGAAACCAGCAAAAGTCAAGCCGGCGGTCAAAAGCGAAGACACGATGATCAGGATGATCCTGATCAGCGTGAGGGGGAGAATAAAAGACAAAGATTAACCGAGACCGCCCAGATCCTCACCGAAACTACCGTGGTTCAACCGGAACCGTCAACTGCGGCAACTACAACTGAAGAACAACCCGAAGCCGAGCAACTACAACTGAAGAACAACCCGAAGCCGAGTTGCCTTTAGTCGAGATGGTACAGGATATGGACATCTCTGACGACGAAGACCCGACGGTTGAAAAGCCTGAAGGAACAACACAGGAATTGGTCACCTTTGATATCTACTATCAATCTGATAGATACAAACACCGAGATCGACCCAGAGACCGAAAATGATGGTACGAAAAAGCCGCCAGTGCTGTAAATCTCCAGGTAAACCTGATCTTCCCTACTGATGAAGACGATAATGTTGACTACGACCAATTTCTGCTGCAAAATCTGTATGGTTCACCCGTTCACTCTGCTCAAGCCGCCAATCTGTATGGTTCACCCCTACTGATGAAGACGATAGCGGTGTCTGCCAGTTAGCCAAGTCCGAACAAAGCACAATATCACCGAAGTGCTCAATGTCCAAACAGGTAGAATTCTGAAAGTTATGTTTCCCATCTTCACCGTCCGACGAGAAGACGGAAATGAATGGAGATTTTCCGAAGCTGACTTCAAGAACCTCCGACCGTTCGACTCCTATGCTATACTGAAAGACCTCCGAACCAGAACCATCCGACCGCTTTAAGTAACCAAAGCACTTGAAGCTGTTCGTCGATTCCTAGTCCGTACCATCATGATGTCCTATGTCACGGACTTCCAAATGGCAATCGAGAACAGAGCAAAGAAGGTAAACCTGATAAAGCCGAATCTGAAAGCGCCCGAACTGAAGATGTATCCCGAGAACGCACTGTTTCTGGAACCAAAATTTGGGATACTCTACATCAACGATCAGAATGAAAAAAGATTTCTTTGCTTCAGTCAGGTAGACAGATTCTGTGACGGCACGCTCTTCAAAGCTCAAGATGCTCTTCGAAAAATCATCACGTATGAATCCGAAAATCAAAAGGTTTCGTATGTTCCCAGTCCGAATGAAACAACCGCTCGAAAAGCCTTAGAATTGGTTGAAGAACGCATCGACTATCTCCGTGCCATCCGAATGTTCAAGGTACACTTTGCGCTCCGAAAAAGATATGTCGCGAATTGGCGCGAACTCGAACTTCAAATCAAAGGGGGAGATTGTTAGGGTCAATTTTAAGTTGATTAGAAGTTCAAGGGCTTGTTTGTATTTGTTTAATTTGAGCCTTGTTAGTGAACGGGCCGTGGGCTTGTTAACCACGGGCCCAAAGTATTTAAAGTTATGTTTAGCTTAGAATTAAGTGAGTTGTCATTTTAGCTTTCCTAAACATATTGTAATCTCTCTGAATTATTGAAAGCAAATTGGATGACCAGTTGAAATCATAACCTTTGTCATTCATCTATTGATTTCATCATTGTTCGTTGCACGGATCTGAGACTCACAAAAAGTCTTTTTTGTAGATTAGATATTATTTTGATAAACTTCAAAAGAATATGACTAAAATGTTAAATTACAAGAAAAAAGTAACTACTTCAATTAATTTTCTTAAAAATATATATAAAAACCAAAAATGGTGGTGTATCAAATTGTCAATATGACTTCTGGGGCACCTCATTTTATTGGTTTTCTATCTCATGCTTATCCCCTTTCCATTTTAATATTATTATTATTGTACTAACACCCATCAACCTTTCTAGTTATATCATCCTTCACCTCTTTACACCCATGTTTCTCCCTCCTCCACCCTTCCCCTAAAGATCCACCCTCTGCGATATATGTCGAGAAAATAAAGCTTTCTTGTTTTGTTTTGTCAACAAGATCGAGCCATTTTATGCAAAGATTGTGATGTTGCCATTCATAAAGTCAACCAACAAAAACTAAATCACCACCGAAAGCAGCAAAAAAATCTACTACTTGCAGGGAAAAAAAGCCCAGGGCAGGGCCCCTAATAGCCACCACAAGGGTCCGCCCATGAATATGAAGATGACGATCACAGTGCTTTGGCACATTCTCTGTGACACCCCAAAATAGGGTCAACAAAAACTTCCATAAAACGGAAGAGTGATATATAATGCCATTGCACGAGCTCACAAAAGAGGGGGATTACACATGCCGGTTTACAAACAAAGTGTAATATCTACAACTAATTGACAACCGACTAATCTAATCTCTACTATAGAAATAAGATTTACAAAAAGTGTCATCGTTAGGCTAACTTTGATCTTCTATCTTTAGCATCTCAAATGTATCCCCACGCTCACATATCCCCAACTATGCCTTCTTAGGGATGGCACCACTAGAACCTGTGACACACACATCAGACACAGAACAAGTGTTAGGCATGGAATGCCTAGTGAGTTAAACATATAGTAAAACATGCAGTTATGTCATATAAGAGATATTAATTTGGTCATTCACAAATCGGACTCTATGGGAAGACCCCAAACATCAACTCAAGTTACATCATATTTGAAGATATACCTTAGCGTCTACCTCCAAGGTAACGCCTCAAGGCCCGGCACATCGGGACTACCTATATGGTATTAATCCCGAAAGCGTGGATCGATACACAAACCTCCAAGGTAAGTGCCCAAGATTATATCTTCCTAATGCCTACTTAGAGACTCCTCCAATTTGTGAATACCAACAAACAACTACTCCAAGCAGTTCATAAATCCAATCATTAACTTCATCAAAAGACAGTCCAACTATCTCATTAAGCACATGATTTCTACATACAAGAAATCCTCCACTTATCCACATACATATAAGTGATATCATGAGTTCATCATTTAGCATGGCAACACATACTAAATTAGCATATTAAGTCACTTCTATTATAATCATAATTTCTTCATTAAGACATAGCTTAATCCATTAAGCTCCAAACCCTAATATTTAGGTTTGACCAATTTCACATGATCACCATCATAAAAGATACAATTCCAAATAGAATAAAATACCACATCACCTTTATCTTACCATTGAGCCCCTTAAATTTCCTCTTTAGAGAAATAAGAGCTTATTGGCTCAAAGTATACTTCAAGGCAAACTTGTTAGAAATAAATGAAATGATAGAGTAAATTATGTAACAAGTATACCTTTAAATCAAAGTTACTCACCTTAAAGCTCCAAATATGGAAACCCTAGAAATGGAAACCCTTGCTCTTGTCCACATCTAGCTAGTATCACTTGTAGTTGAGATTGATTACCTAATACCCACCATAAATGTTCATCAACACTTCCCAACAACTAACAATTTATGAAAGGGAGTAATAATAACGAAACCCTACCTTTTTGGAAGAAGAAATCGGCTACCAAAATGTTCTAAGTTCGTGAAATAAGCTAGAAACCCGTAACTCTCCTTTTTATACCAAAACAGGTCGGCGGCGATTGTGACATGGCGATAGTGACACTGTCACTATCGCCGGGGCACTCTCGCTCAACTCCCCCAAACTCTCGGTACCAAACCCGCGATTGTGACCATGCGATAGTGACACTGTCACTATCGCCTAAGGCATACTCGCCTGAAACCCAAATGCCTGCAAGATCGAACTTGCGGTACAAAATCGGCGATTGTGACACCCGCGATAGTGACATGGGCACCCTCGCCGGTCACTATCGCCTAAAGGGTACCAAGTCTCATTTGATCCCCTTTTCAGCCCTTGAAATAGATTCTAACGAGGTACGATCTATGCTATATCAATAAAATACTTGAAGATGCAAAACAATTACATAACTACTCATAACGAAAATCGGGGTGTTACAATTCTCCCCAACTTGAACAAAATTTCGTCCTCGAAATTTAAGATTGTACGGATATCGACGTCTTATGTCCTCTTCCGGTTCCCATTGCACTATTAACAAAGACATCTCTTTACCACTTCGTAACCTCTTAACTGACCTTTCGAAGATTGCCTCTGGTTCTTCCACACCACAATTCTTCTTTTTCCATTCTTACTTTAGTAAACGAGATCACATCGTATCAACATGAAATATTTTGTACATCTTTTCCCTTTTAAGTCTTACATACTTAATCACAATTAAAAGTCCAGGAAAAACCAGAATTCATCTTTTCATATTTTTTTTTGAACCTTACCTCTTTCGTTAGTATCCACTCCCCAACTTGGATTTACAAACCTCCTTAGAGTAATGGTTCATCATCAAATCTTTACCCGACTATTTCTTGGTCTACCATACCGACATTAATCGCAAATCGATCTCCGGGTCTCAAAAGAATTTTACCATCTACTACTTGAAAACCTACACTCGCCTTAAATTGAGCATACTCACTACTATTGAATACTTCAATAATTACGACAGACCTTTGTTACATCCACGACTCACACGTTTCTTTAGTACAAAGGGTTACCATTTCCTCCCACCACTATCGCATTATGCGACCATAATACAAACAAATACTAAAGTGTTGTACAACAAGGGTGAAAATTCTATTGAACCTGTAGTTTAAATACATTCTTAGGTCCGATCTTTTTATCATTACTTCCCACGCTAGTATGGAGTGTTATTCTCCAAACATTACTTGTCTCTTTCTCTCAACTTTTCCACACACTGATAACATTTTCTCATTACTATACATACAACACAGTTGTACCAAAATTCTACTCAAGACAATCAACTAAGAAATCTTGAAACGACATACCGTGCCAAGGTACTACACATTCTTTAACCTGCAACTAATACTTCCTCGGACAATCTTTCACATATAAGAAGCAACTCTCATTCCTCAAGGATTTTACATCTATTTCACCACAATTTGACTAACACCCTCCTCATCTTTATTAAACTTCCTATGATTCAAAATCATAAACTTACTTAGCAATTCACACAACTATCATCTCTTTAGATAAAAATCCACTACCTTTCCGCCACCTTATTTCGACATTAGCCATATTACTACGCCATCTCGCAACCACATACCCCAAAAACTTTATTGATAGCTAGTACTCGTTATCTGGAATCCCCGAAAAGACTTTCATTTGAAGTTTCTTCCTTCTAGCCTCACATTACACATTAGTTGATACCTTTAAATCGGAAATTTATCCCACTACTCGTCCGTACATTCTACAACTATAACATTTCACAGCAGACTAGGTCTCTCATGATTATTCATACATAAATCAACTTACCTTCATGTTCTTCCGCATATTTAACTGAGTCTATTTTGTTACGTTATCTCTCCCCAACTTCAGTTGGACCACAACTCACGATTTTCTAATTAACTCATACCTACTCGTTACTTTCTAATTCTTGGTGATTCCAAACCTTTACATAAACCGGACATACTCTTTCACAGATCACACAATCTATGTACTCCTTTCGTTCGTCTCAATTACTTCAGTCTTTACTAATCATCCACTTTGTAAATAAGGCACTTATTTAAAACCACAGTGTTTCAATATTCTAACATCTTTACAAGGTGGTCCTTTAACTTTTAATCTTCTGATTCCAGGCTTAATACTCATACATGACCTCAGAAAATAATTGTATTTATATCATGTAAACTTCAATCATAATACAATTTATATAATTCCAACCCCAAGCCTACGTCGGGCTTATTTAAACCAGGCGAATACTCCCAAATCCCAATACTCAACCGAGTCCAAAACCAAGCCTTCCGCTCAAGGATCCAAAGATTATTTATCAACATCTACTCATGCAATTAAATACATCTAACTCACATCATGCAACGCACGCTCCGAGGCGTGATAATCTTACAATCCCTTCATTGTTACTTTTCCAATGAAGTCAATCCATATATGTATCTATAGGTACACGTGTATACAACCTCTTTTATACCCAACAATAGATATTTACCTTACTAGAGTTCATTAGTACCCTAGGTACTAGGAATACACGATCACTATAACTTCTGATTTAATCTTAGAATATTTTTCTTTCTATCTCACCACACTACTCATAGCGAGTTACTAATTTCATCACCTTAATGACTACTAATCCTTCCTCCGGACGCAACCGTCCCTTGGCAATTATATTTCTAATTATCAAATAAGGGTACAGATCTTCTTACAATCGACACTAAAGTTTACTTTCGATCCCCTCACTATTCACCTCTCCTTTTGAACGCAAATACTAAGACTATAAACATTCTCCCATGATTTATCTCACACCTCTCCACTCTTGGAGTTCTTTCTTAGTTTAATATGTAATACTCTACGATCTAGTGAGTTCATAGCCTTCATGCATGGCAACGTGATAAATAAATCCTTTCACACATTTTCTCATCTTAACGGACGATGCTTGAAACAACTTGGGCACATATGACCCTAACATCCTCATAACTTTAGTGTACTGCACAGCGATCTTGAGAACCTTTTGCATACAACTTTACTCGTAATAGAAGGCTGCTTACTCGAACAATGTCAATCGTTTTACTCACCCCACTTGTAACACCCTCGAATTTAGAAAGAGCAACTAAATTAAAATTTCCAATAATACGTCCGAAACCATATGTAAAATACCTCAAATTACAAACTATGGTTATCTCCAAACAACGCCTACTACTCAAGTCTCATTCCCAAACCTAAACCCGCTTTAGACATCACTTAATCCAAATACAAGTGCTATTTCCCAATGGTAAATGCGGAAATATAACTTAAGCTATTCACCTCTCATGCACCTTACTAGCACTCGCCACTTCACAATGTAAACATTAAAACGTGAATACCGAGGTCCAACCCCGAGATACTCAACCGACCATTACCAACGACTGACTAACATGCCTATGAATCCAATACAATATAGTCTACTATTTTCATGCCTATCCTGGAATGACTCACTCACCCAAGCATGTAAATATTCAAACGTGCAATAAATGCCAAATGGTGCAATAAAAGCAACCCATCAACAAGACTCTACACCGAGCCCGTTAAGCCGGACAAATGTCCCCAAGACTTACTCACAATCAAAACCAAGCAAAATGCTCCAAGCTTGTTAAACCCATACGTCGGTCAAAATACATTTAAACTTTGTTTAGGCAAGCTATATTTCAAAATCACCATTAACCCCAAAACTCATCACGGGTTAAACAAAAAGGGTTTTCCCAAAGGATTCACACCTTTATAATTCTCAAAATGACACGGCTATTGTGACAACTCACCCCACTTATCATCAACACTCTACTTCCGACTAGTGGTCGTCCTATTGACCTTGTAACACTTGCTATCCATGCGTTCCACGACCCACTTACTCAATCATTTCATATTATTTTCTTTTTAATCAATCACCTTTCATTCTATCTCTACACATCTCCATCCACCTATTTAAGGTTGCCTCAGCAGCTTTCATGAGTCCTACCAGTTCCAGGTTGTCTTCCCAACCTCCAATCATTTACTGATCTTATCTCCAAAGAATTGAAGAACCTTGGTGGCATACTCACCATCGTTCTATTTTAACACAAAGAGATAGCCATAAAGTGGTTATACTAGTATAAACATGCAAAACGTACTTTACCGATCATTAGTCACTGTGACAATTTAGAAACAAGTATGCTCGTGTAACTCATGTTCATAATAACAGTAGCTAATTGAAATTGCGAACATACTTTACATGAGAATTCTCGTTGCTATTGCTACAGTACTAAATTCATGTATTTCCGTCGACTCTAAGACTATCCCGTCTTAGTACTTCTACCCAAATCTCGCAAGTCATACTTAATTCATCACAGCTTAAGTCTAAGTATCTCCTCATCATACTTAGTTCACTTAAACTAATGCTCTGATACCAACTTGTGACACCCCAAAATAGGGTCAACAAAAACTTCCATAAAACGGAAGAGTGATATATAATGCCATTGCACGAGCTCACAAAAGAGGGGGATTACACATGCCGGTTTACAAACAAAGTGTAATATCTACAACTAATTGACAACCGACTAATCTAATCTCTACTATAGAAATAAGATTTACAAAAAGTGTCATCGTTAGGCTAACTTTGATCTTCTATCTTTAGCATCTCAAATGTATCCCCACGCTCACATATCCCCAACTATGCCTTCTTAGGGATGGCACCACTAGAACCTGTGACACACACATCAGACACAGAACAAGTGTTAGGCATGGAATGCCTAGTGAGTTAAACATATAGTAAAACATGCAGTTATGTCATATAAGAGATATTAATTTGGTCATTCACAAATCGGACTCTATGGGAAGACCCCAAACATCAACTCAAGTTACATCATATTTGAAGATATACCTTAGCGTCTACCTCCAAGGTAACGCCTCAAGGCCCGGCACATCGGCACTACCTATATGGTATTAATCCCGAAAGCGTGGATCGATACACAAACCTCCAAGGTAAGTGCCCAAGATTATATCTTCCTAATGCCTACTTAGAGACTCCTCCAATTTGTGAATACCAACAAACAACTACTCCAAGCAGTTCATAAATCCAATCATTAACTTCATCAAAAGACAGTCCAACTATCTCATTAAGCACATGATTTCTACATACAAGAAATCCTCCACTTATCCACATACATATAAGTGATATCATGAGTTCATCATTTAGCATGGCAACACATACTAAATTAGCATATTAAGTCACTTCTATTATAATCATAATTTCTTCATTAAGACATAGCTTAATCCATTAAGCTCCAAACCCTAATATTTAGGTTTGACCAATTTCACATGATCACCATCATAAAAGATACAATTCCAAATAGAATAAAATACCACATCACCTTTATCTTACCATTGAGCCCCTTAAATTTCCTCTTTAGAGAAATAAGAGCTTATTGGCTCAAAGTATACTTCAAGGCAAACTTGTTAGAAATAAATGAAATGATAGAGTAAATTATGTAACAAGTATACCTTTAAATCAAAGTTACTCACCTTAAAGCTCCAAATATGGAAACCCTAGAAATGGAAACCCTTGCTCTTGTCCACATCTAGCTAGTATCACTTGTAGTTGAGATTGATTACCTAATACCCACCATAAATGTTCATCAACACTTCCCAACAACTAACAATTTATGAAAGGGAGTAATAATAACGAAACCCTACCTTTTTGGAAGAAGAAATCGGCTGCCAAAATGTTCTAAGTTCGTGAAATAAGCTAGAAACCCGTAACTCTCCTTTTTATACCAAAACAGGTCGGCGGCGATTGTGACATGGCGATAGTGACACTGTCACTATCGCCGGGGCACTCTCGCTCAACTCCCCCAAACTCTCGGTACCAAACCCGCGATTGTGACCATGCGATAGTGACACTGTCACTATCGCCTAAGGCATACTCGCCTGAAACCCAAATGCCTGCAAGATCGAACTTGCGGTACAAAATCGGCGATTGTGACACCCGCGATAGTGACATGGGCACTCTCGCCGGTCACTATCGCCTAAAGGGTACCAAGTCTCATTTGATCCCCTTTTCAGCCCTTGAAATAGATTCTAACGAGGTACGATCTATGCTATATCAATAAAATACTTGAAGATGCAAAACAATTACATAACTACTCATAACGAAAATCGGGGTGTTACATTCTCTAGCTTTTGTTACCAAAGAATTGTCAAGGATGTTTGTTAAGAAGCCTTTTGAGAAATATTATAGAAGAATGTATAGAGGTGAGAGGTACCAAAAGACAAACTCCGATCAAATACCTCACAAATCCTACCAGATGGAAGACAAGAGAGAAAAAAGGAAGCTCAAAAGGTGTCGAAGACCACAAAATGCTACAAATGTGGCAAACCTGGTCATTTTGCTGCTGATTGTAGAGGGAAGCTTGTTAAAGATATTGAGTATCAGAGGAAGAAATATTTCTCGAAAGAAAAGAGGAAATCTTTCAAAAGATTTGCAAGAAAAGGTAAGTGAGCGAAATGCCTCCGAATCTATAGGTAATGTGCTAACTAGAAGCAGTTGAATTTGTTCCTCAAGGAGATTCTAAAGATGAATGAAAATAAAAGATTGAAAAAGTTTTCTATAATCTCTTATAAAAATAACTCCACTTACCGGTTTTAACTTGAAACTTTGTTTCAAGTAAAAGATATGATAACCTATTTTCAAAGAGACAGTGAACGATATGGAGTCTATAGGTCAGAACCTGGTCTATCTCTAGAAAGCCTAAAAAGAATTTTCTTGATTTAGACTAAGATGAAGACTCATCTGATGCTCTCTAGAGATAGTATTAGAGATGGAAAACAAATCTAAAATCGAATATGGAATTCTTAATCAACCTATTTTGACTAAAAAATAACATTCCAAAGGTTCCTATTTGTTCTTACTTTTAGAAATGTGTCTTAAAGCCAAATCCTCTCAAGATCTAGAAAAGGAAATGAAAGAAAAATCTAAACAAACCATAGTGCAAGTTCAGCCAAACACTTGCTCTTTCAAGCCAATTAAGTTCTCTGTAGAACAAAAAACAAAAATTGTTTTTATTGATAAATCCGATCCTTCTTCCTCTAGAATAGTGAAAAGGATAAAAAATGAAGAAAAATGGAGAATCAAAGCTCCAATTTAAGAGAGCAAACCCAAGACCCTGGGGGACTTGAATTAAAATATGAAGGTGGACGCTATCTACACCAGGAGGGCACCACCTCCAATCATCGTTGACTCTTCCAATGTCTTCAATATGGAGAAGACCAAGGCATCTCTTACCACCGACAACTCTAACAAAAGAGGGTGTCGACAGTCGCTACTACTAATAAGGACAAGAGGGAGAAGTGGAAGATTGGGGTCCTAAAACAATGTTGGTCAACATCAACATGAGGTAAAGAAAATGGATCCTTTAGGCAAGCTTTATTTAGGTCGGTGAATACAATACATACATGCGATTTTTACCTTTCTTCTTTTTCAGAACCATGACATTCGCAAACCAATTGGGATATTTGACTTTTAGAATCTTTCAAGTTTTCAACAAATAGTCCACTTCATCGTTGATGACTTTATTTCTCACTGGAGTACGTCTCTTCTACTTAATGGGCTTGAATGTCGGTCATCATTAAACTTGCGGGTAATTGCGTCGGGACTCATGTCCACTATATCTTTATGAGTCGATGCAAAATAGTCGACAATATGATATTTGACATCTCTATCTGACGTTGCTCCGATTTGGATAGTGTAATCAAGTTTAGCTAGATCAAGCACTCTGATAAATCTCAACCATCGGCTTTGTACATAATAAATATAGACATTCAAGGATCAAACACATAGAAATAAATTCTCTTCTTTGTCAACAAAAACAGGTCCAATCCGGTGTATACTTCAACCATCAGATTAGAAACTTAATACGGTTTAAATCCGATGAAGGAATTAAAAGCTATAAATTATCGAATTTACAACCATCAGATTTAATGTACTTGAAAAAAAGTCTCAATCCGATGAAATCTCTTAGGCAACCGTCAGATTGATACTTTCAACGGATTCTCATACTCCTTTGAATTATTTCATGCATTTAATATCCAACACATCTATCTTTCACAAATGTCTATAACTGGTAACTGTTGTATAGTTTATATAATTCAGAATAGACAAATATGATGTTTACATGTAAAAGTCTTATTACTACCTGTATTGTTCCACAAAATCGAAGATTAGTTGAAGAGTGGTCAAATTATCACAAAAGCGGATTGGTTTTGTCGTCTAGCCAAAATAAGATACAATCAATATGTAGTTTGATAAATACTACTAGTAGCAAGCAGAACTTATGGTGCAAACTTGACCATCAAGTTTAGTTCACCAACTCTTCCTATCTCTTATCCTAAAGTATGGGAACATACAAAAGTGTGCCAGTATAAAGTATATTCCAAAGTATTATTTAAATACTTGTCATATTTTACTGTTCCCTCTGCACACAAAAGGATGGGAAGGGTTAACATTTGTCTACATCAACACAAAAGGCTGACGTGAAAAGTACAAGCATGCATGGATCAACAAATCTGACGGAGACACGTGTTAATGTTGAAGGAGAGCATTTAATGCAATGAAGGCTATAAAATGACATCCTTTTGTTAGCTTTTAAATCACCCATTTTAAAAAGAAACTTCTCAGTGAAATGCTTCAAAGTAAATTTAGCATCAATATCTGAGAGATATATTTATCTCTCAGATCTGAAAGAGAAACCTTCTTCTTTTCTCTTTTAGTGTATGTAAATTTGTCACCCCAGATAGTTTAGGATCAATGCCGTTTATCCTAGTTGTTACAACTTATCTGTAATTTTATGTTTGAAATAAACTAAAACTAAAAAGAGCAAATTTATTGTGTTTGTATTCAACCCCTCTTGTTACATACACTTTCTGTGTGAGTCATTGTGGTCTAGGACCAACATTTCTTCGTACAATTTCAAGTCATAGGATTTATCTTGGTAAACATGTAGCTGTAATTTCTGGATAGAGTATTTCTTGGGCTTTATCGTTGTTTTATTACATTTTCCCATAGTATTATTTTCACTTTTGATATCTTGAATTACCCATCATATCAGTAATTTTATCGTTTGATGATAGGTCGAGTATGAGCATTGACTAATGATACCCTTGTCGTATGACCCAGTTGGACAGACTTCTACCGTTGAGCTATTTCCACACTCACTGTAACACCCTCAAAATTGGAATGAGCAACTAACTTTAATTTCAATAAATTAAACTAAAAGATGATAAAATTACTTCTACATATCATCCTTGAAAATACCTAAAAGCTTAAACATCACAAATTAAACAGCTAACAATTCTAGTCGGGCGTTACTTAACCCAAATAAAAGTTGCTAATCCCAAAAGTGCGGAAGACTTCGCTAAGCATCTCACTTCCCGTGCACTCTACTAGCACTCATCATTTCGCAGTGTAGCTAAAGCTATTCCCAACCTGAACCTGTTGCACATGTCGAAAAATAAAAAGGTTAGGCTAACGCCTAGTGAGTTTAAGAGTTTACATCATGAGCAACTCATTTGATAAACCAAAAGCTTCAACTTAATAAATGATTTTCTAAAAGGGTTTGTATAAAATACATCGACAACCCATTTTCCAAACACACACAATTTCTGAGAGGAAAGCTTCCAATAAAGTCGTTTCTCTGCAAAGGACTCAAATCCAAAACTCACATCAAGAGTTAATTAAATAATAATTTCTCAAATAATCGCCAATGCTAATAAAACTATAATAGTAAAAACATCCAATAAGGATGTAACATAAATCCGTCCATCAATCATGGAAAACAATCCATATGCATATAATATAACCTCAACAATGCGAATAAATAAAATACTCGAAATCAACGTCTTTCGGTGACTGGGGAGACCCGATCTCATAGAATGTGGCAAACACATAAATTAAACCACGATTAATAAATACAAGTAAGCTTCTTGGATGTGGAAAACAGATGACATCAACCATACTAGGTATTTAGTCAATCTTCGGCATCAACCATACTAGGTCTTTAGCCCCTCTTAGACATCAACCATGCCAGGTCTTTAGTGCATCATCGACATCAACCATACTAGTTCTTTAGCCCCTCTTAGACATCAACCATACTAGGTCTTTAGTCCATCTTCGGCATCAACCATACTATGTCTTTAGCCCCTCTTAGACATCAACCATACTAGGTCTTTAGTCCAAACCACCAAGTTCAATCCTGATGGATCTTTACCTTGGGAACCCACCATCCGAAACAAGCTTACTCGACTTAAATATATATACATGACCCCAAAAGAATAACCAATGCATTCGAATCATGTAAACATCAAATATAATGCAATTCATGTAATTCAAACCCCAAGCCCACGTCGAGCTTATTAAAACTGGGCGAATGCCCTCGAGACTCAACAAAGTCCAAAACCGAGCCCTCAGCTCAAAAGATCAAATGATCGTCTATCAACATCAATTCATGCAAATTAAATGCATCTAACTCACATCATGCAACACACGCTCCGAGGCATGATAATCTCACAACCCCTTTATTGCCACCTTCCCAATGAAGTCAAATCATATATGCAGCTACATGTACACGTATATGTAACTCTTTCATAACTCAACAATGCATATAATCCACCAAGGTTTATTAGTCCCAAAGGTACTAAGAATACAAAATCATCAAATGATCTTCACACACAAGACCAACACTTAAACCGACTCATATTCAAATAAAATGCAATTAAGCATATAACACACCCAAGACTCCACCTCGAGTCAACAAAACTGGCAAACACTCAAAAGACTCATTTGAGTATAAATCAAGCCTTTAAAGGCCAAAATAATCGTTTAGTTAAATACGTGTCACTCACACGGTTACATAAATCAAAATACATCGTTACTCAAACTCTTTACTCTTTTAATTCCTCAATTGGCCATCGGCCCCAAAATGAAAGGTTTATAACTCTCAAAACATTCATAGGGTCGGACTGACCAAAATCCCCAACCCACACATTCACACTTTAAAAATGTAACACATCATAGTTATCGCATAATCACAAAAACACTAAAAGTGTATCTTGACGAAATCCTCCTCTCTTATGCAATAAATTAACAAAACCTCTTTTACTCGTGATTTATTCATCAATCACTCAAAATCCCCAAACGTGGGTGTTTTACAAGATATGTAAAGTTCAACACTTTGATTAAATCAAAACCCACCAAATAACTCAACAAGGGATAATTTCACACAAAGCACACAAATATTTTAAAACACACATTTTGGCATGTACAATGTTTTCACAAATCAACTTGAACTCACCTTGCTAGATTAGGCTAAATCTAGATTTTTCCCAAACGTATGCTCCTTTGAAGAAGTCCGAATCTTCAAGTCCAAATCTTCCAAAAACCTAAATCCACAATTTCCAACCATAAACATTTATCCCCAGACACTTAGAATCATTTCCCCCAACATATTACACCCAAAATCACCAATAGATCGAAACCCTAATTTCCAAAATGAAGAGAAGAGAAGATTACCTCAACCATCAAGTGAATCCACCAACCAAACACTTCTAGTGTTACCAAAGTGAGCCTCAATCTTCATTTCATCCAAAGAAAGGGAAAGGTTTAGGTGAGGGTTGGGTAAAACCCTAGAAAACTTGGGATCTCCAAACAAGAGAGCAAGATGAAGAGCTTCAACCCTTGATTTCCAATTCTTAGCTCGGAGATTAAGAATCACTCTTCAATGTAGTAAAATGCACCAAGAAAGCTTCAAGATCCGACTTTGGGGTTTTGGGTTCGGTATTTGGGAGAGAAAACGAATTGTTTCAAGTGGAAATGAGGAAAAAGGGAAGAAACCCGTAACCCTTCTTTTATACCCAGATGACCCTCGACGATAATGACATCGCGATAGTGACATGGTCACTATCGCCGGGGCACTCTCGCCCGCTACCCCCTGGACTCTCGGTACAATTCGTGCGACTATGACACCTGCAATAGTGCCTTGGGCATTCTCGCCGGGCACTATTGTTTGGGAAAAAAATCACACCCTCGACCGACCTGGGAAACACCCTCGACATAACCCATGGACATTGATTACCCTCGACCGACAAGGATAATACCCGTTGTTATCATATCCCCGACATACGCTAATAACCACGATAATTGCTTATTGAAAGACATCTGGTGTCAATAGTTACTCAAGACAGTGTCTTTACATCTAACGATCGCACGTCACGTGTCACACGCTGCACATCGCCAGTCACACGTCACTAGTCTTGTGTCGCCAGTTATCACTCGTCGATCTTACGTCGACAGTCTTCTTCCATCGGTGTTATATTGCTATGTCTCTGCGACAACATCGTCCTGACATCCTGGTCTTACGACCTAGTCTTACGATTATACTATCCGTTAAACACCCGTTTCTTCTATTTATCAATGCAGGTCTTGACCACGACCAGAAAAGGTAAGACACTTGTTATGAACCATATCTTGTATTAAGATAAGGTCCCGACGAAGACCCAGAAAACCTCCGTCGTCCCTCCTGAAAGGCAAGTCGAGAGTTCCTCGTGACACTCGATACTCGACCACGACGTCGCCCGCTCCGTACGATCGTCGCATAGAACCATGCGACCTCGACCAACTAACGTTCACTATGACTGTTACGTTTGTTAAATATTTAATGCAGGTGTCAACACTCTTTATGAGCAACGGCTATAACCGACGAAGTCATTAACAAGCATTTAATCCCACATTGAAGACAACGACCGTTACAAGACCAATCATCAAAGGAGCATTCAATGCCCGACAACGGTTATAAAGCGCGCCATAAAGGCACTTAATAGCCGACGGAGGCTATAAAAAAGCCTATGCTGCAACCAATTCGGGGGGGGGGGGGGGGGGGGAGAACAGAAAACAGGGAAATAAAACACTAAAACTCTGGAAATCACATACAGAAAGCTATCATCTAGCACTGAATTCTAGAATACTACAGCAAGCTCAAGAACAACAGAAGCAAAGAACTTTCTCTTGAAGAATCGCTCTCGACGCACGACAACAGCCTTCGACCAATAGTTATTTACACTTTGTATTCACACACGACAAACACCTATTTTACACTTTAAACACGTGTACTTCACATTTCGAAGCATTTCCTTCATTTGTATTGTAATCATCGTACGATCGACACCAGTACCAAGGACATCGCCCCTGATTAGCGACCATAGTGCAGCGACGACACCCACTGTCGTCCGCAGGTTTTTTCCTCGATTGAGGTTTTTCCTGCGTCATCAAATCCCTTGTCTCATTTATTTTTATCTTCGTCGCACGCTTTGTCGAGAGGTTCCTTTCTTTAGTTGTTAAGTCCACATCGACCTTAAGTTGTCCCTTTGGTGCGATTTTTGGCATTAACAGTTTGGCGCCATCCGTGGGACCCCGTCTAGAGAAATTCCTCGACGAAACGTACACCTTACTAACAGTTTCTTGGAGTTTCCTCTACTTTCATCGCAGGAAAATGACGGATAAGGGAAACCCAGAACGAACCGCTATCCCGGTGACTGGAGGATTAAAAAATGCTCAAGGCACTCTTGAATCAATCAATGATTATCGCATGGAAGAAGTCAGCCCAGATCAAAGCAAACCTTTGCAAAAAGTCCTCATCGGATCATCCCTCGATCTCAACCTCCGAGAAAAGCTGATATATTTTTTGCAGGAATATGTTATTCCCGATATCATCTCACACAAGTTCAATGTCGACCCATCATTCAAGCCTGTCAAACAGAAGCGAACAAATCTTCAAGATCTTGTGATTCAACTTCAATCGGAATCAAATGCGGCTCGAAGCCAGATTCAAACCTTAAAAAAAATGCTCCGTCAAAATATCGCATGGATTGCATCGTCCGAAGGGCTCGGGGGCTCGGAACGCCCGTCACAAAATAGAAAACACCATATTTCAATTTCAAAAGTCCTTGGAGAAAAAGGCGCTTATCGACTCCAAGTTACGGTAACTGTGACATCCCGCTTGGATGGAATATGGTATAAACAACTCTATATATATATATATATACTCTAAGTATGTTCTTCTCGTTCAATTATTATGATCTAACATATGAATGTTGATTTAAGCATCAAAGGATCATTGGTCAAACCAACGACCACCCCCCGATTTTACATTACAGGCTCGCAAGATCATATAAAACGCAGGTCTTACGATTTATATCGTGAGAAACGAAGTCTGTACGACTTGCAACTTATAATCGTCAATTAAAGACGACCCACGTTTTTAATCTTATGATCGCCACTCATGGCAAACACAGGTTAAAACTTTCGGTCGCCAATAAAAGCGACTCACATGTTGAAATCACGTGATCGCTAGTCATTTCATATGTCGTCAATAAAGACAACTCGTACATTGAAACTCGCAAATCACCAGTCATGATTCCAAGGGACCAGAATACTCAAATCGACGCTTTAGCAAACCTTGCGTCTGCTTTGGTCGAACCAATACTCGACAGCATTCCAATCTGACGACGTCGTCCATCGAAAATGACGATGACATCCAGATGGAAGACCAAGAAGATAATTGGTCGAACAACATCCGAAATCGTCTACGACAATGGATCCCATTTCATAAGCTATGAGACTCGACCATTCTGTGAAGACAGCAACATCAAGCTGACGACCTCGACACCCAGGGGCAAGCGGTCGAGCGACATTTCAACAAAAAACGTCGAAGCTAAAGTCTTTCAAGAAGGTGACTACATCCCCTGTCAAGTATTTCAAAGCACTCAAAAGCTCAAACGCAGGTAAACTTTCTACCAAGTAGGAAGGTCCTTATCGTATCTCAGAAGTCGTAGGTAAAAATGCATATCAGCTACAAACCCTCGACAGTCGAGATATTCCACGCATCTGGAATGCAACGCATATGAAAAGGATCGCACAACATTAGTTGCATACGACTTTAGTCTCGCAGGATCGCACGATATATATTGCTAAATCTATCGTACGACTATAGTACACTCTCACAGGATCGTACGACATAAACGATCAGGTTTATGACTTGATTATCCTTTCGCAGGAACACATGATTCAAGTTCAACGTATGATCGAACCACACGATCGTAAGGTCTAGCGACCCCACAATCTAAGTTCTTTAACTTAGAAAAATTTCATGTTCTGAATGAATGCTTTGATCACGCGCGCTTATACGATTCAAAAATATAAAAGTCTTATGACTTAGTCGTTGTATTACAATGGATGCCCAAGTCGCACGACTTCTTGTTCATTTTTGTACTTAATGAATTTTTACAGTCGACATTACATATGTCCATGACATGTATGAGTCGAAATAATACTCAAGTTCGAAAGAAAGGTAAACTTTTTACCGACTATCGCTAAAACGAAACTTACAACTAGCTAAAAATGCTAGACACAACGTATCATAGGTCTCTAGCGACCGTATCGGCTGTAAATGCCAGATCAAAGGTCTTTAACGACCAAATCGGCTCGAGCGCAAGAACATATGTCTCTGAACGACCGTATCGGCTGTGAACGCCAGACCACAGGACCACGTCGACCGAGAACGCCAACCCAACGACATGGACCCCTGTCTCCTCTATAGGAAAGCGTTCCCTGAAAGATGGGAGCAGATATTTCCTCAGATGAGGAAACAACGTCGTCCCGTCTAGGACACCAACAACGTCGTCCCGTCTAGGACACCATCGGCCGATAACCAGTCCCCCTTGTCGGCAGACGCTGGGGACAACACCTTGGACACTAGCTTCGTCACTATCGCCAGAAGCACCGAACTTGCTGGTATCGCGCCCATCGCGCTAGAACGGCTGGATGACGCCCTCGCCTCCTTAGGCGTGACAACTCTCGATGAAACGACAACCCTCAAAGACGGTTCCTTCAGGACTACCGTCCTTGTCTTCTTTAAGATTCCCAACCCAGCTGTCGGGGCATTCTTTCTCCTTTCCCGGCCTCGAAGGGCAAGAGCAACTTGTGTCGCCTTCTTTGGTTGACCAAGTCAGTTTCCTCTGATGATCTTAGCAAAAGTAACACGTCTCCGTAGAGACACATGTTTTGGTACGAGATCTGAAATTCAAATAGCTTTGAAATTCAAAACTCGGGGGGGGGGGGGGGGGGGGGGGGCTAACTATTTGGGTAAAAAATCACACCCTCGACCGACCTGGGAAACACCCTCGACATAACCCATGGACATTGATTACCCCCGACCGACAAGGATAATACCCGTTATTATCATATCCCCGACATACGCTAATAACCACGATAATTGCTTATTGAAAGACATCTGGTGTCAATAGTTACTCAAGACAATGTCTTTACATCTAACGATCACACGTCACGTGTCGCACGTCGCACATCGCCAGTCACACGTCACTAGTTTTGTGTCGCCAGTTATGACTAGTCGATCTTACGTCGACAGTCTTCTGCCATCGGTGTTATATTGCTCTGGCTCTGCGACAACATCATCCTGACATCCTGGTCTTACGACCTAGTGGTCTTACGACCTAGTCTTACGATTATACTATCCGTTAAACACCCGTTTCTTCTGTTTATCAATGCAGGTCTTGACCACGACCAGAAAAGGTAAGACACTTGTTATGAACCATATCTTGTATTAAGATAAGGTCCCGACGAAGACCCAGAAAACCTCTGTCATCCCTCCTGAAAGGCAAGTCGAGAGTTCCTCGTGACACTCGATACTCGACCACGACGTCACCCGCTCCGTACGATCGTCGCATATGACCATGCGACCTCGACCAACTAACGTTCACTATGACTGTTACGTTTGTTAAATATTTAATGCAGGAGTCAACACTCTTTATGAGCAACGGCTATAACTGACGAAGTCATTAACGAGCATTTAATCCCACATTGAAGACAGCGACCGTTACAAGACCAATCATCAAAGGAGCATTCAATGCCCGACAACGGTTATAAAGCGCGCCATAAAGGCACCATTAATAGCCGATGGAGGCTATAAAAAAGCCTATGCTGCAACCAATTCGGGGGGGAGAACAAAAAACAGGGAAATAAAACACTAAAACTCTTGAAATCACATACAGAAAGCTATCATCTAGCACCGAATTCCAGAATACTACAACAAGCTCAAGAACAACAGAAACAAAGAGCTTTCTCTTGAAGAATCGCTCTCGACGCACGACAACAACCTTCGACCAACAGTTGTTTACACTTTGTATTCACACACGACAAACACCTATTTTACACTTGTACTTTACATTTCGAAGCATTTCCTTCATTTGTATTGTAATCATCGTACGATCGACACCAGTACCAAGGACATCGCCCCTGATTGGCGACCATAGTGCAGCGACGACACCCACTGTCATCCGCAGGTTTTTTCCTCGATTGAGGTTTTTCCTGCGTCATCAAATCCCTTGTCTCATTTATTTTTATCTTCGTCGCACGCTTTGTCGAGAGGTTCCTTTCTTTAGTTGTTAAGTCCACATCGACCTTAAGTTGTCCCTTTGGTGCGATTTTTGGCATTAACAACTATCGCCTAATAGGTACCGAGCCCAAGTGGCTCACTCTTCCAACCCAAATCTGATTTTATTTAAGTCATAAATTCCATGTTGCTTGGTAAATATCGAATCATGCAAAATAGTCAGTGGTTCATTCGTTATACCAATTTTCGGGGTGTTACAATCCTCCCAACCTTAAAGATATTTCGTCCTCGAAATCTAGATCTCTTATAACCCAAGGCTATCCAATTCAACGCCGACCGCGTTCTATTAGCTTTTACTAAAATCCAGATTTTCCCCACCTAGACTGCTATGACAAACCTCAATCAAACTCTTACTGACAATGTCCTCTCAGGTACCTTGTACTTATGTCCGGGTGAACGCCCCATCTACTGGTTTAACTCCCAATCAACTACCTCGGTTGTCTCCCAACCTTAGGTGTTCCATACTTCCCCGACGACAGATCTCGTCTCTAAATCAATTCGTGTCCACTCGCTCTTAAATTTCTCCAATTAGTCCAAGGTTTGATTACATCTAAAATTAACGAACCTCCAAATCTAAGTTTCCCACTGTCGCACCGACACTTATCTCTAACAAGTCCTATTAGACTCCAACACCGACGGCCATCACTGACCCATCACTTACACCACTCCCAAAACACGTCTAATTCCGATCATCTAGTCGACAGATTCTTTTACCACAAGCAGAGGGTCATCTCGCTAGACTATTCGTCACAATCGGACCTAAGTTCATCATAACTGATACCACCACTTATTAAAATTGGACTACACCTTCCAATCACACTAGTGGTCCTTGGCCTCGAACTCCGAGAGTTGACACCTAGTCACACCACTAAAACTCGACTCATCACAGAGCTCCACACACGAGTGTCACTCCTCAAATCGTCCCACCCATCCATGGTCATCCCCACGGTCTAAAGGGTCCTACACGACCTTCACGCAATACCGACAACCCAAGACAAGATTGCCGAAGTGAACGGTTATCATAGCACTAACAAGGGACACCGCAAGCCCCACCTTCTGTTGCCCACAAGAAATGATTCGTCCCCGCAAACGACATCATACAGTTCACGACAGTCACACGCGTTAGAACCCAATCTTTCATCGAAAGTTTCTACACGCTCTCACCCCTAACTGGGGTTGCTCGACCTCACCAAGCCTAAAGAGTTCAAGGTTTTCAAGTGACAGACTCAATAAATATGCCAATAAAGTTTTCACTAGATTTTTCAACACGAAAGTTTTTATACTAACATCACATACGTACAAAAACTTACCACTACTCTGTTAGTGGATGCACAAACATGGACACACTCGTCCCACGTATGAAAAAAATCATTTTTGAAAACCTTTCATCACAAATCGGTTTACTACCGAAACGTAAAAAACGTATTCGACAATCTTTAAAATGAACCGCCAGGGTCCCATCACGGATTTACTCATGCCACCCGTGCAAAGTAAACTCCGACATTAAAATAGTGGCCAACAGCCTGTTTATACGAACTTCAAAAAGATTCTCACGACATCAATTTCCAAAATTTTCTTTTTAACCATGAAACGACATGAACCGCAATTCGTTAACAACTTCGCATGTGTCAGTTTTGTTCACAGAGAAACTAAGCGCATTCTCTACACACTTTGGTTAAAACACGACATGGTCTGGGCCATCTCCCAGTTTTTGAATCGAATAATAGGATATTTTCATCATTTGGAAATATCGGTTTAAACATCGAAAAGAAATCTCGAATCAAAATTTTGCATGCCAATCTGCAGCACTTTCTTAGTAGTCACTCTGAAATGGTATAACACATACCAGATAGTCATTACTAATTTTCAAAGTAGAAATTCATTTACTCATATTTCAAAACTTCTCATCCAGTCATATAGTGACAAGTAAATAAAATCCTTTGACCAGGCTCGCACACCTCAATGTGTTTTTCTCAAAACCTCAGAAAACAATACGTGCACATAATTTGATTAACACATAACACAACTCAAGTCATCTTCAAGCCTTAAACCGCACAAACGATGCACACTAACGTCTCAAAATAGCGGCTACAAAACTATTCATGTCAATCAATTAATACAGTGCATGCGTTAGAAAGAATATCAATAATGTCAACGAATGAGAGTGCATAAAACAAGACATTAGAGATGTACTATCATGATGCCCTTATATGCATTACTCACACCACGTATAAATCAATTTGCACATCTAGCAAGTTGCGACAAATATGCTACCACAATCCTCAAAGGAGAAGACATGCGGCATCAAAACTCCAAAACCACTCTTTTTGATGCAAAACGTCATGAAGCATATTTTCAACAAAATTCGCATGAGATGCGATACTCACTCAACCCTTATATTAACGCATGCAATCATTCAAGTATGCACTCAACAAAGTGTCACCCATGCACCGCAAAACGTCATAAAAGAAACTCGGTCATATTTCACAAAACTTCCATAAAACTCAATGGAACTCAACCGCGTCAAACCAATTAAATGGCGTCAAAGTTTTTGTTTTTAATAAACAACTCGCATATAGCAATGCTATGATCAAATCATCCAAATCATAAACCTCCCTTTTGTTGCAACACAAAATAAAACGACACCCTTTCGTCAAGGCTCGTAAAAATCGAAATTCCCATTAAAGATCAACACTGAAACAAGGGAAGGTAACTCTCCGTCCGAACCTTAACACATGTGGAGGAGATCCAATATTAAGGTCGCAAGTCACGGTTACTTATCCAAAACCATAAACGACATTAAAACATGGATATCACAATATCCGAAAGTAGTAGTGGATGACTACAAGGAATAAAATAAATCCCGACCAGGTTCACAACCGCCTGTCGTAAAATAATTTCATGCATGTTCCGAAATCATGGTTTAAAATCTTGCGTATGTCAAACTTTTTCCAAGATTTGGCAGTATCGTCCATCTGACGATTTGAAGCATAACAAATAATAGATGCAATTTATTTTTAAAAGCAAATAAATTTCGTGTATGCATTTTGTCGGCTCTCAACGTCCAGGTCACATTCCTCCAATTTCTCCGATCACACTATTGTCATCCGGATACTCAAACATCTTAACGCAAAGTGGGAAGTCACATCGACTAACTCCACATTTCTCCTCGCATCAAGTCAATTCAATAAGCCTACGGCTCCAATCCAACTATCAAGTCTGACCAGAACGGTCTACTTAATACGATCAATCATGCTTACCGCCACTCCAATGGCAAATGCTAAAGTCGTCAACCTCTCCTAACGTCCACTCTCTTAGAACTCCTTTACCACCCCAACGGTCATCACTCTAGAGTCGTCCAAGTACTCTCATGTAACCGGTAGGTTCACTATCACACTGGCCAGGTGCAATTCTGAACGTACCGTACATGATCACCCTTGCTACTCTTGACGTGACTTCTCGTTTCTAGTGACCCCAACAACTTTCGAATATCTTATCTTAGAGTGCCTAATGGTGCAATCTCGCTATCATTTACTTAAAACAACGCTAGTTTGAGTCTAGGTATCCAAAAATCAACACCTAATTCTCTCAAACTTATGCTCTGATACCAACTTGTAACACCCTCAAAATTGGAATGAGCAACTAACTTTAATTTCAATAAATTAAACTAAAAGATGATAAAATTACTTCTACATATCATCCTTGAAAATACCTCAAAGCTTAAACATCACAAATTAAACAGCTAACAATTCTAGTCGGGTGTTACGTAACCCAAATAAAAGTTGCTAATCCCAAAAGTGCGGAAGACTTCGCTAAGTATCTCACTTCCCGTGCACTCTACTAGCACTCATCACTTTGCAGTGTAGTTAAAGCTATTCCCAAACTGAACCTGTTGCACATGGCGAAAAATAAAAAGGTTAGGCTAACGCCTAGTGAGTTTAAGAGTTTACATCATGAGCAACTCATTTGATAAACCAAAAGCTTCAACTTAATAAATGATTTTCTAAAAGGGTTTGTATAAAAGACATCGACAACCCATTTTCCAAACACACACAATTTCTGAGAGGAAAGCTTCCAATAAAGTCGTTTCTCTGCAAATGACTCAAATCCAAAACTCACATCAAGAGTTAATTAAATAATAATTTCTCAAATAATCGCCAATGCGAATAAAACTCTAATAGTAAAAACATCCAATAAGGATGTGACATAAATCCGTCCATCAATCATGGAAAACAATCCATATGCATATAATATAACCTCAACAATGCGAATAAATAAAATACTCGAAATCAACGCCCTTCGGTGACGGGGGAGACCCGATCTCATCGAATGTGGCAAACACATAAATTAAACCACGATTAATAAATACAAGTAGGCTTCTTGGATGTGGAAAACAGATGACATCAACCATACTAGGTCTTTAGTCAATCTTCGGCATCAACCATACTAGGTCTTTAGCCCCTCTTAGACATCAACCATGCTAGGTCTTTAGTCCATCATCGGCATCAACCATACTAGGTCTTTAGCCCCTCTTAGACATCAACCATACTAGGTCTTTAGTCCATCTTCGGCATCAACCATACTAGCTACATGTACACGTATATGTAACTCTTTCATAACTCAACAATGCATATAATCCACCAAGGTTTATTAGTCCCAAAGGTACTAAGAATAAAAAATCATCAAACGGTCTTCACACACAAGACCAACACTTAAACCGACACGTATTCAAATAAAATGCAATTAAGCATATAACACACCCAAGACTCCACCTCGAGTCACCAAAACCGGCAAACACTCAAAAGACTCATTTGAGTATAAATCAAGCTTTTAAAGGCCAAAATAATCGTTTAGTTAAATACATGTCACTCACACGGTTACGTAAATCAAAATACATCGTTACTCAAACTCTTTACTCTTTTAATTCCTCAATTGGCCATCGGCCCCAAAATGAAAGGTTTATAACTCTCAAAACATTCATAGGGTCGGACTGACCAAATCAACTTGAACTCACCTTACTAGATTAGGCTAAATCTAGATTTTTCCCAAACGTATGCTCCTTTGAAGAAGTCCGAATCTTCAAGTCCAAATCTTCCAAAAACCTAAATCCACAATTTCCAACCATAAACATTTATCCCTAGACACTTATCATTTCCCCCAACATATTACACCCAAAATCACCAATAGATCGAAACCCTAATTTCCAAAATGAAGAGAAGAGAAGATTACCTCAACCATCAAGTGAATCCACCAACCAAACACTTCTATTGTTACTAAAGTGAGCCTCAATCTTCATTTCATCCAAAGAAAGGGAAAGGTTTAGGTGAGGGTTGGGTAAAACCCTAGAAAAATTGGGATCTCCAAACAAGAGAGCAAGATGAAGAGCTTCAACCCTTGATTTCCAATTCTTAGCTAGGAGATGAAGAATCACTCTTCAATGTAGTAAAATGCACCAAGAAAGCTTCAAGATCCGACTTTGGGGTTTTGGGTTCGGTCTTTGGGAGAGAAAACGAATTGTTTCAAGTGGAAATGAGGAAAAAGGGAAGAAACCCGTAACCCTTCTTTTATGCCCAGATGACCCTCGATGATAGTGACATCACGATAGTGACATGGTCACTATTGCCGGGGCACTCAACACTCTCGCCCGCTACCCCCTGGACTCTCCGTACAATTCGTGCGAGTATGACACCTGCGATAGTGCCTTGGGCATTCTCGCCGGGCACTATCGCCTAATAGGTACCGAGCCCAAGTGGCTCACTCTTCCAACCCAAATCTGATTTTATTTAAGTCATAAACTCCATGTAGCTTGGTAAATATCGAATCATGCAAAATAGTCAGTGGTTCATTTGTTATACCAATTTTCGGGGTGTTACACTCACCCTCATGCAAACCTTATAAAACTTCATGAACTAGCAAATTCTTGATGCATCTTAAGTTTAAACCCGATGACGAACGCCGATACAGTTCCCCAATGATTATAATGTATATTAAGAACTTGAACCTGATTTTTCTTGATTTGACATTGTCATCATACCAAGTAATTGATCATGCAAAAGATAATCATTTTTTTGTCCATCCATCCACTGACACGTCTATTGCTTGAATCCTTTTATAAATGATCGATGTTGATGGAAGGTTGAGCTAAATCAACTAAAGGTACAACATGAAACAATGCTTTTCTCAAGGTTAAACCCAAGTTGGCTAATGCATCAACTTGAGTATCTTGGTATCTTCATATTTTTCGGATGGAAAAGGGAATAAAGAAGGCAAACTTTTCTTTACTAATATTAAGATATACGATCATCTTTGAATCCTTTTATCAATAAATCTCCTGTCATTTGATTAACGACTAACATGGAGGAAATACAGAAGTCTACTTTATATGCCTTTTAGTCTTTAGCCATGTCTAAGACTTGAGACTTCAAGAACACACCAAGGCTTTCCCCTTAATGTTGGACGAACATCGACATACATTGTCCAAAGTTCCTGCTTTATGGTCACTACTTCATCGATCATTTTATTGGCTATTTTTTTCCAATTCAAAGTTGAAGTTTGGCAACAAAGTCACTAAGGGGTTGTTTGGTTGGTTTTTCATTAAGTCCTTTATGGATAAAGTTGATTGTATGGATTAATCTGTATGTATATATTGAGAAACATTCTTGTTTGTCTGTTGTGCTGAATAAACGGTATGAATGCCAGAAATGACTATTTTACCCCTCATTGTATACTAGCCACAATTAACAAGATTTATGGAATCCATCAAGATCCTCAAAACAATACAGGAGAACCAATTAAGCCAAGTTATTTCAAGAGCAATGATAGAACAACTATCCAAAACCAACAAACGAAAAAACAAAATCAACTGTATCATCAATCCAAATAATAACATTTCCTTGAGGCATTTCGTCAAATAGTTTATGAGCCTCACCTCCACTTTGTTGTTTCTCCAACATCTCAAGAACACATTCATAGAAACATGGAAAAGGACACAGAAAATTTAAAACATGAAAGAAATCAAACACAAAAATTAATTAATCGAAGAACTCAAACAAGAAAATAATCAGAGGAAGCAAACACAAAAATAAAACACATAACTACAGTTCTTCAAAAACCAGAGAGACGAAGCAATTCTTCAAGAGCTAGAGAGACAACCTTGAATCCACCTACTTACAGGTCTTCAAGAACCAGAGAGACGAAATGGAGGGCAACGAAGAAGACGAAGAAGAGGAGACAACAATGAGATGGAGCAACGATAGAGAGAGGAAGGAGAGAGATGATGTAATTCTTTTTTCCATCCTGTTAAGCGAGAAGGCCAGAGGGGTACGCAAAGGGCGTTTTGGGGAGAGTCATGGGTGAGTGGGTTAAGGAGCATCATGAGAGCTGCACGAATAAGATGTATTATGAATGAATAAGCCACTGACAAACACACATTTATTGCTGAGTGATTAAGGTATATAGGCTCTTAAGCCTATAATCCATTTCCAAACTAGCCCTAAGACTCGACACTTTACCATTGTTCTCAATTGATATTTAATATCATATCCGCTAAGATAGACACTTCAGTTTTCTAAACATCCGGTAAGTTCATTTTTTTGGAACATCTTAGGGTATAATTATGACTGTAATAAGATGACTTTTGAAATAAGGTCTTAGATTTTTAGCACTAGTGATTAATGGTAAAAATAAATGTTCCATTGCGAAATGTATGGTTTCCGCATCTAATAATGATTTGCTTACATAGTAAAATGGTAGTTGTTGTTTTTCTTCTTCTCGTTTGAGGATGATATTCATAGATATCGTACTTATGACAAGGTAAAGTTGCAATTCTTCACCTTCCTTTGGTTTTGATAGTAAAGGGGTCATGACTATAATCTTTTAAATTTTGCAAGGCTTTTTCCATGATTATGTACCCAATCAAAATCATTGTTTTTTCTTATAACGTTTCTTAGATTATTAGCCCCAATTTAATGAAATGTTTTATAAAGAAGCTTTGTAGCTAGTTTACGGGCTTGAGCTTTTTTCTTGTAAATGGGCCCTATAAATAGGTGTCCATGGCTCTTTTTCTCATTAGGGTTTTGGAGAAGAATACACATTCCACACATAGACTAGGTGTTTTCCATGAGAGTTGATTAATTTTCGAGTGTGGTGTTCTTCCAATTTTTCCCTCCATATCATGAATCAAAGCATATGAGATGAGTTTATGATCATTATTGTTCTTATTTTCTATCTTATCTATACTTTTATTTGAAGTTATTTATTTGTTGCTTGTAATGGGATCTAACAAGTAGTATCAGAGCCGATTGAAGAAACTTTTCTTCAAATCCGGATATTTATGCCAACAATTGAAGATTCAATTATTATTTTGTTGTTTTGGTGCTTTGATCGATTAAATCACATGAGCCTAAACACAAATATCATTTCTATGTTTTATTTACTGTTTTGTGCTTATTTGAGTAACATTTCTTGATTAAAATGAGATTTGGATGATCTTTGATAGAATATTTATTTGATTCTACACAAAATCTGTTTCTACACACCATACGTTTGATGAAATGTCTAAGTGAAGATTTGATTTTATTTGGATTAAATCCGATCAGATTTTAACATGTGTGTGTTTTTTATTTCTTTCTCATTTATTGGTCTGATTTGATAGCACAAAGTACATGGTTGATCTATGATCCCATCCTTGTGTGTGCTTTTGTAACGACCCGGTATCCCATAACATATATAATATACATCATTTAACATATCATACATAACGTCGTCACTTTCATAACAAAATACATAATAATTCACATTCGGTCCCAAAGTCTCGAAACTATACAATACAAAAACGTAAACATATCCTAGTCTTCGTCAGCTATCAACCGCCTCCTATGCTTTATTCTTCCCTTTGCTAACCAAAGATCCTTGACCTGGAATACATATTTTTGAAATTAAAATGAGGGTTAGACCAAAAGGTCTACTGAGATAATCCCTGTCAGTTTAGAAGTCCTTTTTATAAAATACACATATACCACAAATAATTAAATACCAAATAAGACTCGTATATCGTGCACAACTCCTCATCCTCATTCCCCATGGCCATATTAGTTGGTTGCGAGCCAACAACACAACTTTACAACAACTACAACACCGCTGTACAACAACTACAACACCGCTGTACACAACTACAGCAAACATCCGCCAGCATAGTTCGGCAAGTGCTCTCGTGTAGTGTAATGCACATATAAATACAATATATATGTACCAATATATCATATTGTCATTTATAAAACCTTTCATCACATTCCAACCATATATATATATCACATTTTCTTTTATAAAAACGTTACCACATTCCAACCACATATACGTCACAATATAAACACATAATCACATCATGTATCATAATCTCAATCCGTACATATCCATCTCATATATATATATATATATATATATATATATATATATATATATATATATATATATCACATATATATGTATCCCAGTTGAAAACGTTTTAAAAGTAAAACTCACCTGATCGCTTATCAATAACCCTTCCAAGCCTTTTCTCCAAGATTCAGTCTTTTACCCAGAATTCACAGAATCTGTAATAAATTTATATGCAGTTATCTCCTTACCAATCAAACATATTTGACTTACTAGGTTTAAGAACTCTAGCTAACCCAAATCTTCAAAAGTGACCAAACAGCTAAAATATCCGGAAACCACAAAAGTATCCGGACAACTTTCCGGACAACACAAACAATCCGGACAACCCCAACTTCCCGGACATCATAAAGAATCCGGACATCATCCGGACACCAAAGTAATCCGGATGCCATCCGATATCTAATTCATCCGGAAACCATCAAACGAATCATCCGGACACTATCAACAAAACTACCCGGACACCACCAAAGAAACTACCCGGAAACCTTCAATCAATCCGGAAACTACTGTCGGTTTACATACTTTTTACCCAGATTCGACAGAAATTATTACCAGATATGATTTCGACTATTCTACTCCGATAGGAACCATTGAATAGCAATTACAAACATAAATTACAAAGCCACATACCTTAATTTCACTTCCAATTGCACCAAATTGAATCCCTAGCCTTTTATCTTCCTTTTTCTTCTTTTGGTCTCAAAACACACACACACACTACACACATTGATCTTTTATGATTTCTGCTGTTGTGAATAATATCTGAAGTCTAAGATGATAATATCAAACTTAATTTACCACTTTGGTCCTTGAACTTCTCAATAATAACCCAAACACCCTTAACTTATAAAATTTACCTAAACTTACCCTAAAATCCAACTTTAAAGTTAACTTTATTTAACGGAAAGGAGATTTTAACTAACGAATTTACCCGGGGTATTACATCATCTCCCACTTAAAAGAATTCTGTCCCGTAATTCGGTTAAGCGAAAAGGTGATGAATACTTATCACTACTACTTCGAACTCAATCAAAACCATAGGAACTAACTGAATAGACACCCCACACCCACCTATATCTCTAACACAGATAAGCAACAAAACCACGGAAATACCATTAATAATTTTACACCGAAGTCATATAACACTTCAGCACGTATAGAGTTTATTAGAATCATACCTGTAACAGCATCGGGACTTTCTTCTACCTCTTGTTCCGTCATCTGAAAAACACGACCTTGGATTCCAGGTAGTTCAGACCCTTGTACTCCTCTCGACTTACCACCCGTTGGTCTCACTGTCATATTACTTTGATGTGCTTTCCACTGTGGACAATTAACCTGAATATGTTCAGGGGAGTTGCAAACGAAACAAAATCGAGTTACCCGACAATCTCTCGCGATATGACCAGCCTTTCCACATTTGTAGCACTTTCGGGAATCACCATAGCAGTTTCCTTGATGAATACGGTCACATGTTGGACATGGTCTTCTTTCAGCTGGCCTGAAAGGTGAATAACTATCAAACCTCGGGGATTCGTATTCTTCCGAATCTTACGTCGTTTCTTCCAGTTTTCTTTTCCCAGCACTCTTATCACCAACATCTCTCCTATTATCCCGTTCCACATTTTCCGCGGCATCTACTGCGGCTGAGAAGGTATCGGGTCCTTTTGCAATCACTAGCTTTCTAATTTCTGCATTTAGCCCGAAAATAAACCTTTCCATCTTCAGAGCCTCCGTGGCAACATAGTACTCCGCAAAGAGAGACTTCTCCAGAAAGCGAGCAGTGTAATCCTTAACCGATAAACTTCTCTGATGTAGGTTCATGAATTCCTCTTCCAGCTGTCTAACTGCTGCTTGAGGACAGAACTGTCCTTTGAAAGCTGTTGTGAATTCGTCCCAAGTAAAAGTTGAGTATACATCAGTTCCTCTAGAGGTAATATGAGCCTCCCACCAAAATAGAGCATCTGCCTACAACATCGTGATTCCATATAGCACTTTATCTTCTTCTGCACACTTGCTGGTCCTGAAGACAGCTTCTATCTCTTTCAGCCACCTCATGGCCTTCACTGGATCTCTTTCTCCAGTATATGTCGGGGGTTTTCAATTTAAAAACATTTTATAGTCACACTTCCTTGGCACCGGTATGACAGTATGTGTAATGGGCATTTCGTCTTCCAAACTAGGATCTGGTATTCCAGTTTCTGTGTGACGAGTTCTATCGAACATAGCTTGTATATTGGCTTGAAGTCTTCCCATTTCCACCGTCAAATCATTTCGTGTAACAAATTCGGTACCTCGCCCCTGAACTCTACCTCCAGTTCTGCCCCTACCTCTTTCTCCCCTCTTCCCCTTCCTCTGGCTGTGGGATTTGTTCTATTAGGATTTCCTCCTCCCCGATTCGTTTGTCTAGCACCACTTGCCATTCTGTAGATTCAAACAAGGTTAATATACACGTAAGCACATACCCCATATAACATGGTGTTCCAGTTCAAACATGCACCTGTAAGATCACAATTACACTGGCCAAGTGTAATCTGAAATTACCTTACATGATGTTCCTTCTACCTTTTTTACTTAATCATCCCAAGGTTCTATAATAATAGGGACATCCTACTTCACATGCAGTTTAAGTCTAGGTACAGATACTAATACCTAAATCTCTTAAACTAGGGCTCTGATACCATCTGTAATGACCCGGTATCCCATAACATATATAATATACATCATTTAACATATCATACATAACGTCGTCACTTTCATAACAAAATACATAATAATTCACATTCGGTCCCAAAGTCTCGAAACTATACAATACAAAAACGTAAACATATCCTAGTCTTCGTCAGCTATCAACCGCCTCCTATGCTTTATTCTTCCCTTTGCTAACCAAAGATGACCTGGAATACATATTTTTGAGAGGAAAATGAGGGTTAGACCAAACGGTCTAGTGAGATAATCCCTGTCAGTTTAGAAGTCCTTTTTATAAAATACGCATATACCACAAATAATTAAATACCAAACAAGACTCGTATATCGTGCACAACTCCTCATCCTCATTCCCTATGGCCATATTAGTTGGTTGCGAGCCAACAACCCTGCTAAACAACAACTACAACACCGCTGCACAACAACTACAGCACCGATGTACACAACTACAGCAAACATCCACCGGCATAGTTCGGCAAGTGCTCTCGTGAAGTGTAATGCACATATAAATACAATATATATATGTACCAATATATCATATTGTCATTTATAAAACCATTCATCACATTCCAACCATATATATATCACATTTTCTTTTATAAAAACGTTACCACATTCCAACCACATATACGTCTCAATATAAACACATAATCACATCATGTATCATAATCTCAATCCGTACATATCCATCTCATATATATATATATATATATATATCACCTATATATGTATCCCAGTTGAAAACGTTTTAAAAGTAAAACTCACCTAATCGCTTATCAATAACCCTTCCAAGCCTTTTCTCCAAGATTCAGTCTTTTACCCAGAACTCACAGAATCTGTAATAAATTTATATATAGTTATCTCCTTACCAATAAAACATATCTGACTTACTAGGTTTAAGAACTCTAGCTAACCCAAATCTTCAAAAGTGACCAAACAGCTAAAATATTCGGAAACCACAAAAGTATCCGGACAACTTTCCGGACAACACAAACAATCCGGACAACCCCAACTTCCCGGACAGCATAAAGAATCCGGACATCATCCGGACACCAAAGTAATCCGGATGCCATTCGGTATCTAATTCATCCGGAAACCATCAAACGAATCGTCCGGACACTATCAACAAAACTACCCAGACACCACCAAAGAAACTACCCGGAAACCTTCAATCTATCCGGAAACTACTGTCGGTTTGCATACTTTTTACCCAGATTCGACAGAAACTATTACCAGATATGATTTCGACTATTCTACCCCGATAGGAATCATTGAATAGCAATTACAAACATAAATTACAATGCCACATACCTTAATTTCACTTCGAATTGCACCAAATTGAATCCCTAGCCTTTTATCTTCCTTTTTCTTCTTTTGGTCTCAAAACACACACACACTGATCTTTTCTAATTTCTGCTGTTGTGAATAATATCTGAAGTCTAAGATGATAATATCAAACTTAATTTACCACTTTGGTCCTTGAACTTCTCAATAATAACCCAAACACCCTTAACTTATAAATTTACCTAAACTTACCCTAAAATCCAACTTTAAAGTTAACTTTATTTAACGGAAAGGAGATTTTAACTAACGAATTTACCCGGGGTATTACAGCTTTAGTCCATAGTAATCTTTGCATCTTGGTAGTAAGGTTGTCCATCCTTTGATCTGACCTTTATTTAAATTTGAGATTGGACTTTATTTTATCTAGATTTTGTTTAAAGTTTCCGCTGCCCATGATTATTTTGATGTATAACTAATGCATTCACTTTTTGGAAAATGTTGTGCAAATCTGGATTGGGATCAGGAAACAACCTGAATTGAATCAATGTTCAATGGTATATCATTTTTGATTGAAATTAATTTGGGAGTCACAAGGAGGAATTTGTTTTGAATTAACACTGGTATTGGTTGCTGTTTGGATCCAATTTCTATATTTTATCACTTTCCAACAACATGAAAACGGAATAAGACAACATGCTGACTAGGGGTGTTCGCGGTCCGGTTTGGGCGGTTTAACCCCTAAGACCACAAACCAAACCGCAAGTGGCGGTTTATTAAATTTTCAAACCGAGTGGTTTGACATCAAGTTTGCAGACCGGTCAAACCGGACGGCGGTTTAGCTGTTTGGTCCGACCGATTTAAGCGGTTTGGGTCTTTTATAGGCTTTAAAGCTTAAACTACAAAAACATATATAATTTAGAATTTTAAAGCATCATTGGCTTGAGTCCACGAAAAAAATAAACAAAGTCTACAGAAAAGTAAACATAGTCCACAAAATAATTAATAAAATCCTTGAAAAACGTAAACTAATATCCCAACAAAACATTAAAAAAAGAAAATGCAAGAAGCTTCAACAAATCACTTCTCCTTCTCTTCGATTTGATTTTAGGTAAAAACCCTTACTAGGCTTTTGATTTTGTTGTAACGATTTTGATTTTGTTTTTTTATTTGGGTTTCGGTTCATAATTTTGTCTCTGCTTCACGACCTGGTAAACCTACACAGCTTGCGACGAATTTGATTTTGATTTTCTTTTTGGCTTTGTTAAGAGGATCGCCCTGGACGATTTTTGAGTTGGATTGTGGCTGTTGTTGATTGTTTACTGAATCAGGTAACCCTACGATGTAATCTATTTTGTAAATTGTTGTTATTATATTCTGCAGTTAACCACTAATTTGTGCTTCTGTGATCACTAAAAAGTTAACCACTAAAAAGTTTTGCCTTCTTCCTCCTTTACCCTTTTAAGTTCTTGCTTTAAGAAAACCAAAATTAAGATCAATTGTCAACATATAGTGGTTGAAATTGAGATTGGTTCAATAAAATAAAAACCCCTTTGGTGTTTACCTTTAGGGTTTGCCATCGATTGCTTCTGCTTATTGGGTATGGGTGCAATTTGTTCCTTTTGCCTTGTTTTTGGCATAACTTAAGCAAATTAAGCTTTTTAATTTTGAGTTGAGGTTTGACATAAATCATAGGCATCCTCTGATTTGCTTGCTGTAGTGTCTTGCTACGCCATAAGATGTTTTTGGCACTTATTCAAGAACCAAATTGAGATAAAGCTCATCTTTATTAGTAGTTGAAAAGAAGAAGTGTTTAAGTGAAATAACATTGGGATGATCAAGATGACGAATTGTTTGCAATTCACGATTCTTGTATCATTTATCTTGCAATAATTTTTTAATTGCAACGGCTTCTCCAGTTTCTAAGCACTCTAACTGCATAGGTCAAAATTTAATACATGCAGGTTACAGTCTCTTAGATCTTTGGATACCAATCTTGATAATTCAGAGTTGTTGCGTAAGAGTATTACCTGAAACACAATTCCAAAAGAACCTTGGCCAACAACACGCTCTGCCATATAGCTTATTGTCTGAAACAACATTAAACAAGAAAAAAAAGAATCAAATATCACAAAGTATTTCACCATAAGCAATCTCAAAACAAATAAGAGCTAATATAGAACCCATTGTTATAACAAAAATGACTCAGTAAGGACCAATTAGAACTATTTGTTCCATACCGTAACAAAGTGATTAACATTTACCTGTTTGGGTTCACCATTTCTACCTCCAATAGTAGTAACAATAATATGACCACTTTTAGTGCCATTTCCATCCACCATAGTGGCCTCCATTTCCTACAAGAGGCTAGCTTTATGTGAAAATGGTAGTAGATATGCACTCTACAGACATAAGACAAAATATAGAAAAGGATTATGATGAACACACCAGGGACAACCTTTTCCACCTTTTCATCTATGATTTTCATTTCACTGATATTCTCAAGAATCACCATCAACTTTTTCAATTGTCGATGGACCCATACCAATAGAAGCCGTATTATGGTAGACCATATTATGATTATATGCTCTTGGGAATAATCTATTTTTGCTAATAACTTAACCATGTCACCATTTGGGACTTTTTCTGTTCTGTTTTGAACCCACAAAACAGTAGTAAGGTGCAGCCTTGGTTCATGGACTGTGCAGGCTTGAAATCGGCAGCTAAAGGGGTTATTTTGTGGGTAAAAAACTGCTGATAATGGGGCTGTTTTGTGGGTAAAAGCATCAGCTAAAGGGGGCTGTTTTGTGGGTAAAAAACAGCAGCTAAAGGGGGCTGTTTTGTGGGTAAATACAACAGCTAAAATGGGCTGTTTTGTGGGTAAAAAACAGCACCTGAAGGGGCTGTTTTGTGGGTTAAAAAAATCAGCAGCAATAGGTTGTTTTGATGCCATTTCGAGACTGTTTTGGGCCATGTTTAGATGGAAACTACATGTTTGGATGCAATTGTAAAGATGATACATTTGCAGGCTCTGTACTTTTCAATTGTAAAGAGGATACATTGTGAAGGATTGTCAAGCTTCTACAAAGGAATGAGCACCAAAATAGTATAGAGTATATTTGCAGGCTCTGTACTTTTCATGATTAAGGAGAAAGTTGTTAACTTCTTCAATATTATTGTTAACTATCAAACCCAATCCCTGCTAAATAAAAATGTTGATTTTTTCCCTTGTATACATACATATTATATACATATAGACGTGTGCTTTGTATTAATTTTCCGTTGTCTATTTATAATTGCATCTTGTTGTGCCGGGTAAGAATCGTGATCTTCTCATCGTTTTGGTGAGCCTATCATATGAAAATCATAACACTCTTTTACCGGTTAAAATTCTCGGCCTTTGTCATGCTTTTCATGAGGTACATTCCAATCTTTGCCACTGCAAGATAGTTGAATAGTTAAACATTTTGGCATTTTGTATATAAAATAATGTAATAAACCCGGAGTTAGGGAATGTCCGATTGTGGCTTAATGGTAAGACTCTCCATTGATCCTATTCATCGCTCTTACCGAGTAGGATTCATGACCCTTGCCAACTTCATCCGGTAAAGTAAATGACCCGGGTAAGCGTTTAGTAAACGAACCCTAGGTGTAATTCATATCATCGTTAAAATCTCCTATAACAAAACTACTAAAGCTTTAAAATCGTTTATATTTACGGCTCCCGCCGCATTGCGCGGGTACACTGCAGGTATATATATATATATATATGTATATATATATAGGGAGAGGTTCAAATGAGAAGTGTTAAATATATGAGAAGTGATCTTAGCCATTCATTCGGTCAAGATCGGCGGCTTTAACCGAGAAGCAACGGATAATTTCTCGCGTGGTCTGCACAAGATAGATGGGTAGTTTCGTAAAAAATACGCGGGACGAGTTCATATATGAATCTGTGTGATTCACATATGAACTATACATTCATATATCTCAAGACATTATCCATTTGTTAGTTCGGTAAATTGTCAATTTTATTATGCTATAGACTTTGATTAACTTTCACATTGTATTGTACATATATAGTGGGGATTTTTTTGTGTGTTATAAGTGTATGTTAAAAACTAACTCAGATTATTTAAAATGCATTATATAATTAAGGAAGCCACTAAAATAAATTATTGTTATTTAATAAAACAAACTTTACTGACTTATTGACTACGAAATCCGTCGGTAAAACTAAATCCACTCGTATTAAAGGCCTTCAGTGATCCATGAGTAATGGGTGTCATCGGTGATCCGTCAGTGACTAGAACCATGGGTGATCCGTCGGTGATTTCTGGCTGTCGGTGATCCATCAATGAATTAGTATGAGAAAATTAAGTTCAAAAGAGTGTCGAGAGTAGAGGGTGGACTACCAATACAACAAAATGGGGTTTATGGGGTGCCAAAAATGTTAAAGTGTCTTAATTAACTTTTATTTGGTTAAGACTTGCGTTTATAAAACCAAATAATTGTATGTGATATGTAAAAGTGTTGCAATAAATTTTATTGAAAGCTTCCGTCTTAACAAGTTTTCCCAGGACATGCACTTGTAAAATTAAGATGTTATATTTGCTTTTGTACAAATATATTACAACACTTTTACATAAGACATATAATTATAATTGATCCTATAGACTTAAGTCGTGTAAAGAATTGAAGCCTATTATGATCCATAGACAAATTTTAACGTCTTATATATAAACTCGATTTAGTTGTAGTGTACATAGTCAAAAAGTGATGACGAAGTATTCGTAATGACCATTATAGGTCTAAAACCACTCTTACCAACATCCCATGGGTGGACTTGAGCTTGCAGGTAGCCCACCATATGAAGCTCATCAACATGTCGTCAATAGAGTGGGAATAAGAAAACGGTCTTTGATATTAGCGATATTTAAAGCCTAATAATCAATGGAAAACGCCAAAACCATCTATCTTTTCAACAAGTAACAGCATAGGAAAGAAGTAGGGCTAATACTAACTGAAGCATATCATGAACTTGTTTTGGAATTTCAGATTTTTGAAAAGAGGCATAAGTATATATATGAACAGGCCCCATCCCTTCTTTGAGAAGTTCCTATTTTTTAGAGGCTTTATTTTGTAAATATATTATCAAAATCATATACCATACTTTGAATTTCTTTGACCATTGGTTCTCTCCTCTCATTCTACTATTTGGATTCTAATTAAATAAACTTAAAACTATTCTCGGAAATTTTGGATTAAAAACTCAACGTCATATTTCTCACTACTAAGCGAAAGACTTTTACATACGAACTTTTTCCTGAGAAATTTGTCGCTAAAGGGTGATTCGTTACAAAAACGTCACAAAAGTTGGTGGGTAATGCAAATCAGTTACAGATTATCAAGAGATTCTATGGGTGATCTATGACTATTTTCTCGAAAAATATCGGATTCTACGAAACCATTGATATTTTCTGGGTGATCCTCCTGCATAAATTTTATGGATAAAAGTCATTTATTTTGTAGTTTCTCCGATCTCAACATATCCAAACCAATTGAGATCATGAGTTCTTTTTTGATCTAAATAGAATATAATACAATATAATAGTTTAGGTTTATATTTTACTAGCGGTGTACCCGCACGATGCGGCGGGTTTTAGATGTATTCTAGACTCGATGAAGGCTTCTTATACTCAGATTTATTCATGTCTTCTCATATTCTTTTCAGGTAAGATTCCTGATAGACTGGTGTTCGATGTTATAAAACCCCGCAAAGACGGTATCTTTGACTCGATAACTCTTAACTCCTTCAGTTGGATCTCGAACCGGTTGGGGAAAGGTAGGATTGATTGGGGAGATTGGCTGAAAAATCCTTTGATTGCCATCCGATAGACAGTAGTGGGCGTTGGCGATGTTTGTCTGTCTTTTCTTTTCTTGTGGACTGGTTGTGTTGTTCTGCCAGCTAGCTCCTTGCTAGTCGGCCCCCTGTTTTGCTGGTTTTTTTTAATAAATTCCTTCTGCCGGTTCAAAAAAAAAACATTCCTGATAGCACGCATCGATTTGGGTTTCTTTAATTTTTTAAAATATAGTTTTAAAACCGGTTGCAATGCGCGGGTACACTGCTAGTATTTCTAAATTGGAAATAAAAGATTGAACGGACCACCTCGTAGTGAGCCAACACAAAAATGAAATGAGCATTCACATATCTTTATAGAAACCACACGATTACAAGTTGCAAGTGTACGGTGTCGAAATCAAGTAATAACGTACGGTAAGTACGAGTATCGAATCCACAGGAACTAGGAACTAAGTATCACAATTACTACAAGCTCTATTAACTGAACTATCGAAATTGAGAGATGGTGTTGAACTAATTAATTGCAAGAAAATAAATCAAACACAAGACAGTAAACAGCTTTGGAAACTTCCGATAGAGAAAACAGTTGAGGGTTGGAAATCCTTAGGTTTTCACATACGAATATCAGACTTGAAACGATTACCAGTTATTCCCTTAATGAATATCCAATCTTTAAAAGTCACCGTTTTTCTCTTTCGAGCAACAACGGGTTTTATTTTGAAAATGACAAGTTTTATCTTTCGATCTCAACTTATGGATTCCAAAACACATTAAGCGCAAGATTAATTGTGAACATATAGATTTTATCTCTCGATCTCAACCTAAATGGTTCAATTAGGATTAAGCCGTATTCGGTATATCTCTATCACCAAATTCTCGCCTTAGACATGTAATTTATAGTTCTAGTTAACAGTTAATTCTCTCGAACTCAACTGGAAACAACAAAACAATTGACAGGTAGCTAAACTCTCAAAAGCATTAAAACCAAATTACACGCATTCATTAAATAGGAAAACTGATAAATGTTCAAGTCATTTGTTCATATGCTTACAAACTAAATTCATTCCAACCCCCAACATGAACAGGTTAGTTCATGTCGGTGGTGGATTCAAACACAAAAGAAAAGAAAAGAACAATGGAAGAAAACATGGCAAACGTGATCGTGGTGAATGGAATGATGTACTCCCTTATCTCGTGTTCGTATCTACTTCGCGTGATGAACGTGGCTCCGATTGATCCTCTAACGTGGCTCCGAAAGGTGTAAAAAGTCTCCCTAAACTGCTCTGGCCGTCGTGTGTGTCTTACGTATCAAAACCTAGCTGCAGAAAATAGTTTTATAAAACTGGGCGTCGGGGCCAGCTTCTGTTTGGATTCTTGGCGCGGATACTGGCGCTGGTTGGCTGGCGCCAAGACTGGCGCCAGATTCTGTTTCGCAGTTTCTCGATTTCTCTCGTTTTCAGCTCCGAAACTCAACTTTGCTGCTCTTTTGGACAAAAATGCTTGTACCTGTACTTTCTCAACAAAAACCCGTAAAAAACTTGTATTTCACTCGAAGACATGCGTAAACCACATAGTTTGAGATTAAAAATGATGTCGAAAATCGACATTATCAACAACCCCAAACCGAGCGTTGCTTGTCCTCAAGCAAATTAGCGATAAAATAGAATAAAAGCACATATCAGAGAAATGTAATAACTGCACAACTCCCAATTGGTACCACGTGATGCACTGGTGATTTCCCAAACCCGTGAATGCCTATCTCATTCTCGCCTCATTCCTATTTCGTTTGATCTATGACCTTCCATTGTAGGTTGAACTCGTGACTGTTCCGTTTCCATTAAGGTTGTTCTAGGTCCATACATACTAAGGAAAACATTTCGCCTCGACCCTACCTCACAGGATTCTCTCAATTCGCTCGAACCTAGGTTATCGCACATGTTGTCATGTATAGGAGGTTATGTACAAGAATATTCAAATATTACATGACAACTCTAATGAAAGACGCACTAATGTCCAAAAATTGATCTCGGAAGGGAATCAAGTAGCAAGACAGGGAATATCAGTAAAGGTGGTCGCATACTCTAATCACGTTTTCCAGAAGATCATCCAGGTCTTCACAAGGGTTGTAATGGGGCTAGGGTTATGGCTAAGAACAAAGGGTAAAAGGATCAAAAATCCTCGGTGTGTCAATCATTAACAGTTCTGACTTTTTGACTTTATTTTCTAACACTTGGCCCTCTTTATTACTAATGGACTCACTTTGACTCTCTTATTTTCTACTGTAACTACTATCTAAATAATTGTATTTTTTTTGTGCTGGGACTTCATTGGTCCTCTTTATTTGATTGGGGCATCATTGGCCCTCTTTTCTATTTATTGGGTTACATTGACCCCATTTATTCTCAATGACTGGCCTGTACTATTTTCTTCTTTTCCGCTTTGTTTTCTCTATTCATTATCGCCTCTGTTTGACACACTTTCGGATAGGGTTGGCTAAGGCTTTCGGCTCGGGTTTAAAGGTGGGTCTGAAATGAAAAGGTGAGTGTATGGCTACAAAGTGGCTATGGTTACACACGAATGGGTGAAAAGGGTACGAAAGCTAAAAACAGGGTTAAACAAACACACAATGCCTGGAATCATTTCTTAAGGTCCACACGATATGGTCTACTACACCCTTACCTAATATCCCGATGGTTGTCTTTGCTACTCAATGCAATAATATAGCGAGATCATTCTATATTCACGACAAGGAACTCGAAAAAGTGTATATGACTCAAGTGTATGAATTCCTCGAAATGAACAACGTCTTTTAGGCTCAAAATCTCACTAATGGGTGGTCTCCACTAATGTCCCTAGTCATGTCCTTTCCCGGTCCTTCCCTAATAGTCACGTCACTATCACAAGATTCTTCCTACAATGGTTGGTCGCAATCATTCAAAAAAAAAATTGGGCTAAAGTGATCTAAGCATGCAGATGTGCGGGAAATCTACGTGCATAAATGTGGGCCCGATTGGGCAACCCCAAACCTTACCCACACATTGTCCCCAATGTGCAGGTGTCGGCGTAGGCGATACTAAGACAAGTATCATTGTGCGGTTATTACAGGTAATAGACAGGCAGGCATAGCATAACATGAAGCACAAAGAGCTAATCTAGCATTTTCAAAAACATGGCCACCCCAAACCTCGGTGAAACCGAGGTTTGTACAGGGATAAAAGTGAGTGTGTAGATGTTTAAAAAGTGAGGCACCCCAAACCTAAGTGAAACTTAGGTTTGTTGCATCTCGTTCAGCTAATGGAACCAAAACATCATCCACCACTCGTTAACATGTAGAATTAGAACATACCTGTTTGCCTGGAGAGATTCTCTTGAAAGATTGGAACGCCCAGTTGGAAGACATCGGAGACGACGGAGAAGGGGATGCAAGAACAAAAACAAAAGGAAAAAGAAAGCAAAGAAAACAGATTTTTTTATATATAAAAAAACACCAAATGCAGAAAAATAAAGAAAACGCAAACCTCGGTGGGTTGCCTCCCACCTAGCGCCGTATTTAAAGTCGTGGCACGACTGTGTGGCTCTTAACTTGGTTCGGTATCCGCGGACTTGATTCGCCCACACTTGCGATTCTTCGCGGATTCTTCCACCTCTTGCTTTCCATGACCAACTCCGTCTTTGTGCTTCCCACTCTCAAACATCTTGAATATCGCCTTTTCATCACCAACTCGTAAGGTCATCTCTCCTTCCTCCATGTCAATTAAAGCTCGACTCGTGGCTAGAAAGGATCGTCCCAATATCAATGGGACCTCTATATCTTCATCGATGTCCAGCACCACGAAGTCCACTGGAAAGTAGAATTTTCCGACTTTGATTAGCATGTCTTCAATAACTCCATACGGATATACGATCGATCTATCCGCGAGCTTCAGCGTCATGTACGTTGGGCTCACTTCACCCAATCCGAGTTTCCTGAAAATAGAGAGAGGCATTAAGTTAATACTCGCTCCTAAATCACATAACACTTTATTAAAAGAAAACTTCCTAATTTGAATAGGGATAGAAAAACTCCCTGGATCTTTAAGCTTCGGGGGAAGCTTGTTCCGAATGATTGCGTTGCACTCCTCAGTAAGTGCAACTGTAGACTGGTGATCGATTGCCCTCTTCTTGGATAAGATCTCTTTCATGAACTTCATGTAAGAAGGCATTTGTGCTAAGGCATCTGCAAAAGGGATGTTAATAGTTAGTTTTTTAAATACATCAATAAATTTCGAAAAATTAACATCATCCTTATTCGCTTTCAGTCTATTCGGGTATGGCACTCTTGGAATTTCCGGCTTGACTGGTGGTTGCTTTAGCTTCGTCTCTCCGCTCTTCTTGTTCTCTTCGTCACCCGGGTTCTCTTTAATCACGAACTCTTTATCAGCCTCTAACTCATCCATATCTATGGTCTCGACCTCTTTCTCCTTGGGATCGGCTCCTTTTGATGTAAGCTCTCGTGTTGGCTCCTTGATCAGCTCTTTGCCACTTCTTAGATAGATGGCATTGCATGTTTCCCGGTTTTTCCTTTCCGTTTGACTTGGAAGTGTTCTGGGAGGTCGGTTTTGTAGGGCTTCAGAAATCTGCCCCACTTGCCTTTCCATGATCTTGATGGAGGCGGTGTTTTGTTCGGTAGCCGCCTTGACAGTGTTGATCGTGCTTGCTAATCCCTCGACTGTGTTGTCCATCTTGGTCATGAACTTGATCATCATCTCTTCCAGCCCCGGTTTATTCTCCCCAGATGGTCCTTCATTCTTTTGGTGAAACCCTGGAGGACGGTAAACATTATTAGTATTGGAAGAATGAGAAAAGTTAGAAAAGTTACCTTGTTGTTGCTGATCGGGTTGGCTCCATGACAGATTAGGATGCTTTTTCCACCCCTCATTGTAAGTGTTCGAGAAAGGATCGTTCCTCGGTTGGTTCCGGTTTTGCATATATTGAACTTGTTCAGGTTCTCCCGGATTGCCCCCTTTCAGACGGTCCGTGATAAAAGCTAGTTGAGCTTTTAGTTCCTTAAGCTCATCCGACTCCCGAACACTCGCGACTCTTCTAACATCAGCCCTTGGAGTAGAAAAACTATGCTCGGATAGATTTTCAATCATCTCGCATGCCTCTTCATAGGACTTATTCATTAGTGCTCCACCCGCGGCAGCAGTGATATCATTTTTAAACTGCGGGTGAAGGCCACTAAAGAAGGTCTGGATGATGACCCATTCTTGTAACCCGTGGTGAGGACATTTCTTCAACATATCCTTGTATTGCTCCCATGCCTCATACAAGGTCTCTTGTTCCCATTGCGCGAAGTGGGTAATGTCGGCCATCAGTTGAGCGGTTCTTCCCGGTGGGAAGAATTTCTGGAGGAATGCAGCTTTCAGGTCTGCCCATGTGGTGATAATATCCGATGGTAAGCCCTCTATCCAAATTTCAGCTCTACCCTTTAGGGAAAAACTGAAGAGTCTTAGCTTGATTGCGTTCTCCTCCATCTCGTTGATCTTGAACGTATTACAGATTCGTTCAAATGCTCGTAGGTGCGCGTGGGGATCTTCAGTCGGTGCTCCCCCAAATTGATTATGTTGTACCATGACGATGGTACTCGGCTTGATCTCGAAGTAATTGGCCGCAGTGGTGGGTGGTTGGTTCCCTATACGTGCGGCTGCCATGTTTGGATTGGCAAATGACCGCATAGGACATCTTGCTTCGTCGCCCATCTTCAATTGCCTGTTGGCTTTAGATTCTTTACGTAAGAGACGTGCAGTCCTCTCAATTTCCGGATCGATCGGCTCGATTCCTTTCCCTCGAGTTTTCCTTGGCATAAGCCAACTAGCACCTGAAAAGAAAATGAACAAACTTAGCAATCCAGAAATTTAAAGTGATGAAATAAAACAAAAAAAATGTTCAATCTAATAGCATGTATAGCTGGTAGTGCTATCAGTTGCAACTAGTTCCCCGGCAACGGCGCCAAAAACTTGATAGGCGGTTTTCACCCCCCTAAATCTAACCGCAAGTGTACGGTATCGAAATCAAGTAATAACGTACGGTAAGTACGAGTATCGAATCCACAGGAACTAGGAACTAAGTATCACAATTACTACAAGCTCTATTAACTGAACTATCGAAATTGAGAGATGGTGTTGAACTAATTAATTGCAAGAAAATAAATCAAACACAAGACAGTAAACAGCTTTGGAAACTTCCGATAGAGAAAACAGTTGAGGGTTGGAAATCCTTAGGTTTTCACATACGAATATCAGACTTGAAACGATTACCAGTTATTCCCTTAATGAATATCCAATCTTTAAAAGTCACCGTTGTTCTCTTTCGAGCAACAACGGGGTTTATTTTGAAAATGACAAGTTTTATCTTTCGATCTCAACTTATGGATTCCAAAACACATTAAGCGCAAGATTAATTGTCAACATATAGATTTTATCTCTCGATCTCAACCTAAATGGTTCAATTAGGATTAAGCCGTATTCGGTATATCTCTATCACCAAATTCTCACCTTAGACATGTAATTTCTAGTTCTAGTTAACATTTAATTCTCTCGAACTCAACTGGAAACAACAAAACAATTGACAGGTAGCTAAACTCTCAAAAGCATTAAAACCAAATTACACGCATTCATTAAATAGGAAAACTGATAAATGTTCAAGTCATCTGTTCGTATGCTTACAAACTAAATTCATTCCAACCCCCAACATGAACAGGTTAGTTCATGTCGGTGGTGGATTCAAACACAAAAGAAAAGAAAAGAACAATGGAAGAAAACATGGCAAACGTGATCGTGGTGAATGGAATGATGTACTCCCTTCTCTTGTGTTCGTATCTACTTCGCGTGATGAACGTAGCTCCGATTGATCCTCTTACGTGGCTCCGAAAGGGGTAAAAAGTCTCCCAAAATCGCCCCCTAAACTGCTCTGGCCGTCGTGTGTGTCTTGGGTATCAAAACCTAGTTGCAGAAAATAGTTTTATAAAACTGGGCGTCGGGGCCAGCACCGGCGCGGATGGACTGGCGCCATGACTGGCGCCAGCATCTGTTTGGATTCATGGCGTGGATACTGGCGCTGGTTGGCTGGCGCCAAGACTGGCGCCAGATTCTGTTTCACAGTTTCTCGATTTCTCTCGTTTTCAGCTCTGGAACTCAACTTTGCTGCTCTTTTGGACAAAAATGCTTGTACCTATACTTTCTCAACAAAAACCCGTGAAAAACTCGTATTTCACTTGAAGACATGCGTAAACCACCTAGTTTGAGATTAAAAATGATGTCGAAAATCGACATTATCACCCATTCTCATTGAAATAGAACTATAGAGTAATGAGTTGAACACTACTGGCTTACTTCAACTTCAAAACTATAGAGTAATGAGTTGAACACTACTGGCTTACTTCAACTTCAAGTGCATCTGAACAGCTCACGAGATTCTTTTCAGCATTTGATTATCCCCTGTAGCTAAACTCGCCATCCAAAGCCTTAAGATCATAACATCAACCTTAAAAAACAACATAAGATCGAATGCCCATGCTCTGGGATACGATGAAAAATTATAACATAAAGAGTGACATACTTACCCGAAAGTTAAGTGACACATGGTAAGCACTTATTCGGTAAGCGTTTGGTAAACGACCCCCAAGTATAAATAAGATATTTGACAAGTCAAGGGCATGCAAAATTCTATTGAACTTGGCTAGATGTATCTTGGTTTTGATCCTCTTCATGATTAATCACGTCTTGGTTACAAAGTTGGCAAAAAATATCTCATTTTGTGTCAATCATAAATGATAGTTAAATGAAAGCATGTAACTACATGTACTATCAACTACACAACTTGCTCAAAAAATTTCTTAAAGTGATGTTGGAGTACCTAAGTTGAGTTATATAATAGTTGAAAGAGGCCAAATGTAAAAAGTATGCAAGTTTCAATTTGCCTAGCTAGACCACAGTTTCGAAGTTACAAAATGTAAAAATTATGCAACTGTTCAAAGCTTCAAATTTTCAAGTGTGTACAAACCCAATAGCGACTGAATGAACCTAAACACCTTAAACCAATTAAAGGGGTGTTTGGGATAACTTATTTAAAACAACATATGCTTATTTTTAAAAGTTCCTATCAACTTATGTCGTGCTAAAAAAGGAGTTGGGGGTAAAAATGTAATTTAGACAAATAAGTTAGAATGGATTAACTTATCAAAAACAACTTATTTGTGGTGGGGAAAAGTCATAAGCACTTATCTTTTTTCCAATCCAAACACTAAAAATAACTTATTTGCGGTGAGGAAAAACAATAAGCAAATAAGTCAAAAAAATAAGCAATCCCAAACACCCCCTAAGTTGTTAAAAGAATCGAAGCCGCTAAAATAACCACATCAGTTAAGACAAACAAATATGTCAAAGCCATTGAAAATAAGAGATCACTGACATGCTTACTATTGAAATATTGAAGGGCCTTTACAATAACCTCCTCAGGTTCATCGCCACCACCCCACCACCACCACCTGGTTCACGTATATACTCAAGCCCAAATCCAGTAATTCCCTTCTGCGTTGCCTGTAATAAATCACTTTCATATAAAAAATTGCCCATTACTCTCTTTATCTATAGACTTGTCTTGAAAATCATTAAAAAATGAAAGTAAATGTGGACGAATGAAATTATTATCATGGAAGCCATAACATTTACAACTCTTTCCCCCAACCCCAATCCATAACATCCCCTTACCCCTATTAATCAGTCATTCAATTGCATTCATTCTCATCGTCTGGTGTGAAAAATAGAAACACCACTATTTGTTACCCAAAGAAAAAATTAATAGATATTGTAACCGATTAAAATATTGCATTCAGTTAATAATCATAGTTCACAATAGAGTTTGATTTTATTTTTTCTTAATACCAAAAAAATAGCAAGCATTTTTATGGTTGGAGATGTCTGGAACAAAACAATAAAAATGTTTTATATATATACATATCTAACTTGGAATAAATTTGAATGGTATGATATTAACATGTTAAAATATCTCCTAAAGAGTTAACCATCATCTTCGAAAAAACATCAATACCAAGCAACTTTCCTTCTCAAGAAGTGTCATAGATCAATTTTATGAAGTGTGTAAAAATACAGAGGATTCTTGCATTATAATTAGAGGGATCAAAAATCAAAAGACATAAAACATGTGTTAGTAGCAGTAGAATATATAGCAATAATAAAAAGCATAGAGGTTAAAACCGTTTCTATATATCCATCCATTTTAGTCCCAACTAAGCACATGAATTCTTCTTATAAATATAAAACGAACACATGTTCAAGACTCAACCCCATCATATTTCAATCATTTTGAGTGACCAAGCAAAAAAATGATCAATTATATCTTTAGATGCTAATGACCGCGTTGGTAACTTACAATTTAATGAGTTGTATGGTATATGCAGTTGTGATCCCAGAACTGGTAGACCTATGACTAATTCACCCAACGTTAACTTTTGAATATAACGGAAGTTGAGATGAGATAGTCGTCTATGCCATAACCAACTTTTCTCCAAAGACGCTTTCGACATCAGACATACGTCATTCTTCGGCTTGAGAGTTGACAGGTCAATAGTGTACAAATTGGACTTCCTAGACCCAACAAGAAGCTCATCTCCTCCGTCGGTAAGAACTGCACAACGGGTCTTCTTGAAATGGACTTCTAGGTCTTTATCACAAAATTGACCTATACTAAACAAATTATGTCCTAAGCCCTCGACGTAATTGACTTTCGTAATTCTCACATTATCTTTGACAATATCCCCGTAACCCAAAATTGGAGAATATTGATCGTTTCCAAACTTTACTTTGCCAAGATCCTTTTCCACAAAATTAACCAGCAGCTCCTTTCTTCCAGTCATGTGTTTTGAGCAGCCTGAATCTAAATACCAGACATGTCTGGGCTGCAAAATGGAAATTAAACGGTTTTAGGTACCCATTGCCAATTGGGTCCTTTCTGATTAGTATTTTTGGATTTGGCATTCTATTTTCTATAACCGGTATTAAAGTAAGCATTTGAATAAAACCAATTATTATAGTCAGATTTGCAGATAAAATCATCCACACCACAAGAAGCACAACAAATTTGATCACGTGCCAAATTAATCAGTTGTCGCATTGAATAAACCTCGTAAGGAACTACAAGTTTTTGTCCCTTGCCAACATCATAATTATTAACATTTGAAACAAAATTGTCTTTCTTGGAATTTAAAACATTTGAAGTAACGTGGGATGATTTGATCTGGGCCACATCCTGTGTGGACTCCTTTATTCTCCACTCAAGGCGCGTATTGTCTCTCAAATTACGATCTGAAAAACCAGACAAATAGGAGTCGCAAGCTTTTGAATTATGATCTTGAAAATAATTAACATGCTTCTTTCTTTTTCTTTTTGTTTTCTTTTTCTGTAATGATTGTTTTGATTTAGATTTAGAGTAATAATCATTAACAGAAATTTTCTCAGCTGATGTTGAAGATTCCCCTTTCAAGAAAATATTTTCAGGTTCCTCTTCTTTTATTAGAAAGTCAGTGTGATCTGGAAGTTTGGCGCTAAAGTCAAATTGAACAGGCACTTCACATACCGCTTTACCTTTGTCCTCACTAACCTTCTCACTATCACAATCAGACAGACTGTCCAATGAAGTGTGAAAAATACCTTAAGACTTCGGATAAAGAAAATCATTTATTTCTTTTTCAATAGCTTTATCTTCTTCTGTATAAAATTGCATTTCAGGAGGATCTTTGACAAATTGACTATCCAAATCCCAAGATTCAAAATATTCTTTGTCATCAACTGTCCAGTTCCTCAAGAAAGTATTTCCCACAAAAGCTTTGCATGAGGAAGCATCTGAATCTGATGTATGTTTTTCTTTTGAAACCTTTTCTTCAGATGTTTCCTCAAGTTTTGTTTTCATTTCTTTTAAACTTTCCGAAAATACTGTGATCATTACTTCCTTTACGATCTCGAAAGCAAGCTTCTCGTCATTTTTGAATTCTTCAATAGTACTTTTAATCTTGCTTTCGAGGTCCATGAGTTTTTGTTCAAGAACCATTGGTGGAAAATACCTTTTACCTTCCAAAATTGGGTTTTCAGTATTATATTTTTGTGTATTTTCCGTTTCCTCCGGTTCTTTAACAACATAACTCTCAAAGTAATCATTTGGTAAGGTCTTTTCGTTATTTAATGCCTTTGCATTATCAGGACCATACCAAAAAGGAAGTTGCATTTTAACAGTGGTTTTTCTTTTTATGTCTTCCTCAGCCTCATAGTCTTCACCATCCATTTTAAGCCATTTAATCTGATAGTTAGAATGTATTGCAAGTTCAATCCATTCAAATTTATAAAGAGTGGGGGATTTTATTAAAGCATTTTCTAGGTACTGTGGATTGTCATACCCGATTCCCCACTTTGAATTGAAATATCTGAACTTACTTGGCTTATGCATGTGAATTGTTTGTTCAGTTTGACCTGCTTTGTACAGTTTATTTTCCATATCTTTGAGATTTTCACACAACTCATCATTTCTATCTTTATAAGCATGTAAAAGACTTTCAAACTCATTACTCTTGGTTTCCGAACTCATTAATTTATCTGATAGTTCAGTTATTTGATCTTGAAAATACGCATAACCAATATCGAACTCAGTCTTTTTCTTTTCTTATTCTTGAATTTGACTGTCTTGTTCAATTAGTTTCTTTCTTAGAGTGGAAATTATTTAATCTGCTGTGTTTTTGTCAGTTGTTAGTTCTTCTAACCTCGTTGTTAAATATGCTTGTTGAATAAGAAATTGACTATAGAGATCGGGATGTACCTCATTTGATGTAGACTCTGACCCTTCATCATCGACATTTCTGGTCATGAGACACATCTTGTTTTGAGCTGGTTTCTCATCTGCTTCATCATCAGTCTGATCAAGCCAGTATTCTTTCTGCTCAACAAGCATTAACTTGTTCTTGTAGTAACTGGAATCCCTCACTTTCGGCTTCCAACATTCTTTTGAGAAATGAACAGTCTTCCTAAAATTATAGAATTTCGGTGCTTCATCCTTCTTCTCAAAAACTTTCTTCTTGTTGATAGTAGTGAAACGGTCATAAGCAGAATCAAGAGCCTCTCCTTCCTTCTATTTAAAATTTTCATACAAGTTGATAGCATTAGAGATTCGCATCTGATTCTCTATTTCAGATCCTTGATATAGCTTTGTCAGTTCATCAAACATGGCCTTTCCAGAATAATTCTTGCTATCCACCTTTCGATAAATATCGTTGGTTAAGGCTTGAATAACAAGAGACTTTGCCATTTTGTCTCCATATGCTTTGTTCTTTTGTTCAGGACTATAATGTGCTGGTAGAACCTCAACCAAGTCTGGAATTGGGTCACCATCAGTAATAATTCCTCTGCTCGTTTGTTTCCCCATGGGACCATTCTTAAGAGAATTAGAAATAAATTCCCCGTTCTCTTGTCGTTCAACATAATCGATGAATCTGTCTTTCCAAATCTTAAACTCCTTGGGAAAAAGAACAGGTGGTTTGTCCTTCGACCCAATAGTTAAGATGTCTCTCGCTGTCATATTAGATTACTTGTTGATGATCGTTAAGTATTCATTAGATTCGATTAACAAACAAAATAACTTCAAACTGACTTGTCTCAACCCACTGACGTCGCAACCAAGAACTTGTCGCAACACAACAACTTTTCGCAAAAGGAAAATCTTGTCGCAATAAGAAAGTCTTGTCGCAATAAGGAATTCTTGTCGCAATAAGAAAGTCTTGTCGCAATAAGGAATTCTTGTCGCAAAGGTAAGAAGTGGTCTTATCGCAACAGAAGGTTGCGATAGTTTACTGTTCAAACACTGATGATTGCGATATGAACCTAGTCGCAAGTGACCCTTGCGATATGATAATGTTCACGCTTGCGATATGTATGAAATTTTGAAGGTTGCGATGGTTATGAAGATTCAAGATGATCTTGAGTTGAATCTTCAAAACAGATCGGAACAGGCTGAAATTTGGTACGAAGAGTTGCAACACTATTCTGAACAACTTTAATTCTTCAAGTTTTGTCCAAAAACCACTAGAACAGTGATTTCTAAACCAAAACAGTGAGTTTTTCTATAAAAGTCCGAAAATCGAATTTTGCATAAAATGAGACAGATCCTAGTGTAATTGCGGAATCAAAACACGCAAGAATGAAAATCAAATACTCCTAGTTCAATTCAAATCCATTGAAGCACTCAAATGGCTAGAATCAATAAGAAATAGATGAAAAATATGAAAAACATTCAAAATGCAAAAACTCTCAAAAACTAATCTGATCTAGATGAAATACTATGCTCTGATACCAATTGTGATCCCAAAACAAGTAATCAATCCATATTTAGCATTAAGATGGCCACCAATATATATTCAATGAAGATCAAATCACACCAAGTACAAAGAGAATGTAGAGAGAATGACTATGTGTGTACTTGTGTGTGTGTGTGTATTGGATGACCTAATTAGAAAAGCTAGGCAATGCAAACATTATATACCTAGGGCTAACTACGGCCCTATTACATAAATGGTCCCTCTACTTCGTACAATCAATATTAAGCACTAACAGCAGCTTATTTTTCAGCCAATACTCAGAGTCTTTTTATAGCTTGATTGTCAAGCCTTTAGGACAAAGTGACAATTAAAAACCACAAAACAAACAGAGATGAAAAAGAGATCTAACAGGGATTCGTATATATATACTTACGTAGGAGCTCCCATGGATCAAACTTGAAGAGATCAACCTTGGCGATGATGGCTAGCAGATGAGGTGCGGACGCGACCCATTCCTTGATTGTCAAAATGTTTATAAAAGAAAACCCGTCAACAGGTTTAAAATCACACTTATATGAAACATTTTGCTGTTAACAGAGAGCTAAAGAGAAAGTAAAAAATCAAACCACCCGGTCATTTAGAATCCTTGCCACAAGGTAAAGGAGCATGTGAATTGAACCTAATATGACAAGCTACAGTTTGGCAGGGGCAAACCAAACTATCCCACACTTGAGCAACAGAAGACAGAAAGCTGTCGATGCCGGCTAACAGGTACCTAAGATGAATTTTTTTTGAGATAAACTGGTAAGTAAACAAATTAGTAGAAGATTAATAACCTCATATCAGAAAGTAAACAAATTTTCCATCTGCTAACATAACCATTTATTACTGATTTTCTAGCACCAGAACAATCATTGTTTGTTTCTACATAAACCCCTAATACGAAAATTGATGTTGTTGGTCGATGTTGTTGGGTTCTTCAAAATAGAAGAAACCAAAATCAAACACAACCAAAATCGAGAAAAACCCAAAATCAAACAGAAATAAAATCGAAGCTTCGAACATACTTCCCATTGTCCAAAATCGCACATTGTCCATCTCCGTAAGCAGCCATCGCCATCATAACTGAAAAACACAGAAAACCCAGATAGAAATGTTGTAGATTTCGACCCTTTTCTCACCACTTTATTCGATTTACACCTAGTTAAGGGTTCTTGAACGAAAAAAATGAAATAAATGATGAGGTTACCTTCAAGAAAACAAAGAAAATCAACCACAATATCTAACCATGAATTGAAACCCAAACGAAAAACAAAATCCACTTAAATCAAAATCATGAATTGAAAACCCAAATGAAACACAAAATCAACTTTAAAATCGAACCCAGATTTGAGTTGAGATATGGGGGTGTTCAGAAACCGTCGAGAGATGAAGAGAGAGATAAAAAAACGCAAATTAAAAGAGGGAAATCGAGATTAGAAATCAATCAATATATATATATATATATATATATATATATTAAATCAAAAACCACGTGTGATGACGTGGAATCTTCTCATGCTTAGAATCTCTTCTTTCTTTCTTCTCAAAATTTTCATTTTTTCTAATTTTTAATACTTTTTAATTAATTTCATAATGTGATTTATTTATTAGGGTCATTATTTAAAACATAAATTTTGCAACTTTTCGTTCACCCTTTAAACCTTTCAACTTATTATCCATCAAATCATCAAATATATGTTACAATCAAAATAGTAGACGAGTCATTTTGGTTTTTTTGTTGAATTTGTTAACAATCGTGTGTGGATCTATTTGCATGATTAATCAAATTGTAAGTTATTATTAGATGTCCCGTTAAAATGAAAGCTACCGTTCTTCCTCCGCAAATTTACCAGGAAACAACTTTTTATGTTTTATTTCATGTTTTGTAGAAGTTATATATTGTTGTTAATGTTTGTGTATATGTTTTCTTCAAAATTTGTTTTTTCCTCGATTGTGTTTTGCTCATATTATTGCAGTTTTTCAAATTTTGTTTCTTTTTGTTTTCAGGTTACAATAATATGAGTTTGTTAACAATCGTGTGTGGATCTATTTGCATGATTCATCCAATTGTAAGCTATTATTAGATGCCCCGTTAAAATGGAAGCTACTGTTCCTTCTCAGCAAAATTTATAGGTAACAATTTTTTATGTTTTATTTCATGTTTTGTAGAAGTTATATATTGTTGTTGATGTTTATGTATATGTTTTCTTCAAAATTTGTTTTTTTTCCTCGATTGTGTTTTGCTCATATTATTGCAGTTTCTCAAATTTTGTTTCTTTTTGTTTTCAGGTTACAACAATCATGTTCCAAGGTATGATTTATGTAAGCTTTTTAGTAGATGAGTTATTTGTGTTTTTTTGTTGCGTTTGTTAATACTATATCTATAGGTCATATTTGTGTATATATTTAACTGTATTGAACGAACAACCACGTCCAATCACGTGGCACAATGGTGTAGTAATTTTCTCAAATTTTTTTGTCAATGTTATGATAATTTATGATGTCTACCAGTTCTGAAGTTTGAGAAAGACAATTTCTGTACTGCTTGTGAAAAGGGGAAGATGAAGCGTGCTCCTCATCCACCGAAACCAGAGCCCAGCACAAGCAAAGCTTTGGAAATCCTTCATATGGATCTCTGTGGTCCGATGAAGACTCAGAGTATAAGTGCCAAACGTTACGTGTTAGTTGTCGTCGATCATTACTCGAGATACACATGGGTCAAGTTTCTACGCTCAAAAGATGAAACACCTGACTTGATCATCTCATTAACTTGATCATCTCATTAATCAAACAGCTTCAAGTGAATCGTCAACAAACAGTTCAGACCATCAGATCAGATAACGGGACAGAGTTTAAAAACAAGGCTCTTGATGACTTCTTTAAGTCATTAGGAATAACTCATCAATATTCTGCAGCTAGAACACCTCAGCAGAACGGAGTCGTTGAAAGACGAAACCGTACACTCGTTGAAGCGGCCAGAACGATGTTGTCTTATGCTGATCTACCTCTGTTTCTGTGGGCTGAAGTTGTTGCGACGACATGCTATACACAAAACCGTTCAATTATACATCGACGGTTTGGCAAGACTCCATATGAATTGATTAACAATAGAAAACCTGTAATACACTACTTTCGTGTTTTTGGATGCAGGTGTATCGTGCTGAACGATAAAGACAACTTGAACAAATTCAGTCCTAAGGGAATTGAGGGCGTCTTTATCGGATACTCGCTCACATCTAAAGCATACATAGTCTATCTCAAGTGTTGGTCCCGAAGGGCTATACAAGTTTGTAGAAGGGGGGGGGGGGGTTGAATACAAACACACAGATTTTACTTTTCTAAATTGTTTATTGATAAATCATTAACAATTTACAGCTTGTTGCGGAAACAAGATTAAGGATAAACCTAAATCTAAACAAGTTGGAACACTAAGTTTCTTGCACTAAGAAAGAGAAGAAAATTACTAATAATAACCTATCTCAAGATAAGAAGGATGAACTTGTCCAGAGTTAGCAAGTTACTTCAAAATGAAGTGAGTTCTTCTTCTTATATACTGCATGCATTTAATGCATTGCAGTTTACACTTTACACGTGGCAGCAGCTGATTGGTTGCATGTCATTGACCTTTGTTGACAACCTTAGTAGCCGCATGTTGAACAGTGTAGTATCAGAGTGGTTGTACGAATTCAGACAATAAGGAGGTTCTTTTTCTGACATATCGTACGGAGTCGTGCAAGGGTGGTTAAGACAAAAGTACTTTGTACGGAGGACTTCATGATCAACTTTTCGTTGATTCAGCGATCTATCATTCTATATCAGCGAATGATAGAGTTCAGCGATAGCTGAAGTCTTGTACTTGATACTTCACGTTGTGGACAAATCTGAGTCTTCGCTGATCCGCATCAGTTCATTAGGAGACTTGTCGCTGGTTCTTGAGCTTGATCTTTGACTTCAACGTAGAACCTATGTTGGCGTGAAACTTGTCTTCAGAGATCATAAGTAAACAACTAACTTATCAGCGATCACCATAAGTACTGAACAGACTCGGAGTATTATGGTGAATAGTTTCGCTGAATGTTTAATCTAAACAACATGAGTTCCTATCAGCGGTACTGTAAGATCTTAGTACTTATCAGCGATAGTGAAACTCTGATACATTGTTTTACTTACAATTTTCACTAAGTATAAAAGATAGGGTCATTATCAAATCACTGAGGGTTTGGATCAACAATCTCCCCCTATTTGATTATGACATAGCAACAGAGAAAATTGCTATTTAATGAAAACATAAGGATAAAAAGAACTCATAAAATATTTGTCCCTTTTACTGTTTTCTGGGATCTTTTCTGTACTGATGGAGTAAAGTACGTTCGCTGAAATTTTTCTTTAAACTTTGTAAAGATTACAGAGGGAAGTGGAAAAATTACAAGTACAATGAATAAAATTTACAAGTACAAATGATGTAGACAGATAAGGATAGAAAGAATTACAAGGCGATCCTATCCGTCAAAATGTTCTTCCTTGATGAGAAGTTCATCGAGGGTCTTTGATGTGGGAATCATCCAGTCAGGGACATCTACTCCTTGATTGTTTTTCTTCAGAGCTTCGTAAAAAATCAAGGGCTTCAGGTGTCTAGCTTTAATGTCGCGTCTGACTTCACACCAGAATATGAGATCTCTGAGTTGTTCGATGGGAGCGATGTGGAGCTCAGAGATACGTTGAAAGTGATGATTTCCATTGTAGTCTAGAAAGAATATACCATAGGGATCACTTACAACTGTGCCAAGAATTAAAGTTTCTCCAGGTGGTAGGGAGGTGTCAAGCGCTGAGAGATCAGCATCAGGGCCAAGAACTTCAGCACGAGAGAAACCAATACCTGTTTCATTCCGTATAATAGGACCTGAGTCTGAGACTTTCTTTCCCTTAGCAGAGTTTTTTCTTTGTTGAGGAGGAAGAAGAGTAGAAGGAGGAATATCCACAGCAGAAGAAACCAGGTCGATCTGTTTGTTTAAGATCTTCTCGACATGGCTTTTGAACTTTGAGCGCGATCCGTGAATGGCTAATTTCGTTTCTAACCATTCAGAGAGACCAAACTTTTCTAATGTTGCAGCATAGAAGGTTTGCTTGGTTTTGTCTTCTCTGTAGACATCAGCTTCAAGAAACAGGAACGTCTGCATACAATCTTCCTCTGATGTTTACTTTGATGATTTTGGATGGTCTAGATCGATAGGTCAGCAATTGTTTAGCCCATTCCAAAGTCGTGTCAGAGACCTTAGTCTTTTCTTTAACGATCTTTTGAGCATCATCCCATAGCTGACGTTGAACATCAATGGGAGCTCTTTTCAGCTTGGGGTCTTTTATTGATCGTTGAGTAAGCTGGATGGCGTATTCTCTGTCTTTTTCTTCAGCTTCCCTTCTTTCAGCGATCAGGCGATCAGCTCTCAGGTGTTCATTGTATTCCTTTTGGGAAACTCTGAACTTTGGAGGAACGGAAGGAAGTTGATCATGCTTCAGAATGATTCGCTGATCCTCGAGTCTCTTGATCATTTCATCTCTCTTTTCTTGATCCTCTTCACTTAGCTTTTGAGGAGCCAAGGAAGGTCTGTTATTGTGAGAGAGCGTCTGTTCTTCAGGTTCATCAGTCTCAGAGATCAAATCTAAGACCGGGATTATTTCTTCAGCGTTGGGAGCTGGGATTATTGTTGGTGAAGTCGCAGTTGTAGGAACTTCAGCGATATCCTCAAACAGGGGAGAGGACTAGCTGAAACACAGCGATCTTACAAGTAAGAACTTGGGTAGAACAGAGAGAAAAAAATGGGATAAAGTGTATGGAGGTTTGTGGTGTGTAGAACTGATAGTGTATAGAGGAGGGATGTTGTGTAAGATTAATGTACCTGACAAACCGGCTTTTTAAGCAAGATCATTAGATTTTCATCTTCAGCGACATTTTTTCCTTTGCCCTTGTCAGCTTCTAATGCTGATGGCGTTGTCTTTGTCCGCTCCCCTGGGGGTTCATTTATCCGGATCCCTTTAAGAGCTATAGTTCTCTGAGCAGGCTTGACGATAAAAGCATCATCATCATCGTCTTCTTCGTCATCATCATTCTTTAGAGAAGAGGATGGTTCATCACCAGACAAGTCGATGGCTTCTTCATCTTCAGCTTCAGACTAATTTTCTTCAGCTTCTTCTTCGAGTTGCTCCCCCTCAGATACAGAGGTAAGCTTCTCGGTTCCCTCAGGGTGTTCATCTCCCTGAGGTCCAGCAGCTGCTTCAGCTTCAATTGTCTTCTCACCCTCTTCAGTGAAGGTGAGGTCTTCAGTCTTCTCTCCCCTGATAGATTCATCATGGGAAAGGTCTTCAGCGCTCTTGGAAGGGTTTTTAGCGCTCTTCTCCCCCTCTTTTTCATGATGACTGGGGGAGGAATGAGATGATTCAGCAGCTCGTGTGGTTTCCCTGTCTTCTTAGCCAGGGATCCCCACACGGATTTCAATCGCTGATAATCTGTTTTCTATGCCAGAAATACCAGGATTGATCTTCACAAGTTCAGCACGATCCGCCGTAGTAAAAGATGGAGGTGCAGGGGCAGGTGCAGGGGCGGTCGTGTTGGTCAGGATCTGCTGCAACAAGTTCTGAATAGAAGAGATGTCATTCTTCATCGTGTTGACATCAGTCTTCACGGAACTCATATCAGTTTTTACTGAACTGACATCAGCCTTTACAGCAGACATATCACCTTCGAGTGTGCCAACCGATGTCTTCAGCGTTGTGACTTCGCTGGACATGGTGTCAACTGATTTCTTGATGTCGAGGTAGTCTGTGTAGATGTCAGCTAGAACTTTGGCAAAATCACCGAGTGATTTATCAACCTTCTCCACGTCAGTTTTGGAGGCATTCTTTTCGACCTCAGTTATCAGCTTTGTGAGATTCTCTCCAGCGTTTGTTACAGCTGAAGAGTTGTCGGAAAGAGTAGACGTGAGACCTGTCAGCTTTGTCTCTATAGTCTTCAGAGACGCGTTGATGTCTCCCAAATTAGGACCTGTAACATATAAAAACTTGTGAACAGAGGAAAGCTCAGAAGTTTGGGGTTTAGTAACAGTGTTTAGGGGTTGTTGTATACCTGCAGGAGGATTGATGAATTCATCAAAGTCTCGATGTCCTGAGAAAAGTTCCATATCGTCAGCGAGAGAACGTTGACGTATGGTCATCTCTGCAGGTCCTATGCCCGGTATTCCTTGATTGTCAGCTTTAGCTTCTGGAGGAATGACCGGTGCTTCAGTGATAACTGGAGTGGAGTCCAAATGAGTAGAGGGAGAAGCAAAGGATAAGAATGGAGGTTGGTTACTGAGTTCAGCGTTGGAATCGCTGATAATCACTTCATCAGTCTTTGGAGAGACTGAGGGAGGTTCGGTAGTTTCCAAGTTTGTAACCTCAGCGTTTGGAGACGCTGAAGTCGGGATAGAGTGGGTGGCTTGTTCAGCTGTGGCAGAGCGTACCACTGAACTTTCCTTCAGCCCATCAAGAGGAGCTTAGGAGTCTTTAGCAATAGATTGTTGGGGTTGCTCCTTGGGTTTCTAGTTCTTTTGGAACCAAGTTGGGTGTCAGAGGGTTTCCTTTTCAGAGAAGGAATGGAGGTTGCAGTTGGGGCATCAGCGGTGGGTTTGTCCGCTGAAGGAGCTGCAGAAGTAGAAGAAGTAGGGTTTAGAAGAGTTAACAGAGTTGAGAGACGTACCTCATTTTTTACCGGTTTGAAGTCGAGAATCTTAGGACCGACCTGAGAGAGTTTCAGGTCACCATTTGTTGGGTAGCTGTCCTTCAGGCCTTTTTGGAAAATGGCGCTGATGAATCGAGGATACGGAACCCATGGAGATCTGTCAGCGACGGTGTCCACTCTGAGTACGAGGTCATCATAGATAATCGATGCCCAGTCTATATGTAGACCTTTCAGCAATGCATATCCCATTATTTGCTGAGGTTTAGCGGCTTGGTCAGAGGAGCCGCTCTTGGCAGTCATGCAGCTGATCAGATGAGCGAAGATGAAATTCATCTCGCTGGGCATTTTCGATTTCTTGATAATGGTCAGCTTCTTCTCGGGCTTCATATCCCTTCCAATTTCCAATACATAGCCCATTGCATCAAAGAATGCAATGATGGCTTCCCTGTCTGAGTTTTTCTTGGGGCCAGGGAGGGGAATGAAGGGTTTTTCTTTGGTTGCTATGGGAAGGCTGATGGCTTTGCGAATGATGGCAGGGGTGATCTTCATGGTGCCATATTCGATATCGCAAAGGATGCAGTCAATTGTTTTGGAGGGGTCTTTAGATGATGGTAGCTGAGAGTGTCTGGCAGAGTACCAGAATTGTGATAGCAAAAGCTGATGTGCGGGAGGTGTTATGGTCAGGGCTATGGAGATGCAGCAATTCTTGAGGAATTTCACAGCATCATCTAGATGTGTGACTTGCTTTCGAGGAGGAAACTCGAGAAGCGCATAGAGGTTATTTACTTTAGTCCAATCGAGCTTGTCAAGAGAGAACTTGACCTGAGGAGCTTTGAGGATTTCCACTTCCTCAGCAGTAGTGTTCTCAGCGATGGTGTTCTTGGGAATGTCAGAAGATGCCATTTTCTGTATTATCAGTTCAACGAAATATTAACAAATAAGAATAATCTTAATGTGGAAAAAAAATTCCAATAAGATGGTTCGAATTTTGTCCATTTCATTCAGACAAAATGTCTTAATGAAGATTAGGGTTTTTCTTGTTTTTTGAAAAACGAAATGCAAACCCAATAAAATCTTGTTTTCCAGTTTCTTTTGAAGATTGGGATTCTGGAAAAAACGAATGAAGAACAAGTTTAAGATTTTTGCATTTAAACTTGAAGAACAACCATGAAATGGTTGTGTTCATAAAACCATGAAAGAAGATGATTTCATTTTTAAGAAGTTATTTTGTTTGATCTTGTTAAAACAATGAGAAGATCAGAAACAAGTTATTTGCATTTGGTAAATAATAAGAACATATTAACCTTTGATGTTCGAAGAAGATGAACAGTTGTTCTTGAAAAATCGAGAGCAAAATGCAACAGTGAATTATTTCTTTGCTTGGAGGAGAAGTTCGCGTAAAAGGAAAATATAATCGAAGAAATTGTTTATATAGAGAGATTTAGAAAGAGAAAATCTTGAGCGGGAAAAGATTTTCATCATGACACGGACATGTGTTTGCATTTGATTGGTTAGTAAACGAAACGTGCAAACGTGTGTCAGAAAGAAGAACGTGCCAGGGCTTATCCGTTGTAATGACGTCACAACTGTCCTTTCATATTCTTGGATGTCTCTGAGGTTTTGAAAACTCACGGACACTTTTAAAAAAATGAAGCACTGAATAGAAATATCAGTGTTGGTTTTAGAAATTTCAAAGTATCGCTGATAAAGAAGAGATATTCAGCGATTCTCAGAGAGAGAAAAACATACCTTGATATCAGCGAATCAAGTTTATTCAGAGAGAAGATGATAGAATAGGTTATACAAGTTGATTTTATCCCGAGGGCTATACAAGTTTGTATAATCGTATCGCTGATCTAAATGTGAACCGCTGAAGATTTTATTCTTCAAAGTTCAGCATTCCAAGCTCGCTGATGAGAAAGTTGAATCTTGTCTCATCAAGAGGTTTGGTGAATAGATCAGCTAACTGATAATCAGTTGGGATAAAGTGAAGTTCTATATCACCATTCATCAAATGATCTCTGATGAAATGATACCTGATTTCGATGTGTTTTGTCTTTGAGTGTAGCACTGGATTATTTGCTATAGCGATGGCACTTGTGCTGTCGTAATAGATTGGAATTTTTGAGAGCTGAAGGTCATAGTCCAGTAGTTGATTTCTCATCCACAAGACCTGAGAACAGCAGCTTCCAGCGGCTACATACTCAGCTTCAGCTGTGGAGGTGGACACTGAGTTTTGCTTTTTACTTGTCCAACTTACCAGCTTTCCACCCAGGAGCTGACATCCTCCTGTGGTGCTTTTCCTATCCATTCTGTAACCTGCAAAATCACTATCTGAATAGGCGATTAGATCGAATCCTGAGTCTTTGGGATACCAAAGACCTAGATTTGTTGTACCCTTAAGATATCGAAAAATTCGCTTTACAACTTTCATATGAGATATCTTAGGTTCAGCTTGATATCGTGCACACAAACATGTTGCATACATAATATCGGGTCGGCTAGCTGTAAGATACAACAGTGAGCCGATCATCCCACGGTACAAAGTGACATTTACAGGAATACCTTTAGTATCCTTATCAAGTGTCAGCGGTGGTGCCATAGGGGTTTTGATAGCTGAACTTTCAGTTAAGTCGAATTTCTTCAGCGTATCTTTAACATACTTTCCCTGATTAATGAAAGTTCCTTTTTCATTTTGCTTTATCTGAAGACCAAGGAAATATGTTAGTTCACCCATCATGCTCATTTTATACTCATCTTTCATTCTATCAGCAAAACGAGTACAAAGATTAGGGTTAGTAGAGCCAAATATAATATCATCAACATATATTTGAACAAGAATGATATGACCTTTTACTTTCCTGAAAAATAGAGTTTTGTCGATTTTACCTCGCTCAAATTGTTCAATATGGAGATAAGTGGAAAGAGTGTCACACCATGCACGTGGAGCTGACTTTAAGCCATAAAGTGCCTTATCCAGTTTATAAACATAACCTGGACGCTTAGGATCTGAGAATCCTGGAGGTTGTTCCACATAGACTTCTTCATTCAGCTTTCCATTTAGAAATGCTGACTTAACATCCATCTGATATACTTTGAAGTCTTTGTGTACATCGTATGCTAAGAATAGACGAATAGATTCTAGTCTTGCTACTGGAGCAAAATTTTCGTCATAATCTATGCCTTCCTCTTGTCTGTATCCCTGAGCAACAAGACGAGCCTTGTTGCGGGTAACAGTTCCATGTTCGTCCAACTTGTTTCGATAGACCCATTTAGTGCCTATCACTGTTTTGTCAGTTGGTCTTCGAACAAGTTTCCAAACTTTGTTTCTTTCGAATTCAGTCAGCTCTTCTTGTATGGCGCTGACCCAGTTTGGATCTTTGAGGGAATCGTCTACTTTCTTTGGTTCAGTCAGAGAAATAAAGTTAACAAATAAACATATATTACCTGCACTTCGTCGAGTCTGAACACCAGCATTTGGATCACCAAGAATTTGATCAATTGGGTGATTTACGGTCCATCGCTGAGCCGGGGCGTGAGACGCTGACTCAACTTGAACTGGAGGAGCTGAAGATGAAGCTTCAGCGACGTCTGGAGTATCAGCTAAGAGAGGAATGGATGCAGTTGTCATTATATTCACTGATTGCTGAGAAGTAGATGGAATGTTTGAGACATTGGGTTCAGAAGCAGGTATAGTGTTTATAGGAACAGCTGAGACCCATGATGTTTCAGCTTCACTATTCTGCATATTTGGAATGATAGCAGGACCATCATCTTCAACTGTGTGAGCACGAGGAGTGGGAATATCTTCTGAATCACCAAGATGAGAAAACATCTATTGATTCAGTTCTTCAGTATCAGCGGACGGTTTAGAGTTCGCTGAACGGGATTCGTCAAACGTGACGTGAATTGTTTCTTCAACAGTTTGTCTTCTGCGATTGAAGACTCTGAAGGCTTTGGAGATTGAAGAATATCCAAGAAAGATTCCATCATCAGCCTTAGGATCAAACTTTCCAAGGGCATGTCTGTTGTTCAGTATGAAACACTGACATCCAAAGATGTGAAGAAAGCTGATTGAAGGCTTTCTCCCATGAAAAAGTTCATAGGCTGTTTAATTGAATCTTTTGACTATCAGCGACCTGTTTTGCGTAAAACAAGCGGTGTTGACAGCTTCTGCCCAAAACTGAGTAGGCAGGTGAGAATCGCTGACCATTGAACATGCAACTTCAATAATTGTTCTATTTCTTCTTTCAGCGACTCCATTTTGTTGCGGTGTTCTCACTGAAGAAAAGTTGTGAGAAATACCCTTACTCTCAAAGAAGGAATCAAGAGAACTGTTTTTGAATTCCGTCCCATGATCACTCCTTATTGAGCGAACGGTCAAACTGTTCAGGGTTTCCATCTTCCGAACAAAGGTGATGAGTTCTTCAGGGGTGTCACTCTTGGAACGGAGAAACATAACCCATGTAAAACGAGAGAATTCATCAACTATGACCAGTGTATATTTCTTTCCAGCGATGGATTGTTTCTTAACAGGGCCAAACAAATCCATATGGAGTAGTTGTAGAGGAGATGACACTGAGGAGACTTGCTTTGATTTAAAGCTAGCTTTGGTCTGCTTTCCTTTTTCACACTCTGAACATAAAGACTCTTTGGCGTATGAGTGTTGAGGTAGACCAGTGACTAACTCTTTTGAAGAAAGAGTGTTCAGTGTCTTGAAATTCAGATGAGAGAGCCTCTTATGCCATAGCCAGTTGACATCAGATGAGGCTTTTGAGAAGAAACAGGAGTTCTCAGTGGTTGTTGAGTCCATGTTTATTACATAAAAATTTTCCAAACGATAACCGCTGAGAGCTATCTTCTCCTTTTTGTCAGTGACAAAGCAGGATTCCTTGGTAAAGATTACTTTGTTATCCTTGTCGCAAAGCTGACTGATGCTTAAAAGATTATGCTTCAGCCCTTCAACATATGTGACTCTTCTGAAGGTGGTTGTACCATTAGAGAGTACACCAAACCCTCGGGTATGTCCTTTTCCATTTCCACCGAAAGTCATAGAGGGACCCTTCTCTTCCTTGTATTCATCGAGCAGGCTTTTCTTTCCAGTCATGTGTCTAGAGCATCCGCTATCGAGATACCAGATACCCTTCTGAACCTGCATTACAAAGGAAGATTAGTTTTTCTTGGGTACCCATTTAACCATGTGCACACGTTTGTCAGTGGAAGTAGTTGGAATGGAAGGTTCAGCAATCTTCGCAGCATTTGAAGATTCAACTTTGTCAGTCTTCACTTTGGTTAATTTCTTAACCTCAGTGGTCTTCTTTGCCTTGTGGGCAATCTTCACCTTAGCTATCTTTTCAGCTTTGGTGGCTGTGGAGCACTTACTAGCAATATGATCAGTGAGTCCACAGTGATAACATTTCCTATAACTAAAAGTAGATATAGGACCATTTGAATGCTGAGCTTTTGATTTTGAATTAGAAGGACCAACACCAAATAAGCTTTTGGCTTTAGAAATGGGAGGAACATTTAGTTCTTCAGATTTCTTACCAAGGACATCCACTCTGAGTCTAGGAGTAGATCGCTGAATAGACCCACGCTGAGTAGATCCAGAGATCTGATTCCTTGATCCAGAGGAATAAATCACTAAAGCTTTGGAAGCATTCAGCTTTGGTACTAAAGTACCCTTCTGAGGATTTTGGTTAAAAGCAATTCCTTTACCTTTATCTTTAAACACATAGGTAGGTTTTGGATAAACCATTTTCTCTTTACCTTTTGAGGTAGAGATTTCCTCGGGGATAGTTGGTCTGGACGAGGAACACTGAGAGGATGAAGTGTCTGCGACTGAGGATACGAAAGTTCCAAATAAGAGCATGGAACGATCAGTGGTTGGTTCTTGAGTTTCATATTTGTAACCAAGACCACGTTTATCACTCAGGGGTATCTGAGACTTAATTATCTCAGTGATCTTTGTTGAAGAATTACACCATCCTTCAACAGTAGCTTTTTCAGCTTTCAAAGAAGCTATTGCTTCTGCTCGTTCGATTTTGACTAGCTGATTTAAATGCACTTGATCTTTAAAATCTTCTTCAATTTTAGAAAGCTTTTCTATTTGAAGGTGACAGTTTTTAAGCTGTTCAGCGAGATCAAGGTTTTGGTTTTCAACTATTTTTTTGCCATTCATGGCTTCATATAAACTTCTAGTCAAGAGATCGATTTTACGGAGACTATCAGCTTCATCAATATTTGCAATATTTGTAAAGAAGGAAGGTGATACCTGAATTGCAGATGTTGAAGTAGAGGGAATGTCTGAACTTTCTTCCTCATCTTCAATCTTTGCCATAAGACAGAGATTGGCTTCATCATCCTCAGAATCAGATGATGATTCTTCTTCTTCAGAAGCAACCAATCGTAAACCATCAGGCCTTTGCCTTTCTTCTTGAAACTTTTCAGCTTTGCATATTTTTCTTTCAGCTTAGCATATTTGTCATCTTTATTCCTGGGAATAAAGGATTTCTTGGGAAACGCTGAGTTTCTCGATACTTTCTTGGACCTGCACTCGTTAGCGAAATGTCCAATCTTTTCGCAGTTAAAACAAGTAGCAGTAGCCTTATCAACATTAGCTGATGATCTTGGCTTATCAGTTATAGAAAGAGGTTTGTTCTTTATGAACATGTTCTTTAGTTAGGAGAGCCAAAGATTCATCATCATCTGAAGAGTCAGAATCTGATGACCTTTCAGAGTTACTCTATAACTCAGTGATAGTGACCGAGGGTCGCTGAGTAGAGGGTTCCTCTGAGATTAAAGCAACATGGGTGCTTTTGGAATCTTTTACAAGATTCTTCTTAAGATGGCTTGATTGCTCATGATTCAACATTGTGTCATATAAGGTAGCAAGGGTCATTGATCTTAGATCCTTTGACAGCTTGAGACACATAGAATAACTGTCCCAGCTTTCAGGTAAACATTCTAGAAACTTTGTCAGCACTTTAAAGTTAGAATATTCTTTACCAACAGTTTTCAGATCTATTATTAAGCAATTAAAACGTTGGTGAACTTCAGAGAGACTCTCATTCTTACCACAAATGAAACTTTCATACTGCCTTACCAGGTTGATCTTTCGAGAGTCCTGGACTTCAGCAGTACCTTCATACTGAACACAGATTGTGTCCCACATGGCTTTTGAGGATTTCAGGTTCATGACGGAATGGTAGACTTCGTCAGGAAGAGCCATGGATAGTATGGATCTGGCTTTTGTGTCGATAGCTACTTTCTTCTTAGTTTCGTCAGTCCATGTATGAACTTCTTTGGGTACCATCCTTTCTAGAATAGCAGGTCTATTCTCAGCGGCAGGTACTGCGGCATCAATTCTTACAGGAATAAATGGGCCGTTTTCAAGATAATAAGGCATAATAGGGTCTACACTTTCTAAGAAGAGAGTCATCCTATTTTTCCATAGATTAAAATTATCTCTGGAGAATCTAGGGGGTTTTGCAAGAGAACCATTGTCGATATAATTTGTGTTTGTGTTAGTAGCCATTTTTTAGAAATAGCAAGGAAGAGAAATCTTAGTATAGATTAGATCTTGTTTATGAGATTAAACAAATCTGCTCTGATACCACTTGTTGGTCCCGAAGGGCTATACAAGTTTGTAGAAGGGGGGGGGGGGGGGGGGGTTGAATACAAACACACAAATTATACTTTTCTAAATTGTTTATTGATAAATCATTAACAATTTACAGCTTGTTGCGGAAACAAGATTAAGGATAAACCTAAATCTAAACAAGTTGGAACACTAAGTTTCTTGCACTAAGAAAGAGAAGGAAATTACTGATAATAACCTATCTCAAGATAATAAGGATGAACTTGTCCAGAGTTAGCAAGTTACTTCAAAATGAAGTGAGTTCTTCTTCTTATATACTGCATGCATTTAATGCATTGCAGTATACACTTTACACGTGGCAGCAGCTGATTGGTTGCATGTCATTGACCTTTGTTGACAACCTTAGTAGCCGCATGTTGAACAGTGTAGTATCAGAGTGGTTGTACGAATTCAGACAATAAGGAGGTTCTTTTTCTGACATATCGTACGGAGTCGTGCAAGGGTGGTTAAGACAAAAGTACTTTGTACGGAGGACTTCATGATCCACTTTTCGTTGATTCAGCGATCTATCATTCTATATTAGCGAATGATAGAGTTCAGCGATAGCTGAAGTCTTGTACTTGATACCTCACGTTGTGGACAAATCTGAGTCTTCGCTGATCCGCATCAGTTCATTAGGAGACTTGTCGCTGGTTCTTGAGCTTGATCTTCGACTTCAGCGTAGAACCTATGTTGGCGTGAAACTTGTCTTCAGAGATCATAAGTAAACAACTAACTTATCAGCGATCACCATAAGTACTGAACAGACTCAGAGTATTATGGTGAATAGTTTCGCTAAATGTTTAATCTAAACAACAGGAGTTCCTATCAGCGGTACTGTAAGATCTTAGTACTTATCAGCGATAGTGAAACTCTGATACATTGTTTTACTTACAATTTTCACTAAGTATAAAAGATAGGGTCATTATCAAATCACTGAGGGTTTGGATCAACATCAAGTCATCCAAAACTGTGATGGAATGTATAAATGTCAAGTACGACGAATCTGAAGAAATGGCTTCTGTGCAAAACAGTACAGAACCCGCGATCTCCGAAATTCTAGCATCTGGACAAATCCGTCCAATGTTGACTAGATCTTCAAACAACGATCAAGCTTAAACTTCTAACTCTAATTCTAATGAACTTGATTTATTGTTTGAACATTTTTATGATGACTATTTTGGTAGTGATAAACTTTCTTCATCTGTCAATAACAGGATTCAAGTTGAAACACCACCAGTGCAAGCTACTATGCCAAGCCCTTCGCCGGTGCTGACTTCATCAAATACTGGTGCAACTACTCCTGCAACTTCTCCAAGGAACACAACTATGGTATCTACACAAGCACGACAACATGCATCTACGAGTGATGCTTCTTCATCTAGAACAACTTCGAATGTCAGTGATCAGGGTAATGACAACAATCCTGACAAAACTACCGAATCAGTTCCCGAGGCTGTGCCGATTGTCAATTCTGACAAACAACCTGCCTCACAATCGGAACCAACACTGACGATCAAGTTAAACTTCGATAAGGATCCTACCCTTGTAGACCCCAATGAAGATACTATATCTCTCCATCCACATTCCATGAAGTGGACACGCAGTCACCCAATTGATCAGGTGATTGGTGAAGTTTCTGAACCAGTGAAGACAAGATCCGCATCCGCAAACAAAGTTTTATTTTCACTCTTCTTAAGTCAAGCTGAGCCCTCAACAGTTCAACAAGCCTTAGAAGACCTTGACTGGTTGTTTGCGATGCAAGAAGAGTTGAATCAGTTTGAAGCTCTGAAGGTGTGGAGACTAGTTCCGCGACCCAAAGGTAAGATAGTAATCGGTACCAAGTGGGTCCTAAAGAACAAGAAAGACGAAGACGGAATAATTGTGCGAATCAAAGCTCGATTAGTAGCGAAAGGGTATAGGCAACAAGAGGGGATAGATTATGACGAGACGTATGCGCCGGTTGCTCGTCTTGAGGCAATTCAGATGTTTCTTTCCTTTACCGCCTATAAGAACTTCACTGTCTATCAAATGGATGTGAAGACTGCATTCTTGAACGGTGTCCTAAAGGAGGAAGTGTACGTGTCTCAACCGGAAGGCTTTGTGGACAAAGACTATCCAAATCACGTCTACATTCTTGACAAAGCCCTCTACGGTCTCAAACAAGCCACCCGAGCCTGATATGAAGTATTATCTACCTCTCTACTAAAAGCTGGCTTTGTGAAAGGTAAAATCGACACAACTCTGTTTACTCTGCGCGAGGGAGGTGATATTCTTTTAATTCAGATTTATGTTGACGATATTATTTTTGGTTCGAATAACCCTGGACTTTGTAATTGGTTTTCTGGCATTATGATGACTCAATTCCAAATGAGTATGATGGGAGAGATTAATTGCTTTCTCAGATTACAAGTCAAACAATTCTCTACTGGTATCTTCATCAACCAGTCGAAGTATGTGTTTGACATCTTGAAGAAATTCAAGATGGAAAACTGTACGTCGATCGGTACGCCTATGGCTCCTGGATCTAAGATAGGTCCAGATCCAGACGGTATTGATGTCGATGTAAAGAATTATAGAGGAATGATTGGGTCTCTAATGTATCTAACCGCTAGTCGTCCAAATATAATGTTTTCAACTTGTCTCTGTGCTAGATTTCAGGACAAACCCAAAGAGTCACACCTCGGCGCCGTCAAAAGAATCTTTTGGTACTTGAAAGGCACTCCGTACCTAGGACTGTGGTATCTTAAAGGAACCGGCTTCGAACTCACTGCATATTCAGATGCTGATCACGGAGGAAGCATGCTGGATAGAAAGAGCACCTCGGGGCACGTCCAGCTTTTGGGAGACAAGCTCGTGAGTTTGCCATCGAAGAAGCAGATTTGTGTTTCCATATCAACCGCGGAAGCAGAATATGTTGCCGCGGCGAGCTGTTGTTCACAAGTCCTTTGGATGAAGACCCAACTTATGGACTATGGGTTTAAATACGAGAAGATCCCCATTTACTACGACAGTAAGAGTGCTATTGCTATATCTGCTAACCCTGTTCAGCACACCAAAACCAAACACATTGACATAAGGTATCATTTCATAAAAGATCATGTTGAGAAAGGAACTGTTGAATTATATTTTGTTACAACTGAGTATCAGCTTGCCGATCTCTTTACCAAAGCCTTGGATGAAAAATATTTCAATTTTCTAGTATCCAAGCTCGGCATGCTGAATATGAAAGTTTAACTTCCATATTCTGATCATATAATAGATGGAAATATTTGTATCTCAATCTAGACATCGTCTCTAGATTGATACACTCAAATTTTTATCATATTATATTCTCAATATATGTTATTTAAATTTTCATATCTTAGTTGTTTTACAAATATTTCTTCAACTTGTTCTTTCTTTCTCTTCTTTTATTTATCTTATCAATGATTTGTTATGATACTTGTATCTGCACAAAGATATGTTCATAGTTTCAATGGGAGTTATAAAACAGATCATATGCACAAATTTAGGGGGAGTGTGCATAACTTCCAGATCATGTAAGTGTGGATACTGTTGGCCCCAAGTATCTGTTATGTAAAAGTATTGAAAATAGTTCAAGTCGGAAGACCAACACAGATCAGACAGAAGATTCGGAAGAAGTTCAAGTCAGAAGACCAACAGAGCTCAACAGAGCTCTGTCGAAGACTTCCAACAGAAGAACAAGTGTTTAACAGAAGACCAACAGAGCTCTTGCGAAAGAGCTCTGGTGAAGTGAAGACCTCTGTCAGCTTAAGTCTCGTAGGAAATCCCAAGTGTTAGACAAGTGTCCATACTTTCCACGTATGCCCTAAAAATAGGAGACACACTTTCCACGTGTCATTCTAGGGTACGATAGTACACTGCCTTCACTTTTCCAGGGCTATAAATAGAGAGGTAGTGGAACAAACAATTGTAAGCTTTGGGAAGAGTAGTTTTTCCACAATTGTTTAAGCACACACTGCAGCAATCCCGAGCACTACCTCCGTACGATATTGTTGTCCTATGAGACTTCCGAACACACTTGAACATGTTCTTGGTGTGATTCATTATCAATATATGAGCAGCTTTTATATCTGATCCTGTTATCATTTTACTGTTCAATATTTGATTCTCATAGTTCATTTATCGTTTACACAATCACTCATTTTAATGGCTTTATTTAATATGCTTCCGCTGTCTATTTCACTACCATTAATATGATACAAAGTGAATCTGGGAACCTACAATTGGTATCAGAGCTTCTTTGGTTTTCTTAAACCAAATGATCCAATCTACCAAGGTTGTCTCACTGTTGTTGATTGGGTTTGTGTGTCTTTAAAAGCTTCATTACATACTCTGTTTTTACTGCTTCCTAGTCTAAACAAACTTTCATAGCTCATATAACTGTGTTTAAAGCTTTCTAGCTTAGTTTAAACGTTTCTCTTAGAAGTTACCATTCCATTAGTTACAGTTTAAAACTCATCTCTGAGTTGAAAATCTTTTTGTAACAACTATACTCTGTTTTTTTTTTAAAATGGCGAACAATGGTATAAATGCTATCTATACTGCTGGTTCTTTAACAAAACCTCCTACTCTTCTGAGAGGTGAATATGCTCAGTGGAAGATCAGGATGGTTAACTTTTTCGATGGTATGGATAATGACTTAATGCGATCTGTCACGGACGGACCATACCAACCCATGGTTTTTGTTCCTCGTGTACCCGAAACAGGAACTACTGCTGAGATTCCAGCTCATTATGAGATTAAAACCACATGTTTTACTGATGAGGAAAATCTAAAAATGGAAAATGATCTTAAAGTAGTTAGACTACTGATAATGGCCATTCCAAACGAAATATTTCAAGAACTAGATTCATGTGTTACTGCTAAGGAAATCTGGGATCAACTTCTTAACCAACTTGAGGGTGGTATCAAGATCCAAAAGAACAGAAGGACCCAATGTATAAATGAATACAACGATTTCAAGGCACTTCCTGAGGAAACCTTACAACAAACCTACAACAGATTTAATGTGTTGATCAACAAATGCAAAAAATGTGGGGTTGTTAGGTCGAAGGAAGATAACAATGTTCTGTTTTTGAAAAGTTTGAATGATGAATGGTTAAATCTGTCCATGTATTTACAAGCCAACCAGGACTTAGATGCATGGTCTCTAACAGATGTGTATGGCACTTTGGCCGCACAAGAAAAGGATGTTGTCAAGCAAAAAGGCAAATCCACCGTTGCAGGCCCAATCGCTTTAGTTTCTGATTCTAAGAAAACCACATCAGAAAAGTCCAACAGAGAGAGTTCAAACATAGAGAAAAAGAAAGATAAGTCAGTTAAAAAGAAAGGAAAGAAAAGTTTAGTTGCAGAGAGTGATACAGAGGAAAGCTCATCAGAGGATGATGACATTCAAGCTTTTGCTCAATCTCTTGCTCTAATAACTCAACAATTTAACAAGAGATTTGGAAATAAGTTTGACAGAAGAGGTAGATATGAGAGAAAAGAAGACAGAAGAGAATACGATGCACCAGAACAAAGTAACAACAGAGTTACCACAGAACAAAGACAACCTCCACAAAACAGAAGAGAAAATCCACCAGCACAACAGAAGGCCGATATTGCTCAACCCATCAATCAGAATGATGGACGTTGCTTCAGATGTGGCAAACCTGGGCACTTCTCTGTTAATTGTAGAGGCAAATTGGTAAAAGACCAGGACTACTACAAGAACAAATACAAGTACAACTACAGAGAAAGAAGCTACGTGGCTGAAATGGAGAACTGGGTTTCTGATTCATCCCCTGATGATGAACCAGAACAAGCCAACTTTTGTGGAGTTGCTGTGGATGATGAAAGTTTAGAAGAAGCTGTTGACTGGAGAACCAGAAATAACGAAGGGAACAACAGAAGAAGAAGATCTAGCTCATGCATTTGTTCTTACTACGACAGAGTCTGACGACAGAGCGCTGGAGACCACCAGATCCAGTGCCAAGGTATGCTTATCTGAATCCAAGTCTGACTCAGAATTAGAAATGCATGTTTCTATGCTGAATGAGGAATTTCAACTTCTTAAACAAAAACTTTCTGAAGAAAAAGAGCTAAGAAAACTAGCTCAGAAGGATCTATCCTTTTACAAGAGAGAGAAAACTCTCTTGGAACAAGAAAAGGAAGAAATCTTCAAAGAAAAATCTGAGCTAGAAATCTTGCAAAAGAAGAAAGAGAGCCTGTTTTCTGACAGAATTAACGAATATGAAAACGTTTTGAAACAGAAGTCTGAAAAATTGAAAAAGTCTGAAACAGAGAGACTTAATTCTGTTGCTCTAACTGATTATTTTCAAAGAGAAAGGGAAATTCTGCATCAATCTCTACAGAGAAAAGAAATTCAGATTAAAAAGTACCAGGATGCACAAGATGTGCACATCAAGATAAATTCACAGATGGATACGCAAGGTCTTGGTTTCTCTGACCTTGCTCCCTATGACGAAAGGAAGAAGACATCTCTGTCCTCTGCCTTTTGTGTTGGGAAAATCCAAGAGGACGTGATATCTGGTAATGCTGTTTTCAAAAGAACCAAAACTTCAGATGCTTTCTCAAAACAAAGAAATCTTGACTTTAGGAACGTCAGCTATGATTCCTCTGATCATCAAAAGGTTTTAAAACCATCCTCAGAATTTATTCTTGATCAATGAAGAGCTAGAATCATACTTCCTAACTCTGTCAAGGATTTGGATACAAAAGAGATTTTTAACTTCAACTCATTCAAAGGACATAAGTTTGTTACTTCTGTGACTGAGTCCTCTATTGAAATCCCACAGAGCAAACTCAATCCAGAAGCTCCCGTCTTCTCTTCTACCCCTGAATCCATAAGGACATCTTTTGAGGAAAATTTGTTGAAAGTTATCGAGGAAAATGCTGTTTCGGATTCTTTAAAGCCAAAGTTGAGAAGGTTCAGAACTGTCAAAACAAATATCTCTGTCATACCCATTGAAACGAAAACCTCCGACAGAGCCACTAGAGACTTTCTAGGCTCTGACAGTGACTCTGACTCTGAAGTAGATGAACATATTTTTTGTGGACAAAAGAAAATTTTACACAAGTTAAAGCAGATACCGATAGAATCTACGGATCTAAAATATGATGTTTCTTTCTTCAAGAAACAATCAAGGTTTATACCGGTAACTGAGTTTAACAACAAAGGTTTTAAAATTCTTGCTTCTAATGCAGTAGAAGTGGAGAAGAGAGAGAAAAACAAAAGTGATTTTGTAAACCAAAATGTTCCTCTTGCTTTCAAACCTGTAAAATTCACACCAGAACAGAAGGGAAAATAGATAGCAAACAACAGATCTATTCCAAATTCTGGTGTAAATCAAAAGGGAAATCCTTTCTGGTCAAATGAATCTATTCCAAAGAGCTTCGTGTCAACAGAGTCTGTTTATAGGAATAACAGTTTTAAGAAACAGAACCAGGACAGATTGTATGCAAAGACATCTGGTCCTAAAATCTTTCAGAATCAAGCTTCATTCAAACAGTTTTTGAACAAAAACAATGTGCATCAGTCATGTTCCATCAACTGCAACTGTATTCAAATGTTACTAAAATTGCAAAATCATCTGAATGGTCCCCACTGTGTTCTGAATCAGTACGTTCAAAAGAAAAATCCCACGACTGTTCAGAATACACAGAGGAAAACCTCCGGCACACCATCACAGTATGGAAAGCCCAAAAGAAAGTCTGTCAACCCACCTAAGCCTAACAGGAAAAGACCCATTATGCAATGGGTACCTAAAAGGAACTAATCTGTCTTGCATAAACCTTATGTGCAGATCTGGTACTTGGATTCTGGATGCTCCAGGCACATGACGGGGAATAAGGAGCTGTTAACTACTTTTAAAAACAAGATGGGGAGTGCAGTAACTTTCGGAGGAGACAATGGCGGACAGATTAAAGGTTATGGTACATTAGTAAATGGTGGTGTTTCAGTCTCTGAAGTTGCTTATGTTGAAGGATTAAATCATAATCTTCTCAGTATAAGTCAACTCTGTGATCACGGATTTGATGTCAATTTCAGGAAGAAATATTGTTCCTTGTTACTTTCCGAGTCTGGTCAAGAACTTTTAAGAGCTGACAGAAAAGGCAATCTTTACAAAATGAATTTTAAACCAAACCAAAACTCTACAACAGAGAAACTCTGTTTAGTGTCTTTGAAAAATGAAGATGCCTGGCTCTGGCATAAAAGATTTGCCCATTTGAACTTTCAAAACCTTGACAAGCTCGTGAAACTAAAACTTGTAAAAGAACTACCTTCTCTTAAGTTTGACAAAGACCATCTCTGTTCTGCTTGTGAACTGGGTAAGATGAAAAGATCTTCACATAGAACAAATAGTGATCATAGTTGTCCCAGACCTTTGCATATGCTTCACGTGGATCTCTGTGGTCCAATCTCCGTGCAAAGTCTGTCGGGCAAGAAGTATATCCTTGTTTTAATTGATGAATATTCTAGATATACTTGGATTGAGTTCATCAGAGTAAAATCTGATGTCCCAGAAATTTTGATAAGTTTGTTGAGAAGGATACAGGTTCTGTTAGGATTAAAAGTGCAAAAGTTGAGAAGTGATAATGGGACAGAATTCAAGAATGACAAAATTGATACCTACCTATCAGAGGAAGGTATTTCCCAGAACTTTTCAGCTGCAAGAACTCCACAACAAAATGGAGTTGTGGAAAGAAAGAACAGAACGCTGGTAGAAGCCGCCAGAACCATGTTGGCTGGCTCTATCCTTCCAATAAACATCTGGGCAGAAGCAGTCTCAACAGCCTGTTTTACCCAAAACAGAGCTGTGATAGTAAAGAGATTTAAGAAGACTCCTTATGAACTCATCAACAATAGAAGACCAAACGTGAAATTCTTTCATGTTTTCGGTTGCAAGTGCTACATATTGAATGACAGAGATGAGCTGGGAAAGTTTGATAAGAAAGCAGACGAATGAATCTTTATTGGTTATTCCTTAACCTCTAAAGCCTACAGAGTCTACAACTCCAGATGTCGGGTCATTCAAGAAAGTGTAAACGTGTCCTTTGATGAAAGCACATCGAGCTCCTCTGATCGTAAATCAACAGAGGGGACAAAGACAGAACAGAAAAAGACAAGTTCTTCAAAGACAAGGGAAGAAGATATCAATCTCATGTTCAACGATTTCTTCAATGATGATGATTCCTCTGATAACATCAACAGAGGAGATCAAGCTCAGAACTCATCAGAACAGAATCTGACAGGTACATCTCTCACTGGTCCTTCCAATATTTCACCATCTACTTCTCTGTCTACAGGAGTGATACAGAGAAATGAGGAACCACATCAGAACGAGAGAGGACCTGAACAAGAGCCATCATCACCTTTGCTAACTAATATTGGCAAAGACTCCTTGTTTGAAAGCTCACCTTCACAGAGCCCTGTTAATGACTCTCAGAGCAATGAGGCCACTCTCCAAAGTCGTGTGCCACATAGCCCTGGTCCCAATCAACAGAGCTCTGATGCTGAAGTTCGTCTTTTCACATCAGAAGCACAAACCCCGCCTGTTGTCCAAGCTCCCATGACACGATGGACAAAGGATCATCCACATCATCTTATCATTGGTGCTGCTGAAGATGGTGTGAAGACAAGATCGGCCACAATCAATGAAGCCTTCTTTGTAAATTTTTTAAGCATGATTGAGCCGAAGAAGATTTATGAAGCCCTAGAGGACCCAAATTGGATCGAAGTTATGCAAGAAGAGCTTCTGGAATTCGAAAGAAATAAAGTTTGGTCCTTGGTTCCACTCCCAAAAGGCAAAACGGCCATTGGAACCAAGTGGGTGTTTAGAAACAAAAAGGATGAAGATGGGATTATCATCAGAAACAAAGCCCGCCTGGTTGCAAAGGGATACAGACAGGAAGAAGGAATTGACTATGACGAAACCTTTGCACCTATGGCTAGGCTAGAAGCCATCAGAATCTTCCTAGCCTATGCTGCTCATAAGGGTTTTAAGGTCTACCAAATGGATGTCAAGTCTGCCTTTCTAAATGGCAAACTGCAAGAAGAAGTTTATGTCCATCAACCACATGGTTTTGAATGTTCAGAGTTTCCAGACCACGTTTACAAGTTAGACAAAGCTCTGTACGGCCTTAAGCAAGCTCCCCGAGCCTGGTATGAAACTCTGTCCAAATTTTTGTTGGTCAATCACTTCGAGAAAGGTACAGTCGATAAAACTCTATTCTTTAGAAAATATAAGAATGATATACTTCTGGTACAAATATATGTTGATGATATTATCTTTGGGTCTACAAGGCAGGAGTACTGTGATAAGTTTGAAAGTTTAATGAAAAGCGAATTCAAAATGAGCATGATGGGAGAACTTTCTTTCTTCCTTGGTTTACAAGTTAAACAATCAGACAGATTGACTTTCATAAGTCAGTCTAAGTACATCTCTGATATGTTGAAAAAGTATAAGCTCAATGATTCAAAACCAATGAAAACTCCTATTGCCACTGGAGTTAAGCTTGACTCTGATCTTAATGGTGAACCAACAGATGTCAAGTACTACAAAGGCATGATAGGTTCACTTTTGTACTTAACTGCCAGCAGACCTGATATAATGTTTGCAACATGTCTCTATGCCAGATTTCAAGCAAATCCTACAGAAACTCATTTAACAGCTGTCAAGCGTATCTTTAAATACCTGAAAGGGACTCAATTTTTGGGTCTCTGGTATCCTCTTAACTCTGGTTTCGAGCTTGTAGCATATACAGATTCAGACTATGGAGGATGCAAGAATGACAGAAAGAGTACTTCTGGTAGCTGCCAACTGCTTGGAGAAAAGTTGGTGAGTTGGACATCCAAGAAACAGAACTGTGTTTCAACCTCTACAGCAGAAGCAGAATATGTTGTTGCTGCTAGTTGTTGCTCTCAAGTGATATGGATGAAAACACAACTCAAAGATTATGGCTTGGAGTATGGTAAAATTCCTATTCTATGCGACTCCAAGAGTGCCATTGCCATAACTGCCAATCCAGTTCAACACTCGAAAACTAAGCACATCGACATAAGGTACCACTTCATAAAGGATCATGTTGAAAAAGGGACTATTGAAATGTATTTTGTTTCAACTGATCTTCAGCTTGCTGACTTGTTTACAAAAGCCCTTGATGAAAGGAGGTTTAGCTTCTTAATCAGCAAACTGGGTATGTTGAACTTATCCTCCTAACTTTGTTCAACTCAACAGAGCCTCTGATGATCCTACCAGAGCTCTGTCAAACAGTTGGGTAGGATAGTTCAACCGAGCTTCTGTTGTTCACCAGAACTCTGTCAAGCATACTTTTTCAACACGCTTTCGGTGAACAATCTGTTTGTATATAAAATTTTGTTTGTACAAAAGTTTTTTTATTGATTTAAGCTCAATTTTCTAGGGGGAGCTTAAAAGAAGGATAATGCATAGTTTTAGGGGGAGCAAGTCAGTACTCATATACCCAAATCCAAATTGACTTTGCTTTTTTTTATCATTGACAAATCTTTTTGAAGAAAGAGGGAAAACCTGTTCTGATGAAAATCCTTTGATAAAGTCAAGAACCGAACAGAACTCTGATAGTTCACCAGAGCCTCTATTGTTTCTCACCAGAACTCTGTGAATTTTTTCAAAGTCAGTTCTGTTATTGTTCTTTGACCATTTCCTCATCAGATACAGAATTTTAAATTTTTTTGGGATAAGGTAAAGGGGTCACTCATCAGAAGCAAAAACTTGCAAAGCTCGAACAGAACTCTGTCAGTTTTATGCCACGTCATCAGAAGTAACGTCATCGGAGGTGCGGGTTATTTCTAAGCGTCAACCACTTGTTACCCACACATCTCTAACCGCGACGGTTTACTTGCACAAAAGTGGTCAGAACAAATCCACGTGGCACCCTCTAATTGAAAGCTAAACCACTAGCTGTCCCCACGATACATAATTCAGGCCACTCCACCTTCTAACACTCGAGTGCCTACAGTATCTACGGCGATTACCCAGCCACAAGTTCTGACTATAAATATCCATAACCTTGACCCATTTCTTTTCTAAACTTCCTAAACCTTTCACCTTTCCCTCTTTTATTTAAATCCTCAGTGTTCTTCAAGAAAACCCAAACCTGCAACAATGGCGGAACCCCAAAACTCTGCTGATTCAAGCCGAATAGAACCCACCGATGATATCATTGTTCTTCCATACGAGTTTGCTGACAACAACTACAGATTCGATCCCACTCCAGGACTCTATCTACCCCTGTATCACGTTTTCATTGAGTTCTTTAGAAACTCTGACATATTCAGAGCCCTAACAGAGTTCGATGACCACCTTCCAGCGATCTATGTTCAACAATGGTGGACCACATACCAATACATCGAAGAACAAGACGGGATAGTTGGGAGCGTCAACCCGAGTAATGGAGGAGCGGGAACAATCCGCATTAGAGCAAGTACCTTAAGAAGAATCTTCCGAATGAAAACCAAACGACAGCTAGGAATAGACGCCTATGAGAAACCACCAAAAACAGTTGTTCTTCTTGATTTCATGAAGTTTCTGGGTTACAACAAGGATCTGAATAGGATTGGAGAGTTCAAGCGACATAATCTACCCACTATGTGGAATTTCATGTTCTCCACCTTAAAAAGAACCCTTACCAGCAAATCTGGTAGTCAAGACCAAGACACAACAGAAATCCTACAAATCATGTATGGATTGTTCTTCAATCGAAACTTTGACTACGCCCGCATTCTCTACAACGATCTTCTTACGGATCTCACAAGTTCTTGAAAATAATGAAGTTTCCACGCTTTATCAGTCTGGTAATCAGAAGAGCCTTCGACAGACTGGAACTAACTCATCAGGGTCGCTCAACACCTGTTTGGACGATGTCAAAATTCCTCCCCACCACTTCTGGCGAATACCCCTTCATAAGAAGAATTCCAGGTACAATGCTTGCTCTTATCGCCCCTGACCACATCTCTATCCAAAACTATCAGAGTGCTGCTCAACCTCAAGAACCTGAGGTGAGAACCCCGGCATACTTAGGATCTGAGCCTTCCTTGGAGAGCTTGAGTGAGGAGATTGGTGAGGAAATTAATAGACCAGAGGCAAGAGTACCCGAAGTGGGGTCTTCCTCTAGAAGAGAGGAAGTAGAGGACAGAGCATCTCCTAGAGAGGCTGTCCATGAGGAAGTACAAGAAACACCAGAGGTAGAAACTATCTCTTCTGATAGTGATGAGCAAGAGGGAAACATCAGAGAGAATCCAGAGAGTTCTACAGCCATAGGAGCCGAGGATAATGAGAGAATAGAAAAAGATGCTCAACAGAGCACATCTGAGGGTAACCTTAACCAAAATCCCAGTGCTTCCACACAATCTAATCCTGGTGATCAAGACCAAAGGATTATTGAAACAGAGGTGCACACCTCGAATCCCAACCAGCCTATACCATCAGAGGCACCTCTTCATGCCTCTGGTACGCACGAAGCCGGGGAAACTATCTTTAGTAGTGATGTTCATTCGCCCCAGAACATCAATAGGTCACCTCCACACGATGATGCCTCTGTGGCTCATTTAGACTCCACACAAAATAGACCAGAGATCTTTGTAATCTCACGTAGCATCTGTCCGACTCAGGGACAATGGGAGACCATAGTAGAACAAGGGAAGACATTGCTTGATCCAAATGCTTCTCATCACACCAGATTTCCTTCTTCAGAACCTGAGCTGGAAGAGGAAACTTTGGTCAAAACACCTGTAGTTGTTTCCCCTCAAAGGGAACATCAAGGATCAGGTGGAAGTCCTCCAAGAGCCAACATCAACACAACTCCTGACGGAGGCGCCTCTGAACTCGAGGCAGAATTGGATCCATGTGTTGGAACCAAGGAGACCCCCGTTGACACTATCACAAGAGCAGAGTTCGAAAGCTTCTGTGACAGTATCAACAATTCTTTGAACGAGTATAAACTTATCAATGAACAAAAGGAGGAGCTGATCCGCAAGGAAAATGCTTCTCTTAGGGAAGAACTGCTGAACATCTCAAACAAGCATGCTGAAATGACTCGAAAATATGCCGAAGCTGAAGCACTCAGAACAGAGTCTGAACGGGTCAGAGGAGAAGAGATTGGAAAGCTGACAACAGAGATAGCCGACCTAAGATCAATCAGATCAGAGAGAGTTAAAAGGACTTCGACAGATCTTGCCGAGCTAAAGCGACTCATAACAGAGAACCACACAGCGCAGATGAACAGAACCCTTCCCATCCCCACGGTTATTCTTTCAGAATCTAACGTCAGAACCTTGACAGAGATAATTACCAACTCTGTTAAGGAATCCATAAAAGAAGCAACCACCTCATCTGCTACTCCACTCAACATCTCCAGCCCTAACCCAAATGACCTACCCATGACAGTTGGACAAATGGGAGACTTCAGAAAATCAATTCTTAGCCGAATGATGACGATCTCATCAAAATTTGTAATGAAAGCTAAGGCAACAGAACAACATGTGAACCGTCTCTTGATACTCACAAGGTCAACTTCAAGGCTCAAGTAGAAGAGATCAGAGGTGCTGCAACAGAGGTAGAAGATGTGATGACAAAGGCAGCCTCAAACTTTACTGATATTATTTTACAGGCTACCTCTACATCAGAAAGACCTGCAGAAGAAGCACCCACAGACGAACCATCAAGCAAGAGACACAAAGCTAGTCTGAAGTTTGTTGTTCAGTCCTCACCAGAAGCTCGAATTGACGATTCTGACGATGATGATGACTTCGAAGATGCTCAAGAAGGACAATCAGACAATCAACAGGGATAGTCCTCAGAACAACAAAAGGGGGAGAAGGAGAAGGAAAAGGGGGAAAAGGAAAAGGAGAAAGAGAAGGAGAAGGAGAAAGAGAAAGAGAAAGAGAAGGAGAAAGAGAAAGAGGTTGAAAAAGAAAGAGAAGCCAGGGGTAACGGGAAAATCACAGAAGCAACTGAGGAAGAGACTACAGAAGGAGAAAAGGGGATAACAGAGGAAATCATGACAGATATGACTGGAGTGGCATTTGACTACATGTTTAAAAACAGAGTCATCAAACCGACAGAAGAGTCAACACAAGAACCACCAAAGATCATCTGCCTAGATACCCCTCCTACTTCTCCAACAAAAGAACCAGAGAGGACAGACCCATCCTCTGCTGAAGGGCAAATAAGTCAAGCCCAACCTCAAGCTACTCAGAAATCTGCTCACATCGACACTCTTATGGCAGAAACCCATGATGACCCAAACCCAACGGTAACAGAACAGAACCCAGAAACCTCTACCTTTCATACCGAAAAACCTGCCTTAGAAACGGTATTTGCATTTCTATATGCTGACAGAGACGTCATCCCTGTAAATACCGTACCCATTAACCCATACCTCAACCCAATCAGAATAAACACCATTTCTGATGCAAGGCTAAAGTTCATCCAAACCAAGTCAAATTAGAACAGAGCCATTAATATAAACTTCGGTATCCACAGAATTCTGGACATTAAGCACAAGAAGTTTCAACACGACAGGGTCACATACCATGAGTATACTGTGGAATCAACTGAAGGCAGAAATGAAATCTTCAATGACAATGATCTCGTCCTTCTGAACCCATATGACCTGATCTTACTCCACACATATTGCTTGAACTTCTCAGAAAGATACACACCAGCCAGAACTGCACTACCAGAAGTCAGATTTGCTATGCAAGAGCACATCAATCTCAGAATACAGATTGACTATCAGCTAGGCATAGAGTTTAAAGTAGAGAAACTAGCGATTGCACCACCAAATGAAAACCTTGAGGGTTATGGCCATCACAGAACTGGAACCGTAGTAGAAGATCCTCCAGTCTTTATCTGCCGACAGAAGGGCATAAAGAAGGCCATCAGAGCAGCTGAAACCTACAAATACTCAAGTGAGTCGCTAGTATACCTCAAGAACATAATCCAAGATCTCCCAAGAAACAAGTGTCCAGAAGAACAGCAGAAACTCTTCATCGACCAGATTGATCTGATGCTGGACTTTCGTACTCTAATCAGAAGATTCGACAGAATTCTTAGGGGAGATGATTATGCTTAAATGTACTGATCTTTTAAATCTCAATGTAATATTCCAAAAGATTAGTGCAAGGCTTCGACAGAGGTAAAAGTTCTCTGTTCTTTTGTTTAATCTCTTGTCAATTGTAAATTTTTATTTTCAATACGTAGGGGGAGATTGTTGGCCCCAAGTATCTGTTATGTAAAAGTATTGAAAATAGTTCAAGTCAGAAGACCAACAGAGATCAGACAGAAGATTCGGAAGAAGTTCAAGTCAGAAGACCAACAGAGCTCAACAGAGCTCTGTCGAAGACTTCCAACAGAAGAACAAGTGTTTAACAGAAGACCAACAGAGCTCTTGCGAAAGAGCTCTGGTGAAGTGAAGACCTCTGTCAGCCTAAGTCTCGTAGGAAATCCCAAGTGTTAGACAAGTGTCCATACTTTCCACGTATGCCCTAAAAATAGGAGACACACTTTCCACGTGTCATTCTAGGGTACGATAGTACACTGCCTTCACTTTTCCAGGGCTATAAATAGAGAGGTAGTGGAACAAACAATTGTAAGCTTTGGGAAGAGTAGTTTTTCCACAATTGTTTAAGCACACACTGCAGCAATCCCGAGCACTACCTCCGTACGATATTGTTGTCCTATGAGATTTCCGAACACACTTGAACGTGTTCTTGGTGTGATTCATTATCATTATATGAGCAACTTTTATATCTGATCCTGTTATCATTTTACTGTTCAATATTTGATTCTCATAGTTCATTTATCGTTTACACAATCACTCATTTTAATGGCTTTATTTAATATGCTTCTGCTGTCTATTTCACTACCATTAATATGATACAAAGTGAATCTGGGAACCTACAGATACATTGTGACTGTTGCTTCTGCAAAGCCAAGGTAAGTGTTCTGAATTGTTTTAAACACTAACTCTTAAATGATGAAAACAATTTTTTAAAATCTATGCATCATTTAAGGGGGAGTGAAAACTGTGTTTAAAACCTTAAGTGCTGAATCAATTGGAAGTTGGACATCTTCCAATGTGATAAAATCATTTTTGAAAATTATTGAAAAATGTCCAAGTGTTCCCTTTATCGCAACACATTGCTTGTGATAAAGATGTGAATAGTGTCTAATCGCAACCCTTTGTTGCGATTAAACACAAAAAGTGATTTTATCGCAACCCTTTGTTGCGATAAATTCTGATGAACAGTGTTTGTTGCAACCTTCTGTTGCGATCAAATTCAAGTGTTGTTGTCGCAACTAGTTACTTGAGATAACAATGAGGCTTATCGCAACCTTGTTCTTGCGACAACCTGACACTGTGGTGGTCAACCTTTGGACCAATCACATCGTGCCACGTGTCTTTTATCTCAAGTCGATATAAATAGAGAAGTTTGAACTTTTTATCTCAACTCTCTCTCTCGAACTGATTGCTTGGGCTCGGGATTCTTGAAGTGTTTTTAGATCTTTTCGTTGATTGCATTCCATTCCGATTACTATCGACGTAAACCTTCCAACATCTCAATCGATTTCATCCATTAAATTTATGTTTACAGTTGATCTTAGGGTTTTAGAGTTTAAACTCGATAAACCCTTCATATTCATGCTCGAATCGATAGATTTTGGATCTGTTTGAATGATATACCTGTTAGGGCTTTACTTTTGTGTTGTTTGCGAGCCTTGTAGAGTAGGTTTAAGATTGATCTCGTGCGAAAAACAGCTTCTGAGCTCAAACACTTAGAAAAATTTCTGAGTTCAAAACTGTCGCAACATTAGAAGTTCTTCACGTTCAAAAATATCGCAACCTTCAATGTTCTTGAGGTTCATCTTTGTCGCAACCTTCGCTTATTCAAAACTATCGCAACCTATTAGTTGCGATAACATCTTATCGCAACCCCTGTGTTGCGATAACCTTTTCTCGCAACTAGTGTGTTGCGATAAACGTTCCTTGCAAGCTCTTCATTGCGATAAGGTCACATGTTGCGACAAACCTTTTGTGTGTGTTGCGATAACATCTATACTTAGAAAAGTTTTTGGAAGTTTTTGAAGAAAAACCAATTTTTGGCACTGTTCTAAACTGTAAACTGTTCAGATGGCTCATAATGACGGCCATTCATCTGACGAGAACACCGACATACCGTCGCACTGGTCGTCGCATCCATCTGTCAACGCCCGTGATCTAGATGCGGAGCTTCTACCTAGAAGTCTCCATCTTGCTCTTCATGACAACAACCATAACCTTGATCTCAACGTGGCGTTCGACCATCAGATCATCATCGAGATCATCCGTGGCCATCCTCTCCGAACAGTGCTCAGGAAGGTATTCACTGTGCCCCTTATATATCTGCAACAACTTTGGCACACACTATGATATCATCCTACACACCGACGGGGTCCACATTTTTCTACAAAAGTCGATCATTTTGATGTTCGACTTACTCTCAAGCGACTCCGTCTAGCCTTAGACCTCCCATTTAACCCAAATTTGAGGACATGGTTCTCGAAGCCCAACTGTAACCGGACATCCAAAGCTTAGGATACCAAGACCCACAGAACCCTGTGTTAGCCGGCTCGTCTAAATTCCTAAGAAAACATCTACCACCGGTCTGGTACACCCTATGCTCAATCTTTAACCGACGCATGATGTCAAAGCATACCGGCCTTGACAAATGTAACCTAGCAACCCTTCGGATGTTCCACACCTTCGCCTTTAACCATAACGTAGATTATGCTATTCTATTCTGGAACGAGCTACAAGAACTGGTCGAAGACAAAGCACACCCGAAAAAGAACCGAAACTTCGTGCCATATCAACGGTTCTTCCAGATAATCATTCACCAAATCATGGAGGGCAACCAGGAAATCCCTAGACGCCCAGATGCGGTACAAGGACCGACACAGTGAATGCACTATCTGAATATGCCAGATCATGATGACTTTGTCCACATTGCCGTGATTCCAGAGCCTGTACTTGCCTATGCCGACCAGCAGTCTGAGGTAGTTAGGCAGTATAGAATAGCTAATGCACTAGTGGTCCGGCCAGAACTGGCGGGACCTCCCCAAGGTGCAATCCCACTAGGTGGTGAGGGTGTAATTGCTGAGTAGGTTCAGGAACTTGGGGTTCCTGAACGGGAAGAGGTGAGGATAATATTAAGAGAAAGAGTGGGTGGGATGGCGAGGACTGCTGGTCAGGCATCCACAACCGGAGCTATACGAATTCCTATCCTCGACGACTTGTCGATAGATTCAGATGATGACCCTGATTTCAATCCCGATGCTTTATCATCCGACAATGAAGTATCTAACGAACCACAAGGAGCTGCTGATGATGATTCCAACTCCGATCCTGATCATGACCCTGATGTGCATCTAATTCCGAGACACATCGGTCGGAGTCGCCAAATAGTTGAGAGTTCCGAAGCTGATTCTGCCTGGAACTTCAGACTCTCCGGTGATTTTGGAGACATAAGGCGGGAAGAGGGAGTTATAGTAGAAAATATTACTGTGAGAAGTGGAGAGGCGAGAAAAGAAATGGGAGAGAAAGTGATAGAGTCAAATAAAGTTTTAACTACTGACTCTCCCCAAACCGACCGAAGCCGGGTAGCCACATCTTCTACCAACGTGCGTACGTCGCCGTTGCGTATTGAACAAGCCATGGTGGACCCAGCCATGCATAGAACAGCCCCTCTAAGCCACTTGTCGGCATCTTAATTTGCCGGCGTTTCATTTTCCACAAGGGATCAAGCTCAAATGATATCGGCGACACACTCGGTGTCTGCTGATATTGAAACAGGTAGGCTTCTGCCCCGGCCACAGCCATTCATTCAAAGCACTTCGAGTCTAGAGCCTTTCGGAAAAAAATCTTTTCCTAGGACACGTGCAGTGGTACAACACCAAGTTGAGGGCTTTCGTACCCCAACCGGAACACCCCGAGTGAGGCCGCCATTTGTTGGTGCCCCACAAGGACTGGGTGGAAGTCCTGTCATGGTCAACACTATGCCAGCCATGAACACAGGTAGTACCGTTGCAACAACCGCTACTTAACCAGTAACCAAAATGGTCCGACAGTTAGTTCTATTTTCCCAAAATTTCCACATGAACAGGTTGTACGCATGCTTGGCCCGTATCCACATGTCATAACGCTTCCACTACTGGCATCTTCTTTAGGCGCTATCGATCATGCCTACAAGCAACATCATCAAGCCATGCAAAGTACAATTGAGCGATTAGCACAAGAAGTGAGTAGAGCCATCAAAGGTAAAGCAGTTGCTGAATCGTCGTCAACACCTCAGGATCAACCATCCAGCACTCAACCAGACCCATAAACACCACCACCAGTACCGTTACACCAAATCCCAACCGACCAACTCAAATGAGAGCTGCTAGCCCGACTATTAGCCCAAGGCGATTCTAACACGGTTGAAGAGGTAGATCTTGTCACATTACTACGCCAACAATCCCAACCTCAAACACAACCTCAATCCCAACCTCAAGCCTCAACATCTCCTAGCGTTGAATATCAATCTTTGAACGAGTCAATTAAAGACATGACTAAAGCTATCGTTGCCGACTACCAATCCCTAGCCTCACGGATCACTGTTGTTGAACAAGCGTGTGGGGTTCAAGCTCAAGCCTCACAGAAACGAAGACATGATGATCAGGATGATCTTGATCAGCATGAGGGGGATAAGCGAGCAAGGGTTGGTGAGTCTAGTGATGTGGATAATGAAGATGTTGGTGGTTCAGATCAGCCAGCTAGTGAAAGAGAAACGGGGGCCGGTGGATCGAATACTGACGTGGTACAAGTGGATGAACCTGAAGTTCTAGCTGATGTCATAACTGGGGTTGAAAAGCCTTTGGTTGTTGACAATAGAACAACTGATGAAAGGATGGCAGATGAGTTTGTCAACGATTATATCTACATAGATTCTGAGGAAGAACCTGAGAAAACGACAATCCAGATCAAAGAGGAATTAATTAATATATTCGATATCACCGGGGCTATTATTGATGCTTCGGATTCCGACAACGAAACTCCAGATGATACTCCACAACCACAAATACCAACTGATCAAAGTGCAAGTACTTCCGCTCCTACAGCTGTAATACCCGGGTAAGTTCGTTAGTTAAATTCTTTTTCCGTTAAATTTAGTTAACTTTAAATTTGGATGTTTAGGGTAAGTTTGGGTTAATTTATAAGTTAGGGGTGTTTTGGTCATTATTGAATAGTTTAAGCCCAAGAATGTAAATTAAGTCTAATATTATCCTTTAAGCTTCTAGATATTTTCATAAAAAGAAAATTCAGATAGTGTGTGTGTGTGTGTGTGTGTGTGTGTGTGTGTGTGTGTGTGTGTTTGAGACAAGAAGAAGAAGAAGAAAGAGACATATGGTTAGGGCTTGAAGGGATTTCAATAGGAGAAAAATTGAGGTATGTTTCCTTTATGTTTTATGTTTGTAATAGTTAGTAGTAGATTCCTATCGGTTTAGATTTCTCAAATTTTTGATTTGTAGCAGATTAATCGATTCTGGGTAGAAGTTTGGTAAACAGACAGAGGTTTTCGGACATAATTTGATGGTGTCAGGTAGTTCCTTTTGATAGTGTCCGGTAGATTCTTTTGATGGTGTACGGTAGTTGAAGTATCCGGTAAGTTCCTCTTTTTGTAAGTTTCCGAACGAAATTAGATACCAGATGATATCCGGATGTCATCCGGATTGATATGTTTCCGGTAAGTATCCGGATAGTACTAGTATCCGGTGAGTTGTAGGTATCCGGAAAGTAGGTTGTCCGGAAAGTTATGTTGTCCGGATAGTTCATGGTGTCCGGAAACTTTGGTTGTCCGGTCACTTTTGAGATTCAAGATACTTTTGAGTATCTGATAACTGTGTGTTTTGTCGGCTCTTGGATAGGGTATGAATGAGGACTGGAAATACTATGGACTCGACTTAAGTTTGGGTTTGGGGGAAACATTTGAGGATAAGAGTTAGATAGATTTATTTAGAGTTCTTAGCCCTAGTAAGTCTTACATGTTTCATTCGGTAAAGAGATAATTGTATCTAATTGTTTCAGATTCTGTGAATTTGGGGTGAAAGCTGAATCGTTTTGAGAAAAGCTTGGAGGCGTTTTGATAAGCAAACAGGTGAGTTTTACTTTAAAATGTTTTCAAACTGGAATACATATATGTGGATTGAGAATGTGATAAGTAGTGTAATAATGTGCATATCTATGAAATATGATATATTGAGGTGTTTATTATATTTATACGAGTATTACACTACACGAGTGCACGTTGGCCGGGCTTAGGACCGGTGGGGTTTGGCTGTACGGAGGGACAACGGAGTTGGTTGTATGTTAGTGCAGCGGAGTAAACTGATTAGTTGGCTCGCAACCAACTAATATGGCCATGGGAATGAGACAGGAAAGTACACAATGCATGAGTCATAATTGTTATTCAAATTTGTGTTATGTATATGGTGTTTGTACAAATAATTTTAAACTGACAGAGATTTTCTCACTTAGACCACTAGGTCTAACCCTCATTTTATTTTAAAAATATGTATTCCAGGTCGTGGATCAAGTATGAGCAAGTGAAAAGGGTAATTTATGACTAGCTTTTGGAAGACTTATATTTTGAAGACCATGGCGTGTTTTGTAGTTATAACTATGTTATTAGTTATAATGTAAATTAATTAGCAAAAATTTTGTAATGAAATACTTATTATGGTTGTAAAGACTAAGGGACCGTACATGTTATGTGATGTATCTTTTGTTATGAAACAATGTTATGTAAAATATGTTATTTGTTGAATGTTTGGGAACCGGGTTGTTACAGATGGTATCAGAGCCCTAGTTTAAGGGATTTAGGTATTCGGATCCATACCTAGACTTAAACTGCATGTGAAGTAGGATGTCCCTATTATTTTAGAACCTTGGGATGCTAAATATAAAAGGTAGAAGGAACATCATGTAAGGTAATTTCAAATTACATTTGGCCAATGTAATCATGAACTTACAGGTACATGTTTGAACTGGAAAACCTTATTATATGGGGTATGTGCTTACGTGTATATTAACCTTGTTAAAATCTACAGAATGGCAAGTGATACTCGACGTACGAATAGAGAGGAAGAGGGAAATCCTAGTAGAACAAATCCAACAACCGGGACAAGGGAAGGGGTGGAGAACGAGGTAGGGGCAGAACGGGAGGTAGAGTTCAATCTTAAGGCACGGAATTTGTTACAAGGGATGATCTGACCGCTGAAATGGGAAGACTGCAATCAAATATACAAGCTATGTTTAACCGAACTCGTCACACTGAAACTGAAATACCAGATCCTAGTCTGGAAGACGAGATGCCCATTACACCTACTGTCATACCGGTGCCAAAAAAGTGTGACTATAAGATGTTTCTGAGCTGTAAACCTCCGACTTACTCATAAGAAAGAGACCCAGTAAAGGCTATGAGGTGGCTAAAAGAGTTAGAAGCCATCATCAAAACCAGCAAATGTGCCGAGGAAGATAGAGTGTTATATGGAACCGCGATGTTGAAAGTCGATGCTCTATATTGGTGGGAAGCTCTTATTACCTCTAGAGGACCTGATATGTATTCTACTTTTTCTTGGGAAGAATTCACTATAGCTTTCTGTAATAACCGGGTAATTATCTTAACTTTTATATGATAGTTTTGATAAGAAATTTGAATTTAAGGTGAGTTATGTTATTTGATGAGGTTTAGAGTAGATTTGGTAGTTTAGAAGTTTAGATGGTCAAGTGTTAGAAGTTGAGGGTTGAATTGGTACTTATGACCAAATTTGGCTACAAACCGACTCATTTGTGTATTAGGATAAGAATTCAGTTTTTAGCAAAATCAATTTGAGTGTGTGAGTTTGAGAGTTTAGAAACAAATCAGAGATATAGAGAGGTAGAGAAGGAATTTGAGAGAAAGAAGGGAGGAAGAAGAAGAAGATTGCTGCAGGTATGTTTCTTTATCTTCTTCATTTTGGTTTAGGGATCTTTGAAATTCTTGAAAGAGTTGTGTCTTATTGAAATCAAAAGAAAGGTAAATGATTTTGGGATGGATTGTTATGAGTCTTGTTCATCCAGTAAAGATTTCTATTGAATTTCTTGTTAAAATTCATATTCTTCCATGGATGGAGTTTTAAAGCTTTTGGGTTTAAAAGTGACAAATCAATGGATGACATTGGATGGATTTTGATGTTTAAAAATGTTGGTATTGGTTTTAAAAGGTTCATAGTACTTAAAATGTTGATTGGGAGGTTTAGAACTGATTTGGGAAGGAATTGAATTGAGAAAAACCTTGGATTTTGAAGAAGAGGATCGTGCAGGTTTGAGGAACAGAAACCCGCGCTGATGGGTGGCGCCGATGGATCGGCGCCGAGCCACTGGCGCCGGGCTCTGTTGGTTTTTCATGTTTTCTGTTTTGTTGGTCATTTGAGTCTAGGGTTGTAGCAGATGTTTGGGGTTTGTTTTGGGGTATTGATAAGGATGTTTAGGAAGTATGGTTAAGTAGTTTAAAACTATTTTTGGTGACGTTCAATTCAGGTGTTCGGTTTGGATAATTGTGAGTTTTGGAGCATACGTTGAGGTGCTATCGCTAAGGTGAGTTTTTATTGTAAAAGAAATGATTTTTAACTGGGAAGCAGTTGAATTTGGATTAAGTGAATGTTCTATCGATATGTGATGAAATGTGATGGTGTGTTTAAATTGGTAAAAATATGTGTATGGAAATTGTAGTGTGATTTATAAATAAATTCGTTATATAATGAGATATAAGGTTTATTTATAAAAGTTTTGATTACACTACACGAGAGCACGCCGAACTATGCCGGTGGAGTTTTGCTGTAGTTGTCGTACAGTGGTGCTGTAAATGTCGTACAGCGTGGGTGCTGTAAATGTCGTACAGTGTGGGGTTGGCTCGCTACCAATCAGAAATGGCCAAGGGAATTGAAAATGAGAAAAGGGGGTACGGTGCACGAATCCTAATTGGTATTTATATACGTGTGCAGAAAGATTATTTATTAAACTATTTTTATAAATGGTTTTATAAAGAGAGTTTAAACTGACAGGGATTCCCTCACTAGACTGTTTAGTCTAACCCTCATTTTCTGTTTTAAAATATGTTTTTCCAGGACAGAGTTCGTTCGTTAGCAAAAGAAAGGATCAAGTGTAGGATGATGTAATTTAGAAGTTTATTATGTATTTGTTATCTCAAGACTGTTTGGGACCGAATGTGGTTTATTATGAAATCTTTTTATGTATAAATCTATATTATGCAATGTATGTTATTTGAGTATGTTTGGGAAATCGGGATGTTACAAATGGTATCAGAGCCCTAGTTTAAGGGATTTAGGTATTAGTATCTGTACCTAGACTTAAACTGCATGTGAAGTAGGATGTTCCTATTATTTTAGAACCTTGGGATATTAAGTATAACAAGGTCGAAGGAACATCATGTAAGGTAAATTCGAGTTACACCTGGCCAGTGTAATTGTGAACTTACAATTACATGTTTGGACTGGAATACCTTATTATATGGGGTATGTGTTTATGTGTATATTAACCTTGTTGAAATCTACAGAGTGGCAAGTCGGTCTCGACATATGGATAGAGACGAAGACAGGTATATTTATATAAACTCTACACGTGCTAAAGTGCTATTTGAATTCGGTGCAAACCGATTAATTGTGTTTTCAATCTTTTGTTGCTTATTTGCATTAGAAAAGAATTTGATAATTGCGTTGGTAATATAGATAGGAGTGGAGTGCCTATTAAGTTATTTTTGATAATCTTGTTGGAATTTGAGGTAGTAGTAAGTATAGGATGGTGTTGGAATTTGATTTTGTTAAAACTTTCGATTAGGTAATGATAAGTGATCCTTGGTAATTCTGTATATATTGGAATAAGTAGTTATGATGAAAGAAGAGATTGTCGGATGATTGGTTTAAAGTTTTCATTTGTTAACAAATTTTGTATTGGGGATATATGAATTATTTGTGATAAGGCTTAGTAAGAGTGTAGGTTTGGAAGCATTTGGTGTGAAAAGAAGTTGGTTCTAATTTAGTAAGAGTGTAACAAATATTTTGGATGATATCGAAATTAGTATGTTTATTCATTATGATATTGCTTGAGATAAATTTAAGTGAGAAATCAGGGGTAATCGAAACTAGAAAGTGAAGAGCGTTATTGGGAATGATTAGTAAGGAAAAGCCATTAGTGATCAAAGGTGATAACCCGTTATCATATGCGGTTGGATTTGAAAGATTTATCAAGGTGGTAATAAAATTTATTGTATGAGAACGAAAGTGGTTGGTAGTTTAATTTGGAATGATTGATCTAACACTTGCAATTGTTAGCAATTTTCAAATTGAAGGTGCATGTTAGAATTTTGGAAAGATATTGTGAAAGTGTAGAATGTGGCGTTGTGTAAAATTCAGTATTTCAAACGCTAGGTTATGCCTCCAAATGTTAAAGTTTATGTTATAAATAAAATTTCAAATGTGTTAGATGATTTGTGATATATATATAATTTTGTGCTGGATGAGGCACGGTAAAATATTGAATGTTGAAAGAGGCACGATGATATATTTTGTGCTAATCGAGGCACGAGGGGAAATAAAGATGTACTGATTTTGTTAATAAGATGTTTTTATGGTTGTTATATTTTGGGGATGGGTGTATAGTGTGGACCCAAATTGTTTATTATCGTTTTGAAAGATGATGTTAATGATATTTGAGAAATGAAAAAGCGTGTGGTTGTTTCGAGCATGAATGTGATTTCGGATTAACTCGGTTAAATTCCTGATTTGAGGTGTGGTGAAATTATTGGTGAAGTATAATAATTGTAGGAATTGGGTGTGTGCGATTGGTTTAGAGGTGAAAGAAAGCTAGCTCATAGGATCGGTCTAGAGTAAGCACCTCCTAATGAGCTATCCTTGAGGAAACATGTTTTATGTTAAGAAGAGAGTAGAAGAAAATAGTCGAATGTAATGATCGGGGTGAAGGACCATGCGATAGGACGTGGTAGTAGTATGAGAGTGATGTTGTGGCAAGTGTGGAAATCAATTGTAATCTAAGGTTTGTGGTCGGTGTGATTAATGCAAGAAAGTGTTGTCTGTCTTAGATGTATTTTGGATTAGAGAAGTGACGGTAGAGTTGGGGATGACCTATGGAGGAAAATTCAACTACGGATTAAGGTGATACTCCAAGTTGATTTTGTAATCTATTGGGGAGTAGAATGTCGTTATTTTTGGAGGGTTGGATTGTTGGGACATTTTAGAGACAATGATCGAAGACGCAGTGTGTACAGTCAGCCGATGCCAAGTGAAAAGGTAGAGTACTTAGTGTAATTTATTGCTTTCTAGAACATAGGAGTATGTATGCTAGATTGCCTGGTGCTTATTACACTTTGCTGCACGACTATTGCTTGCTAGTAGGAATTTATGCTAGTCCTGATAGGTTGTTAAGTGAATGCCTTATAAGTGGTATACAGTAGAAACTAAATAACCTTAGAATGTTTGATTTAGTTCTATTGCGCAGCTCTTGTTTGAGTCTAACCGTCGTGGGATAGAATCTTTTATTCGAATGTCTATCTGATTTCACACTGTATGCGTCTGTGCATTCGCGAGGCGACTCGTCATGACTAGTGGAGATTCCGTCATAGCAAGGGTAGTAGGATGAGGTGAACCTGGAGTCTAGATGTGTGAATGTTATTGGTATGATTGATCTGAGATAATATACCTTGTTTGTATCACACGGGTTTTCTTTTTGGAATAAGAGTTGTTTTAGTTAGGAGGGTACTAAATTATTGGTATGCGCCTTGGTATTGAAGGGTTACGCTTAGTGAGAGTTCATTCAGCCTTTCCCGTGTTGATTCTGCGGAAGGGTTTAGCCGAAGCAAGTAAGGTTGTACCGTTAGAAAACACCAGATTGGATTGGCGGATTTAAGTTGTAAAAGGGATTTATATTATTAAGTGTTATGATTAGTGTCATGAATTTTTTTACGGAGTTGTGATGAATTCTTTTCGGCTTAGTTTTGTAGTGAAATTATTATATGATGATTTGATAATTATATAAGTTGGGTAAGGTGAGACCGGTGTTGATAAATTTCAATTGCGGAGTGGTTTAAGTGAAACAAATGTCTAAAGGTTTGTGTTAGTATTTTTGGTGCTAAGTTGGAGATGTGAGGAATTGATGTGATAGCGAGTTTGTTATTTTATCAAGAATGAATTAGTATTGATATTTGGATAGAAGTCGGTATGAGTTATGGTGGTGAGGTTATTGAGATAATTGAAATGTTTGAGATTGTGTTTTGCTGATATTCGAGAAATTAAGTTGCTATTTAGACTTTATTTTAATTTGATAAATGATTTGGGGTCAAGTACAATTAAGCATTGAGGTGAGAGTATTGCGGTTATACTATGCTAGTATAAGAAATGGAAAAGATAGAATGAAGTTTACGGGTTCGATAAAATTAAGAAATTTTCTGTGATATAAAGTGATTCGTGTTGAGTATATTCTATTCCATGAAAGAGTATAAGAAATAGGTTGTAATTGCTAAGCAAGTTTTATATTGAAAGTATATGATTACGTTTTAGAGTTAGTATCGTAAAAGTGTAGAACACGACGTTTGTAGTAAAAGGCCGGTGAGGTTAAAAGTAGTATTAGCGTGGTAATTGTCCCGAGTAAGCATAGAATGTTGTGTTATTTGGATTAGATTCGTATGAGTAAAAGTTATTTCTTTTTATGAGATAAGTGAATTTTCGAGTTAATTTGAACCTTCGTTGGATTTGATTATTGTGAAAGTATCGTTGTTTTAATGGGGCGAAATTCTTGCGAGAAATTAAAACTCTTGATGTTTTGGGTTGAAATATTGAAGTAGAAAAAATTGGTAAACTAGAAGCAGTAAAGCGGTCGGTCTAGTAAAAAGTCCTTTGGGAGTTCCGTAAACACTTTGATGTGTTCAAAGAATGTGATATCAATTCGATAATAGTTACCCTCTTTTGTTGCTTGACTGAATTCCGGGACGGAATTCTTTTAAGGGGGGAAGAATGTAATAACCGGGTAATTATCTTAACTTTTATATGATAGTTTTGATAAGAAATTTGAATTTAAGGTGAGTTATGTTATTTGAGGAGGTTTAGAGTAGATTTGGTAGTTTAGAAGTTTAGATGGTCAAGTGTTAGAAGTTGAGGGTTGAATTGGTACTTATGACCAAATTTGGCTACAAACCGACTCATTGGTGTATTAGGATAAGAATTCAGTTTTTAGCAAAATCAATTTGAGTGTGTGAGTTTGAGAGTTTAGAAACAAATCAGAGATATAGAGAGGTAGAGAAGGAATTTGAGAGAAAGAAGGGAGGAAGAAGAAGAAGATTGCTGCAGGTATGTTTCTTTATCTTCTTCATTTTGGTTTAGGGATCTTTGAAATTCTTGAAAGAGTTGTGTCTTATTGAAATCAAAAGAAAGGTAAATGATTTTGGGATGGATTGTTATGAGTCTTGTTCATCCAGTAAAGATTTCTATTGAATTTCTTGTTAAAATTCATATTCTTCCATGGATGGAGTTTTAAAGCTTTTGGGTTTAAAAGTGACAAATCAATGGATGACATTGGATGGATTTTGATGTTTAAAAATGTTGGTATTGGTTTTAAAAGGTTCATAGTACTTAAAATGTTGATTGGGAGGTTTAGAACTGATTTGGGAAGGAATTGAATTGAGAAAAACCTTGGATTTTGAAGAAGAGGATCGTGCAGGTTTGAGGAACAGAAACCCGCGCCGATGGGTGGTGCCGATGGATCGGCGCCGAGCCACTGGCGCCGGGCTCTGTTGGTTTTTCATGTTTTCTGTTTTGTTGGTCATTTGAGTCTAGGGTTGTAGCAGATGTTTGGGGTTTGTTTTGGGGTATTGATAAAGATGTTTAGGAAGTATGGTTAAGTAGTTTAAAACTATTTTTGGTGACGTTCAATTCAGGTGTTCGGTTTGGATAATTGTGAGTTTTGGAGCATACGTTGAGGTGCTATCGCTAAGGTGAGTTTTTATTGTAAAAGAAATGATTTTTAACTGGGAAGCAGTTGAATTTGGATTAAGTGAATGTTCTATCGATATGTGATGAAATGTGATGGTGTGTTTATATTGGTAAAAATATGTGTATGGAAATTGTAGTGTGATTTATAAATAAATTCGTTATATAATGAGATATAAGGTTTATTTATAAAAGTTTTGATTACACTACACGAGAGCACGCCGAACTATGCCGGTGGAGTTTTGCTGTAGTTGTCGTACAGCGGTGCTGTAAATGTCGTACAGCGTGGGTGCTGTAAATGTCGTACAGTGTGGGGTTGGCTCGCTACCAATCAGAAATGGCCAAGGGAATTGAAAATGAGAAAAGGGGGTACGGTGCACGAATCCTAATTGGTATTTATATACGTGTGCAGAAAGATTATTTATTAAACTATTTTTATAAATGGTTTTATAAAGAGAGTTTAAACTGACAGGGATTCCCTCACTAGACTGTTTAGTCTAACCCTCATTTTCTGTTTTAAAATATGTTTTTCCAGGACAGAGTTCGTTCGTTAGCAAAAGAAAGGATCAAGTGTAGGATGATGTAATTTAGAAGTTTATTATGTATTTGTTATCTCAAGACTGTTTGGGACCGAATGTGGTTTATTATGAAATCTTTTTATGTATAAATCTATATTATGCAATGTATGTTATTTGAGTATGTTTGGGAAATCGGGATGTTACACTTTCAAAAGACAGTTTTGTCCTCAAGCAGCAGTTAGACAACTGGATGAAGAGTTCATGAACCTGCAACAGGGAAGTTTATCGGTTCGGGATTATACTGCTCGTTTTCTGGAAAAGTCTCGCTTTGCTGCGTACTATGTTGCCACGGAGGCACTTAAGATGGAAAGGTTTATCTTCGGGTTAAATTCAGAAATCAGAAGTCTAGTGATTGCAAAAGGACCAGATACCTTCTCAGACGCAGTAGATGCCGCGAAAAATGTGGAACGGGATAAAGGAAGAGATGCTAGTGATAAAAGTACCGGAAAAAGAAAATAGGAAGGACCACATTATGATCCAAAGAAGTCCAGATCCTAAAGATTTGATAGTCGTCCACCTTTCAGACCAGCAGAAAGACCTTGTCCAAAATGCAACCGTATTCATCAAGAAAATTGTCAAGTTGATCCTCGAGTTTGTTACAAGTGTGGAAAGACCGGCCATATTGCTAAAGACTGCCGGGTAACTCGATTTTGCTTCTCATGAAATTCTCCTGATCACATTTAGTTTGATTGTCCACGGTGGAGAATACAACAGGGTGGTACATCAGTGAGACCAATGGGTGTTAGGCCGGTAGTACAAATGCCAGAGATACCAAGAGCAAGGGGTCGTGCCTTCCAAATGACAGCGCGAGAGGCGGAGGAAACTCCTGATGTGGTCATATGTATATTTCTAGTAAACTCTACACGTGCTAAAGTGTTATTTGACTCCGGTGCAAACCGGTCATTTGTGTCTCCTTCATTTGCTGCTTATATACATTTAAATCCTAAACTGTTAGATCATGCGTTAATGGTAGACACTACAAATGATAATCAAATATCGGTTAGAGAGGTATTTGATAGTTGTGTTATAGATATAGATGGGTGTAGAGTACCTATTCAGTTATTTCCTATAGCTTTGATCGAGTTTGATGTGGTAGTGGGGATGGATTGGTTGGCCGAGAATCAGGCTAGTATAGTTTGTGATAAGAAGTTGATTAATGTTGTATTACCTGAGAAGGGACCGGTAGTGATTTATGGTGACCGTAGAAATCATCAGTCTTGCCTTATATCTATGTTGAAAGCTCGTAAGTGTGTCAGCAAAGGATGCCCGACTTATTTAGCTTATGTGATAGATGCTAAGCTAGAAAAGAATAAATTGGAAGATATTCCTGTCGTGTGTGAATTTCCGGATGTTGTCCCAGAAGATTTGACTAGTCTTCCGCCCGTTAGACAAGTAGAGTTTGGTATAGATTTAATTCCTGGAGCCGCTCCTGTTGCCCGTGCACCGTATCGTCTGGCACCTCTAGAGATGAAAGAAATGATGATGCAACTGCAAGATCTATCCGATATGGGCTTCATCAGACCCAGTACGTCACCGTGGGGAGCACCAGTTCTGTTTGTGAAAAAGAAAGACGGGTCGATGAGAATGTGTATTGATTATGGAGAACTGAATAAGCGTACGATCAAGAACTAGTATCCGCTTCCTAGAATTGATGACCTCTTTGATCAATTAGTTGGAGCTTGTTACTTTTCCAAGATTGACCTAAGATCCGGTTATCATCAGTGAAAGGTTAAAGAAGATGATGTTCTGAAAAGTGCTTTTCGCACAAGGTATGGTCACTATGAATTCCTAGTGATGCCTTTCGGACTGACGAACGCCCCAGCTGCCTTTATGGATTTAATGAATCGGGTATGTAAGTCGTATCTCGATAAATTTGTTATTGTGTTTATCGATGATATCCTTATCTATTCCCGATTCGAAGAAGAGCACGCTCAACACCTTCGTTTGATTATTGAATTGTTGAAAAAGGAATAGTTGTATGCCAAATTTTCTAAATGTGAATTCTAGTTACGAGAAGTTCAATTCCTTGGGCATGTAGTTTCAGAGAAAGGCATTCAAGTTGATCCGATGAAGGTGGATGCAATTGAAAAATGGGAACCGCCGAGAACGCCAACCGAAGTACGAAGTTTTCTGGGTTTAGCCGGTTACTATCGAAAGAATATAAAGTTATACTTATTATGGTTTGTAATGAAATACTTATTATGGTTTGTAAAGACTAAGGGACCGTACATGTTATGTAATGTATCTTTTATTATGAAACAATGTTATGTAAAATATGTTATTTGTTGTATGTTTGGGAACCGGGTTGTTACAACAGCTCCAGTGGTACAAGAAAGTGCTCCAGTAATGCAAGTGCAAGCCGATGGCAGAATCAGGGATCCTGTACTTGAAGTTGAACTAGAAATTTATCAAGAAGTGATTAATGCCGAACCAAGGTATGTGGCTACAGGTGAACGAGTCTGGATTCTGATTCCTTTTCAAGAAAGCATAAGGAGAGACCTGTTTGTTAAGGATGTTCAAGGGATCGACCTCGAGAAGGTGTACGGAGTTGAAGATTGGCCGTCACTCCAAAAGATCGAGTTCTTACATGTAATGGGCAACAAAGACCAAGAAACAGATGCCGTAAGATCAGATAGTGTGATTGTGAAGGTGCTGAAGATTGAGTCAAACAAGCTTTCAAAGGTCTGGTACCCGGTGTTTACTGTTAGAAGATCGAATGGTACTGAATGTGTCTTCTCTGAGGCAGATTTCAAAAGCTTAAAGCTAGACGACCTTCTAAGCCTCTACAATTCCCAAGCCTGCATCCCAGATAAGAATGTTGAGTGGTCCTCCGCTTATCAAAGTGTGAAGAGGTTCATGCGGAATATCCTGAAATTCTCTTATCTTACGGATTTCCAAATGGCCTTGGAGTCACGGCAAGCCCGAGTCAACTTAAGAGCACCGAACCGGTGTCTGTCTGATATTCAAGGTATTCCTGCTTATACCGTTCTGAGGAAACCTGAGATTGGAGTGGTTTACAGCAATCAAGCCTCAAAGAAGAGATTTTCTAGAACCTGTGAAGCCAACAATGTCAGTGACGGTACATTCAAGATTATCCAGGTTCACCTTGAGAGTCGACTGCGTCTGGATGCAAGCGGTGAAGTGAAGCTGAAAGACAAGGAGAATGAACTGATTAAACAAGGCCTGGATGCTATTACATACCGGAAGGAGTACCGAAACGCACTAAGGAGATTTGAGATCATCTTCGGGATTCGAAAGAAGCACGTGGTTCCGGTTGACGTCTAAACTCTTTGCCTCTACATTGGTATAAAGGGGGAGAATGTCAGTGCCTAATATTCTAAGTTGTACCATGTAGAGGGACTAATTCTGTAATTGTAATGTTACCAAGTATATAAGGTAACTTTACCCTAGATTTCTAATAAGGTCATTCATTTCATTTTCTCTCAAGTACACACACACTCTACATTCTCTCTACATTCTCTCTACATTCTCTATTGTACTTGAAGGATTGATCATCATTGATATATATGGATGGCAATCTGATTGATTGTACTGTTTGATTACTTGTTCTAGGATCACAAAAGATTTTAATAAGGTATGTATAAATTATATTCTCTAAAAAAATGTTATTTGTTATTACATATTTCGTCTTTTATATATTGTTGGGTTTGTTGTTATCCTACGACAATTGTGTTTACGTTTAAATTAGATACATTCAAATAGAATTTTGATATTTTGATATTTTGTGATTACATGATCAATTTTTTTTCAAATTTAAGTTCCATTGACATTAACCATTTATACGTGATTTATAATTGCGTTAAATTTAGACTATTTCAAAAATAATTTGCTAATATTGTCATTTTTTTGACAATTTATGATGTTTATGAGTTCATCCTCAAAAAATTCATCAAAGCTCTTTTCATTGTCAATTGTCGAAATATTTTTTTATTGAAAAGTTTCTTAGATTTATTTTGTAAAAAGTAAAAAGTTTTTTATTTATAGATTTTCATTTTAACTTACGCATTGTTTATTTATAAGGTTTAAAAAAATAGTTCTACGTTTTATATTTTCATAGATGATATTGCATTTGAGAGAATTTGAAATATTATTAATTATTTTCTTCAACTTATGAATTAATTTAAATTAAAAGTTTATCATTAATAAATATACTTTTTATTTTCTAAACTCAACACATTGATTACTATTTTTTTTAATTTACATAATAAATATGAATAAAACTTTTTACTGCTTTTTTATCAATTAAAATGTAACGTTTATTTACCCTTATTTTTAATTTACAACAATCAGTATAATTAAAAACTATTTTAATTTTATATGAATCTGTTTATTAACAATTTAATTTATTATTTTAACAATCAATGTAATTAAAAAATTAGTTTTATTTACCATTTATATTTTATTTACACAACAATCAATACATAAATATATTATTATAAGCTAAAAGAATATTAATTGGCATTTTAAAAATGTTTTGATGATTGTTTTTATTTGTATCCTATTTTTAGTTTTTTAAATCTGTATATCTGATTAATTGATTAAAATTTTCATGTATGTTATGATTATTATAATATAACTATATCTCATTAATTGATCTAACTATTCATATTCTTCTTTTATTTCTTATGAATCAATATACATAAATGAAACACTTATGAGAGTTAATACTTTAAATTAATATATATGATAATATTTATATTTTTTTCTCTTATTTTGATTTATTTTTAATCTAAACTCAACACATTAATTTCTAAAACTTTTCAATTTCACATTTTATTACATAACAATCAATATCATTTTTTAAAACTTTTATTATACTTTATTTCAATGACAATCAATATAATCAAAACTATTAGTATTGTGATAATACATATTCTGAATTATTTTCTCATTAATTGAAGAAAATTATCATTAAAAGCAATAAAAATATTATTTTATTGATAATAATATATTAAGCAAAGTTAAACACGAAATTTAATGAGATAATATTTTTGTTAGAAAATATATAATTAAGTTTGGATTAAATTAAACCAATCGTTCAATTCTACCATTAATTACAAAAAAACTATCATGTATGTGTGTGTGTATATATATATAAATATATGTTATAGTTCCACTAACTAAATTTTAATGATTTCTACAAATAATTTGTATAATGTTTGTTGATTATCATGTTTAACAATTAACATATATCATATGAACAATCTTCATATTGCTACCAAAGTTATTCACACTACCGCGCAACGCAATGTTGGTCCCGGAAGGGTTATACAAGTTTGTAGAAGGGGGGGGGGGGGGGGGGGGGGGGGGGTTGAATACAAACACACTATTTTTGTTTTTCTAAATTGTTTATTGGTATATATCAAACAATTTACAACTTGTTGCGGAACAAGATTAAGGAATAAACCTAATCTAAACAAGTTAAGAGAATCACTAAGATTTCTTGCACTAGAAATAAGATAGAGAGACATTAAGAATACTAAGGATAATATTCTAACACACAGATTTAGCAAGAGAAGGAATGGCCGAGCTCTTCATTTATGAAGTAGAGTTTCCTTTATATATTGCATGCATTAAATTGTAACAACCCAATTCCCATATACACAACAAATCACATAATGTAACATAACATCGATATAACAAAAGAGATATCATATTACAAGTACGGTCCCGTAGTCTTTTACAATCAAAAGAAACCATCCTACTACAAACTTTATACTAAATATATACATAACATTTAGTTATTAAGTTACAACTGCTAAACATGCCAAATTCTTCGTCATATAATCCTTCACAAAAGCCATCCATCTCTTACTCTAATTACTTGCTCTTAAGCGATCCACCACCTGGAAAACATATTTTTAAAACAAAAATGAGGGTTAGACCTAAGGGTCTAAGTGAGAAAAATCCCTGTTAGTTTGAAATCATTTATATAACCTTTATTTATATAAATCACACAACACTATCAAATATATCAATTTGAACTCACACAACATATACCTTCCCTTCTCATTCTCATTCCTCCTGGCCATATTAGTTGGTTGCAAGCCAACTAATGAATTTACAACGCTGCACAACATCTACAGCAAAACAACGCTATACGGATTCTATAGCCAAACACACCGGTCCTAAGCCCGGCCAACGTATTATAACACATTATAATACTCATGTAAATATAATACCTCAATATATTATAATTCACATATACCATACATATAAACACATAATCACCAATTATCACATTCCCAAACCATACGTATATGTATTCCAGTTAAAATACTTTTAAAGTAAAACTCACCTATTTTGATTATAACACACCCTCGCAAGCTCCTTTCACAATGGTCTTATCTCTTACCACGACTCCACATAATCTGAAACAATTTAAGGCACATACACCTCTTTACTAGCCAACATATAAAGCCTACCAGTTGCTGTTCTCAACTGTATCACTAAACTTAACAGCTACCGGGACTACACAGAGTACCGGGGCTTCTCAGTACCGGGACTCCTTGGTGCCGGGACTTCACAGTACCAGGACTCTTTGGTACCGGGAGTTGGCAATACCGGAAGTTAGTAATACCGGGAGTTCACTATACCGGAAGTCGACACTACCAGGAGTTGACCATACCGGGACTCCACACTACCGGGAGTCGACCATACCGGGAGTCTACCGGGACTTCCCGGGACTCTCAAGAACACAGTCGGTTCCATTTTCTCAGAAATCGATTGAAATCTATACCAATCAATGAAATCGTAACTTCTAAACCGATATATATATCTTCTATTACTGATTACCAACACAAAATATAAAAGAGCTTACCTCCAAATCGAATCCAACCCAATTGATTGATGCTCTAACCGTAGGTTTCGTTCACTGCCTCTTTTCCCCTCCAGAACTCCCGCATACACACACACTCTTTCTATTTTAGGTATCTGATGAGTGTAGAGGCTTAAGAGATAGTATAGGTCCAACTTACCTTCTTGGCTCAAACTATTCCAAAATGACCCAAAACACCCTTAACCTTATTACTTATCTCAAACTTAACCAAATCATTACATCTTATGGTTAAGTTAAGTTAACGGATAGATAAAATATCTAACGGACTTACCCGGGGTATTACATAAATGCACAACAATACAACTTTACACGTGACATCAGCTGGTTGGTTGCATGTTTTGACCTTGGTAGACAACCCAGTAGCCGCATGGTGAACATTGTAGAATCAGAGTTCGTTGTACGATTCTGGACAAAAGAGATGTACGTTCTGACATTATCGTACGGAGGCGTGCAAGGGGGTAAGACAAAAGTAACTTATAGAGGAAGACTTCATGATCAGCGTTGGCGCAAACTATTCCAAAATGACCCAAAACACCCTTAACCTTATTACTTATCTCAAACTTAACCAAATCATTACATCTTATGGTTAAGTTAAGTTAACGGATAGATAAAATATCTAACGGACTTACCCGGGGTATTACATAAATGCACAACAATACAACTTTACACGTGACATCAGCTGGTTTGTTGCATGTTTTGACCTTGGTAGACAACCTAGTAGCCGCATGGTGAACATTGTAGAATCAGAGTTCGTTGTACGATTCTGGACAAAAGGGATGTACGTTCTGACATTATCGTACGGAGGCGTGCAAGGGGGTAAGACAAAAGTAACTTATAGAGGAAGACTTCATGATCAGCATTCGCTGAATAAATCTTTATCAGCGAGTGATAAAGTTCAGCGTTCGTTGAAGTCTTCTACTTGAAACTTATTCACGTTGAGTGGACAGATCTTGGCTTCGTTGATATCCGCATCAGTTCATTAGTAGACTTGTCGATGGTTCTTTGGCTTGATCTTCGACTTTAGCGTAGAACATAATTGACGTGAAACTTGTCTTCAGGGATCATAAGTAAACAACTAAAACTATCAACGATCATGACACGGGGTTTTGACACCCCGCGAACCTTACCGCAAGTGTACGGGTCGAAGTCAAGTAATAGTACTTTAGAAGTACGAGTATCGAATCACGGGGAACTAGGAACTAAGTATCACAATTACTACAATCGCTGTTAACTGAACTATCGAATTAAGAGATTGGTTTTAGACTACTTAATTATACTAAATAAAATAAAATCAAACACAAGACAAACAGAACAGCTTTGAAGACTTTGATAGAGAGAAAAGTTGAGGGTTGGAAATCCAATGGTTCTCACATACAAACGTCAGACTCAACTCAACTACCAGTTATTCCTATCAATGAATGCCCAATCTTGATCTAATCGTTGTTCTCTCTCGAGTTACACCGATTTTATTTGCAAAACATGGTTCCTTTTTCAAACAACCGTGATTTCTATTTTGAAAACAATAGTTTTATCTTTCGATCACAACATATAGGGTTCAAAACGTATTAAGCTTAAGATTCAAACGGGACTAAGATTTACTCGGTATATCTCTATCCTTTCTTACCTTAGACATGCAATTTCTAATTCTATTTCTCAATTACTTCTCTCGAACATTAATTGAAAACAATAAGACAATTGTAAGGTAGCTAATCTCACAAAAGCATTAAACACAAAATTGCATTCATTCATTAAAGAGGAAAACTGATAAAGGTTTCAAATCATCTGTTTACAAGTTTAAATCACATTCATTCCAACCCCCAACATGAACCGGTTAGTTCATGTCGGTGGTGGATTCAAACATAAGAGAAAAGGATGCAAAATTGTATGTAAACATGATCAAATGTGAAAGATGAAATCGTGATAACAAGTGATGAAAACTCCCCCTTCTCGTGTTCGTCTCTACGTTCCGTGATGAATGTATCCGTGATCGGCTATCTAACGTGGCTTCGAGGACTCCGAAAAATCGCCTAAAATCGCCCCTGAACTGCTCCCGATCGTCTGCCGTCTGAATGATATAGAATAATGACCTAAACCCCGGAATAAAATACTGATTTTCGACAAACAGTGAGTTACGCGACTTGCTGCGCGACTTGCAAGTCGCGTAACATGTCGCGCGTGTCTTTTATACTGCGCGGGTCGTTTTCTGGTTCGCGGGTCGGGTCCTGGTTCGGTCGCGGGTCTTGGGCTTGGCTTTTGGGCTCCCGTTAGGCTTCGTTTTGACTCGTTTTGGGCTCTTTTTAGCATCTTTCTCGAGAAATGCCGCCTTTTAGCTAACCTGCATAATTCACTAGATAGACCGTAAAATACACGCCTTTTTACTTGAATACAAGCCAATCTCGTTGGTTTGAGAACTGAAAATAACGCCAAAAAGTGGCGTTATCAACAACCCCAAACCGAGCGTTGCTTGTCCCCAAGCAATTTAGCGATAAAATAGAATAAAAGCACACAGTGAATTTAGTAATGACTGCACAATTCCCAATCGGTACCAAGTGATGCATCGGTGATTTCCCATACCCGTGAATGTCTATCTCACTCTCGCCTCATTCTTTATTTTGTTTGATCTATGACCTTCCATTGGGGGTTGAACTCTTGACTGTTCCGATTACATTAAGGTTAGACTAAGTCCAAACACACTAGGGAAAACATTTCGCCTCGACCCTACCTCACGGAATACTCTCTTTGCACTTGAACCTAGGTTATCGCTCGTGTTGTCATGTTTACGGAGGTTATGTGCAAGAATACGCAATAATTGCATGACAACTCTATTGAAAGACGCACAAATGTCCAAAAGTTCGATCTCAGAAAGAAATCAAATAGCAAGACAGGGAATATTAGTAAAGGTAGTCGTAGACCGTAATCACATCTTCCAAAAGATCATCCAGGTCTTTACAAGGGTTGTAATGGGGCTAAGGTTAAGGCTATGAAACGAAGGGTAAGAAAGGATCAAAAATCCTCGGTGTGTCAATCATTGGCAATTCCTGAACTCTCGTTGCTTCACATTCGCTTACTCGACCCTTTTCGTCATTATTGGAGTCGCATTGACTCTCTTATTTTTCAGCTCTAACTATTATCTAAATAACTGTATTATTATAATATAGTTTTTTTTTAAGTTGGGACTTCATTGGTCCTCTTTTCTATTTCGTGGGTTACATTGACCCAATTTATTCTCATGACTGGCCTGTTCTATTCTTTTATGCTCTATCTCGAGTAGTTCATTACTGCTTCCGATTGACACACTTAATGGTGGGTTTAGAAAGAATTAAGGTGCGTGTTTGGCTGCAAAGGGGGTTATGGATACACACAAACGGGTGAAAGGGAACGATAGCTAAAAATGGTTTAAAAATAAAACACATAATGCCTGGAATCATATCTTAAGGTCCACACGATATGGTCTATTATACCCTTACCTAATATCCCGATGTTCGTCTTTGCTACTCAATGCAATAATGTAGCGAGATCATTCCACATTCACGACAAGGAATTCGAAAAGTGTATAAGAATTAAATGTATGAATCCCTCGAAATGAAAAACGTCTTTAAGGCTCAAAATCTCACTATCGGGTGGTCTCCACAAATGTCCCTAGTTATGCCATTTCCCGGTCCTTCCCTAACGGTCACGTCACTATCATAAGGTTCTTCCCACAATGGTTGGTCTCAATCATTCAAGACAAAAATTTTAGCTATGTGATCTAGATACTCAGAAATGTAGGAAATCTACGTGCATGAGCTTGGGCCCGATTGGGCAACCCCAAACCTTACCCACACATTGTCCCCAATGTGCAAGCAAAGTCGTAGGTGATGCGACTCAATCATTGTGCAGTTATTACAGTTATCAAAAGGACGGACAAGGCATTACATAGCAAGCAAAAAGAAATCCCAACTTTCTAAAATGGGCACCCCAAACCTAGGCCGTGGCCTAGGTTTGCCAATAAAAGCCAACCCCAAACCTCGGTGAAACTGAGGTTTGCACAGGGTTTAAAGAATTGAGTGTGTAGGTGATGAAAAAGACAAGGCACCCCAAACCTAAGTGACACTTAGGTTTGTTGCATCTCGATGAACTACTCAAAATTGATCATCATACACCACTCATTAATTAGCAAGGCTTATAACGTACCTGTTTCGCCCGGACGGAGGATGATTCTTGAAAGGTTGAACACTTAGAGGGGAAAAAGAGAACATGCAAAACAAAACAAAGAAAAACAAAGCACAAGACAAAATACTGGAAAAGAAACATACAAAGCAAGAAAGGAATAAAAACTGCACGAAAAACAAAACGAAGCAACAGGGACTTACGCGGTTTAGCCCGCGACTTGCAAGTCGCGTGGCAAACCGCGTAACCTACTGTTTCAGAAAACCAACAGAGGATCTGTTAGCTTTATTTAGCCCCCAATTTATATGAATGTTTTATAAAGAAATACTTTAAAGTAGTGTAAGGGCTTATTTGTATTTGTTGAGTGTCAAGGGCTAATATTGTAAATAACCAATTGTTGTTTTTGGTTATAAAGTCTTGACTTAGAGTTTATTAGGTCAAGCCTCTCTTTTACATTTCATACGTTTACTGATAGAGAGAAAGCTTCAAAAGAGAGAGTGTTCATCAATCCTATCTTGTAAACTCCTCTCAATCATTCAATATATTGCTACTATTATTGTTACATGATGGGTTCCAACAATTGGTATCAGAGCAAAGACAATTATTGATTCAAAGTTCAGACACAACCTCTTCGAATTCAGCCCCTGATCAGTTCAATAAACGCAGAAGTAAGAGGAAGCTCAATTCGATTTTTGCTACTTCATCCCAGAATCTGTCTATAGCAGCCCTGGTAAGCGCGAACAGTAGATTTCTAGGCTGATTCATCACAGGTTCGAACTTTTAAGTTTAACTCTTGAATTCTTATGTTCAAATAAGTTAACCTAAACTACTGAGTTTGACCTAACTGTGTTTAAAAAGTCAGAAATTAATCTGTGTTTGAACTGTAAATTTGAACCTTTGTGATATCAACATTATATCTGTGTTTTAAACCTTTGAATCACCATTAAAATTGTCTCACGATCTCTCAAGTAACATTTTTAAAAGAGTGCTTATCTTTTTATTCCCTGTTTTCATTTAAATGGCAGACTCTAAATGCTCCACATCAGGTCGTTCTAATATTCTTGATCTCAATTTCTATATAAGAGAATGTGGACTTTTGACTCAGGAGAAAGAAAAGCTTATTCTTGAAAAAACCAAGCTTGTTCTTGAAAAAGACAAGAGGGATAAGATTAGAATTGCTGAAGTAAGTATGCCAAGACTAAGATTTAGTTGTGATGCAGATTATAAACACTATTCTAAACTTAGTTCCAGTTTTCGCAAAATTATTCCTAATCTTGAGAAAGAGTTGGATGAAAGGAACAAAAGCATTCTGATCGATTCAGAAAAGATTGCAAAGCTTGAAGAATCAGGTAAACTCTTAACCCGTGAAAATATTGAGCTGGAGAGAAAACTGTCTGGTTCAGAAAAGTTTTTTGAAAAAGAGAAAAATAGACTTGAACTTAAATGTTTAACATTTTCTAATCTGGTTTCACATTTTAAAAAGGTTGTGGTCTGTGAAAGAGAGAATTTTGAAAAGAAGAAATCTGTTTTTGAAACAAAGTCTGTGGAGTTTTCTTGCAAAATCTCATAATTACATAAAACTCTTGAAAAAGAGAGAAAAGTGTCTGATTTTGAAAGAAAAGAATCTGAACAGTTGAAGGTTCAAAGATTTCAAGAATTAAGTCAAAAAGATGACTTTGAAAGAGAAAGAAGGATTTTTAAAACCGAAATATCCAAACTTACAAAGAGACTCTCTGATTTGTCAACTGAGATCATGTTGGAAAAGAGATGTAAATCTGATCTCCAAAAGATGTTTGAGGTAAATTTAAAAGAAAAGAATGATTTAGCTAAAAGGCTCAAGGAATTTGACTTTGCAGACTCCAAGTGTTCACTTAAAACAACTTATTTTTTCCATGATCGTAGGCTAGACAACTCAGTTAATCAAGCTTTTAGAAGAGTGAAAATGGTTTGGATAGTGAAAGGCTCTAAACTTGTTCAAAATGTTCAAAAGCCATTCATTTTTGTTGCGTATGACAAGATCAACAAAGCATTTCATGCAAATTCTAACAAAATAGGACCCAATTGGAAATGGGTACCAAAAATTGTTTGATCTGTCTTGCAGGTACACGGACTCCTAAACACATCAGTTTAGGACTCAATCTTCAGTTGAATTGGACTCTTAAACACTCAGTTTAAGACTCATCCTTCAAAGGCAATTGATTTCTGTGCACAACAGTACAGAACTCAGTCCTAAATGGCTTATTGGATTTCTGCACATATCTGGATTCAGATCAAGACAGGGGTTTATTGTTCAAAATTGTTTAAAAATCAATTTGTTGTTTTTGAGAAATTTTTTCTCGAAAAAGTTCAGTTTACTGTGGTGTGATCGAACTCATACTTGTAGGTGTTTTTAGTAGAAAACATTTCCAGAGAATGTGTTCAGAATCACATTTCGAGTAACCCTGTAAAATTTCATTGCAAAATTCTTATTTTTGAGCAAGTTATGGTGATTTGAAGTTCTGAAAGTTCAAAAAAAAAAATCACAAAACCCAAGTTGCAAAATTTCGTTGCAAAATTTCGTTGCAAAATTCTAAGTTTTGAAAGAGATTTCATGACTAATCTAAGCTTAAGCTGAGAAGGAACAACAGCTTAACAAATCAGAAAGAAAGCTCTTTCAAAAGCTGCTGTTCCAATGTGCAGAGCTTAACAGACAAGCTGCTCTTCCATTCAAATCAGAAAAGTGAATTCAGAGCTTAACAGATTCATGTCAAATTTTGTGCAGACTTAAGTCATCAAAACTTCATCAAGGCTGTGCAGACATCAAGCTTTGTTGATTCAGAGTTTGTATATGTAATTAAGAAGTTTTATGCAGACATAACAGTTCTCTGTGTTTATTTTGTCAATATCTGCTACTGCTATGTTTGATGCCTCTAGTTGATGCTTATTGATCTTAAAAGTGTGCTATATCTGATTTTAAATGGATGCTTAATCTGCTGTTGTTCATGCTTAATCTGCTGGTTAAGCTGCTGCTATGTGTTGTGTGAAAAAAAAGGAACACATCAGAAGATCTGATTGGGCTCAATCAAAACTCAGATCAGAATGTGTACAGCTATTTGATCAAAATCTGACTATGTACAGATTTTAATTGCTTGTACAGCTGCTGTGTAGAATAGGCTTAATACAGAAACAACTCACATCTTTTCTTAATCTGATGTCAAGTGCTTAATCAGACCTCATTTTCTACTTCAAACTCTAAATTAGCTTTTTCATGTGAATCTGATCAGGTTTTGCTTTCAAACAGATCGGAGAATGCTCAAATATGCTAATCTGTGTGCTATCATTAACTTTCAGACTTTTAAGACCAGAAACATGTTGTGCTGATTTCTTAAAAGCTTAACAGCTTAATGAGTTTAACCTATCAGCTGCTGTTCAAAAGTCTAAGAAAGCTGATCTAGCTGCTGCTGTTTGAGCTTATTGTACACACTTCTTAATCCATCCAAACTAAGCAGGCCTCTATAAGCTGATTGATGTTAAGTAGCTGAATAAGCAGCTATGAAACTGTTTGCTGCTGCTGATTTTATTTTTTTGTCTGCTTATGCTGTATCCAAATAGTCCAGATGAGCAGAATTTTGAAAAAATTGAAGCAAAGTGTTTCTTTTTAAGCCTGGTTCAGAAGTCTCAAAAGTGCAGCAGATTAAGATCAAGAGTGCTGAACTCAAATCGTTGTTGATTAAGCTCGGATTAAGTTGCTGCTTCTGTTAAGCACAGTTGTTGCTGCTGTTAATCGCTGTTGCTGCTGTTAAACGTTGCTGCTGCTGTTAAGCACAGCTGCTGTTGCTGCTGTTAATCGCTGCTGCTGCTGTTAAGCACAGCTGTTGCTGCTGCTGTTAATCGTTGCTGCTGCTATTAAGCACACCTGCTGCTGCTGCTGTTAAGCACTATTGCTGCTGTTAGGTGATGCTGTTGTTTTAGAGAAGCTGCACACTCACAGAACTTGAACTAGAAGCTTCACAGAAGCTGTTAAGGGAGTAGAGAATCAGACTTTGCTGCTGTCCAGGTTAAGCAGCAGATTAAACGGCTGTCTATGATGTGAAAAAGATGTGCAAACGATTCAGAAGCTAAAATTTGCTGCTGCTGTGTCCACAGAAACTTCCGACCAATGATCAGAGGTCATCCAAGTTCCATCAGAGGCTACACAGAGGATGGTTTAATTTTTTTTAGGCATGCACAGAGCTTAAGAGTGACAACTGGTTATGTGGTATTAAAAAAAATGCTCCAAAGAGCTTGATTCTCTTTAACAGAAGTGTTATGCAGAGCTTATCGAGAAGTTACAAACGGCCAAATGGACAGAAGCTATCCAGATCCTACACAGAAGTTATGTGCACCACAGAGACTGCTATGTACAAGGCTGATCTCGTTTAGTAGCATTCAGAGTTTAAAAAGTGCAGTTGTGTAGTAGCTTAGTCAGATGTGAAATATGAACAGAAGTTGTGCTCAGAGCCTCTGTGCACGGGCAGGTTCAGAAGCATATCACAGAGGCCCTCTTAAGTTTTTGTACAGAGCCTCTGTAAGACATGCACAATCATACTTAAATCCTTATGTGCAAAAGTTCAGAAGATGCTCTCTGCAGAAGCTGTGCAGAAGCTTCTTGATGTCAAATATCTTGTGGCTTGTTGGTTAAGTCCTCTTTTATTCAACGCCATGGCTGAGTAGTGTGTACTGTAGTGGTTTTTGGTAATTCGACATCAGTTCTATGCAACTTAAAACTTGGCAGAGAGATTCTGTGCAGGCCTGCATATCGAAACAACCAGCAATAAAGAAACCAAGCAGCAGAGACCTCAGAAGATATTGTGCTTCGATATGTGTAGAGATGGATGAAAAGTTCGAAAGATTGATTCATTATGCACAGAAGCAGATCACAGAACCTCTGTGAGTGTCCATTAAGCCAATATCCAGAAAGCTTGTTCATTACAGTCCAAATTAAGAAGCAGAAAAAGTTGTTGTCCAGTTTAATGAAGATTCAGATGCAGCCATTAAGCTGCTCATTAAGCCACTGCTGATACAGAAGATTAAGCAACTGCTGCTTCAGAGTGTCTTTAAGAACAATGATCGTGTCAAGTGTAGCTGCTGTCCAGACTTGTCAAGTGCAGAAGAGGCCTCTGAAGTTGAACTATACAAAACATCATTCACAGAGGTCAATGCAGAGCCTGTCTCGTGGTTTATGCTGTGCAGAGGTCAACTACAGAAGCTTTGCGGTTGTGCAGAACCTCTGTAAGGCAGATCACAGCGGCTAACCACAGAGGTGGCTCATAGTATTCAGAAGCTATTTAGAGTTGGTGCAGAGCCTCCATAAGGCTCTATAGAGACAGTTGTACACAGAAGCAAAAGCACATCACAGAAGCAGCCTCTGTGGGACACCGCGACCAAACCTCTGCCGCACGTGACCTCTGCTGACCAACCTCTATGGTACTGTTCACCACAGAGCCTCTGTAAAACCCGACAGAGCCTCTGTGGACTGAACCTCTGCGACCGAACCTCAGAGCCCGATTTTTGTTTACTTGCTGTCAGCTTTGCGCTGCTTCAGAAACATGCGCATAACTTTTGACTCGGTGCTCCAAATTACTCGATTCCAGTTGCATTGGAAAGATAATTCACAGACGCACGACTTTGATGTTTTGAGTTTTCTCAAATTCAGTGATCTGATATGCCTAATTTACTGTCAAAGTTAGCGGATACTTGCTGGATCGAAAGCAACACTTCACTATCTCCATTGCCATAATCAGATCAGATTGAAGTTGCTTCTATACACATCAGTATAGAACCAGGACTTCAACTGAATGTTGTTTCTACACACATAAGTGTAGGACCAGTACCTCAACAGATCAGACTTTGACTGGTATTTCTAATCTCTAACCCCCAGCACCATGTTTCCTTTTAATTTGAATTAACTGTGCTTTTGATATTCCTAACAAATGAGGAATCATCAAAGATGATTACCAACACCTTTTTATTTTTACAGGATATCTGATTTCAAATTGCACTTAAATGAGATTTAATGCTCAATTTGAGGGGGAGAATGTCAATCTGACCATGTATATCCAAAGGTAAAATTCTAAATCTTTAGATTCATCATTTCTAGAGAATGGCCATCTTTAGAATGATAAAACCTCTTTCAAATGGTCAAACCACTTCTACATGCAAAATGCTTTATCTGCTATAGAAATTTGGATTTTAAATGTTTTTCTGAGACTACAAGTAGTCAGTGTGTGGAACAATCCAACCTCTAGGACAACAATTTCATGGGATAAATGTGTGAGCTTTATAGAACTTCTATGGATCACTTAAACCTGTGTTTCCTACCAAAGAAGTAAACCTTGAGTGTTTGAGAGGTGAAGGGTCTACATCAAAGAGTGGGGGAGATAACTCATCTGAATTTTTCTCATTGTGCTTGAGAGGTAAAATTTAAAAAGAGAGTTTGGTTAGATGTGAGCTACATGATAAAAAGAAAGAGGGTGTGAGAACAGAGTCAAAAGAAATATACAACTCTGCACTATCTTTTTCTGAGCCGGGCAAACCACATTTCTGATTTATCACAAATTTTTGGTGATTGTCATTGAAACAGGCAATTAGCCCATGCCAACTCTTGAATTAACCCCACCAGCTACTCACTTCCTTCTCCACAAGGAACTGTTTCACTTTTCCACGGGGAAGCAGCACATATGCTATCTGATCTTTCTTTGGAAGGTTGGATATTGAAAAGAAGGAAAGTTGCCCCACCTTCACACTTCACTCATGCACATTGAGTCTGTGGAAACCTGTTATGTCCAAACAGTTTACACACTTTTGAGCTTAATAGATAATATTCTATTTTTCTTCCACACAATATCACGAATCTTTGTGATTCCACATGCTTATCTATGTGATATTGCCAAGAACAGTTTGAGAAGTTTATTTTTTAATTTACTTCAATGATAACTGGAAGTCCTGTCAGAGCTTCATCATTGCCAACTCTGAGCATAGGCCACACAATTTTTTTAATTGTTGTGATAATAGTTGCTATTGTGCTTCTATGTTAGATGATTACCCCTGGTTACTTATTCTTTAATGCAGATTCTCATGAGCCGAATATGCTTGATACTCAACCATCTTATCAGTTTATCTACCAACGACTATTACTCAAACTGGTTATACAAGCTTCCGCACTTTAAATCGTTCTCTGATTCTTTGAGTTTAATCTATGGGAGATAACTGGGATCTGAAAAGCAAAGCAACATTCAAGGGGGAGTATGCAACGATCAAGGGGGAGTTAAAGAAGAAATTGAAGCAACTGACATCGTGGAAGATCTGGAAAATAAGACTCTTGCAAGACTTGAAGATTGACACACCAACGCCTCTAAAGAAAGCAAGGGGGAGACTACTAGATGATGCTTTCTTTATAAAACATTAGGGGGAGATTGTTAGCTTTATTTAGCCCCCAATTTATATGAATGTTTTATAAAGAAATACTTTAAAGTAGTGTAAGGGCTTATTTGTATTTGTTGAGTGTCAAGGGCTAATATTGTAAATAACCAATTGTTGTTTTTGGTTATAAAGTCTTGACTTAGAGTTTATTAGGTCAAGCCTCTCTTTTACATTTCATACGTTTACTGATAGAGAGAAAGCTTCAAAAGAGAGAGTGTTCATCAATCCTATCTTGTAAACTCCTCTCAATCATTCAATATATTGCTACTATTATTGTTACTTGATGTATCTGGGTTCCAACAGGGTCCCGCGGCTTGCTGCGCGGTATACAAACCGCGTGTAAAGCCGCGTATGTCCCTGTTTCAAAATATTTTTGGCTTTTTTCGATTTTTCGATTTTTATGGCTTTTCGGAAATAAAAAAAACACGCAAAGTAAAAAAAATAAAAGGAAACAAACCTTGGTGGGTTGCCTCCCACCCAGCGCCTTATTTAAAGTAGTGGCACGACTATGTGGGTTCAGCTCGGCTCAGTATCCGCAGACTCGAATCGCCCACACTTGCGATTCCCCGCGAATTGTTCCCTCTTTACTTGACCTTTACCACCTCTAGATCTGCACTGTCCACTCTCGAACATCTTGAAGTTTACCTTCTCGCCACCAACTCTGAAGGTAATCTCTCCTTCCTCCATGTCTATTAATGCTCGACTCGTGGCCAGGAAGGACCTCCCCAAAATCAGCGGGACTTCCTCATCTTCATCTATGTCGATGACCACGAAATCTACCGGAAAGTAGAACTTACCAACTTTGATCAGCACATCTTCAATCACCCCGTATGGATACCTTATCGATCTGTCCGCGAGCTTGAGTGTCATGTATGTTGGGCTCACCGCTCCTAATCCGAGTTTCCTGAAAACAGATAGCGGCATTAAATTAATACTCGCCCCTAAATCACATAACACTTTATTAAAACTAAGATCCCCAATTTGAATAGGGATTGAGCTTCGGGGGAAGCTTGTTTTGGAAAATCGCGCTGCACTCTTCAGTGAGTGCAACGGTGGCCTGGTGATCAAGTGCTATTTTCTTTGACAAGATCTCTTTCATAAACTTCATGTAGGAAGGCATTTGTGCCAATGCATCTGAAAAAGGGATGTTAATGGTTAGATTTTTAAAGACATCAAGAAATTTAGAAAAATGAACATCATCCTTGTTTGCTTTCAATCTGTTCGGATAAGGCACTCTCGGAATTTACGGTTTGACCGGTGGTTGCTCTTTTCCCGTCGGCTTCTCTTTCCTAATACGCTCTTCATCAGTTCCAACTTCATTCACCTTCTCGACCTCTTTTCCTCTAGGCTCGACTTCCCTTGTTGGCTCCTCATTCAGCTCCTTGCTATCTCTCAGATAGATGGCATTACAATTCTCTTGGTTCCTCTTTTCGGCCATGCTTGGAAATGTGCCAGGTGGTCGGTTTTGTAGGGCTTCCAAGATCTGCCCCACTTGCCTCTCGAGAATTCTGATTGAGGCTGTATTTTGATCAGTTGCGGCTTTCACCGTGTTGATCGTGCTCGCTAATCCCTCGACCGTGCTGTCCATTTTCGACATGAACTTCATCATCATCTCTTATAATCTCGGTTTCTTCTCCATCGAGGGTCCTTCATTCCTTTGGTGAAAACCTGGAGGACGGTACACATTATTAGTTTGAGCAAAATTAGAAGAGTTAGAAAAATTACCTGACTGTGGTTGACCGGGCTGATTCCATGAGAAATTAGGGTGCTTTTTCCACCCTTCGTTATACGTGTTGAAGAACGGGTCGTTCCTCGGCTGATGATTCCGGTTTTGCATATACTGAATTTGCTCGGGTGCTTCCGGAATACCTCTATTCATCTGATTTGTGATAAAGGCCAGTTGAGCCTTCAGTTCATTCAGCTCATTACTTTCTTGGACACTTGCAACTCGTCTCACCGCTAATCTCGGAGTGGAGAAGCTATGTTCGGCCAAGTTCTCAATCAGCTCGCACGCTTCCTCATACGACTTGTCCATTAGTGCTCCACCTGCGGCAGCAGTGATATCATTTTTGAATTGTGGGTGGAGCCCACTAAAGAAGGTCTGGATGATGACCCAGCCTTGTAGCCCATGATGAGGACACTTCTTGATCATGTCCTTGTAACGTTCCCACGCCTCATATAGCGTTTCTTGATCCCATTGAGAAAAATGGGTGATTCCCGCCATTAGTTGGGCGGTCCTGCTAGGTGGGAAGAACTTCTGGAGGAAGGCAGCCTTCAGGTGTGCCCATGTAGTGATCGAGTCAGATGAGATGCTTTCAGTCCATGTTTCAGCTCGACCCTTAAGTGAAAATCCGAATAGCCTCAGCTTGATGGCATCCTCACTCATGCCATTGATCTTAAACGTATTGCAGATCCTCTCGAATGCACGAAGATGTGCGTGAGGATCCTCGGTTGGCGTTCCTCTATATTGGTTCTGTTGCACCATCACGATGGTGCTCGGTTTAAGCTCGAAATAGTTCGCCTCAGTAGTGGGCGCTTGGATGCCTATCCGTGCGGCCGCCACATTAGGATCGGCAAATGACCGCATCGGAACTCTTTCCGGAGGTGGTGGTGGATTGTTGCGGCGAGGTGGAGGATCGTTTCGCGGAGGTGGTCTCTCGTCGTCAGACATCTCGAATTTCAGATTCCTTTTGGCTTCCGCTTCCTTATGCAGCCGACGAGCGGTTCTTTCGATCTCCGGATCAAATTGTTCGATCTCCTTTCCTCGGGTCGTCCTTGGCATAAACCAAGTGGTACCTAAAAAGAAAGAAAACAAAGTCAGTAATCCAAAAACTGAAAGTGATGGAATAAAACACGAAATAAAAATAATGTCCAATTTATTAGAGCGTATAGATGGTAGTGCTATTAGCTACAACTAGTTCCCCGGCAACGGCGCCAAAAACTTGACACGGGGTTTTGACACCCCGCGAACCTTATCGCAAGTGTACGGGTCGAAGTCGAGTAATAGTACTTTAGAAGTACGAGTATCGAATCACGGGGAACTAGGAACTAAGTATCACAATTACTACAATCGCTATTAACTGAACTATCGAATTAAGAGATTGGTTTTAGACTACTTAATTATACTAAATAAAATCAAATCAAACACAAGACAAACAGAACAGCTTTGAAGACATTGATAGAGAGAAAAGTTGAGGGTTGGAAATCCAATGGTTCTCACATACAAACGTCGGACTCAACTCAACTACCAGTTATTCCTATCAATGAATGCCCAATCTTGATCTAATCGTTGTTCTCTATCGAGTTACACCGATTTTATTTGCAAAACATGGTTCCGTTTTCAAACAACCGTGATTTCTATTTTGAAAACAATAGTTTTATCTTTCGATCTCAACATATAGGGTTCAAAACGCATTAAGCTTAAGATTCAAACGGGACTAAGATTTACTCGGTATATCTCTATCCTTTCTTACCTTAGACATGCAATTTCTAATTCTATTTCTCAATTACTTCTCTCAAACATTAATTGAAAACAATAAGACAATTGTAAGGTAGCTAATCTCACAAAAGCATTAAACACAAAATTGCATTCATTCATTAAAGAGGAAAACTGATAAAGGTTTCAAGTCATCTGTTTACAAGTTTAAATCACATTCATTCCAACCCCCAACATGAACCGGTTAGTTCATGTCGGTGGTGGATTCAAACATAAGAGAAAAGAATGCAAAAGTGTATGTAAACATGATCAAATGTGAAAGATGAAATCATGATAACAAGTGATGAAAATTCCCTCTTCTCGTGTTCGTCTCTACGTTCCGTGATGAATGTATCCGTGATCGGCTCTCTAACGTGGCTTCGAGGACTCCGAAAAATCGCCCAAAATCGCCCCTGAACTGCTCCCGATCGTCTGCCGTCTGAATGATATCGAATAAGGACCTAAACCCCGGAATAAAATACTGATTTTCGACAAACAGTGAGTTATGCGACTTGCTGCGCGACTTGCAAGTCGCGTAACATGTCGCGCGTGTCTTTTATACTGCGCGGGTCGTTTTCTGGTTCGCGGGTCGGGTCCTGGTTCGGTCGCGGGTCTTGGGCTTGGCTTTTGGGCTCCCGTTAGGCTTCGTTTTGACTCGTTTTGGGCTCTTTTTAGCATCTTTCTCGAGAAATGCCGCCTTTTAGCTAACCTGCATAATTCACTAGATAGACCGTAAAATACACGCCTTTTTACTTGAATACAAGCCAATCTCGTTGGTTTGAGAACTGAAAATAACGCCAAAAAGTGGCGTTATCAGATCATCAGTAAGACTGAACAGGCTCAGGGCTTGCTGATGAACAGTATCGCTGAATGTGTAAATTAAATAACGAGAGTTCCTATCAGCGGTACTGTAACTGTCTTAGTACTTATCAGCGATAGTGAAACTCTAATACATATTGTCTACTTACAATTTTCACTAAGTGTTTCTCAGAGAGTCATTATCAAATCACTAAGGGTTTGGATCAACAATCTCCCCCTATTTGATTATGACATAGCAACAAAAGAAAATTGCTAAGTATGAAAACATAAGGATAAAAAAACTCAAAAAATATTTGTCCCATTTACTGTTTTCGGAGATCTTTTAAGTACTGATGGAGTAAAGTACATTCGCTGAAAATTTTCTTTAAACTTCATATAAGTTACAGAGGGAAGTGGAAAATTTACATGTACAACAAATAAAATTTACAAGTACAAAAGATACAAGCTGATAAAGATAGAAGAATTGCAGGAAATCCTATCAGCTATTCAGGTTCATCCTTAATGAGAAGTTCATCAAGGGACTTTGTGGTAGGGATCATCCAATCAGGGACAGTTTCTCCAAGATCCCGTCTTCGCTTTGCTTCTTTAAAGATTAGGGGCTTCATGAAGTGTCCGAGAAGGTCTTCTCTAAATCCGCACCAATAGACGAGATCCCTGAGCTGTTCGATAGGATTGATGGGTAGCTCAGAGATGCGTTGAAAGCATTCTCGTCCATCGTAGTCTCTGAAGAAGATACCATAAGGATCGTTTAAGACTTTTCCAGGTACAAAGTGTTCACCAGGGAGCAAGGAGATGTCAAGCACCGAGAGATCAGGTTCAGGGCTGTGACAACCGTCAAATTTACGTTTCAGGTTAGAACTGAACTGAACCTTTTGACTTTTCCTGTTGTAGGTGTCACATACTAAAGTTAGCAGTTAGAGACAGTGTCGTTAGGAAAATTGAGGAATTTTGCTTAGCCTTTACTCAAATGAGTGAATTATCCACAAATCTCATAAAATGCCAATCCAAATACCTTAAATACATACATATGTATATACTTTACCAAATAAATACTAGCAAGAAAAACAAGTATTATTATTAACATAAAATAAATTAAATGTTTAACAAATTCAAATTTAAAAAAAAAAAGTAAAAAAAAAGTTTTTTGACAAAATGATTTTTACCACTTCAACACTCCATCCTCACCCTCTCTCTCTCTCTCCCTCTTTGGCCGGCCATCACCACACCATAACCCCTCTTTTTTCATTTTTCATACACTTCAAATTCATTCACCATCTCATCTCTCTCTCTCTCTCTAACTTTTCTCTAGAAAATCCTCTCTGCTTCTCTCTAAAATTCTCTCTACTTCTCCTTGAATATCATTCATATTCCAACCAAGAAAGCACAAGAAATACATGTATTCAAGTGTTCTTGAGGTAAATACATGTGTAGGATGAAAACTACTCATTCTTTTGTTTAAGTTTCTTTCATTTCTTTTGAGTTCTTCTTCTCCTACTTTTAGTTTTTTACACTTGTTTTGCTAGAAAAAGATTCTTGAATCTTAATGTTTGTAGATTCATCACCAAAACATGTTGCATGTTGCTAAAAAGGTGATGAATCCATGATCAAACCCATGTTAAGATCAAAGAAGGAACTTTTAATTGAAAGTCCTAACTAGCATGCATATGTTTTTGTTCAAAAATATACCTTTTATATTCTAAAAGTTTTATGAAAACCGTCTGTTACATCAAATACATATTTTAATCTCCATGCATGTGGTGGTATTTTACATGGTAAAAACAAGCTCTAGGCTTGATTATCAAAGAGATCTTCGAAAAGAAAGCAAGATGATCACTTTTTAGATTTTGGAAAGATAGCTTTATTTGATATGCATGCATGCAAATCTAGAGGTCTAAAAATAAGTTTTCAACTGAAAATATTTTCTTTATTGAGTGTCAAATCGTATCCCATGCAAAAGGAACAAAAATCATTGCAAAAATTTAAGTTTAAATACATTTTCTTGAAACTACTTTCCACCAGCTTGCTGTCAGATTTCTACATCCCACTTTAAAAGGCCATAACTCTCTCAATATTTAACCAAATAAGGTGAAATTTCTTCTGGAATTTATATTTATGTGTTAAGTTTCAAACCCAAGTGATTACACTAAAAAACTCAAAGATTTACGACCTTCAAACAGACGTAACAAAAACAATGTGCAAACAGCTATGTTTTCTGTAGTAGTCTTACTATAAAAATTATTTGATGGACTTAACCATTTTCAAAAATTATGGTTTTTATGCAAAAGGTTTCCTAACACATTATGTCAACTTGGGTAAAAATCGTATGATCAAAAGAACCTGGGAAAATAGCTAAAAATGGACTGAAAGTGACACAAAGATTCTGGACAGAAAAGAAAATTTCTAGTATTGTTAAAAATCAACTTAACTCATTTTATCATTTTATGTTATAAAATTGAGACTTGTGTTGAATAATAAAACTTATAATAAGACATGCATAAAATATTATTATACTATAGAGAATCACAAAAATATGAACCTTGAACAAAGTTCTTTAAAAGGCATTTTATGACATTTCAGATAAGTAGGCTTTACCGAACCCCTAAGATCTAAGCTTGAATCTTACTAGTGTCCTTACGTTCGTAGGATCGAAGTAGGATCGTTACGGATTGCATTTGTGAACCTCTCGGAAATATCCTCGTGCATCACAGTGAGTTTTCATAGCCCCCTTTTTCTATTTTTTTATTTTGGGGTGAAAAGCATGTTACGATTTTATTACGCACCAGTTGTATTGCTTACTCAAAATGCTAAATCTTGCTACGAATACTTATGCGCTACGGTATGTATGCTTATGTTAGTTGATTCTGAGTTTTGCCATCAAGTCCCCGTTTACACTACATTACCCATTTAACTCATTTATTGAGCCATTGGTAATTATGAATAACGTTATTTGGTTGACTCCCCACTCACCTCGTGAGTGCATAATTACTGTCTTCATATATGCGTGTTGGCGAAGGATATGCAGCTTGGGGTGTTCAGTTATTAGGTTTGGGTAGTGGGCTCATTGCTTTAACATTTTGCATACGAATATACCTTGTGCATGTTGACAACCGGATTACCTATCCAACTGTGCGGATTTATAAACTTTGCATTACAACTCTTGTGCATACCAAAACCTGTGATCTCACCAACTATTCAATAGCTGACCTCTTTATTTGACATGCTTTTCAGGAAACCGTCAATAAGGTTGGAAATTATGAAGGCACCATAGTAGCTGCATCCTGCACGTGTTTTCATATGTCAACTTGTGTTTCGGACATTTTATATCTTGGACAACTTACGCTTTGGACAAATATATATTTTTAAGACAATATGTAATGTTTGTAATCTATTTTATGCTATGGTGATTAGGTGTATCTAGTACCTTACGCAATGAAACCTTGAGCTGTGACATCTCGTGTTTCCGCTTTAGCGGGGTGTGACAGATTTGGTATAGGAGTCTCAGGTTATAAAGAATACTGGTCTTCCATTGGAAAAAACCCAACTATAACCAAAATCCGAAACTGACATAAAACTACTGAACCTACTACCAGTATAACTAAGTCTAGAATGGTATTAACGGACCTTAGTTAAACATAGCCTGATCACCTATGTTCGACTAAGGAAAGGTTAATGCGAGACTAGAAATGGTTATAGTAGGAGTGAGTTAAAATTTTCACTTACACTCATCATGCATAGTGTGTAGATATTGCGTAAGATAGGCATTACACTTGTACATTTAGTAACTAAGTACACTCTTGCCTCAATTTCACTATGTCATCATCTTCGTCGCACTCTCACTCTTCTTACTCGGCCGACGAGTCGGGTTATATCGCTAGTCGACCTCGAGTCAACCCACCAAGTATCCGGGAGGATGAGGATCCTAGGAGCACTGAATCAGATCATGAAGTAATGAGCGCGCGAGATACCGGCAACGGACCGAGAGTGTCACCAACCTCGGTACTACCCCGACCGACCCCAATAATCTTCCAACCGAACCCTAATGGACCACGTACTAGGCAAACGTCAAGGAAGAGCGTTCCGATCCCTAGAAGAGTGACGCTTAGGTCGGCGCGTCCGGAGGTGCCAGAGCCACCACGAGTAATCACTAGAGTACCAGTCGGGCGTGTATCTGGAATGACCTGGGCGGAGGAGCAACATGTACGGGCTATGGCGGCTGAGCTCCATGGCTGTCAGGCGAGGGTGACTCCCCAGGGGCAGGTCGTGACTGAGCTGGTGGAGCTGACCCATCTCTTGTACTATTGTTCAACCCAGGCTTTGGAGAGTGCTAGGACTGCTAGGCGGACTGCGATGAGAGCGGAGCTTGTGTGCGTGATTGGAGGAGTAGTGCTAGCTATGCTTGTGTTGATGATCTTGATAGTTGCGTATTTAGGATGGTTTTGATTAGGATGGTTGATAGCTTGGCAGTTTTTGATGAAACTTTTGGTTCAAAGGAAAACATTTTTTTGTGTGGTTATTATGAACTAAGTAATTTGGTAATTTCAAATGTTTGAGTGTATTAGAATTTAGGCCACCGATCGACTTGAAATCTAGGAGAATGCCGGATGCTTATATTGTTGAGGTTGCTAATGGTTATGAACTTGAGGGTAGGGATGTAATCTTAGACTGTACTTTGAATCTAGCCAACAAGTTATTTAGCGCTGATCTTATTCCTATTGAATTGGGGAGTTTTGACGTAGTAGTGGGTGTGGACTGGTTGTCCAAGAACCGAGCGTAGATTTGCTGCTTTGAAAAGGCTGTTAGAGTGCCTCTGCAAGGCAGAGAATCCCTTGTCATACAAGGGGATAGAGCTGGAAGAAGTCTAAAGATAGTGTCAAGTATGAAGGTCCATAAGTATTTGACGAAGAAGTGCGTCGCACTTTTGGCACACGTAGTTGAGAAGAAGTCTAAGGAAAGGTGAATCAAAGATATTCCTGCGGTGAAGTGTTGGTCCCGAAGGGTTATACAAGTTTGTAGAAGGGGGGGTTGAATACAAACACAAGATTTTTACTTTTCTAAATTGTTTATTGATAAATCAAGACAATTTACAACTTGTTGCGGAACAATATTAAGGATAAACCTAATCTAAACAAGTCTTCAGAAACACTAAGTTTCTTGCTCTAGAAAGAGTTAAAGAAATTACGAATAATAACTTAACAATAAGAGAGAAATAAGAAGATTGTTCGAGCACACTTCAAAACTGAAGTAAGGTTCTTCTTATATATTGCATGCATTTAATGCATGGCAGTATGGCTTTACACGTGGCAGCAGCTGAGTGGTTGCATGTCATTGACCTTTGTAGACAATCTTAGTAGCCGCATGGTGCACAGTGTAGAATCAGAGTTGTTGTACAATTACAGACAAAAGGGATGTCCGTTCTGACAGTTCGTACGGAGACGTGCAAGGGAGGTAAGACAATAGTAACATGCAGGGAGACTTCATGATCAGCTTTCGTTGAGTCAGATCTTTATCAGCGAATGATAGAGTTCAGCGATTGCTGAAGTCTTCTACTTGATACTTCACGTTGAATGGACAGGTCTTGCTTCGCTGATATCCGCATCAGTTCATGAGTAGACTTGTCGCTGGTTCTTGAGCTTGATCTTCGACTTCAGCGTAGAACTTTGGTTGACGTGAAACTTGTCTTCAGGGATCATAAGTAAACAACTAACTTATAGGCGATCATCTCATAGGCTGAACAGGCTCAGAGCTATAAGATGATGAACAGTGTTCGCTGAATATCTAATCTAAAGAGTGAGAGTTCCTATCAGCGGTACTGTAAAGTCTTAGTACTTATCAGCGATAGTGAAACTAATACATATTGTTTACTTACAATTTTCACTAAGTGTTTAACAGAGGGTCATTATCAAATCACTGAGTGTTTGGATCAACAATCTCCCCCTATTTGATTATGACATGGCAACAGAGAAAATTGCTATTTAATGAAAACATAAGGATAAAAAGAACTAATAAAATATTTGTCCCTTTTACTGTTTTCTGGGATCTTTTCAGTACTGATGGAGTAAAGTAGATTCGCTGAAATTTTTCTTTAAACTTCGTAAAGATTACAGAGGGAAGTGGAAAAATTACAAGTACATCAAATAAAATTACAAGTACAGAAGATGTAGAAAGACAAGGATAGTAAGAATTACAAGGCGATTATATCCGTCAAAAGGTTCTTCCTTGATGAGAAGTTCATCGAGGGTATTTGATGTGGGAATCATCCAGTCAGGGACAGTTACACCTTGATCCTTTTTGTTCTTTGCTTCTTCAAAGATCAGGGGCTTGAGGTGACGTGCTTGAATGTCACGTCTGACTTCACACCAGTAGATGAGGTCTCTGAGCTGTTCGATGGGAGTGATTGGAAGCTCAGAGATGCGTTGAAAATGTTGATTTCCATGGCAGTCTAGAAAGAATATACCATAGGGATCCCTTACGACTTTGCCAGGGATGAAAGTTTCACCATGTGGTAGGGAGGTGTTAAGCGCTGAGAGGTCAGAATCAGGACCAAGAACTTCAGCACGAGAGAAACCAATACCTGTTTCATTCCGTATAGGAGGACCTGAGTCTGAGGCTTTCTTTTCCTTTGCAGAGACTCTTCTTTGTTGAGGAGGAAGAAGAGTGGAAGGAGGAATATCCATAGCAGAAGAAACCAAGTCGATCTGAGAATTTAAAATTTTCTCGACATGGCTCTTGAACTTTGAGCGCGATCGCTGAATGGCTAATTTCACTTCCAACCATTCAGAGAAATCAAACTTCTCTAAAGTAGCAGCATAGAAGGGTTGCTTGGTTGTGTCTTCTCTGAATACGTCAACTTCAACAACAGGAACGTCTACGAACAGTCTTCCTCTGATATTTACCTTGATGATTTTGGATGGTCGAGATCGATAATTCAGCATTTCTTTACACCATTCCAAAGTCGAATCAGATACTTTAGTATTTTCTTTAACGATCCTTTGGGCATCATCCCATAGTTGACGTTGGACATCAATGGGAGTTTTTTTCAACGCGGGGTCTTTCACCGATTGTTGGACAAGCTGGATGGCGAGAGCCTTATCTTTTTCTTCAGCTTTCTTCTCTTCGGCGAGTAATCTTTCAGCTCTTAGATGATCCTCGTATTCTTTTCTTGATATCCTGAACTTTGTGGGAGCAGGGATTTTGTCACGAGGAAGAATGATTCACTGATCTTCAAGCTGTTTGATCATTGCATCTCTCTTTCCTTGATCCTCTTCACTTAGCCTTTGAGGAGCCAAGGAAGGTCTATTTTTGTGAGAGAGCAGATGTTCTTCAGGTTCATCAGTCTCAGTGGTTAAATCCAAGACTGGGATTATTTCTTCAGCTCTTGTAGCTGGGATTATTTCTGGTGTAGTCGTGGGAGCTTCAGCGGGATCCTCAAACAGGGGAGAGGACTAGCTAAAACACCGCGATTGTTTAAGTAAGAAAAGTTGGGAAGAAAGAGATAGAGAAAAGAATGTGGTTAAGTGTATAGAGGTTTTAAGGATAGAAGGATTGAGATTGAGAAGGGATAGAGGAGGGATGCAGTGTAAGGGAATAGAAGGTATTGTACCTGACAAACTGGCTTTTGAAGCAGGATCGTCAGATTGTCTTCTTCAGCGAGGCCTTTGTTTTTGCCTTTGTCAGCTTCAGACGCTGCAGGCTTTGTCTTGGTCCGCTCCCCTGAAGGTTCTTTTATCTTGATCCCTTTTTGAGCTGGGGCTTTTTCAACAGGCTGGACGTAGAAGAAGTCGTCATCATCATCTGTAAAGCCCGTGTCCCGGTATGTTCTATTTTTATAAAATTAATTTGTGTTTTCTTTTAACGTTGTTGGTTAACGGGACTAACGGGACTGACCGGAATCGTTAAAAGTTAGTTTTCGGGGCTTAGTGTGAAAACTCTAACTGCAGGGGCCTTTGTTGTAATTATTCAAGAGTGTGCATGGATCGGCCCATAGGAAAGGACCGACCCCCTCTTGTTTCCTTCTCGTTTTCTTGCCTCACACACAAAGGAAATCACCCAAGAAAACCCTACCCTTCTCCCTTCTTGTGCTTACGGCCGAACCCCCCACCCCCCCTCCTTGTCTTTTCTTCGCCACCGCCGCAGCTTGCCGGAGAAAGAGAGAGTGCGAGAAGGTGTAGCAGCGAGAAAGCGTGAGAGGGAGAAGGAGCCGACGAAGATCGTGTGTTGCTGCGTTTCTGAACGAGAGGTACCGTCTCTTCCATTCTCTTCTCGTTTCTTTTGTTTCTCATCATTAACATTCCGTCGCCGTGAAACCACCACAGCCGCCGGCAGCCTAGGCTGCCGGTGTGTGGCCGCCGTGCACCACCAGGGCGGTGGTTGCACCGTGCGTGGTGTGGCGTGGTTGCGTGTGAGCGTGTGCGGCCAAGATGGGTGGTCAGGTTTTTCGTGTGGTCTCGCCGGGATTTTGTAAACCACCATCGTCGCCGCCGCCGCCGGTGACCACCACTGCCAGAGGTGGCAGTGGGTGGTGCGCGGTTGTGCCCAGCCCCTGGTAGCCTAAAACCTTAAAACCTAAGTCGTAAAACCTAAACTAATCGCGTAAACCGTTTTTAGTAAAGTTATCATTTTATGTGATCGATATCGTTTCTGCCCAGTTTTATTTCGTTCATAACTTTTCCGTCGTAGCTCGGATTGAAGCAAAACCGGTGCTAACGGTTCACATTCTGTGTCGGGCACACTTTTTGTGTTTTAGCGGAAGTCTGGTTCGGCCTCTAGCTAGGTGTAAAATAGCTGTTTTTACAACAGGTCCGTATTCGGCAGACTCGCGTCCCATTCTTAGAAAATTCATATTAAATCGTAGGAAAATCGTTAGAACGCGTATAATATGTCCTTGGAAAGCTAAGACCTAGACCCTCCTGTTTGTGGGACTTAATCTCTGGATTAGTGGGTCTAGAGGGGGATAAGCAGGTCCCGAACAGACCTGTTTGGTTAGACCGAAAAGTCGTTTTAGTGACGATTTAAGGGTGCGTCGTGTTTTAGGGTCCGGGTCTCGTGTTAATACATTTTAACGATTGTTTAGGTGTTGGGAAGTGATCTTGGATTTGTGAAGCTTGAATTATTGTTTGTGAGCTAGGCGCGCTTACGAGGTGAGTTCTCTCACTATAACTAATGTCGGTTATTTTTACATTACGATTCGTACGTGTGTGGTAGTTTTAATTGTTTGTGATGCGGGACTAAATAGTGGGGTGTCTAGTCGGACCTTTATTGTTATGACTACGCGGGTGGCGTATGAGTTCGGTGGGGCCGAGGTTTATATACGCGGGTGGCGTAGTAACTCGGTGGGGCCGAGGTTTATATACGCAGGTGGCGTAGTAACTCGGTGGGACCGAAGGTTGTATACGCGGGTGGCGTAGGAACCCGGGGGAGCCGGGTAATGCTTGCACGGTTATCGTGTGGTCGGGTGGACCAGCTTATGCCTTTGGGTGGGACGGTGTAGGTATGCATGTTTATGATTTGTTCGTAGACTTGTATGCTGTTTATGTGCAATTATCTGTTTAGAGGTGGTGTGGGAATAACTGTGTTATTTATGGTGTCTGGATTCACTAACCTTCGTGCTTACCCTTTCCCAATAAATTGTGGTTTCAGGTACGAGTGGCTCCAAGGCGTGACGAGTACACACTGGCGCGTGGGAAGAGTTGATTACTTTTATGATTTTAATTTTAGACATTTATTCCGCTGTTTGAATTGATTGAATTATTAAATGAGTTTTTATTAATGAAATGTTACTTTAAAATTTTTAAATTCCTTGTAATTTTTGGGACGTTACAACTTGGTATCAGAGCACAACTTGAGTGAATCAAACACATCTTGGTGTGTTTGATTTCAAGTTGCGGCTATAAAACTCTTCTCTTAAAATTTTTGGGAAATAAAAGGAAGGAAAAATCCGTTTGAGAAACGGTGATCAAAGGCGCAGTGTGTACAGTCAGCCGGAGCCAAAGGGAAAGGTACAATACTTAGTGTTTTATTGCTTTCTAGATCATAGGGTATGAATGCTAGATTGCCTGTTGTTGACACTATGTTGTATGTTGTACTACATGCTATTAGGAATTTATGCTAATTATGATAGGTTACTAAGTGGATGCCCTCTAGGTTGTATGCAGTAAGAGATTTATAGCCTTAGAATATTTGATTTAGTTCTATTGCGCAGCTCTTGTTTGAGTCCAACCGTTCTAGGATAGAATCCTGTATTCGAATGTCTATTTGTTTCGCACTGCATATGATCGGGTATTCGCGAGGCAACTCGTTATGATTAGTAGGGATTAGGTAGTAGCAAGGGTAGTGGTTTGGATGGAATTCCTAAGGAGCTAGGAAGAGTGTGTACATATGCCGGTGCGGGCATATGTGTATAGTTTCGGCTAGAAACTACTTGGACCCCTTGGGATGGGACTCGGAACGGGCGATGATAGGTGTGGATGGTAGTAGTAGAGCTCCTACTACCGGAAGCACAGGATCAATGCTTGAGTCGGGGAAAGTCACGAGGAATCCAAGGAGTTGAGCGTGAGCGTTATTAGTGTGAGTTATTGTGTGCTAATAACTCGTTGTAATATCTACCCGGAATAGCCGTCATAAGGAGGAACAACTATAGTAAACCTATTAGTACAGGTGTGTACTTGAATTGCTTTGACGTGATGATCGTTGGGGTAGTGGTGAAGGCTTTAAATTAGTAGTCGTTGGAATAGAAGGATGATTCTAGTATTAGTCACTTGGAGTGACGATAGGGATGATAATTGTTATAAGCAGGCCATTTCGGGCCAAGGTGGATGATTGTGCTAGAATCATAGGCTTTTTGAGCCGACTTTGAATTGAGGAAAAGCCGTAAGGATTATTTGAAGTAATTTCCCAACTTGCCTAAGAGGTTTAAATGTCCGGATGACGATTGTGGACCGGAGAGATTTGGAGGGGTATGAGGCGAGACGTTGAATGCCGACTGAGTCATGCACAAAGTTTAATTGGAAAATAAAATTGCATTAACTAATTCTTGTGTTTTCAATCCTTTTATGGATGGTGTTTTGGAATTTTGGGAAATGTTCAGCACACACACAAGATTTCGAATTATAGTTTTGAAAGTGCTTGAAATCGTTTTATCACGAGAGTTGCAAACTTTGTTAAAATTGTTTCACTTGATTAATTTCCAACAGTTCTTTCGGGTACGATGATATCCGTGTTTTGCGGTGGTTAAGATGTTGGGTAAGCGACTACGGCTTGAGACTTTAACATTGGAACTCCTCCACATGTGTTAAGGTTGAGACGGAAAGTTACATTCCACGATGTCTGTATAAAGCTATTTTGGTGGCTTGTTTAAAACGAGTTTGGAACTCTAGTGTCGCATAACTTTTCTTTCGAGAGTTTGCGTCACTAAGTATTTCATTGCAAATGGTTCAGTGTGTGGATTGATTCATGCGTGGCATAAGCGATGCGTGAAAGAATTTTGGTAATATTTCAAATGAGTCGTTTAGTGCGTTTTTAGTCAGCTAGATGTTTTATTGACATTTCCATGAAAATACGAATTATCGATTTAGGGGTATGCATACTTGGGTAACCTTTGTTCTCGAAGTTTTTTGATAAACGAGTCGTGCATTGAAAGGTCTTAGTCTCTTTTTGTTGAAATGAAAGACATTTGGTCAAAGGAGTGGTTTAATGTTGTGAATATCATGCATGTGGTTACAATGTGCTATATTTTGGGAAAATAAACGCGTAGATTGTTGACATTCGGTTAATTTAGAATTGCCGATCATTTTTGGGAAATTAAAAACTTTTGCTTTAGAGGAAACGAGTATTTTGAGCATTTTCGATAAATACATATTTTTTTAAAAAAATATAAGGTCTTGACGTCATGTGTCCCAAGTACGAAACTTTGAGGAAGAGTTACAAACTCACATGCCTACCCCCAGTTAGAGATTTTATGAGGTTTTAGTCGATATTTCCAATTGATAGAAGCGGATTGGTTTCTACCTTGAAGTTTGAAACTTACACGAGACAGTTGAGTTTTAACAAAAATATATTTGTAAACCGTTTCGTCGTTTTGTATGACTAGCTGACGCGCGTAAAAATTTTTGGTGAACCCTGTGCCACGACATTTTATGTTTAAAAAGAGAAATTTTGCGGTCAAACGTCGTGGAACTGATTTTGAAATTATGTGCACACTTTTGTCGCACCCGGTGTAAAGTCGAGCGGTTACTTTAAGTACATGTCATGAGTCAATCCATACTAGAACCGTGACGGTTCATTTTTTTTAAGAAATTATTTATTTCGCTTTGCGTTATGTGAGTAAACTGAGCTGCAATGGAATGATTTTCAACATGATTTTCATATGTGGGACGAGCGTGTCCATTTTTGCGTAACTACCGACCTGGTAATAGTAGTTTTATTGCATACGATCTTTTTGGGATGAAAAACTTTGACGTTGGAAATATTTTGTAAAGGATTATTGTAAACCATGTGGGAAATGCGCTTTTATGAGCTATGTGTCATTTGGAGAAATTTTAAGGGTGTGAGTCCTTTTGGAAAACTCTTTTGTTTGAACCGTGTTGAGTTTTGGGGCTAATGTTGATTTCAGAGTACTGCTTGCTTAAAATTTATTTTAAACGCGTTTTGACCGACTTATGGGTCTAGCAAGCGTGGAGCATTTTGCTCGGTTTTGACTATTGAGATAGTCATGGGTCAATTGCACTGTTTTAATGGCTCGATGTGGAGTCTTGTTGATGAATTGTTTTGTCGCATCGTTTGGCATTCATGGCACGTTGAGTATTTACACGTTTGGGTGAGTGAGTCAATCAGGGATAGGCATGTTGTTGGTAGGCTGTTTTGCTTTGGAACCTTAGAAACGTTAGTCAGTCGTTGGTAGTGGTCGGTTGAGTATCTCGAGGTGCGACCCCGGTATTCATGTGTTATAACCTAGGCTTTTCGTAGGTACTAGGGAGATTTAGTCGTGGGCACATACCTGGGAGGTAGTTCCGGTGTGCTGGGCCTGGAGGCGTTACCTGAGAGGTAGGCGTCAGGGTGTATCCTCGATTCAGTATAACTTAGCTTCGTAGAGCAAGTGTGGGGGATACGTCGACGGTGGAAGGTTGTGTATTCCACGCGTGTTGGTACTGTAGGCCGAATAGTATCGGTTAAGGGAATGATGCCCTTTATAATTAAGAGAATAAATGTGCAGTAACCTTTTGAGGTAAGTGGTATATTTAGGTGTCGACTTTTGGTCTTAAGGCCAAACACCTTTAGTGTAATCAGAGAATTGTAGCCGATTTTAAAATAATTATAGTGATGGTAGTAGTAACCCTGGAATGCTCACTTGTGATGAATGGCTATGGTGGAATGACCTTCGTGGGTGATTATAAATTTACTGGTTTGATGATTCGTGTGAAATAAATTTTGGGAGTTTATTATAACTCGTGGAAGTTAATCGACGGTTCATGGTAGGAATGATCGGTTTCGAGTATCCTGTAGGGTATATTGGTGAGCAACTTTAGAATGGTTAGAGCTTGAAATTTGAATCGGGATGTATGGAATATCTATGGTTGGGAGACAACCGAAGTCGTTTGACTAGGAATGATTCCAATTGTTGGAGTGTTCTTCCGATCATAATTTCAGTGTTCTTGAAGGAGTTTTGTTGGTAAGAAAAGTATTCGAGAAATTTTTAGATGGTGTGAGAAATTTAGATTCCAGTTAGGGATGTCGCCAAGAGAGAGTGCGAGAAGGTGTAGCAACGAGAAAGCGTGAGAGGGAGAAGGAGCCGACGAAGATCGTGTGTTGTTGCGTTTCGGAACGAGAGGTACCGTCTCTTCCATTCTCTTCTCGTTTCTTTTGTTTCTCATCATTAACATTCCGTCGCCGTGAAACCACCACAGCTACCGGCAGCCTAGGCTGCCGGTGTGTGGCCGCCGTGCACCACCAGGGCGGTGGTTGCACCGTGCGGGGTGTGGCGTGGTTGCGTGTGAGGGTGTGCGGCCAAGATGGGTGGTCGGGTTTTTCGTGTGGTCTCGCCGGGATTTTGTAAACCACCATCGTCGTCGCCGCCGCCGGTGACCACCACTGCCAGAGGTGGCAGTGGGTGGTGCGCGGTTGTGTCCAGCCCCTGGTAGCCTAAAACCTTAAAACCTAAGTCGTAAAACCTAAACTAATCGCGTAAACCGTTTTTAGTAAAGTTATCATTTTATGTGATCGATATCGTTTCTGCCCAGTTTTATTTCGTTCATAACTTTTCCGTCGTAGCTTGGACTGAGGCGAAACCGGTGCCAACGGTTCACATTCTGTGTCGGGCACACTTTTCGTGTTTTAGCGGAAGTCTGGTTCGGCCTCTAGCTAGGTGTAAAATAGCTGTTTTTACAGCAGGTCCGTATTCGGCAGACTCGCGTCCCATTCTTAGAAAATTCATATTAAATCGTAGGAAAATCGTTAGAACACGTATAATATGTCCTTGGAAAGCTAAGACCTAGACCCTCCTGTTTGTGGGACTTAATCTCTGGATTAGTGGGTCTATAGGGGGATAAGCAGGTCCCGAACAGACCTGTTTGGTTAGACCGAAAAGTCATTTTAGTGACGATTTAAGGGTGCGTCGTGTTTTAGGGTCCGGGTCTCGTGTTAATACATTTTAACGATTGTTTAGGTGTTGGGAAGTGATCTTGGATTTGTGAAGCTTGAATTATTGTTTGTGAGCTAGGCGCGCTTACGAGGTGAGTTCTCTCACTTTAACTAATGTCGGTTATTTTTACATTACGATTCGTACGTGTGTGGTAGTTTTAATTGTTTGTGATGCGGGACTAAATAGTGGGGTGTCTAGTCGGACCTTTATTGTTATGACTACGCGGTTGGCGTAGGAGTTCGGTGGGGCCGAGGTTTATATACGCGGGTGGCGTAGTAACTCGGTGGGGCCGAGGTTTATATACGCGGGTGGCGTAGTAACTCGGTGGGACCGAAGGTTGTATACGCGGGTGGCGTAGGAACCCGGGGGATCCGGGTAATGCTTGCACGGTTATCGTGTGGTCGGGTGGACCAGCTTATGCCTTTGGGTGGGATGGTGTAGGTATGCATGTTTATGATTTGTTCGTAGACTTGTATGCTGTTTATGTGCAATTATCTGTTTAGAGGTGGTGTGGGAATAACTGTGTTATTTATGGTGTCTGAATTCACTAACCTTCGTGCTTACCCTTTCCCAATAAATTGTGGCTTCAGGTACGAGTGGCTCCAAGGCGTGACGAGTACACACTGGCGCATGGGAAGAGTTGATTACTTTTATGATTCTAATTTTAGACATTTATTCCGCTGTTTATTGTTCGTGAGAATATTAATTATGAGTTTGCAAATGAAATGATTGAATTATTAAATGAGTTTTTATTAATGAAATGTTACTTTAAAAATTTTAAATTCCTTGTAGTTTTTGGGACGTTACATCATCGTCATCATCATCATCTTTGGGGGATGATGATGGTTCTTCATCAGAGATGTCGACAGGTTCATCATCTTTAGACTCGACCTCTTCAGCATAAGGTTCGGTCACGTCAGCAGCAGCTTCCTTAAGTTGCTCATCGAGTTGCTCCCCCTCAGATACATAGGAAGGTTTCTCGGTTTCCTCAGGGTTTTCAACTCCCTGAGGTCGTGAAGTAGAAGTACCGGCAGCAGTTTCAATACCCCCCCCCCCCCCCTCAGCATTATGGGGCAGGTCTTCTTTAGTCTTCTCCCCCTCTTCCACATTATGGTTGGGGGAGGTAACACATTGTTCAGCAGCAGCAGTATGTATTTGGTATCTGTCTTCCAGGCCAGAGATCCTAACACAGTTCTCAATCTTTGCTAATATGACTTCCAGGCCAGTTATAGCAGGATTGATCTTTTGAAGTGCTTCTCGATCGACCTGAGTAAAATTAGAAGTTGGAACGTTCAGGCGATCGAGTACCTTCTGAACAATTTCTTTGACGGTGGAGACATCATCCTTGATCGTGGAAACTTCACCCTTAAGAGAACCAACCTCTGTCTTCAATGATGTGACTTCATTGGACAGAGAGGTGAAGTTTGTTGAAAGAGAGGGGTTGCGGTTGAATTGTCAGCGAGAGTGGTAGCAAATTGAGCGATGCTACCATCCACCTTCTCCAGATCAGTTTTGGAGGCTTTTGTATCGACGATCTCGGTCAGCTTTTTGAGTTTCTCTCCAGCGTCTGTAACCGCTGAAGAGTTTGTGGAGAGAATGGTGTTGTAATTTTCCACCTTTGTTTCCAGGGCCTTCAGGGAGGTGTTGATATCCCCCAAATTAGGACCTGAAACAGTTATTAACTTATGAACAGAGGAAAGCTCAGAAGTTTGGGGTAGAGAGAGAGGAGTGTTTTGGATTGTGTTTATACCTGCAGGCGGGTTGGCGAAGTTGTCGAACCCTTTGTGTCCTGAATGAAATTCCATGTCGCCTTCAAGAGTACCTTGGCGCATGGAGGTGCCTGCAGATCCTGAGTTTGCTTCCATCATCGTATTTAGTGTGTCTACAGTTGAGTCATGTACGATGAAGGGTGTCCCTGAAAAAGTTGGGAAAATTTGTGGAGAGACCAAAGATTGTGTAAAGGAATGAGGGATGAGAATGATGGTTGGGTGCGGGGTTCAACGTTGGATCCGTTGTTAATCACTTCAGTCTGTGGAGAGGCTGAAGGAGGTGGGTTCATTTACAAGTTTATAACTTCAGCGTTTAGAGACGCTGAAGCCGGGATGGAAGGGGTGGCTTGATCAGCTGTGGCAGAGCGTACCACAAAACTTTCCATCAGCTCTTCAAGATGAGTTGTGGAGTCTTCAGCGTGTAAATGTTGGGGGGGTTGCTCCTTGGTTTTCTTGATTCTTTTGGAACCAAGTTGGGAAGATGAGTGTTTCTTTTTTCGAGAAGGAATAGAGGGTGCAGCGTGGGTATCAGCGGTGGGGATTTCCACTGAATGAGCTGCAGAAGTAGAAGAAGGAGGATTGAGAAGAGATAAAAGAGTAGAAAGACGTACCTCATTTTCCAGCGGCTTGAAGTCGAGTACCTTAGGGCCAACCTGAGAGAGTCTCAGATCACCCTCTGTTGGGTACCTTTCGCCAAGTCCTTGTAGAAAGACGGCGCTGATGAATCTGGGATAAGGAACCCATGCAGATCTTTCAGCCATATCCACTCTGAACGCAAGGTCGTCGTAGATGATTGAGGCCCAGTCAACATTTAGACCTTTCAGCAATGCATAGCCCATTGCTTGCTGAGGTTGAGCAGCTTGATCTGAGGAGCAACTCTTCGCTGTCATGCAGCTTATCAGATGTGCGAAGATGAAGTTCATCTCGCTGGGCATTTTGGACTTCTTGATCATGGTCAGTTTCTTCTCAGGCTTCTTGTCCCTTCCAGTGTCCCATGCGTAACCCATTGCATCGAAGAATGCATTGATGGCTTCCCTATCAGCATGGTTTTTGTGGTTTGGGAGAGGGACAAAGCAGTTTTCTTTGGTAGAGGTAGGAAGACTCAGTGCTTTCCTAATTATGGCAGGGTTGATTTTGGTGGTGCCAAATTTTGTGTCACACAGAATGGAGTCAACGATCTTCGTTGGGTCTTTGGCATGGGGTACCTGAGCTCTTCTGGCAGTATACCAGAACTGAGAAAGTAGGAATTGATGAGCAGGGGGTGTAATGGTCAGGGCTGTGGATAAGCAACATGTTTTGAGGTAGTTCACAGCATCATCCAGATGTGTGACTTGCTTTCGAGGAGGAAACTCGAAAAGCGCATGAAGGTTGTTCGATTTTGAAAAATCGATTTCCTCAAGCTTGAACTTGACCTGAGGAGCTTTGACTAGAGTCAGTTTCTTTGCAGCCGTGGATTTCTCAGCGGTAGGAGCAGGAGTAGAAGATGCCATTTCTGTTTAACATATCAACCATGAATCATAAAAAAATACAGTCTTATTGTGAAAGATTTTCCAATAAGATGTTTTTCGATTTTTGTCCCTTTCATTCAGACAGAAATGTCTTAATGAAGATTAGGGTTTTCTTGCTTTGAAAAAGAAAAACAAACCCAGTAAAAGTCTTGTTTTCCATTTTCCTTTAGATAAGGATTCTGGAAAAAACGAATGAAGAACATGTTTAAGATTTTGAGTTTTAAACTTGAAGAACAACCATGAAAAGGTTGTGTTCATAAAGCCATGAAAGAAATGATTTCATTTTAGAAAAGGTTTCTTTTGTTTGATCTGTTAAAAGCAATAAGAAGATCAGAAACAAGGTATGCAGGTAAATAATAAGAATATTAACCTGGTAATCGAAGAAGGAGATGAACAGATTTTGGGAAAAAAGCAACAGTAATCTTTTCTTGCTTGGAGAAGAAGTTCGCGTAAAGAAAAAAATATAAACCCAAAATAGTTTATATAGAGAGATTTGAGAGAGAGAAAAACTCGAGCGGGAAAGTTTTTCATTATGACACGGACACGTGTTTGCATTTGATTGGAAGGTAAACGAAACGTGCAAACGTGTGTCAGAAAAAGAACGTGCCAGGGTTTATCCATTGTGATGATGTCACAAACGTCCTTTCATACTTTAGGATGTCTCTGAGGTTTTGAAAGCTCAGGGACTATTTTGAAAAACATGAAGCACTGAATAGAAATATCAGTGTTAGTTTAAGAAATTTCAAAGTATCGCTGTTAAGGAAGAGATATTCAGCGATGCAATTTGTTTTGAAATCTTACATTCACATGCGAACGTCAGCGAGCAAGAGAGAAAACATACCTTGATATCAGCGAATCAATTATGTTCAGAGAGAGAATGATAGAATGGGTTATATAATTGTTTTATCTTATCGCTGATAAAATGTGAACCACTGAAGATTTTACTCTTCAAAGTTCAGCATTCCAAGCTCGCTGATGAGAAAGTTGAATTTTGTCTCATCAAGAGGTTTGGTGAACAGATCAGCTAACTGATAGTCAGTTGAGATAAAATGAAGTTCTATATCACCATTCATCACATGATCTCTGTTAGCTCCAAATATTCATAATATTAGAAGTATTGAAAAATAGGCCAAGTATGAAAGAGTTCCACAGAAGCTCTGCGGTGTTCCACAGAAGCTCTGCCGAAGCAAACAAGATCATTCAAGGAACACCAAGTCCCAAGAAGAATCTACAGAAGACTACTCACAAAGGACCAAAGAAGGATCTAAAGAAGAATGCTCACCAAGGACCGAGCCGCAGAACCTCTGTCACCCTTGACAGAGCCTCTGCGGTTCAGACTGAAGACTTGGAAGATATTTATAATATCTTGCCACTGTTGCAGAAATATCTTACCACTGTTACAAAAATATCTTGCTACTGTTCCAGGGTCCGTTCATCAACTTGTACAAGGCATGGTCCGACAACAATCACGTGTCAAACTCTGATAGGAATCCTTGCAAGTTGATATTAGCGCATTTAATGCATGCAGATTTCCAACTGTTCATGCCACCCCTTCTTTCCTGTAGCAATAGTCCTTTTGTCTAGAATAGATCTTTTGTACTAGTATAAAAGGAAGACTCATGTTGAGTTCTTCCTTACAACTTAATCAGCCAACATCAGACAACAACTAACACACAAAAACACTAGCACTCAATTATCGTCAAATCTGTTCTTAGTGTTCTTCATCAAATACAGTAAACTTTGAGATATTCATCTGTTCTTCATATACTGTTTATTTGGTATTTTGTGCTGTTTCTATATAAACATATATGTTAGTTCTTCAAATACGCTTCCGCAACACATCTTATTTGAACTAATAGATAAGATAATCTTTGTTAATCAAATACGGGAACCAACAATTGGTATCAGAGCAAAGCTTGTTTTTAAATATCAAGCGATCCTCGTTTAACAAGATTATTGGTAGAAACTTGGTCTGATTTTTAACCTGTTGTTCAATTCTTCAAACAGATTCTATTGAGAGAAAGTATTTCTTTAATTAAAACTCCATTAAAGTGCACTATTGAGAGCTTCCAAACCCAGAAAATCTTTCTAGATAATTCTCTCGTATTTTTTAGTATCATATCTTCATTCTGAAACGTTCTACTCTTAAAATGTCAAGCACACAAAATTTCTTCACAGCTAGTTCATTAACCAAACCACCATATCTTCTACGAAATGAGTATCCTCAGTGGAAAATAAGAATGATCCATTTCTTTGAGGGTACTGATAAAGAGCTCGTACAATACCTTTATAATCTTCCTCGTGTCCCTATGTTAATAGTCCTCGTGTACCAGCTACAACTGACACTCCTGAAATCCCTGAGCATCAAAAACCTAAAACCAGGGATGGTTGGTCAGATCAAGATAACGTAAAAGATGAACTAACCACTGCACCTCTTGCTTTGGTTGGCAAATCTACAGAAGATGCAGAGAGGCCGGGGAAAGAAAGAACTACAGAGGAAAAGAAGAAGGAGATAAATAAAAAGATGGTGGTAGTTGACAGCGAAGATGAAGAGATCGTGGAAGAAGGAGAAATAACTCTAGCATCAATAGCAACATCCTTAGCTCTATTAACAAGAGAATTCAGAGGAAACCAAAAGAGTTATGGTAATGAAAAATATGGCTGAGATAATAGAGAAAGAAGAGAGGATTGGAGTAGAAGGGATCAAGGAAGAAGAGAAGAATCAGCTGACCGACAGAGGTCAGACGACAGAAGTAACGATCAACAGAGGTCGAGTGATAGATTCAACAGAGGAAATGACCGACAGAGGTCAGATGACAAGGCAAGCTACACACCACAAGAATGCTACAAGTGTGGTAAGCCTGGTCATTATGCAAATGAATGCAGATCGGAAAAAGGTGGTGACCCACAGAAGTCCGACGATCGTGCTGGTAATACTTCCCAGAACCAAGGTTGCTACAACTGTGGGAAGCCAGGCAACTTTGCCAATGAATGCAGAAGCAGGTCAAATCGCACACAGAAGGACTCAACTTTTTACAAAAAGAAAGCTGAGTATTATGCCCAAAAGTCACTCATGGCGAACAAAGTGGTGAACAAGGAAGATTGGGAGTCAGATACAACCTCTGATGGAGAATACACCAACAATGCGTTGTTCTGTGGCATGGCAGAAATCAGCTCCGACTCTGACACTGAGGTATCTACTTCAATCTCCACATCTAATACTACAGAAGTTGATTTGGTTATAATTAAAGCTGAAAATGTTGAACTGAAAAAGACTTGTGATGATATTCAGAAAAAGCTCACTTTTTATGATAGAGAAGCTAGACTTCTCACTGAAGAAAAAACAAAGATTTTCAAAGAAAAGGAAGAATTAGAACCACACTGGAACAAAAATCTATTTCCTTTAAAAGAGAAAATTTCTGAATTAAATACATCTTTAAAATCCAAAACAAAAGAACTTTCAGATTCTGAGAGCGACAGACTTAACATTTTAGCTCTTAAGGAATATTTTCAAAATGAAAGAGAAGTTTTTTGGCAAGATCTACTTAGAAGAGATGTTTTAATTAAAAATTATCGTGATGCTCAAAAGGTGTATGAGAAAATAAATACTCAAATAGGAAGGCGAGGTATTGGGTACAGTGATATTAGTCAAGGTACATAAAACAAAAATAATAAACCTCTGTCATCTCTATTTACTTTAGGAAAAGTCAACAAACCTAATTTTCCAAACTTAATCTCTGTACGTAAGAGAGTAAAAGTCTCTGGGGAACCTCACTTAAGAAAACCCATGAAGATGATAAATGTGTGATTTGAAAACACAGACTTATCACCTTCAACCTCTGTCAAAAGAGGATCCAAACCAAAGAGATATCTGAAAACTCAAGATCAGATAGGAATCTTTAAGTTTGGTAAACCAGAGACTCAAACTCAAGTTGCTTTTGTCTGCACAATAGATTCTGAAAAGAAATTATCTGCAGAAGCACTTAAGTTCAAACCAAACTTTTCAGAAGAAAAACTAAGAAATATAATTGAAAAAGATATAATGGAAATTGGGAAAATAAATATGTTGAAAAATCTATGTACACCTTCTATAGATCAAAAACTCTCTTAAGAGATCTTATCAGACACCTCTTGTAACAACCCGGTTTCCCAAACATACAACAAATAACATACATTGCATAACTTCATTACATTCATAATAAAAGATACATCACAAACCAAGTACGGTCTCAAAAGTCTTGACATTACAAAATATATAAAAGTTTCCTAATCAACATCCATCAAAAGCTTCCTACACTTCATCCTCTCCTGCCGATCCTTAACCCGGAAAACATATTTTTGAAAACAAAATGAGGGTTAGACCAAACGGGTCTAGTGAGTTAATCCCGGTCTTTTCCAAAATCAATATAAAATTCTTTTCACATAATACTTTGTATCAAAATAGTTTACATAATACCTTTCGTATAAGCACACATATACCACATGTATATAAATACCACATTAGGACTCGTGCACCGTGTATCTCTCCTCATCTCATCTTCTTTCCCCTGGCCACATTAGTCGGTAGCAAGCCAACTAATCATCGTCACTGTACAATACAGTCGACTCCACTGTAATTACATATAGCCCTGCTGCAATTACCTACAGCTCCACTGCAATTTCATGCAGCCCCGCTGTATTTCCATACAGCCCCGCCGAACAATAATTCGGCTCACCTATACTCGTTTCGTGCAATATAAACACAACATATATCTCAATATATTATCAATCACGTACACCATACATATAAGCACATTAATCACTAATTATCACATTCCCAAACCATACGTATGTATTCCAGTTGAAAATACTTTTAAAGTAAAACTCACCTGAATGCTTATTACAACTCTTCCAAGCCTTTTCCAAAGATTCAGTCTATCAATCCCAATCCACAGAGTCTGCAAAAAGATTAAATACAAATATCCCCTTACTAACTGATCACATAAAACATACTAGAAGACCAAGGACTCTAGATAACTCAAATCCTCGAAAGTGACCAAAACAGCTAAAGTATCCGGACAACCCAAACAACCCGGACAACACCACCTTTTCCGGACAACATGACTTTTCAGGACAACCTCAGTAATCCGGACATCAAGACTAATCCGGACAACACGATTTATCCGGACAACACAAGGAATCCGGATGCCATCCGGTCTCTAAATTATCCGGAAACCATCAATCAAATCGTCCGGACACTATCAACAACTTACCCGGACACCACCAAAGAAGCTACCCGGACACATTCAACTTATCCGGACACCTCTGTCGGTTTACCCCATTTTTGCCCAGAAATCGACAGAATCAACCCCAGATGTGTTTGTGATGTTTCTACTCCGATAGAACCCTTCTAAAAGCAATTACAAACACAAAATGTAAAGGAAACATACCTTGAATCACTTCTAAGCACACCAATTGAAGCCTTAACCTAGCTTTTCTTCTTTTTCTTCTTTTCTTCCCAAAACACACACATACACCTTCAGCTGATATTTTCTGATGTTTGAAATAATATCTGATTTCTAAGATAATAATATCAAACTTAATTTACCACTTTGGTCCTTGAACTTCTCAATAATAACCCAAACACCCTTAACTTATAAACTTATCCAAACTTTCCCTAAATAGAAACTTTAAAGTTAAATAAACTTAACGAAATTAGATTTTTAACTAACGGATTTACCCGGGGTATTACACCTCTGTTGACTTAGAAAATAATTTTTCAGATAAATAAAGCAAGTATGACACATGCTCGGAAAGTCCAGCCTCTGTCGAAAGAAATATTGATGACTCAACCTCTGTATATGAGGACGATTCATCATCTGACGACTCAGAGACTGACAAAATAGAAAAGATTCCTTGTGACACAGAAGTTATTAAACAAACCTCTGAAGTTCTTAACAGAACTATTTCTCCAAAAGATTTTTGCCAACAATCTAATCTACATAAATCTTCTTGTAATAGGAAGCCATATGCTAGAATAGAATGTAATGCCTCTGTGGCCCAGTTTAAAGCTTTCAATGAATATTTCAAGCAAATCACTTCTGATATTTCATACTGTCATTGCTTTGATCTATAGTTCAAATTATTTTCTCTCTGCACCTAAATCAAATATTAAAGAGAAACAAACTGATTCTTCGACAAACTGTGCCAATATGGTATCTAGACTCTGGATGCTCGAGGCACATGACTGGCAACAGAAGTCTTCTATCCACGTACCAAGAAAAACAAGATGGTGGATCAGTGACTTTTGGAGACAACCAAAAGGGGCATATTAAAGGCTATGGAGTCATAAAGAAAGAGAATATCACCGTACACAAAGTTTCATATGTGGATGGCCTAAAACACAACCTACTCAGTGTAAGCCAACTGTGTGACACAGGATTCGATGTACTATTCAAAAGAACATTCTGCTCTCTACTAAGTGAAGACACCGGAATTGAACTTCTGCGAGCCAAAAGAAAAGGTGATCTGTATCTAATGAACTTCAATGCCAAAAACAAGGACAACATTTGTCTTGTTGCAAGCAAAAGTGAAGAAGCCTGGCTATGGCACAACAGGTTCTGTCACTTAAACTTTCATACTCTAGATAAACTGGTAAAACTTGAACTGGTCAAAGGTTTACCCAATGTTAAATTTAATAAGGATCATTTATGCTCTGCCTGTGAAATGGGAAAACTCAAAAGAGCTTCCCACAGAGGCAAAACTGATGTGTCTTGTCATAGGCCTCTATACATGCTTCACGTTGACCTCTGCGGTCCAATCGCTATACAGAGCCTAGGTGGCAAGAAATATATACTTGTCTTAATTGATGAGTATTCTCGATTTACATGGATTGAATTTATCAGAAAGAAATCAGATGTTCCATGCATCCTGATTAATCAAATGAAAAGAAACCAAGTTCTTTATGAGTGCAGAATTCTGAAGTTACGAAGTGACAATGGCACAGAATTCAAAAACTCTGTCATTGAAGCCTATCTCACAGAAGAAGGAATATCCCATAACTTCTCTGCCGCTCGCACCCCACAACAGAATGGCGTGGTCGAACGAAAGAACCGCACGCTAGTGGAGGCTACAAGAACCATGCTTTCTGCATGTGGATTACCAATGACCTTTTGGGTAGAAGCAATTTTAACTGCTTGCTATACCCAAAATCGTTCAACAATCGTGAAAAGACACATCAAAACTCCTTATGAATTGATCAACAAACGGCGACCAAACATCAAGTTTCTCCATGTGTTTGGATGCAAATGCTTTGTCTTAAACGACAGAGACTCAAGAGGAAAGTTTGAAGAAAAGGCTGGCCAAGGCAAGTTCATCGGGTACTCTGCCGCTTCCAAAGCCTAAAGAGTTTACCTTCTGAAGTCACGCACGATAGTAGAAAGCATCAATGTATCCTTTGATGACTCATTCCAAAAGACTTCTGAGCAACTCAGTTCAGAACTCGGGCTAAACAAGGAATCCTCTGGCATCTCAAAAACAAATAAATATTTGGATCTTCTATTTCAAGAGATATTCAACGACGATGTCGATTCCTCTGCTAGAACAAACAGCATCTCTGCAGAATCACCTTCTGTAAACAAAGTAAGTATCTCTCTGTCTGATCCATTTAATCCCTCATCCTCTTCTACAACTACTACAGGTACTGAAAATCTAACAGAAGAAACGACGACAAAAGATTCTGCGACAGAGGTTATCCAAATACTAACAAATCCAACAGAGGAAGCAACAACAGAAGAAACACCAGAGGGAAGTGAAGATAAAACCACAATACCTACAGAGAAGGAAATCCCAACATTAATACCCATTCCTACAGAAGCTGAACTAAATACAGAAGCTGAACCATCAACCACTTCAGCTACAGAAGTTCAACTTGATGACTCAAATGATCATCTTTCACGAACAACTCAATGGACAAAAAGCCATCCTCAAACGCAAATCATCGGTAATCCCACTGATAAGGTAAAAACAAGATCAGCTTCTGCAAATTTTTGTTTCTTTACCAACTTTATTAGTATGATCGAACCGAAAAAGATCTCTGAGGCACTAAACGACCCAAACTGGATGGATGCTATGCAAGAGGAGCTTCTGCAGTTTGAGCGAAACAAAGTCTGGACTCTAGTACCTCTTCCACGAGGGAAACAGGCCATAGGGACTAAGTGGGTCTTCAGAAACAAAAAGGATGAGGATGGAGTGATCATTAGAAATAAAGCAAGACTGGTGGCCAAGGGATATCGCCAAGAAGAGGGCATAGATTACGATGAAACTTTTGCCCCTGTTGCACGACTCTAAGCAATAAGAAATTTCTTGGCCTTCGCAGCCCACAGAGGTTTTAAAGTATATCAAATGGATGTAAAATCTGCCTTTCTCAATGGTGAAATTCAAGAAGAAGTATACGTCCAACAACCACCAGGATTTGAAAGCTCAAAGTACCCAAGGTATGTCTATTACCTCGACAAGGCTCTATATGGACTGAAAAGGGCTCCAAGAGCATGGTACGAAAGACTTTCTACTTTTCTTCTCAATAACGACTACAATAGAGGTACCACTGATACAACTCTATTCTTTAAAGGAAAAGGAAATGAGCTTATTCTTGTACAAATATATGTAGATGACATTATTTTTGGGTCTACTAATGCACCAAAATGCAAAGACTTTGAAAAACTCATGCAGAGTGAGTTTGAAATGAGTATGATGGGAGAATTAACCTTTTTCCTCGGACTTCAAGTCAAACAAACATCAGAAGGAATTTTCATAAACCAATCAAAACATGTCTCTGACATACTTGAAAAATATAGCCTCTCTGACGCCTCTGTCATGAAAACCCCAATGGCCACTGGAAATAAACTTTGTTTAGATCCAAATGGCATCCCTGTCGAGTGCACGCTTTACAGAGGAATGATTGGGTCTTTATTATACTTAACGGCCAGTAGACCTGACATAATGCATGCCACATGTCTCTGTGCAAGATATCAAGCTAATCCTAAAAAGTCACATTATATTGCTGTAAAGAGAATCTTTAGATACCTCAGAGGGACCAAAAATCTTTGCCTCTGGTATCCACAGAACTCTGGTTTTGGACTAAAGGCATACACAGATTCAGATTATGGAGGATGTAAACTCGACAGAAAGAGTACCCCTGGGAGTTGTCAATTCCTAGGTGGGAAATTAGTAAGCTGGACTTCAAAGAAACAGAATTGTGTCTCAACATCTACGGCAGAAGCTGAATACGTTGCTGCTGCTAGCTGTTGCTCTCAAGTTATGTGGATGAAAACTCAGCGGAAAGACTTTGGTCACATCATCTGTAAAATCCCCATCTTCTGTGATTCCAAAAGTGCAATTGCCATCTCTGCAAATCCAGTATAGCATTCAAAGACAAAGCACATAGATATCAGGTATCACTTTCTGAAGTATCATGTTGAAAACCAAACCATCGAGATGCATTTTGTTCCAACAGAATTTCAGCTTGCTGATTTATTCACCAAAGCACTTGATGAGAAAAGATTCCTTTACTTGGTGGGTAAATTAGGAATGATAAATATGACTTAATCTCTGTAAGTATCTTATCTTCAATTTTAAAATTGTTGTACAAATTACTTTATAAATTATTATTTTTTTATTTTTTACTTTTGTATGTAAATTCTAAAATCTCTTTTCTGAAAACAAAAGAGCTTCTATAAGTCTCCTCAGAACCTCTAACGATCCTTACAGAACCTCTGATACACGACCTATGTAATATACATTTACTTCTGATTATTTGAACCAAGCATAGGTCAAGGGGGAGCAGAAGAGAACAAACTTGATCTACAGAGGTTGATTAGATCAAGGGGGAGCAAAATGAGACCTTGCTTAATCTACAGAGATTTATAAGTCAATGGGGAGCAGAGGAAGAGATGACAACAACAGAAGAAAAGAACATTGCCAGACAAAGAAGAACAAAAAGGTTAGTTTCTCGTACAAATTATTTTTGAAAATAATTTTCTAAGACACAAATTTCCAAATATGTTCTAGAAATATTATTAAAAACATTCCAAATAAAATTTGATCAAAAAGAATGTTGAGTTTTCCATTATTAGAAATTTAAGGTCACAGAGCCTCTGCTGAGTCCAACTGAGGTTCTGCAGGCAAAAACTTTGATCTTAAATCAATAATTCTTGGAAACTCTGTCAATAACCTTAGGTGTCAAATTCAAAAAGAATCATCGCATACAAACACTGCAACAGAAGTAACTAGTTACAGAGTTCTTTCCACAAGAAAGAACTTCTGTAGACCAACACATGTTTTAAAAGACTTTTTGCTGCACAAAAACTTTTTCAAAAACAATTTTCTAGGACACCAGCTTTCAAACAGGTCCTAAAAACATTGTTAAAAACAATCAAAAACTTGGATGATCAAAAATGTTTATAAATTATTAAATATGAGAAATTTCTTGTCTCAGAGCCTCTGCTGGCTCTAACAGAGGTCCAAAAACCTCTGTAAGAAAATTCTATGTTAATAATTTATCGATCTTCTCCATGGACTTTTCAACATTTTTTTGTGAAAGTACAACCTATAGAGGCAAGAAAAACAAAGTATTCAAATCACAGAGCCTCTGTCAGTTTTTACTTTGGGCATTTCTGTAAACAAGAAACGGTAACTTTTGTGCGAGTAAGAATCATGTGGAGGTAAAGAGGCCCACGCGCCTAGCATTTAATAAGGCCACCCACGACGTCTCGTCATAACTGACACAGAGGACGTGTCATCTTTTCATTGGACCTACATGCAACACGTTCCTCTGGAAAGTTGAACCCGCCGTAACCACTCAAGTGCGGACCCCAAAATATTATTTACCTCAAAATATTAACCCTTTCAGATTCTACAGCTACATACTCAGTATAAAACCCAAGTTAACTTTCCTCACAAAAACTTTACTCATTTTCTTCTCCGGCGAACCTGCAACTAATCTCAAATCTTCACTTTACTTTGCAAAAATGGCTTCCAGTTCCCACGCTGCTCAAAACTCTCCGGAGAACTCTCCTCAACACTCCCCAGTGCATTCAGAGCACTCCCAAAATCCTAACATCGCCATAAATGCTAAAACAGAAAACTCCGGTGACTCTGCAAACTTTGCACCAACCACCAACCTTCAACATTTTCTGAACAAAGAACATTTTGAGGATGTTCATCCTTTAAAGTCCAACAACTGCTACCTTGTGCCCTCACCCACAGCCTTCGGCGAAGCCCATGCCATTCTCCTCAACATTATGGAAAACCATATACTATACCCCCTCCTTTCCAAAACCCCAACCAAAATCCCTGCACGATATCTGAATCAATTTTGGCAAAGTTTCCGATTTGATTCAGATGATTCTCTGATAAAGGGCTATATTTCAAAGCCAGACAAGTCTGAGTACCTATAACTCATGTTCAACAGAACCATGTTCTCACTGGAGTTCAACCTGCCAACCAGAGGTCTTCTTGGAATAAAGAAATATGCTGAGGTTCCTACGGATGAGGAGCTCTGTCGATTTGTAGAAATGTTAGGGTATAACACAACCCTAAGGAAACGAAATGATTTCCGCAGAGGCAGGCTACCACCTCTATGGAATACCCTCTTCTCCATTTTAAATCGTTGCCTCACAGGGAAAACCGGTAGCCCGGACCAAAGCTCACATCAGATCCTGACCATCATGTATGGGATCTATTATGATCTTCCACTCGATTATGCCACCATCATGATGCAGGAGATGATAAATACGATCGATAGAAAGATTGCAACCTAGAAAGCCAAACAACATACACCAGGATATCTGCCACCTCTACAATACCAAAGGATAATGGGAGTTTTACTCGAGCCTCTGCTTCTTCTGCAGAAATGGCCAATGGAAGGGCCAACTGTAAAACTCTAACCCATGAACAAAAACGTTCCTACAGAGCATGAAGACAACTACCCCCACTGCAGACCTATGTCGAAGAACCTTCTGTCATATGCAACAGATGAAGATAGGAAAGTAGATTATATACGCGTCCACAGGACTCCAGAACCAAATCCTGTGACACCCCCGCGTCTAGGAGCCCTCTTAGGTGTAGATGTAGTAGAGAGGATGACAGAAGAAGAATGGGCTATAGCTTTAGAGAAACATTATTCAGTACAAGACCGTTTCAAAGCCCAAAGAGAAAGCATTTACCCCTCTTCTCCCAAATAAAAAACCTCTGCAACAACACCAAAAAAGAAGAGCAAGAAAAGGAAAACCACAGAGGAAACTACAACCTCTGCAGTTCAACACTCTTCTCCACTACAAGCTGCAGAAACAAGATCTTCTGCACCTCCCTCCTCTCCAAAACAAAAGAAAAGGAAAACCAAATCCACAGAAGAGGGAGCTCCTAAGCCAAAGAAGAGAAAGTCAAAGAAGAAGAAACCAAGATCACCTCTGCAGGTCATAATAGAGGAAGTCGAACAAGAAGAGGAAGATCAGACTATGCCTCTGCAACCTCCCTCCCCAATAATCTATGCAGATCAATAGGGAGATTTTAATGCCTTCCTCAACAATCCCGACATTGGTCACACCTTAGATCCAGCAGGATGGGTCACAGAACCATTGGATCAGTCTACAGAGGCTCTGCGCACAACAGAAGTCATTTCTGCAGCTCAAGGTACTCAACCTATGCACCCTCACGTTCGACAACTCATGGGATCTCATTCTCTATATGATTCCTTAAGAGCAGAAGCAGAAGCAGAAGTGACTATAGAGGAAACTGAAGAAGAAGAAGAGGTAAACATAGAAATTGCAAGAGAGGAAGATGTTAGGGTAGAAACCACAGAGGGTTCTACAGCAAAAGATGCCGCAGAAGTAGAAGGAACACATCCCCAACCCCCTCCCAGTGCAACCCACATTTCTGATACCGCCGGTCTAGCGGCAGAAGGTATCATTGAAAAAGAGCAGCACACCTCAATCCCAACCCCACCCAGCCAGCCAGAGGTTACTCTTTCAACCTCTGTGCCTATTATACCCGGGGAAACCATTCATGGGGAGTCCTCTCGAAAGGACTCACCCATAGTTCGTGATTTATTGCCCCAAATCACACCTGACATCCTAGCAGAGGAATTCGTTTCCTTTGCCACGCACACAACGATAAGGCCAAACCTCCTTTCAGAGGGGAGTAGAGAGCACAATGACGAAGTGACTCTAGACAAGTCTCCAAGTCAACAGAAGGACATTCCAATACCCACCTCTGGAGTGGATTTGGACTCTGACCTTCACATAACTTCTGTAGAGGTTGAAACTCAAGTTTCTCCTCGAGGATCAGAAGGAAATCCTTCCACCCTCAATGTACAAACAGGGGTGAACGAAGGTGTCCAAGGAACAAGGACAAACTCTGGAGACGAATGTGTTCCTCCAGAGGTTACCACGAGTTCACACGTATCAAGGGGTGAGTTCCAAACCCTTGTCACCTCTGTGAACCAAACATTGAAAGAGTTGAAAAGCTCTTTCAAATCTTTTGCAGAGACAACATCGACGGCCATCTCCAAACTGAATACCAAAATGGACATTGCAACAAACACTGCCACCTCTGCCGCAACTGACCTTGAAAAAGCTGCAACATCTGCATTCAATGACTCTGTCAAGTCCTTCCTGCAAAAATTCAAAGATCAATCTTCTACTTCTAAGGGCCTTACACCAGAAGACCTAAAGAAGGCCTTGGAAGAAGTTCAAGAGCAAACACTACAGAACACTCAAGCCATGAAGCTTTCTGACTACATGACAAGAGTGCAGCTCACAGAACTTAGGCAAGGAATCCTTGATCAAATGACAGAGTTCATCAGAGCCTTCACAGCTGCCAACACGAACTACGTCAGAGAATTTCAAGCTAGCGTCGGCAAAATGCGCTTCAACACAGAAGCAGAAGTTGAAACTCTTCTAGGCCTCTGTGACGACTTGTGCGCGAAAATGATAGCTGCAGGGGCTGTACCTCCAAATAAATCAGGTACAACATGCAGGGCAGAGGGTACGACAGAGATAAATCAAGATGACTCTGATGATGACCATCATGGTCCATCAGATCATCCTGAGGGGGAGAAACAAGGGGAGAAACAAAGGGAAACAGCTGCAAGAAGTCCTCCAATATCAGCAGTACCAATTTTATCTGCACCCCCAACCCAAACCCAAACTCAGGAAACTCAACAGACACCCACAGAGGAAACACCAGCCTTTGTGGAAACCACCTCTGTCCTTGAAAAAGATGTCCCTGAAGTTCAAATCCTGACTTCTTCATCTTATAAGAACTTCCCCATTCTCTACCAAAATCACAACCCAAAACACACCCAAGAAGAAAATCCATTGCCCACAAACCAAAAAGCTCAAAACGTTCTGCTACTTATGTCCTAAAGACAATGGAGTTCATATCTGCTTTCAGAGTTGCAAAACGTTTTGATATCCCTCCACAAACCACAACCAAGCTCACAAAAGAAACATCTACAGAACCCAAATCCCCAATCAAACAACAGAACCATCCCCACCAAAGTCCTCAGAAACTGAAAAGTCAAAAACTACAGAGGCAATCCCCATCATACCAACAGAGACCTCAACACCCAAACCAACAGAAGCAATCCCACAGAGTCCAAAGCAGACAATAGGTTCTGAGCCTCCCCAAGCCAAAGATAAAGGAAAGGGCATCATGACAGAAGAACAAAAGAAGAAAAAGCCAATGCCTCAGACGACAGAGAAGTTGATGAAGAGCTCATTCGATGCCTTTGTCACTCCTAAACCTGAAGAAGACTGGGCATTCATTTCAGATCCTATGTCAGAAATTCCGATCATTGATCCAAAAGCAAAGGTAACAGAAGGCAGGGTTGCAGAGATAAAACGAAAAATAGATGCTCTGCGAAGACCAATACCACCACCAACTACACGACATGCAGAAATGGAAGATGTGGTGTATAGGTATCTTTACAGACAACAATATCAGAACAATCCTCCGCCACACATTGAAGATCCTCAACTCAGAGCTGACCTTGACAACACCTTCACCAGAACAAAGCCAAAAGCAAGGGCAGAAGTCTTCTCAGAGTCCAAAATTGAAAAGGTAATTTACTGCAAATTCTCTCAAACGAGAACCTTTCCAAAGATCAGGTACAACATCTACAAAGTCAAAAGGGAGAAAAGGTCCGAAAATCAATTTTCAGATGCATATATAAGGCACTTGAACCCCTACGATCTGCCAGATCTTCTACTTTGGACGAAAGAAAACTTCGACAACGATGCTAACAGAAGGGCTTATCAAGTATTCAGGAAAGCGATAAGAGAAAAGCTTATGCTGTATAGCATGATAGACTTTCAACTGGGAAGAGATCTTGGAGTCAGAAACCTGAGTCTGAGACCACCAGAGGATCACTGCCCACCTTCTGCAATAACCAACTCAATCATAACAACACCAAAGTACGGGTTAGTGTATAAGGATCCTGCTGGTCAAGTAAGACTTTTTGTGGAAATGGACTGTCAGAAGTATGCAACCAGTACTCTGAACAAGTTCAGATCAATCTTAGAAGAGAACAGAGGTACTGAGCTTATGGATCAAGAACCAGCAGAAAGAATGATCAGAGAAATAGATGCTACAATTGGCTTAAGAGAATTCTGCATCAAATTCTATCACGAGCTCAGAGAAGTAGGATTCGACAACAGAAGTTTCAATGACTTCAAAGATGCAAATGTCTAAATCTATTTTACATATCTCTGTAATAGTTAAAAAGAAATGAAATGAATCTTTTGAGGTATTGTTTAACCTCTTTTTACTTTACTTAGCCTAAATTATGCATAAAGTCAAATTTTCATTTTTCAATACTTAGGGGGAGATTGTTAGCTCCAAATATTCATAATATTAGAAGTATTGAAAAATAGGCCAACTATGAAAGAGTTCCACAGAAGCTCTGCGGTGTTCCATAGAAGCTCTGCCGAAGCAAACAAGATCATTCAAGGAACACCAAGTCCCAAGAAGAATCTACAGAAGACTACTTACAAAGGACCAAAGAAGGATCTACAAAAGAATGCTCACCAAGGACCGAGCCGCAGAACCTCTGTCACCCTTGACAGAGCCTCTGTGGTTCAGACTGAAGACTTGGAAGATATTTATAATATCTTGCCACTGTTACAAAAATATCTTGCTACTATTCCAGGGTCCGTTCATCAACTTGTACAAGGCATGGTCCGACAACAAACACGTGTCAAACTTTGATAGGAATCCTTGCAAGTTGATATTAGCGCATTTAATGCATGCAGATTTCCAACTGTTCATGCCATCCCTTCTTTCCTGTAGCAATAGTCCTTTTGTCTAGAATAGATCTTTTGTACTAGTATAAAAGGAAGACTCATGTTGAGTTCTTCCTTACAACTTAATCAGCCAACATCAGACAACAACTAACACACAAAAACACTAGCACTCAATTATCATCAAATCTGTTCTTAGTGTTCTTCATCAAATACAGTAAACTTTAAGATATTCATTTGTTCTTCATATACTATTTATTTGGTATTTTGTGTTGTTTCTATATAAACATCTCTGTTAGTTCTTCAAATACGCTTCTGCAACACATCTTATTTGAACTAATAGATAATATAATCTTTGTTAATCAAATACAGGAACCAACAATCTCTGATAAAATGATACCTGATTTCGATATGTTTGGTCTTTGAGTGTGGCACTGGATTGTTGGCTATAGCGATGGCACTTGTGCTGTCGCAATAGATTGGGATTTTCGAGATCTGAAGGTCATAGTCTAGTAGTTGATTTCTCATCCACAAGACCTGAGAACAATAGCTTCCAGCGGCTACATACTCAGCTTCAGCAGTTGAGGTGGACACTGAGTTTTGCTTTTTACTTGTCCAACTCACCAGCTTTCCACCCAGGAGCTGACAGCCTCCTGTGGTGCTTTTCCTATCCAATTTGCAACCTGCAAAATCACTATCTGAATAGGTGATTAGATCAAACCCTGGGTCTTTGGGATACCAAAGACCTAGGTTCATAGTACCCTTAAGGTAATGAAAGATTCGCTTTACAGCGATCATATGAGATTCCTTAGGTTCAGCTTGATATCGTGCATACAAACAGGTTGCGTACATAATATCGCGTCGGCTAGCTGTAAGATACAAGAGAGAGCCGATCATCCCACGGTACATCGTGACATTAACAGGTATTCCATTTGAATCCTTGTTTAGTGTCAGCAGTGGTGCCATAGGGGTTTTCATAGCTGAACTCTGAGTTAAATCGAAATTCTTCAGCATATCTTTAACATACTTTCCCTGATTAATGAAAGTTCCTTTTTCATTTTGTTTTATCTGAAAACCAAGGAAATATGTTAGCTCGCCCATCATGCTCATTTTATACGCTTCTTTCATCCTTTCAGAGAAACGAGTACAAATATCAGGGTTAGTAGAACCAAATATAATGTCATCAACATATATCTGAACAAGAATGATATGACCTTTCACTATTCTGAAAAATAGAGTCTTGTCGATTTTACCTCGCTTAAAATTTTCAATTAGGAGATAAGAGGATAGAGTGTCATACCATGCACGTGGAGCTTGCTTTAAGCCATAAAGTGCCTTATCCAGTTTATTAACATAACCTGGACGCTTAGGATCTGAGAATCCTGGAGGTTGTTCCACATAGACTTCTTCATTCAGCTTTCCATTGAGAAATGCTGACTTAACATCCATTTGATATACTTTGAAGTCTTTGTGTACATCGTATGCTAAGAATACACGAATAGATTCTAGTCTTGCTACTGGAGCAAATGTTTCGTCGTAATCTATGCCTTCCTCTTGTCTGTATCCCTGAGCAACAAGACGAGCCTTGTTGCGGGTTACAGTTCCATATTCGTCCAACTTGTTTCGATAGACCCATTTAGTGCCTATCACTGTCTTGTCAGTTGGTCTTCGAACAAGTTTCCAAACTTTGTTTCTTTAGAATTCAGTCAGCTCTTCTTGCATGGCGCTGACCCAGTTTGGATCTTTGAGGGCATCATTTATTTTCTTTGGTTCAATCAGAGAAATAAAGTTAACAAATAAACAAATATTACTTGCACTTCGTCGAGTCTGAACACCAGCGTTTGGATCACCAAGGATTTGATCAATTGGGTGATTTACAGTCCATCGCTGAGCAGGAGCATAAGTCGCTGACTCAAATTGGACCGGAGGAGCTGAAGATGAAGCTTCAGCAACTTCTGGAATATCAGCCAAGAGAGGAGTAGGTGCAGATGTCAACTCATTCACTGATTGCTGAGAAGTAGATGGAATGTCTGAGACATTTGGTTCAGAAGCAGGTATAGTGTTTAAAGGAACAGCTGAGACCCATGATGTTTCAGCTTCACTATTCTACATGTTTGGGATGATAGTAGGACCATCATCTTCAATGGTATGAGTATGAGGAGTGGGAATATCTTCTGAATCACCAAGATGAGAAAACATCTATTGATTCAGTTCTTTAGTATCAGCAGAAGGTCGAGAATTCGCTGAATGGGATTTGTCAAAAGTGTCGTGAATAGTTTCTTCAACAGATGAGAAAACATCTATCGATTGAAGACTCTGAAGGCTTTGGAGACTGAGGAGTATCCAAGAAAGATTCCATCATCAGCCTTAGGATCAAGCTTTCCAAGGGCATCTCTGTTGTTTAGTATGAAACACTGACATCCAAAGATGTGAAGAAAGCTAATTGAAGGCTTTCTCCCATGAAAAAGTTCATAGGCTGTTTTATTAAATCTTTTGACTATCAGCGACATGTTTTGCGTAAAACAAGCAGTGTTGACAGCTTCTGCCCAAAACTGAGTAGGCAGGTGAGAATCGCTGAGCATTGAACGTGCAACTTCAATAATAGTTCTATTTCTTCTTTCAGCGACTCCGTTTTGTTGCGGTGTTCTCACTGAAGAAAAGTTGTGAGAAATACCCTTACTCTCAAAGAAGGAATCAAGAGAACTATTTTTGAATTCAGTCCCATGATCACTCCTTATTGAGCGAACGATCAAGTTATTCAGGGTTTCCATCTTCCGAACAAAGGTGATGAGTTCTACTGGGGTGTCACTCTTAGAACGGAGAAACATAACCCATGTATATCGAGAGAATTCATCAACTATGACCAGTGTATATTTCTCTCCAGCGATGGATTATTTGTTAATAGGGCCAAACAAATCCATATGGAGAAGTTGTAGAGGAGATGACACTGAGAAAACTTGCTTTGACTTAAAGCTTGCTTTGGTCTGCTTGCCTTTCTCACACGCTGAACATAAGGATTCTTTGGCGTATGAGTGCTGAGGTAGACCAGTGACTAACTCTTTTGAAGAAAGAGTGTTCAGTGTCTTGAAGTTGAGATGAGAGAGTCTCTTATGCCATAACCAGTTGACATCAGATGAGGCTTTTGAGAAGAAACAGGAGTTCTCAGTGGTTGTTGAGTCCATGTTTATTATATAAACATTTTCCAAATGATAACCGCTGAGAGCTATCTTCTCCTTTTTGTCAGCGACAAAGCAGGATTCCTTAGTAAAGATTACTTTGTTATCCTTGTCGCAAAGCTGACTGATGCTTAGAAGATTATGCTTCAGCCCTTCAACATACGCGACTCTTCTGAAGGTTGTTGTACCATTAGAGAGTACACCAAACCCTCGGGTATGTCCTTTTCCATTTCCACCGAAAGTTACAGAGGGACCCTTCTCTTCTTTGTACTCAGTGAGCAGGTTCTTCATACCAGTCATTTTGTCTAGAGCATCCGCTATCTAGATACCAGATACCCTTCTTAACCTGCATTACAAAAGAAGATTAGTTTGTCTTGGGTACCCACTTAACCATGTGTACACACTTGTCAGTGGGGGTAGAAGAGGAGGTGGAAGGTTCAGCAGTCTTCGCAGCATTTGAAGATTCAGCTTTGTCAGTCTTCACTTTGGTTAATTTCTTAACCTCAGTGGTCTTCTTTGCCTTGGGGGCAATGATCTTCACCTTAGCTATCTTTTCATCTTGGGTGGCTGTGGGGCACTTACTAGCAATATGATTGGTAAGTCCACAATGATAACATTTTCTATAACTAAAAGTAGTTCTAGGATCATTTGCATGCTGAGCTTTTGATTTTGAATTAGAAGGACCAGCACCAAGTAAGCTATTGGTTTTTGAAATGGGAGGAACATCCAGTTCTTCGGATTTCTTACCAATAATTTCCACTTTGATTCTAGGAGTAGATCGCTGAATAGATCCACGCTGAATAAATCCAGGGATCTTATTCTTTGAACCAGAGGGATAAGTCACTGAAGCTTTAGAAGCGTTCAGCTTTGGTACAGAGGTACCCTTCTGAGGATTTTGGTTAAAAGCAATTCCTTTGCCTTTGTTTTTAAATACTGAGGTAGGTTTTGGATAAATAACTTTTTCTTTACCTTTAGAAGTTAAGGTAGAGGTTTCCTCAGGGATAGGCGGTTTAGAAGAGGAACAGTGAGATGAGAAAGTGTCAGGGATAGAGGATACGAACATTCCAAATTTAAGCATGGAACGGTCAGTGGTTGGTTCTAGAGTATCAGCTTTGTAACCAAGACCACGTTTATCACTCAGGGGAATCTGAGACATAATTATCTCAGTGATCTTTGTTGAGGAATTATACCATCCATCAACAGTAGCTTTTTTATCTTTTAATGCAGCGATAGCTTCTTCGCGCTCGATTTTGACTAGCTGGTTTAGGTGAACTTGATCTTTAAAATCTTCTTCAATTTTAGAAAGATTTTCTATTTGAAGGTGACAGTTTTTAAGCTGTTCAGCGAGATCAAGGTTTTGATTTTCAATCACAGTTTTGCCATTCATGGCTTCATATAAACTTCTAGTCAGGAGATCGATCTTTCGAAGACTATCATCTTCATCAATATTTAAAATATTGGTAAAGAAGGAAGGTGATACCTTAGTAGTAGAGGTTGAGGTAGAGGGAATGTCAGAATTTTCTTCCTCATCTTCAAGTTTGGCCATGAGACATAGATTGGCTTCATCATCATCTTCAGAGTAAGATGATTCTTCTTCGTCAGAGGCAGCCCAATCATAGTCAGCCATAAGGTCTTTGCCTTTCTTCTTAAAGGTTTTCAGCTTTGAATACCTTTCTTTCAGCTTTTTGTATTTTTCATCTCTAGTCCTGTGAGTAAAGTTTTTCTTGGGAAAAGCTGAGGATCTAGAGACTTTCTTTGACCTGCACTCGCTAGCAAAATGTCCTATCTTTTCACAGTTATAGCAAGTAGTAGTAGCCTTATCAACAGGGGTTGATGATCTTGGCTTGTCAGTAATAGCAAGAGGTTTATTCTTCTTGAAATTACTCTTTCTAGCAAATCTCCTGAACTTATTAGCCAGGAATGCTAGAGTTTCATCATTATCTGAAACGTCAGAGTCTGATGATCTTTCAGAGTTAGTTTCCAACTCAGTGACAGTGATAGTCGATCACTGAGTGGAAGGTGATTCTGAGATTAAAGCAACAGGGGTGCTTTGAGAATCTTTTACAAGATTCTTCTTAAGATGACTCGATTGCTCATGATTCAGCATCGTGCCATATAAGGTAGAAAGGGTCATTGATTTTAGATCCTTTGACAGCTTGAGACACATAGAATAATTGTCCCAGCTTTCAGGTAAACATTCTAAGAACTTTGTCAGTACTTCAAAGTTAGAATATTCCTTACCAACAGTTTTCAGATCTATTATTAAGTAGTTAAAACGTTGGTGTACTTCAGAGAGAGTTTCATTCTTACCACAAATGAAGTTTTCATACTGTCTTACCAGGTTGATCTTTCGAGAGTCCTGGACTTCAGAAGTACCTTCATACTGAACACAAATTGTGTCCCACATAGCTTTTGAGGTTTTCAGGTTCATGACGGAATGGTAGACTTCGTCAGGAAGAGCCATGGATAGTATGGATCTGGCTTTGGTGTCGATAGCCACTTTCTTCTTATCTTCATCAGTCCACATATGAATTTCCTTGGGAATAAGCCTTTCTGGAATAGCAGGTCTATTCTCAGCGGCTGGAACTGCAGCATCAATTCTTATAGGAATATATGGGTCGTTTTCAAGATAGTAAGGCATAGTAGGGTCTACACCTTCTAAGAAGAGAATCATCCTATTTTTCCATTGATTAAAATTATCTCTGGAGAATCTATGGGGTTTTGCAAGAGAACCGTTGTCAATATAGTTTGTGTTTGTGTTGGTAGCCATTTTAAGAAATAGCTAGGAAGAGAAATCTTAGTATAGATCAGATATTGTTTATGAGATTAAACAAATCTGCTCTGATACCACTTGTTGGTCCCGAAGGGTTATACAAGTTTGTAGAAGGGGGGTTGAATACAAACACACGATTTTTACTTTTCTAAATTGTTTATTGATAAATCAAGACAATTTACAACTTGTTGCGGAACAAGATTAAGGATAAACCTAATCTAAACAAGTCTTGAGAAACACTAAGTTTCTTGCACTAGAAAGAGTTAAAGAAATTACGAATAATAACTTAACAATAAGAGAGAAATAAGAAGATGGTCCGAGCACACTTCAAAGCTGAAGTAAGGTTCTTCTTATATACTGCATGCATTTAATACATGGCAGTATGGCTTTACACGTGGCAGCAACTGAGTGGTTGCATGTCATTGACCTTTGTAGACAACCTTAGTAGCCGCATGGTGCACAGTGTAGAATCAGAGTTGTTGTACGATTACAGACAAAAGGGATGTCCGTTCTGACAGTTCGTACGGAGACGTGCAAGGGAGGTAAGACAATAGTAACATGCAGGGAGACTTCATGATCAGCTTTCGTTGAGTCAGATCTTTATCAGCGAATGATAAAGTTCAGCGATTGCTGAAGTCTTCTACTTGATACTTCACGTTGAATGGACAGGTCTTGCTTCGCTGATATCCGCATCAGTTCATGAGTAGACTTGTCGCTGGTTCTTGAGCTTGATCTTCGACTTTAGGATAGAACTTTGGTTGACTTGAAACTTGTCTTCAGGGATCATAAGTAAACAACTAACTTATCAGCGATCATCTCATAGACTGAACAGGCTCAGAGCTATAAGATGATGAATAGTGTTCGCTGAATATCTAATCTAAAGAGTGAGAGTTCCTATCAGCGGTACTGTAAAGTCTTAGTACTTATCAGCGATAGTGAAACTAATACATATTGTTTACTTATAATTTTTACTAAGTGTTTAAGAGAGGGTCATTATCAAATCACTGAGGGTTTGGATCAACATGAAGGAATCACCCGAAGTGTTTCCAGATGAATTGCTTGGACTTCCCCGTCTAGACAAGTCGAATTTCAAATTGACCTCATACCCGGAGCAGCACCTGTAGCTAAGGCACCATACCGTTTAGCACCAGCGGAAATGCAATAGTTGTCGAGTCAACTTCAGGAACTTCTGGACAAGAAATTTATTCGGCCAAGTTCCTCACCTTGGGGAGCCCCAATCCTGTTCGTCAAGAAGAAGGATGGATCATTTCGAATGTGCATCGACTATAGGGAGCTGAACAAGTTGACGACCAAGAATCGATATCCTCTTCCTCGAATAGATGATTTATTCGACCAGTTGCAGGGTGCAACTTATTTCTCGAAGATTGATCTTCGATCAGGATATCATCAGCTGAGAGTTCGTGAGAGGGACATCCCTAAGAAATCTTTTAGGACTCGATATGGACACTACGAGTTTTTGGTTATGCCTCTGAGGCAAACCACAGAGCCTCTGAGGCAAACCACAGAGCCTCTGCGGGTATCCAGAAGCAGAAGTCATCCAAACTGATGATTAAGCCGCTGCCATTAAGCTACTAAGCTATTGTTGATGCTGTAAGCTGTCAAATGCTTAATTGGTACAAAACTATTATGCAAGAAGTGAACATAAGCTCTGTAAGGCTATCCAGAGTCTCTGTAGGTTGTTAAGATGTGGCTGTCCAGATTAAGCCACTGCTGGACAGAGCTTAATTACGCTTAATTCATACACAGGTGATACATATAACCTCTATGCATGTTTAGAAGCTCAAAAGGTGTCACAGAGGATATCCAGAGGGACGTATAGAGGCTCTGTAAGTTATAATCCAAAGGTATGCACAAGACATATGCACAGAGCCTCTGTTAGCCGAACAGAAGCATACACCTCTGTGGACCAAAATCTCCGTTTTAAGAGAAAATACCAGGGTGGAACAGAGGTTGACCAGAGCATGTACATCAGAGGTTGCTGGTCCAGAGGTCACGACAAGCCAAAAGGCCTTAGCCTGAAATTTTTGGATTTTCTGACAGCTTTGCGCTGTTTCAGAAACACGCGCACAACTTTTCACTCGGTGCTCCGATTCGCATGAGTCCAGATGCGTTGAATTCCTAAGACACAGATGATACTTTTTCATGTTTTGAGTTTGGTCTGGATCAGTGTGCTTAATGGTCAGAATCTGTGTCAAAGTCAATGGACTCTTGTTGGACCAAAAGCATTGCATTTCACTCGTGCTCTTTCCGCTTTCAAGAACGGTGTTCTCTCGACGGTTCTTCACGGTTTCATGCTGCTATTGTGACATATTGATTGTCACTCACTCCTCTGTTATTCATGTTTAAAGCTCAGTGCTGAATGCTTACTCAACGGGATCTTTTAGAGTCAAATTTTCTGTTTTATGACCGTTTTTCATCCAAAATGGATGAATCATAGCTCGTTGGAATGCTAAGAGGATGGAGTTCATTATACATGTTTTATGTTTTCTTTCAATCAGTCTCCATGATGGTCAAAAACAGTGGTGAAGTTGAGACATGAAAGCTGGACAGAAAGTGTTAATTATCTCGGTTTTTCAAGAAGATGAGCCTACATTTGAGGGGGAGCTCGTGATGCTTTGAAGACTCGAAGAATGGAACGCCAAAGTTTCTAAAGAAAGCAAGGGGGAGACTATAAGATGATGATTTCTTTATAAAACATTAGGGGGAGATTGTTAGATTAAATTAGCCCCCGATTTATTAAAATGTTTTATAAAGAAATTATTGTATGGGCTTTATAATTAGATTTATGTTATCTTTGTAATTAGCCTTATGGGCTTAAGCCTTTTGTGTAAATGGGCCCTATATAAAGGTGTCCATAGGCTTATTTTAGGTTAAGTGAGAAATCTGGAGAGTTCACATTTTACACACACAGACTAGTTTCTTATGAGAGTCGATTTCACGTTTAGTGTGGTGTTCTTCCAATTTCCCCCTCCATACCTTGAATCAATGAATATGTGATATGATTTCTATGAGTATTGTTCTTCATGTTCATTTTATCTCTACTTTCTGTATGAATATGAGCTGACATCAGAGGCTCTGTGAATAAGAGCTCTGCACAGCAGCCTAAGCTTCTTCCTCTGTAACTGTTGCTTCTTTGAACCGAGTTCTGTGCTCAATAAGCTCAAAAAACAACGGATTAATCGATTGACAATAGCAGAGATTTCGAACTGGTGCTTAATTGTGGACATCACTTCTGAATGTCAGCTTCTGGATAGCCTACAGAGGCTCCTTGCAGTAGCCACAGAGGCTCTGTGCTCATTCACAGAAGCTCTGTGTGAGATCTCTGAAGTTCTGCACAACATGAACTAGAAGCACCACACTTAAAATTTGTTTCTGCTCCTGGACAGCAGCCTCTGTGGTCTTCTAGATAGCCTTTCTCGTATTCTGCATATTTTGTCATAAAAAGCACTTCTGCACAGTCGAACTTCTGGAATCACAGAGCAGATTAGACTTCTGTGATCTGCATGTTATCTGAACATTTAATTAAACTTTGAAAGCCTTGAATAAGCTCTGGATTAACATTTCATAACAGCCTCGGGCAAAGACAACTTTAATCTGTTTACACAGCAACCTCTTTATACTCTCTGCACAGCCTTGAGCACTTCTGGACTGCTTCTACATGATGACCCACGGCTGATTTGGATAAGCTTCTACGTGTGCACAGAGGCTCTACACATCATCACAGAGGCTTTGTACAGCCTCATAGAGGTTCTATGAACTGCCTTTCTCAAGCTCTTTGAACACAACTTCGGCGAATATCTCAACACACATCTACTTCTGGACTGGTTGCAGGTCTACAGACAGCTTTTATGATCTTCTTATGCACAGTTCACTTCTGAATTGCAGCCTCTTATATCCTATGCCTATGTACAAAAATGCATCCTTTTAATCGCAGAGAATCTGGACAGTCACACAGAGGTTCTGAAGACATTGAACCGATCTATGTGCAGCCTTTTACTTCTTATGAGCTTTGGAAATCTCTGCACGCTTCTGTCAAAGACCAGAACTTATTTGAATAGGCTCTGCATCAACCTCTTAACTTGTTGCAGCTTCTGAATTTATCACAGAGTCACATCTGTATAACTTCTGCCAATTTCTGGACTAGCAAAGGCTCTGTGAGTTCTTGACATCCGCTTAATCTGGACATAATACCATCTGGACAGTCAATCAAGTTTTGCTGTTTTGATCTTCTGTACCTATGCACAGGATCTGCACAAGTTTCTGAATAAGCTGAGCTCTGGTTCTGCTTCTGTGAAATAGGAACATAGCAGCACCTAATTGCAATCTGCTGCTAAACACGAACAACTGCAGCTTTAAGTTAAGATCAAAGTATTGCACACTTTTGATCTTCTTTTCCTAATTTACATGTTGCACTTCGAATCGGAATCTACTCCTACACAGCAGCTGTATGATCGAACTTCTGCACCTATCTCATGTTCTTTGTTGCTGCATGAGCTTCTGTTGGACAACAACTTCTGTCATCTGTTCGATCACTAAATCTGGACAGCAATAAGACACCTAAATATCCTTCTGTTTAGCACCAGATTTGTACAGCTTGTAACACCAAACAACAACTATTTTCAGCTCTTACAACAACTATTTTCAGCTTTTTCAGCCACAAACTTCAACTTTTTTTCAGCAAACAGCAGCTATTTCAGCTTTGACAGCAACAAACAACAACTATTTTCAGCAAATAGCAGCAATTTTCATGTTTGACAGCAACAAACAGCAGCTATTTTCAGCAAACGGCAACTATTTTCAGCAAACAACAACTATTTTCATGTTTGACAGCAACAAACAGCAGTAAAAACTTCTATGACAGCAACTTGTTGTTTTAATTTACAACACAGCAGCAAGGTTTCTGGATCGATTAACACAACAGCAGTAAACTCCTATTCATATCAAACTTGTCCCAAAAATATTTCTGACAACGAACAGATCCAAATTCCAATCGAATTTGATGTAGAACAATAAGTCGATCTCCGTATATCTTCTTAGAACAAAGATTGCCGAAACTTAACTTTCTAATTGATCACTTCAAAAGGTTAAGTTTAATCAATCGAAGATCCAAAAATAGTTCCAGATCTGACTTTTTACTATTAACACAACATCAAACCTTTCTCAAACAATTTCCAAGACCCAAATGATTTTGTTTTTCATTTAAATGATTATGAGCAGCGGAAGACAAACAAAATCTGAGTAAAAGAGAGTCCAATCTTGGATTTAAATAAAGGTCAGATCAAAGATCAACAACCTTACTACCAAGATGCCAAAAAAATGCTATGGACTTAAGCACACACAAGGATGAGATCATAGATCAACCATCTACTTAGTGCTTATCAAATAAGACCAATGAATGAGAAAGAATCAAAACACACACATGTATTAAATCTGATCAGATTTGATCCAAACAGAACCAAATATTCACTTAGGCATTTCATCAAACATGTGGTGTGCAGAATCAGATTTTGTGAAGAGAAACACTAATTTTCTGTCAAAACTTATCCAGATTTGATTCAAAGCAAAAATGGATTCCAAATAAGCACAAAACAGAAAATAAACATTACAAATTATATTTGTGTTTAGGCTCATGTGATTGAATCAATCTAAGCACCAAAACAACAAATAAATCATTGAATACTTCTATTGTTGCTATAGATGACCGATTGAAGAAGAGTTTCTTCAATTCAGCTCTGATACCAATTGTTGATCCCATTTTTATGACAGACAAACAATAGAAGATTAAAGTCCATACAGAAAGTAGAGATAAGATGAACATGAAGAACAATACTCATAGAAATCATATCTCATATTCATTGATTCAAGGTATGGAGGGGGAAATTGGAAGAACACCACACTAAACGTGAAATCGACTCTCATAAGAAACTAGTCTGTGTGTGTAAAATGTGAACTCTCCAGATTTCTCACTTAACCTAAAATAAGCCTATGGACACCTTTATATAGGGCCCATTTACACAAAAGTCTTAAGCCCATAAGGCTAATTACAAAGATAACATAAATCTAATTATAAAGCCCATACAATAATTTCTTTATAAAACATTTTAATAAATCGGGGGCTAATTTAATCTAACAGATTTAATGAACAGGGTATGCAAACCATACCTTGACAAGTTTGTGATCGTGTTTATCGATGACATATTGATCTACTCACGGAGTAAGGAGGATCACAAGCAGCATCTAAGGATAATTCTAGAACTACTCAAGGATCAGAAACTGTACGCCAAATTCTAAAAGTGTGAATTTTGGATTCGGGAAGTACACTTTGTAGGTCACGTGATTGGAGAGAAAGGAATTCACGTGGACGCGGCTAAAGTGGAAACCATTAAGAAGTGGGAAACCCCAAAGACCCGAACAGAAATTCGTCAATTTCTAGGATTGGCGGGTTATTATCGATGGTTCATTGAGAACTTCTCAAGGATTGCTAAACCACTCACAACGCTAACTCAAAAGGATAGGAAAATCGTTTGGGGAGAACCGCAAGAGGAGGCGTTTCGATTGTTGAAGCAAAAGATGTGCAACGCGCCAATTCTCGCTTTACCGGAAGGAACCGATAACTTTGTGGTGTATTGTGATGCATCGCATCAAGGTTTGGGTTGTGTGTTGATGCAAAAGGACAAGGTTATAGCATACGCCTCAAGACAACTAAAGGTTCATGAGAAGAACTATACCACACACGATTTGGAGCTTGGAGCTGTGGTATTCGCTTTAAAGATTTGGAGACATTATTTGTACGACACTAAGTGCACTGTTCTCATGGATCACAAGAGTCTTCAACATATCCTCGACCAGAAAATGCTCAATATGAGACAGAGAAGATGGGTAGAACTACTCAGTGACTATGATTGTGAAATTCGTTACCACCTAGGTAAGGCCAATGTGGTAGCCGATTCCCTGAGCAGGAAGGAAAGGGTAAAACCTTCACTAGTACGAGCATTAGGAGCGCTTGTTCAGACGAGCTTAAAGATCCGAATTCTCAAAGCTCAGGATGAAGCGACAAAAAAGGAAAATTTGAAGGAGGAGACTCTACATGGTATAGAGAATAGATTTGAAACTAAGATTGATGGAGTACGTTATTTCAAGGACAGAGTTTGGATTCCAAAGGCTAACAACCTACGGGAAATGGTTTTGGAGGAAGCCCATAAGTCTAGGTATTCAATTCATCCAAGGGAGGATAAGATGTACAAGGATTTAAAGGAATATTATTGGTGGCCAGGAATGAAGAAAGATATTGCCTTATACGTAGGGAAATGTTTAACTTGCTCAAAGGTCAAAGATGTATATCAAAAGCCATCTGGTTTGCTGCAACAACCGGAGATTCCCAGTGGAAATGGGAACAAATTACTATGATTTTATAACCAAACTTCCGAGAACTGCCAAGGGGCATGACTCGATTTGGGTTATAGTAGACCGATTCACGAAATCTGCACATTTCTTACCGATTCGGGAAGATTATAAAATGGAGAAGCTTGCTCAGATCTACATCAACGAAATCGTTACACGTCATGGAGTACCAATTTCCATTATTTCGGATAGAGATAGCCGTTTCATGTCACGATTTTGGCAGTCACTTCAGAAAGCGTTGGGAACGCAATTGAGCTTGAGCACTGCCTATCATCCTCAAACGGACGGGCAAAGTGAACGAACAATACAAACATTAGAAGACATGCATCGAGCATATGTGATAGACTTTGGAGGTAGTTGAGATACTCACTTGCCTTTGGTTGAGTTTTCATATAACAATAGCTATCACACTAGTATTCGGTGTGCGCCATATGAAGCCTTGTATAGACGCAAGTTTCGTTCACCACTTTGTTGGTTAAAAATTGGAGACAGACAACTATCTAGACCCGATATGTGCAGGAAACTACCGACAAGATTTCAATCATTAGAGATAGGCTTTAGACAGCCAGGGATCGTCAGAAAAGTTATGCGGATAATCGTAGGAAGCCTTTAGAATTCCAAGTTGGTGATAGAGTGCATCTAAAGGTATCACCATGGAAAGGAATAGTACGATTTGGGAAAAGAGGAAAGTTGAGTCCCGGGTATGTTGGACCGTTTGAGAACACTGAAAGGATTGGTCCAGTTGCATATAAACTCAATTTACCTAAGGAGCTAAGTGTTATCCATGATACGTTTCATGTGTCGAACCTCAAGAAATGTTTAGCTGACGAATCATTAATCATACCGCTAGAAGAAGTTCAGATCAATGATAAGTTGCACATCGTAGAAGAACCAATTGAGATTCTTGATAGAGAAGTTAAGCGGCTTAGGCGAAGTAAAATTCCGATTGTGAAAGTTCATTGGAACACAAGGCATGGCCGGAGTATACATGGGAACGAGAGGATTATATGAAGCATAAGTATCCTCACCTTTTTGCTAACAAACCGATTAAAGATGGAAGTTCTTGAATTTCGAGACGAATTTCTTTTAACCGGGGGAGAATGTGACAACCGTCAAATTTACGTTTCAGGTTAGAACTGAACTGAACCTTTTGACTTCTCATGTTGTAGGTGTCACATACTAAAGTTAGCAGTTAGAGACAGTGTCGTTAGGAAAATTGAGGAATTTTGCTTAGCCTTCACTCAAATGAGTGAATTATCCACAAATCTCATAAAATGCCAATCCAAATACCTTAAATACATACATATGTATATACTTTACAAAATAAATACTAGCAAGAAAAACAAGTATTATTATTAACACAAATTAAATTAAATGTTTAACAAATTCAAATTTAAAAAAAATGTAAAAATAAAGTTTTTAGACAAAATGATTTTTACCACTTCAACACTCCATCCTCACCCTCTCTCTCTCCCTCTTTGGCCGGCCATTACCACACCATAACCCCTCTTTTTTTCATTTTTCATACACTTCAAATTCATTCACCATCACATCTCTCTCTTTCTAACTTTTCTCTACAAAATCCTCTCTACTTCTCTCTAAAATTCTCTCTACTTCTCCTTGAATATCATTCATATTCCAACCAAGAAAACACAAGAAATACAAGTATTCAAGTGTTCTTGAGGTAAATACATGTGTAGGATAAAAACTACACATTCTTTTGTTTAAGTTTCTTTCATTTCTTTTGAGTTCTTCTTCTCCTACTTTTAGTTTTTACACTTGTTTTGCTAGAAAAAGATTATTGAATCTTAATGTTTGTAGATTCATCACCAAAACATGTTGCATGTTGCTAAAAAGGTGATGAATCCATGATCAAACCCATGTTAAGATCAAAGAAGGAACTTTTAATTGAAAGTCCTAACTAGCATGCATATGTTTTTCTTCAAAAATCTACCTTTTATATTCTAAACGTTTTATGAAAACCTTCTATTACATCAAATACATATTATAATCTCCATGCATGTGGTGTAAACTTTGTATTTTACATAGTAAAAACGAGCTCTAGGCTTGATTATCAAAGAGATCTTCAAAAAGAAAGCAAGATGGTCACTTTTTAGATTTTGGAAAGATAGCTTTATTTGATATGCATGCATGCAATTCTAGAGGTCTAAAAATAAGTTTTCATCTGAAAATATTTTCTTTATTGAGTGTCAAATAGTATCCCATGCAAAAGGAACAAAAATCATTGCAAAAATTTAAGTTTAAATACATTTTATTGAAACTACTTTCCATCGGGGTTTAGGGTTTAGTATCCATCAGCTTGATGTCAGATTTCTACATCCCACTTTAAAAGGCCATAAGTCTCTCAATATTTAACCAAATAAGGTGAAATTTCTTCTAGAATTTATATTTATGTGTTATGTTTCAAACCCATGTTGTTTCACTCAAAAACTCAAAGATTTCGACCTTCCAACAGACGTCACAAAAACAGTGCGCAAACAGCTATGTTTTCTGTAGTAGTCTTACTTTAAAAATTATTTGATGGACTTAACCATTTTAAAAAATTATGGTTTTTATGGAAAAGGTTTCCTAACACATTATGTCAGCGTGGGTAAAAATCTTCTGACCAAAAGAACCTGGGAAAATAGCTAAAATGGACTGAAAGTGACACAAAGATTCTGGACAGAAAAGAAAACTTCTAGTATTGTTAAAAATCAACTTTTAACTCATTTTATCATTTTATGTTATAAATTTGAGACTTGTGTTGAATAATCAAACTTATAATAAAACATGCATAAAATATTATTATACTATAGAGAATCACAAAAATATGAACCTTGAACAAAGTTCTTTAAAAGGCATTTTATAACATTTCAGATAAGTAGGCTTTACTGAACCCCTAAGATCTAAGCTTGAATCTTACTAGTGTCCTTACGTTCGTAGGATCGTTATAGATTGCATTTGTGAACCTCTCGGAAATATCCTCGTGCATCACAGTGAGTTTTCACAGCCCGCTTTTTCTATTTTCTTATTTTTGGGGTGAAAAACATGTTACGATTTATATTACGCACCGGTTGTATTGCTTACTCAAAATGCTAAATTTTGCTACGAATGTTGGTTTTTGTTCAAAACATCAATTCAAGAATCATAAAAATTTGCAACGGAAGCTTAAATTTTTTGAACAACATTAAAACATTTTAACACCCACCAAGGATCCATTTGCATGAACATGAAAGATTAAAACCATACATAGAGGGTTTGTAGAAATTACGACCTTTGAAGTCCTTTGATAAAACCTTCAAGTATGATGGATGAAGATGGCAAGAACTCAAGAAGAATTCCTCTAGACAAGTCCACCAAGCAAGCTCCAATACCTTGATGTATGCTAGTACTTCTTGATCAATGATGCAAAGACAACTTCTACTCCAAGTGTACAATATACTTGAGAAGAAGAAGAACAAAAATACACACACACACTAGTGTGTGTTTCGGCCGAAACTAGGAGAGGGAGAGAGAGAGAGAGAGAGAGAGAGCAAATTTTCAAGTATTTTGTAATTCAAAATATGGTCCCTCTTTTTACTACAAGTCAAGAGACAAGGGAGCATTTTCTATTGGACCACAAAAGGGGTCCAATGAAATTCATATTGCCACCCAACATGGCCAATGAGAAAAAGGAAGGCCATGCAATTTTACACTCTCAACCCTTCTAGATTAAAATGGTTAAAATCACATTTTAACTATTTTAAACTTTCTCCTTTAAGTCCCTCCTTTCAATTTTAGTTACATAATAAATCCATCATATGTATTATTTTATGTGACCAAAATTTATTATTAATTGCATCTAATATTATGAATCATATTCATTAATATTTTCAAGAAATAATTAATATTTATTAAGAATCAAATTCTTATAAATATCAATTTGGTGTCTACTTGCTATATGGTGTGACCCTATAGGATCATATATTACCGGTAATATTATTTTATAATCATTCTTGAGCATATAGAACCAACAATCTCCCACTTGCTCAAGATTGCATTATAGAATGATATAGACAGTGGTGGACGTCTAGCAACATCTCACTGCCCCCAGCAATGTATGACTGTAAGTGCCATTCAACAACATCCAATTCCCATAAGCTCATAGCTTCAATTGATATATAAGGTGTGGTATCAGTTATCCCATTGTTCGGACATCATGTTGAACATGAGACATGGATCACTGTCATTCTCATCTATTGTTCAACTTTTGGTAAGGCACCTTAGATATCTCACTCTTAAAACATTAAGAGGAACAAATCCCCTCTTGAATACATACGCCTCTTATGTAGTTCATACTATACCTAATAATGGTCTTTATAACTGCCTTGTTAAAGATCAACGTTTAACCATATCAAAGCACAATACTTCCTACACTAAAGTCCCTAATATGTATATCAGGTCGAAGGATACAAAGATACTACCTTTACTCAAGAATCACTTATGACGACGATCCATGAAGTGATCTTGAAACGGGTCAGGTCCAGTACTTGTTCCCTAACAAGTACCTATGAACTTGGTTGCAATACTTTGCCACTTTTACCTTTAAAAGTCAACCAATCCAATTCATATTAGTCTTACTTCATGGTTGCTCCCACAACTATGATCGACTATGGACATTTAGAATAACTGGTTTATTCAAGGATTGAAACATGTTAATATAGAACACAACGAGTATGAAAAAAAGATCATATCCCATATATCTAACCAAATACTATACTTGTTGCTTAACTGTTCCAATATCTAAATACTAAATTCAAATCAAATCCCATCACTAGAATAACGAAGTCCTATAGCTCAAGCATGACACTTCAAGCTTGGCTTATGAAAAGAGCTTCGTGAATAGGTCCACCAAAAATTTGTTTTGTGTGAACTTTGTGAATACTAACATCTCCATTTTTAACTTTATTCCGAATATAGTTAAATGTTTGGAGTATATGCTTGGTACTCTGATGTGACATCGGGTCCTTTAGCTTGCATAATGGCACCCACATTCTTACAAAAGATTTCTAGATGATCCTGAATGGGAGGCATCTACCTAGCTTTTCAATGAATTATTTCATCCAAGCATCTCCCTTTTGCAGCTTTTAAAGCAGCAGTGTATTCTTATTTTGTAGTACATTATGCAATTTACCTTCACTTGGAACCCTTTCCAACGAACTACTTCTTCATTTATAATGAAGACATTTCCCTTTTGTGGTCGAGAACCTTCTCGATTTTTGAAGAAGCTATCATCAGTGTAACACTTTACTATGAACTTCCAACCCTCAATTAAGGAACACTTCCTTGGTTCTTCGTAAGTACCTTAAAAAGTTCTTTATAGTCATCCAATGACCTTCCCTCGTATTTCGTTGGTATCTTCTTCTAATGCTCTGAAGCATTATGATACACTCGATCTAGTGCATGTCATGGCATATATGATAGATCCAATTGCCGAAGCATATGGAATACCAATCATTTTATCTAGCTCAGCCTTTGTGCTAGAACATGAGACATGTTCAAGATGATGTCATATCATACTTGCAAGAAACTACCTTTAGAGCCTTGCATCTTGAACCTTTCAAGATCTTGTCAATATATGCACTTTGACTTAAACCTATAAGTCGTCTTGATCTAACTCTAAATATCTTTATTTCAAGAACAAAATTAGCCTTTTCTAAGTATTTTATTAAGGAAATACTGTCTGAGCCAAAACATGATGTTTTGCTTAGTCGAAAAGTTAATTTCCAAATACTAGTATGTCTTGCACATACAACATTAGGAATTTTACTGTGCTCCCACTAGCTTCTTAGTAAATGCATGAGTCGTCATTTATTTTGGTGAAAATTAAACTTTTAATTTTCCAGTCAAAGTTAAGATTCCAGCTTTGTGATACTTGTACTGATCCATGAATGGATTGCATCTCAGTGTTCATGACTCTAAGCCACTCATCTGATTTAGAATCTGATATAGCACTTTAGTAGTTGATAGGCTTACTAGAAACCTATCATACATCATTCTTCATTAGTAATGAGAAATCGATATTTCTCGGATTTCTGAATGATTCCACTAGATTTGCGAACACTTGGTGTTTTTACTAAGTTTCTGATCAATCAAATTTCTCAGTTTCAACAACCTTTGTTTGATAACTAGTGCCAACCAATAAGTGCATGAGGTTCTTGATTTCCTTCAAGTTCCTTAAAATCTCCCATCTGCCTTGCCCATTAAAAACTTGCTTTCTAAGAACATGGCTTTGGAACAATAAACAATTTTATTGTTTGTGGGATTGTAGAATCGGTAGCTTAAACAATTTATAGTATATTCTACAATATATGCATTTAGTAGATTTGGGGTTGAGTTTACTTGAAGTTTATTGTCTTACATGAGCTTCATAAACCCACACCTATATTTAAAATACGGGTAGCAGTAATTAAGGCGTAACTCCAAAGTGATAAAGGAAGAGTACTCCTATCATCATAGAGCGAACCATATCAAGCAAGGTTCGGTTCCTCCTCTATCGGAGCGAAGGACTTTAATGGTTTTATTGAGTTGATTCTCAACTTCACTTTGAAACAATTTGAACATTTCAAATGCTTCATGTTTATGTTTCATCAAATAAACATAACCATATCGACTGAAGTCGTCAGTGAAGGTGATGAAGAATCTAGCACCATCTCTTACTATGATTCTGAAAGGACCACATACATCAGTATGTATGATTCCTAACAGATCTTTAGCCCTTTCACTAGAACTAGAGAAAGGAGCTTTGGTCATCTTCCCATATAGACAAGATTCGCATATATCAAATGATTTTTTCTCATTGGCCTTCAAAATTACCACTCTTTTGAAGTTGGGATATACGTTTCTTGTTTATATAGCCAAGACGACAATTCCATAAAAAGGAATCGCTCAAATCATTCTTGAGTCTTTTGGTGTTAGCATGGTATATAGAACTATCGTTTATGGAACTATCTAGTTTTACTTCGTATATACCATATAGAGGTCTAGCCTCGAAATAGAACATATCATTTTGTAAGCATGAATAAAATCGTCATTAAAACGATAAGTAAAACCAGATTGTTTTAAACGAGCAACTAAAATAATATTCCTGGTCAAACCAGGGACATAACACACATTGTTTAATGTCAAATGCAGGCCATTTGGTAAATGTAAATCGTAATCTCCTAAAGCTTGAGCTTCAACTCTTGCTCCATCCCACGTGGAGTACGATTTCGCCCGTCTTCAGTTGCTTACTCTTTCTGACCAGGTAAGTAGGATAGTTCCTTTTCCAGTGACCAATCACGCCACATTCAAAACATGCGTCTTCTTTAGCCACTTTCTCCTTCTTTTTAGTTTGTGGGGTTCGGGCAACCTGCTTGTCTTTGCCCTTAACAAACTTAGCCTTGGAGTTAGTAGTTTTGGGTTTCTTGGTTCCACCTTCCCGAATCATGAGCACATGAGGGGTTTTCTTTGGGAGATTCTTATCAGCAGTTTTGAGCATCTGATGCAGTTCTGAGATAGGTTTCTCCCAACCATTCATGATGAAGGGGTCATAGGATTTAGGCAAATAGTTCAAAATTATATCCGTAGCCAATTCCGTTGGATATTTAGAGCCAAGACGCTCCAAATGATCCAAATGACCTTTCATCATGAGTACGTGATTGCTCACATTTCCTCCCTCCTTCATCTTACATTGTTAGGACCATAAATGCCCTACATATTAGAAAGATATATATAAATAATTATATAGAGCGTAATTAGTTTAATTATAGAGGTTAATTATTGTAAAAGCCTTAATTATTGTTAATTGGGCTTAGCTTTGTGTTTAATGGGCTTGGGCCTTGTTGTCTAAGGCCTAGGTATTTAAGGTTATGTTAACCTTTAGAATTAGGTTAGCAATTGATAAAGAGATTCATCAGAGAGAGAGAGATAGTTGTGTTCTTCATTCTAACCTTTGTAACTATCTTGATTTCTGAATACGAGAGGGATGACAGATTGAAATAATCAATTGTTCGTGTTATTGTTTATTGATTCGTTGTTACCTGATCAATCTAGGGCTAACAATTGATATCAGAGCCTAATCGGTGATTTGAAGATACGAAAGAAATCGAACGAAAGCAAGAAAAAGCATAATTTTCGAAGTCAATTTTTCTGGAAAACGCAGCGAGCCGTTTCGCTTATTCCCGGAGATTGAACCGTCGGATCGTTGCGATTTTTGGACAGTAGCTTCGGGACATCTTGTTTCACATTCTGACTGGTTGGATTAATCGTCTGAGGTTCAGAAGGCTCCCAGATTATTTTCGAAATACAGCAGTCTTTTATTGAAGAAAATCGTTCTTCAATCCGGTTTGCAAAGCTTTTTCATTGATTTAATAATTCGTTTGCTAGATCTCGATTGTTTACTCGTATTTATCTGCTGTTTTTCTGTGCTTATATCGATTCCCAAAAGGTTTTAATCTTTCAATTGAAAAATCAATTCTTGAATCTTTTGGTGTTCTTAAGTTATTGTGGTGGTTATTGAAAAATAAGATATATTTTGCTTAGAAATCGATTTGGGTGTGTTTGTTTTTGTGTTTTTGGTCAAAATCTAACCCTACAAGAGTGGAATCAAACAACCCTATCGTACCCTGATCCGAATTGCAACCACAGCCGCAGTGTCCAGAAGTTTTTCATTGTTACCGGGTAAGTTTTCTGTTTCTCATTACTATCCGCACGAATCATCCGGATTGTTTTTGGTTACCGGTTAAGTTTGTTCGGACACTTCAATTGTTCCCGAATAAAATTTTACCCGGATACCAATTTTTCCCGGACACCCATTTACTTCCCGGATGAAATAAGTGTCCGGGTATATTTTTTTGTGAATTCAATCTTTCCGGATAGACTTAATTGTCCGGATACAATCTTTTGTGCTATAAAGTTTCCGGATAACCCACTGAGCTCACCATGTTGACCAGTTTTTTGTTGTGTTAAAAATCGATGATTGACTTCCATTTTACCTTTGCACCATCTTTATTTTATTTAATCTATCATGCATGCATCTTTCACTCCTACATCATACATTCCATACATTCATATATCATACTTTCTGTTGGTTTTTCTCTTCCTAATCATCGTAGCATTTTTTTTTTAATTTTTTTATGTTTGTTATTCATTCTTCATGCATGCATATTTTAAATATGATGATATTTGTGTGTTTCAATTCTTTTTAATCCATCGTGCCTCAACCGAGAATTAAACGATTTTTGAGTAGGAAACAAGGTTCATCCGGTAAGCTTCCCATTCGAAAACCTCACCCGGTAAGTGCAATCTCCATCCGGAATCTCTCACATCCGTAAGTCAACGTTATCCGGAATCCATCTCTTCCCGGTAAACCACTCCTCGTCCGGTAAGTTTGTCCCATCCGATAAGTGTATTTGTACGGAAAGTACATCGCATCGGGTAAGTCATAATTTTCTTATCATTCGGTAACATCCCGTTATCAGGTACGTTGTGTTTGGTAATTATTGATTGGTTTCACTCTCGAAGTTGATTTCGTTCGTTCCTAAAATAATCAGATTTTTGATTTTTAAAACGAATTTATTTTTAGATTTGTTTTTCAAATTTAATTTTTGATTTCCTTCTGCATTTTTGATTCTTCAAAATCAACACCGATTAACGATCATTTTTTCAGGTAACAATGTCGTCTTGCTCTAATGTGGAGTGTCAAGCAAATCAAAGACTACATCAAACGCATATCGAGAAGAAAGATGATTTGATCTACAAGTACATCAAAGAACTGAAGCAACATAAATCTCAACTCTGGAATTGTTCGGACAAGTTGGCTAAATCTGAAGAAATAGCAACAGCATTAGAGTCTGAAAAGGAAGTTGTCCGATCTATCATCACGAGGTGATATCAAGGAGACTGAGAAAAAGAAAGCAAAGCTACATGAAAAGAATATCAAGCGATCAGATGACTTGTGCAATAAGTACATCAAAGAACTGAAGGAGCTCAAATCTCAAATCTCAAATCTGGAATAGTTCTGAGAAGCTGGCGAAAGAAGAAGAGAGAGGTAAACTCCTGAACTGTGAAAACCTTGAGCTTAAAAGTAAACTAAATACTCTTGAAAAGGTTTTTGAAAAGGAGAAAGAAAGCTATGAAAAGGAAAGACAATTGCTTACTCAAAAGCAATCTAGGCTTTCAACCAAATCTCTTGAAGAGAAGAAGAGACTTGAGCTTATGTGCTTAAAACTTTCAAAACAGGTCTCCGACTTTGAAAAGGTTTTAATTGCAGAAAGAGAGAAGTTTGAAATAGAACGCAAATCTTTTTCTCAAAAGAATGGAGAACTTTCCTTGAAAATAACCGATTTGGAAAACGAATTAGACATTCTAATCAAAGAGTCTGAGAAAGGGAAAGTTGAAGGTTTTAGGGCTAAATGTTTGACAGATGATTTTGCAAAAGAGAGAAAGATTTTTCAGTCCGAGATTACTAAACTTACAAATAGATTATCTGGATTAGCAACCGAGATTTTGAAAGAACAAATGGTTAAATCTAATTTACAAAAGAAATTTGATTTAATTCTCGAAGAACGAAATGCCTTAGAAAGCAAGATCAAAGGTGTTCAACCTTCTTATGCTTCAAGTTCATTTTCTACAATTCGTTCTTCAACGAATTTTGTCAAATCAAATGATTTTTCAAAATATCAGATTCCACCTTCCAATCTTTTCTATAATTCCCGTGTTGACAAATCAGATAATCAATTTTTCAAGAAAGTAAAAATGGAGTGGAGAGTTAAAGGAACCACTCCTGATCCAAAGTCATTTGTCTCTGTTAAGAGTGCCAAGAACAACACAGCTTTCCACGCTAAACCTTTTGTGAAAACTGATCGAGTTAACTCTGTTAACAAACTAATCAGTTTATCTACACAGAAGCTGTGTTGCTCTTATTGTGGAACAAGTGACTTTGTGAAGAAAGACCATGCTAGGTATTGGTATGGTACTTATAGTATCCCTGGTCCTCATAGGGCATCTAACCGACAAGGATCCATCACAAGATGGATACCAAAATCCCTCTAATCTATTTTGCAGAAATGTCATGTGCATTTAAATTCGCAGATTCTTTTCACATGACGAGCATTCAAAGGTTAGGCCAATTTTGAGGGGGAGTACTATCTTATGCAAGGTATGTGAACTCTAACTGAATTCAAAAACCTTGGCAATTCATTCTGAATAACTTACTTGCGTTTGTTATTATCTAATTTTAACTTCCATGATTGCCATGATCAAAACTTGCTTGATTTAGTTATTTCGATGTCTCAAATGTTTGTTGATTTTTCGATGGAAATACACTCGTTTTTGAATTCCACTTTGTGTCCATAGTTCATCAGTTCACATCAATGATTCAATTCTTATCTGATATATTAATTGTGACTTGTTCTTCACAATTAAACTTTCTAATCATTGTTTCATTATTGCAAATATTGTGCTTACTGAGTCAATCTGTTTTGCGCTTGATCTTGTTTCTTGAAACTCTGTTTTTTCAAACAACGACTTCTGATTACTTCAGATCAGAACTCGGACTTAATTCAGATCAGGACTCGTTCTTAAATGCTTTGACTTCTAAACACCTCAGTTTAGAACTCGTATTTCACTGTTTACTTAACTGTTCTACTCATTGCATGAAAGGAGTGTTTGGACTTACATTGTTTCTATGGTCAATCTAGAACCGAAAGGACCTACCCATGAAACACATCCCTTTTAGACTATAGTGAGGGGTCTAGATGGATAGATGAGTTTGGAGAGAAAAGAATATGGTGAGGATGTGACAGGACTTAAAAGAGTTATTTGTCCTTACCAAACCGAGTCAGTTATCCGGGTAACCACACAATCTATTCATTCTCGTTCTTTGGAGATGAATATTGAAACAGACATGGACCCAGTGTCGATAACTCGTGTCACCTCACCCAGCCACTCAAGTATCTCACATAAGATGCTTGTTTCAGATATTCACGGAGATTTAGCACATACTCTATCTATTCATCACTCGGAGGTCTTAGATATTGAAAAAGGAAGACACCAGCTCCGGTCTCCGAACTTCATATTCTATTCACTGTGTCTATTGATTTTTAACTTAAGTCCCAAGTTAAATCAATATTTGAGCCAAACAGATATATAATCTATTTCTTTCACACATGCACGAGTCTTTGTGATTCCCATTGCATATCTTTGTGATATTGCCGGAACAGTTTGAGAAGTAATTTTTTACTTCAGTGATAACTGGAAGTCCTATCAGAGATACCCCATTGCCAACTCTGAACATAGGCGACACAATTTTTTTAAAATTATTGTGATAACAGTTAATAACGTGTTGCCGTGTTGGTTGATTACCCCGTTCTGGTTACTTAATGTTTTTTGATCTGGAATTTTTGCTACTCGTCACTATTATCTTTGAACGTGCATGATGCTCCGGATGCTCCTACTCATCATGAGGGGGAGAAAGGGTACAGATTCAAAGACACGGATTATCTAGTTGAGGGGGAGTTAGCAAAAGCCGAGGGGGAGTAAAGAAGTCCCCATGCAAAAGCCAATGGGGAGTAACAGCTCAGTTATTTAATCTGTTCTGAGTTTCAAAGTGCGTACATGTGATCATAGTTCTTACAAGTGATCAACTCGTCTCATCGTTTATCAAGTGATGTTCTCTACAACTCAGTATTTCCTCCTTCAAGCATTTCGATTCTACAAAGTTCTTAAAGCTGAAGCTGAAAGCAAATTCAACTCGCGATTCAAAGACAGATTCGTTGAAAATTTGAAGACCAAGTTGAAAATTTGAAGACCAAGAGGTTTATTCAAGGGGGAGCGCTGAAATGACAGGAAGACAAGCAACATCATTCCATTTTAAAGATTCAAGAAGGAAGAGAAGATCAAGATTTGAAGGTTTCAAGAGCGAATTTTATTTATATATCTTTAGGGGGAGATTGTTAGGACCATAAATGTCCTACATATTAGAAATATATATAAATAATTATATAGAGCGTAATTAGTTTAAGTATAGAGGTTAATTATTGTAAAACCCTTAATTATTGTTAATTGGGCTTAGCTTTGTGTTTAATGGGCTTGGGCCTTGTTGTCTAAGGCCTAGTTATTTAAGGTTATGTTAGCCTTTAGAATTAGGTTAGAAATTGATAAAGAGATTCATCAGAGAGAGAGAGAGATAGTTGTGTTCTTCATTCTAACCTTAGTAACTATCTTGATTTCTGAATACGAGAGGGATGACAGATTGAAATAATCAATTGTTCGTGTTATTGTTTATTGATTCGTTGTTACCTGATCAATCTAGGACTAACATACATGCGTGCAACGATCGAACGGTTTCGAAGCGTTCAGTTCGGGCTTGCTGTTGGAACATTTCCTTCAGCTGATTGATCATATCATATGCCATGTGATTCTCGAAAATCTCTTGAAATTCGGGAATCATTGTGGCTAGCATGAGGCTCGCCACTTCAACCGAATCATCCACATGTTTCGACCATTCAGCGTGAGGAGCCATAGGAGTAACGGGAGGTTCATCGGGAATAGGGTATCCAACACATACAACTTCTTTTCCGGCCTGAGAACAATTCTCAGATTTCGGCGCCAGTTCAGGAAGTTGGTGTGGTTAAGTTTTTTCTTTTCTAGGAGGGATCGAAGGTAATTGGTGTGGTTTTTCGCATTAGTTGTCATCTACAAAATTTAACAAAGTTCTATTTAGTATTTTCGATTTTTAAAACTTTATTTATTAATACCCTTTATGTATTTAAAACATTAATAATATAAAGTCTAGGATCCAATGTTACAAAACAAATAAATGGTTAGGTGACCTTTATCCCATCTATTTAATTCAACAAGGTAGGTGACGTTTACCAATTACATCCAAATGTAATTCCTAGCAATATGGGATCCTTAACAACGTTTGTTAATTGGCATGTTATAAAGGTGACCTTTATAACAAAAGATTCTCGATAAAGTCATCCAATTTGAACATCATGCGGAATCGGCGCATAACTAGTGGTTAGGTGACCTTTATCCCGCTAGAAAACGCGAAACCACCTCGGCCATCAAAAGATGATCCAAGTAGTTAGGTGACCTTTATCCCACAAGGATCATACAAGTGACGTGTGAGTGTTTTTCAAAAGGACGGCATAGACTTGCGTTTATAAAAGGGATTTTTAGATGTATTATAATTCTAGTTTTATAAAACAACATATTGTATCATGTATATTGCATGCATCCAATATTACATGGTACTTGGGTAGCAATATGAAGGGGCCTGGGGAGTTCATAGCGCTTGCCCGGGTTCGAGTCCCACACGCAGCACTTGTGGCCACTGGGGATTATCTCAGGGCTGCATTACTTCGCGGTCGGTGTGTTTGCCAGGGATGTACTGGGCCGAAGGCCCAGGAACCCTATCCAAAAAAAAATATTACATGGTACTTATTATTAAAAAATCATATTTTTCTTTTATTGGTTCTTTTAGATTAAAATAAAATCTCCATTTTATTAACTATTTCGTTGCGGTCAATTTTAAACTAATATCCTATATTAATGTTTGAGTTTGAGCGCAATAGAACCAATTTTAGTCCCTTTAATAAAACAACCTTTTATTAGATAGACATGGAGTTTGGATGAGTTTTAAAATCACAATTTTAACTCATTTTAACACTTCAAATTTTTTTAAGAGTTTTATAATAAAACTCTTTTTATTTTAAAAAACTCATTTTTATCATTTTACTTTAAAATGTTATTTTGAAAGCCAAACTCCAAAAGATGATATATTTTTATGTTCAAAATATTATCTAGCATGCAAAATCCTATTTCAACCATACATGATAATATCAACATAAACATAATCAACAACATGCAAAAAGTGTATAAACCAAGCCAAATGCAAGATGACCAAAAAGGGTCTTCATGCTCCCACTTGCAAGAACATCCAAATGCATGCAAAATCTTCAAGACTCCATGGTGTGTGTTTGCTCCTTGGAAGTCTCCAAAAAGTCTTCATTCTTCAAACTTGTTACATTTTTATATAAATAAACTAATCTAACATTAATCTATCAAATACAAAAATTAACAAAAGAAGAATGCCTATTTACTATTACATATTTTTATGAATAAATAAATATTACAACCATTTCAACAAAACAACACAACCATCATCACAATGGGTCTTTGGCTTGTTTATACACATCATATACATACAAAAAATATAAACAAACACTTTGTTTTTCTAAGGCAACTTTTATGACCAAAAATGCATGTAAATTTTGGTCACAAAAAATTAACAAATATAAACAAAAAAAAGTTGCCAAAGATGCCATACATGAACTTCTTCATGCAAGATGAAAAATCACCCATGGCTTCCAAAAACCAAGTTTCATATAAACAAAAATCTTAACATGCATGCAAAAGTGTCTCTGATACCACTCGTTGGGTTTTGTTCAAAACATCATTTCAAGAATCATAAAAATTTGCAACGGAAGCTTAAAATTTTTGAACAACATTAAAACATTTTAACACCCACCAAGGATCCATTTGCATGAACATGAAAGATTAAAACCATACATAGGGGGTTTGTAGAAAATACGACCTTTGAAGTCCTTTGATAAAACCTTCTAGTATGATGGATGAAGATGGCAAGAACTCAAGAAGAATTCCTCTAGAGAAGTCCACCAAGCAAGATCCAACACCTTGATGTATGCTAGTACTTCTTGATCAATGATGCAAAGACAACTTCTACTCCAAGTGTACAATATACTTGAGAAGAAGAAGAACAAAAATACACACACACACACTAGTTTGTGTTTCGGCCGAAACTAGGAGAGGGAGAGAGAGAGAGAGAGAGATAGAGAGCAAATTTTCAAGTATTTTGTAATTCAAAATATGGTCTCTCTTTTTACTACAAGTCAAGAGACAAGGGAGCATTTTCTATTGGACCACAAAAGGGGTCCAATAAAATGCATTGTTAGGGTCAATTTATGTTGATTTAAAGTTCAAGGGTGTAATTTGTATTTCTTTAATTTGAGCCTTTTAGTGAACGGGCCGTGGGCTTGTTAACCACGGGCCCGCCATATAAATAGATTGCTTAGCCTTATAAAATAGGCTAGTTGTCTCATTTGCTTTTCTGAATTGTATTGTAAACACTCTGATTGAAAGCATAATACAGGGATGACCAGTTGAAATCATTACTCATATTGTTTATCTATTAGATTTCATAATTGTTGCACGGATCTGGAACTAACAATTGGTATCAGAGCAGACAGACGGATTCGATTCAAAGCACTCATATTGACTTCTGGTAAGATTTGACTTTTTTACGTCTGCCATATTCTTGATTTTTCTAATCCTTGATTCTGATAAAATTGTTCGATTCTGTTTATTGAGTTGTGTTAGCATTATACTCATTAGTGTTTTTGCAAATTTTCACGTCCCAATTCGATTGTTTGAGTGGTTAATTTAGCAAATTAAGTTCAAAGTTTTTGATAGTGTTCTTCATCAAAAATCGAATTTTTACCATCAAAACGTGTTCTTTTTGCTTAGAAATCGATTGGGTTAGTGTTAGTTTTGTGTTTGGTAATGTTTCTAATCTTTCAGGAACCTTCTTGTGCAACCCTAATCGAAAAATCGATCGAATTGAAAAGGCAGCCGCAGAATCCGGACAATACAGCCGTGGTTTCCGGACAAGTATACTCTGTCCGAACGTCTGTGTTAATTTCATCCGGGTTCTTCCTTCTTTCCGGGTAAGTCATCAGTCCGGGTAAGTATCCTAAACTCAATCTATCCAGGTAAATATTGTTTCCGGAAACTCAAAGTTCCCGGTCATAATTTTTCCCGGACATCCTTGCATCCGATAAGTACTTCATCCGGAAACTCTTATCATCCGGAAAGCTTTTTTTTATCCGGAATCTCTTGTCACCCGGTAAGCCCAGTTTTCTGGATTCCTTATCCGGAAACCACCCGAACACATAATCCGGGACCCCCGTGCTAAGTCGCAGGAGGGGGACATTTAAGTATCATTGATATTGTTCCACTTTGAATCGAACAATCGTCTGACGATCAATCCAGTGCAACTGAAGATGTCTTATGCTGAAGAAGACAAGACAAAGCTGTGTCAGGTATGTAAACCTATCTATTTAGAACTTTTTGACCGAATGACACCTCTTGCTGAACGGATAGATTCCAACAAGGCCACCAGTAATGAACAACTACTTGAGATTAGATCACTATCTGAAAAGTTAAATGTTCAAATGCAAATAACTGAGAAATACAAGTCTGAAAATGCCATTTTAAAAGAAAAATGCAAAAATCTTTCAATAGCACCTAAAGACTTAAGGGCCAAGTTATCTGATCTTCAGTCTCAGGTTGATCAGTGCAGGAATGAGAACGAAGAAATTGTTTATCAATGTTCTTCTGTTCAAATTCAGCATAAGGAGTTTGTTGCTAAAATTCTTGATCTTGAAACCAAACTCCACACAAGGGGTCAAACTGATCAAACCATTTTTTGAATAAACCCAAAGAGTTCACGTATTTTAACAAAGCCTGGGGAATCGGATATGATAACCCACATTATTTGAAAAAGGGAAAATGGCATACACCCACTTTGTATGATTTTGCTTGTTTTGGGTTAGATAAAAAGTATCCTGAATATGGAATTCAATAGACTGGTCCTCTTGAACCTGAAAAGGAAGAGGACACCGAGGAATATAAGCGTGCACACAAACGAGGAATACAGCTTCCGTTTTGTTATGAACCTTTGAATAATTCTTATAAAAAGAACAAAAAGTATCTCTCAAATGATTACTTCGACGACTACAAGGTTGCTACGTGTAACGACCCAAATCTCTTATACACAATAAATCACAGTGTAACATAACATTGATATAACAAACGAAACATCATATTACAAGTACGGTCCCTTAGTCTTTTACAATCAGTAGAAGCCATTCTACTACAAACTTTGTACTAAATACATACATAACATTTAATATTGTAATACAACTGCTAAACATGCCAAAATCTTCGTCATATAATCCTTCACAAAAGCCATCCATCGATTACTCTAATTACTTGCTCTTACGCGATCCACCACCTGGAATACATATTTTTAAAACAAAAATGAGGGTTAGACACGATGGTCTAAGTGAGAAAAATCCCTGTTAGTTTGAAATCATTTATATAAACCTTATTTATATAAATCACACAGCACTATCAATTTGAACTCACACAACATATACCTTCCCTTCTCACTCCTCCTGGCCATATTAGTTGGTTGCAAGCCAACTAATAATTTACAACGCTGTACAACATCTACAGCCAAACAACGCTATACAGATTCTATAGCCAAACACACCGGTCCTAAGCCCGGCCAACGTATTATAACACATTATAATACTCATGTAAATATAATACCTCAATATATTATAATTCACATATACCATACATATAAACACGAAATCACCAATTATCACATTCCCAAACCATACGTATATGTATTCCAGTTAAAAATACTTTTAAAGTAAAACTCACCTGATTGCTTATCAACACGTTTCCAAGCCTTCTAAACAGGTTCAGTCCTTTACCCAGAATTCACAGGATCTGTAACACATAGATACAGATATCTCTTTACCACATAAAACACATAAGTCTTACTAAGGCTAAGAACTCTAAAGAACTCAAATCCTCAAATGTTCCCCTAAGGCGACTTAACACGGGGCAACGGATAGGGTCAAGGGGCAACGCCCCTAGAATTTTTTTAGAAAACCTTATTCAGTCCTCATTCAAAAACTAGTTAAAAATAACCAAACGGCTAAAGTATCCGGATACCACAAGTTACCCGGACAACACTACTTTTCCGGACAACATGACTTTTCCGGACAACATGACTTTTCCGGACAACCTATACAATCCGGACGTCATCCGGACACCAAAGTAATCCGAACACCATCCGGTATCTTAAATCATCCGGAAACTATAGAAAAGAGAGACTTACCCGGATAAAGGACTCGTCCGGACACCTTCAAACAGTACCCGGACACCATCAACAAAACTATCCGGACACATTCATACTGTGTCCGGACACTACTGTCGGTTTGCTTCAATTTGCCCAGAAACCGACTGAATCTTTACTAAATCATGAATTTAACTATTCTAATCCGATAGGAAGTACATACTATCAATTACAAACATAAATTACAAAGAAACATACCTCAAAACACTTCCAATTGAAGTCAAATGATGCCTTAACCTTTCCTATCTTTTTTTGCTTCTTTTCTCTACAAAAACACACACTACACACACTGAATTGCTGAGAAAATGAATATAAATCTGGACACCTAATTCAGATAATATCTAGTCAAATTACCATTTCAGCCCCTAAACTCTTTGCTAATGACTAAAACACTATTAACTTATAAATTCACTTAAACTTACCCAAAATAGTAACTTTAAAGTTAAATAATTTAACGGGATTAGATTTTTAACTAACAGACTTACCCGGGTTATTACACTACGCCCAAGGATTCCTCCAAAAGAGATGAGGTCCAAGTAACCGCAACCAAGACTGAGACGGATGAGTTTAAACTCTATGTTCCCCCTCTCATCTTGGAAGCAAAGATTGTCGAGTTGGAAGAGTCGTTTGAGAAAGAAAGGTCTGTTTTTCAAAACGAAAAGAAAGCGCTAATATCTGAGATTGAGAAACTCAATTCTGAGAAACTTGAGAATCCACAACCGGTCAAAACCGAAACTGTGTCGGATAAGGGACAGGAGATCCTTCGGTTTGAAATCAATCGACTCACGTCACAACTGTCCGCTTTGGCAACATAAGTGATGCAAGAGAAAGTGAGTAAAGGTCAACTCCAAGAGCAGTTTGACCAACTCCAATCTGAAAAGAAGATTTCACCCGAACTTTCCTCTAGCTCATCGGGCACGTCTTCGTGTAAAGCTTTCTTAGGAAAAACTTTTTCAACACAAGACGATCAAGATTCTCAAGATGAGTGTGTTAAAAAGAATTTAAACTCTGATTTTTTCCTAGCTTCCGCACCAAATTCCCCAAAGCACACTGACACTATGTGTTCCTCGCCTCCCTCGACCGATCCAAGTCCTGAAATTCTGGAGATAGATTTTTCAGAATACATGAACTCCGAAGGTAATTCTGATAGAGAGTTTGAGTCGTTCCCTTTCGACAAACCTCTTCCAAGTCATTCTGACTTTTTGTCTCCAGTGGTTAATCGTCCGGTCAATTTTCAAAAGGGCGACTGTTCTCAATTCAAGACTCCAGCTGTGATCAAGATTCTTAAAAATGCTTCAAATTCTCAAAAACAATCACAGCCGAAGCAAAAGACCGAACGACCGACCACTAAGATTCCTGTTTCCTCAAAAGTCACTGACCGTACTGTCCCTGTTGTTTCGGATAAAACCGGTCGCGCCAAACAAGCAAAATCAAAGTGGCCAGCCAAGGAATCTGTCGGGGGTGCTGCATTAAAGTCGTTCAATACTGTCTTTTACCCGAGAATGAACAAAAATGATTGTGCTTGGAATCATAGGAATAATTTTGTTAAAAGAGATATTAATTTTCCGATGAAAATTTACTCCATTCAGCAATTGATTCAATTATCGCACGATCGTTTGTGTTGTTCTAGTTGTGGTTGGAATGACTTTGATGATATCCATAACAATGATTGGTTTGGGTCATATCACATGTATAATCATATACCCAAACGGAGACCCCGTAAGAACAAAAAGAAGTCTAAATCCAAACGGGGTTTCAAATCAGAGGTTAAACCACAGCGGGAGACCAAACCCATTCCAAAACGGGCTTCTTCTACTGAGGTTAGACCGGAACCCAAGAGGCAACCTGGTACAAAACCTGTTCCTCCAAAAGGTGTAATATCTACACCTAAGAGGCAACATGTGCCAAAACCTGTTACTCCAAACGGTGTACAATCTGCACCTAAGGGGAAGTCTGAGTCAAAGCAAGTTCCTCCTCGAGGTGCCAAACCTAACCCTCCGGGACCCAGGCAAATCTTGGTACCCAAGGTCCTGTTGGTCCCGAAGGCCTATACAAGTTTGTAGAAGGGGGGTTGAATACAAACACACAAATTTTACTTTTCTAAATTGTTTATTGATAAATCATTAACAATTTACAGCTTGTTGCGGAGACAAGATTAAGGATAAACCTAAATCTAAACAAGTTGGAACACTAAGGTTTCTTGCACTAAGAGAGATAAGGAAATTACTAATAATAACCTATCTGAGATAAGAGATTTGAACTTGTCCAGAGTTAGCAAGTTACTTCAAATGAAGTGAGTTCATCTCTTTATATACTGCATGCATTTAATGCAAGTCAGTATATACTTTACACGTATCATCAGCTGGTTGGTTGCATGTCATTGACCTTGGTTGACAACCTTAGTAGTCGTATGGATGAATAGTGTAGTATCAGAGTGGTTGTACGATTTCAGATTTTCGGAGGTTCTTTTCTGACATTTCGTACGGAGGCGTGCAAGGGTGGTTAAGACAAAAGTACTTTGTACGGAGGACTTCATGATCAGCTTTCGTTTATTCAGCGATTATCATTTACTATTCAGCAGATGATAAAGTTCAGCGATAGCTGAAGTCTTGTACTTGATACTTCACGTTGAGTGGACAAATCTGAGTCTTCGCTGATCCGCATCAGTTCATTAGGAGACTTGTCGCTGGTTCTTGAGCTTGATCTTCGACTTCAGCGTAGAACCTTTGTTGACGTGAAACTTGTCTTCAGGGATCATAAGTAAACAACTAACTTATCAGCGATCGTCATAATAACTGAACAGACTCAGCGCATTAATGATGAACAGTGTTCGCTGAATTTTTAATTTAAAAAGCGAGAGTTCCTATCAGTGGTACTGTAAGATCTTAGTACTTATCAGCGATAGTGAAACTCTGATACATATTGTTTACTTACAATTTTCACTAAGTATAAGAGAGGGTCATTATCAAATCACTGAGGGTTTGGATCAACAATCTCCCCCTATTTGATTATGACATAGCAACAAAGAAAATTGTTATTTAATGAAAACATAAGGATAAAAAGAACTCATAAAATATTTGTCCCTTTTACTGTTTTCTGGGATCTTTTCAGTACTGATGGAGTAAAGTACGTTCGCTGAAATCTTTCTTTAAAATATTTGAATCAGGTTACAATGAAGAACAGAAAGATTACAAGTACGAGCGAAATAATTTACAAGTACAGAAGGATAACTGATACAATAGAGAAAAAGGAGATTATATCAGTTTTCAAAGGGTTCTTCCTTAATGAGAAGTTCATCAAGGGTCTTTTTAGTGGGGATCATCCAGTCAGGGACATTTACTCCTTGATTCTTTAACTTCAGAGCAGCTTCAAAAATCAAGGGCTTCAGGTGTCTAGCTTTGATGTCGCGTCTGACTTCACACCAGTGTACGAGATCTCTGAGTTGTTCGATGGGAGCGATTTGGAGCTCAGAGACACGTTAAAAGTGATGATTTCCATCATAGTCTAAGAAGAATATACCATATGGATCACTTACCAATGTGCCAGGGATGAAGATTTCTCCAGGTGGTAGGGAGGTGTCAAGCATTGAAAGATCAGCATCAGGGCCAAGAACTTCAGCACGAGAGAAACCAATACCTGTTTCATTTCAAATGATTGGACCTGAATCAGAAACTTTCTTCTTCTTAGCAGAGGCTTTCTTCGGTTGAGGAAGAGTAGGAGGAATATCCACAGCAGATGAAAGCAAGTCGATATGTTTGTTTAAGATCATCTCAACATGGCTTTTGAATTTTGAGCGTGATCCCTGAATGGCTAATTTCGTTTCTAACCATTCAGAGAGACCAAACTTTTCTAATGAAGCAGCATAGAAGGTTTGCTTGGTTTCGTCATCTCTGTAGACATCCACTTCAACAACAGGAACATCAACGAACATTTTTCCTCTGATGTTGGCTTTGATTATCTTGGATGGTCTTGATCTATAGGTCAGCATTTGATTAGCCCATTCCAAAGTTGTATGAGAGACCTTTGTCTTTTCTCTAACGATTTCTTGAGCATCATCCCAGAGCTGACGTTGAACATCAATGGGGACTCTTTTCAGCTTGGGGTCTTTGATTGATCGTTGAGTAAGCTTGATGGCGTATTCTCTGTCTTTCTCTTCAGCTTCCTTCCTTTCAGCGATGAGGCGTTCAGCTCTGAGGTGTTCCTTGTATTCAGCTTTTGAGATTCTGAACTTAGGAGGAACTGAAGGCAGTTGATCACGCCTTAGAATGATTCGCTGATCCTCGAATCGCTTTATTATTTACTCTTTTCTCTTTTGATCCTCTTCACTCAGCTTTTGAGGAGCTGAGGAAGGTCTGTTTCTGTGCGAGAGAGGTTGTTCTTCTGGTTCATCAGTCTCAGAGATCAAATCTAAGACTGGGATTATTTCATCAGCAGCAGCTGGCTTTATTTGTGAAGTCGCAGTAGTAGAACCTTCAGCGACATCCTCAAACAGGAGAGAGGACTAGCTGAAACACAGCGATCTTACAAATAAGAACATGGGTAGAAGAACTTGGGTAGAAAGAGAAAGATACATATGTTTAGGTGTAGGCTAGGGTAGTAGAACTTATAGTGTGGAGGAGGGATGGAGTAAGAGATGTTTAGTGTACCTGACAAACCGGCTTTTCAAGCAAGATCATCAGATTGTCATCTTCAGCAACGCTTTTGCCTTTGCCTTTCTCAGCTCCAGAGGCTGAGGGGTTTGTCTTTGTCCGCTCCCCTGTTGGTTCATTTATTGAACTCCCCTTAAGAGCTTTGATCCTTGGGGCAGGTTTGACGATAAAGAAGTCATCGTCATCTTCGTAATCATCATCATCATTCTTTGGAGAAGAAGATGGTTCATCATCAGGGATGTCGACGGCTTCATCATCTTCTGCTTCGGATTCTTCAGCATCTTCTTCGAGTTGCTCCCCCTCAGATACAGAGGCGAGCTTCTCGGTTCCCTCAGGGTTTTCATCTCCCTGAGGTCCAGCGATAATATCTTCATTCTTCTCTCCCCTGATAGATTCATCATGGGAAAGGTCTTCAGCGCTCTTTTCAAGATCTTCAGCGCTCTTCTCCTCGGGATGTTCAGCGCTCTTCTCCCCCTCTTTTTCATGATGACTGGGGGAGGAATGGGTAGATTCAGCAGCATGGCTAGGTTCTCTGTCTTCTTGGCCAGAGAGACTTATGCGTACTTCAATCTTAGCTAATCTGTCTTCAAGGCCAGAAATAGCAGGATTAATCTTCTTCAGCTCTGTGCGATCCGCCGCTGTGAAGGTTTCCAATGCAGGGGCAGGGGTCGGTTCAGGAGCTGGAGTATTTGCCTTGTTGAGTAGCTGCTGGATCATCGTTTTCATCTCACCAACGTCGATCTTTACAGAGCCTAAGTCAGTCTTTACAGCTGACATATCACCCTCTAGTGCTCCAACCGATGTCTTCTACGTTGTTACTTCGCCAGACATGGAGGAAACGGAGTTTTTGAGTGAGGTGTAGTCAGTGTAGATGTCAGCGAGCAATTTGGCGAAATCGCTGAGAGTCTTATCAACAATCTTGATGTCGTCTATGGAAGCTTTCTTTTCCACCACCGTTGTCAGCTTTTTCAAATTCTCTCCAGCGTTTGTTACAGCTGAAGAGTTGTTGGAAAGAGTAGTGGTGAGATCTGTCAGCTTGGTTTCCACGGACTTCAGAGAGGCGTTGATGTCTCCCAAATTAGGACCTGTAACAGATAAGTACTTGTGAACAAAGGAAAGCTCAGAAGTTTCAGGTTTAGTTACAGTGTATAGGATTTTATTTGTACCTGCAGAAGGATTGATGAACTCATCAAAGTTGCAAGTTCCTGAAAAATGTTCCATATCCTCTTCGAAAGTACGGTGAGGTATGGTGATCTCTGCAGGTCCTTTCTTCATCATTCGTTGAGAAGCGTCAGCGGTGGCTTCTGGAATGATGGCATCTACAGTGTTCTTTGGAGGAGTGTCCAAGTGTGTGGAGGGAGAAGCGAAGGATAAGAATGGGGTTCGGGTTCTGAGTTCAGCGTTGGAATCGCTGAGAATCACTTCATCAGTCTTTTGAGAGACTGAGGGAGGTTGGGTAGGTTCCAAGTTTCTAACCTCAACGTTTGGAGACGCTGAAGTATGGATTGGAGGGATGGCTTGCACGGGTGTGGCAGAGCGTACCACGGAACTTTCCTTCAGCTCTTCAGAATGAGCTGAGGATTCTTCAGCATGGAATTGCTGGGGTTGCTCCTTGGTTTTCTTGATCCTTTTGGAATCAAGTTGGGTTGAAGAGTGTTTCCTTTTCTTAGAAGGAGAGGATTTTGTGGCCGGGGCATCAGCGATGGGTATTGTCGCTGAAGGAGCCACAGAAGTCGAAGAATTAGGGTTAAGAAGAGAGAGAAGGGTAGAGAGACGTACCTCATTGTCGACAGGTTTGAAATCGAGCACCTTAGGGCCAACCTGAGAAAGTTTCAGGTCACCCTCTTGAGGATAGCTGTCCTTCAGGCCATATTGGAAGATGGCGCTGATGAAACGGGGGTAGGGAACCCATGCAGGTCTGTCAGCAGCAGAATCTACTCTTTGTACTAGGTCATCATAGATGATAGATGCCCAGTCAATATGTAGACCTTTCAGCAGTGCGTATCCCATAGCCTGTTGAGCTTGAGCGGCTTGATCAGAGGAGCCGGTCTTCGCTGTCATGCAGCTGATCAGGTGTGCGAAGATGAAATTCATCTCGCTGGGCATTTTGGACTTCTTTATCAGCGTCAGCTTCTTCTCGGGCTTCTTGTCCCTTCCAGTTTCCCAGATGTAACCCATTGCATCAAAAAATGCAATAAGAGCTTCTTTGTCAGCATGCTTCTTATGGTCAGGGAATGGAACAAACGGTTTTTCTTTGGTAGTATTGGGAAGGTTCAGGGCTTTTCGAATGATTGCGGGGGTTATCTTAATTGTGCCATACTCAGTATCGCTGAGTATGCAATCGATGGTTTTGGATGCATCTTTGGTGGAGGGTAGCTGAGTGTGTCTGGCAGAGTACCAGAACTGGGATAGTAGTAGCTGACTTGCGGGAGGTGTGATGGTCAGGGCTGTTGAAATGCAGCAGTTTTTCAGGAAATTCCCAGCATCATCCAGATGTGTGACTTGCTTTCGAGGAGGAAACTCGAGAAGCGCAGAGAGGTTGTTGACCTTAGTTCCATCTAGTTGATCCAGCTTGAACTTAACCTGAGGGGCTTTGATGATGTCCACTTCCTCAGAGTCAGCGGAGATGTTCTCAGCGGTTACATTGATCTTTGAAGTTGCCATTTCTCTGTATTATCAGTTCAACCAAAGATGTTAACAAATAAGAATTGTCTTAATATGGAAAGAATTTCCATTAAGATGATTCGAATTTTGTCCATTTCATTCAGACATAAATGTCTTAATGAAGATTAGGGTTTTTCTTGATTTTTGACAGAAATGTAAAACCCATAAAGTCTTGTATTCCAGTTTCTAAAAGAAAACTGGATACGAATGAAGAACAAGTTTAAGATTTAGATTTAAAACTTGAAGAAACAACCATGAAATGGTTGTGTTCATAAAACCATGAAAGAAATGGTTTTATTTTACAAAGTTCTTTTGTTTGATCTTGTTTAAAACAATGATAAGATCAGAAACAAGTTAAGCATTTGAAAAAAAATAAGAACATATTAACCTTGATGTTTTGATGAAGAAGATGATGAACAGTTCTTTGAAGATTTGAGAGCACAAATGCAACAGTAATTCTTTTCTTGCGGAGGAAGATTGATCGCGTAAAAGACAAATATAAACCAAGAGATTGTTTATATAGGGAGTTTTAGAGAGAGAAAACCTTGAGCGGGAAAAGGTTTTCATCATGACACGGACACGTGTTTGCATTTGATTGGAAGTTTGAACGAAACGTGCAAACGTGTGTCAGAAAGAAATCGTGCCTAGTGTTATCCGTTGCAATGACGTCACAACTGTCCTTTCACATTCTTTTAGGATGTCTCTGAGGTTTTGAAAGCTCAGGGACTCTTTTGAAAAACATGAAGCACAGAATAGAAAATATCAGTGAAGGTTTTAAGAGATTTCAAAAAGTCGCTGTTAAGGAAGAGATATTCAGCGATGCAATTTATTTTGAAATCTTGCATTTTCATGCGTTTGTCAGATAGAGAAAACATACCTTGATATCAGCGAATCAAGTTTATTCAGAGAGAAGATGATGAAATGGATTATATAAGTTGATTTTATCCTATCGCTGATCAATGTGAACCGCTGAAGATTTTATCCTTCAAAGTTCAGCATTCCAAGCTCGCTGATGAGAAAGTTGAATCTTGTCTCATCAAGAGGTTTGGTAAATAAATCAGCTAACTGATAATCAGTTGGGATAAAATGTAGTTCTATATCACCATTCATCACATGATCTCTGATAAAATGATATCTGATTTCTATGTGTTTTGTCTTTGAGTGTAGCACTGGATTGTTTGCTATAGCGATGGCACTAGTGCTGTCGCAATAGATTGGAATTTTGGAGAGCTGAAGATCATAGTCTACTAGCTGATTTCTCATCCACAAGACTTGAGAACAACATCTTCCAGCGGCTACATATTCAGCTTCAGCTGTGGAAGTGGACACTGAGTTTTTCTTCTTACTTGTCCAACTTACCATCTTTCCACCCAGGAGCTGACATCCTCCTGTGGTGCTTTTCCTATCCATTTTGCAACCTGCAAAATCACTGTCTGAATAGGCGGTTAGATCGAATCCTGAGTCTTTGGGATACCAAAGGCCTAGATTTGCTGTACCCTTAAGATATCGAAAGATTCGCTTTACAGCTTTCATATGAGATATCTTAGGTTCAACTTGATATCGTGCACACAGACATGTTGCAAACATAATATCGGGTCGGCTAGCTGTAAGATACAATAGTGAGCCGATCATCCCACGGTACAGCGTGACATTGACAGGAACACCCTTTGTGTCCTTATCAAGTGTCAGCGGTGGTGCCATAGGGGTTTTCATAGCTGAACTTTCAGTTAAGTCGAATTTCTTCAGCATATCTTTAACATATTTTCCCTGATTAATGAAAGTTCCTTTTTCAGTTTGCTTAATCTGAAGACCAAGGAAATATGTTAGTTCACCCATCATGCTCATTTTATACTCATCTTTCATCCTATCAGCGAAACGAGTAAAAAGTTCAGGGTTAGTAGAACCAAATATAATGTCATCAACATATATTTGAACTAGAATGATATGACCTTTCACTTTTCTAAAAAATAGAGTTTTGTCAATCTTACCTCGCTCAAATTTTTCAATATGGAGATAAGTGGAAAGAGTGTCATACCATGCACGTGGAGCTTTCTTTAAGCCATAAAGTGCCTTGTCTAGTTTATAAACATAACCTGGACGCTTAGGATCTGAGAATCATGGAGGTTGTTCCACATAAACTTCTTCATTCAGCTTTCCATTCAGAAACGCTGACTTAACATCCATCTGATGTACAGTGAAGTTTTTGTGTACAGCATATGCTAAGAAAAGACGAATAGATTCAAGTCTTGCTACTGGAGCAAATGTTTCGTCATAATCTATGCCTTCCTCTTGTCTGTATCCCTAAGCAACAAGACGAGCTTTGTTGCGAGTTACAGTACCATGTTCGTCCAACTTGTTTCGATAGACCCATTTAGTGCCTATCACCGTTTTGTCAGTTGGTCTACGAACGAGTTTCCAAACTTTGTTTCTTTCGAATTCAGTCAGCTTTTCTTGCATAGCGCTGACCCAGTTTGGATCTCTGAGGGCATCATCTATTTTCTTTGGTTCAGTTAGAGAAATAAAGTTAACAAATAAACAAATATTACCTGCACTTCTACGAGTCTGAATACCAGCGTTGGGATCACCAAGAATTTGATCGATTGGGTGATTTACAGTCCATCGCTGAGCCGGAGCATACGTCGCTGACTCAGTCTGAACTGGAGAAACTGAAGATGAGGCTTCAGCTACTTCTGGATTATCAGCTAAGAGAGGAATGTTTGCATTTGTCACTTCATTCACTGATTGTTGAGAAATAGATGGAATTGTGAGAAATTTGGATCAACTGCAGGTATAGTGTTTATAGGAACAGCTGAGACCCAAGATGTTTCAGCTTCACTATTCTGCATATCTGGAATGATAGTAGGACCATCATTTTCTACGGTGTGAGCATGAGGAGTGGGAACTTCTTCTGAATCACCAAGATGAGAAAACATCCATTGATTTAGTTCTTCAGTATCAGCGGACGGTTTAGAGTTCGCTGAACGGGATTCGTCAAACGTGACGTGAATAGTTTCTTCTACATTTTGTCTTCTACGGTTGAAGACTCTGAAGGCTTTGGAGACTGAGGAGTATCCAAGAAAGATTCCATCATCAGCCTTAGGATCAAACTTTCCAAGGGCATCTCTGTTGTTCAGTATGAAACACTAACATCCAAAGATGTGAAGAAAGCTGATTGAAGGCTTTCTCCCATGAAAGAGTTCATAGGCTGTCTTTTTGAATCTTTTAACTATCAGCGACCTGTTTTGCGTAAAACAAGCGGTGTTGACAGCTTCTGCCCAAAACTGAGTAGGCAGGTGAGAATCGCTGAGCATTGAACGTGTATCTTCAATAATTGTTCTATTTCTTCTTTCAGCGACTCCATTTTGTTGCGGTATTCTCACTGACGAAAGGTTGTGAGAAATACCCTTACTCTCAAGGAAGGAATCAAGAGAACTGTTTTTGAATTCAGTTCCATGATCACTCCTTATTGAGCGAACAGTCATATTGTTCAGAGTTTCCATCTTCAGAACAAAGGTGATGAGTTCTTCAGGGGTGTCACACTTAGAACGGAGAAACATTACCCAAGTGTAACGAGAGAATTCATCAACTATGACCAGCGTATATTTCTTTCCAGCGATGGATTGTTTGTTAACAGGGCCAAACAAATCCATATGGAGTAGTTGTAGAGGAGATGACACTGAGGAGACATGCTTTGACTTGAAGCTTGCCTTGGTCTGCTTCCCTTTTTCACACGCTGAACATAAAGACTCTTTGGCGTATGAATGCTGAGGTAGACCAGTGACTAACTCTTTGGAGGAAAGAGTATTCAGTGTCTTGAAATTTAGATGCGAGAGCCTCTTGTGCCATAGCCAGTTAACATCAGAAGATGCCTTTGAGAAGAAACAGGAGTTCTCAGTGGTTGTTGAGTCCATGTTTATTACATAAACATTTTCCAAACGATAACCGCTGAGAGCTATCTTCTCCTTTTTGTCAGTGACAAAGCAGGATTCCTTAGTGAAAATCACTTTGTTATCCATGTCGCAAAGCTGACTGATGCTTAGAAGATTATGTTTCAGTCCTTCAACATATGCGACTCTTCTGAAGGAGGTTGTACCATTTGAAAGTACACCATACCCTCGGGTATGTCCTTTTCCATTTCCACCGAAAGTCACAGAGGGACCTTTCTCTTCCTTGTATTCAGCGAGCAGGTTTTTCTTTCCAGTCATGTGTCTAGAGCATCCGCTATCGAGATACCAGATACCCTTCTTAACCTGCAATACAAATGAAGATTAGTTTTTCTTAGGTACCCACTTAACCATGTATACACGTTTGTCAGTGGAAGTAGTTGGAATAGAAGGTTCAGCGGTCTTCGCAGCATTTGAAGATTCAGCTTTGTCTTTCTTCACTTTGGTTAATTTCTTAACTTCAGTGGTAGAATTCACCTTGACCTGATTTGCACCAGGGTTGGTCTTCTTTGCCTTGGGGGCAATCTTCACCTTAGCTATCTTTTCAGCTTTGGTGGCTGTGGGGCACTTACTAGCAATATGATCAGTGAGTCCACAGTGATAACATTTCCTATAACTAAAAGTAGTTCTAGGACCACTTGTATGCTGAGCTTTTAATTTCGAATTAGAAGTGCCAGCACCAAGTAAACTATTGGCTTTAGAAATGGGACGAACATTCAGTTCTTCAGATTTCTTACCAAGGACATCCAGTCTGAGTCTAGGAGTAGATCGCTGAATAGATCCAGAGATCAGCTTTCTAGATCCAGAGGGGTAGGTCACTGAGGCTTTAGAAACATTCAGCTTTGGTACTAAGGTACCCTTCTGAGGATTTTGATAAATAACAATTCCTTTACCTTTGTCTTTAGAGACAGAGGTAGGTTTTGAATAAACCATTTTCTCCTTACCTTTTGAGGAGGTAGGAGTTTCCTCAGGGATTGGTGTAATGGACGAGGAGCACTGAGATGATGAAGTGTCAGCGACTGAGGATACGAACGTTCCAAATTTAAGCATTGAACGTTCAGTGGTTGGTTTTGGAGTATCATATTTATAACCCAGACCACGTTTATCACTCAGAGAAATCTGAGCCTTAATTATCTCAGTGATCTTTGTTGAAGAATTACACCATCCTTCAACATTAGCTTGTTCAGCTTTTAATGCAGCGATAGCTTCTGCTCGTTCGATTTTGACTAGCTGATTCAAATAGACTTGATCTTTAAAATCATCTTCAATTTTAGAAAGCTTTTCTATTTGAAGGTGGCAGTTTTTAAGCTTTTCAGCGAGATCAAGATTTTGGTTTTCAACCACAGTTTTGCCGTTCATGGCTTCGTATAAACTTCTAGTCAAGAGATCGATCTTACGGAGACTATCAACTTCATCAATATTTGCAATATTGGTAAAGAAAGAAGGTGATACCTGAATGGTAGATGTTGAAGTGGAGGGGATGTCTGAACTTTCTTCCTCTTCTTCAATCTTGGCCATGAGACATTGATTTGTTTGATCATCTTCAGAGTCAGATGATGATGCTTCTTCATCAGAAGCAGCCCAATCATAGTCAGCCATCAGGCCTTTTCCTTTCTTCTTAAAGCTTTTCAGCTTTGCATACTTCTCCTTTAGCTTTGAGTATTTGTCATCTTTATTCCTTGGAACAAAGTTTTTCTTTGAGAAAGCTGAAGGTCTTGTGACTTTCTTTGACCTGCACTCATTAGCGAAATGACCTGTCTTTTCGCAGTTGAAACAAGTAGCAGTAGCCTTATCAACAAAAACTGATGATTTAGGCTTGTCAGTTATGGAAAGAGGTTTGTTCTTTCTAAACATTTTCTTCTTGGCGAATCTCCTGAACTTTTTAGTTAGGAGAGCCAAGGATTCATCATCATCTGAAGAATCAGAATCTGATGACCTTTCAGAGTTACTTTCTAACTCAGTGATAGTGACCGAAGGTCGCTGAGTAGAAGGTTCCTCTGAGATTAAAGCAACATGGGTGCTTTTGGAATCTTTTACAAGATTCTTCTTAAGATGGCTAGATTGCTCATGATTCAGCAATGTACCATATAAGGTAGCAAGGGTCATTGATTTAAGATCCTTTGACAGCTTGAGACACATGGAATAATTGTCCCAGCTTTCAGGTAAACATTCTAGAAACTTTGTCAGCACTTCAAAGTTAGAATATTCCTTACCAACAGACTTTAGATCTATAATTAAGCAATTAAAACGTTGGTGAACTTCAGAGAGAGTTTCATTCTTACCAGAAATGAAGCTTTCGTATCGTCTTACCAGGTTGATCTTTCTTGAGTCCTGGACTTCAGACGTTCCTTCATACTGAACACATATTGTGTCCCACATGGCTTTTGATGTTTTCAGGTTCATGACGGAATGGTAGACATCGTCAGGAAGAGCCATGGAAAGTATGGATCTGGATTTTGTATCTATAGCCACTTTCTTCTTATCTTCATCGGTCCACATGTGTATTTCCTTAGGTATCAGCCTTTCTGGAATAGCAGGTCTATTTGCAGTGGCTGGAACTAAAGGATCAATTGTTACAGGGATGTGTGGGCTGTTTTCAAGATAGTAGGTCATAGTAGGGTCTACACCTTCTAAGAAGAGCATCATCCTATTTTTCCAAAAGTTGAAGTTATCTCTGAAAAATCTAGGGGGTTTTGCAAAAGAACCATTGTCTATATAATGTGTGTTTGTGTTGGTGGCCATTTTTTAGATAATAGCAAGGAAGAGAAATATCTTAGATTAGATCTTGTTTATGAGATTAAACAAATCTGCTCTGATACCACTTGTTGGTCCCGAAGGCCTATACAAGTTTGTAGAAGGGGGGTTGAATACAAACACACAAATTTTACTTTTCTAAATTGTTTATTGATAAATCATTAACAATTTACAGCTTGTTGCGGAGACAAGATTAAGGATAAACCTAAATCTAAACAAGTTGGAACACTAAGGTTTCTTGCACTAAGAGAGATAAGGAAATTACTAATAATAACCTATCTGAGATAAGAGATTTGAACTTGTCCAGAGTTAGCAAGTTACTTCAAATGAAGTGAGTTCATCTCTTTATATACTGCATGCATTTAATGCAAGTCAGTATATACTTTACACGTGTCATCAGCTGGTTGGTTGCATGTCATTGACCTTGGTTGACAACCTTAGTAGCCGTATGGATGAATAGTGTAGTATCAGAGTGGTTGTACGATTTCAGATTTTCGGAGGTTCTTTTCTGACATTTCGTACGGAGGCGTGCAAGGGTGGTTAAGACAAAAGTACTTTGTACGGAGGACTTCATGATCAGCTTTCGTTGATTCAGCGATTATCATTTACTATTCAGCAGATGATAAAGTTCAGCGATAGCTGAAGTCTTGTACTTGATACTTCACGTTGAGTGGACAAATCTGAGTCTTCGCCGATCCGCATCAGTTCATTAGGAGACTTGTCGCTGGTTCTTGAGCTTGATCTTCGACTTCAGCGTAGAACCTTTGTTGACGAGAAACTTGTCTTCAGGGATCATAAGTAAACAACTAACTTATCAGCGATCATCATAATGACTGAACAGACTCAGCGCATTAATGATGAACAGTGTTCGCTGAATGTTTAATTTAAAGAGCGAGAGTTCCTATCAGCGGTACTGTAAGATCTTAGTACTTATCAGCGATAGTGAAACTCTGATACATATTGTTTACTTACAATTTTCACTAAGTATAAGAGAGGGTCATTATCAAATCACTGAGGGTTTGGATCAACAGGTCCGCTAAACTTGTTTTGCAGGACGGTCATGTGTGACTCTTAGACACTGGATACTCCACACACATGACCGGAAGGAGGGAGCTGCTCACGATCTACAAGGAAACACATTAAGAAGACGTGAGATTTGTCTATACCTGTAATTTCAGGACTGCTCATGTTTTTAGGGGGGAGCATGATCAGCCATCAGGTAAGTATACTCTACTATTGAGGGGGAGCGTCACACACAATTTTTTAAATGCTGAAAAGTTTTTTTGTGAGTGTGGATACTCCCGTGTGCATTTCACACTACGCGCACATTCTGAGGGGGAGCATCCAACTGGATGTTCATCAGTTGAGGGGGAGCGACACAGTGTTTTTCTTTAAACGTTCAAAAGTTTTTTCTGTGTGTCGGACTCTCCATTGCACAAGTTTGCAATAGTCGAGGGGGAGCAAGGTAATCCCCACGCTCAATTTTAGGGGGAGCGAGAGATGGTTCGTTTCTTAAATCCATATAGTCCTATTTCTGCAAAATCAACAAGGACATGAAAAGTTTTTTTTTTAAATCCAGAGTTTCCGGACAGGTATCCGGAAACCCAATCTGTCCGGATGAGTTTCCGGACCGGGTCCCTATCCGGAAAAATTCAATTCATCCGGAATCCTTCGTTGTCCGGATAGTTGGGTTTGTCTGGTAAGCTTTACACTTCCAGTGTGTTGTCCGGACACCCCTGTTCCGTCTATCCAGTACCTGTTTTCCTACTGCCAGTCCTCAATCTGTCTCAGATTGATCCATTTACAGCAATGGTACGCGCCGAAACTTGTTTATCCGTCTTGTTTACTAACTTTGGATCTTTTACAGATATTCCATGGCAGATCAACAACCTCAACAAAATCCGAGGGGAAGCTTCACCCTGTTTTTCTTAAAAGTCAAAATGTTTTTTGTGTTGATCACTCCCAAGTAAGTAACACTCTCACTCTGAGGGGAAGCAAGTCAATCCCCATGTTTGTTTTGAGGGGGAGCAGGATAATATCAGTGCTTTGCATATGCCTGAAGCCCTACCTGTGATAGCATATAGACGAGTTAGGGAATCCCATGGTCCAGCCAGCGCCGAAGGGACCTTCCCTGGGACATAGAACATGTGAGAAGGAGGGAGTTAAGGTCGAAAGCGAAACAAGAAAGATCGAGCCGGAAAGATAAAGAGGCTCATGAGCGAACCCAACCGAGTGATAATTGGGTCGCCACATCTACTATCCCGCCTCATACGTTGGGACGGGGTATTGAAGAAGCCTCCGTGGACCCTGCGGAGCAATTGCACAACCCCCTTATCCACTCATCCGTCTATCAAAAGGCGGATGTTTCAGTACATCGCGGGGATATAGCACAACTTCCACCGGCCTCTCACTCGGAGAGTGCTGGTGTTGAAACCAGCGACCAGCAGCCCCCGGCCGCGATTTCTTTTCGTGCACAATCGAGTCTAGAGCCATTTGCTAATGAAAACCCTTTGGCTAGGACACAAGAGGAGCAACACCAAGTGGAGAATCTTCGTGACTCGACCAGAACCACCGTAGTGTCTTCACCACTAGGTGGAACACAAGGATCGGAGGGAAATCCTACCACAGCTACCGATATGCCAACTGTGAACGTAGGTGGATCTACCCCCGCGGTAGATGCCTCAACGGGTAATCTAAGTGAACCCGGAGTTACTCACCCAAACTTTGTGTCGCAAGGGTCCCTGGACAGCACCCTCAAGGCTGTCCGCGAAGCAATAGAACTGCATGTCGCCGCCGAGATCGCCAAATTAATCAAAGGCAAAGCGAAGATCGTTGAAGCTGAGACCGCTCCTCCACCTACCTACTCGGTGGAAACTCTCAAGACGATGCTTCTAGCCTAATTGCTCCAGGATTCCAATGCCTCGCCCGAAGCAGACCTTATCACCGTTCTGAAAACACAGGTCACTGCTCCTTCCACATCAATTACCTCTCGACAGGATCGCATTGACTCGACTCTCAAGGACTACAATCGAGCGCTCACAACGCTGTTCGAGAGAGTCCGCTCACTCGAAGAAACCTGTTAGAGTCAAACAGGTGGTCTGAAACGTAAGCACGATGACCAGGATGATCCTGATCACCGTGAGGGGGAGAAACGACAAAGACTAAACGAGACCGCCCAGATCCTCACTGCTGAAACTACAATTGTGGTTCAACCGGAACCTTCAACTACAGCTACTACAACCGGAACAGATCCTGAAGCCGAGTTACCTTTAGCAGAAATGGTGATTGAAATGGATATATCAGATGAAGAAGACCCGACGGTTGAAAAGCCCGAGGGTTCAACACAGGGATTGATCGACTTTGACTCATTAGACAGACCTCTACTGGATATGATAGATCCAGGCTGTGAAGCCAACCCGGAGACCGAAGATGCATGGTATCAAAAAGCCGCCAGTGCCGTAAATCTCTAGGTAAAATTGGTATTCCCTACTGATGAAGACGACAACATCGACTATGATTAGTTCCTGCTCCAGAATTTTTATGGTACTTCTGCGGTTCACTATGCTCAACCCACTGGAACTTCAACAAGACCTGAAACTACTACTGCCAATATTCCGACAACTCCTCTGCAAACGACAGCTTCTGATCTTCCTCCCCCTCCTCAGCAACAAATCCGTTGGGAGAAGATCATGGTACTTATCCCTCATCTGGAGGAATCTTTGAAGAAGTTGTTCGTCCACAAGCTTCACCCGATCGAGCCGACCTTTTGCCTTGGTATTTACAACCTCAACCCCGAATACCAATGGCGTTATATCAGCACAATGAAGCGGTGTCTTCCAGTCAGCCAAGTCAGAACCAAGCATCAGATTACAGAGGTACTTAACATCCATTCAAGACGCATCATGAAAATCGTCTACCCAGTATTCACTGTCCGACATGAAGATGGGAATGAATGGAAATTCTCGGAAGCCGACTTCCAGCACCTCTGACCGTTCGACTTCCTGGCTATTCTGAAAGACCTTCGTACAAGAACCAGCCGACCGCTTGAAGTTACAAAGGCGCTCGAAGCTGTTCGTCGATACCTGGTCCGTACCATTATGATGTCATATCTAACGGATTTTCAAATGGCTGTCGAGAACAGGGCGAAGAAGGTAAATCTGATAAAGTCGAATCTGCAAGCTCCTGAGTTGAACATGTATCCCGAGAACGCTATGCTTCTAGAACCAGAATTTGGGATCGTCCTCATTAATGAACAGAAAGAGAAAAGATTTATGCGGTTCAGTCAGGTAGAAAGATTCTGCGACGGCACACTCCTCAAAGTTCGAGATGCTCTTCGAAAGATCATTACACACGAGTCTGAAAATCCAAGGTACTCATATGTTCCTAATCCAAATGAAATAACTGCTCGGAATGCCTTGGAATTGGTTGAAGATCGCATCGACTACCGTCGTGCTATCAGATGGTTCGAGATTCACTTCGCGCTTCGAAAAAGATATGTCTACAACTGGCGAGAGCTAGAGCACGAACTCGAACTTCAAATCAAAGGGGGAGATTGTTAGGGTCAATTTATGTTGATTTAAAGTTCAAGGGTGTAATTTGTATTTCCTTAATTTGAGCCTTTTAGTGAACGGGCCGTGGGCTTGTTAACCACGGGCCGGCCATATAAATAGATTGCTTAGCCTTAGAAAATAGGCTAGTTGTCTCATTTGCTTTTCTGAATTGTATTGTAAACACTATGATTGAAAGCATAATACAGGGATGACCAGTTGAAATCATTACTCATATTGTTTATCTATTAGATTTCATAATTGTTGCACGGATCTGGAACTAACATGCATATTGCCACCCAACATGGCCAATGAGAAAAAGGAAGGCCATGCAATTTTACACTCTCAACCCTTCTAGTTTAAAATGGTTAAAATCACATTTTAACTATTTTGAACTTTCTCCTTTAAGTCCCTCCTTTCAATTTTGGTTACATAATAAATCCATCATATGTACTATTTTATGTGACCAAAATTTATTATTATTTGCATCTAATATTATGAATCATATTCATTAATATTTTCAAGAAATAATTAATATTTATTAAGAATCAAATTCTTATAAATATCAATTTGGTGTCTACTTGCTATATGGTGTGACCCTATAGGATCATATATTACCGGTAATATTATTTTATAATCATTCTTGAGCATATAGAACCAACAATGAATACTTATGCGCTACGGTATGTATGCTTATATTAGTTGATTCTGAGTTTTGCCATCAAGTCCCCGTTTACACTAAATTACCCATTTAACTCATTTATTGAGCCGTTGGTAATTATGAATAACGTTATTTGGTTGACTCCCCACTCACCTTGCTAGTGCATAATTACTGTCTTCATGTACGCGTGTTGGCGAAGGACATGCAGCTTGGGGCGTTCAGTCATTAGGTTTGTGTAGTGGGCTCATTGCTTTAACATTTTGCATACGAATATACCTTGTGCATGTTGACAATCGGATTACCTATCCAACTGTGCGGATTTATAAACTTTGCATTACAACTCTTGTGCATACCGAAACCTGTGATCTAACCAACTATTCAATAGTTGACCTCTTTATTTGACATGCTTTTCAGGTAACCGTCAATAAGGTTGGACATTAAGAAGGCACCATAGTAGCTGCATCCTACATGTGTTTTCATATGTCAACTTATGTTTCGGACATTTTATATCTTGGACAACTTACGCTTTGGACAAATATATATTTTTAAGACAATATGTAATGTTTGTAATAAATTTTATGATATGGTGATTTGGTGTATCTAGTACCTTACGCAATGAAACCTTGAGCTGTGACATCTCGTGTTTCCACTTTAGCGGGGTGTGACAAGGGCCAAGAACGTCTTCGCGTGAAAAGCCAATTCCGGTTTCGTTTCTGATGGGAGGCCTGAGTCTGAAGGTATTATCTTTTTCTTTGCAGCAGGCCTTCTTCATTGAGTATGAGCAGGAGGAGGAGGAGGAATATCCACAGCAGATGTAACCAAGTCAATCTGTTTATTCAAAACTTTCTCGACATGGTCTTTAAAGGTTGAGCGAGATCGTTGAATGGCTATTCGCATCTCTAACCACTCAGAGAAACCATACTTGCGGATTGACGAAGCGTAGATGGTTTCCTTGTTACCATTTTCTCTGAATATGTCGATGATAACTCTATTTTTAGAGTTATTATTTCCATTTATTTCCCACTTTATTTTGTCAATTTTAGCCATTTCACTTCTAAAAACCCCCATTCTTGGTATGATTTACGAAAACGAGCAAAAGGAGTGAACCATGGTCTTTAATAAATTATTTGGGGAAGTTTTGGGTGTTTTCTCGATTTTTCATCCGCAGTGACGTATACAGTGCCCACTCCGGTTCCCCACTCTTCGAGTAGAACAAAAAGAAAAGAAAAAGAAACTTTTAGTTGGAATCTATTTTTCTGGAGGAGGAAGGTTCATTTGGCAGAGAAATGGCTGGAGAAGTACAAGGTAGTTCTCATTGAAGATAGCATCAAGTACACCCCTTTGTACTTGCAAAAGTTGACTTCTAAAAGACCATTGGGTAATAAGAGCTATACATGGAGGATTGAAGCATTACCCTATGGGCTGATTTCAGCATTGCCCTGCAGTCCTTAAACCTTGGAAAACCCTTTTTGTGTAAAGACCAACACCTCCTCCTTAGTATAAAAAGGGGTGTTGGGTCTCATTTATTAGAGCCATCTATCTTGCAATTTATCTAGCATTTTCTTTAAGTTGTAAGCTTTCATTTACTGCAGTAACTTAGCATTTAATTTCAGTAATTTATTTTCTGTTGTAGTTCGAAATACACAGTGCAGGGACGACTTCTCGTTCCCCACTGTGGGCAGTTAATTTAAATCACTTTTAGTTTTATTATGTGCAAATCTTCATCTCTTGCTTTCTTTACTTCAGAAATGTTAGACTAAACATCCTTTGGGATGTAGGAAGGAGAAGTACCTGGATTTTATCAAAAATGCTTGAGTAATCTTTATACTTAGAATATTTGTTGTTTTGGTCTTTCATTCTCGATATTTACCCAAGGATGCGAACAAGCCGATCACTTGCAAGGATCTAAAGTCTAGTTCTTAACTTAGAAATGAGTAGAACGCAGTGACACAAGCTTGAATGATGCTAGGGGATTCGAAAGAATTCTTATGACACTTACGAAAGTGAGGTCGGCACAGTGAGCTAATCTCTGCCCACTGGAGTAGTAGGCAAGCTAATTTGTGTATTAAAAACACTTAGAGTATTTGTCTCTACACATTCCATCGAGGCCTGAAAAGGTCCACTTAGAGATTACCATTGACAAAACAACAAGTACTAAGAGTATGGGATTTTTATCTAACGGTGTGAGTATTTTGTAACCGGGCTTTTCTAGCGAAAATGTCCACCACAAATACGAGGATCACTCTAAGGACCGAGTATTTGAGATAAAATTTAGGGAAAATCTAACCTACATTCCTCCTTTTTTAACATTTAGTAAATCGTTGAAAGAAGCTATTTTACCAAACCAAACCAAAGTATTATTTTCCTCTCTAGTTGAAACTTGTAAAATGAGCTCATGAGAACCGTATTGTCTTGATTGTCCAGTCTCTGTGGATTCGATTCTGGTATTTTACCAACTATTACTTGCTGTGACGATCATAGTGGACAGTGTACACTTGCACTTCCCACTGTGGACAGTTTGCAACCCACTGCGATTAAAACACATATTTCGCACGTAACAAGTTTTTGGCGCCGTTGCCGGGGACTGGCGTGATTTTAAATCTCAAGACATTAGTTTTTGTTCGAGCCCGAGTAACTAGTTTTTCTAAGCTGTTCGTATTGTATGCCACGGCGACAACTCGAACATTTGGTTCCAATAGATCTCGAAATAGAAAAAACGTTGCGAGAAACACGAAGAAGCAAGAAAACAAATCGACAACCTCCTGTGATCCCCACTGTGAACATGGCTGCAGTACCGCCACCTATAGTGGAGACCACAATCACGATTGCCGATAACAAAGATCGAAAAATACGGGACTATGCTACTTCCGGAGTTGGTGATTTAAGCTCCGGAATTTTGAGACCCAATATTGTTGCAACGCATTTTGAACTCAAACCGGTGATGTTTCAAATGATCCAAGCCATGGGTCAATTTGGAGGATCGCCATCTGAGGATCCGCACTCACACTTAAAATCTTTTTTAGAAATGACCGATTCCTTTCAATTGCAAGGTGTTAGTGATGAGGCATTAAGACTAAGGCTTTTCCCTTTTTCATTAAGGGACAAAGCAAAATCTTGGCTGAACGCACATGCACCTCACTCGATAACCACTTGCCAAGAGCTTGCCGATAGATTTTTGCAAAAATACTTTCCTCCAACAAGGAATGTTAGATTTCGAAATGATATAATTTTATTTAGGCAAGAGGAAGATGAGGCTGTTTCGGATGCATGGGAACGATTTAAAGATTTACTTCGAAAGTGCCCACATCATGGCATCCCACATTGCATCCAATTGGAGACCTTTTACAATGGTCTTTCCAATGCAGCCAAAATCATCTTAGATGCAACAGCCGGTGGAACATTTACGAGTATGACTTACAACGAAGGATATCAAATCTTAGAAAAAGTGTCCAACAACAATACCGAATGGTCAAATCCAAGAGCACCCATGTCAAAGACCAACACCATAGATTCCGAAGCACTCAAAACCATGAATGCACAATTAGTGGCCTTGACAAAAATCGTTTTAAATCAAAATCGAGGCCAAGTCAATTCCGCAACCCATCTCGCTGATAACTGCTCCCTTTGTGGAGAGGAGCATGTTTTCGACTATTGTCCAGCAAACCCCGAATCTGTTAATGTCATAGGGACCAACCAAAGGAACAACCCTTATTCGCAGACTTATAATCCAGGTTGGAGAAATCATCCGAATTTCTCTTGGTCCGGTAATCAAGGACTCCAACCCCAAGGACCGAGTCATATCCAGCAAAGACCATACAATCCCTCGGGATTTCAGCAACATCACAGTGGGCAATCCCCACATCACAGTGGGCAGTCCCCACAACCATACCAACCACGATCCAACCAACCAGCTGAGGCTCAACAATCGATCGAGTCGATTCTCAAAGGTTTTATGAATCAAACCCAAGCAGCCATTAGGAATATAGAGACCCAAGTAGGACAGCTAGCCGTTGAAGTTAAGAATAGACCACCAGGAACGTTACCGAGTGATACCGAGCAAGCTAGAGTGATAGGAAAAGGACCAGAACATGTCAAGTCCATAACTTTAAGGAGTGGAAAGGATCTGAAAAATATCATTTTTGAATCTGATGATTCGCCTCAAAAACCCACTGTGAGCACCACAGTGGGCACTCCTCAAGTCACTGTGATCCCCACAGTGGGGACCGACATCCCTGACCTTCCCACTTTTGGACCTGTTCCAAAGACTACTGTTCCAAAGCCAATACCACAGCAAACTCAGATTGACCCACGTAACATTCCATTTCCTCAAAGAATGAAGCCTAAAAATGTCGATGTTCAGTTTAAAAAATTCTTAGACATTTTTAAGCAACTTCACATTAACATACCCTTGGTAGAAGCTCTCGAGCAGATGCCAAGCTATGTTAAATTCTTAAAAGATTTTTTGAACAAAAAGAGGAAGTTGGGTGAATTTGAGACTGTGGCTTTGACCGAAGAATGTAGTGCCCTCCTTACTAGCAAGATTCCACCTAAGTTGAAAGACCCGGGTAGTTTCACCATTCCATGCATTATAGGAGGACAAGAAGTAGGTCAAGCACTTTGTGATTTAGGAGCTAGTGTCAACTTGATGCCGCTGTCCATTTTTAACAAGTTAGGTATTGGAGAGGCTAGACCCACAACCGTGACATTACAACTAGCCGACCGGTCCATTGCCTACCCCAAAGGGAAAATAGAAGACGTTCTGGTCCAAGTAGATAAGTTTATCTTCCCTGCTGATTTTCTAGTTCTAGATTATGAGGCTGATAAAGAAATCCCAATCATCTTAGGGCGTCCGTTTCTTGCAACCGGACGTACTTTGATTGATGTGCACAAAGGAGAACTCACGATGCGGGTTAATGACCAAGAGGTAACTTTCAATGTCTTCAAGGCCCTCAAGTATATGGAAACCGAAGACTGTTTTGCTTTGAGTTCGATTAATGGAACCCACCGTCTTGAAACAGTTTCCACAGTAAGGAGTGATAGTGAGCACTCTGAATCTGAGAGTGATGACACTTTTGAGGATGAGTGTAACGAGATCTTGGCAGCTTTTGAGCAGCTAGATTTCAAAGATAGACATGTCAAACTACCATCCAAAAATCCCCCTGACTTGAATTTGAAGCCATTGCCTTCCCACTTAAAATATGCCTACCTCAATGAGTTAGAAGAACTCTGTCATCACTCCTACATAAATGCAAAAACCAACAAGGAGAAGATCAAGTGGTGGCCTGACCAAAAAATCACTCATGAAGAGTTTGGGGAGGGATAAAAAGTGCTACTTTTTAATTCAAGGTTAAGGATGTTTCCGGAAAATTTAAAATCACGATGGAAAGAGCCTTACACTGTGGTCAAGGTAAGTCCTTTTGGAACTCTGGACTTAATGGCTCCTCAATCCGGACAAATCTTTAAAGTCAATGGGGAGAGAGTGAAGCATTTTCTGAGTGAGAGTGCTCACATTGTACCCCACTCTCCACCTCACTTTGGTTAGAGAAAGTCAACGTTGTTTGTAAATATTTTATTTCAGTTAGTTGTTGTCTTTTTATTAAATTTGGTATTTTTAATTCTGCATGATAGTTTATTTCGATGTGTGTAGGAGAATTTTAGCACTTTTTGGAACAAAAAGGTTTGCAGTGGGTAGAGGCTGGTCACTGCGCTCCTCGCTCTCGGTCTGACTTATGAAGAGACGGTTTGGGGGGGGGGGGGGGGGCAAGGCTGACACACATCATGCTTTTTCTTACACAAAGGTCACCTTTTCATGCCACTTGTCCTTTCCCCACCTATTCCCAAGGAAAGCTATCATTGTCTCTCTCTCTCCTAAACCGTTCCCTCTCAAAAACAAAGAAAACCCTCATTTTCAAAATCAAAGCCTTTCTCTCTCCTTAAACCACCTACACTATTCATCTTCTTCTTTCTCCTTCACGAACCAAAAACCATTCCAAAACCCTAGTAATGGCAAGAAGCAAGAGATTGAACACTCACCCAGAGGCGCCCACACGGCCGGCGATCCGCCGCCGCACCGCCGACGACCAACCACCGGAGGCCGTCACCGGCGATCTCAATAAAACCCCACCGATCTCCGGCGAACCTCCGGTCATCTCCAATGTTGCAGACGCGAGTTCATCCAAACCAGAGAGTCCAAAAGCCGTATCTTCATCAAGGGTCTCGGACTCTGTTCAAAACCCTTTTGATAATACAGATTTGCAGGAGGATGAAGAAATGCTGAGATTACAAGAAGAATACAACAACAGGGTCGCGGAAATTAAGATGAAGAGGAAAGAAGCCGAGAGAAAGCGCCGAGAAGAAGAGGAAAGAATCAAACGAGAGGAGGAAGAAAGATTAAAAAGAGAGGAGGAAGAGAGATTGAGGAGGGAAGAAGCCGCAAGATTGGCTAGAGAGGAGGAGGAGCGATTGAAAGAGGAAGAACGAAAGAAGGATGAGGAAGCAAGGATATTCGAGCAGAAAAAGAAACAAGCAGAGGAGGAGTGTTTGGCTCGTGAGGAAGAAGAAAGACAGAAGAAGATTAAGGAGCAGACTCAGACTATAGACATTCCCCAGAACAAAAATGCTGATAGTGTGGAGGATGTCCACACCACTGCCCACAGTGAAGAAACCCCAACCAGAGCACTCCAGAGGAACAGGGGAGTGGTTACACGATCTGGTGCATCCAAGAAGGCATCGTCTGCAAAACCGAAAAGAAAAGCGTCGAGGAAAGGTAAGGGTATCGAACCCTCTTTAAGTTCTTCTTCTAGTGATACTAATACGGGAAGTGAACAAAACCTTTCTGAAAATCCACATCTGTCCACTGTGGGGACTGCTCATGCCCCCAGTGGGATACCGAGGCAATTCACTTCCCCAGCTGCTAGAGCCCACTTTGAGTGTATTTGCACTCGGAAGTTGAATTTAGAGAAGGGTTTCGACCCCGACTTTGTAGAAGCAAATCCCTTTGTCAAAGATAAACTTGTTGCGCAAGATTGGGCAACCATTACCACTGCCAATCGCCGCGCTAATGCATCATTAGTCCGAGAATTTTATGCTGAGGCCTCCCAAGCCAAAGAATCATTTGTTAAGATCAGAGGAAAGGTTGTGGACTTTACTCCAGGCAATATAAACCGAGTGTTAGGTAGAGGAGCTCCGGAACCTTGTGCTTTCGGACAGTTCCTGGCAAAGATGACTCCGGCTGATGAGGAATTGATTTTAAAAGAAATAGCAGTTGAGGGAAGGCCATGGAATCAAGATGGCCAAAGAAGGTGTCTATATGCTGGCAGCGTCACCACTGAGGCTGCTGTGTGGTTCCAATTCCTAAGGGCCTCGGTGGCCCCAACATCGCACGACACGACTCTCTCCATGCATAAGTGTGCCATGCTTTACTGCGTTCTCACTAAAAAGAAGATCAATCTGGGAATCATAATGCATGGTGCCATCCATCAGGCCAGAACACGAACCAAGGTAATCCTACCCCTTCCTTGCCTTATTACACTATTGCTAATAGATGCCGGAGTGCCCACAGCTGAAGAAGACCAGTGGATCATTTCCACGAAAAACATTAGTATTCAGACAATTAAGAAGATGAGAAGAGAGATAGGAGGCCCGTCTGTTGAGCCTGCCCAGGTACAGCCCAATGTGCGAATAGCCGACGAGCACATAGTGGGCACTGAAGTGCCCACTGTGGAGAAGAAGGGTACCCCACTGCGACCAACAACTATGGGAGAAGCAAGCACCAGCACAGTAAGCCCAATGACCGCCATTCTGAACGCCATTTCAGCCCTCACATACAGGATCGAGTTGCTAGAAAGTGAGCAGCGATATCAGAACCGGGCCACGCAGAAATTTTGGATGTATACAAGAGAACGGGATGAGGTGATGGGCCTGATGATGAAAGAGGCCAACCCAATGCTAGCTGCTCGGCTCCCAGATTTTCCTGAGGATATTTGCCCAACCAATGCCAGTGATGACGAGTTTGAAGAGGATGACGCCGCCAGTTCACCAGATGCCACCCCAACCTCCTGAATGGTTTGTTAAAACAATGGTTTATCTCGTTTGCTCCTAAAACAATCTTAATTTCTGTTTATTTTATATTTTGTGCCTATGGCTAGGCTTTGACAATGTTTGCTACATATTTCTTTTTGGCGTTTTAATGCATGAAAATCCTACCACTGGGTAGGTACTTTTGGGTACTAACGTATTTGTTGTTTGATTGCTTGTTTGATCTCGTTTCCATCTTAAGGTACACCTTTCGGCTTCCGACTTAAAAAGGTCCCTTTTGTAAGTACGAATCTCAACTTGATACCATGAAATGATATAGGCCATTTTTCGCATCCAAACACGATCCTTTTTGTACCCCAAACCACCACCTTTGTTTGTTATTTCTATGTCACAGTGGGGACACTGTGAGATCTTAAGTTTGAGGTGGGGAGTTCCAGAGTGACTTCCAGTTTCCTCACAGTGGGGACACTGTGAAGTCCAAGTTTGAGGTGGGTAAGCCGTACCCCCCTCCCAAAAAAGAAAAAAAAAAGAGAAAATACAAAAATACAAAAGAAAAACGGAGTGTCACTAACAAAATTGATGGTGTGCCTTTTCTGGACCATCAAAGTGCTCACTCCCAGAAAAAGATGGTGTGCCTATTCTGGACCATCAGAATACCCACTCTCACAAAAAAATAGCCATACTCCTTATTCCCAAATAAAGCCTGAAAGTGTACGTACTTATCATAGCAAAATACTAAACACCCACCTCAAAGCGAGATCTTCGGTCCATGTTTGGAAATTTTTGCCAAAACCCTTGGGAAAAGATTCAAAGCCATAAACCCTTCAAACCCAAGAAAGCCCAATTGATCAAAAGGTAAACAAGGGAAAGGTTTCGTCAAACACAAAAGTGAAATTTTCAAGTTTGGAACCGAAGGAAGTATCGAAGGAAGGAGATCAACGCCCATTCAAGTCAAGAAATATGTAAGTCCCTCAAAGATCTTTTATGCATTGTGTTTCATTTTATTTCTTTCTTTTTATTACTTGGGGACAAGTAATGATTTAAGTTTGAGGTTGTGATAACTCTATTTTTAGAGTTATTATTTCCATTTATTTCCCACTTTATTTTGTCAATTTTAGCCATTTCACTTCTAAAAACCCCCATTCTTGGTATGATTTACGAAAACGAGCAAAAGGAGTGAACCATGGTCTTTAATAAATTATTTGGGGAAGTTTTGGGTGTTTTCTCGATTTTTCATCCGCAGTGACGTATACAGTGCCCACTCCGGTTCCCCACTCTTCGAGCAGAACAAAAAGAAAAGAAAAAGAAACTTTTAGTTGGAATCTATTTTTCTGGAGGAGGAAGGTTCATTTGGCAGAGAAATGGCTGGAGAAGTACAAGGTAGTTCTCATTGAAGATAGCATCAAGTACACCCCTTTGTACTTGCAAAAGTTGACTTCTAAAAGACCATTGGGTAATAAGAGCTATACATGGAGGATTGAAGCATTACCCTATGGGCTGATTTCAGCATTGCCCTGCAGTCCTTAAACCTTGGAAAACCCTTTTTGTGTAAAGACCAACACCTCCTCCTTAGTATAAAAAGGGGTGTTGGGTCTCATTTATTAGAGCCATCTATCTTGCAATTTATCTAGCATTTTCTTTAAGTTGTAAGCTTTCATTTACTGCAGTAACTTAGCATTTAATTTCAGTAATTTATTTTCTGTTGTAGTTCGAAATACACAGTGCAGGGACGACTTCTCGTTCCCCACTGTGGGCAGTTAATTTAAATCACTTTTAGTTTTATTATGTGCAAATCTTCATCTCTTGCTTTCTTTACTTCAGAAATGTTAGACTAAACATCCTTTGGGATGTAGGAAGGAGAAGTACCTAGATTTTATCAAAAATGCTTGAGTAATCTTTATACTTAGAATATTTGTTGTTTTGGTCTTTCATTCTCGATATTTACCCAAGGATGCGAACAAGCCGATCACTTGCAAGGATCTAAAGTCTAGTTCTTAACTTAGAAATGAGTAGAACGCAGTGACACGAGCTTGAATGATGCTAGGGGATTCGAAAGAATTCTTATGACACTTACGAAAGTGAGGTCGGCACAGTGAGCTAATCTCTGCCCACTGGAGTAGTAGGCAAGCTAATTTGTGTATTAAAAACACTTAGAGTATTTGTCTCTACACATTCCATCGAGGCCTGAAAAGGTCCACTTAGAGATTACCATTGACAAAACAACAAGTACTAAGAGTATGGGATTTTTATCTAACGGTGTGAGTATTTTGTAACCGGGCTTTTCTAGCGAAAATGTCCACCACAAATACGAGGATCACTCTAAGGACCGAGTATTTGAGATAAAATTTAGGGAAAATCTAACCTACATTCCTCCTTTTTTAACATTTAGTAAATCGTTGCAAGAAGCTATTTTACCAAACCAAACCAAAGTATTATTTTCCTCTCTAGTTGAAACTTGTAAAAGGAGCTCATGAGAACCGTATTGTCTTGATTGTCCAGTCTCTGTGGATTCGATTCTGGTATTTTACCAACTATTACTTGCTGTGACGATCATAGTGGACAGTGTACACTTGCACTTCCCACTGTGGACAGTTTGCAACCCACTGCGATTAAAACACATATTTCGCACGTAACTGTCGACATCAACAACTGGAACTTTTATGATATACCTTCCCCTGATGTTCACCTTGTTGATTATGGAGACCCGATATCGATAGTTGAATTTTTCTTTGCACCATGTCAGGGTTGAGTCAGATACCTTGGTCTTTTCTTCGATGATCTTTTGGGCGTTCGTCCATAGTTGTCTTTGAACAGAGAAGGGAGTCTTCGTTAGTGCAGGATCTTCCACCAATCTTTGAGCGAGCTCGATAGCATAAGCTTTATCTATTTCTTCAGCTCTTCTTCGATCGGCGAGTTGTTTTTCAGCTTTGAAGTGTTCAGCGATTTCTTTTCTTGATATTTTGTATCGAGGAAGGATGATTCGCTGATCTTCAAGCTGTTTAATCATTGCTTCTCTCTTTTTCAGATCTTCTTCACTTAGCGTTTGAGGAGACAAGGAAGGTCTATTTTTGTGAGAGAGCAGTTCTTCTTCAGGTTCATTAGTCTCAGTGAAGTCTAAGACTGGGATAATTTCTTCAGCACTCGGGGCTGGATGTTTTGTTGATGTAGCTGGAGGAACTTTAGCTGGATCCTCAAGCAGGGGAGAGGGCTAGCTGAAACATAACGATCGTTTAAGTGAAATCATTTGGGATAAGAGATAGAGAAAGAATGAGGTTTAAGTGTATAGAGGTTTTATGGAGAGGAGAACTGAGGTTGAGAAGGGATAGAGGAGGGATGCAGTATAAGGGAAGAAAATATATTGTACCTGACAAACTGGCTTTCGAAGCAAGATAGTCAGATTGCCTTCAGTAGCGACGCCTTTGTTTTTTCCCTTGTCGGCTTCAGTCACTGCAGGCTTTTTCGTGGTCCCCTCCCCTGATGATTCTGTAATGATTATCCTTTTGAGAGCTGGGGTTCTTTTGATTGGATGGAAGGAGCAATCGATATCTTCATCGTCGTCATCATCATCATCATCATCTTTAGGGGATGATGATGGTTCATCATCAGCGATATCGACGTCTTCATCATCATCATTTTCTTCTCCAGCCTCGTCGTCATCAACAGACGGTTCTAGGACTTCCACATCAGCGTCCTCATCGAGTTGCTCCCCCTCAGAATCAGAGGGAGGTTTCTCAGTTCCGTCAGGGTTTTCAACTCCCTGAGGTTTATTGGTAGCAGCATAAATATTACCCTCCCTCCTCAGAGTTATGGGGAAGGTCTTCTTGACTCTTCTTCTCCCCTCAACATTATGGGGAAGATCTTCTAGATTCTTCTCCCCCTCTTCCACATGATGGATGGGGGAGGATACAGTAGTAGCAGCAACAACATTATCAACATGCTTTGGGTCTCTGTCTTCCAGGCCAGTGACTCCAACCTTTGGTTTCAACCTTTGCTATTCTGTCTTCCAGGCCAGAAATAGCAGGATTGATCTTTTCAAGAGTTTCTCGATCCACCTGAGTAAAGTGCGATGGGGGACATGTTGGGGCGTCCAGGCATTCGAGGATTTTCTGCAAGAGAGTCTTCACAGTGCTTACCTATGACTTTATAATAGATACCTCTCCCTGAAGATTTCCAACCACTGTCGTCAATGATGTGACTTCGTTCGACAGGGTGGTGATGTTGGTGGAGAGGGTGTTGTTCGTAGAGTTCAGAGTGTTGATGGAGGTGGAGTTGTCAGCAAGAGTCTCAACAACTTTAGAGAGACCATCTTCCATCTCTTCCAGATCAGCACTGGAAGCTTTGCCTTTCACCTCGGTGGTGAGTGTCTTGAGAGCCTCTCCAGCGTTTGTAACCACTGAAGAGTTTGAGGAGAGTGTGGTGGTGAGAGATTCCACATTTGTAGATAAATCCTTGAGCGAGTTGTTGATGTCGCCTAAATTAGGACATGTAACAGATTTAAACTTATGAACAAAGGAAAGCTCAGAAGTTGGGGATTTTGAGAGAGGAGTGTATAAGGTGTTGTGTATACCTGCGGGGTGGTTGACGAAGTCATCGAAATGCCGGTGACCCGAGAACTGTTCGTAGTCATCTTCCAAAGTTGGTTGACGCTGAGAAGTGTCCGCAGGTCCTATGTTTTGATCCATCATCCGCTGTAGAGCTTCAGCAGATGTATCACTCAGGATGATGTTTGTTTTAGACAGGGGGAAAAGAGGTGGAGTGACCAAAGGAATAGCGGGAGGAATGAAGGTTGAGAAGAGGGATTGGGTGCCGGATTCAGCACTGGCTCCGCTGAGGAATACTTCCGCAGTACTTGGAGGTACTGAGGGAGGGAGGGAGGTTCCATGACAACCTCAGCGTTTAGAGACGCTGAAGAGGGTATTGAAGGGGTGGATTCAGCAGCTGTGGCAGAGCGTACCACAGAACTATCCAGCGTCTTCTTTAGAGAGATAGACGTGGAGTCTTCAGCCTGGGTAGACTTAGGGGGTTGCTCTTTGGAGGACTTCTTGGTCTTGGTCTAGATGGAGTGGATTTTGCAGCCTGGGTATCAGCGGTTAGGATTACCGCTGCCATAGTGGTAGCTGCAGAAGTAGAAGAAGTGGGAGGTCTGAGAATAGATAAGAGAGTAGAGAGACGTACCTCATTTGGCAGGGGCTTGGAGTCTAGAACCTTAGAGCCAACCTGTGATAACTTCAGGTCGCCCTCCTTCGAGTATTCATCCCCGAGCTCTTGTTGGAATATAGCGCTGAGAAAACGGGGATATGGAACAGTCAGCGGCCTCTTTGTTTCGTCGACTCTGAGCAACATGTTGTCGAAAATGATTTTGGCCCAATCGACGTGAATGCCCTTCAGCAGTGCATACCCCATCGCCTGTTGGGGGTTGGAGGCTTGGTTAGTGGAACCAACCTTAGCTGTCATGCAACTGATCATATGAGCGAAGATGAAGTTCATCTCACTGGGCATTTTGGATTTCAGGATGGAGGTCAGTTTCTTCTCAGGGAGTTTGTCTCTCCCTGTTTCCCATACATACTGCATTGAATCAAAGAATGCAATGAGGGCTTCTCTATCAGCTGGGTTTTTGGAGTCAGGTAGAGGAACGAAACGCTTTTCTTTTGAACTACCAGGGAGGTTTAAAGCACACCTGATAGAGCCGGGAGTAATCTTGGAGGAACCATGTTCGGTGTCGAAAAGGATGACATCGATCTTCTTTTTGGGGCCTTTGGTGGAGGTTATCTGAGCTCTTCTGGATGTATACCAGAACTGAGCTACAAGGTGTTTGTGAGCAGGGGGTGTCACGATCAGAGCTGTCGACAGAGGACAAGTCTGGAGGAAATTGACAGCGTCATTCAGGTGAGTGATATTTTTCTTCGAAGGAAAGTTGAAGAGAGCATAAGGATTGTTTCCTTGAAGTTCACTTGTTCTATTTTGAAGTTTACAAGTGCAACTTTGATGAGTTCAATCTTTTCAGAGGATGAAGTAGGAGACTGAGCAGTGGGAGCTTCAGTAGATGTCATTTCTGTTCATATAACATAAACATGAAGAAGACAAAGAGAGTTCTTAAAATGGATAAAAGTTCCAAAATAAGGGTTTTTGGGTTTTGCACATTCCATTTAGAGAAAGAAATGGAGATTAGAGTTTTTCTAGTTTTGAACAACATACAAAACATAGTGAATAATCTTGTTTTCCAGTTTCCTTTTAAAGAAGGGATTCTGGAAAAACGTATGAAATGTCAAGTTTAAGATTTTTATTTTAATCTTGAAAAACAGATTGTATTTATAAAATCATGAAGTGAAAATGATTTCATTTTAAGAAAGTTCTTTTGTTTGATCTTTTAAAACCAAGAATAAGATCAAAAACAAGTTTGTGTGAAGGAAAATAACAGAAATATTAACCTTTGATGTTGAAGAAGATGAAGATGAACAGTTTCTGGAGAATTAGTTCAAATGCAATAGTGTTCTTGCTCGAGAGAGATGATGTTCATGTAAAAGGTAAAAATAAACTCAAATGGGTTTATATAGTGAGAGTAGAGAGAGAAAAACTATGAGCGGGAAAGTTTTTCATGATGACACGGACACGTCTCTTGAATTTGATTGGTCAAGGTAAACGAAACGGGCGAACGTGTCAGAGAAAAAGTGTGCCATGGTCTATCCGTTGTGATGACGTCATAAACGTTCTTTCACATCTTAAGGTGTCTCTGAGGATTTTGAAAACTTAGGGACATTTTGAAAACTAAGGGACATTTTGAAAACATGAAGCACTGATTAGAAGTATCAGTGTTATTTAGAAATTTCAAAAGTATCACTGAAAGGAAGAGATATTCAGCGATGCAATTTGTTTTGAAATCTTGCATTCATAGGCGAACGTCAGCGAGTAAGAGAGAAGATACCTTGATATCAGCGAATCAATTTTGTTCGGAGAGTAGGTAATTAATTGGGTTATACAAGTTCATTTTATAATCACTGATCACATGTGAACCGCTGAAAATTTTACTCTTCTAAGTTCAGCATTCCAAGCTCGCTGATGAGAAAGTTCAATCTTGTCTCATTAAGAGGTTTGGTGAATAGATCAGCTAACTGAAAGTCAGTTTGAATAAAATGAAGTTCTATATCTCCATTCATCACATGATCTCTGATAAAATGATACCTGATTTTGATGTGTTTGGTCTTTGAGTGTAGCACTGGATTATTGGCTATAGCGATGGCACTAGTGCTGTCGCAATAGATTGGAATTTTGGAGAGCTGAAGGTCATAGTCCAGTACTTGATATCTCATCCACAAGACCTGAGAACAACATCTTCCATCGGCTACATACTCAGCTTCAGCGGTTGAGGTGGACACTGAGTTTTGATTTTTACTTGTCAAACTCACCAGCTTTCCACCCAGGAGCTGATAGCCTCCTGTAGTGCTTTTCCTATCCAATTTGCATCCTTTAAAATCACTATCTGAATAGGCGATTAGATCAAACCCTGAGTCTTTGGGATACCAAAGACCTAGGTTAGTAGTACCCTTAAGGTATCGAAAAATTCGCTTTTCAACGATCAAATGAGATTCCTTAGGTCCAGCTTGATATCGTGCACACAAACAGGTTGCGTACATAATATCAGGTCGGCTAGCTGTAAGATACAGAAGAGAGCCGATCATCCCACGGTACGTTTTGACATTAACAGGTTTTCCTGAAGGATCCTTGTTTAGTGTCAGCTGCGGTGCCATAGGGGTTTTCATAGCTGAGCTCTGAGTTAAATCAAACTTTTTCAGCATATCTTTAACATATTTTCCTTGGTCAATGAAAGTTTAATTTTCACTCTGTTTGATTTGGAGACCAAGGAAATAAGTTAGCTCACCCATCATACTCATTTTATATTCAGCTTTCATTCTATCAGCAAAACGAGTACATAAGTCAGGGTTAGTGGAACCAAATATAATATCATCGACATATATTTGAACAAGAATAATATGACCTTTTACTTTCTTGAAAAATAGAGTTTTATCGATTTTACCTCTCTCAAATTTTTCAATGTGGAGATAAGAAGAGAGAGTGTCATACCATGCACGAGGAGCGTGTTTTAAGACATAAAGTGCTGTATCCAGTTTATAAACATAACCTGGATGCTTAGGATCTAAGAATCCTGGAGGTTGTTCCACTTAGACTTCTTCGTTCAGCTTTCCATTGAGGAACACTGACTTAACATCCATCTGATAAACTTTGAAGTCTTTGTGTACAGCGTAAGCTAAGAATAGACGAATGGCTTCTAGTCTTACCACTGGGGTGAATGTTTCGTCGTATTCTATACCTTCCTCTTGTCTGTACCCCTGAGCAACAAGACGAGCCTTGTTGCGGGTTACAGTTCCGTGTTCATCCAACTTGTTTCGATAGACCCATTTAGTGCCTATCATTGACTTGTCAGATGGTCTGGGAACGAGCTTCCAAACTTTATTTCTTTCGAATTCTGTCAGCTCTTCTTGCATAGCGCTGACCCAGTTTGGATCTCTGAGGGAATACTCTATTTTCTTTGGTTCAATTAGAGAAATAAAGTTAACAAATAAACAAATGTTACCTGCACTTCGTCGAGTCTAAATACCAACGTTTGGATCACCAAGAATTTGTTCAATAAGGTGATTAATATTCCATCGCTGAGCCGGAGCATAAGATGCTAACTCAATTTGAACTTCTGAAGGAGCTGAAGATGAGGCTTCAGCAACTTCTGGTATATCAGCCAAGAGAGGAAGAGATTCAGATGTCATTTCATTTACTGATTGCTGAGAAGTAGATAGTATGTCTGAGGTAGAAGGTTCAGAAGCATGCATAGTGTTAAGAGGAACAGCTGAGACCCATGAGGATTCAGCTTCACTTGTCTGCATGCTTGGGATGATAGTAGGATCATCATCTTTAGCGGTATGAGTATGAATTTGAGGGATAGGAGCATCTTCTGAATCACCAAGATGAGAAAACATCCATTGATTCAGTTCTTCAGTATCAGTAGAAGGTCTAGAATTCGTTGAACGGGATTCGTTAAAGGTGACGTGTTGGTCCCGAAGGGTTATACAAGTTTGTAGAAGGGGGGGGGGGGTTGAATACAAACACACGATTTTTACTTTTCTAAATTGTTTATTGATAAAACAAGACAATTTACAACTTGTTGCGGAACAAGATTAAGGACTAATCCTAATCTAAACAAGTTAAGAACACTAAGTTTCTTGCACTAGAATAAGATAGAAAGGAGATAAGGAAATTACGAGTAATAACCTAACACACAGTAGTAAGGAAGAATAAGAATATGGTTGAGCACACTTTATTTCTGAAGTAGGGTTCTTCTTATATGCTGCATTCATTTAATGCATGGCAGTATTGCTTTACACGTGGCAGCAGCTGAGTGGTTGCATGTCATTGACCTTTGTAGACAACCTTAGTAGCCGCATGGTGTACAGTGTAGAATCAGAGTTTGTTGTACGATTCTAGACATAAGGGATGTCCGTTCTGACATTTCGTACGGAGACGTGCAAGGGGGGAAAGACAAAAGTAACTTGTAGAGGAAGACTTCATGATCAGCTTTCGTTGAATCAGTACTTTATCAGCGAATGATAAAGCTCAGCGATTGCTGAAGTCTTCTACTTGTAACTTCACGTTGAGTGGACAAATCTTGGCTTTGCTGATATCCGCATCAGTTCATTAGTAGACTTGTCGCTGTTCTTGAGCTTGATCTTCGACTTCAGCGTAGAACATATGTTGACGTGAAACTTGTTTTCAGGGATCATAAGTAAACGACTAACTTATCAGCGATCACCAAAAGAACTGAACAGACTCAGAGCTTTATGGTGAACAGTGTTCGCTGAATGTTTAATTTATAGAGCGAGAGTTCCTATCAGTTGTACTGTAGAGTCTTAGTATTTATCAGCGATAGTGAAACTATAATACATATTGTTTACTTACAATTTTCACTAAGTGTTTAAGAGAGGGTCATTATCAAATCACTGAGGGTTTGGATCAACAATCTCCCCCTATTTGATTATGACATAGCAACAAAGAAAATTGCTAAGTATGAAAACATAAGGATAAAAAGAACTCATAAAATATTTGTCCCTTTTACTGTTTTCTATGATCTTTTCAGTACTAATGGAGTAAAGTACATTCGCTAAAATTTTTCTTTAAACTTCGTAAAGATTACAAAGGGAAGTGGAAAAATTACAAGTACAGCAAATAAAATTACAAGTACAGAAGATATAGACAGATAAGGATAGAAGAATTATAAGAGAGATCCTATCCGTCAATGGGTTCTTGCTTAATGAGAAGTTCATCAAGGGTCTTTGATGTGGGAATCATCCAGTCAGGGACCGTTACTCCTTGATCCTTTTTTTCTTTGCTTCTTCAAAAATCAAGGGCTTAAGGTATCGAGCCTGAAGGTCGCGTCTGAATTCACACCAGTAGATGAGGTCTCTGAGCTGTTCGATGGGAGTGATAGGAAGCTCAGAGATGCGTTGAAAGTGTTGTCTTCCATCATAGTCTAAAAAGAAGATACCATAGGGTTCGCTTAAGACTTTTCCAGGGGTGAAAGTTTCACAAGGAGGCAGAGAGGTGTCAAGCGCTGAGAGGTCAGGGTCAGGACCAAGTACTTCAGTACGAGAGAAACCAATACCTGTTTCGTTCCGTATAGGAGGACCTAAGCCTGAAGGTTTCAGATTTTTCTTTGCAGAGGCCCTTCTTTGTTGAGTTGGAAGAGGAGAGGGATGAGTAATATACACAGCAGAAGAAACTAAGTCGATCTGAGAATTTACAATCTTCTCGACATGGCTCTTGATTTTTGAGCGAGATCGCTGAATGGCTATTCGTATCTCCAACCATTCAGAGAAACCAAACTTCTTTAATTAAGTAGCGTAAAAGGTTTGCTTGGTCTTGTCTTCTCTGAATACGTCAACTTCAACAACATGAACGTCTACAAACGTTTTTCCTCTGATATTTACCTTGTTGATTCTGGATGGTCGAGATCGATAGTTCAGTCTTTCGTTGCACCATTCCAAAGTAGAATCAGATACCTTGGTCTTTTCTTCAACGAACCTTTGGACGTCTTCCCATAACTGATGTTGGACTTCGATGGGTGTTCTTTTCAGCGCTGGGTCTTTCACCGATTGTTGGGCAAGCTGGATGGCAAGAGCCTTATCTTTTTCTTCAGCTTCCTTCTTTTCGGTGAGTAATCTTACAGCTCTGAGGTGATCAGGGAATTCTTTCTTCAAAAGTCTGAACTTTGTAGAAGCAGGAATTTTGTCCCGAGGAAGAATGATTCGCTGATCTTCAAGCTGTTTGATCATTGCATCTCTCTTTTCTTGATCCTCTTCACTTAGCTTTTGAGGAGCCAAGGAAGGTTTGTTTTTGCTAGAGAGAAGTTGTTCTTCAGGTTCATCGTTCTCAGTGATTAAATCTAAGACCGGGATTATTTCTTTAGCTCTTGTGGCTGGTATTATTGTTGGTGTAGTTGTAGGAGCTTCAGCGGGATCCTCAAACAGGGGAGAGGACTAGCTGAAACACAGCGATTGTTTAAGTAAGAACATGGGAAGAAAGAGATAGAAAAGAATGGGGTTTAAGTGTATAGAGGTTTTATGGATAGAAGGATTGAGATTGAGAAGTGATAGAGGAGAGATACAGTATAAGGAAAGAGAAGATATTATACCTAACAAGTTGGCTTAATCTGAAGGATAGCCATATTGCCTTCTGCAACGAGGCCTTTGCTTTTGCCTTTGTCAGCTTCAGACGCTGCAGGCTTTGTCTTAGTCGTCTCCCCTGATGGTTCATTTATCGAAATCCCTTTCACAGGAACCTTCTGGGGCTCAACGAAGAAGAAGTCATCATCATCATAGTCATCATCATCATCTTTAGGGGATGATGATGGTTCTTCATCATCAATATCGATGGGTTCTTCGTCTTCAGACTCGACCTCATCAGCGTAAGGTTCGGTCACATCAGCAACGGTTTCTTTGTGTTGCTCTTCGAGTTGCTCCCCCTCAGATACAGAGGGAGGTTTCTCGGTTCCCTCGGGGTTTTCAACTCCCTGAGGTTGTGAAGTAGAAGCAGCAGTTTCATTTTTCTTCTCCCCCTCATCATTATGGGGAAGGTCTTCAGCTCTCTTCTCCCCATCTTCCACATGATGAGGAGGGGAGGCAAGAGGAATATCAGCAGCATCAGCAACATCATCAGTATGAGAATCACTGTCTTCTAGGCCAGTGATTCCCATGCATATCTCAACCACTGATAATTTGTCATGTAGGCCAGATATAGCAGAATGGAGGCTTTGAAGATCCTCCTGATCCGTCTGAGTAAAATGCGATGGAGTGCACGTTGGAGCATTCAGACGATCGAGATTTTGCTGCAGTAGATTGGTGGCAGCGCTGACATCTGTCCTTAAAAAGGACACTTCTGTCTTCAGCGATGTCACTTCGCTGGACAGGATTGTATGGGAGAGGTTGAGATTGGTGATGGCAGCCGAGTTTTCAGCAAGAGTAGCAGCAAAAGTTGCAATGCTGCCATCCACCTTCTCCAGATCAGCACTGGAGGCTTTCTTTTCGACCTCAGTGGTCAGCGTCTTCAGATTTTCTCCAGCGTTTGTAACCGCTGAAGAGTTTGCCGAGAGAGTGGAGGTGAGTGATTCCACCTTTGTTTCCAAGTCTTTCAGGGAGTTCTTGATATCTCCCAAATTAGGACCTGAAAAAGTTATGAACTTATGAACAGAGGAAAGCTCAGAAGTTTGGGGTTGAGAAAGATTAGTGTTTGGGATATTGTGTATACCTGCAGGAGGGTTGGCGAAGTTGTCAAAACCTCAAAAACCTGTAAAAGTTTCATAGTCGTCTTCAATAGTTCCATGACGACTTGAAGTACCTGCAGGTCCTGTGGATTGTCCTATCATCATCTTAAGATGTTCAGCAGCAGTGTCGCTGAGGAGGATGTTTGTTGAAGAGAATAGGGGAAGAGATTGAGTGACCAATTGAGAGGTGGTAGGAATGATGGTTGAGAAAGTGGGTTGGGTGCGGGGTTCAGCGTCGGATCCGCTGTCAATCACTTCAGTCACTAGAGGGACTGAAGGAGCTGGGTTCTGTTCCAAGTTTATAACTTCAGCGTTTAGAGACGCTGAAGCTGGGATGGAAGGGATGGCTTGATCAGCTATGGCAGAGCGTACCACTGAATTATCCATCAACTCTTCAAGATGAGCTGTGGAGTCTTCAGCATGTGAATGCTGGGGGGGGGGGGGGGGTTACTCCTTGGTTTTCTTGATACTTTTGGAACCAAGTTGGGAAGTAGATTGTTTCCTTTTTCGAGAAGGAGTGGACGGTGCAGCTTGGGTATCAGCGGTGGGGATTTCCACTGAATAAGCCGCAGAAGTAGAAGAAGGAGGATTAAGAAGAGATATTTAAAATATTGGTAAATAAGGAAGGTGATACCTTAGTAGCAGAGGTTGAAGTAGAGGTGTCAGAATTTTCTTCCTCATCTTCAAGTTTGGCCATGAGACATAGATTGGCTTCATCATTATCTTCAGAGTCAGATGATTCTTCTTCGTCAGAGGCATCCCAATCATAGTCAGCCATCAGGCCTTTACATTTCTTCTTAAAGGTTTTTAGCTTTGAATACCTTTCTTTCAGCTTTTTGTATTTTTCATCTCTAGTCCTGGGAGTAAATTTTTTCTTGGGAAAAGCTGAGGATCTAGAGACTTTCTTTGACCTGTACTCGCTAGCAAAATGTCCTATCTTTTCACAGTTATAGCAAGTAGCAGTAGCCTTATCAACAGGGGTTGATGATCTTGGCTTGTCAGTAATAGCAAGAGGTTTGTTCTTTCTGAAATTACTCTTTCTAGCAAATCTCCTGAATTTATTAGCCAGGAATGCCAGAGTTTCATCATCATTTGAAGCGTCAGAATCTGATGAACGTTCAGAGTTAGTTTCCAACTCAGTGACAGTGATAGTAGATCGCTGAGTGGAAGGTAACTCTGAGAGTAAAGCAACAGGGGTGCTTTTGGAATCTTTTACAAGATTCTCCTTAAGATGACTAGATTGCTCATGATTAAGCATCATGCCATATAAGGTAGAAAGAGTCATAGATCTTAGATCTTTTGACAGCTTGAGACACATTGAATAACTGTCCCAACTTTCAGGTAAACATTCTAAGAACTTTGTCAGTACTTCAAAGTTAGAATATTCCTTACCAACAGTTTTCAGATCTATTATTAAGCAGTTAAAACGTTGGTGTACTTTAGAGAGAGTTTCATTCTTACCACAAATGTAGCTTTCATACTGTCTTACCAGGTTGATCTTGCGTGAGTCCTGGACTTCAGAAGTACCTTCATACTGAACACAGATTGTGTCCCACATGGATTTTGAGGTTTTCAGGTTCATGACGGAATGGTAGACTTCGTCAGGAAGAGCCATGGAAAGTATGGATCTGGCTTTGGTGTCGATAGCCACTTTTTTTTTATCTTCATCAGTCCACATATGAATTTCCTTGGGAACCAACCTTTCTGGAATAGCAGCTCTATTCTCAGCGGCTGGAACTTCAGGATCAATTCTTACAGGAATATATGGGCCGTTTTCAAGATAGTAAGGCATAGTAGGATCTACACCTTCTAAGAAGAGAATCATCCAATTTTTCCATAGATTAAAGTTATCTCTGGAAAATCTAGGGGGTTTTGCAAGAGAACCATTGTCAATATAGTTAGTGTTTGTGTTGGTAGCCATTTTAAGAAATAGCAAGGAAGAGAAAAGATTAGTATAGATAAGATCTTGTTTATGAGATTAAACAAATCTGCTCTAATACCACTTGTTGGTCCCGAAGGGTTATACAAGTTTGTAGAAGGGGGGGGGGGGGGGGGGGGTTAAATATAAACACACAATTTTTACCTTTCTAAATTGTTTATTGATAAATCAAGACAATTTACAACTTGTTGCGGAACAAGATTAAGGACTAATCCTAATCTAAACAAGTTAAGAACACTACGTTTCTTGCACTAGAATAAGATAGAAAGGAGATAAGGAAATTACGAGTAATAACCTAACACACAGTAGTAAGAAGGAATAAGAAGATGGCTGAGCACACTTCATTTCTGAAGTAGGGTTCTTCTTATATACTGCATTCATTTAATGCATGGCAATATTGCTTTACACGTGGCAGCAGCTGAGTGGTTGCATGTCATTGACCTTTGTAGACAACCTTAGTAGCCGCATGGTATACAGTGTAGAATCAGAGTTTGTTGTATGATTCTAGACAGAAGGGATGTTCGTTCTGACATTTCGTACGGAAACGTGCAAGGGGGAAAGACAAAAGTAACTTGTAGAGGAAGACTTCATGATCAGATTTCGTTGAATCAGTACTTTATCAGCGAATGATAAAGCTCAGCGATTGCTGAAGTCTTCTACTTGTTACTTCACATTGAGTGGACAAATCTTGGCTTTGCTAATATCCGCATCAGTTCATTAGTAGACTTGTCGATGTTCTTGAGCTTGATCTTCGACTTCAGCGTAGAACATATGTTGACGTGAAACTTGTCTTCATGGATCATAAGTAAACAACTAACTTATCAGCGATCACCAAAAGAACTGAACAGGCTCAGAGCTTTATGGTGAACAGTGTTCGCTGAATGTTTAATTTGAAGAGCGAGAGTTCCTATCAGCTGTACTGTAGAGTCTTAGTATTTATCAGCGATAGTGAAACTCTAATACATATTGTTTACTTACAATTTTCACTAAGTGTTTAAAAGAGGGTCATTATCAAATCACTGAGGGTTTGGATCAACATGACATGGATTGTTTCTTCTACAGTTTGTCTTCTTCGATTGAAGACTCTGAAGGATTTGGAGACTGAAGAATATCCATGAAATATTCCATCATCAGCCTTAGGATCAACCTTTCCAAGGGCATCTCTGTTGTTCAGTATGAAACACTGACATCTAAAGATGTGAAGAAAGATAATTGAAGGCTTTCTCCCATGGAAAAGTTCATAGGCTGTTTTCTTGAATCTTTTGACTATCAGCGACCTGTTTTGAGTAAAACAAGCAGTGTTGACAGCTTCTGCCCAAAACTGAGTAGGTAGATGAGAATCGCTGAACATTGAACGAGCGGCTTCGACGATAGTTCGATTTCTTCTTTCAGCGACTCCATTTTGCTGCGGTGTTCTCACTGAGGAAAAGTTGTGAGAAATACCCTTGCTTTCAAAGAAGGAATCAAGAGAACTGTTTTTGAACTCAGTACCATGATCACTCCTTATTGAGTAACGGTCATGTTGTTCAGGACTTCCATTTTCCTGACAAAAGTGATGAGTTCTTCAGGAGTGTCACTCTTTGAACGGAGAAACATTACCCAGGTATAGCGAGAGAATTCATCAACTATGAACAATGTATATTTCTTTCCAACGATGAATTATTTGTTAACAGGGCCAAACAAATCCATATGGATAAGTTGTAGAGGAGATGATATTGAGGAAACTTGTTTAGACTTGAAGCTTGCCTTGGTTGGTTTCCCTTTCTCACACGCTGAACATAGAGACTCCTTAGCGTATGGGTGTTGAGGTAGACCAGTAACCAACTCTTTTGAAGAAAGAGTATTCAGTGTCTTGAAGTTTAGATGGGAGAGCCTCTTATGCCATAGCCAGTTGACATCAGATGAGGCTTTTGATAAGAAACATGAGTTCTCAGTGGTTGTAGAGTCCGTGTTTATAACATAAACATTTTCCATACGATATCCGCTAAGAGCTATCTTCTCCTATTGGTCAGTAACAAAGCAGGATTCCTTAGTGAAAATCACTTTGTTATCCTTGTCACACAGCTGACTGATGCGACATTCAGTCCTTCAACATATGCGACTCTTCTAAAGGTTGTTGTACCATTAGAGAGTACACTAAACCCTCGAGTATAGCCTTTTTCCATTTCCACCGAAGGTCACTGAGGGACCTTTCTCTTCTTTATATTCAGTGAGCAGGTTTTTCTTTCCGGTCATATGTCTAGAGCATCCGATATCGAGATACCAGATACCCATTTTAACCTGCAAACAAAGGAAGATTAGTTTGATTTGGGCACCCATTTCACCATGGGCCCACATTTGTCAGTGGTGGTAGAATAAGTGGAAGGTTTAGCAATCTTCGCAGCATTTGAAGATTCAGCTTCAGAACTATTCTTCACTTTGGTTAATTTCTTAACCTCAGTGGTAGGTTTCACCTTAACCTGATTTGCACCAGGATTGGTCTTCTTTGCCTTGGGGGCATTGATCTTCACCTTAGCTAACTTTTCAGCTTTGGTGGTTGTGGGGCACTTTCTAGCAATACGATTGGTAAGTCCACAGTGATAACATTTCCTATAGCTAAAAGTAGCTTTAGGACCATTTGCATGCTTAGCCGAGATTTTTAAATGAGCAGGACCAGCGCCAAGTATACCTTTGGCATTGGAAATGGGAGGAACAATCAGTTCTTCAGATTTCTTACCAATTATATCCACTCGTAGATCGCTGAATAAATCCAGGGATCTTGTTCTTAAAATTAGAGGGATAAGTCACTGATGCTTTAGAAGCATTCATATTAGGTACAAAGGTACCTGTCTGAGGTTTTTGGTTGAAAACTTTTTCTTTACCTTTACCTTTCAGTTTAGAACTTAAGGTAGAGGTTTCCTCAGGAGTGGGAATTTTAGAGGAGGAACACTGAGATGAGGAAGTGTCAGGGATAGAGGACACGAACATTCCAAATTTAAGCATGGAACGCTCAGTGGTTGGTTTCTTCAGCGTCAGCTTTATAACCAAGACCACGTTTGTCACTCAGGGGAATCTGAGACTTTATTATCTCAGTGATCGTTGTTGAGGATTTACACCATCCTTCAACAGTATCCTTTTTAGCTTTTAATGCAGCGATAGCTTCTTCACGTTCGATTTTGACTAGCTGATTTATATGGACCTGATCTTTTAAATCTTCTTCAATTTTAGAAAGATTTTCTATTTGAAGGTGACAGTTTCTAAGTTGTTCAGCTAGATCAAGGTTTTGATTTTCAACTATGGTCTTGCCATTCATGGCATCATATAAATTTATAGTCTGAAGTTCGATTTTTCGAAGACTATCAGCCTCTTTAATATCTGAAATATTAGTAAAGAAAGAAGTTGATACCTTAGAGGTAGAAGTTGAAGTAGAGGGAATTTCATAATTTTCTTCCTCGTCTTCAATCTTTGCCATGAGGCAGAGATTGGCTTCATCATCATTTTCAGAGTTAGATGATTATTTAGTGTCAGAGTCAGCCCAGTCGAAGTCAACGACTAAGCCTTTGCCTTTCTTCTTAAAGCTTTTCAGCTTTGAATATTTTTCTTTCAGCTTCTTGTATTTGTCGTCTCTAGACCTGGGGTTAGGAGATTTCTTGGAGAAGGAGGAAGATGAGGGTTTGAAGGCTTTCTTAGATCTGCATTCACTAGCAAAGTGACCGATCTTTTCACAGTTATAACAAGTAGAAGTAGCCTTGTCAACAGGGGTTGACGATTTTGGCTTATCAGTGAGTGCGAGAGGTTTGTTTCTTCTGAAGTTACTCTTTCTGGTGAATCTCCTGAAAGAATTAGTCAGGAGGGCCAGAGACTCGTCCATTTCTGAAGGATCAGCTTCAGATGAGTTATCAGAGTTAGATTCCAACTCAGTGATAGTGATAGTTGATCGCTGAGTGGAAGGTGACTCTGCGAGTAAAGCAACAGGTGTGCTTTTAGAATCTTTTACAAGATTCTTCTTAAGATAACACGACTGCTCATGATTGAGCATAGTGCCAAATAAGGTAGAGAGAGTCATAGATTTTAGATCCTTTGATAGCTTGAGACACATTGAATAACTGTCCCAACTTTCAGGTAGACATTCTAGAAACTTTGTCAGGATCTCAAAGTTAGAATATTCCTTACCAACGGTTTTTAGGTCAATAATTAAACAATTAAACCGTTGATGTACTTCAGAGAGAGTTTCATTCTAACCACAAATGAATCTTTCGTACTGTCTTACCAGGTTGATCTTTCTTGAGTCCTGGACTTCAGACGTACCTTCATATTGAACACAGATTGTGTCCCACATGGCTTTGGAGGTTTTCAGGTTCATGACGGAATGGTAGACTTCGTCAGGAAGAGCCATAGAGATGATAGATATGGCTTTAGTGTCGATAGCCACCTTCTTCTTGTCTTCATCAGTCCAAGTGTGAACTTCTCTAGGAATGATCCTTTCAGGAATGGCAGCTATATTGGCAGTGCCTGGAACTTCAGGATCAATCATAACAGGGATATATGGACCATTTTCGATGTAATAAGGCATAGTAGGGTCTACACCTTCCAAGAAGAGCATCATCCTATTTTTCCACAAATTAAAGTTATCTCTGGAAAATCTAGGGGAGTTTGCAAGAGAACCATTGTCAATGTAGTTTGTGTTTGTGGTGTTAGCCATTTCTAGAAAATAGCAAGAAAGAGAAAAGAAAATTGTATAAGCAAGATCTTGTTTATAGGATTAAACAATATGCTCTGATACCACTTGTTGGTCCTAGAAGGGTTATACAAGTTTGTAGAAGGGGGGGGGGGGGGGTTGAATACAAACACACTATTTTTGCTTTTCTAAATTGTTTATTGATATATATCAAACAATTTACATCTTGTTGCGGAACAAGATTAAGAAATAAACCTAATCTAAACATGTTAAGAGAATCATTAAGATTTCTTGCACTAGAAATAAGGTAGAGAGAAATTAAGAATACTAAGGATAATATTCTAACACACAGATTTAGCAAGAGAAGGAATGGCCGAGCTCTTCATTTCTGAAGTAGAGTTTCCTTTATATACTGCATGCATTAAAGGCACAACAGTACAACTTTACACGTGGCAGCAGCTGGTTGGTTGCATGTTTTGACATTGGTAGACAACCTAGTAGCCGCATGGTGAACAATGTAGAATCAGAGTTGGTTGTACGATTCTGGACAAAATGGATGTCCGTTCTGACATTATCGTACGGAGGCGTGCAAGGGGGTAAGACAAAGTAACTTGTAGAGGAAGACTTCATGATCAGCGTTCGCTGAATAAATCTTTATCAGCGAGTGATAAAGTTCAGCGTTCGCTGAAGTCTTCTACTTGAAACTTCACGTTGAGTGGGCAAGTCTTGGCTTCGCTGATATCCGCATCAGTTCATTAGTAGACTTGTCACTGGTTCTTTGGCTTGATCTTCGACTTCAGCGTAGAACATAATTGACGTGAAACTTGTTTTCAGGGATCACAAGTAAACAACTAAAACTATCAACGATCATCAGTAAGACTGAACAAGCTCAGGGCTTGCTGATGAAGAATATCGCTGAATGTGCAAATTAAATAACGAGAGTTCCTATCAGCGGTACTGTAACAGTCTTAGTACTTATCAGCGATAGTGAAATTCTAATACATATTTTCTACTTACAACTTTCACTAAGTGTTTCTTAGAGAGTCATTATCAAATCACTGAGGGTTTGGATCAACACTAGTCGAGAACATCTACCTGAATCGTCGAGAGAAGATGTGGATCGTCCCGTGAACCGTATAAACACCCCTCATCTCCAGAGGCGTGAAAAGTCGTCTTGGAGGCATGAAAAGTCGTGTTGGGGGTGTGGATTGTCAGAGAGGCATGGGGAGACAGATAAAATGATAGCCGGCTTTGAGGTGTAATTGTATTTGATGATGCTTCTCACTCTTAAAATTAAGTAATTATGCATTATTTAATGGTACATACAACTTTAAAAGTTGTTTTTAAGAGTTTGGGGATATATGCATTATAAAGTAGTATAGTTCAGAGAAATTAATTAAAATGCTCAAGTTTGACTTTGACTTACTCAAATGCCCAAAATCTCTCCAATTTCACGAAAATACCCAAAAAATCCGTGAAATAGTGCGTGATCATGGACTCCTTTTGTGAATTGGATTTTTGTCAGTAAAATTGATTACTGATCCGTGAATGATTGAATTATTTTTCCGTGAATGATTGAATTTTGTTTACGTGAAATGATAAAAATGATTTTTTTGAGAAATTAATTAAAATACCCAAAGTTTGAATTTGACTTACCAAAATACCCATTTTCTATTTGATTATACCAAAATACCCATTTGTCCGCGATGGGGGTCCGCGATCGCGGACAGGGACTGAAAGTGTAAATACGGAATAAAAAATTTTCAAAATTGGTCCCCATCACGGGACACCTTCGCGGGCAGGGACTGAAAGTGTAAATATAAATTTCAAAATTGGTCCCCATCGCGGGACACCTTCGCGGGCAGGGACTGAAAGTGTAAATATGAAATAAAATTTTTTCAAAATTTGTCCCTGTCCACGATCGCGGACCCCCATCGCGGAAAAAATGGGTATTTTGATAAAATAAGAGAGAAAATGGGTATTTTGGTAAGTAAAAGTCCAACTTTGGTTATTTTAATTAAATTCTCATTTTTTCCATGAAATGCATTTTACTTAAAAAGGTGGGTCCGTAAAATGCATTTAAAATGAATTGGAAAATTCTGAGTTGGGGCATTTCAAGGTCCGTGAGAAATTCATTTTACTTAAATGAGAAATTTCTCATTTAAAATGCAATTAAAAAAAAGTGGGTCCGTGAAAAAATTCATTTTACTTAACTCCACTTCTCTCTCCGTGAATTGGAATTTTTTATCATTTCATGGACAAAAATTCAATTCACAAAAGGTGTCAATAATCACCAAACCGTTCATCGATTTTTTTGGTATCTTGGTTAAATTGAAAAGCGTTTGGTCATTTCAGTAAGTCAAACATGAACTTGAGCCACTTTAACTAATTTCCCATTTTATAAATCAAAACCAAAAAGTAGCCAAATGTTACTTGACCAAGAATATAATTCCCTCTAAAATCTAAATAAAATAATATAGAAATCTTGGAATTAATTTGGGATAACAGAATGATAGGACATGGAGTTATTAAACCAACGGATTACACATCCAACACTCAAAATTCAATTATTTACATCGTAAAAGCATACCAAATACACTATTGACACATATATTATTAAACCATATATTCACCCTTTTACATCAATGGACACTGATACTCATTGGGGCTAAGTTGCTGACCATGCCTGAAAAACCCAGCCATAGCCATGGCCTCCTTACAAGCTCTACCAAACATATCTATACACAAAAGTGGTGGAAAAAACAGCCAATAGCTCGTAACGATCACAAACATCAACGTTAATGGCCGGGTTACCGCAGGTTTCGGGTTAAACCTTTTATCCATGGTTTTCTTGACCACAACCTCGGTTCCAACCCAAAGCCCATGAACTATAAAGAACCAAGTGACTTCGTAAGTTGGCGTAAGCCGACCAAGGTAATAAAACACCATTTCGTGCATGATCCCCGAGACCAAAAATGTTGAGAAAATTGCAGGCACTGAAACCCATTTTTGAGGAACAATATAGCTAAAGATGGTTCGTGCCGGTTGGTAGACTGTAGGCCGTAATATGCCCGAAACCATGAGGTTCCATCTTTTACCCCAAAAGTTCTGAACCGATGTGGCATGGTGTGGTTCATCAAACTGTGGCTCGATCTCAACCCCAACCGTGATTCGAGCGAACCAACCCGCTATGGCTAACAAAAATTCAAGTATGAAGAAAAGGTAATAAGCATATAGACATGTGACAAGAATTGGGTGAAGATGGTGTTTGAAGTCAAAAATCTTGATTGCAATGATGAACAACAAAACCCTTTTGGCGGTTTTTTTGGTGATTTTGTGAGATGGGTTTTCTTGATTTGTTTTGATCTTGATGGGGAGACAAGCTGTGGATATGAAATGAGATAAAGGGAGAGGTGGATGTGAAGATAAAGGACCTTGACCAAAAGCATAAAGCATGAGTTTGAAGCTACCAAGCCAAGAGATGAAGAAAGAAGTGGGACCAACACAAAACATGGAGTAGAGATTCAAGGGAAGACAGATGAAGAGATATATGACTGGAAATAGAGCCAACAATCTAGTTGTACCTTGTGCAATAAACATGCCAACACCATGAGAATAGAGAAGGGATGCCAAAGCAATACTCCAATCTAGCACTAGATTTTGTAACTCTCCACCCATCTTTCTTCACTCTTTCTGTATAGTACATGTAACTCTGGCTCATAAAGACTGGAGAGCAGTTTATAAACCCCATTAGCTTTCTATTCAAAAAATAAATAAAACCCCATTAGCTTAGTGGTTTCGCTGTATATATTTTGTGAACAGAGTTTATTTATGAAAAATACATAAAATTTAAAATACAATATGGTACAAAGTTTAATTATCTAGTTAAGCCTTAACAAGAACAAAAAGGGTATTTAATTACGTTTACGATTCATTTAAATATCACAAATTAATCTTTAAAAGAATACTATCTATATTCAAGGACACAAGATATATAAAATGATGTACTCGACATGGTTTGGTTGTCGGTCAAGGGATGGTTACATAACCAAATTAAATAGGGGCATTTATGACGTACTTCCATTCAAATAGCATGTGAATTTTGGAGTGAGTTAATGGGTTTTACCCACCCTATATGTTACGAAATTGGTTTAACTCATACATACATACATACATACATATTAATATTAAAACTTAAATTTTATATTATTAAAACATAATTTATGACATAAAAGAAAGTACATAATATCAACTTTTTCAAACTTTTAATATGAAAATCAACTTAATAAATTAGTTTTTGGTTTGTTTTTTCCTTTTCTTTTGCGAAAAAGAGGGAAATGTTTTGATCATAATCAATTTTTTTAAAAATCAAAGTACTTTTTGTGGGCTAAAAAATGTTGAAAATCTGTCACACACCCCACCCCACCCCATCCGGTGGCCTAAACAATTTACGTCACGACATGGAATCGTGGCCAAGTTTGCTATTTTTGCCAAAAGAAAAAATGCATAAAACAAATAAAGAGACAACAACTAAAAACAAACCTTGGAGACAACAGAAAGCAATGACACAAGTTATTTAGTGACGTGGAAAACTCTGCCATGAAAAAACATATTGCGGATGATCAACTTATCTTCAATGCACTATGGACCTCAATAAGGAACGTCTTCTTTTATCGTAGAAATCCATAATGCAAGATGTCGCTAATAAATATATTTGTGTATACCCGTTAATTAAATATGGCTTTCTTCTATAATATTACAAAAAGAAAACATAGTGGTGGATCCATAAATTTTGGTAATGAGGGTCGGAGTTTAGATAACATAAAATATAATAAAAATTAGATATATAAAAATAATATAAAAATGAGCGACTACTATCGATTTCTAGACTTTGGTATTCCTTTTCAAAAATAATTCCATTTTTCTAGTGAATTAAAAACAGATTACCAATTATCCGCTAAATAATAAATAATAAAAAAATAACAGTTACAAATTAACTAACAAACTATGAATCTAATATTAACATTTAACAAATTAAAATTAATTAATTACAATCATAAACCTAAAATTTTTGGGCTGTTAACAATTCGTGTGTTTAACGAGTTACTCGAGTTCGAGTTCGTTTATCTCGAGCTTGAGCTTAATAGTTTTCAAGTTCAAGTCGATATCAAAGACAAAGTAAACTTTGTTCAATTTTATAAGTCGAGCTCCATAACACTAATATTCGAGCTCGAGTTATGTATTAAATTTTCAAACCACGCTTGAATAACCTGTTATTCAACTCGAACTCAACTAGACTCGTTAACTGTAACCGTTAACAAAAAATATTAAAACTTATACATCAACTAACAAACTCTAACACTTACAATTAACAATTAAAATTTAACAATAAACATAATGTAAAATAACAAAAAGTTAACAGCCTAAAATTTTAAAAAACATTTTTCTTAGGAGCCAAAAGTTAGATTAAATATTTTTCGGGTTCAAAACCATATTTTTTTAGATGTCACATTTACAAACTAAAATTTATAATAAAACAAATAACAATTTTCTTTTAAAATTTATAATAAAACAAATAATGTTGTAGGATAAATGTGTCATCGTCTAAAGGATATGACGATAGAGATAGGGATAGAGATAGATTAGAATTTAAATGTCTTGTAGTTATCTACTTGTAACTCATCCCTATATAAAGGGCTTATGATTAATGAGAATTACGATTCTTTCTCTCTACTTATTGTTGTTCTATTTCTCTTTTACTTTAACACGTTATCAGCACGAAAGCTCAATCAGCTAGTTCGTCAATGAAATTTTGGTTTCCGACTTCATAAATCTGTCCCTCCATCGATGTTACAATCCAAGTAAGAATCCTTACACACATCTAATATTTATGTGGAACTTATATGCATGTTTGCATGTTTTAAAAGTGTACGCTTTTGGTTTCTACAATAATTTGTTATGTATGTTGTATTTTGTTGATTATATTTTATGCTTTTATACCAATTGAATCAAGATCTTAATCGGTTGATCTAAATAAATACATGAAATTCATAGACATATTAGAACCTTAAATGCCGAATAAGAAAACTAGGGAGATAGAAGAAAAGCATAGAGATAGAAAGCAAAACTTCAAAATCTGTCAATATTTGATATCGAAACACATTAATAGTGATTAAGACCTTCAAAATATAAACCGGTAAATTGTTATGTAGAAACATAATTCTTTGTGTTCATCATAGAGTAATCAGAAAAGGATGGATAAGAGTCTTATGGATTTAAAATATATATATGATGCATAAATCATAAGCCTAGTAATTAGCAAACATTAAAATTGGATTTAAGTGGAAAAAAAAAATCATGGGAGTAGCTTACGTTTGGCCGAAATTTCTTCTTTTCTTTCTAAAGCTTGATTGGTGGAAGCAATTAACATTAGAGAATGAAAAGTTAGGGTTGAAAAAAAAAATAAAAAAATAATAATAATTATTATTATTATTTTTTTTCAGTTTGTTATTAATTAATTAATTATATTATATGTTTGCTTTACCAATATGTGATGCTGAAAAATAATTTATCTTTTGGTTTATGATTATCTGGTTTTGATAATATAACTAAAATTAATTTTAAGCATCTGATTATTATTTACATATTTATCCATGTAAACTTGATTTAATTATGGATGCATTATCTTGAATTAATATGTTCGTATACATATTTACGTATTTATTTTAATTCATAATTTTTAAGTTGTTAATGTTTATCTTGATTGCCAATTTTTATTCATAATTTTTAACTTTATAATTAATATTTGAAAATTACACTTCCATCCCCATATTTTTTGATATTTTACCAAAAGCTCCATTTTTTTAATCAATTATTGTTTTGTTTATTTATTTGTTAAATATACTACTTTTCTTTTTAATACGTTGTGTAATTCTTTTTTCAATTCAAATACACTTTATTGCTTTATATGTGAATATGTCATTTTAATTATGCATGTTAATCATATTTATTTATTCACATGCTATTTTTGTGGGATTATTCATTGTATTTATTAAATAATGTTAATTTAGTTTAATTACTGTTTTATTTTGAATTAATTAGAAAAAAAAACATTTGCATGTTTATCTTAGTTTTTATATTTCAAATATTTACCTTAATCTAAAATAGTTATAATTAAATTCAAATGCTTATATTGACATGAGTTCCTACTCATTTTTTCCAATCTTATAAATAACTTTGGATGTTACACTTCCAACCCCCTAATATTTGGTCTTTTACCAAAAGATCCATAAATACCAATAAGATGTTATAAGTTTGAATTTGACTTTATGTCAAAACTAATATTGTTTTGTCTAATGACAAAATCTCTAAAAATACTATTAAGATATTAAAACATTGAAATTGGCTTCATATGCCAAACCCTTATTCTTTTCGGCCTCCTGCCAAAAGCTTTATAATTAACAATGTTATATTCAAATTAATTAAATCGCAAGATATCGATTTGGATTTTGTCAAACGGGTGTAAATAGCCCTAAGGTTTGTAGGGATTCAAGTAATCCATGTGATTCCCCTGCTACCTGGAAATCCAATAGATTGAGTGATTTCTTGTTGCAAATTGAAATATGGATGAAGTATTATCAACAAAATATAAGAATACAAAAATCCAATATTATTATGATAATGAAATTTCATAATAAGTATAAACCATAATTCACTATTTTAGAAAATAATATGTTATCCGTTCTCTACGACATCTTTGAATCAAAAGTACTTGATTACCATAAGATAGGTTCGGAAAAACACAAGAAAATACGCAAAAGTCATCGAACCATTTTTTACCCTAAAAAAATAGATGTTAAGACACAATTAAATACTTTAAAATTTTTGAGACGATACATCAGTCACAATCTTCAGAGAGAATAACTAGAAACCCCCAAGAACCGTGGGTAGTCCCAAAAGAAAATTCGCGAATATTCAGTACCATAAAACTCTCAAACTAATCATACAGTGGAAAGAAACCTACTTACTTGATTACAAGAAGGTAACTGATTTTGACAAAGAAATGTCATGTCTCAAAAAGATTATGCGAATCATAACATCTTTTCATCTTTCCTATATCACCAATCATACTAATGAAACAGTATAAGCTGCAATATAACATTTAACAAACTCATTAACTTAATGCAAGTGGTTAAGAGTTGTAGCAATGTTTTTTTTAACAACGCTAGACATACCCGGATAAAGAAAATTATTGGGGTTAATAAGGCAAGCGTTGGAGGTGGAAAGAACTCCAAAGGATAGTGAGTTGAACAAATTAATCCACACACATATGCTAAATATGTATCATATGGACAAGGTTGTGGAAAGGGTCAGATTCATGGAAATAGTTGGGAACGAACTCCTAATAGAAAATGGAACAAATTAACTATGTCATATCTAAGATTGATTTAAGTATAAGTTTATTTGAATACACTTTAACTATCAAATTAATTGCATTTGTGTATATATACACATGCGTTTATAACCATTAGAGGTGTAAATGAACACATAAAAGAACAAATGCAAAACTCTCAACGTTCTTCGTCCCATGTAGGAATGTATCGAGGAGAACTTGATTGTTTTTGTGACATATCATACAATCATAAGAAATAGATTGTTATTCATTGAATTAATAATTTTTAATTCCTTCAAACACTTAGACGATGGACTGTCACTTGTTGCTTAATGACTAAAGATCAATCACTAAAGCACTATATTAATAGAAACCTTGTTAAGATATTCGTACCAATGGAAAATCATATTATAATAATGGAAATGGGTATATGTACATCAACTCTAATGATATGAAAGCAACGTATATTAGAGAATTTAATGTATCAATTTAATGGATTATCTATGTCATTAAATCATATTTTGTCACCAATAAAGAACTTTGGGATAATGACACATATATGTTTCGGCATGACCACGTGGGACACCATGGTCATGACATAGTGATCTATGTATTGGAAAATACACATTCTCTTTCGAGTGAAAGATAAAACGAGGGAATTAACCAAATTGTAACTGTTGACTTCTACTGCACAAGAAGCAACACCACCATCATAATATGCCCTCTCCAATACCTTGAACTTTTGTATACCTTGATTCTTAGCCAAGACAGGAATGAGACCATCCTAAAGCTAAGGACATAATATAAAAATATTTCATTCTTACAACGAATACAAGATGATATTTATGGATATAAACATCCAGAATGCGGACCATTAAAGTACTTATGGTTCTGGTTTTGACATGATGAACACGTGTCGTATTATGGTCCACATGAAATGTTGCACTCCTAGCACTAGTTATACGTTTAAGGACTAACCACCCTGATTTTCTCATCAATTCTGCATGAGTTAGAATGCTGGAGAATTTACATCATAAGGATTTGATGATTATTGCATATGTATAGAGGTTAATGTAGAGTTTCATATACCCCTTGTGTATATATAAAACGGTCTCGTAGAATGATAAAAGTTGACCATCAAAAGAATATAGATGGTAGCTAGGACATTGGTTATGCGCACCAATCTGCATGGGGTTATGCAATATTACATGCAACTTTACTTATTCGTTTTTAGACCCACAACCAACCAACTAACCTTATGCGTACCAGTTGGTAACTGGATATAAGCCTGATATTTAACATTTACGCATGTTTGGTTGTGTAGTATATGTGCCAATTGCGCCCCCACAGCGCACCAAAATGGGTCCTTTAAAACGATTAAGTATATATGTTGGATATGAATCTCCAACAATTATCCGCTATTTAGAACCTTTGACGGGTGATCCTAATATCGCATGATTTGCGGATAGTCACTCTGATGACAGTCTTCTTGTCGTTAGGGGGAGATAGGGAAAAGTATTTTCCAAGGGAACGACAGGAACTGTCATGGAATGTTCCCACTTTAGTCCCCAAACTTCACAACGGAAAGTTGAAGTCAAACGAATCAGACTCGATACCTGATAAGTTAAATACTATTTCAAAAGTGACAACATCACACATACGAGCTGCTAATATACCCGCAAGGTTAAAAGTCCCCAACAGGGGCACAACGCCGTTGGAAAGTGCGTTGCAATCACACATAGTGGAGGTGTGGTTGAGGTCGTAGCTACCAAATGGAAGTGGTGGAAGCTACCCGGTTCGATGAATACTATTCTAAAGGAAGAGAATAGCGAGGCACATCCATTTATCATCAATACACAAAACTCTCATGAGATTATCTCTAATTATGTCCATGAATCATCACTGGAGGACGCTCCGAAGTTAATATTGATTCTAGAGATAAATAAAATCTTAAATGAACTATGAGAGTACATATGAGTCAATGGACAGATCATATATATTCATTGATGATTTATTCACATTTACTATTGCTCATAAGACGATAGAGCACGACGACATCGAACCACGCTCGGTTGAATAATATCAACAAAGCATATTGACCTAACGAACAATCCAGAAAGAATTATATTCTTTGACAAAGAATCGGGTATTTGGTTCGATAGTGCTAACCCGCCAAGTGTAAAGCCCGTAGGACATAACTGAGTCTTTGTCAGATAGCGTAACGAGAATAATAAAGTCCTAATGTATAATGCTCTCCTTTGGCGCAAGGTTTCTCACAACGCACTGGATTGACCACAATAAGACTTACTCTCTCGTGATGGAGAACGTTCTGCTATTAATTAGCCAAGTAGTTTCCGAAGGACTGGAAATTGCAGCTCAACGATGTAGTTACTACATATCCTTATGGGGATCTAAATTCAGAGATATAAAAGTGCTTGATGGCATTATACCAATATCAAGTAACTCTAAACCATGAAATGCGTTTACAATAAAATTGAAACACTCACTTTATAGATTAAAGCAATCTATGCGGATGTGGTATACCCGCCTAAGTGAATACTTGATTGGGAAATGATAAATAAGAACGATGAACTGTGCCCTTGCGTATTTATATAAGAAAACAAGTCCCAGATTTTCATAGTAGCTCTATATGTCGATGTTATGAACATAATAGACACTCTTGATGAAATAAGAGAAAACACAAGCTACTTGAAATCTGAATTTGAGATGAAAGATCGTGCAAAAACTTGGTTTTATCTATATACTCGAGCTACGACACCGAGTTTGTGGAATATTAATCCACCGATCCGCATATGTCTAGAAAATGATCAGGCGACCTAATATGGACAAAGCGCATCCGATTAGCACTCCCATGATCGGTCAAAGTGTTGGATATAAGGAAAGATCCATTCCGTCTAAAGGATGAGGACGAAGAGGTGTTAGGAGCTGGAATTCCATACCTAAGTACAATAGGCGCATTATTGTACTCAACATAATACACTTGACCGTATATTGTACTTCTCACTAAAATTGTCAACTAGATTTAGCTCAGCGCCAACGCAACGTCATTGGAATGATTTCAAATTAATCTTTTGGCACCATTGACGTGGGCTTATAATTTCCCTACGGATAAAAATGGATTGATAATGTAACTTCAATACCTACTTAGATTGTGAGCAGCAAAAGTAATGGCTCTTACAGAAAAACACCAAACAATGCCTTGGTATATATTTGCTAATATTAAGTATATGTTTGACTCATATAAAGGGTGTTCCCAAACTGGATAAGGAATTATCATATGAAACATGTCGATTGCTTGGAAGTAAACTAAGCAAACCCTTAATAGCTATCTTCTTATATTATCAACAATCTTACTCTCCATGAGACTATTCAAGAGTGTATATGGTTAAGGACTATCATTACACATATAAGAGGAGCTAGTAATTTTGAGTTTAACCACTATACAACTTGCATGTATGGAAATAGTGCATCATGTATTGAAGAAATGAAAGTAAGATATATCAAGGGTTATAACATAAAGCATATTTTGCTTAAGTTTTCATATAATCAATTATCCTCAAGATTCAAGTGAATTGAATAAGATGCGAGGAAAATGTGACATGTTTGTTTACCAAATCAATACGTAAAACCATATTTGGGAAACATGTAGAAAGTATTAAAACGGAGATGTTTTAAACCTCCTTTGATTAATGCACGAATCAGGGGGAGTGGTAGACAAAAGGGGGAGTCTACTATATATGTAATATTGGTATGTTGTGCTCTTTCCTTCAACCAAGGTTTTATTTTTCCCATTGGGTTATTGTTCCTTGGTGTAAGGTTTTAGTGAGGCAACGATTTATATACCATCATGTTTTCCTAACTCTCATGATTAATGTACAAATGTAAGAGAAAATTAGACTAAAGTAAAAGTCTATGTATTGGAAATAAGCTAGTGCGTTGTACTCTTTCCTTCGTCATATTTTTATTTTTTCCCACTGGGTTTTTATTTTGGCGTAAGGTTTTAACGAGGCAACAATTGTACACCTTCACTCCTTTGACTTGGCACAAGGGGGAGTGTTGTAGGATAAATGTGCCATCGTCTAAAGGATATGACGATAGAGATAGGGATAGAGATAGATTAGAATTTAAATGTCTTGTAGTTATCTACTTGTAACTCATCCCTATATAAAGGGCTTATGATTAATGAGAATTACGATTCTTTCTCTCTACTTATTGTTGTTCTATTTCTCTTTTACTTTAACAAATAACAATTTTTTTTAAAAATTTATAGGGGTCATTTGACCCCATCCCAGCCATCTCGACCATAGACCCCCCAACCTACCCCACACCTCTAAGCATTGGCCCCAACCTCCCATCATCCTATGGTTACCTCCTATGGTTACGTGAGCCCAACGTGGGATATCTAAACCCATTCAACTTCTGAATCTTCACACTACTACCACCTCCCCCGTGTCTAGGGTTGTAAACGAACCGAACGAACACGAAAGGAGGCTTGTTCATGTTCGTTCGTTTAACTTAACCGAACAAACGAAAGGACACGAACAGTAAACGAACAAGATTTTTTGTGTTCATGTTCGTTCGTTAAGAATTTTTGTTTGTTCGTGTTCGTTTAATAAGAGTTAAACGAACGTAAACGAACGAACTTAAATGAACAAAAAACGAACGTAAACGAACGTAAACTTAAATGAACATAAACGAACGTAAACGAATGTAAACGAACGACTTTAAATGAACATAAACGAACGAGCGACTTTAAATGAACATAAACGAACGAACTTAAATGAACATAAACGAACGAACCCAAATGAACAAAAAACAACCACCATACTCATCATTTCGTTCGTAAAAAATACTTTAACAAAATGAAAACCCAGGTTAACTTAAAAGGTATAAAAATATATTCTAAAAGATCAATTTACTTGATGATTATACATATTAATTTCATATTATATACATATGTTTATATATATAAACACACATAAACGAACATAAACGAACGTAATCGAACGAAAGTTCACAAACAAAAATAAACAAACGAGACCATTGTTCATGTTCGTTCATTTAACTAAACGAACAAAAAAACGTGTTCATGTTTGTTCATTTATTAAATAAAGTAACATAAACGAACTTCCCGCCGAACAGTTTACGAACGGTTCGCTGAACGTTTGGTTCGTTTACAACCCTACCTGTGCCCCGTTCTTATGTACACGCTTTACAGGACCCTCATTGGCAACTTGCCATGCAAGATGAATACAATGCTCTTATTAAAAATTAAATAGAAAGCAAATGGTTACCTTTGGGATAAAATATTAACCTTAAGTGTCGTTTTTATCTTTCTTGTTTGGTATATTTTTGTATGAATCATTTGTTTTTGTTGCGAATATTAATTTTACTTGACGCCTACTTTATTTGAAATCCAGGCAAAGATTGAAAAGTTTTGACGACTTCCGACCGTGAAAATCTGTGCGAAGTTGGTTGACAAAGAAAAGCGGGTCATGGATTAATTTGTAGGGTCTTATGGTCGTATTGAGGAGGAGGAGTCAAGAGAGGGAGTACTAGAAGAAAACGAAGAAGAGATTACTGGTAGGTTTTTGTCATGTGTATGTTTGTCGATCTTTTTAAGACATTAATGTCATGCTTTGTGTTATCAAGATAACAAGAGACATGAAAGTCTTTTGGGACCCTTTCAGAAAGGGAGAGGGACACAACCCTTGCCTGGAAGGGTAAGGATTTGAAATGCAAGGCTCCTACAAAGAGCCTAGACCCAATAAAAAAGAAGATGGGGTTGGGATGGCACCGTCTTTTGTTGACGACCAACGTACGGTCGTCGATATAGAGAAGGCGAAGGTATCCGTTCATGACATGATACCCTCTTCTGTTGGAATAAACACGATTTGTATTTGATGGATAATGAAAACATGATAATAATAAATCATACCTGATGATCCTGAGGATCCGGTGAAAGCGTTAAACATATTTGCCATGGATTGCCGGGTTCCCAGAACGAGATGATTGTATAATGATGGGATGATGATCGAGCTTGAGAGAGCCGATCTTAGGGGAGGCACACGGCTGGGATATAATCAGCAATATGTCATTAGGGTTAAAAGAGTGATTAGGGTACTCTATTTATAATAAGAGTATCTTACACTTTCAACCCTTGGTGTTTATTATGTGCAGTATAATTCCCCATAGTTCCAATCACCTAATGGGAAACCCTATAGTATGTCAATAATAGTAAATACGCCCATCATATATTTACCAGACATAGGGATTTCAGTTATTGTCAATTATCACATCAGGAATGATAAACGATCAGTGACGGTCACTTTTAAGGTGGTTCCAACATTCTCCCACTTGACCAAGCGATCTTTTATCTATGAGTACCAATAAGTCCGGCCGGGATAATACTCATTTTGTTTTAAACTGAAATCATAGCTAATAAGTACAGCCGTAGAGAAGAATATCAACTCAGGACCCCCACTAGTCAAACTATGACTCAAATTTAAAACTGAATAAGCAATGATCAATTGACTAAGACAAATTTCGTTATAATAATGTCCATACACCATTATGAGCTCAAAGCGTAACTAATGGACAAACAAAATCTGAATATAGAGGAAAATTTATTAAGATAATAATAATGACCAATAAGTACAACATGCTATTAAATTAAGTCTTTTGTAAGCCCCATCTTCGACACGTGTCCTACGAAGACATTAGGAGGAAGACCTTTGGTCATCGGATCCGCTAGCATATTCTGTGTACTTATGTACTCAATACAAAGGACATTTTCCTCAACCCATTCGCGCACGAACAGATACTTTGTATCAAGATACAACCCAACGCCAGTTGAACTGTTACTGTTCGAGAAAGTTACGGCAGCTGAGTTATCACAGTAAAGCTTCAATGGTCTAGAAATGGAGTTGACGATTTTGAGTCCACTGACCAGGTTCCTTAACAACATCCCATGACAACTGGCATTATAAACGGCAACGTATTCAGCCATCATGGTGGACGTTGTAGTCAGCTTCTGTTTATGACTCCGCCAGGAGATAGGTCCACCAACTAACATAAATATGTACCCAGAAGTAGATTTCTTATCTTCCTTGCATTTAGCAAAATCGGAATCAGAATATCCTACTACTTCTAAGTTGTCACTTCTTCTATAAGTTAATTTGTAGTCTTTGGTCCCTTGCAGATATCGTAGAACCTTTTTAGCCGCTTTCCAGTGTGCTATTCCGGGATTAGATAAGTAACGTCCCAGCATACCAGCGATATAAGCGATATCCGGACGAGTACAGACCTGAGCATACATAATGCTCCCTACTACAGACGAATAAGGTATCATCCTTATTTCTTCCTTTTCAATCTCAGTGCTCGGAGCTTGGAAAGAACCAAATACGTCCCCTTTAACTACTGGAGCTACAGTGGGTGTACAGTGCTGCATGTTATAGCGTTTTAAGATACGCTCAATATATGCCTTTTGAGAAAGACCCAAAACACCATTATGCCTATCTCGATGTATTTCGATACCAATGACATAAGAGGCATCACCGAGATCTTTCATGTCGAAATTTTGCGAAAGCATCCGCTTCGACTCATGCAGCATATCCAAGTTGTTGCTTGCTAGTAGGATGTCATCTACGTACAAGACAAGGATTATAAAGTTACTCCCACTGATCTTGAGATAGGTGCATTGATCCACTTGATTCTTTAGAAAACCTTGCCCTTTTACGATTTTATGGAACTTGAGGTACCATTGTCGTGATGCCTGATTCAACCCATAAATGGATTTCTTCAACTTGCAGACCATATGCTCTTTACCTTATGGAATGAATCCTTCAGGTTGTCGCATGTATACATCTTCTTGCAAGTCTCCATTCAGGAAAGCGGTCTTGACATCCATCTGATGTAACTCTAAATCATAATGAGCTACAAGTGCCATGACGATCCTTAAAGAATCTTTACGAGAGACAGGAGAGAAGGTCTCTTGATAATCGATTCCTTCCTTTTGAGTAAAGCCTTTTGCAACCAGTCTGGCCTTATAGCGTTCGATGTTTCCTTTCGGGTCTAATTTGGTTTTGAAGACCCATTTACAACCGATAGTTTTGGATCCTTCAGGAGGTTCAACCAAGTCCCAAACATCATTATGATGCATGGAATTAAGCTCTTCAATCATGGCTTCATTCCACTGAGTGGCCTGATCACTATTAATGGCTTCTCGATAAGAGGTAGGATCAGTAAGCTTTCCAATGTCCTCAACTTCAGATAAAAAGGTTACGAAATCATCAAAATTTGTGGCCCTGCGTGCCCTAGATGATCTCCTGAGTTGATTTTCCGGTTCAGTAATGGGAGGAGTAGGATCAGCGTTGGGTACAAGAGGCGATGATGATGTTCCCTCGGCGTTTTGGTTAGGAGGAGCAGGATCAGTGATATTAGGAGCAGCGGTGGGTACAAGAGGAATTATCGGAGGAATAAAAATAGCGGTAGGATGGTTTCCCCCCCGCTTCTTGTACTTCTTGCAAATCTGAGTCATGATTTGTCGTGCTCCCACTGATCTTTGAGTTCTCAAGAAATGTGGCATGCTGCGTGTCAATGATGCTCGTAGTGTGGGAAGGACAGTAAAAACGATAACCTTTTGAGTTATCAGGATAACCGATAAAGAAACATGTAAGGGTTTTAGGATCCAGTTTCTTTAAGTTAGGGTTATAGACTTTTGCTTCGGCAGGACAGCCCCATACTTTCATATATTTTAGACTCGGTTTCCTACCTGTCCAGATTTCATAAGGAGTTTTAGGGACAGATTTTGATGGAACCCTATTGAGTATATGAACGGCTGTTTTTAATGCCTCAGTCCAGAGGAAAGTAGGTAAGTTAGTGTTAGCAAGCATACTTCTCACCATGTCCATTAAGGTTCTGTTTCTCCTTTCAGCAACACCATTTTGTTGAGGAGAACCAGGAATGGTGTAATGGTTAATTATGCCATGTTCCTTGCAAAAATTATAGAAAGGACCAGGAGCTTGACCAATATCAGTATGTCTACCATAATACTCACCTCCTCTATCTGATCTCACAACTTTTATTTTATGATCAAGTTGGTTTTCAACCAAAGTTTTAAAATCAATAAAAGTTTGTAAGGATTCAGATTTTTCCTTAATCAGATATAGGTGCATATAACGCGAATAATCGTCAATGAATGTAATAAATGATGTATGTCCTGTGATTGATGCGGGATAAGGACCACTAATATCAGTGTGAATTATTTCCAACAAGTTGGAACTTCTAGTAGCTCCTTTCTTATTCCCTTTCGCCATTTTGCCTTTGAGGCACTTAATACATGTTTCAAAATCACTAAAATCAAGAGAATGTAAGATTCCATCCTTTACGAGTCGAGTCATTCGATCTCGTGAGATGTGGCCAAGACGTTTATGCCACAACATGGAGGAATTCTCTAATTGTTTAGATGATTTTATTGTTTTAGTTACGTCATCAATATTAAGAGACAACAAAGACTGTGAGAAATTATGATCTAGTTCTAATTTATACAGCAATCCATCCAAGAAGCCTCGACCAAGTAATTCATTATTATGAGTAATAGCAATCTTGCCGCAACCATGAATTATTACATAACCTTCAAGGTCTAGTCTAGATATGGATACAAGGTTCCGAGTAATTCTCGGTACATATAAGGTATCCACTAGTCTAATACACATTCCGGTACTCATATGTAAATTTAAAGTTCCCATGGCTTCGACATCTAAGAGATCACCACTTCCAACTCTAAGTTTTCTTTGGCCCTTTGGTAGCTTCTGGATTGTAAGGAATCCCTGCATTGAGTTTGTCACATGGACCATAGAACTAGAGTCACCCCACCATGTATTAATAGGGACATCAGTAGTAAAGGAATCAAATATTACATAAAGAATGTTACCTTTCTTAGCTAGCCATTCCTTGAACTTAGGGCAATCTTTCTGTCCGTGCCCTTTTGCACGACAGAATTTGCAGTTAGGTTTGCCTGTCAAGGGTTTAGAGCTAGAGGCAACGGCACCATGATGATTATCCTTTTGGACTTTATTTCCAGTCTGATTACCTTGATTACCCTTCCTTTTCTTAGTATTACCAGTGGTTGTCAGGTGAACGGCTTCAGGTTGTACCAGCTTTAGGCGATCCTCCTCTTGCACACACATTGCAATCAGTTCACTTATCGACCATTTATCCTCCATAGCATTATAGTTAACTTTGAAGGTGTCGAACCGAGCAGGCAAAGAGGTCATTATGAAATGCACAAGAAAATTATCAGAGACTTCCATCTCAAGACTCTTAAGCTTATGAGCCATGTCAATCATTTTCATAATGTGTTCACGGACACTGCTATTTCCTTCATATTTCAGAGTGAGCATCTGTAGCATTAAGCTACTTGCATGTGCCTTAGACGATCCCTTGAAGTGATCCTCAACAGATTTGAGGTAAGTTTTGACTTTATCAGAGTCAGGGATAGCTCCTCGGATACTGGGGTTGATGGAGTTCTTGACCATCATTAGTGACAAGCGATTTGCCCTTTCCCACTTTTCAAAATCCGCTTTCTGAGCTGCAGTAGACTCAGCAGTAATAGCAGCGGGTTCATTATGGCGAATAGCATGGTCAAGGTCTAGCATCCCCAGAGTAAGAAGTAGTTGATCCTTCCATGAAGCAAAGTTCGCACCAGTAAGTGGCTCAATGCCAAAGTTAGGTACTGATGTGGAAATAAGGAGGATATAAGTTATAGAAGATTATCATAGAGACTTAGTTAGCTATAAAAGGCGGATAAAGTAATGTTTCTTAAAGTAATGTTAAAGTAAGCAGGCCTAACAGTAATATTTCTTAGAATAATGAAACTATGACCATTTTAGTGATGAAGCTAGTGATAAGTAAACCTATTGTAAACACCAAAACAATAAGTCAAAGAAAGGCTCTACTTAGATGTTACATCACCTTTGGGCAGAAATAACTAATATCTAAGTAAACATGAGCGTTAGGGTCATGCAACGCAATGCTTATCTTTTGACCTTTGGGCACAAAATAGAGCATCGTGTGAATTATGCATGTAGATAGTCCTCTTAACACACAGGTATATTAAATCACCTTTAGGCAGAATTAGTATACTCAGTGTTCATTATGCAAAAGGAAAATAATGCATTATGTGAATCATATTTGACCTTTGGGCACAAATAATGAGACCATATATATATTAGTGCAAGGGTTTTCGGTATGGCAGTAATAGGAATGATCCATACCGAATTTTTTTTTTTTGAGGAATTCGGTATGTATAGTACCGAAAAGAAAAGTATTCGGTATGCAATATACCGAAAAATAAGGTTTTCGGTATGCAAGATACCGAAAAGTAAGGTTTTCGGTATGCAAGATACCAAAAAGTAAGGTTTTCGGTATGTACAGAACCGAAAAGTAAGGTTTTCGGTATGTACAGTACCGAAAAGTAAGGTTTTCGGTATGTACAGTACCGAAAAGTAAGGTTTTCGGTATGTACAGTACCGAAAAGATAAGAATTCGGTATGCAAAGAACCGAAAAGTTAGGTTTTTGGTATGCAAGATGCCGAAAAGTTAGGTTTTCGGTATGCAAGATACCGAAAAGTAAGGTTTTCGGTATGCAAGATACCGAAAAGTGAGGTTTTCGGCATGAACTATGCCGAAAAGTTAGGTTTTCGGGATGAACTATACCGAAAAGTTAGGTTCAACCGAGAAATTTTTTTTTCTATACATTGATCAATTCGGTATAATTAACATTGATCAATTAACATTGATCAATTAACATGGCATAATTAACTTGAAAAATAGCATTATAATTGCTGGAAAAATTCTTGAATATGGCGGATGGAAATTTTTGGTTTTGCAATTCAATGTAATTTTGATTTGAATTAACAATTCAATTCCTTGAGTTCATATGTGACGGCATACAAGAACGAAATAAAACAAGGATAGAACCACCAAGAAAAAATACAAATCATGAATCACTTTCCAGGTTTGATTATTTTCTCTTCTAACATAATTCTCCTTCATTGGTTTTAGAGAATTGTCAGACGATTGTAGTTTAGAGAACGGCAAACCACTATTTTGATTTGTTTTTAAATGAAGAGTTCAAAATGCTTCTATTTGATTCTAAATGGAGAGTTCAAAAAGTGGGTTTAAAATTCTAATACTTGTTTCTAAATATGTGATTATGGCAGTAACAAATAAATTCGATAGGTTGCTTTCTGATGGAATTTTTTTACCAGATGGTTGCTGAAATAGAAGTATTTGGAGTCATTTAAGGATTGTAGTTCGACACTTGTATTTTGAAGGTGGATTTTTGGATTAGTTGGTTTGGTGTCTGTCATCCCTTATAGAATACTTTTTGGCTTCAACAGTCTCAAATTTGGATCATTTTCCTCTATCCTTGGCTGGTTTTGACTTTATTGCCTCTATTTAGTTTTTGCCTCTGTTAAGATCTTTTGGATTTATTTTGGTGGATGATGGTATATGAGACCTGGTTGCATTGTTGGTAATATTGAAGAGAGTGTGAAAAGTTTTGAAGAATTTCTTTAATTTATTTTGTAACACTATAAACTTCGTATAATGTGGGTATGCTTAGTTATGGTTAAGGGTTGAGCATTATACTTTGTCTACGTAATAATTTGTGTGAACAAAGATGAGCTGTATAGTTTATTTATGGTTAAGATGTGAGCATTAAATCTTGTTTATTTGGTTATAGAGTTTTGGAGACAACTTCTGTTAATTGGATTTCTATTTTTGATGGACATAGTGTTGGGTGTTTCTTGATTTTTTGTTGTGTGTTTAGAAAGAGGTATTTTTATAGCTAGAATCGAAGAAAATGTTTGGTCAGAAGCAATCAGAGGACTCGATAATTTCATCAAATTTCAACGAGAATGAGCATGAAGGTGGAAAAGAAGAAGGCAAAGAAGAAGATCATTCAGTTTTCTCCATGAAAAATGCTTTGTGGCATGGAGGGTCTGCTTGGGATGCTTGGTTTAGTTGTTCTTCAAATCAAGTAACAAAAATAAACCTAAACCTTAATTTTCACAAATTCAAAAAAATGCAAAATCTTGAACGTACAAGTCTTTATGCAGGTGGCACAAGTGCTGTTAACACTTCCATACTCTTTCTCTCAACTGGGTATGGTCTCAGGAATTGTCCTCCAAATTTTCTATGGGCTTCTTGGTAGCTGGACTGCTTATCTCATCAGTGTTCTTTACATTGAATACAGAAGCAGAAAAGAAAAAGGTGTCAGCTTCAAAAACCATGTCACCCAGGTTCATTTATTAACTTTTCTTGATAATTTTCTTCACAATAAAAAGAAAAAAAACCCATAATTTATTTATTTTTTCCTCTTGAAAATTTCAGTGGTTTGAAGTTCTTGATGGATTATTGGGACCTTACTGGAAAGCAATAGGACTGGCTTTCAACTGCACTTTTCTTCTGTTTGGCTCTGTGATACAACTCATAGCCTGTGCAAGGTTTGTTTTTTTACCCAAAATATGAAATGGATGAGGTATATATCAACGCAAAAAATTGTCTTTTTTATAAATAATTCTTTTACGTGGAATAAGTTCTGATTGATGATTATATATGCACGCAACTGGAGAAGATTTTTTTGTTGAACCTATGGCTTCATGGTTTCTTCTCAGGGTTTCACCATCTCACGTACGTTTTCACCATCGATTTAGGTTTCTGTGTGCACAAACTTCGTCACAGGTTTCATTGTTTCTGTTTGTGTTTAATCGATTTGGGTTTCTTGTTTCTTTCTCACATCAATTTCCTGTTACACGTACTCATGGGGGTACAAAGGTAAGTCATTATTCAAACTTGGATTTGTTGTGTATAATGCAGGATCTAAGAGCAATGACTGATGCTGCTGGCAGTTGTCCAGTTATTCTTATCAATCCTAGGCTCAAGGTTGGTCCCTTAAGTCTCACTTATATTATAATTATATCTTCTATCTTGATTAGGGGTCATCTAAGTTAAACCAAAATTGTTTTTAATGATATATCTTGTTTACGAAACTGTACTAACGTTTGTCTAAAACTTTTTATGATCAGGATTTACCAGCTTCAAGTGGTATTATGCAAGTAAGTTCAGAGAGCCTATGAGCTTTTTATTGCACATTAGTCCAATCATTATGGCAAATTTCTAAGTTGGTGTTTCATTGATTAGACGATGGGTCGAGATAAAAGACTGGAGTATGCTGCTTCTTTCGAAATGTGCTACCAGTTCCAGCTTCTCTATTATGCAGGAACACAATATCCAATTATGGCTGCATTAAGGTATTTCACATTTATTTGGAGTTAAAATGACATAAAATGAAAATGCCTACTTTATTGACACAATGTATTTTTCAAAATGAAAATGGCTAAACTGACTTGATATTTGCAGGATGGCATATCCATATCGATCTATCGCTCTTACACGCATCTGGAATTCGACATCTCACACACTGGACTATCGTAAGTTACTCTTCTTGATTGTTCTTATATATGAATGATCTTTCTATATATCAAGAAACAAATAAAAAATAATTGTTTTTGTCCAACTTTTAGATCGTAAGTTACTCTTCTGATCGCTCTTGCACGCATCTTGTATTTTGATTCTTAAAGGAGTTTGCCCCAATAACAGATGTTCATTAGGTATATTTGTTTGGTTCATAATGAAGAACACATCAAACATATCTTATCGAAAACTACAGGTTTCTTTCTACATTCATTGTTTGCTCTTGATTAACGAAAATGTGAAAATCCTATAAAATGTTGAATATATTTTTTTCTTTTGGTTTTTACTTTCTTTTCAATTACGCACACAGAAATACAAACTTGTATCCACCTTCAAGTCTTTTTGTAGAATATGTTTGATTCATTGTAATATGTTTGTGTCTCCATCTTCATGTTAGAGAGCCTAACATGTCGAGCATTTAGAACTTACAATCAGTTATTGTGCACCCCCACTGTTTGTTTTTATGCAGGACTAAACCCAGTAATGATTACACTTCCCTACAAGCCTGCATCCACTCCATTTCCTTCCATTTTGGAATTTAGAACTTGCAGATCAAATGCTGAAACATATTTATGCAGCAAGCACCCAAGTGGTTAAAGCGAAGATTTAAAAAGATGAGGCTAATGTAGCATCAACTTGATCAAACATGGCCTTGCAAGACATTTCAAACGCAGGAACAGGAGCTGTTCCTGCCTATCTTCTTGATCATGAGACTACAACACGTGCAAAGGTTTGTTGCTTTCAATGGTTGAGTTGTTAAGCTACAGGAGTACGTGTTGCCATATATATTTCGAACATTCATATTCCGTATGAAGGTTCTTAGCAACATAGTAAAACAAAAAAGGAAGGAGAGCTGGGAAGTAGGATGTGCCCTTACCTAAGGTAAGAAAACAAATTCATGTTCCTATATTTGGCTATTCGTGTACATGATTATTTGTAAATTAGCACTCATCTCTTCATGTTCCTATATTTCCTGATCTAGTCATTGTTTACATTTGGTATTTGAGTTATTTTTGGTGTACAGATTTGGGCTTGATAGTCATATACTGATGTTGAGCATTGGCTCTGTTCACACCTTTCCGTATCCATCTCGCGAACTGTTGCTACCTACTTGTTTATTGTTGGATTTTATACGATATTTTTCCCTCAAAGCATTATTGATGACTATTGATGCAGACTTTCACAACCTGTCCATGTCCATTGCTGCTTTATTTAGCTTATATCTCACCTCAGTGTGTATATCGAGATTGGTTTATTGAGTTCACAAGAACAAAAAACTGTCACCAATATAACATAAATCATAATATGGCTCCCATCAGCAGCCACCCCACCATGGGTACAATTAACATACCACCTTTTTGATGGCTTATTTGATACATTTTTCAAACTTGGATGACCTCTTTATATAGTATCCATATTTATTTAAAAATGTGGTCTTTCAGTATGTGTGTGTAGTTTATATAAATATAATAACAAGTTTTCTACTTGGCCAAGAAAGAATATATGTTGTAGTAAACATATAATAAATATATACATACATACATACATACATACATACATACATACATACAAATTGAAGAGTATTGTGTGTTGTGTACATGTGTTATATGGAATTCTGTAACGGTGGCAGAGATATATAGGTAGCAAAAAATGACAGGGGTTGTATAATGCTTGCTTGTGTGGTGTTGTTATTCTCGTACCAGACTTCTCTTCTTTCTCATTCCTTGCCAAGACGATTTCAGCAGGTATTTTCTTCTGCTCTACCGATTGATTTCAAATTTGAAATTTGAAATAGGACCACTCTCATCATATAACATGTCTGCACATTGGAGTTTTATAGAAATCCGATTTCATATTGTTTGCTTCTTTTTGTTTGATGTGCTTACTTTTTTCTTCTACTTTTTATATTTTGTTTGATTTATTAATCGTTTAGTCAATCCACAAGTTTGATACTCGTGTTTGCTCAAATGGACTATTCAACGCGTCGTTTGCTCCTCTTTTTTGCAGGTTCCACGTACAATGAGCAATTACAAATTAAAACTTTGGGATATCTAGGCTCTCAAGGAACGTCAGCTGGAAAGATTGATGTTTCAACTTCAACCTGTATAAATCTGCATTTGTTACCATACTTGGTAATCGGTATGTGTTACTGTTGTCATCGGTATTCTCACTTACATGTATACAACTTCAACTTGTAAAAATCTGCATTTGATCTAAACACATGTGTTTGGCTGTTGTAATCCGTATTCTCGCTTACATGTATTCAAGATTTACACCCCGCCGCATTGCGCGGGTACACAACTAGTATATATATATATATATATATATATTCCAGTTTGAAACGTTTTAAAGTAAAAACCCACCTGTTTGCTTATCAAAAACCCTCCCAAGCTTTTCTCCAAGCTATCCGATCTTTTACCCAAAATTCCCAGAATCTGAAACAATTTACATACAAATATCTCTTCACCAAAAGAATTCATAAGACTTACTAACAGGCTAAGAACTCTAGACAAATCTATGTAACTCTTATCCTCAAAAATGACCAAACAGCCAATGTTTTCGGATACCAAGAACTATCCGGACAACATGAACTTTCCGGACAACAAGACCAATCCGGACAACCCAACTTCCCGGACAGCATCAATAATCCGGACGACATCCGGAAACCAAAGTAACCCGGATACCACCCGGTATCTTAATTCATTCAGAAACTATAGGAAAAGAGAACTTATCGGATAATCGACTCGTCCGGATACCATCGAAAGGAACTACCGGACACTATCAACAAGACTACCGGATACCACCAAGAGAAACTACCGGAGACATTCATATTGTGTCCGGAAACCTCTGTCGGTTTGCCTATTTTTAACCCAGAATCGACAGATTTTAATACCAGTTATGAAATCGGTGATTCTACTCCGATAGGAACTATCTACTAGCAATTACAAACATAAATTGTAAAGGAAACATACTTCAATAGCACTTTCAAGCAAACCAAGTGAATCCCTAGCCTTATTTCTTCTTCTTCTTCTTCTTCTTATTTTCTTCCCAAAACACACACACACACACACACTCACTGATTTCTAATTCTGAAAATATATGGATACTCAAGGTGATAATATCAAAACTAATTTTACAATTAAGGCTTGAACTATCCACTAATGACCAAAACACCCCTAAACTTATAAATTACCCAAACTTACCCTAAACATCAAATTTTAATGTTAACTAACTTTAACGAAAAGGAAATTTAACTAACGAACTTACCCGGGGTATTACATCATCTCCCCCTTAAAAGAATTCCGTCCCGGAATTCCGTTAAACGAAAAGGTATGAATACTTATCACTACTACTTGGAACTCAATCACAGCCATAGAAACTAACTGAATAAACACCCCACACCCATCTATATCTCTAACACAGATAAGCAACAAAAGAACAGAAATATCAATGATCATTTTGCACCGAAGTCAGATAACACCTTAGCACGTATAGGGTTTGTTAGAAATGTACCTGTAACCTCATCCGGAATTTCCTCTGCTTCTTGTGCTGTCATTTGGATGGCTCGACCCTTTGCTTTCGGTACTTCAGGCCTTTGTATCCCTCCTGGCCTAACGCCCGTTGGTCTCACCGTCATACTACCCTGCTGTGCTTTCCATTGTGGACAATCTGACTGAATATGATCAGGGGAGTTGCAGGAGAAACAAAATCGAGTTACCCAACAATCTTTAGCAATGTGACCAGTCTTCCCACACTTGTAACAACTTCGGGACTCCACATAACAGTTTCCTTGATGAACACGATTGCATCTTGAACATGGTCTTTCAACTGGTCTGAAAAGTGAATGACTATCAAACCTCGGGGATTCGTACTCCTCCAAATCGTACGTTGTTTCTTCCAATTTTCTTTTCCCAAAACTTCTATCACCAGCATCCCTCCCTTTATCTCTTTCTACATTTTCCGCGACATCTACTACGGCTGAGAAAGTATCGGTTCCCTTAGCAATCACTAAACCTCTGATTTCCGAATTTAACCCAAAGATAAACCTTTCCATTTTTGAGTGCTTCAGTAGCCACATAGTATTCTGCAAAATGGGACTTCTCTAGAAAGCGCACAGTGTAATCCCGAACCGATAGCTTACCCTGTTGCAAATTCATGAATTCTTCTTCCAACTGTCTTACGGCAGCTTGAGGACAGAATTGCCTTTTAAAAACACTAGCAAATTCTTCGCAGGAGAAAGTAGAATACACGTCCGGTCCCCTTGAAGTAATAAGAGCTTCCCACCAGTACAGCGCATCGGCCTTTAACATCGCGGTCCCATATAGTACTCTATCTTCATCGTCACATTTGCTAGTCTTAAAGATGGCTTCTATTTCCTTCAGCCACCTCATCGCCTTCACTGGATCTCTTTCCCCTGAGTAGGTTGGAGGTTTGTAGCTTAAGAACATCTTGTAATCACACTTCCTTGGCACCGGTATTACAGTAGGTGTAATGGGCATCTCGTCTTCCAAACCAGGATCTGGTATTTCAGTTTCATTATAACGAGTTCGGTCGAACATGGCTTGTATATTTTCTTGCAGTCTTCCCATTTCCACAGTCATATCGTCCCTTGTAACAAATTCCTTACCTCGCGGCTGAACTCTACCTCCTGTTTTGCCCCTACCTCGTTCTCCCCCTCTTCCCCTTGTTCCGACTGTTGGATTCGTTCTATTAGGATTTCCTCCTCCTTCTCTATTCGTATTTCGAGTACCACTTGCCATTATGTAGATTCAGACAAGATTAATATACACATAAGCACATACCCCATATATTAAGGTATTTCGGTTCAAACATGTACTTGTAAGTTCACAATTACACTGGCCAAATGTAATTTGAAATTACCTTACATGATGTTCCTTCTACCTTTTTATATTTAACATCCCAAGGTTCTAATATATCAAGGACATCCTACTTCACATGCAGTTTAAGTCTAGGTATAGATCCGAATACCTAAATCCCTTAAACTAGGGCTCTGATACCATCTGTAACGACCCATTTTCCCAAACATACAACAAATAACATATATTGCATAACTTCGTTACATTCATAACAAAAGATACATAATAATTCACGTACGGTCCCATAGTCTCAAAATTTATACAATACAAAACATAATTATTTCCTAATCTTCGTCAGCTATCAACCGCATCTACACTTTGTCCTTCCCTTAGCTATTAAAAGTTCCTCGACCTGGAATACATATTTTTGAAAACAAAATGAGGGTTAGACCAAACGGTCTAGTGAGATAATCCCTGTCAGTTTAGTAAACCTTTTGTAAAACACAAATATACAACAAGTAATTAAATACCAAGCAAGACTCGTGCACCGTGTACCTCTCCTCATTTTCCTGGCCATATTAGTTGGTTGCGAGCCAACTAATCAGTTACTCCGCTGTACTAAAATTACAGCCAACACCGCTGTCCCTCCGTACAGCCAAAACTCCACCGGTCCTAAGCCCGATCAACGTGGTCTCGTGTAATGTAATGCTCATATAAATAAATATACATCATATTTTCATTTATAAACACGTCATCACATTACTACCACATATTCATCTCATATATATATATATATATATATATATATATATATATATATATATATATTCCAGTTTGAAAACGTTTTAAAGTAAAAACTCACCTGATTGCTTATCAAAAACCCTCCCAAGCTTTTCTCCGAGCTATCCGATCTTTTACCCAAAATTCCCAGAATCTGAAACAATTTACATACAAATATCTCTTCACCAAAAGAACTCATAAGACTTACTAATAGGCTAAGAACTCTAGACAAATATATCTAACTCTTATCCTAAAAAATGACCAAACAACCAATGTTTCCGGATACCAAGAACTATCCGGACAACATGAACTTTCCGGACAACAAGAGAAATCCGGACAACCCAACTTCCCGGACAGCATCAATAATCCGGACGACATTCGGAAACCAAAGTAACCCGGATACCACTCGGTATCTTGATTCATCCGAAAACTATAGGAAAAGAGAACTTACCGGATAATCGACTCGTCCGGATACCATCGAAAGGTACTACCGGACACTATCAACAAGACTACCAGACACCACCAAGAGAAACTACCAGACACATTCAAATTGTGTCCGAAAACCTCTGTCGATTTGCCTATTTTTAACCTAGAATCGACTGATTTTAATACCAGTTATGAAATCGGTGATTCTACTCCGATAGGAACTATCTACTAGCAATTACAAACATAAATTGTAAAGGAAACATACCTCAATAGCACTTTCAAGCAAATCAAGTGAATCCCTAGCCTTATTTCTTCTTCTTCTTCTTTTCTTCCCAAAACACACACACACACACACACTCACTGATTTCTAATTCTGAAAATATATGGATACTCAAGGTGATAATATCAAAACTAATTTTACAATTAAGGCTTGAACTATCCACTAATGACCAAAACAACCCTAAACTTATAAATTACCCACTAAACATCAAATTTTAAAGTTAACTAATTTTAACGAAAAGAAAATTTAACTAACGAACTTACCCGGGGTATTACATTAGACTTTGATGGAGACACATTAACATTGTGTGAGAAATCACTCTCTCGGTGTATGCAAACGGAGTCAATAAGCAAATCAAGTTCAACGTCATTGATTATTTTTTGGGCTACAAAGTCATCTTCCGACGACCATGGATCCACAATATGAAAGTTTTTCCTTCAACACACCACAAGACGATCAAATTTCCATCACTTTGGGGTGTCCAAGAAATAAAAAAAAGCAAAAGATAGTACGAGATTGTAACAAAACGACGATGAAACCATGCAAGCATAATATCTAGCAATTAAAGGACTAGAGAAACTCTAAAAACGTCGAAGACTTCTAGTTACAAGAAGTCGTTCTCAATCAGAGTAGGCCTCATCAAACTGTGTTCATGGGAGCATCGTTAGATTCAAATATCATAAAATAACTAATCCAGTTGTTGATAATTAATGTTGATTGTTATGATTCGACACACAAAGTTATTGTCGGCATTAACCCCGACATTATTTCACATAAATTAAATATCGACCAAATATTCAAACGTGTCAAGCAAACGCGTCGCAAGTTCGCCCCTAAAAAGAAATATATTTATCAATGACGAACTTGATAATCTTTTGAAAACATGTAAGAATAGAGATAAAATACCTCAAATAGTTAGCCAACGTCGTTGTTGTCGAAAAGAAAACGGAAAATAGCGAATACGCAAACACTTTACAGAATTTAACAAAGCTTGTCCAAAAGGCCCATTTCCTTTAATTACTTCACATTGTTACAATGGTAAATGTGACCACTAGACACGAACTTTTGACATTCATGGACACCTATTCAGCATACACTCAAATCTTGGCACATCATGAAGATTAAGAAAAAATGGTGTTCATGGCCAATAAAAGCATATATTGTTATAAGGTAATGTCATTTGGTTTGAAGAATGCAGGTCAACATATCAACGATTGGTTAATCACATGATCAAACAATATATTGGCGACACGCTGGAAGTATATATCAATGTATGGTGGTTAAATCTAAAAAAGCGATAGAGCATATCGACCATATTAAACACTTGTTCGACATCCTTAGCGCATATCAAGTATAATTAAATCCCCCGAAATACTCCTTCGGAGTGTATGCAACAAAATTTGTAGGACATATGGTCACATATCATGGAATCGAGGTAAATCCTTACCAGATCAAAGAAATCGTCAATATTCAATCGCCTAGGAATTGTAAGGAGGTACAACGTCTTACATGACTTGTCACAGTTTTGAACAGGTTTATTTTTAGATCCTGTGATAAGTATCAACTATTTTACCATGTCCTAATCGTGTTTGGAAAAGTTTCAGATCCAGAATCGAAGTTCAAAGCATCAATTTAAAAAATCGGTTCTTGAGTTTTTGGTGTTGTTCTAAAATATTTTTGGTGATTCTTGAAAAATAGATATTTTTTGGTACTAATCGAATTGGGTAAGTGTGTTTGGTGTTCCTATATTGTTTATCGATTTCCAGGAAGCATTAAATTAATTGCGTTGAGTTCCAGATCCGAAAAATCGTTTAATCGGCTCTTCCGGTAAGTTTTCGTGGTTTCCGGATAACTCACTTCTCCGAATAATTTTTTTTCAGGATAACTCACTTTTACGGACATAATTTATTTTCCGGATAACAATTTTCCGGATAAGCCAAGTTACTGGATAACCTTATTTCTCGGATAAATTGTTTTTCCCGGACAAATTGTTTTCCGGATGACTCACTCCCGAATAATCTTCCTAGATAACTTTTCCGGATGAAATCTCCTATTCCCGTACACCTCATTTCCGGCACAAGTCACACCTCTCAAATCCATAGCCAACAATTGTTGACCAATCCACTTATTGGTTGACTTTCTAAGATATTTCATATCCTCTACAAGTTTTTTTTTGCATAAGTCGCTGCTGTGATGCTTAATTGATCCATCGATGCTATACATACATATATTCACATCACAAGCATCAAAGTAGTAAGCATCTGATTTATTTGTTAACCATCGCTGCTGTAGTGAGCTTTCTGCATGCTTAATTTTTTTTCTTCTACATATATCATTTTTGCTTTGGTTCTCCTTCATGTTGCATTTACATACGCCAAGTTCATGCTTTCTATATATTTAAAGTTTTATTCAAACATATGGATTAACTTGAGTTTTGCAATTGATTGGTTTGATAAATCGCACGCATCATTTTTATGTTGATTATCTTATTTATCAAGTTTCATCGAAGGCACCATTTTGAGCAAGTTATCGCACAAAGAGGTTTATCGAACATCTTCGTTTTTTGAGACTAATCGCGACGGTTTGCATGAAATTGCATGGTTTTGTAGTTTGAGTTTTAGTGACAATTTTGAGATTATTTACGACGATTTGAGCTTATTCACGACGATTATCATTTTATGTGATTTTTTTGTCATTGATCTAACCGTTTGTATTTATCGTGCAAGTATTATTCTCAAGTGTCGGGTTTTTGTTTGTCCGAATTCGATAATCAGAATTTAATTTTTGGAAACGAATTTATTTTTTGATTTGTTTTCAAATTTAATTTTGATTTTCTTCCGCATTTTTTGATTCTTCAAAACAACACCGATTAACGATCATAATTTTCAGGTAACAGTATGTCAAAACCAAAGATGCTTACTGATCCAGATGCAATCCGCTATGCAAGTCTGTATACTCAATACTTCCATGAAAACGCTACTCTGAAGAAAGAGCTAGAGGATATGAAGATAGACGAAGATATGAAGATAGAAGCTGTTATGAAGAGAAGTTATCCAACAAGTGCTGAAGCGTCTGAAAATTTATCTGTACTTGAACGAGGAGTTGCAGATTTCGAAGCCAAAGAAGAGAAGTTTTGATCCCTATAAGAGAAAGAAAAGGCAGCTGAGAGTGAAAATCTTTAGTTAAAGAAAAAGATATTTGTTCTTGAAAAACAGATTCCAATTTTTGAAAAAGAAAAAGTTCATTTTTAAATGAGAAGAAAAATTTTGAGATCAAAATTCTTGATCTTTCCAAAACGATTTTCGAGGAAAGAAAAGAACTTGAGCTTAAAAATGCTAAACTTTCAAAACAAATATCTGACTTTGAAAAAGTTTTGATCATTGACCGAGATAATTTTGATAATCAAAGAAAATCTTTTGAAAGTGAAAAGAAAGAGTTAGAAAAGAAAAACGTTGTTGTTTTCAAAAAAAATATCTGATAAACGCAACTCTATTGAAAAGGATTTTGAGTGTGGAAGGACCATTTTTGAAACAGAAATTCTGAAGCTTACACATAAATTATCCAGATTAGCAACCGAGATTTTGAAGTATCAAATTACAAATGAAATTTGATTTAATTCTCGAAGAACGAGATACTTTATCCGTTAAAGTCAAGAAACTTGAAGAAGGCAAGTTCAAAAGTGTTCAGCCTTCCTATGCTTCAAGTTCAATTTCTACAAATAGTTCTTCAAAGAATTTTGTCAAATCAAATGAGTTGTCAAAAGATCAGTTTCGACCTTCCAATCTTTCCAATAGTTCTCGTGTTGATAATAAAGATAATGATCTGTTTCGAAAAGTCAAAATGGTTTGGAAAAGGAAATCAACTACAGAAGACGGTGATGGAAACACGTCTTATTCTGTAGTTGATACAAAGTCGTTTATTACCGAGAATGATTCACCTACTCATGTTTATTCTACAGCGAAGCTAATCAGTCTGAGCCGAGCAAAGATCTGTTGTACTAATTGTGGGAAGAATGTCTTTGTGAATCCAAGGTACGCAAATAGTTGGTATGGTACTTATAGTATCCCCGATCCTCATTTTAAAGTTAAGACATCCAACTGTCAAGGATCCATCAAATGATGGATACCAAAATCCTTCTAATCTATTTTGCAGGAATGTCATGTGTGATAGGCGGGTTTACACCCCCCTAAATCTAACCGCAAGTGTACGGTGTCGAAATCAAGTAATAGTACAAAAGTACGAGTATCGAACACAAGGAACTAGGAACTAAGTATCACAATGACTATAAGATCTATTAACTGAACGGTCGAATTTGGATGATGGTTTGAAAATCGTTTAAAAACTAAATAGAACTAAAATAAAACTAGAATCGCTTAACGGAAGGTTTTTGGAAAGACTCTTGATAAAGAAAAGGTTGAGGGTTGGACTTCCTATGGAAATACTACTGATGAACGAATACCCGAACAATGATTATTACCGATTATTTCTATGAACCCTAGTTTGTAAAAGTCATTGTTATTCTGTCTCAAGCAATAACAGGTTTTATTTCAAGACCCGTAGGTTTTATCTCTCGATCTACATTTAGGGGTTGAAATACATTAGGTTAAACTATTCCGAGCAGAAAGTGATTCGGCTATCTCTCCCCGAATCTCCTTTCCGGCACTTGATTACTTGATCTAGCTTTTAATCAATTTTCTCAAACTTAATAAAAAAACCATGCAAGTCAATTGAAGGTGATCAAGCTACAATTGATAATGAAAACTGAATTCAAATGCTTTCATAGATCAAATCAGGTAAAAAGAATCCTTCGGTTACATGTCATCCATTATAAATCCGTAGTTATTCCAACCCCCAACATGTAAAGATTAGTTCATGTTGGGGTGGATAAAAACACTAGAAAAAGGGTATAAAACGATGTGTGAAATCATAGTAAACATAAACGTGAAGAATGTACGATGAAATCCTATCTCTCTTGGCTCTGATCCACTTCGCGTGGTGAACTGTCCTTAATCAATCCTCTATCGTGGCTCCAAAGTACTTCAAACTGCTCTGAAAATCGCCCCCTGCCTACCGTCGCACGTGTCGAGATAATGACCTAATTCCGGAAAACATCAACTATAGGAACCAAACAGGGACTTGCGCGGTTTGTCCCGCGGCTTCAAACCGCGTGGAAAGCCGCGCGCTTTCTGGAGACTTCCGGGTCAGGTCTGGTTCATGGTTCGGGCACGGATCTTGGGCTTGGATCTCGGGCTTCCGTTGGGCTTCGTTTTGGACTCTCTTTTGGCTCTTTTCCGCTTCTTTTTCTCGATGTTCATCTTCTTTCGGATAACCTGCACATTTCACTAGATAAACCATAAAATCCCGCCTTTTTGCTTCAACACAAGCCAATCTCATTGGTTTATGGACTGAAAATAACGCCAAAAATTGGCGTTATCAACAACCCTAAACCGAGCGTTGCTTGTCCTCAAGCAAATTAGCGATAAAATAGAATAAAAGCATGTATCAGTGAAATAATAACAACACAACTCTCAATCGGTACTACGTAATGCACTGGTGATTTCCCATACTCGTTAACGATTATCTCAACCTCGCCTCATCCTTATTCTATTTGATCTAAGGCCTTCCATTGTGAGTTGAACTCGTGACTGCTCCGATTACATTAAGGTCGTACTAGGTCCAAACAGACTAGGGAAAACATTTCGCCTCGACCCTACCTCACGGGATACTCTCATTTCACACGAACCTAGACTGTCGCACATGTTGTCATGTCTAAGGAAGTTATGAACAAGAATACTCAATAATTACATGACAACTCTAATGAAAGACGTACAAATGTCCCAAAAGGTTGATCTCAGAAGGGAATCAAGTAGCAAGACAGGGACTATCGGTAAAGGTGGTCGTACACCCTAATCACATTTTCCAAAAGATCATCCAGGTCTTTACAAGGGTTGTAACGGGGCTAGGGTTATGGCTAAGAAATGAAAGGTAAGCGGATCAAAAATCCTTGGCGTGTTAATCATTAGCAGTTCTGAACTTTCTTCACATTCTATCACTTGGCCCTCTTTGTCACTACCGGAGTCGCTTTGACTCTCTTATTTAGCTACTGCAAATACTATCTAACTAACTGTATTTATTTATTAATTTTTTTATGGGGCATCATTGGCCCTCTTTCTTTGATTGGGGCGACATTGGCCCTCTTTTCTATCTTTTGGGTTAAAATGCACCCACTTTATTCTCGTGACTGGCCCGTACTTTTTCTTTTCTGCTCTATCTTTTGCTGTTCATTACTGCTTCTGATTGACCCACTTTCGGATTAGGGTTGCCTAAGGCTTTTGGTTCGGGTTTAATGGTGGGTTTGAAATGATTAGGGTGAGTGTTTGGCTGCAAAATGGGTTATGGATACACACAAAAGGGGTCAAAAGGGACGATAGATAAACATGGGTTAAAAAATACACACAATGCCTGGAATCATCTCTTAAGGTCCACACGATATGGTCTACTATACCCTTACCCAATATCCCGATGGCTGTATTTGCTACTCAATGCAATATTATAGCGAGATCACTCTATAATCACGACAAGGAATTCGAAAAAAAGTGTATATGAATTTCATGTTTAAATCCCTCGAATATGAAAAACGTCTTTTAGGCTCAAATATCACTATTGGGTGGTCTCCACTAATGTCCCTAGTCATGTCGTTTCCCGGTCCTTCCCTAATGGCCACGTACTATCTCAAGATTCTCTCCACAATGGTGGGTCTCAATCATCCAAAACAAAAATTTAGCTAAACTGATCTAACCATTCATAAGTGTGGGACATCAGCGTGCATAACGGGGGCCCGATTGGCAACCCCAAACCTTACCCACACATTGTCCCCAATGTGCAAGTAAGTGGTACAAAGTGTGATAGTATTGTTGTGCATTATTACAGTCATCCAACAGAAACAAATAAGACAGTACAGTACATCATCAAGACAAATAAAAAACAAGAGAGCATGAAAACAAACCCAACTACCGGTGTGAGGATGATGATGCACCCCCATCTCGCCGGCCTCTCACTCTCCTCCGGCCTTCGGGCTGCGCTGGAGGTGCCTGTGGTGCTGGTGGAGCTGGTGGTGGTGGAAAGCCAGCTTGGGTGAGACGCGCGTCAAAGCCATCCAAGCATGAGGTCATGTTTTGGAACCCATGATCCATCCGCTCATCCGATCTCCTCATCCCGATCGTCATCTGATCCATAAATCGGCGCAAATAAGGAGGTGTGTCGCCGCCGTGCACGGCTGCCTCCACTGGTGGTGCCTTCGGGTCGAAGTCGGGATCACTGTCCGAGGCACTCTAGGACGAAATATGGACCGGTTCGGCAAGACGCCGCCTTTGGTAATCGGGATCCGCTCGCCTTCTCTCCTCAAGCTTTGTCGCCGCCGTGATTTGGTGCGAATATTGCGTGTTCCGGAAGTCCCCTTTGGATGCGGTAAGGTGTCCTATCGGGACACCGACTTCCCTACAAAAATGAGTTATCAAGCAAGGGAACGGTAAGATACCGTCGAGTGTCATACATGCGTCCAAAATCTCCATCCATATGATGTACCCGATATCCATCGGGAGGTTGTTGTGTAGGGAGTATAGGACTTCCGCCACTTGGCTGTCGGCGGTGGTGTTGTGAGAAGAAGGCTTTAAGGAGGCCTTGACGAACAGCATGAGGAAGACAATATCATAGTGTATCTCGCTTTTCAGGATGTGTTGATCTCTTTTCAGGTAAGGTGTCCTATCGGGACACCGACTTCCCTACAAAAAATGAGTTATCAAGCAAGGGAATGGTAAGATACCGTCGAGTGTCATACATGCGTCCAAAATCTCCATCCATATGATGTGCCCGATATCCATCGGGAGGTTGTTGTGTAGGGAGTATAGGTATTCCGCCACTTGGCTGTCGGCGGTGGTGTTGTGAGAAGAAGGCTTTAAGGAGGCCTTGACGAACAGCATGAGGAAGACAATATCATAGTGCATCTCGATTTTCAGGATGTGTTGATCTCTTTTGTTCCACCCCGTGCCTCCATCTCGTCGTAGAGATGCGGCGATGGTCGAACTTAATTGCTCCCGGAATGCCGGGTGAGGCGATAGGCCGTAGGTGGCGCTCAATTCGGGCTGACGGGGGGCGTGGAAGTATGCATCTATGTCGTCCGGAGAGATCTGGACTTCCCTGTCACCCATCTTTACCACACAGCGATCGTGGTACGTACACAGCTGGGATCATACAGACAAAAAAATCTCTAACCGTTACAATGCAATACATGGGAGGGGTTCGGATGAATCCCTCCCAAGACTGTTGCCGTATGATCTCCGGCACCCTGGAGCCGGCCGGTAAGTCCGCAATCTTGACGCCTCTCTCTCTGAAAGGATTGTATACGTTCACCCTCATTTGCTCGTGCCGCTCGTACTTATCGGGGTTTTCGTGATCGAACATCTGCCTCCGGTTGTTTGGATGAATCTGCTCGTATTCTGGAAAGGAGAGGTAGGTGCTTGGATGGGTCCTCAAATCTGCACAATAAAAGAATAAACTCAAATGAGTTATCTCGCTCATAGCCACCCCAAACCTCGGTAAAACCTAGGTTTGCAAAGGGTTAAATGTGAGTGTGTGAGTGTTGAAATGAGAGGCACCCCAAACCTAAGTGAAACTTAGGTTTGTTGTATCTCATTTTCCTTACGTGTACGTACAGCTAAAACTCACAAATCCCATGCATGCAGATTACCAATAAAATACGGTGTAGCTCATGCATCTTGACTAAAAATCACCACATATTTCCCTAGTGCATACATCTAAAATCCCTCAACAGTTTGTACCGTTGGACAATAAATCGAACCCCAAACCTAAGTGAAACTTAGGTTTAGCTATGCTTGCACTAAAAGACAAAACCCACAAAATTAACGTAGGGACTTCATGTTGCCAAGAAATCCCTTACGTAACATTTATGCACACAAATGGAAGTATTCCACAAAACCACAGATCCTACACACCAACATTTTCCCCATTTTGCTGCCCAAAACGTTCCCCATCACATATATTAAGCACATAGATCCTCACAAAACAAATACATACCCAGTTGCATACAAGTTCAAAATCTTTAAGTCAAAATCCTAGCATACAACAGGCATGTGTTCACAAGCTAAGCATAGAACATCATAAAAGCAACCATTTGTGAGAAATCAGAATAATGGGGAGATAGACATGAATAATATGGAAGATCACAGAAAATGACGAAGAAAGGAAACATACTTACACCACATCATCACAAATGAAGACCAAAAAGAAATCAGATTGCGAGTACATACCTTGGTCTTGCAGAAATGGAGAGCACAAATTACTGATAAATGGTGATGATCTCTTGAAAATCGATGGAGTAAGAGAGAGTTTGAGAGAAATCGTGAGGAGAGAGAGAGAAGAGTGCAGGGAATAATGAAGAAGGAAGAAGAAGAAAGGGATTGAAAAGACTAAAAGCAAAAGAAAACTGCACAAAAACGACAAAGACCAAACCCTAGCCGGCCAGGAGCACACACGGTTTAGCCCGCGGTATGTAAACCGTGGGGAATCCCGTGTAAGTCACTGTTCGAAATTCTTCCAGAGACACCCGCGGTTTGTTACGCGGTTTGGAAGCCGCAGTATATGTCGCGTAAGTGCCTGTTTCAGAAAACACTCAGACACTCTTGCGGCTTGGCGCGCGACCTGAAGCCGCGGGGTATACCGCGTATGTCCTTGTTCCATTTATTTTTAACTTTTTCAATTTTTTTGTTTTGTTTTTTTTGTAAATCAAAACACTTAAAAACATAAATTGAAAAGAAAAAAACCTCGGTGGGTTGCCTCCCACCCAGCGCCTTGGTTTCGGTCGTGGCTCGACCTTCCATCTCATTACTCCTTCGGATCGTCTAGGTACACACATGATGTGGTCTCAACCTCATCGCCAGGTACGGCTTTACCCTTTGGCCGTTTACTTTGAACTTCTGTCCATCCTTGCCCTCTAGCTCCACTGTTCCGTATGGGTACACTTCGGTCACCGTGAACGATCCCGACCACTTCAGTTTACCTGGAAACAACCTCAAACGTTAGTTAAATAGAAGGACTTTCATTCATGGAACAATTACCTTTTCTCGAATCCGGCGATCGTGGAACTTCTTCGTCTGTTCCTTATAGATTAAGGCGTTTTCAAATGCGTCCATCGGATTTCCTCTAATTCACACAGTTGCAGTGGTCTCCTCTTTCCGGCTGCATCCAACTCCATGTTCAACTTCTTTATTGCCCAGAACGCTCGACACTCGAGTTCCACTGGTAGATGGCATGACTTCCCAAACACTAACCGATAGGGAGTCGTACCAAGAGGGGTTTTATACGCTGTCCGGTACGCCCACAATGCGTCATCCAACTTCAATGACCAATCCTTCCGAGATGAATTCACCGTCTTCTCCAATATCTGTTTCAGCTCTCTATTGGAAACCTCCGCTAGGACGTTGGCCTGTGGGTGATATGGTGTCGTGACTTTGTGCTTCACCGAGTACTTCTTTAAACCCGCTTCCAGATACCGATTACAAAAGTGACTCCCACCATCGCTGATCAGTGCTCTCGGAACTCCAAACCTCGCAAAGATATTCTTTCGTAGGAAATTAATCACTACTTTAGAATCGTTTGTAGGAGTCGCGATCGCTTCCACCCACTTAGACACGTAATCTACCGCTACTAAGATGTACTCATTCCGGTACGAGTTCGGGAACGGTCCCATAAAATCTATGCCGTACACGTCGAAGAGTTCGACTTCCATGAAGACTTGCATAGGCATCTCATCCCTCTTGGTTATGTTCCCCGTTCTTTGGCACCGATCACACTTCAAGATGAATTCGCGAGTTTCTTTGAACATAGACGGCCAAAAGAAACCCGACTGAAGAATCTTTGCCACTGTTCTATCGGTGCTAAAGTGGCCCCCACATTCTAAGCTATGACAGTGGTTTAGAATGTCGGCCTTATCTTCCTCCGGGATACATCTCCGGATCATTCCATCGGCACACATCTTGTAGAGATAAGGCTCATCCCAATAATACCTCTTGGCCTCAAAGAGAAACCTCTTCTTTTGGTGGGAGTTCATCTGATAAGGCATTACTCCTCCCACCAAATAGTTCACCAAGTCCGCGAACCAGGGATCAGAATGACTAACCTTGAAGAGCTGCTCATCTGGAAACGAATCGTTGATGATGGTCTTATCCTTCCTTTGCTCCTCACCTCCCTCAAGTCTCGAGAGGTGATCCGCCACCGTGTTCTCGGAACCCTTCTTATCCAGAATTTCCAAGTCAAACTCTTGGAGCAAAAGTACCCAACGGATGAGTCTCGGTTTAGCATCCTTCTTGGCCATTAGATGCTTTAAAGCGGAGTGGTCGGTGTAGACAATTACCTTGGCCCCCACTAGATATGACCGGAACTTCTCGCAAGCATAGACAACCGCATAGTTGATCACATGCATCCGCTTATCTTTCTTTTGACCTAATACCGCTCCAACAGCGGTGTCACTCGCATCGCACATCAAAATAAATGGCAAACTCCAATCCGGTGCCGTGAGAATTGGTGCGGATATCAACTCCTTCTTTAACCTGTCAAAAGCAGAAATACAATCATCAGTGAAATCAAATTTAGCATCTTTAACTAATAAAGAACACAAAGGTTTAGTGATTTTAGAAAAATCCTGTATAAACCGCGGGTAAAACCCGACATGCCCCAAGAAGCATCGGACTCCCTTGACGGAGTTCGGGTAAGGAAGATTCTCAATCACCGCTACTTGTGCCTTATCCACTTCAATCCCAGTCTTTGACACCTTATGACCAAGTACGATCCCTTCGGTCACCATGAAGTGACACTTCTCCCAATTCAAGACAAGACTTGTCTCTTTGCGTCTTTGTAATACGGCTTCTAGGTGTTCCAAACATGTGTCAAAAGATGGTCCAAACACCGAGAAATCATCCATGAAGATCTCTATGGTCCGCTCCACCATATCCGAGAATATTGCCATCATTCATCGTTGGAAGGTGGCCGGAGCATTGCACAAACCGAATGGCATACGGTGTAATACCCCGGGTAAGTTCGTTAGTTAAAGTCTCATTTCGTTAAAATTATTTAACTCTATAATTGAATGATTAGGGTAAGTTTAGATTATTTTATAAGTTAGAGATGTTTTGGTTATTAGTGAGTAGTACAAGGTCTAAATGGTACTTATGGTGATATTATCCTCTTAGTATTCAGATATTATCACAAAACCAGAAACCTCAGTGTGTGTGTGTGTATGTTTTGAGACTAAAAGAAGAAAGGAAGAAAAGAAGGGTTAGGGCATCATTTGGTGTACTTGGAAGGGATTTAAGGTATGTTTTCTTTATGTTTTATGTCTATAATTGCTAGTAGATGGGTTCTATCGGAGTAGAATCATAGATATCATATCTGGGGTTGATTCAGCCGATTTATGGGTTAAAATATGGTAAACCGATAGAGGTTTCCGGATAAGTTGAAGGTGTCCGGGTGGTTTTGTTGATAGTGTCCGGATAATGTTCTAAAGGTGTCCGGAAGGGGTTTTTATCCGGGTAAGTTCCTCTTTACCATAAGTTTCCGGTTAAAATGAGATACCGGATGGTGTCCGGATTGCTTTGGTGTCCGGGTGTTATCCGGATTGTTTGTGTTATCCGGAAACGTCAGGTTGTCCAGATTGGTTATGCTGTTCGGGAAGTCGTGTTGTCCGGATAGTTTGGGTTGTTCGGAAACTTTGATCTGTTTGGTCACTTTTGAGAGTTGTGATACTTTTGAGTATCCAGGAACCAGTGTTTTGTTGACTATTGGATAGGGAATGAATGAGGACTGACTATTCTGTGGACTTGACTTAAGTTCGGGTTTGGGAGAAACATTTGAGCATAAGAGTTAGATAGATGTATCTAGATTTCTTAATCCTAGTAAGTGTTATGTGTTCTATATGGTAAAAAGATACTTGCATCTAATTGTTTCAGATACTGTGAATTTGGAGTGAAAGCTGAATCTTGTGGAAAAAGACTGGAAAGAGTTTTGATAAACAAACAGGTGAGTTTTACTTTAAAATGTTTTCAAACTGGAATACATATATGTGTGGGGTGGGAATATGATAGATGGTGTGATTATATGTTTATGTTTGAAATATAATATATTGAGATATTGTATTTACATGAGCATACTCTATATGAGAATACGTTGGTCGGGCTTAGGACCGGTGGTGTTGGCTGTAATACTCGTATAACGGTGTTGGCTGTAATTGTCGTACAGCGAAGTTAATTTATTAGTTGGCTTGCAACCAACTAATATGGCCATGGAAATGAGACAGGGAAGTACACAATGCATGAGTCCTATTGGGTATTTATACTTGTGATATGTATATGGTGTTTGTGCAAATGGTTTCAAACTAACAGGGATTTTCTCACTTAGACCTCTAGGTCTAACCCTCATTTTGTTTTAAAAATATGTATTCCAGGTCGTGGATCGGGTAAGAGCAAATGAGAAGAGTACTATGTGTTTAGCTTTTGGAAGAAGGATGTTATGAAGACTAAGACGTGTTTTGCTGTTCTAATTTTATAACTAGATATCGTGTATGTAATTAGCAAAATGTTTGTAACGAAATACCTTATTCTGGATGTAAAGACTAAGGGACCTTACTTGTTATATTATGAATCTTTTGGTTATGTAACGATGTTATGAAATATATGTTATTTGTTGTATGTTTGGGAACCGGGTTGTTACAGATGGTATCAGAGCCCTAGTTTAAGGGATTTAGGTATTTGTATCTGTACATAGACTTAAACTGCATGTGAAGTAGGATGTCCCTATTATTGTAGAACCTTGGGATGATTAAGTATAAAAGGTAGAAGGAACATCATGTAAGGTAATTTCAGATTACACCTGGCCAGTGTAATTGTGATCTTACAGGTACATGTTTGAACTGGAATACCTTGTTATATGGGGTATGTGCTTATGTGTATATTAATCTTGTTTGAATCTACAGAATGGCAAGTGGTACTAGACAAACGAATCGGGAGGGAGGAGGAAATCCTAATAGAACGAATAGATAGTGGAATGGAATGTGCAGTGAGTGTGCTCTTGCAGTAATTCTTACAATTGTGTGCTCCACTACTCTCTATTTATTGCCTGATAAAGTGTAGAACAGTGTACTATCTAACCCTGGAATGACACGTGTAAAGGTGTTATTGTCCTTTTAGGGCTGACGTGGAAAGTACAAACACTAGTCTAACACTTAGAGAATTTCTACGAGTCTTCGACTTGACAGAGGTCTTGCTCACTAGAGATCATCTGCCAAAGCTCTGATGGTCTTCTGTTGTCTTGGTCTCTGACATTTGGTCTCTGATGATCTTCTGTTGTTCTTCTGCTAAGTCTTCTGCTCAATCTCTGAAGTCTTGGTCTCTGACATTTAGTCTCTGACGTTCTTCTGACTTGTGATATTTTCAATACTTTTGCATTGGAATACTTGGGGCTAACACTCCCAAGCCAAGAACAAATTTCCTTTGTAATTTATTTTGATAAATCGAACTTAAGACTGTGTTCTTAGATACTTCAAGCACAACAGGTTCTTACATTCTACTCCTTAATGCTTTTTGGAACAACACAAACTTGTTTTTTATCTTTAATCTTTGTTTTTATAGATCAAAACGCACTTTTCTTCTAAAAAGTCATCTTCCTTCATGATTTTTTAACTAAAATCTTTAAAAAGTTTAAAAAACTTTAAACTTTCTCATTCTTTTTTAATACGTTTTTCGAGAATCCTTCCTAAAAAGGAAACTGGTAAAACAATTCTTTCCACTAGTTTTGGTAAATTTCAAACTTGAACTACTTTTTTCTAGTTTCTTTCTTTAAAAAGAAACTGGTAAAACCCTATTTTCATTCTTTTGAAAATATTTCCTAATCAAGAAAGTCTTGTCCTTTTCCTTTTCTTTTTCTATTTCTCAGAAATGGCACCCGCAGTAACAATAGTGAAATCGAAAAACATGAAAGGTGAACTGAACCAAATCACCTTCATCTCAAACAACCACCTCGGTTTACTCAAATTCCCAGAGAAAAAGCCCTGCCTATACTCCTCAATCGATTATGCCCTGACAGTTGCTCCGCCAGCCCACAAGCACTTTCTTCAGCAGTTCTAGTTCACTGCTGAAAAGACTGAACAAACCCTAAAATATAAAAGGGTTGTCACCGTCATCGCCTTCCAGACTGAACATGGCGAAGGCTTGATCACTGCCAATGGGATTCGCTCAGCGCTCCAACTGCCTATCGGACCATTCGAGGAACCACCCTCTAATGATGAACTCATCATGTTCCTTGATCTGATGAAGTATACATGGGACTCCAAGCCCCGCCACCCTGATGAGCCAGACAAGAAGCTGACAAAGATCCTCAAGGCGAAGATGCCTTCTTAGCTGAACTTCCTTTTCTCCCACATCATTCCTTCTATGAGTGGGAAAACGGGATCGCCAGATCAGGCGAACAAATATCAGTTGCAGATGGGGTACTCTCTCATCACTAAGCGGAAGATTGACTATGCCCTGATGATCTTCAATGACCTCATGGTGAAGGTCGAGAAGGGGGAGAGGGAAATGAAAGTTCCCTACGTCAGGTTTGTGTCAGCGCTCCTTTACTTCTTCCTAAAGAAGGACTACCCTCAGGAAGGTGACTACCAACCTCCTCAGCTTGGAGCCCGTATCCTCGACTTTGAACCGACTGCAAACGAGGTAAGTCTTTCTACTCGCAAACAACTTCTACTCCCACATTCTTCTACTTCAGCGGCAACTACGTCAGCGACACCACCCCCTGCTACTACCCAAGCTGCCACATCCCACTCCTCACTAAAGAGGAAACAATCTGAAACCCCCGCTAGTTCTAAAAAGACCAAGCGGATTACAAACAAGAAACCCCAACCGCCACTTGTTACTACATCAGTGCCTGCCTCTTCACAGGCACGCTCGACACATTCGTGGTTCACTCCACCATTTATGCTCCCTCTACAACAACCACTTCAGCAACTACTACTGCTGAATTCACGCTAGCATCTCCCCCACTATCTTTGTGCCTCAAAGCACTGAAGAGATAGTTCAAGGCACCGCCAGTGCCATGTCCGCTCCCTTTACGACCTTCTCTTATGTTGCATCTCCTACAACTTCTTTGGTCAACACAACGACTGCACCAGCGTCTTCTCTCGCTGACAATCAGGAGTCATTTCTGCATGGCCTCATGCGCATAAATGAAATAGGACCTGATGGTCTCCCTCTCGGAAGCACTCAGAGTATGCCTTCCACGTCCTTGTCTCCAATGGAACAGGACATGCTCTATTATGGCAGGAGTAGTCTATTAGAAGACTTATCGCGACCATCAAGTATCCTACCATCCCTACCTCTTTCTTCTCAACCCATTCCCACTTTTAAGCTTATCTTTGCTAAAAAATGTTTCTTATCTTACATATCCTAATTTGGGCACAATCACTGCCTCAATCAAGGAGGTAAAAGATCAGATGGAATCCCTCCCCAAGTATCTCACCAACAACACAAACACCATGAACACTGCCGGCGAGTCCCTGAAGGGACTCTCCGCCTCCATCACCACGAAAGCTGACAACGCCCATCTCTCAGCACTATCCGATGAAGTGAAAACCTTGCAACGAGATTTCGTTCATCACTGTTCTTCACTTCAGTCGCTGAATTCCACTGTCACATCTCTCATCACTGAAGTTGGCTCACTCAAGAGTTCTGTGAGCGACCTTGGTTCGAAGGTCGACACCACCAACTCTCTTCTTGACAACATCCAAAAAAGGATGAATGAACCGGTGGTCACTCCAGCTCCCTCCTTCCCTCCTGATGATCGTCAGAAGTTGGGATTCCTAGCGGATTTCTTGCTGAAGTGTAAAGCCCGTGTCCCGGTACGAATAAATATTTTCCTTTAAATCTTTCTCGTTGCTTAAATATGTAATTGCCATTGAATTTTCTTACGGGATCATTTAAGTTGCAGAGGGTTAGCACCGTTGACCCTAAGTGTTAATTTTCTAGTAGGGGGTTTAGAGAGTGTTTGTGATTTGCTGAGGGACCAAAATTGTCAAAGGGCCAAAGTCGTGACATGGGGTCGGCCCATGCACACGACCAAGCCCTTTTTGCTTCTTTGTTGTTTTTGTTTTGTGGTTTGGGTTACGAGGGTAGCAATCGAAAGAAGAAGAAAAGTTTTATAGAGAAGAAAACCCTAGACACCCTCCCCTCTCCGCCGTGGTCTTCCCCCCCCCCCCCCCCCCCCCCCCCCCCTTGTCGGTCTTTCTTCGCCGTTGCCGGAAAACGCAGCCACCGCCGCCGCCGGCGTTATCGACTGCCGGAGAGAGAGAGGAACAGCGAGAGGGCAAGAGAGGAAGGAAGAGCCGACTTGCTTGCTGCTGCGTTCTGAACAAGAGGTAAGCATCGTCTTTTCGTTTCTTTCTTTTGCGTCGACGTCAATCAGCCGTGATCGAAACCACCACCGCCGCCGCCGACAGCCTTGGCTGCCGGCGGTGTGGCCACCGGCGTGAACCACCAGATCTAGGGGTGGGTTGTGCGTGGTCAGAGTTGCGAGGGTGGGCGAGAGTGTAGGAAAGTCGGGATAGTTTAAGGGTCCGTTTTGTCTCGTCGGATTTTCGTAAACTGCCGCCGTCGCCGCCGGCGACCACCACTGCCGGAGGTGGCAGTGGGTGGTGCGCGGTTGAGCCCAGCCTTTGTGAACTATAACCCGTGACCTCGTAGCGTAAAACCCGAATCGATTAAGCCTTGAACCGTTTTTATAAATCGTGATTTTATTAAAATTCTAAGTGTGCTGTCCAGTTTTCGCGTGATCATAACTTTCCTGTCGTAACTCCGTTTGAGCCGAAACTAGCGCCCACGGTTCAAGTTCAGGGTCGGGCACGTTTTCCGTGTTTTAGCGGAAAACTGGTTCGGTCTCTAACTGGGCGAAAAAGTGGTCGCAAGTTCGGTGATTCGTCATTTTATGTGTAAAATTCTGGAATCTGCCACTGTTTTGTGTAGACCATAACTTTCTGCTCGTAACTCGTTTTGAGGTGAAATTGGTGCCCAAAGTTCTCAAATCGAATTGGGAAGGTTTTTCGTGTTTTGCCGAAAGTCTGTTTAAGCCCGTAGCTAGGCTGTTTTGGGCTGTTTGTGCAGGCTGGACCGAAAACTGGCTGTTTTGGTAGTCGTTCGTATTTAATTCATATCAAATTGTAGAAAAATCGTTAGGAGGCGTATAATATGTCCTTGGAACCCTAACTCAGAGGACTTTCTGGTCATGAAATAATATTGGGAATTTTCTGGGTTTTAAGGGGTCGAATCAGGTCCCGAACAGACCTGTTTTATGAGAACGGAAATTGGTTTTAGTGACGGTTTAAGCGTGTGTCGTGTCATAGGGTCCGGGTCTCGTATTGACACGTTTTAACATGCGTTTAGGTGCTGGGAAGGGACCGTAATTGTGAAGCTTGAATTGTGTTGTTAAGCTAGGCGCGCATTCGAGGTGAGTTCTCTCACTATATCTAATAATAGTTGTTTTATCATTGCTGTAGTACGTGTGTGGTAGCTTTATGTGATTGTGTTGTGGAACTAGATAGTGGGGTGTCTAGTTGATACTATGTTGTCATGTTAACTCGGTGGGACCGAGGATCCGGCGGGGCCGGAGATTTTATACGCGGGTGGCGTAGAGACTCGGTGGGACCGGGGATCCGGCGGGGCCGGAGTTTTATACGCGGGTGGCGTAGAGACTCGGTGGGACCGGGGATTCGGCGGGGCCGAAGATGTTATTATGTGGTCGGTGGGACCGACTTGTGCCTTTTAGGTGGGTGGTTGTGGATATACATGTTTATGATTTGTTCGTAGACTTGTATGATCGTTTATGTGTCACTATCTGTTTTAGGGGTAGTGTGGAATAACTGTATTATTTATGGTGTTTGAATTCACTAAGCTTCGTGCTTACCCTTTCCCAATAAATTGTGGTTTCAGGTGCGAGTGGCTCTAAGGCGTGACGGGTACACACTGGCGCGCGAGGAGAGTTGGTTGCTTTATGGTTTTAATAATTAAACGTTTGTTCCGCTGGTTTTATTTTACAAAGATAGTAAATATGTGTTTGCAAACGAAACGTTGGGATCATTTAATGAGTTGTTATAAATGAAATGTTTATTTTTAAATTTTAAATTTGCTTGTAATTTTTGGGACGTTACATGAAGCCCACAGAAGTGATCCCTGGCCTTGAAGCCAGGGTGGAAACATTAGAGGCTGCAAATGCCTCAGCGTCAGTAGCTCCTCGTCAAGAAGACAGAACTGCTGATATCGTTTATGTTGGTCCCTTAACCAGTGCTCCCCCTGTTGGTCCCGAAGGGTTATACAAGTTTGTAGAAGGGGGGGGGGGGGGGGAGGTTGAATACAAACACACATATTTTACTTTACTAAATTGTTTATTGATAAATCATTAACAATTTATAGCTTGTTGCGGAAACAAGATTAAGGATAAACCTAAATCTAAACAAGTTGGAACACTAAGGTTTCTTGCACTAAGAAGGATAAGGAAATTACTAATAATAACCTATATCAAGATAAGAAGGATGAAATTGTCCAGAGTTAGCAAGTTACTTCAAAATGAAGTGAGTTCATCTTCTTATATACTGCATGCATTTAATGCAAGGTAGTTTACACTTTACACGTGTCATCAGCTGGTTGGTTGCATGTCATTGACCTTTGTTGACAACCTTAATAGCCGCATGAATGAACAGTGTAGTATCAGAGTGGTTGTACGATTTCAGACAATAAGGAGGTTCTTTTTCTGATATCTCGTACGAAGTTGTGCAAGGGTGGTTAAGACAAAAGTATTTTGTACGGAGGACTTCATGATCAGCTTTCGTTGAATCAGAGCTTTATCATATTATCAGCGAATGATAAAGTTCAGCGATAGCTGAAGTCTTGTACTTGATACTTCACGTTGAGTGGACAAATCTGAGTCTTCGATGATCCGCATCAGTTCATTAGGAGACATGTCGCTGGTTCTTGAGCTTGATCTTCGACTTCAGCGTAGAACCTATGTTGACGTGAAACTTGTCTTCAGGGATCATAAGTAAACAACTAACTTATCAGCGATCACCATAATGACTGAACAGACTCAGAGCATCAATGGTGAACAGTGTTCGCTGAATGTTTAATCTAAGGAGTGAGAGTTCCTATCAGTGGTACTGTAAGATCTTAGTACTTATCAGCGATAGTGAAACTCTAATACATATTGTTTACTTACAATTTTCACTAAGTATATAAAATAGGGTCATTATCAAATCACTGAGGGTTTGGATCAACAATCTCCCCCTATTTGATTATGACATAGCAACAAAGAAAATTGCTATTTAAGGAAAACATAAGGATAAAAAGAACTCATAAAATATTTGTCCCTTTTACTATTTTCTGGGATCTTTTCTGTACTGTTGGAGTAAAGTACTTTCGCTGAAATCTTTCTTTAAAACTTTGAATCAGGTTACAAAGAGAAATGGAAAGATTACAAGTACAAGCGAAATAAATTACATGTATAGAAGAATAACTGATACAATAGAGAATTAGGCGATCATATCAACTTATAAAGGTTCTTCCTTAATGAGAAGTTCATCAAGGGTCTTTGATGTGGGAATCATCCAGTCAGGAATAGTTACACCTTGTTTTCTTTTGTTCATCGCTTCTTCAAAAATCAAGGGTTTCAGATGTCTTGCCTGAAGGTCATTCCTGAAGTCACATCAGTAGATAAGATCTTTCAGCTGTTCGATGGGAGTGATGTGAAGTTCAGAGATGCGTTGAAAACGCTTTCGTCCATCATAGTCAATGAAGAATATCCCGTAGGGTTCGCTTATGACTTTCCCAGGGATGAATGTCTCACCAAGAGGAAGAGATGTGTCAAGTCCGGAAAGATCAGGGTCAGGACCAAGGACTTCAGCCATAGAAAAACCAATACCTGTTTCACTGATTGTCGAGAAAGCTGGATGGCGAGTTCTCTGTCTTTTTCTTCAACTTCTCTTCTTTCAGCGAGTAGACGTTCAGCTCTGAGGTGAACCTTGAATTCCTTTTTAGAAAGTTTGAACTTTGGAGGAACGGAAGGAAGTTGATCATGCTTCAGAATTATTCGTTGATCTTCGAACATCTTTATTATCTCATCTCTTCTTCTCTGATCATCTTCACTTAGTTTTTGAGGAACCAAGGAAGGTCTTCTTGAATGAGCGAGCATCTGTTCTTCTGGTTCATCAGTCTCAGAGATCAAATCCAAGATTGGGATTATTTCTTCAGCGATCGGAGCTGGAATTATTGGTGAAGTCGCACCTTTGTGAACTTCAGCGATATCCTCAAACAGGGGAGAGGACTAGCTGAAACGCAGCGATCTTACGAGTAAGAACTTGGGTAGAATCAGAGAAAGGAAATTGGTTCAAGTGTATAGGCTTGGATAGTAGAGCTGATAGTGTATAGATAGAGGAGGGATGGAGTAAGGGATTTTTAGTGTACCTGACAAACCGGCTTTTTAAGCAAGATCGCCAGATTGTCATCGTCTTCAGCGACGCCTTTTCCTTTGCCTTTCTCAGCTTCAAATGCTGAGGGCTTTGATTTGGTCCGCTCCCCTGTGGATTCTTTTATTACGATCCCTTTAAGAGCTTGGATCCTCTGAGCAGGCTTGACAATGAAGGATTCCTCATCATCATCATCATCATCACCCTTATCACTGGATGATGGTTCATCTTCAGGGATGTCGACGGCTTCATCGTCTTCAGCTACAGATTCAAGTTGCTCCCCCTCAGATACAGAGGCAAGCTTCTCGGTTCCCTCAGGGTGTTCATCTCCCTGAGGTCCAGTGGCAGTTGCTTCAGCTGTCTTCTCACTCTCTTCAGCAAGAGTGAGGTCTTGAGTCTTCTCCTCCTCGATAGATTCATCATGGAGAAGGTCTTCAGAGTTCTTCTTCTCCCTCCCTTCTTCATGATGAATGGGGGAGGAATGTGTTGACTCAGCAACTGTTTTGGGTTCCCTGTCTTCTTGGCCAGGGATCCCAATATAAACTCCAATCTCTGCTACTCTGTCTTCTAGGCCAGTAATAGCAGGACTGATCTTAAAGAGCTCAGTATGATCCGCCGCTGTAAAATTTTCAGGTTCAGGGACAGAGGCGCTCGTGTTCTTCAGTAGCTGCTCCATCATACTTTTCATCGAACCAACGTCAGTCTTTACAGAGCTTAAGTCAGTCGTCAGAGAGTTCACATTAGTCTTTACATCAGACATATCTCCCTCGAGTTTTCCAACCGATGTCTTGTAACGTCCCAAAAATTACAATGAATTTAAAATTTTTAAAGTAACATTTCATTAATAAAAACTCGTTTAATAATTCAATCATTTCATTTGCAAACTCATAATTAATATTCTCACGAACAATAAACAGCGGAATAAATGTCTAAAATTAAAATCATAAAAGTAATCAACTCTTCCCACGCGCCAGTGTGTACTCGTCACGCCTTGGAGCCACTCGTACCTGAAACCACAATTTATTGGGAAAGGGTAAGCACGAAGCTTAGTGAATTCAGACACCATAAATAACACAGTTATTCCCACACCACCTCTAAACAGATAATTGCACATAAACGACATACAAGTCTACGAACAAATCATAAACATGCATACCTACACCATCCCACCCAAAGGCATAAGCTGGTCCACCCGACCACACGATAACCGTGCAAGCATTACCCAGCTCCCCCGGGTTCCTACGCCACCCGCGTATACAACCTTCGGTCCCACCGAGTTACTACGCCACCCGCGTATATAAACCTCGGCCCCACCGAGTTACTACGCCACTCGCGTATATAAACCTCGGCCCCACCGAACTCCTACGCCACCCGCGTAGTCATAACAATAAGGGTCCGACTAGACACCCCACTATTTAGTCCTGCATCACAAACAATTAAAACTACCACACACGTACAAATCGCAATGTAAAAAATAACCGACATTAGTTATAGTGAGAGAACTCACCTCGTAAGCGCGCCTAGCTCACAAACAATAATTCAAGCTTCACAAATCCAAGATCACTTCCCAACACCTAAACAATCGTTAAAATGTATTAACACGAGACCCGGACCCTAAAACACGACGCACCCTTAAATCGTCACTAAAACGACTTTTCGGTCTAACCAAACAGGTCTGTTCGGGACCTGTTCCGACCTCCATAAACCCAGAAAATCCGGAATTAAATTATATAACCAGAAAGTGCTCTGAGTTAGGGTTCCAAGGACATATCGCACGCGCTCTAACAAATTTTCTACAATTTATTATGGATTTTACAAAACCAACCTGCTGCACAGTGAAAAACAGTACCTTTCAGTACAAAACAGCAGTTCGACACTAGCTATAGTCCGAACTGGTTTTTCCGCAAAACATAAGAAACTTACTAGACTCAGAATGGGAGATTTTGGCACTGGTTTCACCCCAATACGACGTTCCTATAAAACGTTATGGCTTTCCCAAAACAGTAGCAGAAACTGTGACTTTGTTTTTTAAAAAAACGGAACGCGAAACTGTCAATTCCGGACCTGCTGTATAAACAGCCAATTTACGCCTAGCTAGAGGCCGTACCAAACTTCCGCTAAAACACAAAAAGTGTGCCCGGCACAGAATGTGAACCGTGAGCACCGGATTCCCCTCAATCCGAGCTACGAAGGAAAAGTTATGGACGATACAAAACATGGCAGAAAAACGACTTCCACATGAAATGACAAAAGTTGTTTATAAACCCATTAAGCCAAAGCTTAACCCAAACAGACCCGAACAGCCTACAAGCTTATTGGAAAGGGCTATACTACGCTGGACAACAACCGTGCACTACCCACTGCCGCCTCCGGCGGTGGTGGTGGTTGGCGGCGTCGACGGTGGTTACGGTAACCCTTCCGGCGGAACCTCCCAACATCGCCCATCCCGACTCACCCGCAACCACACCCCCGCACACACCCACACCTTTTGCACGCACCTGCAGCCACCCCTCTGCCGCCACCACGGCGGCGTGGAGCGGCGGCCCCACCGCCGGCAGCCGTGGCTGCGGCGGTGGTGGTGGCGGTTCACGGCAGAAAATTTACAAACGATAACACAACGAAAAGAGAAACGAACCATCTTCGACGAACCCTTCTTCCTCCTCTTTTCCGGCAGCAAAACAGCGGCGTCACACTCTCTCTCCGGCGTTACGCTCTCTTCTCCGGCGAACTCCCTCTTCTCCGGCGAACTCTCACACTCTCGGTTCTCTCTCTCTCTCTCTCTCTCTCTCTCACTCACTCTCAGCTCTCTCTCTTCTTTCACGTCCGACCGAACACCACCAAGGGGAGGGGAAAAGGTTTTGATCGAGAGGTACGTGAGGGAGGAGCTTGCCGCCGTGAGTCAAATAAAAGAGTAGGGTCTTTTTTTTTTGGTTGTTTGCTACTCACGCCACAAGCCCACCCAACCACAATACATGAATTCGGTTATACATTTGCATGGGCCGAAATCTCATCTTTTGGCCCTTTTAACACTTTTAGCCCCTCAACTACATCCTTCTCGCAAATAACCAAAATTCCGACATTTTTAACAAATAGGTCCGATTCGTCTAACCGCGTTAACGGAAACCACGTTAAATAAATCTTAAAAAAAATTAATACAAATAAATTATATATCGAGATACGGGCTTTACATGTCTTCAGCGTTGTTACTTCGCTGGACATGGATGAAACTGAAGTCTTGATGGAGAGGTAGTCTGTGTAGATGTCAGCGAGCACCTTGGCAAAGTCGCTGAGGCTTTTATCAACCTTCTTCAAATCATCTTTGGAGGCTTTTTCTTCCACCACTTTTGTCAGCTTTGAAAGATTTTCTCCAACGTTTGTTACAGCTGTAGAGTTGTCGGAAAGAGTGGTGGTGAGACCTGTCAGCTCTGTCTCCACGTTCTTCAGAGAATCGTTAAGATCTCCCAAATTAGGACTTGTAACAAATAAGTACTTGTGAACAGAGGAAAGTTCAGAAGTTTGGGGTTCAGTTACAGTGTTTATGGGTTGGTGTATACCTGCAGGAGGATTGATGAATTCGTCGAAATCACGGTGTCCTGAAAATTGTTCCATGTCGTCAGCTAGAGTACGTTGACGTACGGTCAGTTCTGCAGGTCCTGTCGTCATCATTCCTTGGGAAGTGTCAGCTTTAGCTTCCGGAGGAATGACGGCAGCTCCAGTGATAACTGGAGGAGTGTCCAAAAGAATAGAGGGAGAAGCGATGGTTGAGAAAGGAGGTTGGGTACGGAGTTCAGCGTTGGATCCGCTGAGAATCGCTTCTTCAGTCTTTTGAGAGACTGGAGGAGGTTGGGTAGGTTCCAAGTTTATAACTCCAACGTTTAGAGATGCTGAAGTTTGGATGGAATGGATGGCTTCTTCAGGCATGGCAGAGCGTACCACTGAACTTTCCTTCAGCTCTTTATAATGAGCTGAGGAGTCTTCAGTACGAGATTGCTGGGGTTGCTCCTTGGTTACCTTAGTTCTTTTGGAACTAGGTTGGCTAGCAGAGTGTTTCCTTTTCTTTAAAGGAGAGGATTTTGTGGTCTGGGTATCAGCGAGGGGTATTGTCGCTGAAGTAGCCACAGAAATAGAAGAAGTAGGGTTTAGAAGAGTTAAGAGGGTAGAAAGACGTACCTCGTTTTCCACCGGTTTGAGGTCGAGAACTTTTGGACCAACCTGAGATAGTTTCAGGTCTCCATCTTGTGGATAGTTGTCCTTCAGGCCAGTCTGGAAGATGGCGCTGATGAAACTTGGGTATGGAACCCATGGAGGTCTGTCAGCGGCAGAGTCTACCTTTTGCACCAAGTCATCATAGATTAATGATGCACAGTCAATGTGTAGACCTTTCAGCAGAGCGTATCCCATTGCTTGCTGAGGTTGAGCAACTTGTTCAGAGGAGCCGGTCTTAGCAGTCATGCAGCTGATTAAATGAGCGAAGATGAAGTTCATCTCGTTAGGCATTTTTGATTTCTTTATCAGGGTCAACTTCTTCTCGGGCTTCTTGTCCCTTCCAGTTTCCCATACGTAGCCCATTGCATCGAAGAATGCAATGATGGCTTCTTTGTCAGCGAGTCTTTTGTGGTCAGGGAAAGGAACGAAGGGTTTATCTTTTGTAGCAGTGGGAAGGTTCAGGGCTTTGCGAATTATGGCAGGTGTGATCTTTATTGTGCCATATTCAGTATCGCTGAGGATGCAGTCGATTGTTTTCGAGGGATCTTCGGCGGATGGTAGCTGAGAGTGTCTGGCAGAGTACCAAAATTGGGATAGTAGTAGCTGACTGGTAGGAGGTGTTATGGTCAGGGCTGTTGAAATGCAGCAATTCATTAGGAAATTTACTGCATCATTCAGATGTGTGACTTGCTTTCGAGGAGGAAACTCGAGAAGTGCATACAGGTTGTTAGACTTGGTCCAATCCAGTTCTTCCAGAGAGAACTTGACCTGAGGAGCCTTGATTATCTCTAATTCCTCAGCAGCATCAGCAGTGGTTTTCTCAGCGGTAGAAATGTCAGCAGAGGCCATTTCTGTATTATCAGTTCAACTAAAGATGTTAACAAATAAGAATAATCTTAATGTGGAAAGATTTTCCAATAAGATGGTTCGAATTTTGTCCATTTCATTCAGACAAAAATGTCTTAATGAAGATTAGGGTTTTTCTTGTTTTTGAAAACGAAATGTAAACCCATTTAGTCTTGTTTTCCAGTTTCTTTTGAAGAAAGATATTCTGGAAACGAATGAAGAACATGTTTAAGATTTTTTCATTTAAACTTGAAGAACAACCATGAAAGGTTGTGTTCATAAAACCATGAAAGAAATGATTTCATTTTTGAGAAGTTCTTTTGTTTGATCTTGTTAAAACAAAGAGAAGATCAGAAAAAAGTTATACGCATTTGGTAAATAGTATGAACATATTAACCTTCGATGTTTGATGAAGAAGATGATGAACAGTTCTGGAAATATTGATAGCACAAATGCAACAGTGAATTCTTTCTTGCGGAGGAAGTTGTTCGCGTAAAAGGAAAATATAAACCAAGAATTTGTTTATATAGAGAGATTTGAGAGAGAGAAAAACTTGAGCGGGAAAGTTTTTTATCATGACACGGACACGTGTTTGCATTTGATTGGATGGTAAATGAAACGTGCAAACGTGTGTCAGAAAAAGGAACGTGTCGGGGCTTATCCTTTGTAATGACGTCACAACTGTCCTTTCATATTCTTTTAGGATGTCTCTGAGGTTTTGAAAGCTCGGGGACTCTTTTGAAAACATGAAGCACTGAATAGAAATATCAGTGAAGGTTTTAGAAATATCAATGTATCGTTGATTAATAAAGAGATTCAGCGATGTGAATAGGTTTGAAATCTTGCATTTTCATGCGATTGTTAGAGAGAGAAAAACATACCTTGATATCAGCGAATCAAGTTTATTGAGAGAGAAGATTATAGAATAGGTTATACAAGATTTTATCCTTGGTTATACAAGATGTATAATTGTATCGCTGATCAAATGTGAGCCGCTGAAGATTTTACTCTTCAAAATTCAGCATTCCAAGCTCGCTGATGAGAAAGTTGAATCTTGTCTCATCAAGAGGTTTGGAAAACAAATCAGCTAACTGAAAATCAGTTGGGATAAAATGAAGTTCTATATCACCATTTATCACATGATCTCTTATAAAATGATATATGATTTCGATGTGTTTCGTCTTTAAGTGTAGTACTGGATTGTTTGCTATAGCGATGACACTTGTGCGGTCGCAATAGATTGGAATTTTCGAGAACTGAAGGTCATAGTCTAGTAGTTGATTTCACATCCACAAGACCTGAGAACAACAGCTTCCAGCAGCTACATATTCAGCTTCAGCTGTGGAGGTGGACACTGAGTTCTGCTTTTTACTTGTCCAACTCACCAGCTTTCCACACAGGAGCTGACATCCTCCTGTGGTGCTTTTCCTATCCAATTTGCAACCTGCAAAATCACTATCTAAATAGTGATTAGATCAAATCCTGAATCTTTGGGATACCAAAGACCTAGATTTGCAGTACCCTTAAGGTATCGAAAGATTCGCTTTACAGCGGTCATATGAGATTCCTTAGGTTCAGTTTGATATCGTGCACACAAACGTGTTGGAGCAGTTGGGCGAGGAGCATGGTCTTCAGATCATCCACCGAGTAATTTTGTTGAGCAGTTGCCAGTGGAGGTGTCGGTCTGGTTTCGATTTCGACCACTTTTTCCTTCCCATTGATGAGGGTTTTGACTTTATCAAGCTCTGTTCTGAACTCCTTTTCCAATGTCTCGCGGACAGCCTTTAAGGCGCTGTCCAGATACTTCCTTGACAAAATGTCAGGTAAATCATCACTGCCGGGATCACTTAGATTACCCGTTAACGTTACGACGGGTGATTCAACAGAAGTACCACCTACGTTCATAACTGGCATGATGTTGGCTATGGTATGATTTCCATCCGATCCTCGTATTCCGCTCAACGACAGACATACTATGGATGTTCCGATCGGGTCACAAAGAGCACCGATGTTAGCAGTTTCGATCTGTGTCCTAATCGAAGAAGATGTTATTATATCAAATGGCTCTAGACTCAAAGGTGCACAAAACGAAGTCGAGAATGGGGGAGGTTGTTCTTTTGTTTCAATACTGAGACTCTCGGAGTGAGAGAATGGTAGACTTTGTGCTATATCCCATGTGAAAATGAAACAACCAACTGTTGAGAGCTGGTTGAGTGGCTAAGGGGCTGTACAATTGCGTCGCTAGGTCCACGACGGCTTCTTCAATACCTCGTCCCAACAAATGAGACGAGATAGCAGATGTGGCTACCTGGGCGACACTAGTTTGGATTCGCTCAATAGCCTCTCTTGTTCTTAGGCTTGATCTCTCGTGATTTTGTTTTGACCTCCATTCTATCCGACTCGCATGTTCCAATTTTTCAACAAATGCTCCCTCCTCTCTCCTTATGTCTCTCGTAATAGGCTAGGATGTAGGGGTTTCGAAGGGTATGGGTGAGTTGGATGGAGATTCTTCAGTCAAGGGCGGTTGTTGTCCGATATGGGGTGGTATTAATGAAATACGGATGGCTCGTTCCATATCTGATTCAGTTGTGTCGGAGTCGACAACATCGGCTTGGGTGAACGGTGAAATCGGTTCAGTTGTGTCCGTGTCGGGTTCCTGTTCGATTCTTGGGGCGGCAGTGACGACTGGGACCTCGTGTAGGGAGGTCGACGGTCCGACGTCAGTCGTGGTATGGGTATGTGAAGGGGTATGTGGTCGAACGGTGTGGTGGCGGGGTTGTTGGCTGGTACTTGATTGGCTAGATTGACTTGTACCGGCAAGCATATCCAAAGCTTCGCCCGTGTCTGTTCCACTCCCTGAGTGTACTCTCAACACACCCCGTTCGGGAGCCCCAGCTACCTGGACTCTACCTCCACGTGTCCTTGGACCCTCACGTCGCTCGGGTCTAACTCCTTAGGGAGGTCCCTCCGGATCTGGCTGGACCATAGGAGCACCTACACCTAACGCTCTCCTATATTCTATCACACTCTGTGCATTGGGGTCCACGTGTGCCAGTAGGGCTTCGGGTATTGGCATGGCTTGGGTATTGGATGTGTTACGAATCACAAGATAGTGTAAGTTAAAAGGAGGACATACCGGGTGGTTCATGAGTCGTGGTATGTTCGGATTCGCGTCCATATGCTGACAGATGGCCAATGACAGGAACTTTGGGTATGGAAGGAATTTCTTTTTCTGCATTCCACCGATCGTCTGTATAGTCTGAACTAACTCGCGCTAGATGATCATTGCAAAGTCGATGTGACGATTGTAGCAGACGGCGTGAAAGAGGCACATGAAGTCGGCTGTGCACTGGTCGATCCCCTTCCATCTAGAAGATAGATACCTATTCAGAATCGTGAACAGGGTGTACCAGATAGTTGGGATTGAATGCTGAGGGGTGATTCAGTGCATGGTTGTATCCGAGAGCACAGATAGCTTCGGGCAATGATAGTAGACATCGGAAAGACTCCGGTGCTAGCGTGAACGGATGGTGATCGATCATCGTCGTAATCGTCTGAGAGTTGAGCGCCGTGACGACTTGAATAGTGCGCCAAACTTGATATAGGTACAGGACTGGGATGTCCGAGAAGAATGTCCACGACCACACGATGTTGTGGTCGGAACTCAGCATCGTCTAGGTGGTGATTATTCGCCACGATTTCAATTCCATGATCTGCTGGAACAAGGCGTTGTCAGCCTCTTCGTCAATAAACTCCTCTTAAGGAGGATTGCCTTGTTGTGGTTGCTGATCTGCCATTTGATTACCTGAAAGACACGATGTTAGATTACAGGCGGATGCACAATTGTTGGTGCGTACCTTGGCAAAAATCGGCTCAATCTGAAACAGATTGAGGACTGGTAGTGGAGCAGGGTACTGGAATTGCCAGATTGTCAAAGTTCTCCGGACAGAAGAAGTATCCGGTAAACATAGTGTCCGGGTACATTAGTATCTGATACAACAGGTTACCGGACAAGGATAAGAGTACCGGACAAAATAAGCTTACCAGACAATTGAGGTTACTGGACAACCATGAAGTACCGGATAGTTGAACTTACCGGAAACCATAAAGGTTTCCGGACAACATGGGTTACCGGATGATCAAGAGTTACCGAACAACCATGAACATCCCGGATAGTTGAACTTACCGGAAACCATAAAGGTTTCCGGACAACTGGGGTTACCGGGTGACTTGGTTTCCGGATGAGATGGATTTCAGGGTGAGAGGACTTACCGAATAAAATATCTAAATGAATGAGAGTGTCCGGATAAACCTTGAATGTGTCCGGATAGTTTGAAACTATTCGGACGACATCCAGTTACATGAAATCGGCTACACATCAACAAATACCACAGATCTATTCATTGTACGCATTTCTAATCGATAGAATAAGCAACAAAATACTAAGAAATGGGCAGAAGAACTCCTCTAGATGGCCGAATACGAACTGACACACAGTCGGGGTTCGGAAACCCCTTTTTCGATTGAAATCGATCGATTGGTGATGGTTGTGTGCGATTGAAAGTAATAAATTGTATGGTAGAGTAATACGATGGACATACCTTTGAGTTTGTGGAGAAATCGATCGAAATGAGTTGAAAGTCGAGGGTTTCCGAGAAAAATAATATCGAGAGGGTTTTTGGGGTTCGGAGTCCGGAAAAGTGAAATAGTGATGAGACCGGGAATATATATAGGAAATGGGTATCCGGGTGGGTCGTCCGGAAACCTACCCGGTCCGGATACTTATCCGGATTGGATGGTGTCCGGATACCCTGTCCGGATACATTTCTGGATACTTATGAAATGTTCAAAAAAAATTCCCTGGTTGTTCCCATTTGATATTTCTGACCCAAAAACATTTAAGGAGTGTTTGAAGACACCCTCCCCCTCAACTATTGCACACAAGTGAAAATTGCTCCCCTTCGAATTGTGAAAGTGATGTGATTGTAAGAAAAACTTTGGAATGTCCACACACAAAAAAAAAACTTTTGGAAGTAAAAAAAAATTGTGACACTCCCCCTCAAACGATGAATAGACTTACCTGATAAGCTTATGTGCTCCCCCTGAACACATGAACAAGATTGTGAAACGCACAGATATATCGAAGAAAGTAGACGACAGTAATTGAACATAAAAAGGAAACACACGCGAAATGAAAGCAAACAAACGAAATCTACCTAATTAATACAGAGATTTAACAGAAACGTGTATACGATACAAGTAGAATACAGATGCGAGGAAATATGTACTCGATCATCTGGAGTCTAGACAACAGATGATGAATAGGCAGTTCCTCGTAAGTGTATGGAACTTGTATCGGGCCCATGATTTGATTAAATCTTCAGATTTAGCATACCAAGCCTGGACACAAAATAGTTAAAACATTTTTCGTCCAGGGGTTTTGTAAATAGGTCTGCTAACTGATGTTCCGTATTAACAAAGTAGAGTTCGATTGTACCTCTTTCGACGTGATCCTTGATAAAATGGTACCGAACGTTTATGTGCTTCGTCTTCGTGTGTTGGACCGGATTGATGGATATGGCAATTGCGCTTTTCAAGTCGCAGTAGATGGGCACTTGAGAGTAGATGAAGTCGTAGTCCTTGAGCTGTGTACGCATCCAAATGACTTGGAAGCAGCAGCTTGCGGTGGCCAGGTATTCCGCCTCGACAGTCGATGTGGAGACGCACTGCTGCTTCTTGGATACCCAGCTGACCAAGCTATCTCCTAGGAACTGCACGTGTCCCGATGTTCTCTTCTGATCCAGCATGCTTCTCGCATGGTCCGCGTCCGAGTACGCCATGAGCTCAAAACCTGTCTCTTTCGGGTATCACAAGCCAAGATCAACAGTACCTTTTACGTAACGAAAAATTCTTTTTACTGCAATTAAGTGAGACTCTTTTGGTTTTGACTGAAAACGGGCACATAAAAATGTAGAAAACATGATGTCCGGTCTACTCGCCGTCAAGTACATCAAAGAACCTATCATACCTCGGTATGTTTTGGTGTCCACATCCTTTCCGTTAGGATCGGCGTGTAACTTTGTACCGGGGGACATGGGAGTTTTCATAGGTGAGGACTATTCCATCTGGTATTTCCGAAGAATATCCCGGATGTACTTAGCCTGGTTTATGAATATCTCGGCCGACAGTTGTTTAACTTGAAGGTCGAGAAAGAAATTCGTCTCACATAGCATACTCATTTGAAAGTATTCTCCCATGAGGACAGAAAAGTTCTTACAATATTGAGGATTAGTTGAACCGAAAATGTTGTCATCTACGTAGACTTGGACTAAAATTTTGTGACCTTTTTCATTTTTAATAAACAGGGTTGTATCGATTTTACCTTTTGAAAACCTGCTTTTATTAAAAACTTAGACAGAGCGTCATACCAGGCGCGTGGAGCTTGCTTCAAACCGTATAAAGCCTTGTCGAGAATGTAAACGTGATTTGGCTTTTTATCGTCTAGGAACCCGTCCGATTGCGATACGTATACTTTTTCCTTGATTTCGTCGTTGAGGAAAGCGGTCTTGACATCCATCTGGAAGACCGTGAAGTTCTTGTGCGCGGCGTATGCAAGGAATATACGAATCGCCTCAATTCTGGCAACCGAAGTGTATGTCTCGTCGAAGTCAATACCCTCTTGCTTGCGGTATCCTTTGGCTACGTGGCGTGCCTTGTTGCAAATAACGACACCATCTTCATCTTTCTTGTTCTTGAAGATCCACTTCATGTCGATGACCGTCTTGTGAGTTGGACGTGGGACGAGTCGCCATTCCTTGAGGGCCTCAAATTGGTTGAGTTCCTCTTGCATCGCTACGACCCAGTCTGCATCATCGAGTGCTTCAGAGACGGTGGTTGGCTCAATCTTGCTGAGAAAATCGGAGAACAAGAAGAAGTTGGTCGATGCACCTCGCATACGAACTGGAGTGGAAGGACCGCCTATGATCTGGTGTAAAGGGTGAGCCTTGGTCCATTTGGTGGTGTGTGGAAGGGGCTGTTGAGTCGCGTGAGAGGTGTCCGGATCCACATACTCACCGGCAGGAAGATCTTGAACAACTTTAAGAGAAGACGGTCGGTTCCTTGGAGGAAATGTAGCAGGATTCGTCGAAGGTTGAGCAACTTCCGGTTCTAGGGAATTCAGAGGTTGATCATTGTGAGTTGTTGAGGACGAATCTTCAGGAGCGATCTCCGATATTGGCACAGGTTCCTCCAAGGGATTAGCGTTTTCAGTCGTGGTGTCGGTGGAGCTCTGAGGGGATTCCAGTATAACGGCTGGAATGCTAGTCGAAGGCGGCGGATCGGAGAGATTCTCCGAGTTCTCGATTTGAGTAGTTTCATTCCTAGTTTGCACAATTACACGTGGGTTAGGCATTGTAAAGAATTCATCATAAAAGTGCTAAAACAGTAAATCTAAATCAGAAAGAGGTGATTTTGACGTAGATGCATGATTTGGATTTACTGAGGTTTGTGTAGATCCCAAACGTGAAAGTTCGGAAGCTAACACGACAGTTAAAGTGGGTTCTGAACTGTATTGTTCAGAAGCCAAATCTGCGGCTTCGTCAAATGTCACATTTACGCTTTCGACGATGGATTTTATCCGTTTGTTGTAAACGCGATAAGCCTTAGCCTGCATCGAGTATCCAATGAATACTCCTTCGTCTGCCGTTGGACTGAACTTCCCGAGGTCATCCTTGTCGTTTAAGACGTAGCACGTGCATCCAAATGCGTGAAAGTACTTGATATTCAGGATGCGATTGTTGATGATCTCGTATGGCGTCTTGTTGAACCGCTTGTTGATGATGGATCGGTTTTGAGTGTAACAGGCAGTTGCAACCGCTTCAGCCCATAGAAAGAGTGGCAACTTCGATTGTGACAGCATCGTGCAAGCAGCCTCGAATAGGGTACGACTCCGTCATTATACTACTCCGTTTTCTGAGGAGTCCTCACGGCGGAGAAGTTCTGCGAAATACCGACGGATGTCAAGTATTCATTCACCGTTTGGTTCTTGAACTCCATCCCGTTGTGCGTCCTGATAGTCTGAACTTATTGTCGGAGGTTCAGTTGAATGGTCTTCAGGTGGGTGATGATGAGTTCGGGTGTTTCATCTTTGGAATGCAGGAACTTTACCCAGGTGTAGTGCGAGAAATCGTCGACCATCACCAGATTGTACTTTTTCGTGTTGATACTCTGAACATGCATCGGTCCGCACAAATCCATATGGATGAGTTCAAGGGACCGGGACATGCTCAGAGCGGCCTTCGGCTTGTGATTCGCTCGCTTCATTTTTCCCATCTCGCATGCCTTGCAGAGTTTGTCTTTCTTGAACTTTAGTTCGGGCATGCCTTTCACGTGTCTGCTTAGCACCAGCTTGTTGATATTCTTGAAGTTGAGGTGCAAGAGTCGTCGATGCCATATCCACGCTTGTTGAGAGTTGGCCTTCGACATTAGGTAGACTGAATCATCTGTCTTCAGGGCAGAGAGGTTGATGGTGTAGAGGTTGGTCTTCCGGGTTCCAACAAGCAGCTCCTTTCCATCTTCAGTGTGGACGCTACACCGTTGACCTCTAGATCTTTATCGTAGAATTGGCCGATGCTGAACAGATTGTGTCCCAATCCCGCGATGTATGACACCTTCTTGGTCGTGATCTTGTCTTGGACAATGTCGTCGTAGCCCATAATCGGCGCCTTGTCATCATTCCCAAACCTCATGTCTCCGCAGTATTTCTCTGTGAAGTTCGTGAGTAGCTCCCTCCTTCCGGTCATGTGCTTGGAGCATCCTGAGTCTAAGTACCACACATGACCGTCGTGCAAAAATAAGATTAACAGTTTTTAGGTACCCATTTGAAAATGGGTCCTGGAGGGTTAGGTTTAACACCTGACTGAGGAACCCATTTTGAAATGGGTTTCCTTTTGGTTTTACGGAATTTGCGTTTAGGTTTAGAATTATAAACATGATAAGAACCAAACCAATCAGACGCATATCTATTATCGTCAAAGTCATTCAATCCACAGTTAGAACAACACAAACAATCATGGGATAATTGAATCAAATGCTCAATTGAATAAAGTCTAATTGGAAAATTAAAACTTTGTTCAACAAAATTATCCGAATGATTCAAACCACAATCATTAATGTTCTTCCTAGAATTAAAATCAGAATTAAATGACTTCGATTCCGACTTGGTCTTGATAGATCCTTTGGCTACCCACTTTTGTTTGCATTGTTTAGCCCGACCATTTATATCTGAAAAGTCATTGACGGTATGGTCAGCAGAGTTTGAGTAGACAGGATTTTTATCATTTAATCGACCGGTCCTTTGCCGTGGCTGTGAATGGTTTTGTGAAAGAGAATCAGTTTTAGAAACTTTGTTCACAGCCGGGGTCTTGAGTTTTGTAGAACCCTCGCCTTTAAGAAATTTGACCAGACGATTTACCGGTTTAGAAAGAAAGTCAGTGTGATTTGGAAGAGGTTTGTCAAACTCCAACTTAGGAAACTCTTCGTCTGAACTACCATAGGAATTCATAAATGCAGAAAAATCAATATCGGGAATCGATGGACTAGGATTGGTTGAGGGAGGAGAGGAACACTTTGTGTCTGTGTTTTTAGAAGAATTTGGTGCGGAAGCTTTTAAAAAAATCTGAGTTTAGATTTTTTTTAACACAATCAGCTTGAGACTCTTTTCCTTTTCGTGAAGAAGTTTTGCCAATCAAATCTTTACACGAAGATGTATCGGAAGAGTCTGAGGAAGGTTCGGGTGAAATCATCTTTTCGTTTAGAAGTTGATCAAGTTTCTCTTGAAGTTGAAACTTGCTCACTTGTTATTGCATCACTTCTGTTGCCAACGCAGACAAATTTGATTTGAGCCGATCGATTTCATTCTGAATGATTTCCTTTCCCTCATCCGACACAGATTCGGTTTTGGAGGATTTGAATTTCTCAAGTTTATTAAATAGCGCTTGCTTTTTCTTTTGAAAAACAATCCATTCCTTTTCTAGTGTCTCCTCTAACTCGACTATTTTTGCTTCTAAAATGAGAGGAGGAACATAGAGTTTGAACTCGTCCGTCTCAGTTTTGGGTTCAGGTGCTGGGACCTCATCCTTTTTGGAGGAATCTTTGGGCTCAGCAACCTTATAGCCGTCAAAGTAGTCATTCGAAAGATACTTGGATTTGTTCTTTTTGTAGGAATAGTTGAGACGTTCATACGCAAAAGGTAATTGCATTTTAGCGGTGTCTGTGCGTTTGTATTCCTCAGTTTCCTCTTCCCTTTCCTTTTTAAGAGGACCAGTCCACTTGATTTTGTATTGAGGATACTCTTTTTCGAGACCAAGAAAACTAAAGTGATAAAGAGTAGGTCTCATTGATAAAATCTTTTTCAAGTATTGAGGGTTATCGTACCCAATTCCCTATTCCTTGTTAATGTACGTGAATTCCTTGGGTTTGTTCATGTGAATTGTCTGATCAGTTTGACCTCTTTTGTGAAGTTTGGTTTCAAGATCAGTTATTTTCGAAACAAACTCTTTGTGTTGGATTTGGAGAGAGGATCATTGATAAATAATCTCTGCTTTCTCATTCTCACACTTATCAAGCTTTAAGTTCAATTCAGATATCTTGGCCCTTAAGTCCTTAGGTGTTATTGAAAGATTTGTTCATTTTTCTTTTAGATTAGCATTATCGGACTTGTACTTTTCAGTAATTCGCTATTGAACATCAAGCGTTTCTTTTAACGAGTTAATTTCAAGTAGTTGTTCATTAGTGGTGGCCTTATAGGATTATATTCGTTAAACAAGTGGTTGCATTTGGTCGATTAAGCTTTGATGAATAGTATCACATACCTGACAAAGATTTGCCTTTTCTGTTGGAGGAGAATGATTGCCCATGAATGCATCAGCATCTTCAGAGTCGTTGTCAGTATCGGAATTATTTAACCAGTGATCGTCTTCGACTAGGAGTGCCTTTCCTGCAGCTTTCTGTTCGGCCAATAGAAGTTTCGCCTTGTAGTAGTGAACGTTTTTCTCTACTGGCTTTCTACAGTCCTTGGCAAAATGACCCAATTTGCCGCAGTTGTAGCATGAGACGGGCTCGTCCTTCTTCTTTGACTCGGACTTGCGATCATTCTTCTCGTTCTTCTCTTTGTGGTCAGGTGACTTGTGCTCATCATTCTTCTTCTTTCCTTCATATTTTTCTTTATAATCATGGCGCTTGTTGGGGGTAGTGGAGTAGCGATGATTATTAGATGAAGGTTTCATGTAGTACTTGTTCCTCTAAAACGACTTGGTGATTGGAGCCATAGCTTTCTGTTGGTTCCCGTTTTGCTTAGACCAGATTATCAGATCTATTAGTTCGAGTTTATGTTTGATGCGGAAGCGTATTTGAAGAACTAACAGATATGTTTGATAGATTTGAACACACAATATAAAGAAACATTAATCAGAATATGATATCTCAAAGTTTACTGAGTTTCAATATAAGAACAGATTTAAGAATAGTGAGTATGCAAAGCTTAAAACAGATATGACTTTCAATGTGCATAAGCTATGTGTTCTTGTGTTGTTTTAACTATGATTGTTCTTATTATTTGGAAGAACTAAACATTAGTCTTCCTTTTATACTACTCTAAGGGGACCATAAAGCATGAGCTACTGTTGATCGGGCGGCATGAATAGTTGAACGTGCTGTATTGCATTTAATGCCGCAGACGTCTATTATGTTCTAAGCCCTATTGAGTCCAATCAGAGTTTGACACGTTGAAGTTGGACAGGGCACGGTGCCATGCAAGTTGATGAACAAGTACAGGAATAGTAGCAAGATATTATAAATATCTTCCAAGTCTTCAGTGAGGACCGCATAGGCTCTGTAAAGGGTTACAGAGGTTCTGCGGTCTAGTCCTTTGTAGAGCAGTCTTCACCGGATTCCGAGTCTTTTGTCTTCTTTGAGCGTATGATAGAGGTTCTGTAGGACGCCTCTGTAGCTTCTTGACCTTGCTCTCTCGGTAAGTTCGGCAGAGCCTCTATAAGGGCTTTCTTCACTTAGCCTATTTTTCACTACTTCTAAATACTTCTACGATTAGGAAGATTGAAGCTAAAAATCTCCCCCTAAGTAGTGAAAAATAAAAATTTGACATTGAAGTACTTTTAGGCTAAGTTAGATAAGACAGAGGTTAAACAATACCTCGAAAGTTCTTTCATTCATAAATATGCTAGAGGCATTTTACATTTGAGTATAATGAAAGATAAACTTAAAAATGGTTTGCAGAGATTGGCTGTTTGAGAATCAGATTTTGGCGTCTTTGAAATCGTTGTAGCTTCTGTTGTCTCTTCCTACTTCTCTGATTTCTTTGTAGAAACTGACGCAGAGTTCTCTTAAGCGGATTGTAGCATCAATCTCTCTGATGAAGGTATCTGCAACGTCTCTATCCATTTTCTCGGTATCTCTGTATTTTACAAGGTTTGCTCTGAACTTGTTCAGAGTACTGGTTGCGTACTTCTGACAGTCCATGGTCACAAAAAGTTTGACTTCGCCTTGTGGGTTTTGAAATACTAACCCGAACTTGGTTCTGTAATGATTGAGTTGGGCACGGCGTCAGGTGGGCAGCGATCCTCTGGTGGTCGTAGGTTCAGATGTTTGAGACCAAGATCCTTTCCCAGCTGAAAGTCTGTCAGGCTGTAGATCAGAAGCCTTTCCCTCATTGTTTTTCTCAACACTTGATAGGCTCTGGTGTTTGGCTCTGTGTTGTAGTTGTCCTTTGTCCATTGTAGAAGGTCAGGTAGATCATAGGGATTCAGATTCCTTATGTCAGCATCAGCGAAGGTGGTTTCTGAATTGTTTACCCTTTTGACTCTGTAAAGATTGTACCTGACCCTTGGATAGGTTTTTGTAAAGGAGTACCTACAAAAGATTACCTTTTTGATCTTGTAGATTGAGAAGACGTCTGCTTTGGTTCTTGGCTTTGTCCTGGTGAAGACGTTGTCAAATTCTTCTCTGATCTTTGGATCTGTCACATGATCTGTTGGATGATTGGTCTGAAAGGATTGTTTATAGAGGTATTTGTATACCACTTCTTCCATTTCTTCTTGTGTTGGACCAGGTTGTGGTACTTGTCTTCTGAGACTCTCCATCTTTCGAACAACTTCTGCAGCTCTACCTGTTAGAGGAATGTCTGACAGAGGCTTCATTCCATATGCCCAGTCCTCTTCTTCAGGCTTTGGAGTTTGGAAGGCATCAAAGGCGCTCTTCATCAATTTCTCTGTAGGCTTGGGTAATGATTTCTTTTTCTTGGGCTCTTCTGTCAGTATTGCTTTGCCCTTGTCTTTGGCTTTTGGAGGTGCAGAACCTGTTGCTTCTGTAGGTTTGGGTGTTGGTGCTTCTGTTGGAATGACGGGGGTTGCCTCTGTAGGTTTTGACGCTTGTGTTTGAGAGGGCTTTTGTGGCGATGGTTCTGTTGGCTTGCTCGGCTCTGTAACCTTTGTTGAAGGTTCTTTTGGTGACTTCTTCTGTAAGCTTAGTTTCTGTTGGTTGAGGAGGAGTATCAAATCGTTTGGCTTGTTTGAAGGCGTTTATGAATTCCATCCTTCTCAGAATGAAGGTGGCAGAGCGTTTTTGCCTTGGCAGTTTGTGCGCGGTCGATTTCCTCCTTGGGTAAGATTTTGGTTGGTTTGTTGTTGGAGAGGGTTCTTCTTCTGAAGAGGTTAGAAGTTGTACTTCTTCTGTGACTTTATCATCTTCCCCGAACAATGTAGTGGATTTCACAGAGGTGGGTGTTGCCTCTGTAGTCTTTTGAGCTTCTGTTGCTCCGGGTTGTTGGGTTGTTGATGGAGTTTCTTCCAAGATTATTACCACAGTGGTGGTTGTTGCCTCTGAGGTTTGTTGAACTGTTTCTTGTACTTGGGTTTCTTCAGGAGTTGATTCCACAGAGATGGGTGTTGTCTCTGTGGTCTGTTGAGTTTGTTGTTGTTGGGTTTGTTCTGGAGGAGCTTGGCTGATTGGTTCTGCTGCGATTGGTGGAGTTGCTAGACCTCTGCTCGTAGCTTCTTCCCTTGATTTCTCCCCCTCAGGATGATCTGATGGACCAGGATGGTCATCATCAGAGTCATCCTGACCCTTATCAGAAGTACCCTCTGCTCTGCAAGAAGCTTTGGGTTTCTTTGGTAGTTTTGCTCCTGCGGCCATCAACTTCGCGCATACATCATCACAGAGGCCGAATAGAGTTGCAAGCTCTGCTTCTGTGTTGAAGCGCATTCTGCCGACACTTGCTCTGAACTCTTTGACGTAGTTGGCATTTGCAGTAGTGAAGGAGACGATGACTTCTGTGACCTGGTTTATCACATTTTTCCCGAGCTCTGTTAGCTGTGCTCTGGTCATGTAGTCTTTAGGCTGCATCAACATAGTGTTGCGCATGGATTCTTCTTGTACGTCTTTCAGGGCTTTCTGTAGATCTGCAGGTGTGATGCCCTTTGCTCTGTTGGATTGCTTATTCATTTGTTCAAGGAAATGCTTGACTGATTCCTTGAACGCAGAAGTTGCAGCTGTTCCGAATTCTTTGGCGGCAGAAGTGGCTGTGTTCGTGGCAGTTGTTTCTGTAGAAGACTTCATCTGGGTGATGGCGTATTTCACCTCTGTGGACAGAGTGTCCATTTTGGTGTTCAGATTTATTAAGGCCGTAGATGTTGTCTCTGCAAAAGATTTGAAAGAGCTTTGCAACTCTTTCATGGTTTGGTTCACGGAGGTGACAAGGGTTTGTAACTCATCCCTTGATACTTGTGTCCATGGTGTAACCTCTGGAGGAACACATTCGTCTCCAGAGTGAGTCCCTGCTCCTGGGACACCTTCGTTCACCCTTGTTTGTACGTTGGGGGTGGAAGGATTTCCATCTGATCTTTGAGAAGAAACCTGAGTTTCGATCTCTACAGAAGTTCTGTGAAGAACAGTGTCCAAATCCACTCCAGAGGTGGGTATCGGAATGTCCTTCTGTTGACTTGGAGACTTGTCTAGAGTCTCTTCGTCTTTGTGCTCACTACTTCTCTCTGAAAGAAGTTCTGGTCCTAGTTTTGTGCGTATGGCAGAGGAAACGAATTCCTCTGTTGGGTGTTCTAGTGTGATCTGGGGCGACTGATCACGAACTATAGGTGAGTCTCTTTGAGGAGACTCCATAGGAATGGATTCCCCGGTTTCTGTGGGCGCAGAGGTTGAAAGAATAACCTCTGGCTGGATGGGTTGGGTTTGGATCGAGCTGTGCTGCTCTTTTTCAATAACTCCTTCTGCAGCTAGACCTGCGGAGTTAGATGTGTGGGTTGCACTGGGAGTTGGTTTTGGTTGTGTGCCTCTATTAATCCAGACATCTTTTTCTTGTTTCTTCCTCTGTTAGGCATCCAAGCACTACTTCATTATCTATCATTTCAGTTTCTGTAGCTATCCTATGGCTTGGTGCTTCTTCCCTAACTCCTGTTGTAGTTCCTGGCTCTGTGACTAAGAAGTCATAGATTGGATGAGAGTCGTATAATCGCATGACATGTGGATGATAGAGACCTTTTCGTATTTGGTCAACTTCTTCTTCATCTGAATCTACCTCTGAGACCTCCATCCTTGTCTCCCTTGTTTCAAACCCTTCCTCTGTTGGATTTTCTAACATGGTGTCCATGTTATGGTCTTCTACAACTTCTTCTGAGGCTAGGTTTGGACTCCTTCTGTGGACGTCCAGTCCCTGTTGGATGAAGGGGTTCTGTAGAATGTTAGGGGTTTCAGATGGTTGATCTGTGGGGGTTTGATCATCTTCTTGCAGATTTGTGTCAATGCCAGAGATATAGAAGCCTTGTTCTTCTGTGGTGTGGTGATCAAGTGGTTGTGCCGTCCACCCTGCTGTATTTAGGGTGTTGGCAATTTCAGGGTTTTGAAGAAAATCATTTAAGCTACCTTGATGAGCGAATCGATCTAGGGATTGATAGGGTGATTGATATCCTTCTTCTGCAACTTCGACTTCTGCAGTCTCTTCTTCTGTAGTTTCGTCGACCAGGGTTTCTGCGATCTCTTCTTCAACTACTTCTGTAGCTGCCTCTTCTGCGATGGTAGCCATTTGATCAAGTTTATTTTTGGTCTTCCTCCTCTTGGGTTTTGGTGCCCCTTCCTCTGTGGGTTTCGATTTTCTTTTCTTCTTTTGTTTTGGAGAAGAGGGAGAAGCAGAGGAGCCAACTTCTGTGGCACGAGGAAGTGAAGGTTGATCTTCTGCAATGTTTGAAGAGGTGCCTTCTGTAGTTTTCCTCTTCTTTGTTTTTGGAGTAGAGGCAGAGGCTTTAGAAGAAGACTTCTTTCCCATGAGCTCGTCACGTTTGGCCATAAAACTAAGTTGGATTGCCAAGTGTTTTGCTAGTTTCTGCTTCTTCGCTTCTGTAGAGAGGGGTTCTACAACCATTGTTCCTAGGGGGACACCTAAACGCGGGGGTGTCTTAGGACTCGGTTTTGGAGTTCTATGATCGTGTATATATTCTCTCTTTAGGATTTTGTTCTTGGCGTAGCTCATAAGCTTCTTTGACAGAGGTATGCAGTGGTTGTAGTCATCTACATGATCGGTGGGGATGTTTTTGTTCATTGGGAACTGTTTGGGAGTCGGCCCTTCCATTGGCCAGTTCTGTATCATCAGCAGAGGTTCGAACAGGACTCCCAATATCCTTTGGAATTGCAGAGGTGGTAGAAACTTAGGATCGTTCTCTTTTACCCTTCTGGTGTTGTTCTTTCTGTCGATCGTATTGATGATCTCCTGCAACATGATGGTCGCGTAATCGAGTGGGAGATCGTAGTAGACCCCATACATGATGGTTAATATCTGATGCGAGCTCTGGTCAATGCTGCCTATCTTCCCTGTCAGGCATCTGTTGAGGATTGAAAATAAGGTGTTCCACAGAGGTGGTAGTCTGCCTCTGCGGAAGTCATTTCTCTTCCTAAGTTGGGTGTTGTACCCAAGCATTTCTACAAAACGACAGAGCTCGTCGTCTGTTGGTTGTTCTGCATATTTCTTCAGTCCGAGAAGACCCCTAGTTGGTAGGTTGAACTCAAGTGAGAACATTGTTCTATTAAACTTGATTTCCAAAAGTTCAGATTTGTCTGGCTTTGAGATGTACCCTTTGATAAGAGAATAATCTTTATCATATCGGCAACTTTGCCAAAACTGGTTCAAATACCTAACAGGTATTTTCTTTGGGGTTCTTGAGAGTAAAGGGAAGAGGATATGATTTTCCATGATGTTTAGAAGAAGGGCATGGGCTTCGCCGAAAGCAATGGGTGAGGGGATCAAGTAGCAGTTATTTGACTTGATTGGTAGTACCTTTTCGAAGTGTTCCTTTGCAATAAAGTTTTGAAGATGGGTGGTCGGAGCAAAGTCTGCTGAGTCGCCGGAATCTTCTTGTTCGATATTTTTGGTGAGGTGGGGGTTTTCTGAATGTTCAGAATGAGCAGGTGAATGTTCCGGTGAGTTCGCCGGAGAGTGTGCAGGGGAGATAGCTTGAGAAGATGAAGCCATTTGGTAGGAAGAATAAGATACTTGCAGGTTTTTGCAGGGTTTCGCCGGAGAAGAATGAGAGTTCGTAAAGGTTTTATGAGAAGGTAAGCTTGGGTTTTATAGGTTGGTAAAACGGTAGAATTCGAAAGGGTAAAAATATATGGCAATGGATAAATATTTGGAATCCGTACTCGAGTTAGAACGGCGGGTTCAACCTTCCATAGAAAACGTGCCATGTACGCCCAATGAAAATGAGACACGTAGGCCATGTCAGAGGATGACATGACGTCGTGCGCGGCCCATGAATGTTAGGCGCGTGGGGTTGTTCTTAGCCATATGAATTTCACTCTCAGTAAAAGTAACCGTTACTGCTACAGAAATGCACAAGTAACAAATTGACAGAACCTTTGTGGTTAACAGAAGTTCTGTGATTTTTGAAAATCTTGATGGATGTTCATTCCTCTCATATATCTCATTGTTATCATGACTCTGTAGGTTCTTCTTTAACCAAAACATTTGTAAAGGCATTGGAGAGGATCGATAGGATTTTAGTGAAGAATTTTCACTTACAGAGGTTTTGTGGCTCTGTTGGAACTTGCAGAAGCTCTGTCAGGGCCAGCAGAAGCTCTATGAGGGAAAAATTCTCATAACTAAATTTCTATGAAACTTTTTGATCATCCAAGTTTTGATATGTTTTAAGAGTTGTTTTTCGGACATATTTGAATGTTGGTGTCCGAGAAAACTGTTATGGAAAAAGTTTTGTTCGAGAAGGTCATGGTTTGTGTATTTGTGCGTATTCGGTTTCCGAGATGACATTCCAAAAGATCGACAGAGGTTAAATTTGCGATCACAGAGCATATTTCTGGCAGAGCCTCTGTTGAGCTCAGCAGAGGCTCTATGACCTCAAATTTCTCATAACTCAAATTTTATGAAACTCTTTGATCTTTTGAGTTTTGAAATGTTATCCACAGTATATTTAGGACATATTTGACAATTTGTGTCCCAGAAAACTGTTTTCAAAAACCTTTTGTACGAGAGACATACCTTTTGGTTCTTCTTTTCTCGGCAGTGATGTCTGACTTATGTCGATATAGATTCATCGACACTCTTCTTTGGCTCCCTCTTGAAAGATTAACCTCTGTAGATCATTTCAAGGTCCTTTTTGCTCCCCCTTTATCTAATCACCTCTGTAGATCAAGTAATTTCCTTCTTCTCCCCCTTGACCTATGCTTGGATCAAAGTATGATAAGTTTTGCATAGTACATAGGTCATGTTTACCAGAGGTTCTGTAGGGGTCGTCAGAGGTTCTGAGAGGACCCACAGAAGCTCTGTGTTGCCAAGAACTATTTACATACAAAAATAGATCAATCAAAGCATTAAGTAAAGTAATATAAATATATACTTATTTACAGAAGATAAAGCTATACTTACAGAGGATTTTCACGTCATATTAATCATTCCTAACTTACCCACCAAGAAATTGAATCTTTTCTCGTCTAATGCTTTGGTGAATAAGTCCGCGAGTTGGTATTCTGTGGGCACGAAATGCATCTCGATCGTGTCGTATTCAACATGATGTTTCAAGAAGTGGTACCTTATATCGATATGCTTGGTTTTTAAATGTTGCACAGGATTGGAAGAGATGGCAATGGCACTTTTGGAATCACAGAAGATGGGTATCTTGAGTAGGATGTGGCCATAGTCTATTAGCTGAGTCTTCATCCACAGAACCTGAGAACAACAGCTAGCAGCAGCAACGTATTCCGCTTCTGCCGTAGATGTTGAGACACAATTTTGCTTCTTGGAGGTCCACCTGACTAGTTTACCACCTAGGAATTGACAACTCCCAGAGGTACTCTTTCTGTCGAGCATGCATCCTCCATAGTCTGAATCTGTATAAGCTTTAAGGCAAAAACCAGAGTTCTGTGGATACCAGAGACCAAGATTTTTGGTCCCCTTTAGGTATCTAAAGATTCTCTTGACAGCATCATAATGTGATTTCTTAGGATTAGCTTGATAACGTGCACAAAGACATGTGGCATGCATAATGTCAGGTCTGCTAGCAGTTAAGTATAACAGAGATCCAATCATGCCTCTGTAGAGAGTGCATTCTACAGAGATGCCATCTGGATCTAAGGATAACTTATTTCCAGTGGCCATTGGAGTTTTCATGGCAGAGGAATCAGAGAGGCTATACTTGGAAAGAATGTCAGAGACATATTTGGCCTGATTTATAAAAATTCCCTCTGATGATTGTTTGACTTTGTGAAATCCAAAATCTAGCAAGAAATCAAGAATGATGTAGAGAGAGAATCTAGAGAGAACTTGTCATCCATATATTGATCTCTAAAGTGAAAATGACAAATGATACAAGAGGTTTTAGATTTGTTATCAAGTGTTTTCTAACTAGTGAACTAGACATGCCTATTTATACCCATAACATACAAGGTATAAAGGCAAAGCTAACTAATACAGTACATTGACTTTACAGTAAATCTTGAATACAACAATGCTCTAACAATCTCCCCCTTTGGATTCAAGATTTAAAAAAATATGACAGTAGTCTTCAGCTCTTGATCTTAAAAACTTTAACTTTGATCACTTTAAACTTTGATGCTAAGATAATCTTCAAACATCTTTATCTTCATTAGTTCACGGCGAACTATATGCTTTGACATTCTTTAAGAACTCAGCTTTGAAGAATCTTCAGACAAACATGAAAAGTCTTTGTCTTTCTCTTTCAAAAATCAATCTTCTTCAATAAAATCTTCAGCAGATTGTCTTCAAGTCTTGAACATGAAATTCCGATCTTTGTATAAAACCATCAATTCGGAACAAGATGAATCAGAAACGATTAGAGTTTGGATCAGAAAGATGTGAAACCATCCACATTGTTGAACTTTTAGGTGTAAGCGCATTCCGAGAACCACTCAGAACTAAGATAACCAAATTCGGTGTAAGCGCATTCCGAGAACCACTCAGAACTAAGATAACCAAATTCAGCAACATTTGGACTTCACATGATCCTTCTCCCCCTAATCTTCAGTCTTTGTTCACGAATCTTTGACTTGAAATATCTTTGATTTGAAAGCTCTTTGACATGAAATTGAAATTAAACTTTTCTCCCCCTTTTTCGATGATGGTGAGCATCATAATCATCGAAAACCATTTTCAATTTCAGTCGTGTCTTTGAGTATTGCTAACAATCTCCTCCTTAGAGAATAACCTTGCTCCCCCTCAAAGTAAGAATTCTGGAGCAATTTGTTTTCTCCCCCTGAAAATATGCATATATTTCATTAACGATATTCATTTCAAATACAGTGCGTTAATGAAAACATTTATACAAGGAAAATAAAATTCATTGAACCACATTTTATAACTACTAACATTTGATCATTTGAAAACTGGACAAAAGAAATTCAGCTTAATGAAATTTAACAGATTTTTCAATCAAATGAGATCAAATGCATGTGTTTGGATTCAAGAACAAGTCATCATTGTATATCAAGTTAAAAATGTTAAGTTTCAACCCCTTTATTAAATCTATTTGGTGTGCTAGCATGCGAAATATGATTAACATCAAGCGTATGCAATTCTAAAACATATAAGAATACTTTGCTCTACTCACATTATTTGTCCAAAATCAGAATTTCACAAATTTACGGGTTTATCGCGACTTTGTATTTTCCCCAAGTTTCAAGAGATGTGTGCTCATTGGCATCTTTTGATTTTGTGCTCATTGGCATCTTTTGATTTGTGCTCATTGGCATCTTTTAATCAAAAAGTTTAGTAAGAATAAGATACATCGTTAAACATGACTTTCTATCTGGTTCTATAGAAGGATTTGGGTTAGCAGATCCCAGACCAGTTGGCCTTAGGTGCTAGGTATCGAGCACCCCTTAGAACTTAATTTCCCAAACCAGAAAGGCCACATCGATATATCTTAAACCCATTTGTACCAGTAGAACATGGCTTTCTATCTGGTTCTATTGCAGGATTTGGGTCAGCCGATCCCAGACCAGTTGATCTTAGGGACTAGCTGTCGAGCACCCCTTAGGACTTACTCTCCCAAACCAGAAAGGCCACATGCACAAACTTTCAAACTAAATGATAATGCAATAATTTTATCTCAATCACTTGGTTCTAAAACATAGTGCTTCTCCCATATTTTCATTTCCATCCATCATTCTGACATATAGGCTTTTTGAGCATTATATTCTATATATATCCAGATTCACATAACTTTGAGCATTCAGCATAATTTCATTCATGTTTTGCTTACCTTTCGATTTATTTCAGAGGTGAAAGTTGAAGCAAATCTAACTCAGATAATACAAAGATTCTTGTAAAATCATCTTTTAGCACGCATTTAATTCATTGAATGAGAATTGAAAATTTCATCTCATTGAATTAAATTTGTAAAGATTCAAGTTTTCAAAGCAGTAGAAACAAATATAATCCAATGTTACCTTTCATCACTTGTTCCTTGAAGTAGAAAGATATAACAGTTAAGGATATTACCTGAGAAGTGTGAGTTCTAAACTGATTTGTTTAGAAGTCTTAGTCTTTGAAGTACGGGTCCTGAACTGAATTGTTCAGAAGCCATAGTCTTTGAAAAACGGGTTTTGAACTGATATGTCCAAAAGCCAATAACGTTGAAGCACGGGTTCTAAACTGAGATGTTTAGAAGCCAAAGTCTTTGAAAAACGGGTTTTGAACTGATATGTCCAAAAGCCAATAACGTTGAAGCACGGGTCCTGAACTGATGTATTCAGAAACCAATATCTTTGAAGCTCGGGTTCTAAACTGAAGTGTCTAGAAACCATAGGTTTTGCTTTCCCTTAATGGCACAAGTACTCTTCTTAAAAAAAATTCACCGCTTCTCTTCTGTTTTCAGTCATGTGTGTGGTATATATATTTCCAAATCAGCACAACACATGATGTACCTACAAAACAGATTAAGCAGATTTTGGTACCCAACGGGACTTGGGTCCTAGTGTGTTAGGTGTAGATCTCTTTGAAGGAATACTATAAGTACCGTACCAAAAAGAAGTATAATTTTTATGCACAAAATCATTTGTTCCACAGTAAGAACAACAAATTTTCTTTTGAGCTAACCTGATTAATTGATTTACAGAGTAAACCAAATCAGGTTTGACAAAAGATTTACCTTGAAATGTATTGCTCTTCTTAGCATTTGGAGTGGGAACCTTTGATTTTGGAATATCTTTCTTCAAAACTGTTGTGCCTTTGACTCTCCATTCCATCTTCACTTTCTTGAAGACTGGAACTTCTTCAGATTTGGAAGTATTTGCTTTAGGCACCTTAGGAATATCATCCAATTTATCAAACAGATGATTATAGAAAAGATTAGAAGGATGAATCTGATCCTTTGAGAAAACATTTGATCTATCGGATACTTTTAAAAAAATGTTTTGAAAACTTGAACTTGAAGCAGTTTTAAAAGAGAATTCAGAAATATTTGAATCTACAAGCGGAGTCTGAATAATTGATTCAGGACTTGCTTGATTTGAAACATCAACTTTAAAAATGATGTCTTCAAGTTCTTTTATTTTGTATATTAAAACATTTTTCTCTTTAGAAATTAGATCAAATTTCTTTTGGAGATCAAATTTGATCAACTGATCCTTCATAATATCAGCTGATAAACCAGATAATCTTTTGGTAAGATTAAGAATCACATCTTCAAAATATATGCGTTCCGATTCAAAATCTTTTTCCAAAAACTTTCTTTTATCAGTAATCTCTTTGAAAATTTCCATATTTTTCTTTTTAAGGGTTTTACTTTCCTTTTCAAAGAGATTTTTCTTTTCCGTGAAATCTTTTCTTTCCTTTTCCAAAAGATTTTCTAATTCAGTGATTTTCACGGAAAATTCAGAACTTTTAATATCAAAAGATTTGCGTTCAGTTTCAAAACTAGCTCTTTCTTTTTCGAGCTTCTCTTTTTCTAAAAATAAAACTTTCTCAAAGTCAGAAACTTGTTTTGAAAGTTTTATACATTTCAGCTCAGTTTCTTTCTTTTCTTTAAGAACTTTCTTTGAAGAAAGAGACTCTCTTTCATGTTCAGAAATCTTCTTCGTCAATTCAACGTTTTCACTTTCCAACGTTGTTCTTTTCTCTTGAACTCTTTTTATTTGCTCTTGTAGATATGAGTTCCCCTTCTCTCTCTCGATTTCTCTACTCTTCATATCAACATTTTCACTTTGAAGAGTTGTTACTTTCTCTTGAAGTTTCTTGATTTGATCGTGCAGACTTGAGTTGTCTTTCTTTGTTTCAAGACCTGCAATATATACTTCAAGATCAGTAATTCTTTTAGTAAGTTTATCATTTGAAGAAGAAATATATAAAATTTGTATCTTTAGATTAGCATTTTCTTCGTCCAATGCTTTATTTAAAACAGGAAATGAAGGATTTGAAGCATTAGGATTAACAATAGTTTGCTTCAAACCTTCACTATCTGATTTAACAAAAATTTGTGGAGTTGGAGGTATTTCTGTTATAATAATTTGTTGCAAAATTTCATTATTTGATTTAACAAAAGATTGCTTCAAATCTTCCCCACTAGATTTAATAATAGTTTGTTGTAAAACCATCTTGAATATTGCTAGAAATTGATCGTTCAGAAGATCAAGCAGAAAGTGTATGAAAAATTACACTTAAGAGAATTCGAATTCAACAGATGCTAAGTATAGAATTCGAATTCAACTGACACTTCCAAGAATTCGGATGCTCTTAGGTTCGAAATTAACAGTCCAAATTCAAAATTCTGAATTAGCTTAGTACGTAATCACTCAATTCGGACTTAACTCAATCCGAATTCCCCCAATTCGAACTTAACTGACTTCGAAATCACTCAATTCGAACTTAACAGGGTTCGAATTCACTCAATTTGAACTTGACAGGATTCGAATTCACCCAATTCGAACTTAACAAGGTTCGAATTTACCCAATTCGAACTTAACAGGGATCGAATTCTATACTTGGTAAATTAAAACCAACTCAGATTAATCCACAACTTGTCAATTTGAATAATCAACGATTCGAATTCAACTCAATTCGAACTTAACAGAGTTTGAATTCAATGAATTCGAAAGCTTCTCGAGTCGAAATCTACACTTGTGATGACCAAGACCACTCCGAATTCTCTTGAATGATCCGAATTGTGTATGAATGATCCGAATTCACCAAGAATGATCCGAATTCTGCACTTTGAACTACAAAATCACTGATTCTGCCATAACTCTTTCAATCCTTGATCAAATGAGATGAAACTTATATCGATTTGTTCGTAATCAAATTCCACACACTTTTCTTGTTGATCACTACTCGCAATTCGATCGATTTAAACGACTTATGATCCAAAACAGTGAACTTAGGGTTTTCAAACAACAATTCAAGAATCGATCAAATATGATGAATCTGTGCAGTAATTGATGATGATCCAAGAATTAAATGTGTTCAGGAATCAAATCCGAGTTCAGTGATGCTAAGAATCAATCCAAGAAATCAGAATCTAATGAAAAGTGTTCAGATGAACAGTAATGAATGTGAGATCCAAATTCTTCAAAGTCAGTGCAAAAAATCTTCAATTTGGTCTTTGATCTGCTTGAATCTCCTGTTTAGCTCTGATACTGTTGGGAACTGAAGATTTGCTAAGTATGGATAATACTGCCAGAACAACATTAATACTGCTGGAAGAATGTTAGTACTGCTGATGCATTAATGTTGCTGGAACAAGGTTAGTACTGCTTGTCAAGGTTAATACTGCTGAAGCAAGGTTAGTACTGCTTGTCAAGATTAATACTGCTGAAGCAAGGTTAGTATTGCTGGAATGAGTTAATGCTGCTGGAATGAATTAATGCTGCTGGAGAATATTAGTACTGCTCATGCTGAATGAAGTTAATATTGCTCAAAGGTGTTAATGCTGCTTGTGATCATAAGTTTGGAATGCGAGAATGTTGGAGATAAAGATGGAATGATTGAAGATAATCGTGAAAGAATATTCTGAAGATCAATTTTGTTTTGATAATTATCTTGTAATTATTTAGTATAAATAGATGTTGATAGATAGCTATTCAGCATACACAATATGCGATATACGAGAGTTTCAGAATACGTTTTGTTTTAGAGAGAATTAACCTCAAGGTTTAGAACCCTATTTCTAGAGAAGTAGAAGTCGTCTTGATTGAGCCTGTTCATCAAGATTGAGGTTTGGTTGTAAGCTTGTGAGTTGAATTAGTGAATACAAACAGCGGTGTGTTTTCTGATATATTGTCCTTTGATTGTGTGAATTAAAGTTCTATTCCGCAGATTCTTTAATTCTGAGTTCTAAGTATTATTAGTCTTGTTAAGATTCGATCCTGACAAGTGGTATCAGAGCTTGTGTTTCTTAGAATTCTACAATTATAATGGACAATTCTATTGAATCAAACAGTACTCTTGTTTCTAAGGTTCCCATGCTCAGACCCAATGAGTTTGACATGTGGAAAATTAGAATCAAGCAGTATATTCTGCTTACTGATTATTCCATCTGGGATATCATAGAGAATGGTCCATGTGCTAAAGGAAGAATTGGACCAGATGGCAAAAGACCTCCTCCAAAGACTGATGCAGAGAGAAAAGTTAGACAAAGAGAGATGAAGGCCTTAAGCACTCTGCTTTTGGCTATCCCCAATGAATATCAGCATCAATTTCATCACTGCACTGATGCTCAGACTCTGTGGAATGCATTGGAAAAGAGATTCACTGGCACCAAAAGCACCAAGAGGAATCAGAAGGCAATTCTCAAGCAGCAGTATGAAAACTTTACTTCTACTAAGAATGAGTCTATGACTCAAACTTTTGATAGATTTAATAAGCTGATTGGAGAATTGGTCACAGTAGGAGTCAAGATGGAGGCTGATGATGTTAACAGAAAGTTCTTAAGATCATTAGGTGAAGAGTGGACAATGTATACTGTGTCCTTTAGACAGAATGACCAATTGGAGGATAAAGAGCTTGATGATCTTTACAATGATCTTAGAGTCTTTGAAGCAGAGGTTGAAGCCAAAAAGAAGCCCTCTGGATATGTACATAATGCTGCACTCCTTTCAGCATCACCTGATTCTACTGATAACCCTGAATCAGTTAGTGCTGCTGGAGGAGTCAATCAGGAAAAGACCAATGATTCAGTACTAGAAGCCTTCTTTTCTAGTCATGTTAATTCCTCATTGATTAATGATGACTTAGAACAGATTAATGCTGATGATCTTGAAGAGATGGATATCAAGTGGCAGATGGCTATGCTGTCTATGAGGGTGAAGAGATTCATAAAGAGGACAGGGAGAAACAACTTTTCCCAAAGAAGAGAAGATGGTGCTGGATTTGACAAGTCCAAAGTTGAATGCTACAAGTGTCACAAGATGGGACACTTTGCCAGGGAATGCAGAGGTGGAACATCTCACAACAGCCATCAACAAACTCAGGCTGGAAGCTCCAATCAAAACAGAAACTCTACTCAAGCTCTTGTCTCTCAACAAGGAATGGGATTTGATTGGAGTGATCAAGCAGAAGAGGCCATCCAAAATCAAGAACTTATGGCTGAAGTTTCAGATCTTCCCACTGAGGTAAAATCTAATCTCTGTACTCAAGCTTGTATAGACACTATTAAAAGGTATAGACATCACAATCAGGGAATGTGTGATGACCTTAAGAGATTAGAAAAGGACAGAAAAGACTATGTAGTAATTGTTGAGAGGTTTGAAGAACAGATTAGGGCTTTTCAAGCTAATGAACTTCAACACTCCTATGATACAAACTACTGGAAATGGGAAAAGGATGGTCTAGAGTTCCAGCTTAGAGAATCCAGGGAAGAGTGTGAGAAACTAAAAGGAGAGCTTGAGAAAGTTAAACTTGATATAGAAAAGTTTAATTGTGCCTCTAAAGTCATGGACAACATAATCAACTCTCAAATCCATAGTAAGTTGAAACCAGGCATAGGGTACAATGCCACACCCCCACCCTACAACAACACCTACATCCCTCCTAAGTCATACCTATTAGAAACCAAGGATAGGAAGGACTTACCTAAAGGAGCCACTGAAGTAGATCCATTAGATGAAGTAGTTGTTGAGAATAAGACTGAAAAAGAAGGATCTGGTGAGGAATGTGTAAGTCCATGTGTTAAGAACAATGAGATGAAAAGGACTGGAAAGGGAAAGGGGGTTCATTATACACAGACCACTGTTGTGAACTCTAATACTTGTGAACATTGTTCTTGCAAGAAATCTCAAGAGAATAAGCCCCAAAAACATGATAAAAAAAGGGGAAATCAAAGAAATTGGAATAACCAGTGGGCACAAAAGCAAGGAGTTGATCTGCAAAGGATTAACAGACCAAAACCTTGTTTTATTTGTGGCAAATTGAATCATCTTGCCAAACACTGTTATTTCAATCCTATTAACCAAAAGAAAAGTTTTCAAAGAGGTTTTCAAAAATCTTCTGGTTATAGGAAGCCTGCAAGGAATAATGTGGCTAAGAAACAAGTTGAATCCAAAAGCCACATGAGAAAACAGACTGAAAAGGAATGTGCCAATATGTGGGTCCGCAAAAGCACTAATGTTAGTACTGCTACCTCAGATAGTACTGCTGACAAGGATAGTGCTGCTAGAAGCAATACTACTGCCAATACTGCTGCTAGCAGTGTTAGTGCTGCTAACACTGTTAGTACTTCTTTTAAAGAGAATGCTGCTGCTAGCAGTGTTAGTGCTGCTAACTCTGTTAGTACCTCTTCTAAGAACAATACTGCTGCTAGCAGTGTTAGTGCTTGTAACACTGTTAGTACTTCTTCTAAGGTTAATACTGCTTCTAGTTTTTGTGCTGCTAGACCAATCATATTGACAAAGTACTCCAGTTCTGCAATACCTAAGTTTGAAAATCTCATCAAAACCCAGTGCAAGTACTTTGATGAGCAAGGGAGACCCAAGACCACTTCGGCTTGGGTTCCCAATAAAAACTAACTGATTTATCTGATGTGCAGGGCAACCAACAGCTCAAGGGGAAGAGCATCTGGCATGTTGATAGTTGTTGCTCCAGGCACATGACAGGTAACATGGCCTGCCTCAAGAATTTCAAAAGAATTGATGGAGGACATGTTGCTTTTGGAAATAATCCTGCAGGAGGTAAGATAAGTGGTAAAGGTGATGTGTCAAAAGGTAAGATGACATTTGAGGATGTGACAAGTGCTGCAAAGTGCAAGTATAGTTACTACTGCCAGTGCAGAGTTACTACTGCTAGTACATATTTTCTACTGCAAATTTGTAGTTAATACTGCTTAGTGGTTAATGCTGCTTTGTAGTTAATACTGCTTAGTAGTTAATACTGCTTTGTAGTTAATACTGCTTAGTAGTTAATACTGCATGTGTAATTAATACTGCTTTGTAGTTAATACTGCTTTGTAGTTAATACTGCTTAGTAGTTAATACTGCTTTGTAGTTAATACTGCTTTGTAGTTAATACTGCTTAGTGGTTAATACTGCTTTGTAGTTAATACTGCTTAGTAGTTAATACTGCTTTGTAGTTAATACTGCTTAGTAGTTAATACTGCATGTGTAATTAATACTGCTTTGCAGTTCACACTGCTTAGTAGTTAATACTGTATGTGTAGTTAATACTGCTTTGTTGTTAATACTGCTTAGTAGTTAATACTGCTTGTGTAGTTAATACTGCTGTGTAGTTAATACTGCTCAGTCGTTAATACTGCTATGTCGTTAATACTGTTTTTAAAGAAAATCAGGCTAGTACTGCTATAAATACTCTTTCAACCCGCCAAAGTTCATAACGTCTCTTTGCATTCAATTTATCTCTCTCTCGTTCTAACCTTTTCTCCCTAGAATCTCTGTGTTTTCTATCCAAATCCTCAGGAAGAATGACGACAATGGAGTTTGTCGATGAGCACAATGAGATTGCGATGCTTCAGAAGCCAAAGCAGGCCGCAGGATTTCATGATATTGTGGATTTTCTCAAGTCCACACACATCTCTCATGCCCTAACAGAGTGCCCAACCATATATATCGAGCATCAAAAGCAATTTTGGGAGAATGCCACTGTTATATTCGAAGATGGGCAGAAAATCATTCGAACAAGGGTTTGTGACAAACCCTTGAAGGTCACAGAGGAGGTTATTCGCATCACTCTTCACTTAGATGATGCCTCAGGTATAACCTATCTCTCTAATGATGAACTTTTCTCGACCTTACCAAGAATGGGGTATGAAGGTCCCATTGGAATTTTTAAATTCTACAAGTCAAAGTTTTTCACCCAATGGCGATTTTTTGTTCATACTCTTATGCACTGTATTTCAAAGAAAACAACTGGATGGAGTGAGTTTAGCAGTACCATTGCTTATGCCTTGGTCTGCTTAGCCACTGACAGAAAGTTCAATTTTTCAGCAATGATTTTTAATGATCTTGTGGCAAACCTAGAATCCAAAAAGAGCTTTTACATGTATCCCAGGTTTGTCCAAGAAGTAATTAACCATGAATTGATGGATTTACCTCAGTCTGCTGAGGTATATGTGCCAAAACCCCCTAAAGGGAAGGTTTTCTCAAATATGAGAAGAATTCCTAGGGACTCGGAAGGAGTTGACACACCATTGTTCTCTACAATGATGGTTGTGTCCCACACCACTGAAGGTATGGCATCAGGGTCAAGGCCCCCATTAGACACCCCCACTGATGACCAATCCCAACCTTCCATCACCAAAGAAATCTCACAGTCCATTCTTTTACGACCCACTCCCAAAATCACCAAAAAGTTTGAAAGAAGAAAGGTACACAAGGTTCCTTCCCTTGGTGTATCTCCTAATAACCCAAAGCCTACAAGCCCTCTATTGGAGCATTCTCCAATAGAGAATATCAAAAGGGTAACCACAGGGGTGTCTCCCAACCCCAAGAAGTTTCTCTCTAAGGAGAAGGATGAGCATGTGGGCTGCAAGGCTGCCACTACTTCTGCTAGCAAAGAGAAGGACAGTGGTAACATCACTAAGACCTTCCCCACGGCAACTCAGAATGTGAAAACATTCAGAGGACCCAGGCGCCAAGAAACCATGGGAGTAGGTTGTGCTTTTGCTAGGCAAGAGACACCTACTAAAACTTCCAATGATCCTGTAGGGGAGGTAAACACTTCTAAACCAGGTGAGGATAGATATACTTATGAGGAATTGATGGAAACCATTGCCAACATCAACAATGATGTCATGAATCAGCAGAAGGAGATTGATGAGCTTAAGAAGGTGGTTCTTTATCAACACACCAAGATAGAGAAGAATAAGACGATGATCACCAAGCTGCTGCAAAGAAGGAAGAAAGCTCAGTATGTTCTGAAAAGGAGAAGATCAACCACTGATGCTTCCAAAAAGGGGGAGTTAGAAACTGAACTAAACATGGAGGATGCAAAGATTGAGGGGGAGAATGAGCATAAGGTTGAGGGGGAGGCTGAGCAGGTTGCAGAAGTTGCAAAGGAAGCAGAAAGTGAGAAAGCAGCAGTAACTGAAACTGCAGAAAATGAGAAGGAAGTAGTATCTGAGTTTCCCACAGCAGAAACCACAGAAAAAGCGGTAGAAACAGTTAATGCTGCAGTATCTGAGATTGAAGCAGCAGTAGCTGAAATTATGAAGAGTCTTGTTGATGCAGCAGTATCTGAAAGTGAGAAGGAAGCAGTATCTGTATCTACAGTAACTAAATCTGAGTTTGAAGCAGAGGTATTTGAGATTGTGAAGAATAGTGTTGAAGCAGCAGTATCAAAGATAGTAAAAGAAGCAGTAACAGATAGAGCAGCAGAAATGGTTAATGCTGCTAGTCAAAAAGCAGCAGAAACCATTCAAGCAGCAGAAATGGTTAATGTTGCTGAAAAACATAAGGCAGCAGAAACCATCCCTGAAGCAGCAGAAACAAAGGAAACAGCTGAAACCATTCCTGAAGCTGTTAAATCACTCAAAAGAACCAAGATGGTGTCAAACAAAAGACCAAGAACAAAGTCTATAGCTTCAAAGAAGAAAGTTGTAAAGAAGCCTAGGGTGGAACCCAGTGTAGAAGAAGCTTAGGAGGAAGTTGTGAAAGAGAAAGCTGATCATAAAGTTGCTGAAGAAGAAGTGGCAACTCCATCAGGTCAACCAAGCAATGTACAATCACATACAAATGATCAATGTGATATGTATATTACTGTGGTTGATACTAGTCCAATCAAAGTTAAACCATTAGCTTCTATGGCTCCTGAGATCATCTTCTGGGATACTTTGAGAGATCAGAGAAAGGAGTACATTAGAGTAAAAAGAGCAGATGGGAAGTTTGAGGTCAGTTCTACATGGGGAAGACTTATCAGGATGTGCTCTAGATCTGACATAGAGGAGATGTTAAAGGTGGGAATGAAGCTTTATGGAAATATGCTGACTGAGAATGGAATGTCCATCACCAAAATGGTACTTGAATACTTGTGTCTAATGTTCAATACAGAAGCAGTTAAGTATTTGACAGAAAGGCAATTTCAAACTGTTACCAACTGGATGCTTATTGAAAACTGTGGTGTGTATGTCATAACTGTTGACTATGCATATCATGAGTATTATTTGGTGGATAAAGTATACAAGCACAGCATGACAAGGTTGAATGGAATGCTAAAAACTAAGTTGGTGGGTAACAAAGATTCTAAGATGGCAAGATACCTGGTAAGTTGGATCTTAAATCAAAGTTGGGGATTGAATCCTGACTTGTGTGTTCAAGATTAAGTTTTGGAAGCATCATCATCTGAAGAACTTGACTTCTCAACCTGAAAAGTCAAGTTAGGGGGAGATTGTTGGGAACTGAAGATTTGCTAAGTATGGATAATACTGCCAGAACAACATTAATACTGCTGGAAGAATGTTAGTACTGCTGATGCATTAATGCTGCTGGAACAAGGTTAGTACTGCTTGTCAAGGTTAATACTGCTGAAGCAAGGTTAGTACTGCTTGTCAAGATTAATACTGCTGAAGAAAGGTTAGTACTGCTGGAATGAGTTAATGCTGCTGGAATGAATTAATGCTGCTGAAGAATATTAGTACTGCTCATGCTGAATGAAGTTAATACTGCTCAAAGGTGTTAATGCTGCTTGTGATCATAAGTTTGGAATGCGAGAATGTTGGAGATAAAGATGGAATGATTGAAGATAATCGTGAAAGAATATTCTGAAGATCAATTTTGTTTTGATAATTATCTTGTAATTATTTAGTATAAATAGATGTTGATAGATAGCTATTCAGCATACACAATATGCGATATACGAGAGTTTCAGAATACGTTTTGTTTTAGAGAGAATTAACCTCAAGGTTTAGAACCCTATTTCTAGAGAAGTAGAAGTCGTCTTGATTGAGCCTGTTCATCAAGATTGAGGTTTGGTTGTAAGCTTGTGAGTTGAATTAGTGAATACAAACAGCGGTGTGTTTTCTGATATATTGTCCTTTGATTGTGTGAATTAAAGTTCTATTCCGCAGATTCTTTAATTCTGAGTTCTAAGTATTATTAGTCTTGTTAAGATTCGATCCTGACAGATACCAAATGTGAAATCCCAAATCTATCAAGAAATCAAGAATGATGTAGAGAGAGAATCTAGAGAGAACTTGTCATCCATATATTGATCTCTAAAGTGAAAATGACAAATGATACAAGAGGTTTTAGATTTGTTATCAAGTGTTTTCTAACTAGTGAACTAGACATGCCTATTTATACCCATAACATAAAAGGTATAAAGGCAAAGCTAACTAATACAGTACATTGACTTTACAGTAAATCTTGAATACAACAATGCTCTAACAGACTTGGAGTCCGAGGAAGAATGTTAATTCTCCCATCATACTCATTTCAAACTCACTCTTCATGAGTTTTTCAAAACTTTTGCACTCTTCTGTATTAGTAGACCCAAAAATTATGTCGTCCACATAGATTTGTATAAGCATTATTTCACTATTTTTACGTTTATAGAATAAGGTAGTATCTGTTGTACCTCTGTCGTAGCCATTTACTAGAAGAAAGGTAGAAAGCCGTTCGTACCATGCTCTTGGAGCCTGTTTCAGTCCGTACAGAGCCTTTTCAAGGTAGTATACGTGCCTTGGGAACTTTGATCTTTCAAACCCTGGTGGCTGATTTACGTTAACCTCTTCTTGGATTTCACCGTTGAGAAAAGCTGATTTTAAATCCATCTGATAGACTTTAAAACCTTTGTGGGCTGCGAAGGCTAAGAATATTCTTATTGCTTCGAGCCGTGCAACAGGGGCAAAAGTCTCATCGTAGTCTATGCCTTTTTCTTGTCTATATCCCTTGGCCACTAGTCGTGCTTTGTCTCTGATGACCACTCCATCTTCATCCTTCTTATTTCTGTAGACCCACTTAGTTCCAATGGCCTATTTCCCTCGTGGCAGAGGTACTAAAGTCCATACTTTGTTGCGCTCAAACTGCAGAAGCTCTTCGTGCATTGCATCTACCCAGTTTGGGTCGTCTAGGGCTTCAAAAATCTTCTTTGGTTCTATCACACTAATAAAATTTGTAAAGAAACAAAAATTAGCAGTGGCAGACCTGGTTTTTACCGTGTCAGAAAGTTCGCCGATTATTTGGCTTGTAGGATGGCTTTTTGTCCACTGAGTTGTGCGTGGATGGTGGTCACCAATGTCATCGAATCTTTCTTCAGATGCTTTTTGTAGTTCTTCTTCTTCTTCTTGTGTATCCTCTGTCGTAATGCGTGCCTTTGTAGTTGATCCTACAGTTTGTGGAATGATTGGTATGAGTGGTGGTGGAGTTTGTTCTTCTGAGGACGTATAGACTTGGTCCTCTATATCCTCTGTACTTGGTTCCTCTGTGGATTGTGGAGTTTGTTTTTCAGCAGCTTCTGTGGTTGTTTTTCTTGGTGTTTCATCTTCTGCAGTCTCTTCCTCAGCATTTGCATCTATAGTATTTACAGAAGAAGATGAAGCATTTTTTGGACCAGTTAGAGTCATACCTGTAGGATTTTAACCGACAGAAGATGGTTCTGCAGAAGCTCTGATGGTTCCAACAGAGGGATCAATGTCGTCGTGGAACATCTCTAAAAATAGAAGATTTAAGTCTTCTTTCGTTTGCAAGATGTTAGAGGATTCCCCTTTAAGTCCGAGTTCTGAACTGATTTGCTCAGAAGTCTTTTGGAATGAATCATCAAAAGAAACATTGATGCTTTCTACGATTTTGCGAGACCTTGTAATGAATGTTCTATAGGCTTTGGAAGTGGCAGAGTATCCAATGAATTTTCCTTCGTCAGCTTTTACCTCAAACTTTCCTCTGGAATCTCTGTCGTTTAGAACAAAGCATTTACATCCGAACACATGGAAAAATTTGATGTTTGGCCGCGTTTTGTTGATCAATTCGTAAGGAGTCTTGAGGTGTCTTTTCACAATTGTTGAACGATTCTGTGTATAACAAGTGGTAGAAATTGCTTCTGCCCAAAAGTTCATCGGTAATCCGCATGCTGATAGCATAGCTCTTGCGGCCTCCACGAGTGTTCGATTCTTTCTTTCGACTACGCCATTCTGCTGTGGAGTGCGTGCGGCAGAGAAGTTCTGTGATATTCCTTCTTTAGAAAGATAGGCTTCAATGACAGGGTTTTTAAATTCTGTGCCATTGTCACTTCTTAACTTCTGTATTCTGCATTCATAAAGAACTTGGATTCTTTTTATTAGATTAATCAAGATAATTGGAACATCTGATTTCTTTCGAACAAATTCAACCCATGTGAAACGCGAATACTCATCAATTAATACAAGTATGTATTTCTTGCCACCTAGGCTTTGTATGGCAATGGGACCGCAGAGGTCGACATGAAGCATGTACAGAGGCCTAGTGCAAGACACATCTGTTTTGCCTCTGTGGGAAGCTCTTCTAAGTTTTCCCATTTCACAGGCAGAGCACAAGTGATCCTTGTCAAATTTAACATTAGGCAAACCTTTACCTAGATCAAGTTTTACCAGTTTATCCAAGGTGTGAAAGTTCAAGTGACAGAACCTGTTATGCCATAACCAGGCTTCTTCACTTTTGCAGGCTACAAGGCAAACTTTGTCCTTGGTTTTTGAACTAAAATTCATTAGATACAGATCACCTCTTCTTTTGGCTCGCAGAAGTTCCATTCTTGTGTCTTCACTTTGCAGAGAGCAGAAAGTTCTTTTAAATAACACATCGAATCCTGTATCACAAAGTTGGCTTACACTGAGTAGGTTGTGTTTAAGGCCATCCACATATGCAACTTTGTATACAGAGACGTTTTCTTTCTTTATGACTCCATAGCCTTTGAAGTGTCCCATCTTGTCGTCTCCAAAAGTTACAGATCCACCATCGTGTGTTTCTTAGTACGTGGATAGTAAACTTCTGTCGCCAGTCATGTGCCTTGAGCATCCGGAGTCAATATACCAAATTGGCACATACCGCTTCTCAGTGTCAGTGCCGGAGTCGACTTCTGCCATACCCCAGAATAGGGCATTGGTGGTGTATTCATCGTCAGAGGTAGAGTCTGACTCGAAGTCCTCCTTGTTCGCCTCAGAATGCCCTTTGTTCGCCATTAGGGATTTTTGCGCATAATACTCAGCCTTCTTTTTGTAAAAAGCTGAGTCCTTCTGTGGGCGATTTGGTCTACTTCTGCATTCATTTGCGAAATGGCCTGGATTGCCGCGGTTGAAACAACCTTGGGAGGTGTTTCTAGCTCGATCATCGGACTTCTGTTGGTCTCCACCTTTCTCCGTTCGGCATTCATTTGCGTAATGACCAGGCTTACCACATTTGTAGCATTCTTGTGTGTGGCCTACCTTGTCATCTGACCTCTGTTGGTCATTTCCTCTATAGTTTCTGTCGCTCGACCTCTGTTGGTCATCATTTCTGTAGTCTGACCTCTGTCGGTCACTCGTTTCTTCTCTTCTTCCATCATTTCTTCTAATGTTCTGGTTATCTCTGCCATATCGATCATTTCCAGAACTCCTTTGGTTACCTCTGAACTCCCTTGTCAATAGAGCCAATGATTTAGCTAATGACGCAAGAGTTATCTATTCCTCTATCAGCTCGTCGTCTTCGCTATCAACCATCAATATCTTCATCTTTTCCTTCTTCTTCTCCTCTGTTTCTCTCTCTTTTCTCGGTCTTTCTGCAGCCTCTGTTGATTTACTAACCAATGCGTATGGTGCAATGGTTAGTGTTTTAGCCTGTGCTATTTGAGGCTCTTGTGCGGCTAGTGTTCCATAGAGATCAGAGAGTGTCCAGGAGTCTAGATCTTGGTTTGTTTGTAAAGACATAGACAATTGAAGCCACTCATCATTCAGGCTCTTTAGAAACATGACGTTATTTTCTTCCGAGGTTCTGTGAATGCCATATTTTCTGCATTTGTTTATGAGAGAGTTGAATCGGTCGTATGTTGTTTGCAGAGATTCTGTTGTAGAGGCTCTGAAGGCATGATATTCATTTATGTATTGTGCCATTCGGTTCTTCTGCGTTTTAGTACCCCCCCTTCCAACTGTCTTTCTAATGCTTTCCAAAGATCGTGCGCTGTTTCGCATGCATCTAAGTATTGAAAAAGTTCGTTGGGGATAGCCATGATCAATATTCTTTTTGTTTTCTGTGCAACTTCATCTTCTGCCTTATCTTCATTTGACCATTCTCCTTTTGGATTAGGTTTTTGATGTTCAGGGATTTCAGGAGATTCAGCAGTAGCTGGTATACGTGGCATAGTTATCATAGGAACTGGAGGAGGACTGTAAAGATATTGTGTGAGAGTTTTTTCAGTACCCTCATAGAAATGAACCATCTTATCTTCCATTGAGGATACTCATCTCGAAGGAGAGTAGGGGGTTTGGTTAATGAGCCAGCAGTGAAAACGTTATTGGTATTTGTCATTGTAAGAGTTTTTCAGGGGTTCAGACAGGATAATATGATGAAAGATTTATGAGTACGAATAACTGGAAGGATTTCTGGGAAAAAATAATATCCAGAAGTACTTTAATGGTGTTCTAACCTGGAAAATAGTTTATATCAGAATATCACGTTCGAATGAATCGAAAAGTGATAGGAAAACAGAAACTTTTTAATGTGATGAAGAGTAGGTTAAAAACAGAATGAAATCTATCAATAATGTTGTCAAACGAGGATCACTTGATATTGAAAATCAAGCTATGCTCTGATACCAATTGGTTCCCGTTTTGCTTAGACCAGATTATCAGATCTATTAGTTCGAGTTTATGTTTGATGCGGAAGCGTATTTGAAGAACTAACAGATATGTTTGATAGATTTGAACACACAATATAAAGAAACATTAATCAGAATATGATATCTCAAAGTTTACTGAGTTTCAATATAAGAACAGATTTAAGAACAGTGAGTATGCAAAGCTTAAAACAGATATGACTTTCAATGTGCATAAGCTATGTGTTCTTGTGTTGTTTTAACTATGATTGTTCTTATTATTTTGAAGAACTAAACATTAGTCTTCCTTTTATACTACTCTAAGGGGACCATAAAGCATGAGCTACTGTTGATCGGACGACATGAATAGTTGAACGTGCTGTATTGCATTTAATGCCGCAGACGTCTATTATGTACTAAGCACTATTGAGTCCAATCAGAGTTTGACACGTTGAAGTTGGACAGGGCACGGTGCCATGCAAGTTGATGAACAAGTACAGGAACAGTAGCAAGATATTATAAATATCTTCCAAGTCTTCAGTGAGGACCGCTGAGGCTCTGTAAAGGGTTACAGAGGTTCTGCGGTCTAGTCCTTTGTAGAGCAGTCTTCACCGGATTCCGAGTCTTTTGTCTTCTTTGAGCGTATGATAGAGGTTCTTGACCTTGATCTCTCGGTAAGTTCGGCAGAGCCTCTATAAGAGGCTTTCTTCACTTAGCCTATTTTTCATTACTTCTAAATACTTCTACGATTAGGAAGATTGAAGCTAACACTTTCTTTATCTGAGTCAGGTTAGGGTCAGAGTCGCTTTCTTCAGTTTCTACTTCAGACTCTGGTTCAGACTCACTAGACTCCTTGATTCGCTTGGAGTGACGGCTGGAAGACTTTCCGCTTTTGGACGATACAAGAGCGAGTGGATCGGCCTAAGACTTGGACGAGGATTTCTGACTGCTCAGTATCTCCATGACTTCATCCTCGTCCTGCATGAGCATCTCATAGAGTTCATGAATTGGAAGGGTCTCAATCAGGTTGTTGTGTTTGATGTGAGACGCGAACACTTTCCATTCTGGATGGAGGTTGTTCAGAAACTTGAGAGCATTCTCCGTGTTAGATCGAGTGATCTTGTTCTTGTGGAGCTCGTTCAGAAGGAGGCAGAATGATTCATAGGCCCGTGTGATTGATTCGCCGTTGCGTTGCTTGAAGCCATCAAACTTGGTGATGCAGATGTTGATCTTCAGTTGGTTTCCAACTTTGCTCCCGCTCATCATTTTCTCTACTTGATCCCACATGCCCTTTGAAGTATGCTTGTAGTTGTCTATGGCCGTGTAGATCTGGTTTGGTAGAGCCTGGACCAGATATCTCTTGGCAAGCTTTTCACCATCGAATCTGCTATTTTCCTCTTCGGTCATATCCATGTATTTCTTCGGCTTAGGTATAGCTGCCTCACCAATTGCTTGCTCTGGGTCACCATAGGAGTTTCTTGTGGGCCTTCAGAGAGAGCTTGTCAAATATATTTGAAGTTGTCTTTAGCTTCGATGAAGATGAGGAATATGTCTCGCCATTGGCTATAATCTCCCTGATAGAGGGTCGGTGGCTTGGCATCGGTGCCGATTGCAAGAGCGTTGCGAGACATCTTTGAAATGTGCACTAAGGTGATCGTCAGACGTTGGGTTTGATTCAAAGTGAAATCCTAACGCAAGGCACTACGAGTGAAAGTCCTAACGCAGGTTCTAAGAGTGACTTAAGGTGAACTGGTAAGAAATTAAGCTAAACAGAACTTACCAGATAGGAATCCGGATGAAAAGTGTCTGATCAGGAAGTGTCCGGATCAGATATGTGTGAAGTGTTCAGATAGCAAAAGTATCCGGATCAGATGAAGTTATCGGATAACTGGGAGTTACTGGGTAAAACGAATTTTCCGGATAGTTCAGAAGATACCGGATAACTGGTAGTTACCGGGTAAAGGAATAAAACATACTTACCGAATAAAAAATAGTAAACTTACCGGAAAGAAGGAGATACCGGATGGATGTCCGGAAAGTTGCAGTTACCGGATGAGAGGAGTCCGGGTAGGAATGTACCGGGAAATCAGGAACTACCAGATAGTGTATCCGGATAGAATGAATCCAGAAATTGTTAACCGGATAGTGTAAACTACCGGATACTTCTGGAACAAGGATTTTACCGGAAACCAAGACTAATCCGGACACAATGCGTCTAGAAAGTAGCGGAAAAATAAACTTACCCGGTAAAACTGAATCTTCCGGACACGGCGGTTGTGATCAATAGTTTGATTCGTATGCGATTAGGGTTGCCCAACATAGTTCCTGAAATATTAGAAACCTTCCAAAACACAAAACTAACAACACCCTAAACAATTTTCAAGCAAAAGACTATGATTTTTGATGAGAAATTTGAAGTTTTTTCAAGAACAGAGACAACTTTAAGAAATCTTGATTTTCACTGAAAATGCTACAAACGACCGAATTGAGTTACGAAAAATTGCCGAAACGCTAATGGTAACACTACTAACTGAATGGAATAAGCAGAAACTTGCAATTTTATCAGAATCAAAGAATGGTAATATGAACTCAAGAACACAGTCGATAGAAAACTCAATAAACCTTACCAGAAACCTTTTGAATGCTTTGAATCGAATCGTCCAATTGTACATACAAATAAGAAATCAATAGAAATCAATAGAAATAATCAACAATCAGTATGATTTCCAATAGTCATCCATATAACTTGAATAAACCTTTCAGAGAGTTTACACAATGTTTGCAATTCAGAATAATGATGACTAAACGATAATGAACGATCGACCTATTTTCTAAGGTAAGTAATCTATTTATATCTAGGCCTAATCTAATCAGGCCCATGGCCCATTACAATAATTAAGCCCAAACTAAACATTTACACTTAAATCCCTTGAACTTCCATTTAATCAGATTTAATCCCAACAAAAAGGTCGTTAGTGATTCGTCGTTAGATTGGTGCAAAGAAAAGGTTGATCATAGATACATACAAGTCGAATCATCGCTGTGAACATAAAGGGAAAGAGTGTAAAGAAGATACTGCTGGTGGAAGTCACCATATTCAGGGAGAATGACTCGTCTCAAACCTTCTACATGTCAAAGCTGACACTCTTCGGTTTTGATGAATGGCTAGAGAGCATGAGTGCCATATAGAAGTCCAAATCCAAGTACAAATCCTACGTAGAGAAGTTCTTGAATTTGAAAATCAACAAAGTTACATCCAGAATGGACCTGGCTCCTCCAGCTCTTCTTCAAAATCAGAGACTTGCACCAGCTAAGAGAAAGCGAGCTTCTACCTCTGATGGGCCCACCGTTCGAAATGAAACTGGTATCGATTTCTCAAGAGTGGCAGTGCTCGGACCCCCACCTGATCTTTCAGCACTCGACTTATCATTGCCACCAGGAGGACCTTTCAAACCTGGCCAAGTGATAAGTTACCCTTATGGTATCATCTTCCCGGACTGGAATGGTATAATACGCTTTCAACGTTTTTTAGAGTTACCTTTTTGCCCAGTCGAACAACTCAGAGATCTAGTCCACTGGTGCAATCAATCAAGACTAGGACTCTTCCTCAAAACTCACATGCTCAGCGAAGCAAAACGCCGAAGACAACAAGGATAGAAGGTACCTAATTGGATGATCCCTGAAACTGACGCCTTTGACGAAATGCTCTTCAAAGATGAACCTCTATAGCTGATAGATGTCTTTTGTATTCTTCTTTTGTATTTATCAGTAATCTTTTAGTACTTGTAATATTATTTCACTTGTACTTATAACTTTCAACCTTCCCTTATAAACGTATTTACGAAGTTAATGAAATTTTCAGTGAAGTACTTTACTCCATTAGTACCAGAAAAGATCCCTGAAAACAGTAAATGGGACACGCATCTATGAGTCACATTTATCCTTATGTTTTTCATATTTGGCAATTTTCTTGTGTTGCTTTGTCATCGTCAAATAAGGGGAGATTATTGATCCAAACTTTCTCAGTGATTTGATGATGACCCTCATGATTACTTAGTGAAAATTACAAATAACATATGTATCTATTAATGTTTTTCCATCAGTGATAAACATACTTAGCATGTTCAGTATTCCTGATGGTAACCATTGTTCTTCATAGTAGTTCTCAGTGATAAATGTACATCAATGATAACCTGAGTCTGTTCAGTATCACTTATGATCGCTGATTGTTTCATATGTAAAACAATGTTGTTTGTAATCCTTGAAGACAAGTTTCGCGACAAAGGGTTCATCGATGACATCGAAGACAAAGCTGATGAACAAGTGATAAGTCTACTAATGATCTGATGCGGACATCAGTGAAACCAAGACAAGTCCACACACGCAACGTTTCAAGAAGAAGACTTCATCGATAGCTGACTTACATCAGGTCTTCATTGATGGAAGTTCAACTCAGTGATGGTTGATCATGAAGCTTCTACTTCAAGAAATGTTTGTCTTATCTACTTGCACAACTTCGTACGATTTGTTAGAGGGGACATACCTTTATCCAGGATCGTACAACCACTCTGCCACTACACTGTTCACCATGCAGCCCAAAGCATGTCTTGCAAAAAGTCAAAATTCATGCGCCCAATCAGATACTGACACGTGTAAAGTCCTACTGCCATGCATTTAATGCATCGGGTATAAATAGGAGGAATGCCCCTTCAGTTTGAAGGTGGTCTCTCCCTGAACTACTTCGTGCCTTAGAAAAATATCTTTATTTTTCTAGATCCCCTTTTTCTCTTTATTTCTTGTGCCATAACTCTTAGTGATTCTTAAGTTTGTTTAGATTAGGTTTTACTTAATCTTATTGCGCAACAAACTGTAAATTGTGTTTGATTTATCAATAAACAATTTAGAAAACCAAAATCTTGTGTGTTTGTATTAACCCCCCCCCCCCCCCCCCTCTTCTACAAACTATTACTTGTATAAACCCTTTGGGACCAACATGAAGAAAATTACACGAGTCTCATCAAAGCTCACTATGTATGTGTGTGTAAAATCCCTAATCTCCACCCCCAAATCTCGAATGATCAAATGGCCCAAGACACCTAAGGTCCAATTATGGTCCATATACAAAAATCAATCCCAAGCCCATTACACCCTCATAAGCCGACGGAAGTCAACATCGTTTGACTTTCTTAATATCCGTTAGAAATTTGTCGTAGATTTTCCGACGGATAATCCACCGAAAATTTCCGTCGATTTTACCTGTTTATTTAGTAGTGTATGCATTTGAACTTTGTATGTCCGTTTTATGGTACTAGTTGATTTGATTCTATATGTTTCATGGTGTGTCACTGGGCATCATCACGTTTCCGGCTTAAATCAAATACATGTGATATTTCACATAAAACTCCAACATGTACAAATCCAATTGATGATTCCAAACATCATTGAATGCAACCTTGCAACATAAAATTCACAATAATGCTTGTATAGTTGATTGCATGGCTAAACGTATTTGCAAAGAATTTTACTTTACTTCACGTTTCGTGTTATAACAATTTTTTATTCACAATCCGCGTACGGATATTCAAAATTATCTATTTAATGTAAGCAACTTTCAAAATTTTCTACTTGTTACTTATGTTGGTCACTAATTTATTAAGTTTCTAATATTTAACGATGCAAATGTCTAGTTTATCATCAGTTTCGCCATATCTCTTTTGTAAACTTTTCCACATAATGGTATACACGTCATCAAATGTATGAACAAATCAATCAATATGTATATTAAAGAAGAAACCACAGGTGTTGACGTGTCGTCTTCTAAAGCCTAGAATGAGCCTTCTAAATTTTCTCAAATTTTTGGTTTTTCAAAATATTTAATATGTTAAAGAATTTTATGTCCTCCTGTGTAAATGATATTTTCATTAAAAGTAGGGGTGTTCGCGGTCCGGTTTGGGCGGTTTAACCCCTCAAACCACAAACCAAAACACAAGTGGTGGTTTGGTAAATTTTTAAACCGAGCGGTTTGACATCAAGTTCCCAGACCAGACAAACCGAACCGCGGTTTAGGCGGTTTGGACCGACCGGTTTAGGCGGTTTGGGCTTTTTATGGCCTTTAAAACAAATAAACAAACGTATATAATTTGGAATTTCAAGGCTTCTTTGGCTCGAGTCCACAAAAAAGTAAATAAAGTCGACAAAAAAGTAAACATAGTCCACTTATATTTATTACTATTGTTACGGAGAATAAAAAGAATAGAAATAATAATATGATAAGTAATTACAATTTATATAAAATGTTAGTAGCATAGATTAAAATCTTTCAAACTCCACATCTTAGTCAAATCACGGATTTTCATATAAAATTTTCTCAATTCTTTAAGAAAATGTCTAAAACTCTAAATGATATATATAATATATATATATATATATATATATATATATGTGTATGTGTGTGTGTGTGTGTGTGTGTGTGGCGGTCGATTTGGTCCAAATCGCCAAAAAAAAACCGCCTAACCGCAGATCAGACCGGACCGCCCGGTTTGACAAATTTTCAAACCAAACCGGACCGCCAAATCGCTCAAACCGCCAAAAACGGTCCGGTTTGACTTGGTTCGACCGATTTGAGCGGTCCAACGGTTTTTTTGAACACCCATAATTAAAAGGCATAGGGTTTTTAGTGCTTTTAAATGACATTGAAATTTATGTTATTTAACTATTCATTTTCCCTTCTTTATGATAAATAACTATTCATTTCCTTTCTTTATGTTAATTAATTATTCATTTTCTCTTATTTATTCTACCTTGTGGTTCTTCATTTTTAAATTGACTACCTAATGGTTTGGTTTGTTGTCAAACAATTTTTCTCTCACACTTTCTCTCATTATCTAAGGTATGGATTTATGTTTATTGCTATGTTATATGGTGTTGTGCATTTTATATGCATTTTTTGTTTCTATTTTGGTAGAAAGTGTCACAAACAAAAGAAAAACTAATAAGATATTGTCTAAATAATTCGTGAAGATCGTTGAACATATCAAGAACATGAAGGTATCGAAGGTACTTACTAGATCGAATGTACTTACGAATGGATACATTTTTCCGTATCGAAACTAATGCCCATCCAATTTATATCATGAATAAAATGTGACCAATTATCCACTAAGGCCATCCGTACCCGGCTCGGGATGAGCTCGGGATGGGATGCGGGATGGGCGGGGTCGATGCGGGATGGGCTACGGCCCGGGCGGGGTTGGCGGGGCGGGATGGTATCCGGGGATGGGATCCCGATCCATCCCGAAGGTTTTTAAAAAAAAATATTTAATTAAATTTTTAAAAAAATATATCCGTTGAACGGCTCTTTCTAAAAAAAAATTCTCAATTTAATCCCACTATATATTTAACCCTCAACCTCTTATTTCTCACACCTCTCAACCTCTTATTTCTCACACCTCTCAACCTCTTATTCTCTCAACCTCTTATTTCTCACACCTCTCAAACTCTCTCAAATTTTCTCAACCTCTATATATTAAACAATATGGATTCGCCACAACGCGCGGCAAATGTTCGAGAAGTCATAAACCGGGAAACTCATAATAACCTTCGGTCGGATTTGGTCGAACATATTTGGCGTATCCAAGTTCCCAACAATGACGACGAGTAGATTTTTAAATTTATTTTGTAATTTTTAATTTTTTAATGAATGATATGAATTTTAATTTTTATTATTTATCTTATTTTTATTTATTAAATATATATATATATATATATATTTTTATTTTGTTAAATAATTAAATGTATAAATAAAAGAATTAAAATAAATGAGGTGGCAAAGGGGTTTGAGGGAATGGGGTACGGATGTTTAGGGATCGTGAGGGATGGAGTGAGGGATGGAAGAAAAGCTGATGTGGCGATGATGTGGAGGGGAATCATTGAAAGATTCCCCCCATGGGGTACTGATGGCCTAAGCTTCATGGACAATATATGCTTATATTATTAAATGTGAGTCTGTTGGTCCCGAAGGCCTATACAAGTTTGTAGAAGGGGGGGTTGAATACAAACACACTGATTTTACTTTTCTAAATTGTTTATTGATAAATCATTAACAATTTACAGCTTGTTGCGGAGACAAGATTAAGGATAAACCTAAATCTAAACAAGTTGGAACACTAAGGTTTCTTGCACTAAGAGAGATAAGGAAATTACTAATAATAACCTATCTGAGATAAGAGATTTGAACTTGTCCAGAGTTAGCAAGTTACTTCAAATGAAGTGAGTTCATCTCTTTATATACTGCATGCATTTAATGCAAGTCAGTATATACTTTACACGTGTCATCAGCTGGTTGGTTGCATGTCATTGACCTTGGTTGACAACCTTAGTAGCCATATGGATGAATAGTGTAGTATCAGAGTGGTTGTACAATTTCAGATATTCGGAGGTTCTTTTCTGACAATTCGTACGGAGTCGTGCAAGGGTGGTTAAGACAAAAGTACTTTGTACGGAGGACTTCATGATCAGCTTTCGTTGATTCAGCGATTATCATTTTCTATTCAGCGAATGATAAAGTTCAGCGATAGCTGAAGTCTTGTACTTGATACTTCACGTTGAGTGGACAAATCTGAGTCTTCGCTGATCCGCATCAGTTCATTAGGAGACTTGTCGCTGGTTCTTGAGCTTGATCTTCGACTTCAGCGTAGAACCTGTGTTGACGTGAAACTTGTCTTCAGGGATCATAAGTAAACAACTAACTTATCAGCGATCATCATAATGACTTAACAGACTCAGTACATTAATGGTGAACACTGTTCGCTGAATGTTTAATTTAAAAGGGCGAGAGTTCCTATCAGCGGTACTGTAAGATCTTAGTACTTATCAGCGATAGTGAAACTCTGATACATATTGTTTACTTACAATTTTCACTAAGTATTAAGAGAGGGTCATTATCAAATCACTGAGGGTTTGGATCAACAATCCCCCCCTATTTGATTATGACATAGCAACAAAGAAAATTGCTATTTAATGAAAACATAAGGATAAAAAGAACTCATAAAATATTTGTCCCTTTTACTGTTTTCTGGGATCTTTTCAGTACTGATGGAGTAAAGTACATTCGCTGAAATCTTTCTTTAACACTTTGAATCAGGTTACAATGAAGAACAGAAAGATTATAAGTACAAGTGAAATAAATTACAAGTACAGAAGGATAACTGATACAATAGAGAAAAAGGAGATTATATCAGTTTTCAAAAGGTTCTTCCTTAATGAGAAGTTCATCAAGGGTCGTCTTTTCAGTGGGGATCATCCAGTCAGGAACATTTACTCCTTGATTCTTTAACTTCAAAGCAACTTCAAAAATCAAGGGCTTCAGGTGTCTAGCTTTGATGTCGCGTCTGACTTCGCACCAGTGTACGAGATCTCTGAGTTGTTCGATGGGAGCGATGTGGAGCTCAGAGACACGTTGAAAGTGAGGATTTCCATCATAGTCTAAAAAGAATATACCATATGGATCACTTACCACTGTGCCAGGGATGAAGGTTTCTCCAGGTGGTAGGGAGGTGTCAAGCATTGAAAGATCAGCATCAGGGCCAAGAACTTCAGCACGAGAGAAACCAATACCTGTTTCATTTCGAATGATTGGACCTGAATCAGAAACTTTCTTCTTCTTAGCAGAGGCATTCTTCGGTTGAGGAAGAGTAGCAGGAATATCCACAGCAGATGAAAGCAAGTCGATCTGTTTGTTTAAGATCATCTCAACATGGCTTTTGAATTTTGAGCGTGATCCCTGAATGGCTAATTTCGTTTCTAACCATTCAGAGAGACCAAACTTTTCTAATGAAGCAGCATAGAAGGTTTGCTTGGTTTTGTCATCTCTGTAGACATCCACTTCAACAACAGAAATATCAACGTACATTTTTCCTCTGATGTTGGCTTTGATTATTTTGGATGGTCTTGATCGATAGGTCAGCATTTGTTTAGCCCATTCCAAAGTTGTATCAGAGACCTTTGTCTTTTCTCTAACGATTTCTTGAGCATCATCCCAGAGCTAACGTTGAACATCAATGGGAACTCTTTTCAGCTTGGGGTCTTTGATTGATCGTTGAGTAAGCTTGATGGCGTATTCTCTGTCTTTCTCTTCAGCTTCCTTCCTTTCAGCGATAAGGCGTTCAGCTCTAAGGTGTTCCTGGTATTCAGCTTTGGAGATTTTGAATTTTGGAGGAACTGAAGTAAGTTGATCACGCCTTAGAATGATTCGCTGATCCTCGAATCGCTTTATTATTTCCTCTCTTCTCTTTTGATCCTCTTCACTTAGCTTTTGAGGAGCTGAGGAAGGTCTGTTTCTGTGCGAGAGAGGTTGTTCTTCTGGTTCATCAGTCTCAGATATCAAATCTAAGACTGGGATTATTTCATCAGCAGCAGCTGGCTTTATTTGTGAAGTCGCAATAGTAGAACCTTCAGCGACATCCTCAAACAGGGGAGAGGACTAGCTGAAACACAGCGATCTTACAAATAAGAACATGGGTAGAAAGAGAAAGATAAATATGTTCAGGTGTAGGCTAGGGTAGTAGAACTTATAGAGGAGGGATGGAGTGAGAGATGTTTAGTGTAGCTGACAAACCAGCTTTTTAAGCAAGATCGTCAGATTGTCATCTTCAGCGACGCTTTTGCCTTTGCCTTTCTCAGCGCCAGAGGCTGAGGGCTTTGTCTTTGTCCGCTCCCCTGTTGGTTCATTTATTGAAATTCCCTTAAGAGCTTTAATCCTTGGGGCAGGTTTGACGATAAAGAAATCATCGTCATCTTCGTCATCATCATCATCATCATCCTTCTTTGGAGAAAAGGATGGTTCATCATCAGGGATGTCGACGGCTTCATCATCTTCTGCTTCGGATTCTTCAGCGTCTTCTTCGAGTTGCTCCCCCTAAGATACAGAGGCGAGCTTCTCGGTTCCCTCGGGGTTTTCATCTCCCTGAGGTCCAGCGATAAGATCTTCATTCTTCTCTCCCCTGATAGATTCATCATGGGAAAGGTCTTCAGCGCTCTTTTCCTAGGGATGTTCAGCGCTCTTCTCATCGGTATGTTCAGCGCTCTTCTCCCCCTCTTTTTCATGATGACTGGGGGAGGAATGGGCAGACTCCTCAGCTGTGGGAGGCTCTCTGTCTTCTTGGCCAGAGATACCCACACAGCTTTCAATCTTTGCTAATCTGACTTCTAGGCCAATTATAGCAGGATTGATCTTTTCCAGCTCTTTGCAATCCGTCAATGTGAAAGTTTCCAAAGCAGGGGCAGGGGCAGGTTCAGGAGCAGGAGTTCTCGCCTTGTTGAGCAGCTCTTCAATCATTGTTTTCATCGAACCAACGTCGGTTTTTACAGAGCCTAAGTCAGTCGTCAGAGTTTGAACATTTGTCTTCACAGCAGACATATCACCCTCTAGTGTTCCAACCGATGTCTTCAGCGTTGTTACTTCGCCGGACATGGAGGAAACTGATTGTTTGAGTGAGGTGTAGTCTGTGTAGATATCAGCGAGCACTTTAGCAAAGTCGCTGAGAGTCTTATCAACTTGCTTCAAGTCATCTGTGGAAGCTTTCTTCTCCACCACCGTAGTCAGCTTTGTCAAATTCTCTCCAGCGTTTGTTACAGCTGTAGAGTTGTTGGAGAGTGTGGTGGTGAGACCGGTCAGCTTTGTTTCCACGGACTTCAGAGACTCGTTGATGTCTCCCAAATTAGGACCTGTAACACATAAGTACTTGTGAACAAAGGAAAGCTCGGAAGTTTCAGGTTTAGTTACAATGTATATGGGTTGATTTGTACCTGCAGGAGGATTGACGAAGTCGTCAAAGTTGCGGATTCCTGAAAAATGTTCCATATCTTCCTCAAAAGTGCGGTGAGGTATGGTGATCTCTGCAGGTCCTGTCTTCATCATTCGTTGAGAAGCGTCAGCGGTGGCTTCTGGAATGATGGCATCTCCAGTGTTCTTTGGAGGAGTGTCCAAGTGAGTGGAGGGAGAAGCGAAGGATAAGAATGGGGTTCGGGTTCTGAGTTCAGCGTTGGAATCGCTGAGAATCACTTCATCAGTCTTTTGAGAGACTGAGGGAGGTTGGGTAGGTTCCAAGTTTCTAACCTCAGCGTTTGGAGACGCTGAAGTCTGGATTGAAGGGATGGCTTGCACGGGTGTGGCAGAGCGTACTACGGAACTTTCCTTCAGCTCTTCAGAATGAGATGAGGAGTCTTCAGCATGGAATTGCTGGGGTTGCTCCTTGGTTTTCTTGATCCTTTTGGAATCAAGTAGGTTGTGGGAGTGTTTCCTTTTCTTAGAAGGAGAGGATTGTGTGGCCGGGGCATCAGCGATGGGTATTGTCGCTGAAGGAGCCACAGAAGTCGAAGAATTAGGGTTAAGAAGAAAGAGAAGGGTAGAGAGACGTACCTCATTGTGGACAGGTTTGAAATCGAGCACCTTAGGGCCAACCTGAGAAAGTTTTAGGTCACCCTCTTGAGGATAGCTGTCCTTCAGGCCATATTGGAAGATGGCGCTGATGAAACGGGGGTAGGGAACCCATGCAGGTCTGTCAGCAGCAGAATCTACTCTTTGTACTAGGTCATCATAAATGATAGATGCCCAGTCAATATGTAGACCTTTCAGTAGTGCGTATCCCATAGCCTGCTGAGGTTGAGCGGCTTGATCAGAGGAGCCGATCTTCGCTGTCATGCAGCTGATCAGGTGTGCGAAGATGAAATTCATCTCGCTGGGCATTTTGGACTTCTTTATCAGCGTCAGCTTCTTCTCGGGCTTCTTGTCCCTTCCAGTTTCCCAGACATAGCCCATTGCATAAAAAAATGCAACAAGAGCTTCTTTGTCAACGTGCCTTTTATGGTCAGGGAATGGAACAAACGGTTTTTCTTTGGTAGCATTGGGAAAGTTTAGAGCTTTTCGAATGATTGCGGGGGTTATCTTAATTGTGCCATACTCAGTATCGCTGAGTATGCAATCGATGGTTTTGGAGGGATCTTTGGCGGATGGTAGCTGAGAGTGTCTGGCAGAGTACCAGAACTGGGATAGTAGCAGCTGACTTGCGGGAGGTGTGATGGTCAGGGCTGTTGAAATGCAGCAGTTTTTCAGGAAATTCACAACATCACCCAGATGTGTGACTTGCTTTCGAGGAGGAAACTCGAGAAGCGCAGAGAGGTTGTTGACCTTGGTCCAATCTAGCTGATCCAGCTTGAACTTAACCTGAGGGGCTTTGATGATATCCACTTCCTCAGAGTCAGCGGAGATGGACTCAGCGGTAACATTGATCTTTGAAGATGCCATTTCTTTGTATTATCAGTTCAACCAAAGATGTTAACAAATAAGAATTGTCTTGATATGGAAAGAATTTCCATTAAGATGGTTCGAATTTTGTCCATTTCATTCAGACAAAAAAATGTCTTAATGAAGATTAGGGTTTTTCATGATTTTGAAACGAAATGTAAAACCCATAAAGTCTTGTATTCCAGTTTTAAAAAAAATGGATACGAATGAAGAACAAGTTTAAGATTTAGATTTAAAACTTGAAGAACAACCATGAAATGGTTGTGTTCATAAAACCATGAAAGAAATGATTTTATTTTTGAGTTCTTTTGTTTGATCTTGTTTAAAACAATTATAAGATCAGAAACAAGTTAAGCATTTGGTAAAAAATAAGAACATATTAACCTTGAAGTTTTGATGAAGAAGATGATGAACAGTTCTTTGAAGATTTGAGAGCACAAATGCAACAGTAATTCTTTTCTTGCGGAGGAAGATTGATCGCGTAAAAGACAAATATAAACCAAGAGATTGTTTATATAGGGAGTTTTAGAGAGAGAAAACCTTGAGCGGGAAAAGGTTTTCATCATGACACGGACACGTGTTTGCATTTGATTGGAAGTTTGAACGAAACGTGCAAACGTGTGTCAGAAAGAAATCGTGCCTGGTGTTATCCGTTGCAATGACGTCACAACTGTCCTTTCATATTCTTGGTTGTCTCTGAGGTTTTAAAAAAAACTCAGGGACTCTTTGAAAACATGAAGCACTGAATAGAAATATCAGTGAAGGTTTTAAGAAATTTCAAAAAGTCGCTGTTAAGAAATAGATATTCAGCGATGCAATTTATTTTGAAATCTTGCATTTACATGCGATATGTCAGAGAGAGAAAACATACCTTGATATCAGCGAATCAAATTTTTTCAGAGAGAAGATGATGAAATGGATTATATAAGTTGATTTTATTCTATCGCTGATCAATGTGAACCGCTGAAGGTTTTATCCTTCAACGTTCAGCATTCCAAGCTCGCTGATGAGAAAGTTGAATCTTGTCTCATCAAGAGGTTTGGTAAATAGATCAGCTAACTGATAATCAGTTGGAATAAAATGAAGTTCTATATCACCATTCATCACATGATCTCTGATAAAATGATATCTGATTTCGATGTGTTTTGTCTTTGAGTGTAGCACTGGGTTGTTGGCTATAGCGATGGCACTAGTGCTGTCGCAATAGATTGGAATTTTGGAGAGCTGAAGATCATAGTCTGGTAGCTGATTTCTCATCCACAAGACTTGAGAACAACAGCTTCCAGCGGCTACATATTCAGCTTCAGCTGTGGAAGTGGACACTGAGTTTTGCTTCTTACTTGTCCAACTTACCAGCTTTCCACCCAGGAGCTGACATCCTCCTGTGGTGCTTTTCCTATCCATTTTGCAACCTGCAAAATCACTGTCTGAATAGGCGGTTAGATCGAATCCTGAGTCTTTGGGATACCAAAGGCCTAGATTCGTTGTACCCTTAAGATATCGAAAGATTCGCTTTACAGCTTTCATATGAGATATCTTTGGTTCAGCTTGATATCGTGCACACAAGCATGTTGCAAACATAATATCGGGTCGGCTAGCTGTAAGATACAATAGTGAGCCGATCATCCCACGGTACAGCGTGACATTGACAGGAACACCCTTTGTGTCCTTATCAAGTGTCAGCGGTGGTGCCATAGGGGTTTTCATAGCTGAACTTTCAGTTAAGTCGAATTTCTTCAGCATATCTTTAACATATTTTCCTTGATTAATGAAAGTTCCTTTTTCAGTTTGCTTAATCTGAAGACCAAGGAAATATGTTAGTTCACCCATCATGCTCATTTTATACTCATCTTTCATTCTATCAGCGAAACGAGTACAAAGCTCAGGGTTAGTAGAACCAAATATAATGTCATCAACATATATTTGAACTAAAATGATATGACCTTTAACTTTTCTAAAAAATAGAGTTTTGTCAATCTTACCTCTCTCAAAATGTTCAATATGGAGATAAGTAGAGAGAGTATCATACCATGCACGAGGAGCTTGTCAGGATCGAATCTTAACAAGACAATAAACACTTAGAATTCAGAATTAAAGAATCTGCGGAAAAGAACTTTAATTCTCACAATCAAGAACAATGTAACAGAAAATTCACCACTTTGTGTATTCACTAAATCGACTCACAAGATTACAACCAAACCTCAATCTTGTTGAACAGGCTCAACAAGACGACTTCTACTTCTCTAGCAATAGGGTTCTAAAACCTTGAGGTTAATTCTCTCTAAAATACAATCGAATTTAGAATTTTCTCTTGTATCTCGTGTATCTTCTCGTCTATCTTAATAGCTATCTATCAATACTATTTATACAAAAATAATTACAAGATAACTATCAAGATAAGATTGATCTTCAGAATATTCTTTTAAGTATATCTTCAATCAATCCATCTTTATCTCCTTCAATCTCGCATTCCATGTTCTGATCACAAGCAGTAGTAATATACCAGCAGTATTAACTTTGTTCAGCAGCATTAACCATGTACCAGCAGTACTAACTTTGACTTGCAGTAGTAACTTTGACAAGCAGTACTAACCTCACGTAAGCAGTATTAATAATGTTCCAGCAGTATTAATATCTCAGCAGTACTAACCTTGAACTAGCAGTAGTATCTTTGTTCTGGCAGCACTAACATTGAACTGGCAGTACTAACTTGATCTGGCAGTACTAACTTGATCTGGCAGTAGTAATGTTGTTCTGGCAGTACTAACTTGATCTGGCAGTAGTAATGTTGTTCTGGCAGTACTAACCATACTTAGCATATCTTCAGTTCCCAACAATCTCCCCCTAACTTGACTTTTCAGGATGAGAAGTTAAGTTCTTCAGATGATGCTTCCAAAACCTAGTCATCAACGCATAAATTTGGATCCAATCCCAGACTTTGATTGAGAATCCTTTTTACAAGGTATCTTGCCATCTTAGAGTCTTTGTCACTCACTAACTTAGCATGCAGCATTCCATTCAACTTTTTCATGCTGTGCTTGTATACAACATCCACCAAATAATATTCATGAAATGTATTGTCAAGAGAGATGACACACACTCCACAATTCTCAATGAGCATCCAGTTGGTAATGACTTGAAAATTCCTTGCCATCAAATACTGAACTGCTTCTGGTTTGAACATTAAGCACAAGTATTCAAGAACCATCTTGGTGATAGACATACCTTGCTCTGTCAGTATGTTTCCATATAGCCTCATTCCCACCTTGAACATCTCTTCTAAGTCAGATCTAGAGCATGTTCTGATAAGTTTTCCCCAAGTAGGACAAACTTCAAACTTTCCATCTGCCCTTTTGATTCTGATCAACTCCTTTCTTCCATCTTTCAATGTGTCCCAGAAGATGATCTCAGGAGGCATGGAAGACAATGGTGTAGTCTTGATTGGATTAGTATCAACCACAGTTATATACACATCACATTGAGCATTTGATTGTGATTGTACATTGCTTGGTTGACCTGATGAAGTTGCCACTTCTTCTTCAGCAACTTTTGGATCAGATTTCTCTTTAACTGCTTCCTCCTGTGCTTCTTCTACTTCAGTTGGATCCACCCTTGGCTTCTTTATATCTTTCTTCTTTGAGGCTATTGACTTTGTTCTTGGCCTCTTTGTTCTTTTGAAAGATTTGACAGCTTCAGGAGTGGTTTCAACTGATTCTTCTTTGTGGCTCTTAGCAGCACTAACAGTTTCTGCTGCCTTTTGTTTTTCAGCAGCAGTATCTGTTTCTACTTCTTTTGCAACCTCAGCAGCAGTAACCGTTTCTGCTGCTGTGTCTGTTTCTGCTTCCTTTGTAATATCTGCAGCCTCCTCAGTCTCCCCCTCAACCTTATGCTCATACTCCCCCTCAATGTGTGCATCCTCCATGTTTAGATCTGAGTCTGACTCCCCCTTTTTGGAAGCATCATTGGTAGGGTTTCTTCTCCTAAGGACAAACTGAGCTTTCTTCTTTCTGTGCATCAATTTAGTGATCATCTTCCTTTGCTTCTCAAGCTGTGAGTTTTGATAGAGGACCACTTTCTTGAGTTCATCAATTTCCTTTTTCTGATCCATGACCTCAATGTTGATATTTGCAATAGTTTCCATCAATTCCTCGTACGTATATCTATCCTCACCCTGTTTAGGAGTTTTTACCTCCCTTAAAGGATCATTGGAAGTTTTAGCAGGTGTCTCTTGCCTAGCAAAAGCACTACCTACCCCCTTGGTTTCTTGGCACCTGGGACCTCTGGATGATTTCTCACCCTGAGTTGCCGTGAGGAAGGGCTTAGTTATTTTACCACTGGCCTTCTCTTTGCTAGCAGAAGTAGTGGCAGCCTTGCGACTCACATGCTCAACCTTCTCCTTAGTGAGCACCTTCTTGGGGTTGGGAGACACCCCTGTGGTTTCCCTTTCGATATTCTCCATTGGAGAATGCTCCAACAGAGGGCTTAAAGGCTTCGGGCTCTTATGAGATGCATCAAGGGAAGGAACCTTGTGTACCTTTCTTCTTTCAAACTTTTTGGTTATTGTGGGAGTGGGTCGTTCAAGAATGGACTGAGGGATGTATTTTGTGATGGAAGGTTGGGATTGGTCATCAGTGGGTATGTCTAATGAGGGCCTTGACCCTGATGCCATACCTTCATTTGTGTGGGACACAACCATCATTGTAGAGAACAATGGTGTGTCAACTCCTTCCGAGTCCCTAGGAAGTCTCCTCATATTTGAGAAAACCTTCCCTTTAGGGGATTTTGGTACATATACCTCATCAAATAGAGGTATATCCGTCAATTCCTTAGTTATCACTTCTTGAACAAACCTTGGATACATATAAAACCGCTTTTTGGATTCCAGGATTGACACAAGATCATTAAAAATCATTTGTGAAAAATTAAACTTCCTGGCAGTGGCCAAGCAGACTAGAGCATAAGCAATAGTACTGCTGAACTCACTCCATCCAGTAGTTTTCCTTGAAATACAATGCATTAAGGTATGAACAAAGAATCGCCATTGTGTATGAAATTTAGACTTGTAAAACTTAAAAATTCCAATGGGACCTTCATACCCCATTCTTTGTAAAGTTGAGTATAGTTCTTCATTGGAAATAGAAGTTATACCTGAGGCATCATCTAATCGAAGAGTGATGCGAAGGAGTTCTTCTGAAACTTTCAAGGGTTTGTCACATACCCTTGTTTGGATGACTTTCTGCCCATCTTCGGATTCCACGGTGGCATTGGCCCAGAATTGCGTCTGATGCTCGATGTATATTGTCGGATTCACCGTTAGGGCATACGAAATATGAGTGGACTTGAGAAAATCCACAATTTCATGAAATCCTTCGGCCTGCTTCGGCTTCTGAAGCATTGCAATCTCATTATGCTCGTCAACAAACTCCATAATCGTTGTGCTTCCTGAGGATTTGTAAAGAAAACACAGAGATTCTAGGGAGAAGAGGTTAGAACGAGAGAGAGAAGAAGTTAATGCGAAGAGTCGTTATGAACTTTGGCGGGCAAACAGGGGTATTTATAGCAGTATTTGCCCTAGATTTTCAAAAGCAGTATTAACGACATAAGCAGTATTAACGACTGAGCAGTATTAACTACACAAGCAGTATTAACGACTGAGCAGTATTAACTACACAAGCAGTATTAACTACTGAGCAGTATTAACTACACAAGCAGTATTAACTGCTAAGCAGTATTAACTGCTCATTGGCAGTATTAACTGTGCATTAGCAGTATTAACTACTGAGCAGTATTAACTACACAAGCAGTATTAACTACTGAGCAGTATTAACTACACAAGCAGTATTAACTGCTAAGCAGTATTAACTACTCATTGGCAGTATTAACTGTGCATTAGCAGTATTAACTCTGCACTGGCAGTAGTAACTCTGCACTGGCAGTAGTAACTCTGCACTAGCAGTAGTAACTCTGCACTGGCAGTAGTAACTATACTTGCACTTTGCAGCATTTGTCAAATCCTCAAATGTCATCTTACCTTCTGACACATCACCTTTACCACTTCTCTTACCTCCTGCAGGTTTATTTCCAAAAGTAACATGTCCTCCATCAATTGTTTTGAAATTCTTGAGGCAGGCCATGTTACCTGTCATGTGCCTGGAGCAACCACTATCAACATGCCAGATGCTCTTCCCCTTGAGCTGTTGGTTTCCCTGCACCTAAGATAAATCAATTAGTTTTTATTGGGAACCCAAGCCGAAGTGGTCTTGGGTCTCCCTTGCTCATCAAAGTACTTGCACTTGGTTTTGATGAGATTTTCAAACTTACGTACTGTAGAATTGGAGTATTTTGTCAATATGATAGGTCTAGCAGCACAAACACTAGAAGCAGTATTAACCTTAGAAGAGGTACTAACAGAGTTAGCAGTATTAACAGAGTTAACACTGCTAGGAGCAGTATTAACAGAGTTAACACTGCTAGCAGCAGTACTGTCTGAAGAGGAAGCACTAACAGTGTTAGCAGCACTAACAGAGTTAGCAGCACTAACAGAGTTAGCAACACTAACTGAGTTAGCAGCACTAACAGAGTTAGCAGTACTAACTGAGTTAGCAGCATTAACTGAGTTAGCAGCACTAACAGAGTTAGCATCACTAACTGATTTAGCAGTACTAACACTGCTAGTAGCAGTATTGCTTCTAGCAGCACTAACCTTGTTAGCAGTATTGCTTCTAGCAGCACTATCTTTTTCAGCAGTTCTATCTGAGGTATTAGTGCTTTTGGAGACCCACATATTGACACATTCCTTTTCAGTCTTTTTCCTCATGTGGCTTTTGGATTTAGCTTGTTTCTTAGCCACATGGTTCCTTGCAGGCTTCCTATAACCATTGGATTTATAAAAAGGTCTTTGAAAATTCATCCTTTGGTTAATAGGATTGAAATAACAGTGTTTGGCAAGATGATTCAATCTGCCACAGATGAAACAAGGTTTTGGTCTGTTAATCCTTTGCAGATCAACTCCTTGCTTTTGTGCCCACTGGTTATTCCAATTTCTTTTATTTCCCCTCCTTTTATCATGTTTTTGGGGCTTATTCTCTTGAGATTTCTTGCAAGAACAATGTTCACAAGTTTTAGAGTTCACAACAGTGGTCTGTGTATAAAGAACTCCCTTTCCCTTGTCAGTCCTTTTCATCTCATTGTTCTTAACACTTGGACTTTCACATTCCTCATCAGATCCTACTTTGTCAGTCTCATCCTCAACAACTACTTTATCTAATGGATCTACTTCAGTGGCTCCTTTAGGTAAGTCCTTCCTATCCTTGGTTTCTAATAGGTCTGACTTAGGAGGGATGTAGTTGTTGTTATAGGGTGGGGGTGTGGCATTGTACCCTATTCCTGGTTTCAACTTACTATGGATTTGAGAGTTGATTATGTTGTCCATAACTTTGGAGGCACAAGTAAACTTTTCTACATCAAGTTTAACTTTCTCAAGCTCTCCTTTTAGTTTCTCACACTCTTCCCTAGACTCTTTCAGTTGGAACTCCAGACCACCCTTTTCCCACTTCCAGTAGTTTGTATCATATGAGTGTTGAAGTTCATTGGCTTGAAAAGCCTTAATTTGTTCTTCAAACCTCTCAACAATCAATACATAATCTCTTATTTCCTTTTCTAATCTCTTAAGGTCATCACACATTCCCTGATTGTGATCTCTATACCTTTTAACAGTGTCTATACAAGATTGAGAACAGAGATTAGATTTTACCTCCGTAGGAATATCTGAGACTTCTGCCATGAGTGCATGATTCTGGATTGCCTCTTCTGCTTGATCACTCCAATCAAAAGTACTGTTTGATTCAATAGAATTTTCCATAATGATTGTAGAATTCTAAGAAACACAAGCTCTGATACCACTTGTCAGGATCGAATCTTAACAAGACAATAAACACTTAGGAAGAACAGGGATCCTTTTATCAAAATCCCCAAAGTATCCGGACACCCATCTATCCGGATGGGTATCCGGATGTCCCATCCGGAAACTTTGTCCCATATATAAGGGGTCCGGAAAGATTCTTCATCATTATCCGGAATTTGTCAACTGAAGCCCTTCTGGCACACGCGGATCCCGCTGCACCGAGTGTAGTTTGTTAGGGTAGAATTTATGTTGATTTTAAGTTCAAGGGTTTGAATTGTAATTGTTTAAACTTAGTCCATAGTGAACGGGCCGTGGGCTTGTTAACCACGGGCCCGAGGTATATAATGTTGTATTAGCCTAGAAAAATAGGTTAATCATCTCTTTAGCTTTCAATTCATACTGTAATATTCTCTCTGGAAAGTTAATGAAAGGGATGACCAGTTGAAATCATATTTCGTATTGTTTTATCATATTTGATTTCATATTAGTTGCACGGATCTGGATTCTACAATTGGTATCAAAGCAGACAGACGGATTCGATTCAAAGCTTCATACATCAATTTCTGGTTAGTTTGACTTTTACTCGTCTGACTATTCTTGAATTCTTGACTTTTTGATTCAGTCGAAATTGGTTGTTTTTGCTTATTGGGTTGTGTTAGCATAATCGTTATAAGCGTTTCTGCAAATTTTCACATCCTAATTCATTCGTTTGATTGGCCAATTTAGCAATTTAAGATCAAAGTTTTTTGGTAGTGTTCTTCAACAAAAATCGAATTTTTACCATCAAAACGTGTTCTTTTTGCTTAGAAATCGACTGGGTTAGTGTTAGTTTTGTGTTTGGTATTGTTTCTAATCTTTCAGGAACAATCTTGAGTAACCCTAGTTGAGAAATGGATCGAATTGATAAAACAGCCGCAGAGTCCGGATAAACCAGCCGTGTTTTCCGGACAATTTGATAGTGTCCGGACGTTTGTGTTTCCATCCGGATTCTTCCAGTTTCTCCGGACAATCAGTCCTTTCCGGGTAAGTCAACCATCCGGGTAAGTATCTTCTAATCTCAAACCTATCCGGGTAATATTTTTCCGGATAACTCAAAGTATCCGGAAATCAATTTTATCCGGAAATCCATTTTTCCCGGAAACTTCGTGGTATCCGGAAACTACATAGTATCCGGAAATTCCATCGTACCCGGAAACTTAATTCTATCAGGAATCCATAGCATCCGGTAAGCTTCTGTTTCCATCCGGTAACCTTGGTTATCCGGACAACTCAAGTTATCCGGACTATCTTTCTTATCCGGACAACTCTGCATAAATTGAACTGCTTTCCTCTATTCTGATCCGGACACTTCCAGATCAAATCACTTATTTGGATTTCTATCCAGTAAGCTAAGTTATTGTCTGACCACTCATAGAACCTGCGTTAGGACTCCACTCTTAGTGCCTTGCGTTAGGTTTTACACTTTGAATCAATCTACACGTCTGACGATCACTCCGTTGCAACCTAAGATGTCTACTTCTCGAGATGCTCTCGCAATTGGCACGGACACCAAGCCACCGTGTCTCTATCCGAACGAGTACAGCCAATGGAGAGACAGGTTCATGATCTTCATAGAGTCCAAGGACAACTATGAGTTCATCAAGAGAGCTCTGGATCATGGCCCAATTGACAAGCCAATGAAGGACATACATGTAACTGCAACAGCAATAGCTTGACGTGAGGAGAAGTCTCAGGCCGAGATGACAGAATTTGAAAGAGGCATGCTTGAAGGTGAAAAGCATGCAAAGAGATATCTGATTCAGGCTCTTCCTAATTCCATCTACACTGCCATAGACAGTTACAAAGATACGGCAAAGGGCATGTGGGACCAGGTAGCCAAGATGATGCGTGGGAGTGTTGTAGGAAATCAGCTGAAGATAAATAGCGCGATAACCAAGTTCGATGGATTCAAGCAGCGTAACGGTGAATCTCTTACCCAGACCTATGAACGGTTTTGTCTACTTCTCAACGAACTGAACAAGAATAAAATTGTTCGTTCCAATACTGAGAACGCACTAAAGTTCCTCAACAACTTGCTACCTGAATGGAAAGTGTATGCTTCTCATGTCAAGCACAACAACTTGATAGAGAACATTAGCATCAATGAACAATATGAAACACTTCTCCAAGATTAAGATGAAGTGAATGAGCTCCTGGGAGAGAAGAAGAATGAGTCAAAACCATCTGCGGATCCTATTGCCCTCTTGACCTCCAAACTTGGGAAATCTTCAAGCAGCCAATCCAGACGCGGTCCACAGCACAGCTCCTCCGAGTCAGAACCTGAAGACGAGAAAGATGATGATGATGATGATGAAGCATCAGACTTAATGAAAGCTATTGCCCTTCTGACTAAATCCTTTCAACAACAGAAATTCTACAAGAAGCCGTCTTCCAATAGTCAACGCTACTCCACATCTTCCAATAAGCGTCACGATTATAAGGATCGGTATGAAGGGAAGAAGAAGGTAGAAGAGCAAGATAAATCTGAAAAGAAGGAGAAGACAGAGAAAGGTGACCGGAAGAAGAGAGATGAACCTGTGAAATGCTACAACTGCGGGAAACTCGGTCACTTCGCTAAAGACTGCCGTCAACCCACTATGAAGAACTCTCACTATTATGAGGCCAAACTTGCACTGGCCAGACAAAAAGAGGCTGGGGAGGTAATGTTCGCTGAAAATGAGTACTGGCTAGGGAGATCTGATGATGAGGACGATTATGAAGGTGTTGATGCTTTCATGGGATATCAATCGTCTACGGATGAAGACAAGGCAACTGCAAATCAGGTATGTGACTCTTGCCTACAAAACTTCATACATCAACTGCAAACCATCACCAAAAAGGCAAACTCCCTTATGGCCACAAATGCAGAACAAAAGCTTGAAATTAGTTGAATAACTGAAAAGCTTAATGTTCAAATGAAATTAACTGCGAAGCATATGTCTGAAAATACTGATTTAAAAGACAGATGCAAAATCCATTCATTAGCACCTAAAGACTTAAGGGCCAGATTATCTGATCTTCAACGTCAGTTTGATCAGTGCTTGAATGAGAAAGAAGACATTACTTATCAATGCTCTTCTCTTCAAATTCAACACAAGGAGTATGTGGCTAAAATTCTAGATCTTGAAACCAAACTCCACAAACGGGGTCAAACTGATCAAACCATTTTTTTGAACAAACCCAAAGAGTTCACGTACTTTAACAAAGAATGGGGAATCGGATATGACAACCCACATTATTTGAAAAAGGGGAGATATCAAGTCCCTACTCTGTATGATTTTGCTTGCTATGGATTAGATAAAAAGTATCCAGAGTACGCAATTCAATGGACTGGTCCTCTTGAACCAGAAAAGGAGGAGGAAACCGAGGAACATAAATGCACACACAAACGAGGAATTCAACTTCCATTTTGTTATGAACCATTAAACTACTCGTATCAAAAGAACAAAAAGTACCTTTCCAATGACTACTTCGACCCCTACAAGGTAGCTACTCCCAAGGATTCCTCCAAGAAGGATGAGGAAGTAGCACCTGCAACCAAGACTGAGACGGATGAGTTTAAACTCTATGTTCCCCCTCTCATCTTGGAAGCAAAGATAGTCGAGTTGGAGGAGTCACTCGAAAAGGAAAGGTCTGTTTTTCAAAATGAGAAGAATGCGTTAATTAAAGATCTTGAGAAACTCAAATCTGAGAAAACCGACGATGTGTCAAGTGAGGAAAAGGAAAATTTTCAGTGGGAAATCAATACGCTCTCATTAAAACTGTCTGAAATGACAAGAGAAACGATGAAAGAGCACCTGAGAAATGGTCAACTCCAAGAACAAATTGACCTTCTCCAAGCTCAAAAGCAGAATTCACCTGATCTTTCTTCCAACTCATCTGACACATCCTCGTGTAAAGCTATCATTGGAAATATCTATACTCAAGATAGTAACGTCTCTCAAGACGAATGTGGTAAAAGGAATTTAAACTCTGATTTTTCAAACGCTTCCGCACCAAATTCCCCAAAGCACACAAGCACAAAGAGTTCCTCGCCGTCCCCACCTGATTCCATTCTTGATATTCCCATGATAGATTTTTCAGAGTACATGAACTCCGAAGGTAACGGTGAGGAAGAGTTTGATTCATTTCCCTTTGACAAACCTCTTCCAAGTCATACTGATTTTCTATCCCCCGTGATTGATCATCCGGTTGATTCTTTAAAAGATAATTGTTCTCAAACAAAGGCCCCAGCTGTGATCAAGATTTCTCAGTCAAAACCAACCTCGAAACCCATTTCCAAAAGGCAATCACAGCCAAGGCAAGCGACTGGACCATTGACTGCCAGTCCTACTTTTCCTCCAAGTCAACCTGATTTTTTGTCTCCAGTGGTTAATCGTCCGGTCAATTTTCTAAAGGGCGATTGTTCACAAACCAAGACTCCGGCTGTGATCAAGATTCTTAAAAATACTTCAAATGTTCAAAAACAATTACAGCCGAAGCAAAAGACCGAACAATCGACCACTAAGACCCCTGTTTCCTCCAAAGTCACTGATCATACTATCCCTGTTGTTTCAGATAAAAATGGTCGCGCTAATAAAGAAACACCAAAGTGGCTAAAGAGGGATTATGTCAAGAAGGATGCGTCAAAGTCTTCCCCACCTGTTTTCAATTCTAGAATAGACAAAGACAATTGTGCTTGGAATCATTGGAACCATTTTGATGTTTCTTTTCCCGTTAAAGTTAACTCTCTTAAACAATTGATTCAGTTATCGCATGATTGTTTATGTTGTTCTAATTGTGGTTGGAATGATTTTGATGATATTCACAATAATTATTGGTATGCGCCTTGCTTTGTTGGTAACCTGTTTCATAAGCACAAATCCCATAATAACAAGAAACAACATCATTTTAAACGGGGTTTCAATCAAACGGTTAAACCACAGCGGGAGACCCGACCCATTCCAACACGGGCTGCTCCTACTGAGGTTAAACCGGCACCCAGGTGGAAATCTGCCCCAAAATATGTTCCTCCAAAAGGTGTAAATTCTGCACCCAAGAGGCAACAAGTGCCAAAACCAGTTCCCTCCGACGGTGTAAAATCTACACCTAATGGGAAGGCTGAGTCAAAGCAAATTTCCCCAGGCAGTGCCAAAACTAACCCCCCAGGACCCAAACAAATTTGGGTACCTAAACGTCACTAATCTTGTTTTGTAGAACGGTCATGTGTGGTACTTAGACTCTGGATGCTCTAAGCACATGACCGGAAGAAGGGAGCTTCTCACGAATTACAAGGAAGAATACTGCGGAGACGTGAGATTTGGGAAAAACGAGAAGTCGCCGATCGTGGGCTACGGCGAGATCGTCCAAGACAAGATAACAATAAAGAAGGTATCCCACGTCGCAGGATTAGGACACAATCTCTTCAGCATCGGTCAATTCTGCGACAAGGATCTCGAGGTTAGCTTTAAAGCCACACGGTGTAGAATCCTCAACAACAACGGAGAAGAGCTACTAGTTGGGACTCGAAAGACCAATCTCTACACCATAGACCTTGAAGCAATCAAAACCGACAAACCTGTCTGCCTCTTGTGAAAAGCCGACTCTGACCAAGTTTGGCTCTGGCATAGACGTCTTTCGCACCTTAACTTCAGAAGTATCAATCAACTGGGGCTAGGCAAACATGTCAGAGGCGTGCCCCAACTTCCGTTCGTGAAGGACCGTCTCTGTGGAGCATGCGAAAAGGGAAAGATGACGCGTGCATCTCATCCGCCGAAGGCAACTCCGAGCACGACCCAGACCCTAGAACTCATTCATATGGATTTGTGTGGTCCAATGCGGGTTCCGAGCATCAATAAACGCAAATACGTGCTCGTGATGGTGGACGACTACTCGCGCTACACTTGGGTGATGCTCTTACGCTCGAAGTATGAAACTCCGGAGCTCATTATTGATCACCTGAAGACTGTCCAGCAGAACAAACTTCAACACGTTCAGTCCATCAGAACTGACAATGGGATGGAGTTCAAGAATCAAAAGGTGGATGACTATTTGCGGTCAGTGGGCATCACACACACTTTCTCTGCAGCACGCACTCCTCAACAAAACAGAGTGGTGGAAAGACTGAACCGTACCCTCGTTGAAGCTGCTCGAACAATGCTATCCCAGGCAAACCTACCCCTGTATCTCTGGGCTGAGGCGGTGTCTACGGCTTGCTACACGCAAAACCGCTCTTTCCTTCTCAAGCGGTTCCACAAGACACCGTACAAGATCATGAATAATCACGTTCCAACCGTCGGCTACTTCCATGCATTTGGATGCACTTGCTATGTACTAAACGACAAGGATGATCTCGGGAAATTCAGCCCCAAGGCGGACGAAAGGAGTCTTTATTGGATATTCCATGCAGGCTAAGGCGTATCGCGTTTACAACAAACGGACCAAAACCGTTTTTGAAAGCATAAACGTGACATTCGACGAAGCCGCAGATTTGGCTTCTGAACAACTCAGTTCAGAACCCGGTTTAACTGTAGTGCTAGCTTCCGGACCCTCAAATTCGGGATCTGCACAAACCACAGTAAATCCAAATCATGCATCTTCATCGAATGCTGACTCTTCTGATTTAGATTTACTGTTTCAATATTTGTATGATGACACTATTAATTCTTCCACATCTGTCTCAGCGCAACCGCGACTTGCCGTTGCTCGCAATACGGATTCAACCGCTTTATCTGGTCTGCCCCCGTCTACAAGTACGCCGTCAACATCTATAGAGACAACTCACCCGTCATCATCTGATCCGATTACACCTGGTACTGTAATCCCCCCGGAGGAACCTATGATCTCGGAGATCGCTCCTAATGATTCGTCTTCTGCTACAACCGACGCTCAGCCTCTGAACTCCTCGGAACCAGAAGTTGTTCAACCATCGACGAATCCTCCCCCACTTCCTCCAAGAAACACGACTGCTACACTTGAACAAGTTCAAGACCTTCCTTCTGGGGCATATGTGGATCCGGACGCATCTCACTCTACCCAACAACCGCTTCCGCACACCACCAAATGGACAAAGGCACATCCCCTGCATCAGATCATCGGTGATCCTTCCACTCCTGTACGTACACGAGGAGCTTCTGCCAACTTTTGTCTATTTTCTGGCTTCTTAAGCAAGATCGAGCCGACGAACGTACGCGAAGCGCTAGAGGATCCAGACTGGATCATAGCCATGAAAGAGGAGCTGAATCAATTCGAAGCTCTAAAGGTATGGCGACTGGTTCCACGTCCTCAACACAAGACGGTGATCGGCACCAAATGGATCTTTAAAAATAAGAAGGACGAAGACGACATCGTTGTTCGCAACAAGGCGCGTCTCGTGGCCAAAGGATACCGACAACAAGAGGGAATCGACTATGATGAGACCTATGCTCCAGTAGCCCGCATCGAAGCAATCCGTATGTTTCTCGCTTATGCAGCGCACAAGAACTTCATAGTCTTCCAAATGGATGTGAAGACAGCCTTTCTTTACGGCGACCTCCAAGAAGAAGTTTACGTGTCGTAACCCGACGGATTTGTGGACGACTCGAATCCTGATCATGTCTACATCTTAGACAAGGCGCTCTACGGCTTAAAGCACGCTCCGCGTGCATGGTACAACATACTTTCTAAGTTCTTGTTAGAATCCAACTTTACACGAGGTACCATTGATTCCACTATATTTATCAAGAATGAAAAGGGTCACATCATCCTAGTCCAGGTATATGTCGATGACATCATTTTTGGTTCTACTAATCCATTGTATGCAAAGAACTTTGCCAATCTCATGGGAAGATTTTTTAAAATGAGTATGCTGTGTGAGATGAACTTTTTCCTTGGTCTTCAAGTTAAACAACTGTCGACCGGAATCTTCATAAACCAGTCCAAATACATTAGGGATATTCTTCGGAAATTATAATTGGACCAGTCCTCACCTATGAAAACTCCCATGGCAACCAATACAAAGCTTGACGCCGATCCTAAAGGAAAGGCTGTCAACGCCAAATTGTATCGGGGAATGATCGGCTCTTTAATGTACCTCACTGCCAGTAGACCGGACATCATGTTCTCGACATTTCTTTGCGCCCGTTATCAGTCAAACCCTAAGGAGTCTCATTACAATGCTGTTAAACGTATCTTTCGTTATTTACGTGGTACTGCTGATCTTGGCCTTTGGTACCCGAAAAAGACAGGTTTTGGACTTTCCGCCTATTCTGATGCGGATCACGCGGGATGCATGTTGGACCGCAAGAGCACCTCGGGACACATTCAGTTCTTGGGAGATAGCCTGGTAAGCTGGGTATCGAAGAAACAACAGTGTGTGTCAACGTCAACAGCCGAGGCAGAGTACGTGGCCGCCGCAAGCTGCTGTTCTCAAGTTATCTGGATGACGACACAACTCAAAGACTACGGGTTCACGTATGTCAAGGTCCTGATCTACTGTGACTCAAAGAGCGCAATTGCTATATCCAGCAACCCGGTCCAACACACAAAGACGAAGCACATCGACGTTCGGTATCATTTCATTAAGGATCACGTCGAAAGCGGTACAGTCGAACTCTACTTCGTAAAAACTGAACATCAGTTAGCAGACCTTTTTACCAAAGCCTTGGACGAAAAACACTTTAAAACTCTTGTGTTCAAGCTAGGTATGCTAAATCTGAAGACGTAATCCGACTGTGTGCCCATTACAAGTTCCATACATATACAAGTAACTGTCTCCTCATCATCCGGTGGTTCACATCCTGATGCATGAGCACACACTTCCTCGCCCTTGTATTCTACTTGTTCTAGTTACACAGCTAGATTTAGTCTAGGTATTTATTAGGTAGATTTCGTTTGTTTTTCACTCTTTCTTCGTGTGTTTCCATTTATTTTCTTACCGTCGTCTATATTTTCTTTCACTATCTCTGTGCTTTCACCAAATGTTCTCGTGTTCAGGGGGAGCAAAATGCAATATCAGGTAAGTTTCTCATACTTTGAGGAGGAGCGTCACACACAGTTTTCTTTACTGTCAAAAGTTTTTGTGTGTGTGGACACTCCTGCGTGTATGTGTTTTATGGTCATCAATTGAGGGGGAGCGGCACTGGTTGTTTAACTCTTTAAAAGTCTACAAGTTTTTGTGTGCCGGATCCCTCCACTGCACTCTAATGCACTATCCGAGAGGGAGCAAGGATATACCCATGCTCCGCTTGAGGGGGAGCGAGAGGAAGTTCTTTTCCAGCACAAATTCCTAAAATTATTCACGGAAAAGGATTCTTCAGAGTTATCCGGACAACTCTCACACCCGGATAACTCTCACGTCCGGCCACCTTCCTCATCCGGAAAACTCTCACATCCAGATAAATCGCGCACCCGGACAACTCTCGAATCCGGATACAATCCCGACCGGGTGGATATGCGGGTCGGCTCTTACCCGGACTCCACCTACGTATATATATATGTACCCGGACTCCCTTAGCTTTCCTTATCCTGAAAACCAACGACTAAAACCCTAAAACCCCGACCTCTTTTCTCTCTCGCTCGGACTCTCTTCCACTTCTCGATTCACGGTGTTTTCAGTCTCTATATTCAGGTATGCTCCTCAACTATCACTACTCGTCAACTATCTGCGGTTTTCACACACTTTGCACCACAAATCGACCCCTGATTGGGTCGATCCAACAGTGGCCGACACCTCTTAAGGATTTCTTGTCATTTAGGACCACCAGACTCGATTTGAGAGTTATCACTACTCACAATCGCTGCTATTCCCTTATAGACAACTACCATGAACCCCAAAATGTGCTTGGGATCCCCTGGTAACCTCTGTGGTCAAATACGCCTTCGTCCGGACACATTCAACTTGTCCGGACAACCTCATGCCCATGATGATTTAACCAGACACAACCAACACCCGGAGACCTAGTTGTCCGGAAACCTTAGGGTTTTCGGTAAGTTCAACTACCGGGTAGTTTGGTGTCCGGACTTCAATGTTTTCCGGAAAAGTAGTGCACCCGGAAACCTCTGTCCGGATTTATCTTCTTCATCCGGACTCCTTGACCACCCGGACACTCATGTTGTCCGGCCATTTTAGTATAATCCAATTTCATCCGGACACTTGCTTATGCTATCCGGAAAACCCAATTACCAGGACACCATGTGTTGTCCGGACACCTTGGCATTTTCATCCGGACACTCCTGCTGTTGTGTCCTTTCCGTACCTGCTTTGTCACTGCCAGTCCTCGATCAGTCTCAGATTGAGCCAATCCCGACTAAGGTACGCACCGACACTTGTTTATCCGACTCAATTACTAACTGTGCTGTTTTCTACAGATTATCTATGGCGGATCAACAACAACACCCTCATGAACAACCAGGAGACCAACAACCGCCTCCTCAAGTGCAAATACCTCAAGAGGAGGATATCATTAACGAGGAAGCCGATGCTGCCCTGGTACACCCTGACCATGGCACTGAACTGGAGGCCAATAATCACCACCTGGACACGACCTTGTTCAGGCCCCAACCATTTCATCGAGTGCTCCTGGACATTCTCACGAATCACCCTCTCCGTGAGGCCCTTACCAGCACAGCCGACGTCCCAGTCCTGTATGTTCTACAGGTATGGCTCACCGCCCGAGTCGTCACAGCCGGTAACTCGCAGTCGATCACCGCTCAGATCGACAACCAACCTTTCACACTCACACCGGACTCGTTCCGCCGCCTTCTGTCTCTTCCGGAGGCCACCGCCAACAATCATGAACGGTACGATCCTGCCGTCAATGATAACACGCTTTGCGCTCAAATCCGCGCACTTGGATACAATCATGACCTCAACCGGCCATCTGCTTTCAATCGCAAGTTCCTCGCTCCGATATGGTACACACTTTTTACGATCCTAAACCGCTGGCTTTCATCGAGATGGAGAGGCGTTGATCAGTGCACCGACGACTTCTTGCGCCTAGTTCATGATGTGTTCTACAACCGACATATAGACTTTGCGATGATCATCTGGAGGGAGCTCGTTGCGGCTATTCGCCAAATCGGAGGTTCCAAACAGAAGAAATTTCTTCCGTATCCGCGTTTCCTTTCGCTGGCGGTGCGTCAACACATGGACGCGAATCCTGCCATTCCTCGCTGCCTGAACCATCCGGTATGTCCCCATCACCACTTACAGTTCATGGTTATCCGCAATCCATCTGATGCGGTAGCCATGCCCATCCCTGAACCCCTGCTAGCCATCGCCGATCCAACTGCACCAGGGGTAGTAGCATATAGGGAAGCGTTAGGTAATCCCATGGTCCAGCCAGCGCCGGAGGGACCTGCCCAGGGACTTAGACCTGAGAGACGTGAGGGTCCAAGAGTGAGAGGTGGAAGGGCCCGACAAGCAGGTGCTGTCGGGCGGGGAACGTTAGTTGTGAGAGAAAGGGGAACGAGAGTAGGTGGTGCAGTGGAATCGCAACCCGGTTCCAGCTCAGCCCAAGCCGGTCCATCCTCTAGACCAATACTACATCACTCGACCGAGCCTTATATCACCGAACCCCCTTCACCAATTCGACCTGTTGAAGACGTGGAATCTGACTCCACGGACTCCTATACCACCCGTACCATACGCATGCAACACATACCTCCCGGTATCGGACCCAACCCATCCTACAATGTCCCAATCCCTCTTGAATCCCCTCCTCATTCTGGAACCGGACCTATTACTATGACATTTGAGGGAGAAAACGTAGAGGAGTTAGATCATACGAGACGGAGAGAACTGCGTTCAAACTTGAACCAGGAAAGAACGAGCCGTAAAGAAAAAGAGGCTCATGAGTGACCCCAAATGAGTGATATCCGGGTAGCCACATCTGCTATCCCGTCTCATTTGTTGGGACGGGGTATTGAAGAAGCCTCCGTGGACCCAGAGGAGCAATTGCACGACCCCCTCATCCACTCATCCGTCTCACAACAGACGGATGTTTCAATATTACACGGGGAACAAGCACAACTTCCAACGACCTCTCATTCAGAGAGTGTTGGTGTTGAAATAAGAGACCAGCAGCCCCCGGTCTCGACTTCATTTCGTGCACCATCGAGTCTAGAGCCACTTGAAATAGATCAATCTTTGGCTAGGACACTTGAAGAGGTACAACACCAAGTCGAGGCTCTTTGTGACCCGACCGGAACCACCGTAGTGTCATCACCTCTTGGTGGAACACAAGGATCGGCGGGAACTGAAACCGCACTACCTCCACCGACATTTGCTCAACCTATTTATTCGGTGGATACCCTGAAGACGATGCTATTGGCCCAACTACTCCAGCAATCCGACACAACCGCCTCTACCGACGCAGACCTGATCTCAGTTCTCCAATCCCAGGTCACTGCCCCATCATCTGTTACCGCACGACTAGACGCCATTGACTCGGCCCTCAAGGACTACAACCGAGCACTCACAACTCTGTCCGAGAGGTTCAGCTCACTCGAAGAAACATGTAAGAGTCAAGTCGGCGGTCTGAAGCGCAAACACGATGACCAGGATGATCCTGATCACCGTGAGGGGGAGAAGCGACAACGTCTTACCGAGACCGCCTCCCTGATCCAGACTGAAGCTACATCAGTGGTTCAACAGGAACCCCCAACTGCGGCAACTTCAACAGAAGCACCCGAAGCCGAGTTGCCATTAGCTCAAGTGGTCATCGACATGGATATAGCAGATGATGAAGCCCCAACGGTTGAAAAGCCCGAGGGTTCAACACAAGAACTGGTCGCACAGGAACCATCAGACATGCCAATGCTCACCATGATTGATCCAGCATGTGAAACCAACCCGGAAACCGAAGACGCATGGTACGAAAAAGCTGCCAGAGCCGTAAACTTCCAGGTAAACTTGGTTTTTCCCACTGATGAAGACGACAACGTTGATTACGACCAGTTTCTGCTACATAATTTCTATGGTACGCCTCCCGTTCACTCGACTCAACCCACTACGACTACAGATCAACCCGAAAGCTTAAATGCAGAAATCCCGACATCTCCTCAGCAAACGACAGCTCCTGATCTTCCTCCCCCTCCTCAACAACAAAATCGTTGGGAGAAGATCACGGTCCTCATTCCTCATCTGGAGGAATCTATGAAGAAGCTGTTTGTACACAGAATTCGCCCGATCGAGCCGACCTTCTGCCTTGGCATCTACAGTCCTGAACCGGCACGTCAACTCCGATATGTAGAAGCCATGAAGCGGTGTCTTCCGAGAGACCAGGTTCGAACTAAGCATAAGATCTCAGAAGTGCTAAAGATTCAGTCAAACCGAATTATGAAGATCGTTTTTTTTCGTATTCACTGTTCGACATGAAGACGGAAAAGAATGGATTTTTTCTGAAGCTGACTTTAAGCATCTCCATCCGTTCGACCTCCTGGTTATTCTGAGAGACCTTCACACCAGAACCATTCGACCGCTTGCTGTAACAAAGGCGCTCGAAGCGGTTCGTCGATTCCTCGTCCGTTCTATTATGATGTCTTATCTTATGGACTTTCAAATGGCAATCGAGAACCAAGCGAAGAAGGTAAATCTGCTCAAACCGAATCTGAAAGCTCCTGAATTGTCGATGTATCCCGAGAATGCAATGCTGCTTCAACCAGAATTTGGGATCGTCTTCCTCAACGCTCAGAAAGAAAAGAAGTTTATGAGGTTCAGTCAGGTAGATCGATTTTGCGATGGCACACTGCTCAAAGTTCAAGACGCTCTTCGGAAGATCATCAAGCACGAATCCGAAAATCCAAATGTATCCTATTTACCCAATCTGAATGAAAGAACTGCTCAGACTGCTTTAGATATGGTTGAAGAACGTCTCAACTACCGCCGTGCCATCAGATTCTTCGAGGTTCATTTCGCACTACGCAAACGCTATGTCTACAACTGGCAAGAGATCGAGCGCGAACTCGAACTTCAAATCAAATGGGGAGATTGTTAGGGTAGGATTTATGTTGATTTTATGTTCAAGGGTTTGAATTGTAATTGTTTAAACTTAGTCCATAGTGAACGGGCCGTGGGCTTGTTAACCACGGGCCCGAGGTATATAATGTTGTATTAGCCTAGAAAAATAGGTTAATCATCTCTTTAGCTTTCAATTCATACTGTAATATTCTCTCTGGAAAGTTAATGAAAGGGATGACCAGTTGAAATCATATTTCGTATTGCTTTATCATATTTGATTTCATATTAGTTGCACGGATCTGGATTCTACATAGTTGCTTATAGGCGAGAGGTAGGGAATCCCATGGTCCAGCCAGCGCCGGAGGGACCTCCCCAGGGACTTAGACCTGAGCGACGTGAGGGTCCTAGGACAAGAGGCTGAGTGAAGTCAGGTCGACAAAGAATCAAGAAAGATTAAGCCGTAAAGATAACGAGGCTTTTGAGCGTCCCCAACCGAGTGTAACCCGGGTAGCCACATCTGCTATCCCGTCTCATCCGTTGGGAAGGGGTATTGAAGAAGCCTCCGTGGACCCAGCGGAGGAATTGAACAACCCCTTTATCCACTCATTCGTCTCTCAAAAGACGGATGTTTCAGTTTCTCACGGGGATCAAGCACAACTTCCATCGGTCTCTCACTCGGAGAGTACTGGTGTTGAAACAAGATACCAGCAACCCTCGGTCTCGACTTCATTTCGTGCACCATCGAGTCTAGAGCCATTTGAAATTGAACATTCTTCGGATAGGACACATGATGAGGAACACCAAATCGAGACTCTTCGTGACTCAATCGAAACGTCTGTAGTGTCTCCGTCAGGCGGAACACGAGGATCGGAAGGAAATCCTACCACGACTATCCCTGCGCCAACCGTGAACGTAGGTGGCTATGCCTCTATGGTAGATGCCTCAACGGGTAATCTAAGTGATCCTGGAGTTAAATTTCCCGACTTTATGTCACCAGGGTCCCTGGACAACACCCTTAAGGCTGTCCGCGAGGCAATGAAGCAGCACGTCACCGCCGAGATCAACACCGTCAAACGATTAATCAAAGGTAAAGGGCATATCGTCGACACTGAAACCGCTCATACACCTCCACCGGCTCCTACCCAGCCTACCTACTCGGTGGACACCCTCAAGACGATGCTTCTAGCCCAACTGCTCCAGCAATCCGAAACTGACGCCTCAACCGAATCAGACCTGCTATCCGTTCTGAAATCACAGGTCACTGATCCTTCATCGTCCATTACCACTCGATTGGATAACATTGACTCGACTCTCAAGGACTTCTAACAAGCGATGACAATGTTGTCCGAGAGAGTCCGTTCACTCGAAGATACCTGCAAGAGTCAAGCAGGCGGTTTGAAGCGCAAGCACGATGATCAGGATGATCCTGATCACCGTGAGGGGGAGAAAAGACTAAGAACTACCGAGACCGCCCCTATCCTCACCGAATCAACAACTGTGGTTCAACTGGAACCAGCAACTGCGGCAACAACAACCGACGCCGAACCTGAAGCCGAGTTGCCCTTAGTCGAGATGGTAATAGACATGGACATCTTAGATGATGAAGACGCGACGGTTGAAAAGCCTGAGGGTTCAACACAGGAACTGGTTAATTTCGACTCATCAGATATGTCGATACTGGATATGATTGACCCAGACTGCGAGACCAACCCGGAGACCGAAGATGCATGGTATGAAAAAGCCGACTGTGCCGCAAATCTCCACGTTAATTTGGTTTTCCCTACTGATGAAGATGACAATATTGATTATGATCATTTCCTGCTCCAGAATTTTTATGGAACCCCTGTTCACTCTGATATTCTGACATCTCCTCAGCAACCAACAGCTTCTGATCTCCCCCCTCCTCAACAGCAACAAATCCGTTGGGAGAAGATCCCGATATTTATTCCTCACCTGGGGAATCCCTGAAGAAGTTGTTTGTTCATAAGATTCGCCCAATCGAGCCGACCTTTTGCCTTGGTATTTACAACCTCAACCCCGAATACCAACGCCGGTACATCAGTGCAATGAAGCGGTGTCTTCCAGCCAGGCAAGTCAGAACCAAGCATCAGATCACAGAGGTACTCAACATACAGTCAAGCCGTATTATGAAAATCGTTTATCCTGTATTCACTGTCCGACGTGAAGATGGGAATGAATGGAAATTTCCCGAAGCTGACTTCCAGCACCTCCGACCGTTCGACTTCCTGGAAATTCTGAAAGACCTTCGTACAAGAACCATCCGACCGCTACCTGTCTCAAAGGCGCTCGAAGCAGTTCGTTTGATTCCTGGTCCGCACTATTATGATGTCATATCTCACGGACTTCCAAATGGCAATCGAGAACAGGGCAAAGAAGGTAAATTTGATCAAGCCGAATATGAACGCTCCTGAGTTGAAGATGTATTCTGAGAACGCACTGCTTCTGAAACCAGAATTTGGGATTGTCTTCATCAACGATCAGAATGAAAAGAAATTTATGCCCTTCAGTCAGGTCGACAGATTCTGCGATGGCACGCTCTTCAAATTCCAAAATGCTCTTCGCAAAATCATTTCTTATGCATCGGAAAATCAGAAGGTTTCGTATGTTCCGAACTTGAATGAGATAACTGCACGAAACACTTTAGAAGTGGTTGAAGAACGCATAGACTATCGCCACGCTATCAGAATGTTCGACATTCACTTTGCGCTTCGCAAAAGATATGTTTATAACTGGCGAGAGCTAGACCAGTTGAAATAATAAACTCTATTGCTTTACTTATATTGATTTCATTGTTCGTTGCACGGATCTAGAACTAACATTCTAGATTTAGCCAAAATCTAACAAGGTAAGTTCAAGTTGATTTGTGAAAACTTTGTACATGCCAAAAATGTTATTTTCCAAATATTTGTGTGTTTTACTTGAAAATATCAATGGATGAGTTATTTGGTTAATTTAACTATTTGGAAATATTTACCTTCTTAAATATTGTGAAACACCCATATTCGGGGCTTTTGGATATTTTAATGTGTAGAAATCATAATATGTTCTTAAAATATTAATTGCTTAAAATGATGTTTATTTGATGGTTTAATCATGTTGGTGTAATTGATTTTATAAACCATTTGGGAAATACACGATTTAGTGTCAAGAGTTATTTTGAGAATTATAAGAGTATGAGTTCTTTGGGAAACCCTTTTTGTTTAAACCGTGTCGAGTTGTGGAGTTAAAGATGATTTGGGGGTACTTGTTTACCTAAACAATGTTTAAACACATTTTATGCGATGATGACCGTTATTTATGGGTCTAGCGAGTTTGGAGCATTTTGCTCGGGTTTGTCTTTGAGAAAGTTTGGGGACATTTGTCCAGTTTTAAATGGCTCAATGTGGAGTCTTATTTATAGTTTGCATTTATTGCAACTTGATGCATTTTCTGCTCATTGTTGATATTTACATGCTTGGGTGCTTCTGTCATTTTGGTTTGAGCATGTTTTGTAGGCTGTGTTGCATTGGATCCATAGGCATGTAAGTCAATCTTTATTTGGATGGTTTATCTCCTTGTGCACGGAGAGTGGACTATTGGAACGCATGGTTATATGCGTTAGGCCATGGGGCCACTAGCGAGTAGGCAATGGGGACACTGGAGTCCTTGAGGTGTATCTTGTCCTAGACTGGATATGGAATGTGGTCCCTGTAAGTCCTTGAGGTGTAACTCTGCGGAGTAGGCAATAAAGGCAATCTGTTTATGGTTTGAGGTTGTGATGTCTTTATGGCATGGGAACTAGGACCGGGACTTGAGGTATAATCCAGTAACATCTTAAGTGACCTAACTTTGTGTGCCCGTCACTTTCGATGGAATAGGGTCTCCCCCGTCACCGAAATGTGTTGTTTTTGGGTATATGTTTTTATCCATATTTTCGGTGACGCATTTTATTTATATGAAATGTCTTCATGGTTTATTGGCAAAGTCTATGCCTTATCCAATTTGGATGTTTTAAATATTGGAGTTTTGTCCACATTTATATTCGTTGGGATATTTACTGTCAAAATACGTTTTGAGTGAGTTGGGATTGGAATTCATTTTAGAAAACGCTTTATACGTTGTGGGAACTTTTCTCATAGATTTTGTGTGCGTTGGAAAATGAGTCGATTACATCCTTTCATAAATTCTTTTGGAAATCATGATTTATGTCGCAAACTTTCTTTCTACAAATTATATAAATCATGTTCTAAACTCTTGAACTCACTAGGCGTTAGCCTAACCTTTTTATTTGTCGGCATGTGCAACAGGTTCAGGTTGGGAATAGTTCTAGAGGCACGGCAAAAGGTCGAGTGCTAGTAGTGTGCCCGAGAGGTGAATCATTTAAGTGAAGTTTTCCGCATTCATCCTTGGGAATAGCAACTTATACTTGGATTAAGTAACACCCGATGTGGTTTTAGTCTTTGTAATAAAATTTGGGGTCATCATTTGTTGAGATCGATCGTAGACTTTAAATTGAGGTGTTTCCCTTGTTAGTTTATTGGGATAAATTCTGTTATTGTGGGTGTATTATCGAAATTTTAAATTAGTTTCTCTCTCCAAATTCGATGGTGTTACAAGTTGGTATCAGAGCATAAGTTTGAGAGAATTAGGTGTTGATTTTGGATACCTAGACTCAAACTAGCGTTCCTTTTAGTAAACGAGAGTGAAATTCAACATTAGGCACTTTAAGATATGATGATTCGAGTTCAATGGATGTTGTTAGAAACAAGAATCACGTCGAAAGTAGCAAGGATAATCATGTACGGTGCGTTCATAGGGACACCTGGCCAGTATCATGGTGAACCTACTAGTACATGTGCATACTTGAATTGTTTTAATGTGATGATCGTTGGGGGTAGTGAAGAAGCTTCTAAGCTAGTAGTCATTGGGATAGATGGACGATTCTAGCATTAGTCACTTAGAGTGACGATAAGCATGATAATTGCCTTAAGTAGACCGTTTCGGGTCAAGATTGATGGTTGGATTAGAACCATAGACTTATTGAACCGACTTTGATTCGAGAAAAAACCGTAAGGTTAATTGATGTAATTTCCAACTAGCCTTAAGAGCTTTGACTATCCGGATGACAATAGTGGACCGGTGGGATTTGGAGGAGCATGGGTTGAGACGTTGAGTGCCGACCAGGTCATGCACAAAGTTTATTTTGAAAATAAATTGCATCAACTATTTCTTGTGTTTCAAATCCTTATAGGGATTGTGTTACAAATTTGGAAAATGTTTAGCACACACACAAGATTTAAATCATAGTTTTGAACGCGCATGAAACCATTTTATTGCTGGAGTTGCAAACCCTGCCGGGATTTGTTTTGCTTTATTTCATTATTGTTCAACATTTGTTTCGGATATAATGACAATCATATTTTTATGGTGTTTAAGACGATGGGCAATAACTACGGCTTGTGACTTTAACATTGGATCTCCTCCACATATGTTAGAGTTTGGACGGAAAGTTATCTTCCATTATGTCTATGTAACACTATTTTGGAGAATTTGTTTAATGTGAGTTGTTAAACAATGTTGTTTATATGGTATTACCAAAGAAGGGGATTTTTGGGATTTTGGCGTTTTAGTCATGGTTTTGCTTATTGCAATTTGACTTTTGGAAGCATAATGTTTGGTGTCATTATATTGACTTGAGATTATTGAGCCCATTGAATTTCATAGAGTTTTGTTTTATGACGTATTGAGTCGTGTGAGTGTAATTTCACAATGTGCATACTCCATTTACTTATGTGAAAAATTTATGAGTTATGTTGGGGATTTTGTCCCACTCGAACTTTGTTGAGCAATGTTAAATTTTATGCCATAAGGCGATCAAAAAGAGATAAGTTTTGGAACTTTAGTGTCGCGTAATTTCTCTTTCAAAGATTTGTGTTAGCACATTTTGTTGCAACCTGTTCAGTATGTGGATTGATTTATACATGACATAAGTAATTCATGAAAGGACACTTGATGGTATCTTATAACGGTTTACTTAATGCGCTTTCAGTCAGTTGAATGTTTTATTATCATTTTCAAGTAAATGCATTATATCGACTAGGGGTATGGATAGCTTGGTAACCATTGCTTTTCAACACTTTGATAACGAGTCGTGCATGAAAATGTGTTATTAACTCATTGCACAAATGAAGACCATTTGGTCAAAATACGCGTTAGTGTTGTGGGGGTCATGCATAGTTCACAATACACTACACTTTGAAAACACAAAGGTGTGAGTCGTTGACATTTGGCCAATTTTGGTTCGAGGAACATTTTGGAAAATTATAAACCTTTTTGGTTTTGGGAGAAAATGTGTATTGTGAGTACTTTATAAAAAATAAGCTTATAGGTGTTGACGTTTTACCGTTTTATATTTCGACTGCGAAACTTTTGATGTAAATGCTCCGTAACGGAGATTTTGGAAAATCGATTGCCTAAACCTAGAGTGCGTGGAACCGTTTATGTTTTGAATATTAATGCGCACTATTTGTATGATTCAAGGTCGGAAGTCGATTTGAAACCTTTTCGGTGTCAGCAATTTATAAGCATTTATTTTCTCTGATGTTTTGAGAAAACACACCGTTGTGTGCAAACCTTGTCAGAAAGATTTTACTCGTGTGTCATTATATGACCGGATGGGGAAAATTTGGGAAAATTGATTTAAAGAATTTCACCTTTTGAAAATTTGATGTGAACTACTTGGCGCATGTTATCTCATTTCAAGAAAACTACTAGGAAGGTGTTACAAGCCTGCATGCATACTCCTAATTGAGGTTCCCTCATGATGTTTTAGTCGATATTTTTAAATGATGAAAACGTGTTGACTTCGTCTTAAAATTTGGAACTTACACAAGTCATTCAATGTTTTGACTAAAGTGTACTTGTGAATCGTTTCATCGTTTTTGTAAAATAAACTGACGCGCGCAAATTGTTGGTGAACCTTGTTCCATGCCATTTGATGGTTAAAAAAAAGAAATTTTGGAGTCAAATGTCGTTTGGACCTCTTTGAAACGCGCGCACACCTTTTGTTGCACCCTCTTTAAAGTATGGCAGTTACTTCACGTGCATGTCATGAATCAATCCATATTAGAACCGTGGCAGTTTATTTTAAAGAAGTTGATTTTTACGCTTTGGTGTTTTGTTGATAATCTGAACTGCAATGAAATAATTTTCCATATGATTCTCATATGTGGGACGAGCGTGCCCATTTTGTGCAACTACCAAACTGATAATAGTAGTTGTATATGCGTACGTTTAATTTGATATGAAAATCTTGGTATTGAAAATTCTTATGATAAGTTTTGTTGATTGGCATATTTATTAAACAATTCACTTGAAAACCTTGAACTCATTAGGACTTTGGAAAGGTTAAGTAACCTCGATTAAGAGTAAGTTGTATAGAACATTGACTATGCAAGTGGGCGTTTAGGCACGCGATATGACTATAGGCCGGATGATATCGGTAGCAAAGTCGATGTGCTTGTGGCAATTGGAGTGCTAGATTTGCGATAATATATTTTAAGGATGGTATAACCGTTTTGTTAACAACCTTAGTTTCGTGGAAATACTTGGTAAACGGAACTCGTGTGTGGAGTCATGTTAGAGTTCAAAACGTGGTGGTATAACTAGGTGTCAACCTCGTGGGTTTGAGGTCGGAGACTGTTAGCAAATTCGGAGGGTGTAGTCCGATTTTAACTTGAATAATGGTAACGGTTGTAGTAATCCTAAGATGCTCAATTATGATGAGTAGTTTTGAAGGAACAACCTTCGCGTGCGACTTAAGAACCTGTCGGTTTTATGATTAATGTTGGGATGGATTCTTGATGTCTATTAGAATTCGTTGGATGTAGACGGCAATTAATGGTAGGAATAATTGGAATTGATGATTCTGTTGGGTTCGTTAGTGAACAAACCTTAGATTGACTTAGAGTCTGAAATCGAAATCGTGATGTATGGAACATCTAAGGTTGGGAGACAACCGAAGTCGTCTGACTAGGAATTATTCCAGTTGTCGAAGTGTTCTCCCAGACATAAGTACAGTGTACGTGAAGGGGATCTGTTGATAAGCAATTGTTCGAGGAGTTGTCTTTATAGACTGTGTGGAGATATTTAGATTCCAGTTAGGAACTGATAAATTATAGTCGGCGTTGAGTCGGTTAGCCTTGGGTTGTAAAGGATGTAGATTTCGAGGGCGAAATCATCCTAATGTTGGGAGGATTGTAACACCCGTAATTTTCGGATAAGTACAACTTCGAATCAGTGTGGAATCGATCTTTTAAGAAAATTATGAAAAATAGGATTTTGGGTTAAATTCTAGATTTTATGGTCTTGTTGGATGGGGAATTCTAATACGAGTCCAACGGTTCTTTCCGGAGCGAAAACGGAGCTATAACGAAGAAGTTATGGCCAAAACAATGTTTAAGAAGAAACCGAACGAACATGGTCGGCGCCAGTCTCGGCGCCGATGAACCCGCGCGGAGCACCTGATCAGCTTAAAACACGAATTTCACCCCTCAAACTTCATTTCTTCATATCTCTCTCATTTCAACTCCGATTTTGGTGATTCAAGTTGCTATGGTTCCGTTTTTTAGAGCTCTTCAAGGATCTAGAAAGAGTTTTGAAGTTCATTGGAAGATTCAAGGGTGTTTGGTGGTGGTAAATCTCTCAAACTTCTTCCATTTCTCTCCCAAATCGTTTTCCCTTCATTCCTCACAAACCCTAACCGATTTTAGGGCTTTTCTTGGAGATTAATGTGTTCCTTATCCACTTTATGCTAGTGATTTCATGCATTGATGCAGTAGCAAGTTTCATCCACAACACTAGAGATTTTGGGGTTTTCTAGGTTTTCATCAAAACCTAAGTGGTGAGTTCATCCTCCTAGCTTCTATACTTTCATATGAGTTATAAATGTTCCATTGATGATCTCCTAGTGTTTTGTTTCTCCAATTTCGGTTTGGATGATTTTGGAGAATTTAGGTTAATATTGGGGTTTTGGTCAAAATGGAGATTTCGATATAAGATGTTTGGGGAATGGTTTTAAAGTGGTTGAATATGAATAGTCATGGTTGGACGTTATGAATTTAGGTTTTTGGAGGTTTTGGCTTGAGGATGCAAACTTCTTCAAAGGAGCTTACGTTTGGAGAAATTCTAGATTTAGCCTAAATCTAGCAAGGTGAGTTCAAGTTGATTTGTGAAAACTTTGTACACGCCAAAAATGTTATTTTCCAAATATTTGTGTGTTTTACTTGAAAATATCAATGGATGAGTTATTTGGTTAATTTAACTCTTTGGAAATATTTACCTTCTTAAATATTGTGAAACACCCATATTTGGGGCTTTTGGATATTTTAATGTGTAGAAATCATAATATGTTCTTAAAAGATTAATTGCTTAAAATGATGTTTATTTGATGGTTTAATCATGTTGGTGTAATTGATTTTATAAACCATTTGGGAAATACACGATTTAGTGTCAAGAGTTATTTTGAGAATTATAAGAGTATGAGTTCTTTGGGAAACCCTTTTTGTTTAAACCGTGTCGAGTTTTGGAGATAAGGATGATTTGGGGGTACTTGTTTACCTAAACAATGTTTAAACACATTTTATGCGATGATGATCGTTATTTATGGGTCTAGCGAGTTTGGAACATTTTGCTCGGGTTTGTCTTTGAGAAAGTTTGGGGACATTTGTCCGGTTTTAAATGACTCAATGCGGAGTCTTATTTATAGTTTGCATTTATTGCAACTTGATGCATTTTCTGCTCATTGTTGATATTTACATGCTTGGGTGCTTCTGTCATTTTGGTTTGAGCATGTTTTATAGGCTGTGTTGCATTGGATCCATAGGCATGTAAGTCAGTCTTTATTTGGATGGCCTATCTCCTTGTGCACGGAGAGTGGACTATTAGAACGCATGGTTATATGCGTTAGGCCGTGGGGCCACTAGCGAGTAGGCAATGGGGGATACTGGAGTCCTTGATGTGTAACTCGTCTAGACTGGATATGCAATGTGGTCCCTGTAAGTCCTTGAGGTGTAACTCTGCGGAGTAGGCAATAAAGGCAATCTGTTTATGGTTTGAGGTTGTGATGTCTTTATGGCATGGGAACTAGGACAGGGACTTGAGGTGTAATCCAGTAACATCCTAAGTGACCTAACTTTATGTGCCCGTCACTTTCGATGGAATCGGGTCTCCCCCGTCACCGAAACGTGTTGTTTTTGGGTATATGTTTTTATCCATATTTTCGGTGACGCATTTTATTTATATGAAATGTCTTCATGGTTTATTGGCAAAGTCTATGCCTCATCCTATTTGGATGTTTTAAATATTGGAGTTTTGTCCACATTTATATTCACTGGGATATTTAGTGTCAAAATACGTTTTGAGTGAGTTGGGATTGGAATTCATTTTAGAAAACGCTTTATACGTTGTGGGAACTTTTCTCATAGATTTTGTGTGCGTTGGAAAATGAGTCGATTACATCCTTTCATAAATTATTTTGGAAATCATAATTTATGTCGCAAACTTTCTTTCTACAAATTATATAAATCATGTTCTAAACTCTTGAACTAACTAGGCGTTAGCCTAACCTTTTTATTTGTCGGCATGTGCAACAGGTTCAGGTTGGGAATAGTTCTAGAGGCACGACGAAAGGTCGAGTACTAGTAGTGTTCCCGAGAGGTGAGTCATTTAAGTAAAGTTTTCCGCATTCATCCTTGGGAATAGCAACTTATACTTGGATTAAGTAACACCCGATGTGGTTTTAGTCTTTGTAATAAAATTTGGGGTCATCATTTGTTGAGGTCGATCGTAGACTTTAAACTGAGGTGTTTCCCTTGTTAGTTTATTGGGATAAATTCTGTTATTGTGGATGTATTATCGAAATTTTAAATTAGTTGCTCTTTCCAAATTCGAGGGTGTTACAACCAATCATGTATGTGTGTGTGTGTATATATATATATATATATATATATATATATAAATTCCACTAACTAAATTTTAACGATTTCTATAAATAATTTGTATAATGTTTGTTGAATATCATATTTAACAATTAACATTTATTACACGGACAATTTTCATATTACCACCCAAGTTAGTCACACTACCGCGCAACACACGGTTTTAACCGTAGTTACTCGTTAAAATGGTTACAAAATAAGAAATTTTGAAACTATTGTTACATCGCTCAATAAAGATGAAAGTTCGTTGCACTAAAAAAGAACTAAATCAAACTTTATTCCATTTCAACAATTTCCATCATCAGGGATAGTTTACTAAAGGTTTATCCGGTAATTATTTACCGGCTCACTTTACCTCATCGGATGAACTTGACAATATATAAGTGATGATAAGTACAGAGAGTCTTACCTGGTAAGCATTTATGGAATAAGAATTGCATACAATGTTGTTTTAATGTACTAATCTTACCTAGTAAGCTAATTGAAAATGTTGACGTAAGTAGCGGGTAAAGACCCTAAGGGATTGTTTGTTTACCTCTTAATTGTTCCATAATTAAGAGGCAATCTCTGAATCGCTAAGAGGTGAATCATGTTTGGGCAAAAAAAAAGTCTGCCTCTTAATGGCTGTAAAACCATCTGAATGATTTTGGGGCTCCTTTAACCATTCAGTGCCATAATTTATTCTAACAATTAGCAAACAGCCATATTTCAATTTATACTATATCATATGAGCCAAATAATCATTATGACAACTTAATCATTTTGCAACAAACCATTTTCTACAACTACCAAACAACCCCTAAGACTTTATATAATTCCTTAAAATTGCAATCATTTATTTCCTTACAAAAACACTAAATTTTGGCATTAAGAGCATTAAAGACACTGTCTAAAAAGAATACTAAAAGAAACCGATGAAAGACCATTAGATCAAACCATGAAACTGAACTTCGATATTATTATATGTCCATTCTAAAAGTATGGACATGAATACTCATCAGGACTAATTAGACGGCAATGCCTAAAACACCCTACAAATGCCATCACCTCTCTACAACCTCGAGCAAATGGATTTAATCTCAAGAATGGGGGGAAGAACAACCAAAAGCTCGTGAGTATCACACACCCTAATGTTAATGACCGCGATACAACCGCAGGGGGCTCAAACCGTCGACTCATGGTTTTCTTGAGAACGATCTCGGTTCCAACCCAAACCCCATGAATTACAAAGAACCAAGTGACCTCCCAAGTTGGGGTTAACCGGCCAAGGTAGTAAAAGATCATCTCGTGCATGATCCCAGACACAAGAAACGTTGTGAAAACAGCAGGCACCGAAACCCATCTTGTAGGAACCAAATGACTAAAGATCGCGCGAGCTGGATGGTAGACAGTTGGGCGTAGAATACTAGAAACCATAAGATTCCATCTTTTTCCCCAAAAGTCTTGGACGGATGTAGCGTGGTGAGGCGCATCAAATTGTGGTTCAAGCTCAGCCCCAACTAGGGTTCGAGCCAAAGAAGCTGCCACGGCTAGGAAGAACTCGAGTGAGAAGAATATGTAATAGGCATAAATTGTTGTGGTTAATAAAGGATGAAAATTGTCTTTATAACTATGGGCCATGATGGTGATCAAAAGAAGAAAAAACCTAAGGGCATAATCTTTGGGGGACTTTGATCTAGTGATTTGGTGAGATGGGTTTTGTTGATTTGTTATGATCTTGATGGGTAAGCAAGCGGTAGATATGAAGTGAGATAAAGGGGGGGTGGATAAGAAGATAAAGGACCTTCACCAAAGGCATAGAGTATGAGTTTGAAGCTTCCAAGCCATGACATGAAGAAGAAGGTTAGACCACAGAGGAACATGGTATGGAGATTCAAAGGAAGATATAAGAAGAGAAATATAACTGGAAACAAAACCAAGAATCGAGTTGTACCTTGTGCAATAAAGATACCAACACTATGACAATAGAGGAGAGATGCCAAAGCCAGGCTCCAATCTAATATGAAGTTGTATGATTCACCCTCCATTTTTCTCTGTTTGTTTTTTTAGTTCTTTCTTGTTGCAAAAAAGTTGGGATGAACCAGAAATGATGAAGCTATATATATATATATATATATTGTAAGATATATGGTTACCAATAAAAAAAAGGATATGGTACCATAGCATTTAGAATACATCGTACCGTACATTTTTCAAGAATAGTGTTAATATTAGTATAACTAGTCATCCTATCCGCGCGATGCAGCGGGATGTAAAATTTGAATAAACATAAACAATCATACCAAATTAGAAATTTTACTGGACACTCTCTGGTTTGTATTTTGTTATGGATTTCGTTCCTAGCCCTTAGACTACCCGTACCGCCCTCGGGTAAGGGGGTGCGGGTTCGGCTGAGTTGGCTTCGGGTTCGAGAGGGTTCAAGTGGGCAGCGGTACGGGGGGGGGGGGGGGGGTCCCGGGTAGCAAGTGGGTTCGGCTACCGGGTTCCCCAACCCGATCAACCCGTTGCTGATTTTTTTTAATTTTTTTTTTCAAATTAATCACACTATGTATATTAACCTATACCATCTTATTTTTTCACACCAAAACATACTTTCTTCCATTTCTCTCAAATTCAATACATTTTTCCAAGCGTTTTCTCAACAAGGTTATATTCCGCAACAAGCGTATATTCCTTATCAATTTACACGTCATGGTTTGCTTCAACAAGGTTTTACTCCCGCCAATTACCAACTTCCTCAACCCGCAATCAATCTCGACGACGACTTTGTTCCTGAAACCCAACAACCGCACACATCATAATTTTTTAATTTTTAGTGTTTTGTATTTTGTAATTTTAAATTTTTTACTGAATGATATGAATTTTTATTTTTATTATTTTTATTTATTAAAAATATATAAATATTTTTATTTTGTTAAATAATTAAATGTATAAATAAAAGAATTAAAAAAGATGAGGTGACAAATGGGTTCATTGGGTAGTGGTACTCTACTTTTGGGTAAGGATTGGGGAAGGAGGGTAGGAAAGAGAAAAGTTGATGTGACGATGAGGTGGCAAGTGGGTTCATTGGGTTCATTGGGTACCGGTACTCATGGCCTAAGGCCACCCGTACCGCCATCGGGTACGGGCTCGGGCTCATCCAAGCTGGCAATCGAGTAGGGAGCGGGTATGGAGGTAGGCGGTACCAGGGGGCGGGTTCGACATCGGGTAGCAGGGTGCGGGTTCACGAACCCGGCCTTACCCGAGCATCTCTCTCTCTCTATCCACATATATACATAGGGTTGGGTTCAGCGGGTAGTATCGGGTAGGCGGTACTCCACTTTAGGGTAAGAAGGGTAGGAAAGAGAAAAGCTGATGTGGCGCTGAGGTGGCAATCGGGTTCAGTGGGTTCATTGGATACCGGTACTCATGGTCTAAGCCTAAGAAAGCGGCGCTATGGGATAGCATTGTGACTCATTCATTCTTTTGAGTTACAAATAGGAACAGAAAGTCTAACATTAATTAGGTTAGTTGGTTACGAAATTTTCTTCTTATTATCTCTTACATGTAATTTGTTTTTTTCCAACATCCTACTAGTTTTCTATAATACCTCAGCCGTTCAAAATAAAAGACAAACACGTATGCATTTTGACAAAAATAAACCTTTTGATATGTGTATGTTATTTTTTTTAAAAATACAGAAAAAAAGATAAGATAACTTTAATGAGATTTTGTGGTACTATTGCACGTTCCTAATAAACAAAATGTGGTATACATTAATTACTTATGTACGGGGAGTACTATTGATAGAGAGTGTTAGGCGTGGTTTCAATTATTTTAAGCTATAATAATATTAATAAACGGTATATGGAATTTTTATAGTAAAATTGGAATCTCTGATCTCTAAAAAAATTGAATTATTGAGTATTGCTAGATTAAAAGGCTCTTTGATACGAGTTTGAGTTTTCATGGTTACAGAAACTGGTATTTTTGTCCCAGATCTATTTAAGTGTCTAGTGTACATTTAATGATTTGTGTCAAACCAGTTTTTATCTTTCCCAAACTGATTTGTAAATAAAGTTATGTGTCGAAGACTAGTTGATAAACTATCTGCTAGATGAAAAATTAGTTTCTAAATAATAAGGTTATATGTTATCTATAAAAACAGGTTATAAAGTAGTTACAATCGGTAAAAATGACTCATAAATAAATACAATGACATGTTAAAAATAATTATCCAGATATAAGAATTATAATTGAAAAAAAAAGTTATAAAACCTCTTGGAGTTTACTGAATAGTTATCCAAAGAAGCTTTCCAAAAAAATACCTTATAAAATTAATTTATGACTTGTCAGACGAATTTTTGAATAACCTCAAAATATAATCTTGCCAAACAAGGCCTAAGCCATAAGGATTGCGGATTGATTTATCTTACCAAAGGTTGCATCGACGAGGCAAAAATACGACCCAAATAAGGATTGAGGCATGGCTCATGTTTTTGTGACTCTTTTTAGTATTGTATCAACACTATTTGTATTAACAAGAGTGAATTACACTGTTGGTTCATATGGTTTGCATAAAATATCGGTATCATCCCTAGAACGGACTGTCTACACTGTTGGTCACTAACTTTTCAATTCTACAACACTCAAGGTCCCTAAAACTAACATCATCATTTTAGCAACCGTTGTACCCATCATATGTCCCTCACATGAGGGGCAAATCATATTTTATATGTTTTTATGTAACACCGCAAAAACTTAAGAGTGGCAACTTGCAAGAACTTGAGGTAAAAGTAGCAACTTTGCGTTCTGATAGGCGGGTTTACACCGCCCTAAATCTAACCCCAAGTGTACGGGTCGAATCAATTAATAATACTGAAAGTACGAGTATCGAACCAAGGGAACTAGGAACTAAGTATCACAATGACTTCAATTGCTATTAACTGAACCATCGATATTTTGAGTTGTTGGTATTAAATTAATAAATTGCAAGTAAATAAATCAAGAACAAACAATAACTAATTGGGGAAACTTTTTATGGAGAAAACAGTCGAGGGTTGGAAATCCTATGATTATCACTAATGAACACCTTACTTGGAACAATTACCAATTTTTCCTTCTAATGAATCACTAAAACCGCCGTTGTTCTCTCTCGAGCAACAACAGGTTTTATTTTGAAACCACAAATTTCATCTCTCGATCTCAACCCATGAAGTCAAAACACATTAGGAACAAGATTTTAACAGGATTAAGGTTTACTTGGTATATCCTTATCCAATTTCTCACATTAGACATGTAATTTTTAGTTCTAGTTAACAATTAACTCTCTCGAACTTAATTGATAACGAACAAATCAGATGGAAGTTGATCAGACTCACAAAAGCAATAAAACCCAAATCACATGCTTCATTAAATTAGGAAAAACTGATAAAAATCCCAAATCACATGTTCATACGCTCAAACCATATTCAAACCAACCCCCAACATCTAAAGATTAGTTCATGTTGGGGGTATTAACACACAAAGTAGTAGAAGTGTTCATAGATCTAAAGAAAAGTTCTTTCAAGAATTCTAGGATCATAAAACTCCCTTGATTGTGTAATACCAACGACGAATTGGAAGAAATCGGTGTTGAAATTGCTTCCCACGGTGTTTCCTTGCTTCAATTCGGTGTTTCTCCCTTGCCAAAATCGCTCCCAAATAGTCCTTGGTCGTCCCCTTGGAGAAAGAAGTCGATATGTGTGTGTGTGAATCTCTCAAACCCTAGAATTTTAGGCTTTAAAAACGTGCAGCACCGTGAAGTGAGTTGTGAAGTGAGTTGACTTAAGTGAACCAGCTTTGAAACTAGCTCTGATTCTGCTCTCAGGTGAGTTGTGAAGTGACTTCAGATCAGCAACTAACTTCAAAGTCACCTCCACCACTGTTTTGAACACACAACTTTTACTTCAAACTTTGAAACAACTTCTCAACCAACCACTTTTCAAACACGGATTCTTGATGATTCTCGTGATCGATCTTTTTCTCGGAAAAACTTATTTTTTCTACACTTTCTTGGCTTTCTCATGGCACATCGTAATTCCTGAAAAACTTGATTTAAACTATAAAATACCACCTAATTTACGTGGAAATAAGCAATATAACTTGAAAAGTGATATGAAAATAACACCGAAAATCGGTGTTATCAACAACCCCAAACCAAGCGTTGCTTGTCCCCAAGCAAATTAGCGTCAAAAAAAGAATAAAATAGCTTAAAACCAAGCTTCAACCTCACAAAGAACCTGTAACGTCCCAAAAATTACAAGGAAATTTAAATTTTTCTAAAACATATATTCCATTATAAAACAACCACATTTTAATAAACCGTAACTCAATGAAAGTTAATATCGTCAACTCAAACAGTCAACAGAATTCATACAGCGGAAATATTATAAATAAAGTCTAAAAGTTTAAAAGTGCAGATTTCAATAATTCTCGATGCCCGCGCTTTGTGTGTGCCGTCAAGCCCGACTGCCGCTCGTACCTGAAATCACAACATATTGGGAAAGGGTAAGCTAAACGCTTAGTGAGTCCTATCACACACGCAGGTAGCAACCCCACGTGTATCGCTCCTACTCGCAAGTAGGTAACATCACCATCACCACAAATATAAACCACATAAAGGTTATTGTATAAATACGAACCTCGGTCCCACCGAGTACACAAAAATATATTGATACAAGCTCAGTCCCACCGAGTAAAATAATAAAGTTGTACTAGCTCAGTCCCACCGAGCCCTCGGTCCCACCGAGCCCCTCAGCCCCACCGAGGTGTACACAAAATACACACCATTCACATAATAATTCAACAACCACAACTATTGATCACATCCCAACTAGTTCACGTAAACACGTAATAACACATAACACAAAATAACGTTACACATGAAATTCCTAACTACGCGGTGAGAGAACTCACCTCAAAGCAACGCGACGCGCCCACGAACCGCAACACCGACACGTCAACCTTCCTCACTTTTTCCCACCTAGATACGCACTAAAAACGTCACGGAAAGTCCCAACGCACGACACGTTTACTAGTTTACAAAGTTAAATTTCCAGCTTTTTACACTAAAACGCAGGTCTGTTCGAGACCCATTTTACCCCTGCTAAATTGATCAATCCAGAAATCTAATTCCATATTCATAAAGTTCCATGTCTTACGGTTCCAGGGACGTATAGAACGCGGTCTAAGGATGTCCCAATTATTTTATACGGATTTTACAAAACAGGTCCGCAGAACAACGAAAAACCGGACCTGTTAGTATAAAAAGGAAATTTCACCCTAGTTACGGTCCGAACCAGTTTTTCCTCAAAACAGACAGAACTTAAAGGACTCGTAAACGGAACTTGTGGCACCAATTTCATCCCATTCCGACATTCCTAGCAGAAGTTACGCTCGATACAAAAACAGGGACAGAAAGGTAGTGATCACATGAAATCATAACTTAATCAAAACGGTTTAGATAAATGACAACGGTTTAGGGTTCCGCCAAGGTGGTTTAGGGTTTAGGCCGCGACCCTCACCCACTGCCACCTCCAGCAGTGGGGCACGGCGGCGGCGGTGGCGGTGTTTTCCGGCGGCGGTCGCACACACACACGCAATCCGCACTACTCTCCCGCACCACCGTTCTTCTCTCTCTCGATCGTCCTAACATGCACCTACTCGCACCCACAACCGTACCAGCACTGCCATGGCCAGCCACCACAGCGGCGGCGTGCAGCGGTGGCCCCCCACCGCCGGCAGCCATGGCTGCGGCGGTGGTAGTGGCGGTTTGCTGCGTTTTGATAACCACACAACGGTACGAAAGAAAAATAAACGGGAATACCTCAACGAAGCCTACTTCCTCCTCTTTTCCGGCGAGAACGGCCTTTTCCTTCCCTTTTTCGGGCAGCCCCTTGGCGGCAGCCTCCTCTCCCTCTCTTCTCCTTGCTAGCGATCACCTAACTCCCTCTCTCTCTCGGTTTCTTCCTCGCCGACCTCTCTCTCTCTCTTGTGCTCACTTCGCCGGCGAAACCAAAGGGAAGGGAATGGGGAGAAGGACTAAGGGTTGTGGTGGTGGTGTGTTACTGTGAAACCGAAGGGAAGAGGAAGGGGGAGGCGTCCTTTGGGCCGACCCCTTGCCAAACTTTGGGGAAAAGCCCCTAATAGTACCTCAACTAATCATTTCCTTGCAAAAAACCCAAAAGTTGACACATTTAACTTTTTGGTCCGATTCGACTAACCCCGCTAAATAAAATATTAGCAATAAATAAATAAATAAAAATACCGGGACACGGGCTTTACAACTCTCCCCCGCTTGAATTAGACTTCGTCCTCGAAGTCTTGACCGACGAAAAGCTCGGGGTAACTCCCTCGCATCTCCGCTTTGGGCTCCCATGTCCACCCTGAACCCTTCCGGTGCTGCCACTGCACTTTCACTAACCCAATGACTTTGTTGCGCAGGTTTTTCGTCTTCCTCTCAATGACAGCTATCGGCTTCTCCACGTAGTTGAGCCTCTCGTCAATCTGAATGTCCTCGAGAGGGATCACTGCAGCCTCGTGCACTACACACTTCCGCAATTGGGACACATGGAAGGTGTCGTGAATTAAGCTCAGTTCTTCAGGTAGCTCTAAACGGTAAGCTACTTTCCCCACGCGGGCGATAATCCGGTACGACCCAATATAACGAGGCCCTAGCTTCCCTCGCTTACGAAACCGGATCACCCCTTTCCAGGGTGAAACCTTCAACAACACATAATCGCCCACCTGAAACTCCAAGTCTGATCGCCTTTTGTCAGCGTAGCTCTTCTGTCGACTCTGAGCAGTAACCAAACGGTCCCGCACCATCTGTATCATCTCGGTCGTCTTTAATACAATGTCGGTGCTCCCTAATACTCGATGACCAATCTCGCCCCAACAAACGGGCGTCCTGCACTTCCTACCGTACAACAACTCGTACGGCGGCATGCCAATACTAGAGTGATAGCTGTTGTTGTAGGAGAATTCTACCAAAGGTAAATACTGATCCCAACTACCTCCAAAATCGATGACACAAGCTCAAAGCATATCCTCGAGGGTCTGAATGGTTCGCTCGCTCTGTCTATCCGTCTGCGGATGAAAGGTCGTGCTAAAGTGTAACCGTGCACCCATCTCCGACTGGAACTTCTCCCAAAACCGGGAGGTGAAACGAGTGTCCCTGTCGGAGACAATCGAAACTGGCACCCCGTGCCTGGCCACGATCTCACGTACAAACACCTCCGCAAGTTTCTCCGCCGAGGAGCTCTCCCTGATGGCCAAGAAGTGAGCACTCTTGGTCAGACGGTCAACGATCACCCAAATGGCATCGTTCCCACGGGGAGTCCTTGGGAGTTTCGCTATGAAGTCCATAGTAATCTTTTCCCATTTCCAAACCGGGACCTCCAACGGCTGCAATTTCCCATGTGGTCGTTGATGTTCCGCTTTGACCTTCCGACAGGTCATACATACCTCAACACATCTAGCAACATCCCGCTTCATGTCGGGCCACCAATAACCTTCACGCAAGTCTCTGTACATCTTTGTAGCTCCCGGGTGAATCGAGAACTTGGACTTATGTGCATCATCCATTAGTACCTGCCGGTTCCCACCGAAGAATGGAATCCAAACCCTACCGTGTCGAGTTAACAATCCCCGACTATCACGAACAAAATTCGGGATTTCCCCCGACACTCTTTCCCGTTTTGCATTTTCCTCCAAGACAGCCACCTCCTGAGCGCTCCTTATCGACTCCAGAATAGGTGTAACCACTGTCAATCGCTGACATAAACCCCTCAATGGCTTACCGACCGGAAGTCGGCTGAGTGCGTCCGCGACTACGTTCGCTTTACCCGGGTGGTAAAGTATCTCGCAGTCATAATCCTTGACCACATCGAGCCACCTTCGCTGACGCATATTAAGGTTCTGCTGATCCATCAAGTACTTGAGGCTCTTATGGTCAGTGTAGATCGTACACTTGACACCATAGAGATAGTGCCTCCAAATTTTAAGGGCAAACACTACCGCTCCCAACTCCAGGTCGTGAGTCGGGTAATTCGCTTCATGAGGCTTCAGCTGCCTCGAAGTGTAGGCTATGACCTTGTTGCGTTGCATAAGCACGACACCCAAACCTTGGTGTGAAGCGTCACAGTATACTACCAAATCCTCCATGCCCTCGGGCAAGGTTAACACAGGAGCCTCGCACAAACGCCTGTGTAGATCCTCGAACGCCTTCTGTTGTTCCTCACCCCAACTGAACGCCGCAGATTTCTTCGTCAATCGCGTCATAGACATCGCTATCTTGGAGAAATCCTGAATAAACCTTCGGTAATACCCTGCCAATCCTAGAAAGCTTCGCACCTCAGTAGGAGTCTTCGGCACCTTCCACCGCATCACTGCTGAAATCTTAGCTGGGTCGACCATAATACCATCCTGATTCACGACATGTCCTAGGAACTGGACCTCTCGCAACCAGAACTCGCACTTACAAAACTTAGCGTATAACTTCTCTCGTCTCAATACTTCCAACACCTCTCGAAGATGCACCTCGTGCTCCTCAACGAAGAAAAAAAAAATAAACAGGAAGCCTACTTCCTCCTCTTTTCCGGCGAGAACGGCCTTTTCCTTCCCTTTTTTCCGGCAGCCCCTTGGCGGCAGCCTCCTCTCCCTCTCTTCTCCTTGCTAGCGATCACCTAACTCCCTCTCTCTCGGTTTCTTCCTCGCCGACCTCTCTCTCTCTCTTGCGCTCACTTCGCCGGCGACACCAAAGGGAAGGGAATGGGGAGAAGGACTAAGGGTTGTGGTGGTGATGTGTTACTGTGAAACCGAAGGGAAGAGGAAGGGGGAGGCGTCCTTTGGGCCGACCCCTTGCCAAACTTTGGGAAAAACCCCTTAATAGCCCCTCAACTAATCCTTTCCTTGCAAAACACCCAAAAGTTGACACATTTAACTTTTTGGTCCGATTCAACTAACCCCGCTAAATAAAATATTAGCAATAAATAAATAAATAATAAATAAATAAAAAAATATCGGGACACGGGCTTTACAGAACCGGACGGGTGTACTTATCAGAGAACTCAATTGGTTGTCAAGCAATTAAAACAAAGTACAAGGACGAGGCAATCGGTTTCCAGTCTTCAACAAAAGTAGTAAAGTCATAAACATTGAAGATTGAACTAAGAACAATGACACCATACCTAATTATAACCGGGTCATCACACTTTTGGGGAGGATTTCGCCTCGACCCTACCTCACGAGATACTCTCTTTACACTCGAACCTTAGGCTGTCACACATGTTGTTCATGCTTTTGGAGTTTATGTACAAGAATTCACGAGATATATGCATGAACAACTAAACATGAAAGACATACAAATGTACAAAGAGGTGATCTCAGAAGGAATTAAGTAGCACGACAGGGACTATCGGTAAAGGTAATAGTACACCATAATCACATTTTCCAGAAGATCATCCAGGTCTTTTGTTGGGTTGTAATGGGGCTAGGGTTAAGGATATGAAATGAAGGGTACAACGGATCAAAAATCTTGAATGTGTCAATCCTCGAGCAGTTCTGAACTTTTCTGACCTTTTCTTCTATCACTTGGCCCATTTTTGTCATCACTAGGGTCGCTTTGACCCTCTTATTTATTTGTATCTCTTCTAATATTTTTTTTTGTTTTTTTTTGTGGGGCAGCATTGGCCCTCTTTTTTGGTGGGGCAACATTGGCCCTCCTTTCTAACTCTTGAGGTAAAATGCCCCAATTTCTTTATCTATCTTTCCCTTTCTGACTGGCCTGCATCTTTTTTCTTGCTCTACTTTCCATTGTTCATTCCCGCTCATGACTGATACATTTTCGGATAAGGGTTGGCTAAGGCTTTTGTCTAGGGTTTAATGGTGGGGTTTGAACTGAAAAGTTAGGTAAGTGTTTGGCTGCAAAGGGGCTTTGGTGCACACACAATGGGTTAAGGGGGCGATAGATAAATACGGGCTTAAAGTTATACACAATGCCTGGAATCATTTCTCAAGCTCCTCACGATGAGGTTACTATACCCTTACATGATATCCTGATGGTCGTCTTTGCTACTCAATGCAAAATTTTAGCGAGATCAGTCTATAATCACGACAAGGAATTCAAAAAAGTGTATCAGAATCATGTGTTTGAATCCCTCGCAATGAAGTACGTCATTTAGGCTCAAATCTCACTATTGGGTGGTCTCCACTAATGTCCCCTAATCATGCAATTTCCCAATCATTTCTAGGACTATATCTCCGTTCTTGGTTTCTCAAAACAAAGTAAAGTCGTCTAGACTTAAGTGCTTCATGAATTCCAATGCCGATGGTCCTCTAAAAACAAAATTTATGCTTGACAAACCTATGCATTTAAAGTGCCATACTACAATATGCCCTATTAGTAGACCGGACTACAACCCCAAACCTTACCGACACATTGTCCCCATTGTGCAAGCTTGGTTTTGAGTTGTAGAAACTGTGAAGCAAGTTAATGACAGAAAATAGATGCAACAACCATGATATAGCTAGAAGAGTTACCTGGATCCGATAGTGGTAGTGAGAATAGTAAAGGTATGGTTAACCATTACAGTCATCCGGACATCCAAAAGTAAAAGAACAAATATCGAATCAGAAACATCATCACGATCATAAGAATGGTATTACTGGGGTTTCTTGGAAGATGAGGCGGGTGCTTGGCGGCGCTTTCGAGGCTGGCAGTTCTCGCTAGTATCGACTCCTTGGCCAGAACCCCGATTCTCCCGATTCTCCATTTGTGCTTCCATACGCTCAACACTCGTTTCGTAAAGCTTGTATCTCATTGATCGCAAGGTCAACCTTCGATTCCAAGTGGGTTAGAATTGACATGTCATGACTGGGAGCATTCAACAGTGGCCTGGATAGCCATGAAGGTATTTCTTCTGGGTCATAATCAGTATCATCATCATCTGAGGAGGCAGTTTGCTTATCGGCCTGTTTGACTGCCCTGGGAAGATCTTTATCCTCGTACATCTGTTGTACCTCTAGTTTCCCACAATATGTAACCTTCAAGTTGTATGTGCGACGCGTGAAGTCTTTTGAGGTGTCGCATGGAGCTCGCGATGGTATACCTGCAGATTTACAAAAGTGAGTGATAAGGCACGGGAAAGGAAGTACGCCTATATCCTTGGATCTGGCCGCATCTAGAATTTCGAGTCGGATGATTTGGGGGATGTCCAATGCCATCCCGTTCTGAATGCAAAAGAAGACTCGTGCCAATGCTCAATCAACCACATTGGTATGTGTGATCCCAGAACAAGTAATCAATCCAATATAACATCAAAGGAAGCCATCTCTATATTCAATAATCACCAAAATAGCTCACAATGCAATGAAGAACAATTCTAGTGTGTGTGGATGACCTAATTTCCCAAAGAGGAAATTAGCAAACATTATATACCTAGGGATAACTATGACCCTCTTACATAATAAGTCCCTCTACTTGGTACAATTCATATTAAGCACTAACAATCTCCCCCTTTGTACCAATGTAGAGGCAAAAGATTTAGACGTCTACCGGGGTCACGAACTTCTTTCGAATGCCAAAGATGATCTCGAATCTTCGCAGTGCAAGTCGGTAGTCCTTCTGGTAGGAGATGGCTTCAATCACTTGGTTGCTCAGGTCCTTTTCTTTGTCTTTGAGCTTTACCTCTCCACTCACATCCAGACGAAGCTTACTCTCCAAGTGAACCAAAATTATCTTCAGAGTACCCTCACAGAATTTGTTGATTTCGGTTACTCTCATGAATCTCTTCTTTGAGTCAGTATCAAGATAGATAATCCCGAGCTCAGGCTTGTTCAGTACGGTGTATGCGGGGATACCTTGAATATCAGGCAAGCGTCTGTTTGGTCTTCTTTTGTTCACATGAGCTTGATGAGATTCCAAAGCCATCTGGAAATCTGTAAGGTAAGAGAACTTCAGAATATTTCTCATGAACTTCTTCACACTCTGGTAAGCAGCGTCGTATTCAATCTTCTTTTCTGGACGGGTGGCTAGGAGATTGTAAAGGCTCAGAAGATCATCAAGTTTCAGACTCTTGAAGTCAGCCTCAAAGAACACGCATTCAGAACCATCATATCTCAAGACGGTAAACTCGGGATAAAAGACATCAAACAGCTTTATAGATTCAACCTTCAGCAACTTCATAATCATGTTGTCCGATCTGACAGCACCTGTTTCTCTGTCTTTATTTTTCATGACGTATAGAAACTCGATCTTCCTCAGTGACGGCCAGTCTTCAATACCATACACTTTCTCCAAGTTGATTCGCTGAACTTCCCGTAGATATAATTCTTTCCTTAGAGTCTCTAGATACGGAGTCAGGAGTGCCGCTCTTTCTCCCGTAGCCACATACCTCGATTCAGCATCAATAAAACTTGATAGATTCTGAGTTCTGCCTCAAGTACTGGATCCCTGATCTTTCCATCATGAAATACCGGAGCTTGTGGAGCTGAAGTACCAACACCCGGATCTGCTGTTTCAGGCTGTAGAGGAGCATCATCTTCAGATTCAACTTCCATAAACTGATCCCCAGTAGAGTCAATAACATCATCTAAAGCATCCACCATTTCTTCTTTGATTTTGTAGTTCAACCGCTCTGGCTCTTCCTCTGAATCAATATAGATTATCTCAATAAGCATATCGTCGGCCATCCGCTCGTCCGCCGTTCTATTGTCAACAGCCGAAGGCTTTTCAACCCCGGTTATTACATCAACTAGAACTTTCATTTCTGTATCAACTGTTTGTACCACATCAGTCGCCGTACCAGCTTCAGTTTGTACCTGTTCACTGTCTGAACCCCCTTCATTTCCGTACTCGTACCCGTTGTTTCTCTGACTCGTGCTCTCTTCTCCCCCTCATGAAGATCAGGATCATCCGGATCATCATGTCTTCGTTTTTGTGGAGCTTGAGCCTGAATCCCACACTTCTCTTAGACAGCCTTAAGCCTGTTATTGATGGAGGTGAATCCGTTTATCATAGCATTCGTCATATCTGTCATAGACTTGGTTAGACGCTGGAAGTTGAGGCTAGAAGGTGGTTGGTTTGATGTTTGGGCTTGAGGCTGGGTATGCTGATGGAGTAATCCAATAAGATCAACTTCTTCAGCAGTACTCGAGTCGCTTTTGGCAAGAAGACGGGCTAACAGCTCTGATTTGAGCTGGTCTTCTGGGATTTGGTGTAACGGTACTGGTGGTGGTGTATTTGGATCGGATTCATCGCGGATTGGTTGATTCGGAGGAGCTGACGACGATTCAGCAACATGTTTGCCTTTGATGGCTCTGCTCACTTCTTGTACAATTGGGAGTTGCAAAGCATTTCTGTGTTGATTTAGGGCAGTGTTGATTGAACCTAAGGCGGACACAAGCACGGTAAAAGTGATATAATGTGGAGGCGGTCCAAGCATGCGTACTATCTGATCCTGTGGAATATTTGGGAACATGTGGGCAAGATCCGGACCACTTAGGTTACCGGTTATAGTAGCGGTTGTAGCAACCGTACTGCCTGTGCTCATGGATGGCATAGTGTTGATCATGACAGGACTTCCACCCTGTCCTCTCGAGGCACCAACGAATGGCGGTCTAACTCTGGGTGTTCTGGTTGGAGCACAGAAGCTCGCAACTTGGTGTTGTTCCATCATATGTGTCCTAGGAAAAGATGTTCGTCCGAATGGTCCTAGACTCGATGTGCATTGAAGGAAGGTCGGTGGCCGGGGCAGGAGCCTACCTGTTTCAATACCAGCAAACACCGATTGTGTTGCCGATAGACTTTGTGCTAATTCCCTTGTGGAAAATGAAACACCGGCCTGTTGAGAGACCGATGAGTGGCTTGGTGGGGCTGTGCTATGCATGGCTAGGTCCACCATGTCTGTTTCAATGCGCAACGGCAACAAACGCACGTTGGCAGAAGATGTGGCTACCTGGCTTAGATCGGTTTGGGGAGAGTCGATAGTTAAAACTTTATCCGACTCTATCACAGCTTCACTCATTTCTTTTCTCCCTCGTACCTCACCACTAACTACAGTTTCCACTTCTACTTCTCCTTCTACTCCTTCGTTTCTACTTGATGGACCTTCGGCGTTTGTAGCAGTGTCGAGGAGTTCGATGTTCCGAGTGGAATCAACATCAGCACTCTCAACACGTGGTCTCTTTCCCATATGCCTTGGAATTAAATGGGCCTGCGGGTCATGATCGGAGTCATCGTCGTTGAAATCATCATCAAAAGGTGGAAATACTGGTGCTTCCTCATCATCAGAAGATGAGGCAACATCATCGGCTTCGTACCATGAGACATCATCGTCAAATATCTTGACAGGAGGACGTCGAGGTGGTGGTTGAGCTGGTCTGGAAGAGGATGCATGGCCAACAGTCCGTAATCTTCTCCCGACTTTCTTTCTTTTCGGTCTCCTCACCTCTCGTTGTTCAAGAACCCCGTGTTCTTGAACCCCCTTGACATTCTGACCCTCACCTCCTAGTGGGTTTTCATTGTGGGGAGGTCCCTCCGGTTCTGGGTGGACCATCAATGCGTTTTCTAACTTATATTGCTGAACTACCCAGGACTGTTGGTCAGCATATGCGAGTAAGTCTTCTCAGATAACGACAATGTGAGCAAAATCTATGTGCTTAGGCATCTGTAGGTAATGCATGTACTGGCTTGGGCCTCGTGGAGCATCTTCACGTCGTGGAATTTGGTCGTTGTCTACCATGGTTTGATGAATCAAGATCTGGAAGAATCTCTGATAGGGCACAAAGTTACGTCTCTTTTTTGGGCGAGCCTGATCCTCGACTAGCTCAATAAGTTCACTCCATAGCAGAATAGCATAGTGAATGTTCCGGTTAAATGTGAAAGCATGAAACATCCGAAGGATAGGCAGATTCGTCTTGTCAACGCCTATGTGTTTAGAGGTCATACATCGATTAAAGATAGAGCATAGTGTGTACCATACTCTCGGAAGATAGTTGCGTCTGAACTGTGATGTACCGGTAAGAACATGGTTTTCTAGGTGTTGATATCCACGACTTCTGATATCGGCAAAAAGTTGTTCTTCAGGAACCGGATCCTCAAAGTTCTCGGAATAAGGAAGGTTTAGTGCACGTCTGATTCCTCGTAGGGTGATTCTGGCATCGAAATGGTCAACTTTGGCCAAGAAATGTGGTGTACGAGCAATTGGATGAAATTGAATTGTACCCCAAAATTGTTGAAGGTAGATGGCCGATACAAGTTCAACTCGAGTAAGCGCAGTTCGTAGAGGATGGCCGCGGATGATCTCTATGATTATCTGATAGTCGAAGGGAACCTCTAGATCGAGATGATGGTTGTTATAAAAAAACTCATAAAGTTCACCCTCGGGAAAATCTCTTCATCCCGGTCACGAGCATTGACTGACGGGTGGGATGAACGATGTGAACGGATGATGGTGTTCTCATCCGAAGAGTTCCCATCATGATCAGCCATCTGAACCACTTATCAGTTTAGTATAGTGCCAAAATTGAGTTTGCCTTGAATTGTTTTTCCAAAAATCCCTAAGTCGTGGGCTAATCGCAACCCACACTAAAAGTTATCACAAGCAAAGGAATTATCGCAGTGTGAGGTATGTGACAAGAGGTCGTCGCAACTCAAGGTTGCGATTAGCTCTTGTCGCAACTCAAGGTTGCGATAATGAAGAAAGTGACCATTGCGATAGTTTTGAATATTTGAAGGAGTGTTGGTTGCAACATCGATGAACACTGAAATAAAACCTAAGTGTTCAACCCAGATTTGTCTATTTCGTACATTTTGATGTTAAAACCTACACTACTAGGCTCGCAATACCTAAGTGAGTAAACCCTAAGCATTTCTAACACCCTAAACACCCTAAACACATAGATTTTTACGCATTTATTTAAAAACATCGAACCTAAAACCCTAAAACAGATGTAGCATGCGATTTTGTGGATAAAAACGAATGAAACTTTAAAGGATGTACCTCGATGATGATCTGAATGAAACGGACGGAACAAAAATCGCAAAATCGGCTTCGAAATTGAAAAGTAAAATAGCAGTTTGGAGAGAGAGAATAGGTTTTGAGTTGAGATAAGTTGAAAAACCCTAAACCCTATTTAAACGAATTTTGAAACCAGTGACACGTGGCAACACAAGATTGGTCCAAAGGTTTAACCTGCCACGTGTCAGGTTGTCGCAATGAACGAATTGCGATAACCTTAGAATCATATCGCAACAGAGGGTTGCGACAATATACTATTCACACGCCCATATCGCAATGCACGGTTGCGATAAGGAATTCACTTGGGTTCATCGCAACTGAAGGTTCCAATGAAACACTGTTCATTGAGATATCGCAAGTGACGGTTGCGATAACACACTGTTCACTGTGAAATTGCAAGTGAAGGTTGCGATAACAGTGAAGCTTGGACATTTTCAGATAAAACATTAAAAGAAATTATCACATTGGAAGATGTCCAACTTCCAATTGATTAAGCATTCAAGGTTTTTGAAATATTTTCACTCCCCCTTAAATGATGCAAGTATGTTTAGAAAAATTGATTTTCATCATTTAAGAGTTTGTGTCTAAAACAAATTAGAGAACATACCTTGTGATTGTCAAGTAAGGAGCACATGAAATCAACACTTACAAACTGTGTCAGATATGCACACTCCCCCTAATCTTGTGCATACATCTTATATTGTACTCCCCCTGAGACTATGAACACACCTTATGCAGACATAAATATCATAACAAAAAAAATAAAGTGACAAAAGAATAAACAAAGAAAACAACAAAGACATGAAAATAAAATATCTTATATTGAGAATAGAATGTGATGAAAATTTGAATGTATCAATCTAGGTAGAAATAACTAGATTGAAATACACATATTTCCATCCATTATATGATCAATATAGAATATTAGACTTTCATGTTCAACATGCCGAGCTTGGATACTAAGAAATTAAATCGTTTTTCATCCAAAGCTTTCGTAAAAAGATTGGCAAGTTCATACTCAGTTGTGACAAAGTATAATTCAATCGTACTTTTTTCGACATGATCTTTAATAAAATGATACCTGATGTCGATGTGTTTGGTCTTTGTATGTTGGACAGGGTTCTGAACTGATTTATTCAGAAACCATCATCTCTTTGAAATCCGAGTTCTAAACTGATGTGTTTAGAAACCATCATTGTGTATGCTCCCTCTGCACAATTCTCTTCTGTTTCCCAGTCATGTGTTTGATATAGTTCTGACAATCAGCACCACACATGATAAACCTGTAAAATAGATTAAGTAGATTTTGGTACCCAACGGAACTTGGGTCCTGGCTTGTTATGTGCAGTTCGATTTGAAGAAATTTTATAAGTACCATACCAGTACGGAATATTTTCTTTCTTGATAAAATCATGAGTTCCACAATAAGAACAACATATTTGCTTTTGTGCTAACCTAATCAAATGATTTGTAGAATAAACAAGATTAGGTTTAACAAAAGACTTACCTTTAGGAGGATTGTTCTTCTTGTTCACGACGGGTGGAGGAACAGATGATTTTGGCACATCTTTTTCAGGTGAAGAACCTTTCACTTTCCAAACCATCTTAACAGGCTTAAACATAGGAGTATCTGAACTTATAGCAGCACGGTAATCAAATTTCTTCTGTAGATCATATTTGATCTTCTGCTCTTTCATAGCTTCCGTTGCTAAATCAGATAATCTCCTTGTGAGTTTTGAGATTTCAGCCTGAAACATCTTTCTTTCATCTGAATAGACATCTTTCACACTTTTTGCTTGAAAATCTTTAACTTTCTTCTTTTGAAGTTCTTTTCTTTCGATTTCTAATTCTTTTTCAAGATTAGATATTTTCAGTGAAAGCTCAACAATCTTTGCCTCAAAGGATTTTCTTTTAGCATTAAAATCCACCATTTCCTTCTCAAACTTTTCCTTTTCGAGAAATAAAACCTTTTCAAAATCAGAGTTTTGTTTTGAAAGTTTTATGCATTTAAGTTCAACAGCTTTCTTTTCCTCAAATGATTTCTTGGAAAAATCAGAAAACTTCTTTTCAGATTTCTCTCTCTCACTGTTTAAAAGAACTGTAAGCATGACTTCCTTCTCTATCTCAAAAGCAATTCTGTCTTCATCTCGAATGTCTTGAATCTTGCTTTCGAGATCTACAAGCTTTTGTTCGAGTACCAAAGGAGGGTAATAGATTTTTCCTTCAAAAACAGGTTTTGTTTCATTCTCCTTTGGTTTTTCAACAGCATAGCTTTGGAAATAGACATTAGATAAAGTTTGTTTCCCATTCCAAAGTAGTGCCTTCCTATTAGCAGAATCATAATAAAAAGGAAGTTGCATGGTCACAGTTGTCTTTCTTTTAATTTCTTCCTCAACCCCTTGTTCTTCCTCATTAAGCCATTTGATTCTGTATTTGGGTTCTTTGGTTAGAAGCTTAAGCCATTGAAACGTGTAAAGACATGGTGTCTTTTTCAAAGCATTTTCCAAGTAATGAGGATTGTCATATCCCAATCCCCATTTCGAGTTATAATATCTGAAGTTCTTAGGCTTGTTAAGATGAATCGTCTGTTCAGTCTGGCCAATTTTGTACAACTTTTCCTCCAGACTATTTGCTTTCTCTGTTAATTCAGAGTTTCTATCTTTGTAAGAATTCAGCAATTGTTCATGCTCATTCTTCCTATTTTCAGAAACTCTTACTTTTTCTTCCATTTCATCCATTCTTTTTCGGAAATAAGTTCGAGATTGTTCGATCTCAACTCGTTCCTTTTCCAACTCATCATTTAACTTGTTATGGTTAGCGATTGCCTTTCTTTGAGATTATATTATTTTATGCACATTTTTGAGTTTCTCAATTAAATCAACTGCTTGTGATTCAACTTTTGTTTCAGGAGCTGACATCCTGTCTTTGAGAGTAGTGGTTTCCTCTGAGCTTGTCTTGGGTTTGTCTGTTGATGAATCATTCCAACCCATATATTCTAGCGCGAGATAATCATCCAATTGAGAATAATCATCCATTGTTACCTGAAAAATTAGAATGTCGGATCGTTAACAGATACTTCGTGATAAGTAGAATTTGTGTGCTTGTACGATCAAAGAAAAATCGATTAAAGTCAGAAAATATTTCAAAAATAAAATGTGAAATCCCAAATCTAGCAAGTAATCAAGAATGATGTAGAGAGAGAATCTAAAGAGAACTTGTCATCCATATATTGATCTCTAAAGTGTAAATGACAAATGATCAAGAGGTTACAAGAGATCTAGATTCTCTACTAACTAAGAACTAGACATGCCTATTTATACCCATAACATACAAGGTATAAAGGCACTAGCAACTAATACAGTACATTGACTTTACAGTAAATCTTGAATACAACAATGCTCTAACAATCTCCCCCTTTGGATTCAAGATTTAAAAAAATATGACAGCAGTCTTCAGCTCTTTGTAAAGTCAATCTTCTCAAACAGACACTCTATCAAACCATCTTCAAATAGCTTTATCTCCACTAGTTCACGGCGAACTATATGCTTTTACACTCTTTAAGAACACAGCTTTGAAGAATCTTCAGACAAACATGAAAAGTCATTGTCTTTTTCTTTGAAAAAACAACCTTCTTCAATACAATCTTCAACAGATTGTCTTCAAGTCTTGAACATGGATTTCATATCTTTATATAGAACCATCAATTCGGAACAAGATAAATCAGAAACGATTAGAGTTTGGATCAGAAAGATGTGAAACCATCCACATTGTTGAACTTTTAGGTGTAAGCGCATTCCGAGAACCACTCAGAACTAAGATAACCAAATTCGGTGTAAGCGCATTCCGAGAACCACTCAGAACTAAGATAACCAAATTCAGCAACATTTGGACTTCACATGATCCTTCTCCCCCTAATCTTCAGTCTTTGTTCACGAATCTTTGACTTGAAATATCTTTGATTTGAAAGCTCTTTGACATGAAATTGAAATTAAACTTTTCTCCCCCTTTTTCGATGATGGTGAGCATCATTATCATCGAAAACCATTTTCAATTTCAGTCGTGTCTTTGAGTATTGCTAACAATCTCCTCCTTAGAGAATAACCTTGCTCCCCCTCAAAATAAGAATTCTGGAGCAATTTATTTTCTCCCCCTGAAAGTATGCATATATTTCAATAACGTACAGTATTTGAAATTGTAGCACAAATTTTAAAACAAATTTACACAAGGAAAATAAAATTCATTGAATTTCATTTTATAACTACAAACATTTGATCATTTGAAAACTTTACAAAAGAAATTCAACTTAATGAAATTTAACAGATTTTTCAATCAAATGAAATCAAATGCATGTGTTTGGATTCAAGAACAAGTCATCATTGTATATCAAGTTAAAATTGTTCAGTTTCAACTCCTTTATTAAATCTATTTGGTGTGCTAGCATGGGAAATATGATTAGCTTCAAGCATATGCAATTCTAAAACATGTAAGAATACTTTGCTCAAGTCACACTATTTGTCCAAAATCAGAATTTCACAAATTTACGGGTTTATCGCGACTTTGTATTTTCCCAAGTTTCAAGAGATGTGTGCTCATTGGCATCTTTTCTTTTGTGCTCATTGGCATCTTTTGATTTGTGCACATTGGCATCTTTTGATTTTGTGCTCATTGGCATCTTTTGATCAAAAAGTTTAGTAAGAATAAGATACACCGTTAAACATGACTTTCTATCTGGTTCTATAGCAGGATTTGGGTTAGCAGATCCCAAACCAGTTGGCCTTAGGTGCTAGGTGTCGAGCACCCCTTAGAACTTAATTTCCCAAACCAGAAAAGCCACATCGATATATCTTAAACCCATTTGTACCAGTAGAACATGGCTTTCTATCTGGTTCTATTGCAGGATTTGGGTCAGCCGGTCCCAGACCAGTTGATCTTAGGGACTAGGTGTCGAGCACCCCTTTGGACTTACTCTCCCAAACCAGAAAGGCCACAGGTACAAACTTTCAAACTAAATGATATTCTATATAAGTTCAGATTTCCATCACAAAATATGAATGATATCTCAATCACTTGGTTCTAAAACATAGTGCTTCCCCCATATTTTCGTTTCCATCCATCATTCTGACATATAGGCTTTATGAGCATTATATTCTATATATATCCAGATTCACATAACTTTGAGCATTCAGCATAATTTCATTCATGTTATGCTTACCTTTCGATTTATTTCAGAGGTGAAAGTTGAAGCAAATCTAACTCAGATAATACAAAGATTCTTGAAAAATCATCTTTTAGCACGCATTTAATTTATTGAATGAGAATTGAAAATTTCATCTCTTTGAATTAAATTTGTAAAGATTCAAGTTTTCAAAGCAGTAGAAACAAAATATAATTCAATGTTACCTTTCATCACTTGTTCCTTGAAGTAAAAAGATATAACATTTAAGGATAATACCTGAGAAGTGTGAGTTCTAAACTGATTTGTTTAGAAGTCTTAGTCTTTGAAGTACGGGTTTTGAACTGATATGTTCAAAAGCCAAAAACATTGAAGCACGGGTCCTGAATTGATGTATTCAGAAACCAAAATCTCTTTTAAGTGCGGGTCCTAAACTGATATGTTTAGAAACCATTGTCGTTGAAGCACGGGTTTTGAACTGATATGTTCAAAAGCCAAAATCTCTTTACTCCCCCTTAATGGTACAAGTAATCTTCTTCCGACAGTTCAACGCTTTGCTTCTAAATCTGCAAAAACAGATTAAGTAGATTTTGGTACCCAACGTGTTTTGGGTCCTGGCTTGTTAAGCGGAGCTCTATAAGAAGGAAAATGATAAGTACCATACCAATATTGAACACTCTCATTTTTAATAAAATCATTAGTACCACAATAAGAACAACAAAAATTCTTTTGTGCTAACCTGATTAAATGATTTGCGGAATAGAATGAATCAGGATTAGCAAAAGATTTAGCTTTCAGATTAGTGTTCTTGTTGGGAACAGAGGATTTTGGCTCACCTTTTTCAGTTGACGTACCTTTTACTCTCCATTGCATGTTAACTTTCTTATATGAAGGAAGATCAGCATATTGATACTTGGAAGAATTATCCACCGAGTGATCATAGAATAGATTAGAAGGACGAATCAGACATTCTGAGTAGCATTTGGATTTGTTAAATGACTTCACTTTGTAAGATAAGTCATTCCGTTCCTTGGTCACCAAATCAAGCTTCTTCTGAATATTAGACATGACCCTCCTCTCTTTCATGATGTCAGTCGATAATGCAGCCAAATTCATTGTCAATTTATGAATTTCCTGCCGAAATATCTTCCTTTCTTTAGAAAAATCGTCTTTAACGCACCTAGCCTGAAAGTCAGCTTTCTTCATCTTTTCTAGCTCTTGACTTTCTTTATCTAGCTCTTGTCTTTCCTTTTCTAAGTCCTTATGAAGATCAGAAATTTTCTTTGACAGTTTCGCATTCTTCGCTTCAAAGCTTTTCTTTTCTTTTCTTTTTCATACTCGACCCTTTCCTTCTCCAACTTCTCCTTTTGAAGAAATAAAACTTTCTCAAAGTCAGAAACTTGTTTTGAAAGTTTTATACAATTACGTTCAATTACTTCCTTTTCTTTAAGAATCTTCTCTCTCTTGTCCTGCCGGGGTAAATGAGGACTTTTCGGGGTATTTACCCATAACTAATAATTCTCAATGCTCTTCAGATCAGCATTTTTTCTTTTTGAAGAGTTGTTACTTTCTCTTGAAGTTTCTCGATTTGATCGTGCAGACTTGAGTTGTCTTTGTCTTTTTTTGTTTCAAGACCTGCAATATATACTTCAAGATCAGTAATTCTTTTAGTAAGTAAAACATTTTGTTCTTTAAAAATAAAATTTTCATTTGAAGAAGAAATGTCTAAAATATGTCTCTTCAAATCAACATATTCTTCCTCCATTGTCTTTATACTCCCTTGAAGCTCCTCCATTGTCTTATTTTTCTCTTGAGTAACTTCAAGCACTACAATCTTGTCATTCAAATCTTTCAGTTCGGACTCAAGAGAAGAGACTTTGTCTTCTAATAAAGCTTTCTCAGACTTGAGCTTTGTAATTTTTCTTGCATCTTCATTAGTATGTGTTATGTATCTATCAATAAAACCTTCAAGACGCTTGATCTCATCTTTAGCTTCAGAAAGAGTCCATTTTCTCTCTTTTCCTAACTGATACCATATTCTCCCATTTAAATCCTGTATGTCAGACATCTTTTCAAATAGCTAGAATAATTGATCGTTCAGAAAATCAAGCAGTAAAAATTTTATATAAAATTTTTTCTTGAAAAGCTCTTAAAGTGTATTAAATACACTATAGAAAAAATTTCGGAATAAAAAATTTTCTCAAGAATTTGGATGAATAATTTTTTTTTTTAATTCACAAGAATTCGGATGAATAAGGATTCGAAATCAATGAATTCGAATGAATAAGGGTTCGAATTCAATGAATTCGGATGCTGAAGGGTTCGAATTCAATGAATTCGGATGCTGAAGGGTTCGAATTGAATGAATTCGGATGCTGAAGGATTCAAATTCAATGAATTCGGATGAAGAAGGATTCGAATTCACCCAATTCGGACTTAACTGGGTTCGAATTCACTCAATTCGGACTTAACTTGGTTCGAATTCTTTACTTGAAAAATTAAACCAACTCAGATGAATCCTCAACTTCTCAATTCGAATCTAACAGGGTTCGAATTCAACTCAATTCAAATCCATAAGGGTTCGAATTCAACTCAATTCGAATGCTTCTTGAGTCGAATTCTATACTTGTGATGCCAAGAACACTCCGAATTCCCTTTGAATGATCCGAATTGTGTATGAATGATCCGAATTCACCAAGAATGATCCGAATTTTGCACTTCGAAATTAAAAAACACTAAATCAGCCATAACTTTTTCAATTGTTATGAAATTTGCACAGATTTGTTCGAAATTTGATTCCACACACTTTCTTAGTTAATCACAAATCCTAATTCGATCAATTTAATCGAATTATGATCCAAAATAGTAAGAAAATGTTTTCGAACAAAAACAGATATAAAATGATCAGATCTGCAAATTCTGTGTAGATTTTGGTATAGATCCTTGAATTAAAGATGTTCAGGGATGAAAATCGAGTGCAATGATGTCAAGATTCAATCCAAAAGATCAAAAAATGAAAAAGATGATGATTCTAGATGAATAGTAAATGATGAAGGGTAAGAAATCATCATGAACAGTGATGAATGAAGGATCCGAAATCTTCAAGAACAGTGTAAAAAATCTTCAATTTGCTCTTTGATCTGCTTGAATTTTCTGTTTAGCTCTGATACCAAATGTGAAATCCCAAATCTAGCAAGTAATCAAGAATGATGTAGAGAGAGAATCTAAAGAGAACTTGTCATCCATATATTGATCTCTAAAGTGTAAATGACAAATGATCAAGAGGTTACAAGAGATCTAGATTCTCTACTAACTAAGAACTAGACATGCCTATTTATACCCATAACATACAAGGTATAAAGGCACTAGCAACTAATACATTACATTGACTTTACAGTAAATCTTGAATACATCAATGCTCTAACATAAAATTTGAAAAACAAATTGTAAATTTGTCTCCCAAAAATTAATTTCGAAAAATTAATGCGGAAAACTGGACTTTAAATCGTCAAACCTACAAAGTATGAGAAAAATATATCAGTTACGGATAAATGCAGGCAAAACTGATAAAATCGACGAAAAATGAAAAATAATGAAGAAAAAGGACTAAAACTGACAACTTACGAAACTAAAATGAAAAACAAGGACTAAAAGTGTAAAATACTAAGACTTGACAAAAATAAGGACTAAAAGTGACAAATCCTAAAGTTAAAAATTAAAAGGACTCAATTTGATAAAAATTGAACTTAAAACTCTAGGGACTAAAAATGAAAAAATCTAAAACTTAAACTATAAGGACTAAAACTGCTAATCTTTGAAACCTATACTACAGGGACTAAGAATGGCAAACCCTGAAACTTTAAGTCCAGGGACCAAAAGGGACAGACTCAAAAACTTGCTAACTGGACTTAACGGACCAACTAACGAAGGACTAAAAAATGAAAGAAATTTAATGGATAAATCTAACGGACCGTTAAAAATATGAAAATAACTGAACTAACAGACCCTAACTAACTTAGGACTAGAAATGAAATAAATGTAACAAAAGTTAACGAAAAACACTAACGAAACTAACAAAACTAACGGAAAAGTACCAAAATTTTTTAAAGAAAATTAACGGCACTAACGGAGAGCCGTTAATTACTGTTCAAATCCATTGAGTTGCGATAACAGGTTTGTTGCGACACAACTTTCACTTGAGTTGCGATAAAATGGTTGCGATAAGAGACCACAGTTGCGATTAGAGGTGGCCAAATTGACCCGAACCGACCCGACCCGACGGGCTGACCCGATCCGAAACCGGCCAAGAACCGGTTCTGGCCCGACCCGGTCAAGAACCGGTTTCAAGCCCGAGAGCCGGGACCGGTTCGTGTATTTAAGAATTTTCTCGGCCCGACCCGACCCGACCCGGGACCGGTTCGTGACCCGGTCCGTGGCCCGACCCGATTTTTTTCAAAAACCTTATAGCCGTTATAGAGCCGTTGCCAACCCCTTTTTGACCGTTTTTTCACCCAAAAATACCCCCTCCAACCCCATACAAATATAGGGGTGTTATGGAGTGATCACCACCTTACAATTGTTTACAAAACGCAAAAAACACTTACAATTCTCATTTCTCGGCTCTCGTTATATTCGTTTCTCGCAAAAAACGCATACTATCAAAAAAATGGCCGAACAAAATTGCACCGTTGTTGCCGATCATTCACGAAAAGCAGCGGTTTGGGACAATTTCAACTTGCTAAAATTTCCCGACGGTACAAAAAAAGCGCAATGCAAACGGTGTGGAGATTTCCTAAAACCCGAATCAAAAAGCACGTTAAAGCGCCACTTCGAGGAAAGATGCAAGAGGTAGAAATCGGGTGACGATCCAACTCAACCCATACTTGACAATTCCGGTCAAGTATGGTCGTATGATAATGATCTCGCCCAAGAAATGCAAAGGAAATGTGTCATTCAAATGGCGTTGCCGTTCGGACATTTCGACAATCCTCACATTACAAACATGATCAAAAATGGGTTCCAACCACGCTACACTTCGGTAAGTCGTCAAACTCTTAAGCGTGATGCTTTAAAATATTGGAATAAGGTTCAAAAAATTATGCGAGAAATGTTTTTAAACTTACCCAACAAAGTTTCTTTAACTTGTGATGTATGGAGCGCACCATGCGGATTGCCAGATTCTTATATATGCATAACGGCACATTGGATTGTGCCGGGATCGTGGCAATTATGCAAACGTGTAATCACGTTTGAGCTCTTTGGTTCGCCACATTCGGGTGAGCGTCAGTTTTCTATAATTATGAGATGTCTTCAATATTATAATTTAAAAAATAAAGTTATTAGTATTTCGTTTGATAATGCTAGTAATAATACGGCATGCGTAGACCGATTACGTTTGGCTTTATCCCCTATTTTAGAGGGAAAATTATTTCATACACGTTGTTGCGCACACATAATAAACTTAGCCGTTCAAGACGGCTTAAGTAAACTTAATGAGCCTTTAACTAAGTTTAGGCTTATGTTACGCCGAATTTTCACAAGAAATAAAAAAATGCAAAACTTATATAAAGATTATTGCAAACAAGTCGGTTTTAAAGCTTTGGGACCGGCGCACGATATGCCGGTTTGATGGAATTCGACTTGGAAACGCATACAACAATTTAATACTGATTTTCATCAATTATATGAGATTTATAGAGTTAATTATGGGGGAGGAAGCCAACAAACCCCTACACCTCAAATGTTTTCACCGGGTTCTAGTAGCAGTCGTGGCCGAAACCGAGAAGACTTAATGCAAACTTTAATGCAATCGGTTGTCATGGAATCTTCTAAAAAAGCTAGATATGATGGGGATAATTTGGGTGAATTCAATCAATACGTACGTACTAATTTTATAACGGCATCCTTCACAAACGTCGTAGATGTTGAATCCTTAGATTTATTAGAATGGTGGAAAAGTAAACAATCAAGTTTCCCAATTATGGCCACTATTGCACTTGATATACTAACAATCCAAGCTAGTACTGTAGCTTCGGAGTCGGCCTTTTCTCTTAGTGGCAGGATCATATCGGAGCGTCGGACAAAATTAACCCTAAAATCGGTGGAGTGGTGCGTATGTCTGAAGGATTACTTGGATGGAGAAGACCGCATTCAAAATCGAACCGGCCCGGTTTTATAAAAACCGGTTCTACATACCATTAAACGGGTCAGGGGATTTCGGTTTAAACCCGGCCCGACCCGACCCGGTTCTCACCTGACCCGATTCTCACGGTTACTGTTTGGAACCGGTTTGTCCCCCGGCCCGAACCGAACCCGATTTTTGGCCACCTCTAGTTGCGATAACAAAGAGGTTGCGATAAGTTTGCCTTGCTACAACAATGATCTTGCGATAGTTATGAACTCCGGCAACAGAACCGTTTTTCCGGCGAGAAAACCCAGAATCCGGCGAGATCTCGATTTTCCGACGACGATTTCGAACGACTGTAACTTGCTTATTTCTCACTCAATGAGATTTATGGCTTCTAAACACTTCAGTTTAGAACCCGAGCTTTCAATGTGTTTGACTTCTGATCATATCAGACCAGAACTCGTTCTTAATCTCTAATTAAAAAAAAATTAAAATAATAATAATAATAAAAAAAGTAGCCTTTGATTGTTACATGTGCTAATGTTGTCAAATTAAGATCTTTGCAGATTTTGAGGGGGAACTTATCCGATTTTAAATCAATCGATCATAATTTGAGGGGGAACTTAATTGTTTAGCACTGTAAGTATCTTCTGAACTCAATCTGAGATTGTTTGAAAGAAGAACAACTTTCAAGCATGAAAAATGTATTCTTAAATATTCAAACCACTTCTCTATTTCAAAAGGATTTCATAAATTTAGAAGTGTGTTTTTAAATGTTTTTCATGTATATCTCAGATTATTACATCATTGTTTCTGACCGTGTGTTTCTAAAGATTAATACTTGCGTATTATCTTGTCTATATACTTTCAAGTATTCATACACACCGGTTCAGCTTCTTTTTGACTTTGTTATTACCATGTCTCAAAGCGAAACAATGTTTCGATGGTAATACTCCCGCTAGTATTCAAAGTTTGTTGAGCATCATATTTATTTCAGCGTGTGAACTTAAACGTTTCATTCAAAGATTGTTTATATTTGTTCATATAAACAAAAGATCCAATTCTTTGATACCCTAACCTTACATGATTATCCTTCATTTTTGATCTTATTGATACATTGTCAGATTCTCAAACAAGTGTTTCGAATTCATTTCATTCTTTCAATATCCTTGTTCTGAGAAATCTTCAAAGTTCAAATGCTCAAATATTCATGATATTCATGAGGAGCATACATTTTGACGACAATGTTATCCAAAAAGCCGAGATTTATAATTGTTCAAGCTAAACTGTTGAACAACACATCTTTTAGGACAAAATTTCATGGGATCAGTGTGAGAGCTTAAAAGAACTTCTATGGATCCACGTTAACCAGTGTTTCCTACCCAAGAAGTTATCCTTGAGTGATTGAGGGGTGAGGGGTCGAAATCAAAGAGTGGGGGAGATAACTCATCCGGTTGAGTAATCTCATTGTGCTGAGATAAAATGAAAAAGAGAGTTTGGTTAGACGTGAGCAGATTAAAAACAGAAAGAGGGTGTCAGAACACAGTTAAAAGAATAAGAGAACTCTGCACCAACCAACTTCTGAGCCGGGCAGCCACATTACTGATTGGTTCACATTTCTTGGTGACCATCATTGAAAAAGGCAATTAGCCCATGCCAACTCTTGCATTAAACCCCACCAGCTACTCATTTCTTTCTTAACAAAGAAATGTTTCAATTTCCTTGGGGACGCAGCGTATAATCTATCTAATCTTCATTCGGAAGGTTTGGATATTGAAAAAGAAGGAAATTTGCCCCACCTTCGCACTTCAATCATGCACACTGAGTCCGTGGAAAACTTGTTGATGTCTCAACAGTTTACACAATTTGAGCCTATTAATCAAGCATAAGTTGCTTCAATCATTTCTACACTTGCACGTACACACAAGGAATATGTTTTCTTGTCATAACGTTCATAGAAATTCCTTAGTGCTTTTCGATGATTGAATGGAAGCCCTGGAGGAGTGAACATCAAAAAGCTCCTTTCCAAAGTGTATTCGTTGTACTAAGTGGTTTTGTGCAACTTACAGGTATTTTAACTGTTTCATTCGTTGATTCAGGGTTACAACTTTCATATTATCTGAATTTGAAAAGATTCGGATAAACATTTTTTTTGGAATTGACGGTTAAACAGATCAAAAGGAGGAGATTGTTTCTGGTACTCAAAGAGAATGCTGAAATTGAAGAAGAATTTTGATGATCATGATGCTCCCAATCATCAAAAAGGGGGAGAAATATCAAACCGAAGAAAGAGGGAGATAATTTGTCAAAGTCGAAGAAGTTCAAGATAAAGTGTTCAAAGAGAGAAAATTTCAAGACAGTTTGTTCAAGATGATCAAATGCGTGAAGATACAAAGACAGTTCGTGCTTAAAGATAAATCAAGAATGTTTTAAAGCCCAAAGCCCGTTAAAACCTCAAATTCCGTTTGTAATTCAAAGACTGAAGAATTTATCAAAGATTAAAGTTGCAAAGATCAGTGATTTGAAGATAAAAAGTTTTTGTTTGAAGACCTTGATCAACCTTACAAAGATTTGAAGCTCGTGTTTCAAGACTTGTTGACTATTTGACTTTAAAGATACTAAATGAAGATTAAAGCCGCCAAAGTGGATTCTTGAAGATAAAGCATATCTGAAGATTAAAGAGCTGAAGACTATCGTCATAATTTTTTCTAAATCTTGAATCCATAGGGGGAGATTGTTAGTACACAATGTATCCAAGATTTAGGACTAATTGTAATTAGTCCTAAATCTTGGATACATTGTGTACTAACAGTATGCTTGGATGGAAAGACACTTGCTTTTAAGAATACCATCCAGAAAGCAGTGTCGACATGTAGCTTTCTTTTCTTAAGCTTTGTGTCCTTCGCCCATCAAGAATATCCATTACGTCTTAGAGCCCCCGCAATTAATTCTCTTCTTTCTTCTCTATCTCTAACTCCTTCAATTCTTGGAACCCCGCCAAGCATTTTCCTTGTGTCGGACTCTTCAAAACGCGGAAGCTGGTAGAATGATCGTATTGCTTCGTGTGTGATCACGACAGTTGTATCCCCCATATATACCTCTCCAAATTCATTGAAGATTCCCGCGTTGAGTGCCGCATAAAATTCACGCACGATATCCGGGTCGTAGTTACCACGGGTGGCACAGAAGTGTTCCCATCCGAAGCTGTGAATTGTAAACGGAATCGTCGAGTCTTCAGGAAAACCATCAAGGCAAATGCCTCTATCCACACATATGTCTCTCTTCTTCATTAATTTCCTCCTTGTTTTGATTTTCGGGTGAATGCGGTGACGAATGTTTGTCTTTTCTGCAGGCTTGAGCATGTCGTACTTGGGCCATCTCGGTGTGGTGGTGGTCGGTTTAGTTCTCTCCATTTCATGAAAGATAAAGATTGTCAGTATTTGTAGCAGTAGGAGAGTAAAGGGGAACCCCAAACCTAGACCTTTGTCTAGGTTTGAACCATGTAAATACCGTAATGTGTTAGTAAAATAACCACCCCAAACCTAGGCCAAGGCCTAGGTTGGGCTCATGTTACGGTATTAAGATGGTCACTATAAACTCCAACCCCAAACCTAGGTGTGAACCCAGGTTTGAATTGCCCATAAGTAATCCACCAAGCGTGTATGTATAAGGACTTTGTGTGCAAGGAGTGATGTGTACCTGTGGTGCATGCAATTGTGGCCATGTGGTGTACCGAACGATGGAAGTGTATGATCGCAATCAATAAGTAACAACCGGAACCCCAAACCTAGGTGGCAACCTAGGTTTGTCTGTCCTTTTACTTCTACACGTATATCATAACCACACAACATTCGAATGCAATGAAACATAACAATTAACACTGAATGGTGGCCTAATGAAGTTCCAACCGGTCACCAACTCCTCAAAGCCAAACATTACAACCCACATAGAGACTTGTGCGAGTTTGTGTGATGGTGGCAAGGTTTGTGCATCGTGAAACGCCAATACCGGAACCAAAATTTCCTTGTCTAACCATTGCACACATGATTTGGTTTATCGAAATGGACTTACCAAGTGCCAAGCCAAGGATGGTTTACATGTGTGAAAACCAAACCATGGTCCTGTAATTAACATAATTGAAGAATTCACGAACACCATATCATGTAATACAACCAATAGTGTAGTCTTGCACCCGAATGCCATGGCATCATAAAGCTCCTAACTCACACACAAATCATCTAGAAGCTAATTGTACAAGCATACTCTTGAGATAGCGATGCAAACAGTAAACAACTATTAGCAAAGTCCCAGCATCATTCGACTTTTATTTTTAACACATGAACAAGAACTCGATCAAAGTACCACAAATCATACCACATTAAATTGGAAAAAAATGCATTATAGTCCACAAAAGCTGCACTATTCAAACCCTTTAAGATACCTACTATCACTGACCCACGTGATCAGGTAATCAAGCAACCAATCTCATATACACAAAGACTGTTATTGTAGGAACCAGGATTGATCTTACAATCAATTAATCAATCAAGAACACAATCAAAGTATGTAATTAGAGAGAATTGATGCAAAATGCTTTGTATTCATTAACAAACAGAGAACAGATCTAGAGAGAGATCTCCCAAAGATTACAAAGTGAATACGAAAGTTATGCAAAAGTTAGTTAGCTTACAGTTGCTAACTTCTATATATACTGTAATGGAAATGCTAAAGCTACAGTGCATATTTAAAACATACCATTAGAACAAAGACACGTGCTCTAATATGTAACTGAATTACAGAGAAAATATCTAAGACATAAGTTCTGAACCACATGTTCAGAACTTCTGAACACTCTTCTGATAAAGCATAGTCAGAACATATACTTAAGCACATAGACATTTTCTTCTTCTTCAGAACTTCTGAGTCTTCTTTCTCAGAAGTCTGAGTCTTCTATTCAGACTTCAACACTTAGGTTTTTTTGACAAACTTCAGATCTAACAATCTCCCCCTTTTGTCAAACAACCTTGTACTTGTCAACATTGTCTTCTTTCAAAATAGTAACAATCTTTAACAGAATCACATTTCTCAGGGCTAATCTTCTGTCGATCTTGTCAATAATTTCTTTTATTTCTTTGACCGTATCTCCCTTTTCCAGCTTTCTTTCCATATTGCCTTTTATAAATCTGAGTGTTCCAGAGCTATATTTGGCAACTTCAGAAGCTCTAATATGTAACTGAATTACAGAGAAAATATCTAAGACATATGTTCTGAACCACATGTTCAGAACTTCTGAACACTCTTCTGATAAAGCATAGTCAGAACATATACTTAAGCACATAGACATTTTCTTCTTCTTCAGAACTTCTGAGTCTTCTTTCTCAGAAGTCTGAGTCTTCTATTCAGACTTCAACACTTAGGTTTTTTTGACAAACTTCAGATCTAACAATCTCCCCCTTTTGTCAAACAACCTTGTACTTGTCAACATTGTCTTCTTTCAAAATAGTAACAATCTTTAACAGAATCACATTTCTCAGGGCTAATCTTCTGTCGATCTTGTCAATAATTTCTTTTATTTCTTTGACCGTATCTCCCTTTTCCAGCTTTCTTTCCATATTGCCTTTTATAAATCTGAGTGTTCCAGAGCTATATTTGGCAACTTCAGAAGCTCTGAAGAACATCTTTTAACTGTGAGCATTTACCATAAGAACTCCAAGTTCTGGCCATGTACATATATATATCCTTTCTTCAAAGTATTCAGTTGCTCATGATCAGTGTTTGGCCTTGACAGATAGACAACTGGTCTTCCAACGGATAAAGCAGTCTGGAAATCATTGTATGTAGCCCATCTTAATGCATGGAACATCCTTTCATTTACAATAGCCAAAGCTCCTCTTTCTTTCTTATACTTGCTATCTCCTTTATTTCCTAGAAAACTATACAAGCTATAGAAGTCAAACACTGAAATCTTTCCAAAATCAGCTTCAGAGAAGTAATACACTTTGCCATCTTCTCTTAACACTTCAAACCCATAATAGTCATTTTTCATGAACTTCTTTACACATATTTCTCTGAGTCCAGTGATCATAAACTCAGAATACACAGACTCTCCTCTCTTTCCTATGCATCTGATCCGTTCTGCATAAAATCTCTGAGATTCTTGAGACATATCATGAAATACATCTGTATACTGAACAACTCTGTATTCGAAGAAGTTTGGTAGGTCAAACTCTAAGAACAATGCATTCACATATATTGGCACTTGTTCTGAAACAACTTCTGAAGTCTCAGGATTTTGTTCAGCATCATACATCTGAACATCTTCTTGAACATTAGCAACTTCTGGAATGAGATCTTTAGTAATATCATCAAAAACACCATTAACTTCATATTCATAAGGAAATACAAAGTCAATGTGTAAATTCTTCTTGGGGTTTTCTTCTGATAACAACCAATCACTACACTTTCTGATCCTTGTTCTGAGTTCCAGTCTTTCCTTTATATGCTTTATACACTTTTCTTTCAATATTGCTTTATCATCTTTAGCAATTACTTCCATATCTATCAACAGCCATTCCAATGTAGCATCACTATACTTCACAAGATCAATTAATTTGAAGAACATAGGCTTTTCAGAAACTAGATAGATAAAGCCTTCGTTTCCAAATCCTTCATTTACAAAACCATGAATGCAGATTCCATATTTTGGCTTTCTGATTGGGCAGCTCAGATTGCATTTGACCTTTCTTGATTCAATTGCCAGCTGAAAATCATATAAGTGCAGATTTCTGACATAGATTCCCAAGATTCTTCTACATTCAAGCTCAACCCAATTCTCTTCAGTACTTGCAAAGAATTTTACCAAGATGTTGGTTCCGTTTTTACTTAACAATGATGATTATATCTATTAGTTCAAAACAGAGTAATGTGCGGAAGCGTTTTAGAGAACTAATAAGAATTTTAAGGTAGAAGAACACACTATATCAAATACATGAGATGTAAATAACTCAAGTTCTAACTCAATAACCCACTGTATATTGATATGAATAGAACACTAAGAACAACGAAAGTTATACAAGAATTATGCTCTAAGAGTGTGTGTGTTGTACAAAGCTTAATAGAAGAACTCAACATGAGTCTTCTATTTATACTACTTCCACAAGGGACAAGGTGGAGACAGGAAGTACTAAGGTACAATAGACACTATCGTGGAACAGTGACAGGTACAACGTCGTTGTAGTGCGCCGCACTCTACAAAGGCTGCAACCCATCAGAGGTTGACACGTGGAGGCAGTAGTGCGAGCCTTTGTACGAATGATCTTCAAGATATTCGTACAACAGTAAACGTGAGAAGCACGATTGTCTTTGACTTGATCTTCAAGAATTCTTCTAAGTCTTCAGTCTTTATACCACAGAGGCTCTGTCAAGTATGGCAGAGGCTCTGTGGCCTTGTCTTCTGTGAAGCGTCTTCTGTTAAGTCTTCACTTGATCTTCTATCGGTGCCTTGGCAGAACCTCTGTCAGTGCAACACTTAGCCTATTTTCAATACTTCTATAAACATAAAGATTGGAGCTAACTATCTCCCCCTAAGTATTGAAAAATAAGAAATTAAAAAATGCAGAGTTTTCTAGACTAAGTACATGACAAGAGGTATTTGACCTCTGTTGAAATTCTTCTTTCATATAAGATTATGCCAGATGCACTTACATTTGATTACATGATGAAAGAGAAAATGACAGAGATTTGTAGACTAACTCAGACATTGGCATTTTGGAAGTCTTTGAAACTTCTGTTGTCGAGTCCTACTTCATTAAGCTCATGATAGATTCTGATGCAGAGGGTTCTGAAGTTGATTACTGAGTCGATGACCTCTATCAGTCTATCGGCGGAGGCTGGGTCCATCAATTCCGTTCCTCTGTGCTCCACAAGGTTGGCTCTGAACTCTGTGAGAGTACTTGTTGCGTACTTTTGGCAGTCCATCTCCAGAAATAGTCTTGATTTTCCCGCAGGATCTTGGAAGACATACCCAAACTTTGGGAATGTTATGATTGAGTTGGGTATGGCAGAGGATGGGCAGTCATCTTCTGGTGGTCTGAGACTTAGGTTTCTCACACCAAGATCTCGTCCTACTTGGAAATCGACCAGGCTGTATAGCAGAAGTTTCTCATGCATAGCTTTCCTGATTACCCTGTATGCCCTTCGAACTGCATCTGTTGTGAAGTTAGTATATGACCTTGTCGATTTTGGAGATTGAGTAGACTTGGTTGACAGGCTTGGGTGTTGTTCTGGTGAAGATGTTTTCGGGCTAAGCACGGAAGTTTGGATCTTGAATGGATGGTGGTAGAGGATCTCTGATAGTTCTGTTGTATAGGTACCTGTAGACTACTTCTTCCATTTGTCGTGGAGGTGCACCAGGTGGAGGCATGGGTCTGCGCAGAGCATCCATTTGCTTTTTAATTTGCTTCACTCAATCTTCTGTAGGTTTTGTCTTCAGATCCAGAACTTGTATGTTTGACAGAGGGGCAACACGAAAGCCCAGTCTTTTTCTTCTGGCTTTGGTGTCACATATGCATCGAAGGCGCTTTTCATCAGTTTCTCTGTAGGTTGATGCTTCGGCTTTTTCTTTTTTGGTTCCTCTGTCAGTATTCCCTTGCCTTTGTCTTTTGCCTTCGGCTGTGGATCTTCTTTCTGTACAGAATGGGTTACCTCTGTTTGTTTTGGCGGTTGAGCTTCTGAGGTCTTGGATGTTAGTGCTTCTGTATGTTTTGTGGTGGTTGCCTCTGTTGGTTTTGACACTTGTGTTTCTGAGGTCTTGGATGGTGAGGAGGTTGGTGAGGCATCTGTAGACTTGCTCAAATATTTTCTTTTGTGAGCAATAGATTTGGTTCTGGTTTTGGGTGTGGGAGATAGAAGTTTTGGTTCCTCTGGTGTTTTTGGTGATGGTGTAGGGGGTTTGTCTTCTATTGGTTTAGGTGTTGTTGGTGTTGGTTGATCTTCTTCGGAGGATGTCAAGATTTGAAATTGTTCACGGGTTGGCACATCTACTCCGAATATAGAGGTTGTTTCCACAGAGGTGGGTGTTGCCTCTGTGGTCTTCTATTGTTGATCTTGATTGGTTTCAGGTACTTGGGTTTGGATTTGTATTTCTGTAAGGGATGTTTCCACAGAGGTGGTTGTTGCCTCTATGGACTGTTGTTGGGGGCTTTCTTCTTGGGTTTGGGTTGGGGGTGATTGGGATATAGGTTCTGCTGATATTGGCGTTGGTGCAGGTAATCCTTTGCTTGCAGCTTTGTCATGTGTCCCTTTCTCCCCCTCAGGATGATCTGATGAATCGTCAGAATCATCATCAGAGTCATCCCGACCCTTGTCTTCGGTACCCTCTGCCCTGCACGATGCTTCTGGTTTCTTTGGAGGAGTGGCACCAGCAGCTATCATTTTTGCGCATAGATCATCGCAGAGGCCAAGAAGGTTGTGGACCTCTGCTTCGGTGTTGAAGCGCAATTTGCCGACACTTCTGCGGAAGCCTTTGACGTAGTTGGCGTTGGCAGCTGTGAAGGCTTTTATGAACTCTGTGATTTGGTCGAGAACTCCTTGTCCAAGCTCTGTGAGTTGTGCTCGGGTCATGTAGTCGGAGGCCTTCATGGCCAGAGTTGCTTATGTAGTATGCTCTTGGACTTGTTCTAAGGCCTTCTTTAGGTCTTCTGGAGTTAGGCCCTTAGAGGTAGAGGATAACTCTTTCTTCAGCTTTTCAATCAAGTATTTGACAGAGCTTTGGAAGGCAGAGGATGTGGCTTTCTCGAACTCAGCAGCAGCAGAGGTGGCAGAGGTTGTGGCAGTTGACTTCATTTGGGCTAAGGCATTTTGTACCTCTGTGGACAGGTTGTCCATTTTGGTGTTCAGATCTGTTAAGGCCCTGGATGTAGTATTTGCAAAAGAATTAAAAGAGCTTTGCAACCCTTTCAATGTGTTGTCCACAGAGGTGACAAGGGTTTGGAACTCATCCCTTGATACTTGTGGACTAGGTGTAACCTCTGGGGGAACACATTCTTCCCCAGAGTGAGTCCCTGTTCCTTGGACACCTTCTTTCGCCCTTGTTTGTACGTTGGGGGCAGAAGGATTTCCTTCTGATCCTTGAGTAGAGGTTTTTGTGGCCTCATTCTCTACATAAGTTCTGATAAGGACATTGTCTTGATCCACTCTAGAGGTGGGTACAAGAGTATCCTTATGCTGACTCGGAGACTTGTCTAGAGTCTCTCCATCTTTGTGCACTCTAAGCTCCTCTGAAGAGCCTTTTGGACTTAGTCGTGTGTGCGTGTCAGAGGAAACAAATTCCTCTGTGGGGATGTTTGCTGTGATCTGGGGCAACTGATCACTTACTAAGGGTAAGTCCTTTTGAGAGGACTCCCCTGGAATGGTTTCCCGGATACGATTGGCACAGAGGTAGAAAGATTTACCTCTTCCCGGTTTGGTGGGGTTGGGGTCGAGCTGTGCTGCTCTTTTTCAATATTACCTTCTGTCACTAGACTGGTGGTAATAGACATGTGGGTTGCACTGGGAGTTGGTTGGGGTTGTGTGCCTCTTCTCGCTACGACATCTTTTCTAGATTCTTCCTCGGTTGAGCATCCTACCACTATTTCACCGTCTATTGTCTCAGCCTCTTTCTCTACCCTATTGCCCACGACTTCTACTCTAACTCCTGGGCTTTGCCTTAGAGAATCATAGCAGGGATGAGTCCCAACTAATTGCTGTACATGGAGATGCAGAGGTCCTTCATTTATGTAATTATCTTCCTCTGCTTCAGAGTCCACCTCTGAGACGGTGACAAGGTGTGACCCTTCTTCTGCTGTCATGTGGTTGGGGATAGGACCCTCTATCCTAGGTTGGACTTCTACCCTAGCATCTCTAGTTTCAAGCATTCCTTCTGTTGAACCACCTAACATGGTTTCCATCTGATGATCTTCTGCGGCTACCTCCTCTGGACTTTTTCTTAAGACATCATATTCGGGATGGAGAAAGGGGTTTTATAGTACTTATGGAGTCGCAACATGAATGTTCTGTGGGGTTTGGTCATCTTCATTCACGTTGGAATCAATTCCAGAGATTCTGAAGTCTGGTTCTTCTGTGGAGTGATGTGAAAGGGCTTCTGCGTTCCAGCCAGAGGTGTCTAGAGAGTCTGCAACATCAGGGCGTTGGAGGAAGGCAGAGAAATCACCCTGATCTGCATAGTTAATAGGAGTTGGGGATTGCAGAGGCTGCCCTTGGGCATTTTCTGCCAATTCAAATTCATCTGGAATTAGCCGCATGGGTGTGAGAGGCTTTTTCAATTTCTTCGTGCTCTTTTTCCTCTTGGGTTTGGGGGCACCCTCCTCAGAAGACTTGTGTTTTCTTTTCTTTTTCTTGTCTTTAGGGGGGAGGAGGAGCAGAAGATTCAACCACTATTTCATGTGGTGGGGACAGTTGGGTTTGGGCAGCACTGGTAGAGGTGCCTTCCGTAGCTTTCCTTTTCTTGTGGGCTTTCTTCTTTTTGGGAGTGGTGGCAGAGGGTTTGCTCTTAGGAGTAGGGGAGAGAATTGTATTTCTCAGAGCATGAAAGTTCTGCTGTACCTTCTCATGCTTAGCAAGGGCCACTGACCATTCTTCGTCACTCATCTTATCTACAACCTTAGATCCTAAGGGAACTCCTAGACGCGGGGGTGTCACAGGACTCGGTTCTGGAGTCCTATGATCGCGTATGTATTCTAACATAAGGGTCTCATCAGTGGCATATTCCAGAAGTGCGGTTGGCAGAGGTCTGCAGAAGTTGTATCCATCTTCGTGCTCTGTTGGGGAGTTCTTTGTCATGCGATACATTCTAGCCGTTGGACCCTCCATTGGCCATTTTGTAGTAGGAGCATAGGCTCTAGAAGGACACCCAGAATTCGCTGATATTGTAGAGGAGGTTGAGCTTCGGTCGAGCGTCCTTTGGCCTTCTGGGAGGAGATTCGGCGGTCAATGGTGTTAACCATTTCCTGCATCACGAGGGTGGCGTAGTCCAGAGGCAGATCGTAGTATACTCCGTACATAATAGCCAAGATTTGGTGAGAGGATTGGTCTGGACTACCCACTTTCCCAGTTAGACACCTGTTGAGAATGGAGAAGAGAGTATTCCATAGAGGGGGAAATCGATTTCTTCTGAAATCATTCCTTTTCCATAGGGTTGTGTTGTACCCCAACATCTCAACAAATCTGCAGAGCTCGGTGTCTGTGGGTTCCTCTGCGTACGCCTTTATCCCTAGAAGACATCTTGTGGGTAGACCGAACTCTAGTGAGAACATGGTTCTGTTGAACTTGAGTTCAAGGTGCTCGGATTTGTCTGGTTTTGAGATGTAGCCCTTGATCTGTCTATCTTCTGGGTCATACCTGCTGCTTTGCCAGAATTGATTGAGATATCTGGCAGAGATTTTGTTGACAATTTTGTTTAATAGGGGGTAAAGATAATGGTTTTCCATAATGTGAAGAAGGATGGCATGTTCTTCCCCAAATGCGGTTTTTGAGGGAACTAGGTAGTGGTTATTGGGTTTTAAGGGAAGAACACGTTCGAAGTGTTCATGAGCGATGAAGTTTTGAAGGTGGGTTGTCGGAGCAAAAACTGCTGACTCACCGGAGTTGTCTTGTTCTAGGTCTCTGGCTATTTCAGGGTCCTGGGAGTGCTCAGAATGAGACGGGGAGTTCATCGGAGAGTTGGAGGTGGATGCCATTGCGATAATCTTTGAAGAAAGAGAGTAGAAAATAGAAGTTGTAGGTTTTGCAAGGTTCACCGGAGGTAATGAGGAGAGTAAATTCGTAAAGGGTATAAGAAATGAGATGAACGGGGTTATATAGTGGGTAGAAAAACGGATAGAATTCCACAGTAAAAGTGAATTCAATAAACATTTGGGATCCGCACTCGAGTTTTACAGCCTGGGAAACGATTCAGAAGGATCTTGTGGCACGCACGTCCAATGAAAAGTTGCCACATCAGAAGTGTCAAAACACGATTAGAGGTCGTGCACGACCCATTAATGCTTGGCGCGTGGGCGTTTCTACTTTCATATATCTGTGACTCGCAGAAGTAACCCGTATGTTACAGAATTTTCCTTAAAAAGCCAAGTGTCAGAATCAACAGAGGCTCTGTAGTGGAATGAGCTCTGTGATCTGAAACCTGCTTTTTATCTCCTCTTTGTTTGTACCTCGGCCAAAAAAATGTTTGAAAATACATTGGAGAGGATCGTTAGAACTTTAGTACAGAATTTGTACTCACAGAGGTTTTGAGGCTCTGTTGAGGCCAGCAGAGGCTCTATGAGTCCAAATTTCTAATAACTAGATATTTATAAAAATTTTTGATCATCCAAAGTTTTCATCGTCTAAAACACTGTTTTTAGGACATATTTGAAAATTAGTGTCCTGAAAAGCTGTTTTGGAAAAAGGTATTGTACGAGATACTCACTTTTTGAATGTCTAGGTTGGGCAACAAAGATTCTTTGGTGGAGTGAGCTCTTCGACCAAAAGACGTTGTTCCAGTATGTTTGTGTGTGCATTTGTACGACAAAGATTCTTTGGTGGAGTGAGCTCTTCGTGTACATTGAAGTTGATCGATAGAGTTCCCGAATGAAATTTGCAGTCATAGAGGATCTGGCTTACAGAGGCTCTGTTGAGCTCAACAGAGGCTCTATGACCTTAAATTTCTCATAACGGAAGGATCGAAAATCTTTTTGATCATTACTGGTTTGGAATGTCTTAAGTAGTGTTTCTAGGACGTGTTTGGAAATTGGTGTCCTAGAAAATTGTTTTCAAAAAGGATTTGTACGAGATACTTATCTTTTGGCTCTCCCTTGTTCGACAAAAAATCTTCACTTCTGTGAGTGTGATTGATCACAACTCTTCTTTGGCTCCCCCTTGAATGATCAACCTCTGTAGATCAGTTCAAGGTCTCCTTCTGCTCCCCCTTGACCTATGCTTGGATCAAATGAGATAAGTAGTGCACAGAACATAGGTCAATTTCATCAGAGGTTCTGTGGGGATTGTCAGAGGCTCTGAGCAATCCGACAGAAGCTCTGTTGGGTACAGAACTTTTGATGATGAATAATTTACATACATTAGAGTTTAAATATATACATATTTACAAGAAGATCATATCTTACTTACAGAGGTTTCAACTCATGTTGATCATTCCCAACTTACCCACCAAGAAAAGAAATATTTTATCGTCTAGTGCCTTTGTGAATAAGTCTGCAAGCTGGTATTCGGTGGACACAAAGTGCATTTCGATTGTGCCATGTTCAACATGATGCTTCAGAAAGTGGTATCGGATATCGATATGTTTTGTTTTTGAGTGCTGTACTGGATTGGCAGAGATGGCTATGGCACTTTTTGAATCACAGAGGATGGGTATCTTGTATATGGTGTAACCATAGTCTATCAGCAGAGTTTTCATCCACAGAACTTGGGAGCTACAGCTAGCAGCAGCGACATATTTAGCTTATGCTGTAGATGTTGACACACAGTTCAGCTTCTTCGAAGTCCAGCTTACTAGTTTACCACCCAGGAATTGACAACTCCCAGAGGTACTTTTTCGATCAAGATTGCATCCTCCATAATCTGAATCTGTGTATGCCTTTAGACCAAAACCAGAGTTCTCCGGATACCAGTGCCCAAGATTTTTAGTCCCTTTAAGGTATCTGAAGATCCTCTTTACAGCAATAAGGTGGGATTCTTTTGGGTTAGCTTGATATCTTGCACAAAGGCATGTGGCGTACATTATATCAGGTCTACTTGCCGTTAAGTATAAAAGAGATCCAAGCATACATCTGTAGAGCTTGCACTCTACAGATTTGCCATTTGGATCTGAGTATAACTTGTTTCCAGTGGCCATTGGGGTCTTCATTACAGAGGCATCAGAGAGACTGAATTTTGAAAGTATGTCGGAGACATATTTAGCTTGATTTATAAAAATTCCCTCTGATGATTGTTTTACTTGGAGTCCGAGGAAGAAGTTTAGTTCTCCCATCATGCTCATTTCAAACTCACTCTGCATGAGTTTTTCAAAATTTTTGCACTGTTGTGCATCTGTAGACCCAAAAACAATGTCATCCACATAGATATGTACAAGCAAAATCTCATCACCTTTTCTTTTATAAAACAGAGTAGTATCGGTTGTACCTCTGTCTAAATCATTATTGAGAAGAAAGGTTGAAAGTCTTTCGTACCATGCTCTTGGAGCCTGTTTCAGTCCATACAGAGCTTTGTCAAGGTAATACACGTATTTTGGGTACTTGGAACTTTCAAACCCTGGTGGCTGCTGGACATATACCTCTTCTTGAATTTCACCATTCAGAAAGGCCGATTTTACATCCATTTGAAAAACTTTGAAAACCTCTGTGGGCTATGAAGGCTAAGAAGATTCTTATAGCTTCGAGCCGTGCGACAGGGGCAAAAGTTTCATCGTAATCAATGCCTTCTTCTTGGCGATATCCCTTGGCCACCAATCTCTCTTTATTTCTAATGACCACCCCATCTTCGTCCTTCTTGTTTCTGAAGACCCATTTTGTCCCTATTGCTTGTTTCCCTCGTGGCAGAGGTGCTAGGGTCCATACCTTATTTCTCTCAAACTGTAGAAGCTCTTATTGCATAGCATCTACCCAGTTTGGATCATCTAGGGCTTCAGAAATACGTTTTGGCTTGATCACACTAGTAAAATTTGTAAATAAAAAAAAATTAGCAGTGGCTGTTCTTGTCTTGACCTTTTCAGAAGGGTCGCCGATTATAAGGCTTGGAGGATGGCTCTTCGTCCACTGTGTTGTTCTTGGAAGATGGTTATTAGTGTCATCAAGATGAACCTCTGTAGTTGCACACTGCGGTTCTGGTGCAACCTCTGTTGTAGATGGTACTTCTGTGCTTGTGCTTGGTTCTTCAGCTTGTGGGAGGATTGGAATGAGAGTTGGAATTTATTCCTCTGAGGAAGTAGAGACTGAGTCTTCGTTTTCCTCTGGTATTGATTCCTCTGTAGTCGCTGTAGTTGGTATTTCAGGAGCCTCTGTAGTTGAATCCTTGGTTGTATCATCTTCTGTTCGCTCCCCCTCAATACTTGCATCTGTACGATTGACAGAAGAAGATGAAGTATTTAAGGGACCAGTTAGAGATATACCTGACTCAGTCTGACTGGCAGAAGATGTTTTGTTGGTTCCCGGTTTGTTTAAACAAGATTATCAGATCTATTAGTTCAAGTTTGAGTTTGATGCGGAAGCGTATTTGAAGAACTAATAGATATGTTTGATAGATTTAGAACACAATATAAATAAACAGTGAACAGGAAATAATATCTCAAAGTTTACTGAATATATATATTAAGAATATATTCAAGAACAGTGAGTAAGCAAAGCTTTAAAACAGATATGACTCTTAAAGTGTATAAGCTATGTGTTCTTGTGATTTGTTTCTCTCTTGATTTCTTGATTCGATTGTTCGATCGATAGGAAGAACTCAACATGAGTCTTCCTTATATACTACTCTGAGGGGACCATAAAGCATAAGCTACTATTCATAATGGATGGTATGAATAGTTGGACGGATGGCATGAACAGTTTGGACTTGCTGTATTGCATTTAATGCAGCAGACGTCTATTATGTACTAAGCCCTATTGAATCCAATCAGAGTTTGACACGTTGCAGTTGGACAGGGCATGCTATCATGCAAGTTGATGAACAGGTCCAGTAACAGTAGCAAGATATTATAAATATCTTTGAAGTCTTTGAAGAGGACCACAGAGGCTCTGTAAAGTGTTACAGAGGTTCTGTGGTCTGGTCCTTTGTAGAGTAGTCTTCACCGGATTCCGAGTCTTTGGTCTTCTTTGCGCGTATGACAGAGCTTCTGTAGGACGCCTCTTTAGCTTCTGTAGCTTCTTGACCTTGATCTCTCGGTAAGTTCGGCAGAGCCTCTGTAAGAGGCTTTCTTCACTTAGCCTATTTTTCACTACTTCTGATTACTTCTATGATTAGGAAGATTGAAGCTAACAATCTCCCCCTAAGTAGTGAAAAATAAAAAATTGAACTTGAGTTTAGTTAGGATAAGTTAGATAAGACAGAGGTTAAACAATACCTCGAAAGATCTTTCATTCAAAAATATGCCAGAGGCATTTTACATTTGAGTACAATGAAAGATAAACTTTGACTTGATTTGCAGAGATTTGAGGTTTGAGAATCAGATTTTGGCATCTTTGAAATCGTTGTAGCTTATGTTGTCTCTTCCGATTCTTCTGATCTCTTTGTAGAAACTGATGCAGAGTTCTCTTAGGCGGATTGTGGCATCAATCTCTCTGATGAAAGTATCTGCAGCATCTCTATCCATTTTCTCTGTACCTCTGTATTTTACAAGGCTTGCTCTGAACTTGTTCAGAGTACTAGTTGCGTACTTCTGACAGTCCATGCATACAAACAGTTTGACTTCGCCTTGTGGGTTTTGAAATACTAACCCGAATCTTGGTTCTGTAATGATAGAGTTGGGCACGGCGTCGGGTGGGCAGCGATCTTCTGGTGGTCGTAAATTCAGATGTTTGAGACCAAGATCCTTTTCCAGTTGAAAATCTATCATACTGCAGATCAGAAGCTTTTCCCTCATTGCTTTTCTTAACACTTGATAGGCTCTGGTGTTTGCCTCTGTGTTGTATTTGTCCTTTGTCCATTGCAGAAGGTCAGGTAGATCATAAGGATTGATATTTCTTAGGTCAGCATCAGCGAAGGTGGTTTCTGAATTGTCTTCTCTTCTGACTTTGTAAAGATTGTACCTGACCCTTGGATAGGTTCTTGTAAAGGAGAACCTGCAGAAGATTACTTTTTTGATCTTGTGGATTGAGAAGACATCTGCTTTGGTTCTTGTCTTTGTCCTTGTGAAGATGTTCTCAAATTCTTCTCTGATCCTTGAATCTGTCACATGATCTGTTGGATGATTGGTCTAAAAGGTTTGTTTATAGAGGTATTTGTATACCACTTCTTCCATCTCTTCATGTGTTGGACCAGGTTGTGGTACTTGTCTTCTGAGACTCTCCATCTTTTGAACAACTTCTGCAGCTCTGCCAGTTAGAGGAATGTCTGTCAGAGGCTTTAATCCATATGCCCAGTCCTCTTCTTCAGGCTTTGGAGTTTGAAAGGCATCAAAAGCGCTTTTCATCAATTTTTCTATAGGCTTGGGCAATGATTTCTTTTTCTTGGGCTCTTCTGTCAGTATTGCTTTGCCCTTGTCTTTGGCTTTTGGAGGTGCAAAACCTGTTTCTTCTGTAGGTTTGGAGGTTGGTGCTTCTGTTGGCTTGATGGTTGCCTCTGTAGGTTTTGACACTTGTGTTTTAGAGGACTTTTGTGGCGATGGTTCTGTTGGCTTGAGTTGCTTTGTAACCTCTGTTGGAGGTTCTTTGGTGACTTCTTCTGTGAGCTCTGTTTCTGTTGATGAAGATTGGACATCGAATCTTCTTGTCATTTTGAAAGCTAATGTGAACCTGTGCCTTTCTTCTTCTCTCTGCGCCATTCGTTCAGTCATTTTATTGTGCATCTTTCTCAGAATATCATAAGCAGAGGTCGTTGCTCTTTTTGGTTTGGTGGCAATCGACTTTCTTCTTGGTATAGTTTGGGGTTTTTCTGTTGATTTTGTTGAAGGACTTTCTTCCAAAATGATTACCACAGGGGTGGTTGTTGCCTCTGTGGTTTGCTGATCAGCTTCTGGAATATTGGTTTCTTCAGGACTTGATTCCACAGAGATGGGTGTTGTCTCTGTGGTCTGTTGATTTTGTTGTTGATCTTGAGTTTGTTCTGGAGGGGCTTGACTGATTGGTTCTGCTGCGATTGGTGGAGCTTGTAATCCTCTGGTCGTAGCTTTCTCCCTTATATTCTCCCCTCAGGATGATCTGATGGACCAGGATGGTCATCATCAGAATCATCCTGACTTTTATCAGAAGTACCCTCTACTCTGCAGGAAGCTTTGGGTTTCTTTGGTAGTTCTGCTCTTGCGGCCATCAACTTCGCACATACATCATCACAGAGGCCAAATAGAATTGCAAGCTCTGCTTCTGTGTTGAAGCGCATTTTGCCGACACTCTTTCTGAAATCTTTGACGTAATTGGCATTTGCAGTAGTGAAGGAGACAATGACTTCTGTGACCTGGTTTATGACATTTTGGCCGAGCTCTGTTAGCTGTGCTCTGGTCATGTAGTCTTTTGGCTGCATCATTGTAGTGTTGCGCATTGCCTCTTCTTGAACGTTTTGCAGAGCCTTCTGTAATTCTGCAGGTGTGATGCTCTGTGATTTGTTGGATTGCTTGTTCATTTGTTCAAGGAAATGTTTGACTGATTCCTTGAACGCAGAAGTTGCGGCTATCCCGAAATCTTTAGCAGCAGAAGTGGCTGTAGTTGTGGCAGTTGTTTGCGCAAAAGACTTCATCTCTGTGATGGCTGTTTTCACCTCTGTGGACAGATTGTCCATTTTGGTGTTCGGATTTAGTAAGGTCGTCGATGTTGTCTCTGCAAAAGATGTGAAAGAGCTTTGCAACTCTTTCATGGTTTGGTTCACAGAGGTGACAAGGGTTTGGAACTCATCCCTTGATACTTGTGCCCCTAGTGTAACCTCTGGAGGAACACATTCGTCTCCAGAGTGAGTCCCTGCTCCTGGGACACCTTCGTTCACCCTTGTTTGTACGTTGGGGGTGGAAGGATTTCCATCTGATCTTCGAGCAGAAGCATCTAGTGCTTCAGACTCTACAGAAGTTCTGTGAATGACATTGTCTAGATCCACTTCAGAGGTGGGTACTAGATTATCCTTCTGTTGACTCGGAGACTTGTCTAGAGTCTCTTGGTCGTTGTGCTCACTACTTCTCTCTGAAAGAAGTGCTGGCCCTAGTTGTGTGCGTGTGGCAGAGGAAACGAATTCCTCTGTAGGGTGTTCTGATGTGATCTGGGGCGATTGATCACGAACTATAGGTGAGTCTCTCTGAGGAGACTCCCTAGGAATGGATTCCCCGGTTTCTGTGGTCGCAGAAGTCGAAAGAGTGACTTCTGGCTGGATGGGTTGGGTTTGGATCGAGTTGTGCTGCTCTTTTTCAATAACTCCTTCTGCAGCTAGATCTGCGGAGTTAGATGTGTGGGTTGCACTGGGAGTTGGTTTTGGTTGTGTGCCTCTATTAATCCAGGCATCTTTTCCTGTTTCCTCCTCTGTTAAGCATCCAAGCACTACATCATTTCCTCCACTCTTGTCTCCCATGTTTTAAATCCCTCTTCTTGTACAACTTCTGCCTCTTTTCCTTTCCCTAGAGCCTCTGTTATTTCATCTCTATTCCACTCAGCTTCTGTTTGTTCTATTTCTTCTGAAGCTGGGCTTGGACTCCTTCTGTGGACGTCCAATCCTTGTTTAATGAAGGGGTTTTGTAGAATAACAGGTGTCTCGGCTGATTGATCTCTGGGTGTTTGATCATCGTCTTGAAGATGTGTGTCAATGCCAGAAATAGAAAAGTATTGTTCTTCTGGGGAGTGGTGGTCGAGAGGTTGTGCCGTCCACCCTGCTGTATTTAAAGTGTTGGCAATGTCAGGGTTCTGTAGGAAATCGTTTAAGTTTCCTTGGTGAGCAAATCGATCTGGGGATTGATGGGGCGATTGATATCCCTCTTCTGTCATTTCTACTTCTGCATCTTCTTCTTCTGCAGTTCTTTCTTCTGTGATTGCTTCCTCTTTTAGGGTAACCAATTTCTCAAGTGATTTACCATGCTTCTTTTTGGTTTTCCTCCTCTTAGGTTTTGGTGCCCCTTCCTCTGTGGTTTTCGATTTTCTTTTCTTCTTCAGTTTTGGAGAGGAGGGAGGAGTAGAGGAGCCGATTTCTGTGGCATGAGGAGGTGAAAGTTGATCTTCTGCAGCGCTTGTAGAGGTGCCTTCTGCAGTTTTCCTCCTTTTTGATTTTGGAGTAGAGGCAGAAGATTTCGAAGAGGACTTCTTTCCCATGAGCTATGCACGTTTGGCTATGAAGCTAAGTTGAATAGCCATGTGTTTTGCTAATTTGTGATCTTTTTCCTCTTGAGTGGAAAGAGGTTCTGCAATCATTGTTCCTAGGGGGACACCTAAAGGCGGGGGTGTCATAGGACTCGGTTTAGGAGTTCTATGATCGCATATATACTCTTTCTTAAGTGTTTTGTTCGAGGCATACTTCAGAAGTTTCTTTGACAAAGGCCTGCAGTGCGTGTAACCATCTACATGATCAGTGGGTGTATTTTTGTTCATTGGGAACTGTTTGGGAATTGGCCTTCCATTGGCCATTTCTGTATCAGCAACAGAGGTTCGAACAAAACTCCCAGTATTCTTTGGAATTGCAGAGGTGGTAGAAACTTAGGATCGTTCTCTTTGACCCTTCTGGCATTGTTCTTTCTGTCGATGGTGTTGATGATCTCTTGCATCATTATGGCCGCGTAATCCAGTGAGAGATCATAGTAAACCCCATACATGATGGTTAATATCTGATGTGAGCTTTGGTCAATACTGCCTATCTTCCCTGTCAGGCATCTGTTAAGAATTGAGAACAAGGTGTTCCACAGAGGTGGTAATGTGCCTCTGTGGAAGTCATTTCTCTTCCTCAGTGGGGTGTTGTACCCAAGCATTTCTAAGAAACGACAGATCTCGTCGTATGCTGGTTGCTCTGCATACTTCTTCAATCCAAGAAGACCCCTTGTTGGTAGGTTGAATTCAAGTGAGAACATTGTTCTATTGAACTTGATTTCCAGATGTTCAGATTTGTCAGGTCTTGAAATGTACCCTTTGATAAGAGAATCATCTTTATCAAATCGGCAACTTTGCCAAAACTGGTTCAAATATCTAACTGGAATTTTCTTTGGGGTTCTTGAGAGTAAAGGGAAGAGGATATGATTTTCCATTATGTTTAGAAGAATGGCATGGGCTTCGCCGAAAGCAGTGGGTGAGGGGACCAAATAGCAATTGTTGGATTTGATTGGTAGTACCTTTTCGAAATGATCCTTTGCTATGAAGTTTTGAAGATGTGTGGTCGGAGCAAAGTCTGCTGAATCGCCGAAATCTTCTAGTTCAATATTTTGGGCAAGGTTGGGGTTTTCTGAATGTTCAGAATGAGAAGGTGAATGTTCTGGTGAGTTCGCCGGAGAGAGTGCAGGGGAGATAGCTTGAGAAGATGAAGCCATTTGGTAATGAGAATAAGATACTTGCAGGTTTTTGCAGGGTTTCGTCGGAGAAGAATGAGAGTTTGTAAAATGTTTATGTCAGGGTAAGCTTGGTTTTTATAGGAGGGTAAAACGGTAGAATTCGAAAGAGTAAAATATATGGCAATGGATTAAAATTTGGAATCCGTACTCAAGTTAGAACGGCGGGTTTCAACTTTCCACAGAAAACGTTCCATGTACGCCCAATGAAAATGGGACACGTAGGCCATGTCAGAAGATGACAGGATTTCGTGCGCGGCCCATTAATGCTAGGCGCGTAGGGTTATTCTTAGCCACATGTGATTCACTCTCAGTAAAAGTAACCGTTATTACTACAGAAATGCCCAAGTAACAGATTGACAGAACTTCTGTAGATTACAGAAGCTCTGTGATCTTGAAAATCTTTGATTTTTATCCCTTTCTCATATATCTCATTGTTATCATGACTTCTGTGGGGTTTTTCTTTAACCAAAACGTTTGTAAAGGCATTGGAGAGGATCAAAAGGATTTTTAGTTAAGAGTTTTTACTCGCAGAGGTTTTGTGGCTCTGTTGGAACTTGCAGAAGCTCTGTGAGGGCCAGCAGAAGCTCTATGAGGGAAAAAATCTCATGACAAAAATTCTATTAAATTTTCTGATCATCCAATTTTTGATCTGTTTTAAGAGATGTTTTTCGGACATATTTGAAAGTTGGTGTCCGAGAAAACTGTTATGAAAAAAGTTTTGTTTGTGAAGGTCATGGTGTATGTATTCGGTTTCCGAGATAACATTCCAAAAGATCGATAGAGGGTTAATTTATGATCACAGAGCATATTTCTGGCAGAACCTCTGTTGAGCTCAGAAGAAGTTCTATGATCTTAAATTTCTCCTAATTTGAATTTTATGAAACTTTTTGAGCTTTTGATTTTTGAAAAGTTATTCTCAGTATATTTAGGACATATTTGACAATTTGTGTCCTAGAAAACTGTTTTCAAAAACTTTTTGTGCGAGAGACATACCTTTTGGTTCTCTTTTCTCGGCAGTGATGTCTGACTTCTGTTGATATAGATTCATCGACATTCTTCTTTGGCTTTCCTTGAAAGTTTTACCTCTGTAGATCATTTCAGGGTCCCTTTTTGCTCCCCCTTGATCTAATCACCTCTGTAGATCAAGTAATTTCCTTTTGCTCCCCCTTGACCTATGCTTGGATCAAAGAATGATAAGTTTTGCATAGAACATTGGTCATGTTTTCCAGAGGTTCTGTAGGGGTTGTCAGAGGTTCTGAGTAGACCCACAGAAGCTCTGAGATTTCAAGAACTTTTTAAGATTGGGAATTTTCATACAGAAAGAAATCAATCAAAGCAACAAATAAAGCGATATATTTATACACATATTTACCGAAGATAAGCTATACTTACAGAGGATTTTCACGTCATATTGATCATTCCTAACTTACCCACTAAGAAATTGAATCTTTTCTCGCCTTAAGCTTTGGTGAATAAGTCCGCGAGTTGGTATTCTGTGGGTACGAAATGCATCTCGATTGTACCGTATTCAACATGATGTTTCAAGAAATGGTATCTTATATCGATATGCTTGGTTTTTTAGTGTTGCACAGGATTGGCAGAGATAGCAATGACACTCTTGGAATCACAGAAGATGGGTATTTTGAATAGGATGTGGCCGTAGTCTTTTAGCTGAGTCTTCATCCATAGAACCTGAGAACAACAGCTTGCAGCAGCAACGTATTCAGCTTCTGCAGTGGATGTTGAGACACAATTTTTCTTCTTGGAGGTCCAACTGACTAGTTTACCACCTAGGAATTGACAACTCCCAGAGGTACTCTTTCTATCGAGCATGCATCCTCCATAGTCTGAATCTGTATAAGCTTTAAGACTAAAACCAGAGTTCTGTGGATACCAGAGACCGAGATTTTTGGTCCCCTTTAGATATCTAAAGATTCTTTTCACAGCATCATAGTGTGATTTCTTAGGATTAGCTTGATAACGTGCACAAAGACATGTGGCATGCATAATGTCAGGTCTGCTTGCAGTTAAGTATAACAGAGATCCAATCTTGCCTCTGTAGAGAGTGCATTCTACAGAGATGCCATCTGGATCTAAGGATAACTTATTTCCAGTGGCCATTGGAGTTTTCATTGCAGAGGTATCAGAGAGGCTATACTTGAAAAGAATGTCAGAGACATATTTGGCCTGATTTATAAAAATTCCCTTTGATGTTTGTTTGACTTGGAGTCCGAGGAAGAATGTTAATTCTCCCATCATACTCATTTCAAACTCACTCTGCATGAGTTTTTCAAAACTTTTGCACTCTTCTGTATTAGAAGACCCAAAAATTATGTCGTCCACATAGATTTGTACAAGCATTATTTCACTGTTTTTACGTTTATAGAATAAGGTACTATATGTTGTACCTCTGTCGTAGCCATTTACTAGAAGGAAGGTAGAAAGTCGTTCGTACCATGCTCTTGGAGCCTGTTTCAGTCCGTACAGAGCCTTTTCAAGGTAGTATACATGCCTTGGGAACTTTGAGCTTTCAAACCCTGGTGGCTGATTTACGTAAACCTCTTCTTGGATTTCTCCATTGAGAAAAGCTGATTTTACGTCCATCTGATAGACTTTAAAACCTCTGTGAGCTGCGAAGGCTAAGAATATTCTTATTGCTTCGAGCCGTGCGACAGGGGCAAAAGTCTCATCGTAGTCTATGCCTTCTTCTTGTCTATAACCCTTGGCCACTAATCGTGCTTTGTTTCTGATGACCACTCCATCTTCATCCTTCTTATTTCTGTAGACCCACTTAGTCCCAATGGCCTGCTTCCCTCGTGGCAGAGGTACTAAAGTCCATACTCTGTTACACTCAAACTTCAGAAGTTCTTCTTGCATGGCGTCTACCCAGTTTGGGTCATCTAGAGCTTTATAAATCTTCTTTGGTTCTATCACAGTAATAAAATTTGTAAAGAAACAAAAATTAGTAGTGGCAGACCTGGTTTTTACTGAGTCAGAAGGTTCTCCGATTATTTGGCTTGGAGGATAGCTTTTTGTCCACTGAGTGGTGCGTGGAAGATGGTCATCAATGTCATCGAACCTTTCTTCAGAAGCTTCTTGTGGATCTTCTTCTTGTGTAGCCTATGTCGTTCTTCTTGTCTTGGTAGTTGATTCTACCATTTGTGGAATGATTGGTATGAGTGGTGATGGTGGAGTTTGTTCCTCTGAGGACGTATAGTCTTGGTCCTCAATTTCCTCTGTAATTGGTTCTTCTGTGGATTGTGGAGTTTGTTTTTCAACAGCTTCTGTGGTCGTTTTCTTGATGTTTCATCTTTTGCATTTTCTTCTTCGGCATTTGCATCTGTAGTATTTATAGAAGAGGATGAAGCATTATTTGGACCAGTTAGAGTCATACCTGTAGGATTTTGTTCAACAGAGGATGGTTCTTCAGAAACTCTGATGGTTCCAACAGAAGGATCAATGTCATCGTGGAACATCTCTAAAAATAGAAGATTCAAGTCTTCTTTCGTTTGCGAGATGCCAGAGGTTTCTCTTTTAAGTTCGAGTTCTGAACTGATTTTCTCAGAAGTCTTTTGGAATGAATCATCAAAAGAAATATTGATACTTTCAACGATTTTGCGAGATCTTGTAAGGTATACTCTGTAGGCTTTGGAAGTGGCAGAGTATCCAATGAATTTTCCTTCGTCATCTTTTACCTCAAACTTTCTCTTGAATCTCTGTCGTTTAAAACAAAGCATTTACATCCAAACACCGATTCTGTGTGTAACAAGCGGTAGAAATCGCTTCTGCCCAAAAGTTCATCGGTAATCCGTATGCTGATAGCATAGTTCTTGCGGCCTCCACGAGCGTTCGATTCTTCCTTTCGACTACGCCGTTCTGCTGTGGAGTGCGTGCTGCAGAGAAGTTCTGTGATATTCCTTCTGTAGAAAGATAGGCTTCAATGACAGAGTTTTTAAATTCTGTGCCATTGTCACTTCTTAACTTCTGTATTCTGCAATCATAAAGAACTTGGATTCTTTTCATTAGATTAATCAAGATGATTGGAACATCCGATTTCTTTCGAATAAATTCAACCCATGTGAAACGCGAGTACTCATCAATTAAGACAAGTATGTATTTCTTGCCACCTAGGCTCTGTATGGCAATGGGGCCGCAGAGGTCGACATAAAGCATGTACAGAGGCCTAGTGCAAGACACATCTGTTTTGCCTCTGTGGAAAGCTCTTCTGAGTTTTCCCATTTCACAGGCAGAACACAAGTGATCCTTGTTAAATTTAACATTAGGCAAACCTTTAACTAGATCAAGTTTGACCAGTTTATCCAAGGTCAGGTAGAACACAAGTGATCCTTCTGTATGACTCCATAGCCTTTGATGTGTCCCTTCTTGTTGTCTCCAAAAGTTAAAGATCCACCATCGTGTGTTTCTTTGTACGTGGATAGTAAACTTCTGTCGCCAGTCATGTGCCTTGAGCATCCGGAGTCAAGATACCAAATTGGCACATACTGCTTCTGTAAGACAATCACAGAGACTTAGGTACCCATATCCATATGGGTCCAATATTGTTAGAATTTTTCAAGTTTGCCTTAGCATTCTTGAAATACATTTTATTTATTGTAGAAAAATCAGATTGTTTCTCTCTAGGTTTTGACTTTGGAGTTTGAATTTTGGTGGAGAGTAAGCAATCTGGACTTGAGAAGTGATTATTCAATTTGAACATAAGATCAAAGCAATGACAGTATTTAATATGAGACGTGATTTGTTTGAACTTTTCATTGAATTCATTGAACTGAGTCACAGAGGCATTACATTCGTTCTTAACATTAGATTTCCTATTACAAGATCTATGAATACTAGAATGTTGTTTGCAAAAATCTTGTTTAGGTCCTGCCTTCTGTGAGTCTCTTCTGTGGTGAACGTCTGTCTTCACTGTCACAGAGGAAAGATATTTGTTAGCTTCAGGCCTAAAAGGTTTTGAAAATTTTGAGCTTTTAGGATTTTCATAGGCCTTTTTCAGATTATTAAGCTCTGTAGAGGTTTTGACTTGTATACACATTTTGAGAAAATCTGGACAGATAGGTATCTCTGTGATTTTCTCTTTTGGAGAAATTGTTCTGTTAAGAACTTCAGAGGAGAATTTAACATCCTTTGTGTCACAGTGAACTATCCATGATTTAGATTCAGTCTCTGAGTCGTCAGAGGTTGAATCGTCCTCATATACAGAGGTTGAGTCATCTCTTTCGACAGAGGCTGGATTTTCTGAGCATGTATCGTACGAGCTTTCTTCGTCTGTAGAATAACTTTCATAGATGGCAGAGGTTTCTGATGAGATCTCTTCAGCGAGAATTTGATCTATAGAAGATGTACAGAGATTTTCTAAAACATTTGATTTCAAAACTTCCAAAATTTCTTTTTCAATTGATCTTTTATGTTTTTCTTCTGAAAAGATGGGTTTAAACTCAGGAGCTTTTGCAGATAATTTCTTTTCGACATCTAATATACAGACAAAAGCAACCTGGGTTTGAGTCTTTGGTTTACAAAACTTGAAGATACCAATCTGATATTGTGTTTTCAGATATTTCTTTGGTTTGATTCCTCTATTGACAGAGGTTGAAGATGATGAATCTGTGTTTTCAAACCACACATTGATCATCTTCGTATGTTTCCTTAAGTGAGGTTCTGCAGAGATTTTAACCCTTTTACTTACAGAGAGTAAGTTTGGAAAAGATGGTTTATTTGTATTTCCTATTACAAACAGAGAAGACAGAGGTTTAAGTTTTTTGCCTTCAACACCTAGAATAATATCATCGTACCCTAAACCTCGTCTTCCTATTTGTGAGTTTACTTTCTCATACACCTTCTGTGCATCTTTATAGTTTTTAAGTAAAACTTCTCTTCTGAGTAGGTCTTGCCAAAGTACCTCTCTCTCTTTTTGAAAGTATTCTTTGAGAGCTCTTATGTCCGTTGTTTCACTCCTAGAAACTGAAAGCTCTTTAGTTTTGTTTTTTAAAGCAGAGGTTAATTCAGAAATTTGCCTTTTTAAATGATCTACATTTTTGCTCCAATATTTTTCTACTCTTTCCTTTTCTTCAAAAATTTTGGCTTTTTCTTGAGTGAGAAGCCTTACTTCTCTCTCATTAAAGGTGAGGTATTTTTGAATGCTTTCATTTATCTATTTTAGTTCAATCAGTTCAATGTTAAGTTTAATTGAATCATTATCTACAGATTTAATACAAGAGGTAGAGTTTAAAATGGATACCTCATTGTCAGTGTCGGAGTCGATTTCTGCCATGCCACAGAACAAGGCATTGGTTGTGAATTCATCATCAGAGGTAGAGTCTGACTCGAAGTCCTCCTTATTTGCTTCAGAATGCCCTTTGTTCGCCATCAGGGATTTTTGCGCATAATATTCAGCCTTTTTTTGTAAAAAGCTGAGTCCTTCTGTGGACGATTTTGTCTACTTCTGCATTTTTTTGCGAAATAGCCTGGCTTGCCGCAGTTGAAGCAACCTTGGGAGGTGTTTCCAGTTCGATCGTCGGACTTTTGTTGGTCTCCACCTTTCTCTGTTCGGCATTCGTTTGCGTAATGACCAGGCTTACCACATTTGTAGCATTCTTGTGTGTGGCCTACCTTGTCATCTGACCTCTGTCGGTCATTTCCTCTGTAGTTTCTATCGCTCAACCTCTGTTGGTCATCATTTCTGTAGTATGACCTCTGTCGGTCACTTGATTCTTCTCTTCTTCCATCATCTCTTCTATCTCTCTGGTTGTCTCTACTATATCTGTCATTTCCAAAATTTCTTTGGTTACCTCTGAACTCTCTTGTCAATAGAGCCAATGATTTAGCTAATGATGCAAGAGTTATTTCTTCCTCTATCAGCTCGTCTTCTTTGCTATCAACCATCACTATCTTCTTCTTCTCCTTCTTCTCCTCCTCTGCTGCTCTCTCATTTCTCGGTCTCTCTGTAGCCTCTGTTGATTTACTAACCAATGCGTATGGTGCAATGGCTATTGTTTTAGCCTGTGCTATTTGAGGCTCTTGTGCAGCTAGTGTTCCATAGAGATCAGAGAGTGTCCATGAATCTAAATCTTGGTTTGTTTGTAAAGACATAGACAATTGAAGCCACTCATCATTCAAGCTCTTTAGAAACATGAAATTATTTTCTTCAGAGGTTCTGTGAATGCCGAACTTTTTGCATTTGTTTATGAGAGAGTTGAACCGGTCGTATGTTGTTTGCAGAGATTCTGTTGCAGAGGCTCTGAAGGCATGATACTCATTTATGTCTTTCTAATTCTTTCCAAAGATCGTGCGCAGTTTCGCATGCATCTAAGGATTGAAAAAGCTCGTTGGGGATAGCCATTATCAAGATTCTTTTTGTTTTCTGTGCAACTTCATCTTCTGACTTATCATCATTTGACCATTCTTCTTTTGGCTTTGGTTTTTGATGTTCAGGGATTTCAGGAGATTCAGCAGTAGCTGGTACTCGTGGTACTACTATCATGGGAACAGGAGGAAGGTTGTAAAGATATTGTACTAGATTTTTTTCAGTACCCTCAAAGAAATGAACCATTCTTATCTTCCATTGAGGATACTCATCTCGTAGGAGAGTAGGAGGCTTGGTGAGTGAACCAGCAGTAAAGAAGTTATTTGTATTTGTCATTGTTAAGGTTCTGAAAAGATAGTATGATTAAAGAGTATGAGTCTGATGATCTGGAAAGTTTTCTGGGTTTGAACAGTTCCCAGAGTACACTTTAATGGAGTTTTAACCTAGAAATGAGGAATAGGTTAAAAAAGGAATGATGTCTATCACTAATCTTGTAACAAAGAGGATCACTTGATATTGAAAATCAAGCTTTGCTCTGATACCAATTGTTGGTTCCCGGTTTGTTTAAACAAGATTATCAGATCTATTAGTTCAAGTTTGAGTTTGATGCGGAAGCGTATTTGAAGAACTAATAGATATGTTTGATAGATTTAGAACACAATATAAATAAACAGTGAACAGGAAATAATATCTCAAAGTTTACTGAATATATATATTAAGAATAGATTCAAGAACAGTGAGTAAGCAAAGCTTTAAAACAGATATGACTCTTAAAGTGTATAAGCTATGTGTTCTTGTGATTTGTTTCTCTCTTGATTTCTTGATTCGATTGTTCGATCGATAGGAAGAACTCAACATGAGTCTTCCTTATATACTACTCTGAGGGGACCATAAAGCATAAGCTACTATTCATAATGGATGGTATGAATAGTTAGACGGATGGCATGAACAGTTTGGACGTGCTGTATTGCATTTAATGCAGCAGACGTCTATTATGTACTAAGCCCTATTGAATCCAATCAGAGTTTGACACGTTGCAGTTGGACAGGGCATGCTATCATGCAAGTTGATGAACAGGTCCAGTAACAGTAGCAAGATATTATAAATATCTTTGAAGTCTTTGAAGAGGACGACAGAGGCCCTGTAAAGTGTTACAGAGGTTCTGTGGTCTGGTCCTTTGTAGAGCAGTCTTCACCGGATTCCGAGTCTTTGGTCTTCTTTGCGCGTATGACAGAGCTTCTGTAGGACGCCTCTTTAGCTTCTGTAGCTTCTTGACCTTGATCTCTCGGTAAGTTCGACAGAGCCTCTGTAAGAGGCTTTCTTCACTTAGTCTATTTTTCACTACTTCTGATTACTTCTATGATTAGGAAGATTGAAGCTAACATGTTTCTCCAGAGGCTTTGATGGCTCCAGCAGAGGGATCAATATCATCATGGGACATCTCTTCAAATAGAAGATTTAAGTCTTCTTCTCTCGTCTTTGATATGCCAGAGGAATCCTTCTTTAGACCGAGTTCTGAACTGATTTGTTCAGAAGTCTTCTGAAAGGAATCGTCAAATGAAACGTTGATGCTTTCCACGATGGATCGAGACCGTAGAAGATATACTCCGTTGGCTTTTGAAGTGGCAGAGTATCCTATGAACTTTCCTTCATCTGCTTTCACATCTAACTTCCCTCTAGCTTCTCTGTCGTTTAAGACGAAGCATTTGCATCCAAATACATGAAAGAACTTGATGTTGGGTCGCCTCTTATTGATCAATTGATAGGGTGTCTTGATGTGCCTTTTTACTATGGTTGATCGATTTTGGGTGTAGCAAGCGGTTGATACTGCTTCTGCCCAGAAAGAGATCGATAATCCAGATGCTGTCAGCATAGTTCTGGCAGCCTCCACAAGCGTGCGGTTCTTTCGTTCAACAACGCCATTCTGTTGTGGGGTGCGTGCAGTATAGAAGTTATGTGATATCCCTTCTTCTGTGAGGTAAGCATCAATGACAGAGTTTTTGAATTCTGTGCCATTGTCACTTCTCATCTTTTGAATCCTGCACTCATATAGAACTTGGATTCTTTTCATTAGGTTTATCAGAATTTTTGGAACATCTGATTTCTTTCTGAAAAATTCCACCCATGTAAATCTAGAGTATTCATCAATCAATACAAGTATATACTTTTTGCCACCTAGGCTCTGTGTAGTGATTGGACCGCAGAGATCAACATGAAGCATGTACAGAGGCCTAGGACAAGACACATCCATTTTGCCTTTATGAGAAGCTCTTTTGAGCTTACCCATTTCGCAAGCAGAGCACAAATGATCTTTGTTGAATTTGACATTTGGCAGACCTTTTACTAGATCAAGTTTGACAAGCTTATCTAGAGTATGAAAGTTCAGATGGCAGAACTTGTTGTGCCATAACCAGGCTTTTTCGTTTTACAAGAAGCAAAGCAGAGATTGTCTTCTTTGTTCTTGGCACTAAAGTTCATAAGATATAGATCTCCTCTTCATTCGGCCCGCATAAGTTCGACTCCAGTATCTTCTCCTTGCAGAGAGCATAAAGTTCTTTTGAACATAACGTCGAAACCAGTATCGCAGAGTTGGCTGACACTTAACAGATTGTGCTTTAGGCCATCCACATATGCAACTTTGCATACTGATATGTTCTTCTTTTTGATGACTCCGTAGCCTTTAATGTATCCCTTATTGTTGTCGCCAAAGGTTACTAATCCTCCATCGAGTTTATCTTTGTAAGAGGATAGTTGACCTCTGTCGCCAGTCATGTGCCGCGAGCACCCGGAGTCAAGATACCAGATCGGCACATACTGCTTCTGTAAGAACAATCAAAGATTTTTAGGTACCTATATCCAGATGGGTCCCTTTTTGTCAGAGGTCTTTAAGGTTGCCTTAGCATCCTTGGGTTTGGTTTTATCTTCTGTTGAAGAACCATTTTGTTTATTCTTTCCCTCGAATTTAGCATTCTTTTTGGGCAAAGAGAGGAAACAGTGTGGGCTTGAGAAGTGTTGATTCAGTTTATACATGAGGTCAAAGCAATGACAATAATGAATTTGCGAAGAGATTTGCTTGAACTTTTCATTAAAAACATTGAAACAGGGTACAACGGCTTTATTTTTACAATCTACCCTAGCACTAGACTTCTTTTTACAAGGAGACCCATGCTGACTAGATTGTTGCTTAGAAAATTATGTGATTGGAGTAGCCTTCTGTGGTCCCCGTCTTCTGTGGTGAACTTCTGCAGGTTTCACTGTCACAGAAGCAAAAGACTTGTTATTTACAACCCATTTACCCTTTTGTTGCCAAGTTAGTTTTTCTTTAAAAGGCCTTAAGGGTTGTGTAGTCTTTGAACTTGTTGGATTTTGAGAAGACATTTCCTTTTGTTGTTTGATTTTCTCAAGCCCAAGAGAGGTTTTGGCTTGTATACATATGTCCAAAAAGTCTGGACAGATAGGAACACTTGTGATTTTCTCCTTGGGAGAAATAGTTCTGTTAAGAACTCCAGAGGATAGCTTAAAGTCCTCTGAGTCACATGGTACTCTCTCTGACTTAGAGTCAGTCTCAGATTCATCATAGGATGAATCGTCCTCATATACAGAGGTTGAGTCACTTAGTTCTCTTTAGATAGAGGCTGGACTTTCAGAGCATGTGCCATACTCGCTTTCTTCCTTTTCTTTGGGACTATCTTCCAAGTCAACAAAAGTATCTATTAAGATTTCATCAGAGAGATTATGATCGACAGAGGATGTACAAAGGTTTTGTTCTGAAGAGGTAGGCTTGAACTCAGGTTCCCCTGCCGATAGTTTCTTTTCAGAGTCTGTCATGCAGACAAAAGCAACCTGTGTTTGAGTCTCGGGATCACCAAACTTGAAGATTCCTATCTGATCTTGTGTTTTCAGATACTTCTTAGGTTTGGATTCTCTTTTGACAGAGATTGAAGGTGATAAATCTGTGTTGTGATACCACACATTTATCATCTTCAGAGGTTTCCTCTCGTGAGGTTCCCCAAAGATTTTTCGCCTTTTACTTACAGAGAGTAGGTTTGGAAATCCAGGTTTTCCTTTACTTCCAATGTGAAATAGAGAGGATAGAGACTTGTCTCTTTTGGTTCCAGTGTATGGATCTATATCACATAAGCCAATTCCCCGTCTCCCTATTTGTGTATTAATTTCTCGTACATCTTCTGTGCATCTTGATATTTCTTAATTAAAAGATCTCTTCTGAGTAAGTCTTGACAGAGGACTTCTCTTTCCTTTTGAAAATAGTGTTTAAGAGCTAGGATGTTCATTCTGTCTCTCTCAACTTCCATAAGTTCTTTAGATTTATCTTTTAATGCAGAGTTGAGTTCAGAAATGTTTTCTTTCAAAGGATTTAGATGTTTGTTCCAATTTGTTTAAATTTCTTCCTTTTCTTGAAAAATTTTCGCCTTTTCTTGCGTGAGAAGTCTTGCTTCTCTCTCAAAGAAGGTGAGTTTCTTTTGAACACTTTCGCAGGTCTTTTTAAGTTCAGTATATTCAATGGTTAGTTTAAGCAAATCAGCTTCTGCTTGATTAGAATAAGAGTCAGAAGTGGATACATCACTATCGTAGTCGGAGGAGCTAACTTCTGCCATGCCACAGAACAGGGCGTTCTTCTTTTCTCCTTCGTCAGAAGATTCATCTGACTGCCAGTTCTCTTGCTCAACCATGAGAGACTTCTGAGCATAATACTCTGCCTTCTTTTTGTAAAAAGCAGAGTCCCTCTGAGGGAGGTTTGACTTGCTCCTACAGTCAGCAGGAGTAGTGGCCCGGCTTGCCACAATTGAAGCATCCCTGGTTCTGGGGAGTGTTGGCAGTTCTGTCGTCAGACCTTTGTAGGTCACCACCTCTGTCACTCTTGTCATTTGACCTTTGTTGGTCATTTGATCCTTCTCTTCCCTGATTCCTCGAATCACCACGATCATCTCTTCCATTGCGTTCATAACCAGATTTCTTGAAAGTACAGGATCTAATCTTACAATCAATATAGAAAGCAGTAATTGAGAAGTTGTATGATCAAGCCCAATTGTATTCAATGATGAACAGAATTACAGATCTAAGAGAGAGAGAATCCCAAAGATTACAAAGAATGAATACAAAGATATGCGGGAAAATCATGCCAAAGATCTGTTAGCATACAGTTGACTCCTATATATACTGTTTAAGGAAAGACTAAAGCTACAGTACATAAAAGAAACAGACTAATAGAACAATTACACGTGTCCTAATTAGTAATTGAATATAACAGAGAATATCCCAAGATATGAATTCTGAACATACTTCTGAATAAGCGCTTCAGAACATTTGTCTTCATAGTCAGAAGTTCTGAGTCCCCTACTCAGAACTCTGAACCTTCTAGTCAGAATCCAACACTTAGAATCTTTTTGAGATTTCTCACTCAGAACTTCTGAGTCTTCTACTCAGAACTTCTGAGTCTTCTACTCAGAACTTCTGAGTCTTCTGAGTCTTCTTTAGTCTTCTTACTCAGAACTCAACACTTGTGTTTTTGACAAAACTCTAGACCTAACAATCTCCCCCTTTTTGTCAAACACACTTGTACTTTTCATCATCAAATTCTTAGAGCAGGAACAATCTTCAGAAGGAGCTCTTCTGACAACTTTTGCTCAGAACTTCTGAATAATCTGAGTTAACAACTTCTGGTCAGTCTTTAATCAGCAGCAGCAACGATTTCCAAATTGATTTCTGTTATATATTTTCTTTTTCTTTGCTCCCCCTTGAAATGACAATTCTCATCTTCATTTCAGCTTTCATAAGATTTCTTTATAAGAAACAACCGATCAGTTTTCTTTTCCTCTTCTCCTTCTTAAAATAACATTTCTCTCTTTTGTTATTTCTGTACAAAAACCATATCAATCTTCAAAATCTTTAGCTTTTCTCCCCCTTGTTTTCAAAACTTTAGCGATGCTTTTTCTTCGAATGAAGTCTATGCTTTTTCTCCTCCTTAATGAATAACCTTGCTCCCCCTCAAAATAAGAATTATAGAGCAATTTGTTTTCTCCCCCTGAAAGTATGCATATATTTCATTAAAATTATTCATTTCAAATATAGTGCTTTAATGAAAACATTTATACAAGGAAAATAAGATTCACTGAACTACACTTGATAACTACTAACATTTGATCATTTGAAAATTTTACAAAAGAAATCCAACTTAATGAAATTTATCAGATTTTTCAATCAAATGAAATCAAATGCATGTGTTTGGATTCAAATACAAGTCATCATTGCATATCAAGTTAAAAATGTTCAGTTTCAATCCCTTTATTAAATCTATTTGGTGTGCTTAGCATGCGAAATATGATTAGCTTCAAGAATTTGCAATTCTAAAAACATATACGAATACTTTGCTCTACTCACACTATTTGTCCAAAATCAGGATTTTCACAAATTTACAGGTTTATTGCGACTTTGAATTTTCCCAAAGTTTCAAGAGATATGTGCTCATTGGCATCTTTTAATTTTGTGCACATTGGCATCTTTTAATTTTGTGCTCATTGACATCTTTTAATTTTGTGCACATTGGCATCTTTTAATAAAAAAGTTTAGTAAGAATAAGATACATCGTTAAACATGACTTTCTATCTGGTTCTATAGCAGGATTTGGGTCAACATATCCCAGACCAGTTGGTCTTAGGTGCTAGGTGACAAGCACCCCTTGGAACTTAATTTCCCAAACCAGAAAGGCCACATCGATATATCTTAAACCCATTTGTACCAGTAGAACATGGCTTTCTATCTGGTTCTATTGCAGGATTTGGGTCAGCCGATCCCAGACCAGTTGATCTCAGGGACTAGGTGTCGAGCACCCCTTAGGACTTACTCTCCCAAACCAGAAAGGCCACAGGTACAAACTTTCAAACTAAATGATTTTATATATATTTATTTCATCTCAATCACTTGGTTCTAAAACAGGTACAAACTTTCGATTTATTTCAGAAGTGAAAGTTGAAACAAATATAACTCAGATGAAACAAAAATACTTGTAAAATCACCCTTGACACACATTTTATTCATTAAAAAAATTCATCTCATTGAATTAAATTTGTTAAGATTTAAACTTTCAAAGCAATAGAAATAAAACATAATGCAATGTTACCTTTCACCACTTGTTCCTTGAAACATAAAAATATGACAGTTAAGGATATCACCTGAGAAATATGTGTTCTAAACTGATTTGTTTAGAAGTCTTAGTCTCTGAAGTACGGGTCCTGAACTGAATTATTCAGAAGCCATAGTCATTTAAGTACGGGTTTTGAACTTTATCTTGAAACAGTCAGATCAGATTTTGAGTCAATACTCCCTCTGAAATCAAGATAATCCTACAAAATCAAGAGATTTTGGTAATCATCTACGATGATTCCTCATTAGAGATCAAAAATCCAAATTCTGAGTAGTAGAGTCAGAATTCTGATTAGAAGAGTCAGAATTCTGAGTCACTTGCTCAAAATTCTAAGTATCAGAGTCAGAAATCTCTGGTGTGTCATCTGTGGTAGGCACTCGAGGTACTGTGATCATTGGTATGAAGGGAGGATTTTTGATATAGTAGACAAGTTCTTTGTCAGTACCCTCGAAGAAGTGAATCATTCGTATCTTCCATTGAGGGTACTCGTCTCTTAGCAGAGTGGGTGGCTTGGTTAAAGAACCAGCGGTGAAAAAGTTGTTTGTATTCGCCATTTTGAATGGCTTTGGAAAATATCATAAAACAGAGTATGAACTGCAAACTTTCAGATGATGATGTGGATGCTTCGAAAAGTGTTTATAAGCTTAAAACCTTGAGCAATGCACTAAAATGGAGAGTTTTAACCGAGAATACAGATTCTGTAGGTTTACCAAAGTCGAACTGGTCGAGAATGGCAGAAAAATAGAGTCCGCTTGAAATATACTAAGAACAGGTTAAAGTCAAGCCAAGTTTCTACCAAAAATAATTGTAAGTGAGGAACTCTTGATATGGAAAATCAAGAACCGCTTTGATACCAATTGTTGGTTGCGTTTTTACTTAACAATGATGATTATATCTATTAGTTCAAAACAGAGTAATGTGCGGAAGCGTTTTAGAGAACTAATAAGATATTTAAGGTAGAAGAACACACTATATCAAATACATGAGATGTAAATAACGCATGTTCTAACTCAATAACCCACCTTATATTGATATGAATAGAACACTAAGAACACCGAAAGTTATACAAGAATTCGGCTCTAAGAGTGTATGTGTGTTGTACAAAGCTTAATAGAAGAACTCAACATGAGTCTTCTATTTATACTACTTCCACAGGGGACAAGGTGGAGACAGGAAGTACTAAGGTACAATAGACACCATCGTGGAACAGTGACAGGTATAACGTTGCTGTAGTACGCCACACTCTACAAAGGCTGCAACCCATCAGAGGTTGACACGTGGAGGCAGTAGTGCGAGCCTTTGTACGAATGATCTTCAAGATCTTCGGACAACAGTAAACGTGAGAAGCACGATCGTCTTTGACTTGATCTTCAAGAATTCTTCTAAGTCTTCAATCTTTATACCACAGAGGCTCTGTCAAGTATGGCAAAGGCTCTATGGCCTTGTCTTCTGTGAAGCGTCTTTTGTTAAGTCTTCACTTGATCTTCTATCGGTGTCTTGGCAGAACCTCTGTCAGTGCAACACTTAGCCTATTTTTCAATACTTCTATAAACATAAAGATTGGAGCTAACACAAGAAAATCTGATCAATCAAGAACAACCTGTGAAAATCAAAGCTAGTAATGTTCACTTTCAAGTTTCCTTCTTTCAGAACTTCCATGCTGACATATTTGAGATCAACAAACTCTTCTATCTGAAACTCCAGAACTTTCACAATCCTTTTCTTTACAAACAACCTTTCATCTGGTTTTTTAAACCTGTTAGATGCTTCAAGATAGACCATTTGCATTTTATGATCCATAAACCCATCAATGAAGTGCTCTACCTCAACATATTCATTTTCTTTGCAGTATAAAAGCTCATAGTTGTCTTCAGGAAAGATATCACAAATATAGTTCCTGGCCAGTGGAATATCATCTTGTTCCACGATGAAATCACATATTGGTTCTTCCAGCATAGGTATTTCAATTATTGGAATGATAATTGGGCTTCTGTACACATATTATAGAGGCATAAAGAAATTTGCAACCTTTTCATATTCTTCTTCACACGTTGATATTTCATCAAAAAAGTGCTCTTCAAATTCTTCTTCAAACTTTGACGAATACTCAACTGTGCAATCCTCTTAACCCATCATATCAATTGGAATTACTCTTCTCAGACATCTGTGAACATTCTGACCATTAAGAGCATTTACTAACACACAATGCATTCTTCTTACCAAAATATTGTTCATTCTCCTTTCTTCAAACTCAGAAATCAGATTACCTCCAGTGTAAGGAATAATGTCAGAACAAGTATTCACCATATTTACTTCAGAAGTATTCATCATATCCACTTCAGAAGTATTCATCAGAATCATATCAGACCAAGTATTTTCAATGACCACTTCTTCTGATTCCATTTCATCCTCAGAACTTGTTGGTCCCGAAGGGGTATACAAGTTTGTATAAGGGGGGGGGGGGGGGTTGAATACAAACACACGTTTTTATTTTTTTAAATTGTTTATTGATAAATCAAGACAATTTACAACTTGTTGCGGAACAAGATTAAGGATAAACCTAATCTTAACAAGTTAAGAACACTAAGTTTCTTGCACTAGAAAGAGTTAAAGAAATTTCGAATAATAACTTAACAATAAGAAATAAGAAGGTGGTCCGAGCACACTTCAAAACTGAAGTAAGGATCTTCTTATATACTGCATGCATTTAATGCATGGCAGTATGGCTTTACACGTGGCAGCAGCTGAGTGGTTGCATGTCATTGACCTTTGTAGACAACCTTAGTAGCCGCATGGTGCACAGTGTAGAATCAGAGTTGTTGTACGATTACAGAGAAAAGGGATGTCCGTTGAATGGACAGGTCTTGCTCAATAGTAACATGCAGGGAGACTTCATGATCAACTTTCATTGAGTCAGATCTTTATCAGGGAATGATAAAGTTCAGCGATTGCTGAAGTCTTCTACTTGATACTTCACGTTGAATGGACAGGTCTTGCTTCGCTGATATCCGCATCAGTTCATGAGGAGACTTGTCGCTGGTTCTTGAGCTTGATCTTTGACTTCAACGTAGAACTTTGATTGACGTGAAACTTGTCTTCAGGGATCATAAGTAAACAACTAACTTATCAGCGATCATCTCATAGACTGAACAGGCTCAGAGCTATATGATGATGAACAGTGTTCGCTGAATATCTAATCTAAAGAGTGAGAGTTACTATCAGCGGTACTATAAAGTCTTAGTACTTATCAGCGATAGTGAAACTCTGATACATATTGTTTACTTACAATTTTCACTAAGTGTTTAAGAGAGGGTCATTATCAAATCACTGAGGGTTTCGATCAACAATCTCCCCCTATTTGATTATGACATAGCAACATAGAAAATTGCTATTTAATGAAAACATAGGGATAAAAAGAACTCATAAAATATTTGTCCCTTTTACTGTTTTCTGGGATCTTTTCAGTACTGATGGAGTAAAGTACATTCGCTGAAATTTTTCTTTAAACTTCGTATAGATTACATATGGAAGTGGAAAAATTACAAGTACATCAAATAAAATTACGAGTACAAAAGATGTAGACAGATAATGATAGAAAGAATTACAAGGCGATCCTATCCGTCAAAAGGTTCTTCCTTGATGAGAAGTTCATCGAGGGTCTTTGATGTGGGAATCATCCAGTCAGGGACATTTACTCCTTGATTCGTTTTGTTTAGAGTTTCTTCAAAAATCAAGGGATTCAGGTGTCTAGCTTTAAAGTCGCGTCTGACTTCACACCAGTATATGAGATCTCTGAGTTGTTCGATGGGAGTGATTGGAAGCTCAGAGATGCGTTGAAAGTGATGATTTCCTTGGTAGTCTAGAAAGAATATACCATAAGGATCACATACAACTTTGCCAGGAATGAAAGTTTCTCCAGGTGGTAGGGAGGTGTCAAGCGCTGAGAGATCAGCATCAGGGCCAAGAACTTCAGCACGAGAGAAACCAATACCTGTTTCATTCCGTATAGGAGGACCTGAGTTTGAGACTTTCTTTTCCTTTGCAAAGACTCTTCTTTGTTGAGGAGGAAGAAGAGTGTAAGGAGGAATATCCACAGCAGAAGAAACCAAGTCGATCTGAGTATTTAAAATTTTCTCGACATGGCTCTTGAACTTTGAGCGCGATCCCTGAATGGCTAATTTCACTTCCAACCATTCAGAGAAACCAAACTTCTCTAAAGTAGTAGCATAGAAGGTTTGCTTGGTTTTGTCTTCTCTGAATACATCAATTTCAACAATAGGAACGTCAACGAACAGTCTTCCTCTGATGTTTACTTTGATTATTTTGGATGGTCGAGATGGATAATTCAGCATTTCTTTACACCATTTCAAAGTCGTATCAGATACTTTCGTCTTTTCTTCAACGATCCTTTGGGCAACATCCCATAGCTGACGTTGGACATCAATGGGAGTTCTTTTCAGCGCGGGGTCTTTCACCGATTGTTGGACAAGATGCATGGCGAGTTCTCTGTCTTTTTCTTCAGCATCCCTTCTTTCAGCGATTAACCTTTCAGCTCTGAGGTGATCCTGGTATTCCTTTTGTGAAAGTCTGAACTTTGGAGGAATAGAAGGAAGTTGATCACGCTTCAGGATGATTCGCTGATCTTCGAATCTCTTGTTCATTGCATCTCTCTTTTCTTGATCCTCTCCACTCAGCTTTTTGAGGAGCCAAGGAAGGTCTATTTTGGTGAGAGAGCAGCTGTTCTTCAGGTTCATCAGTCTAAGTGGTTAAATCCAAGACTGGGATTATTTCTTCAGCTCTTGTGGCTGGGATTACTTCTGGTGTAGTCGAAGGAGCTTCAGCAGGATCCTCAAACAGGGGAGAGGACTAGCTGAAACACAGCGATCGTTTAAGTAAGCAGAGTTGGGGAAGAAAGAGATAGAGAAAAGAATGTGGTTAAGTGTATAGAGGTTTTATGGATAGAAGGATTGAGATTGAGAAAGGATAGAGGAGGGATGCAGTGTAAGGGAATAGGAGGTAGTGTACCTGACAAACTGGCTTTTGAAGCAAGATCATCAGATTGTCTTCTGCAGCAAGGCCTTTGTTTTTGCCTTTGTCAGCTTCAGACGCTGCAGGCTTTGTCTTGGTTCGCTCCCCTGAAGGTTCGTTTATCAAAATCCCTTTGAGAGCTGTAGTCTTCTGAACAGGCTTGACAATAAAGGAGTCATCATCATCATCATTATGGTCATCATCATCATTCTTTGGAGAAGAATATGGTTCATCATCAGAGATGTCGACAGCTTCATCGTCTTCAGCTTCGTCTTCATCAGATTCAACTTCTTCAGCGTAGGGTGAGGTTACATCAGCAGCAGCTTCAATGTTCTGCTCTTCGAGTTGCTCCCGCTCAGATACAGAGGAAGGTTTCTCGGTTCCCTCAGGGTTTTCAACTCCCTTAGGTTTTGAAGAAGTAGCATCAGCTTCAGTCTCAATACCCTCCCCTTCAGCATGGGGAAGGTCTTCTTTATTTTTCTTCTCCCCCTCATCATTACGGGGAAGGTCTTCTTTAGGCTTCTCCCCCTCTTCCACATCATGGTTGGGGGAGGTAACAGAATTTTCAGCGGCAGTAGCAATTGGATTACTGTCTTCTAGGCCAGTAATTCTTATGCAGTTTTCAATCGCTGCTACTCTGTCTTCTAGGCCAGTAATAGCAGGACTGATCTTTTTGAGATTATCTCGATTGGCCTGAGTGAAATGAGAAGTTGGGGTGTTCAGGCGATCGAGCACTTTTTGAACAATCTCTTTGACCGCAGAGACTTCAGTCTTGATTGTGGAAACTCCACTCTTGAGAGAAACAACCTCTGTCTTCAATGATATGACTTCATTGGACAGAGAGGTGAAGTTTGTTGAGAGAGTGGTTGTGGCGGTTGAGTTTTCAGCAAGGGTGGTAGCAAATTTAGCAATGCTACAATCCACCTTCTCCAGATCAGCTTTGGAGGCTTTCTTTTCGACCTCAGTGGTCAAAGTCTTCAAGTTCTCTCCAGCGTTTGTAACCGCTGAAGAGTTGGCTGTTAGAGTTTTGTTGAAATACTTCATCTTTGTTTCCAGGGCCGTCAGGGAGGTGTTGATATCCCCCAAATTAGGACCTGATAAAGTTATAAACTTATGAACAAAGGAAAGCTCAGAAGTTTGGGTTTGAGAGAGAGAAGTGTGTGTGATTTTGTGTATACCTACAGGCGGGTTGGCGAAGTTCTCGAAACCTCTATGTTCTGAAAAAGTTTCGTAGTCATCTTCAATATTTCCTAGATGACTGGAAGTACCTGCAGGTCCTGTGGTGTCTCCTATCATCCTCTGAAAATGTTTAGCAGTAGTGTCGTTGAGGATAACGGTTGTTGAGGAGAATAGGGGAATAGATTGAGTGACCAAAGAAGATGTGAGAGGAATGGAGGATGAGAATGATGGTTGGGTGCGGGGTTCAGCGTTGGATCCGCTGAGAATCACTTCAGTCTTTAGAGCGGCTGAGAATCACTTCAGCGTTTAGAGACGCTGAAGCTCGGATGGAAGGGGTGGTTTGTTCAGCTGTGGCAGAGCGTACCACTGAACTTTCCATCAGCTCTTCAAGATGAGTTGAGGAGTCTTCATCATGTAAATGCTGGGTGGGTTGCTCGGTTTTCTTGATTCTTTTGGAACCAAGTTGGGTAGTAGATTGTTTCCTTTTTCTAGAAGGAGTGGAGGTTGCAGCTGGGGTATCAGCGGTGGAGATTTCCACTGAATGAGCTGCAGAAGTAGAAGAAGGAGGATTGAGAATAGATAAGATAGTAGAGAGACGTACCTCGTTTGGCAGGGTCTTGAAGTCGAGCACCTTAGGGCCAACTTGAGAGAGTTTCAGGTCTCCTACTTTTGGGTAGTTATCCTTCAGGCCGGTTTGGAAGATGGCGCTGCGGAATCTTGGGTATGGAACCCATGATGGTCGATCAGCAAAATCTACTCTGAGCTCAAGATCGTCGTAGATTATCGAGGCCCAGTCAACATGGAGACCCTTCAGCAATGCATAGCCCATGGCTTGCTGAGGTTGAGCAGCTTGATCAGAGGAGCCACTCTTCGCTGTCATGCAGCTTATTAGGTGTGCGAAGATGAAGTTCATCTCGCTTGGCATCTTTGACTTCTTGATTGCAGTCAGTTTCTTCTCGGCTTTTTCATCTCTCCCTTGATCCCATACGTACTTCATTGCACCAAAGAATGCAATGAGTGTTTCTCTATCAGCATGTCTCTTGGGGTCAGGGAAAGGAACAAATGGTTTGTCTTTGGTGGCAACAGGGAGATTCAGTGCTTTCTGAATGATAGCAGGGTTGATTTTGATGGTGCCAAAATCAGTGTCACAGAGGATGACATCAAGTAGTTTGGTAGGGTCTTTGGATGATGGTAGCTGAGTGTGTCTGGCGGTATACCAAAACTGAGACAATAGTAACTGATTAGCAGGGGGTGTTATGGTCAAGGCTGTAGAGAGGCAACATGTTTTTAGAAAATTCACAGCGTCGTCTAGATGCTTGACTTGGTTCTTCGGAGGAAAATTGAACAGCGCATGGAGGTTGTTTGATTTTGTAAAAGAGATATCCTCAAGTTTAAACTTGACCTGAGGAGCCTTGTTGATTTCAAGTTCCTCAACAGCAGGAGTGTTCTCAGCAGTAGAAGGAGCAGCCATTTCATGCACGTGGAGCTTGCTTTAAGCCATAAAGTGCCTTATCCAGTTTATAAACATAACTTGTACGCTTAGGATCTTAGAATCCTGGAGGTTGTTGCACATAGACTTCTTCATTTAGTTTTCCATTTAGAAACGCTGACTTAACATCCATATGATATATTTTGAAGTCTTTGTGTACAGCGTATGCTAAGAATAGACGAATAGATTCTAGTCTTGCTACTGGAGGAAATGTTTCGTTGTAATCTATGCCTTCCTCTTGTCTGTATCCCTGAGCAACAAGTCAAGCCTTGTTGCGGGTTACAGTTTCATGTTCGTCCAACTTGTTTCGATAGACCCATTTAGTGCCTATCACTGTTTTGTCAGTTGGTCTTCGAACAAGTTTCCAAACTTTGTTTCTTTCGAATTCAGTCAGCTCTTCTTGCATGGCGTTGACCCAGTTTGGATCTTTGAGGGCATCATCTATTTTATTTTGTTCAGTCAGAGAAATAATGTTAACAAATAAACAAATATTACCTGCACTTCGTCGAGTCTGAACACGAGCGTTTGGATCACCATGAATTTGATCAATTGGGTGATTTACAGTCCATCGCTGAGCTGGAGCGTGAGACGCTGACTCAACCTGAACTGGAGGAGCTGAAGATGAAGCTTCAGCAACTTGTGGAATATCAGCCAAGAGAGGAGTAGGTGCAGATGCCATCTCATTTACTGATTGCTGAGAAGTAGATGGAATGTCTGAGACATTTGGTTCAGAAGCAGGTATAGTGTTTAAAGGAACAGCTGAGACCCATGATGTTTCAGCTTCACTATTCTGCATGTTTGGGATGATAGTAGGACTATCATCTTCAACTGTATGAGTATGAGGAGTGGGAATATTTTCTGAATCACCAAGATGAGAAAACATCCATTGATTCAGTTCTTCAGTATCAGCAGAAGGTCGAGAATTCGCTGAACGGGATTCGTCAAAAGTGACGTGAATAGTTTCTTCAACAGTTTGTCTTCTTCGATTGAAGACTCTGAAGGCTTTGGAGATTGAAGAATATCCAAGAAAGATTCCATCATCAGCCTTAGGATCAAACTTTCCAAGGGCATCTCTATTGTTCAGTATGAAACACTTACATCCAAAGATGTGAAGAAAGCTAATTGAAGGCTTTCTCCCATGAAAAAGTTCATAGGCTGTTTTATTAAATCTTTTGACTATCAGCGACCTGTTTTGCGTAAAACAAGCTGTGTTAACAGCTTCTGCCCAAAACTGAGTAGGCAGGTGAGAATCGCTGAGCATTGAACGTGCAGCTTCAATAATAGTTCTATTTCTTCTTTCAACGACTCCGTTTTGTTGCGGTGTTCTCACTGAAGAAAAGTTGTGAGAAATACCCTTACTCTCAAAGAAGGAATCAAGAGAACTATTTTTGAATTCAGTCCCATGATCACTCCTTATTGAGCGAACGGTCAAGTTGTTCAGGGTTTCCATCTTCCGAACAAAGGTGATGAGTTCTTCAGGGGTGTCACTCTTAGAATGGAGAAACATAACCCATGTATAGCGAGAGAATTCATCAAGTATGACCAGCGTATATTTCTTTCCAGCGATGGATTTTTTGTTAACAGGGCCAAACAAATCCATATGGAGAAGTTGTAGAGGAGATGATACTGAGGAAACTTGCTTTGACTTAAAGCTTGCTTTGGTCTGCTTGCCTTTCTCACACGCTGAACATAAGGACTCTTTGGCGTGCGAGTGCTGAGGTAGACCAATGACTAACTCTTTTGGAGAAAGAGTGTTCAGTGTCTTGAAGTTTAGATGAGAGAGCCTCTTATGCCATAGCCAGTTGACATCAGATGAGGCTTTTGAGAAGAAACATGAGTTCTCAGTGGTTGTTGAGTCCATGTTTATTACATAAACATTTTCCAAACGATAACCGCTGAGAGCTATCTTCTCCTTTTTGTCAGCGACAAAGCAGGATTCCTTAGTAAAGATTACTTTGTTATCCTTGTCGCAAAGCTGACTGGTGCTTAGAAGATTATGCTTCAGCCCTTCAACATATGTGACTCTTCTGAAGGTTGTTGTACCATTAGATAGTACACCAAACCCTCGGGTATGTCCTTTTCCATTTCCACCGAAAGTTACAGAGGGACCCTTCTCTTCTTTGTACTCGGTGAGCAGGTTCTTAATACCAGTCATGTGTCTTGAGCATCCGCTATCGAGATACCAGATACCCTTCTTAACCTGCATTACAAAGGAAGATTAGTTTTTCTTGGGTACCCACTTAACCATGTGTACACACTTGTCAGTGGGGTAGAAGAAGAGGTGGAAGGTTCAGCAGTCTTCGCAGCATTTGAAGATTCAACTTTGTCAGTATTCACTTTGGTTAATTTCTTAACCTCAGTGGTCTTCTTTGCCTTGGGGGCGATGATCTTCACCTTAGCTATCTTTTTAGCTTGGGTGGGGTTGGCCCCAAGTATCTGTTATGTAAAAGTATTGAAAATAGTTCAAGTCAGAAGACCAACAGAGATCAGACAGAAGATTCGGAAGAAGTTCAAGTCAGAAGACCAACAGAGCTCAACATAGCTCTGTCGAAGACTTCCAACAGAAGAACAAGTGTTTAACAGAAGACCAACAGAGCTCTTGCGAAAGCGCTCTGGTGAAGTGAAAACCTCTGTCAGCCTAAGTCTCGTAGGAAATCCCAAGTGTTAGACAAGTGTCCATACTTTCCACGTATGCCCTAAAAATAGGAGACGCACTTTCCACGTGTCATTCTAGGGTACGATAGTACACTGCCTTCACTTTTCCAGGGCTATAAATAGAGAGGTAGTGGAACAAACATTTGTAAGCTTTGGGAAGAGTAGTTTTTCCACAATTGTTTAAACACACACTGCAGCAATCCCGAGCACTACCTCCGTACGATATTGTTGTCCTATGAGATTTTCGAACACACTCGAACATGTTCTTGGTGTGATTCATTATCAATATATGAGCAGCTTTTATATCTGATCCTGTTATCATTATTACTGTTCAATATTTGAGTCTCATAGTTCATTTATCATTTGCACAATCACTCATTTTAATGGCTTTATTTAATATGCTTCCGCTGTCTATTTCACTACCATTAATATGATACAACGTGAATCTGGGAACCTACTATTGGTATCAGAGCTCCTTTGGTTTTCTTAAACCAAACGATCCAATCTACCAAGGTTGACTCATTGTTGTTGATTGTGTTTGTGTGCCTTTAAAAGCTTCATTACATACTCTGTTTTTACTGCTTCCTAGTCTAAACAAGCTTTCATAGCTCATATAACTGTGTTTAAAGCTTTCTAGCTTAGTTTAAACGTTTCTCTTAGAAGTTACTGTTCCATTAGTTACTGTTTAAAACTTATCTTCGAGTTGAAACTCTTTTTAACAACTGTACTCTGTCTTTCTCAAAATGGCGAACAACGGTATAAATGTTATCTATACTGCTTGTTCTTTAACAAAACCTCCTACTCTTCTGAGAGATGAATATGCTCAGTGGAAGATCAGGATGGTTAACTTTTTCGATGGTATGGATAAAGACTTAATGCGATCTGTCACGGACGGACCATACCAACCCATGGTTTTTGTTCCTCGTGTACCTGCAACAGGAACTACTGCTGAGATTCCAGCTCATTATGAGATTAAAACCACAGGTTTTACTGATGAGGAAAGTCTAAAAATGGAAAATGATCTTAAAGCAGTTAGACTACTGATAATGGCCATTCCAAACGAAATATTTCAAGAACTAGATTCATGTGTTACTGCTAAGGAAATCTGGGATCAACTTCTTAACCAACTTGAGGGTGGTATCAAGACCCAAAAGAACAGAAGGACCCAATGTATAAATGAATACAACGATTTCAAGGCACTTCCTAAGGAAACCTTAAAACAAACCTACAACAGATTTAATGTGTTGATCAACAAATGCAAAAAATGTGGGGTTGTTAGGTCGAAGGAAGATAACAATGTTCTGTTTTTGAAAAGTTTGAATGATGAATGGTTAAATCTGTCCATGTCTTTACAAGCCAACCAGGACTTAGATGCATGGTCTCTAACAGATGTGTATGGCACTTTGGCCGCACAAGAGAAGGATGTTGTCAAGCAAAAAGGCAAATCCACCATTGCAGGCCCAATCGCTTTAGTTTCTGATTCTAAGAAAACCACATCAGAAAAGTCCAACAGAGAGAGTTCAAACAGAGAGAAAAAGAAAGATAAGTCCGTTAAAAAGAAAGGAAATAAAAGTTTAGTTGCAGAGAGTGATACAGAGGAAAGCTCATCAGAGGATGATGACATTCAAGCTTTTGCTCAATCTCTTGCTCTAATAACTCAACAATTTAACAAGAGATTTGGCAATAAGTTTGACAGAAGAGGTAGATATGAGAGAAAAGAAGACATAAGAGAATACGCTGCACCAGAACAAAGTAACAACAGAGTTACCACAGAACAAAGACAACCTCCACAAAACAGAAGAGAAAATCCACCAGCACAACAGAAGGCCGATGCTGCTCAACCCATCAATCAGAATGATGGACGTTGCTTCAGATGTGGCAAACCTGGGCACTTCTCTGTTAATTGTAGAGGCAAACTGGTTAAAGACCAGGACTACTACAAGAACAAATACAAGTACAACTACAGATAAAGAAGCTATGTTGCTGAAATGGAGAACTGGGTTTCTGATTCATCCTCTGATGATGAACCAGAACAAGCCAACTTTTGTGGAGTTACTGTGGATGATGAAAGTTTAGAAGAAGCTGTTGACTGGATGACTGGAGAACCAGAGATAACGAAGAGAACAACAGAAGAAGAAGATCTAGCTCATGCATTTGCTCTTACTACGACAGAGTCTGACGACAGAGCGCTGGAGACCACCAGACCCAGTGCCAATGTATGTTCATCTGAATCCAAGTCTGACTCAGAATTAGAAATGCATGTTTCTATGCTGAATGAGGAATTTCAACTTCTTAAACAAAAACTTTCTAAAGAAAAAGAGCTAAGAAAGCTAGCACAGAAGGATCTGTCCTTTTACAAAAGAGAGAAAACTCTCTTGGAACAAGAAAAGAAAGAAATCTTCAAAGAAAAATCTGAGCTAGAAATCTTGCAAAAGAAGAAAGAGAGCCTGTTTTCTGACAAAATTAACGAATATGAAAATGTTTTGAAACAGAAGTCTGAAAAATTGAAAAAGTCTGAAACAGAGAGACTTAACTCTGTTGCTCTAACTGACTATTTTCAAAGAGAAAGGGAAATTCTGCATCAATCCCTACAGAGAAAAGAAATTCAGATTAAAAAATACCAGGATGCACAAGATGTGCACATCAAGATAAATTCACAGATGGATATGCAAGGTCTTGGTTTCTCTGACCTTGCTCCCTATGACGAAAGGAAGAAGACATCTCTGTCCTCTGCCTTTTGTGTTGGGAAAATCCAAGAGGACGTGATATCTGGTAATGTTGTTTTCAAAAGAACCAAAACTTCAGATGCTTCCTCAAAACCAAGAAATCTTGACTTTAGGAACGTCAGCTATGATTCCTCTGATCATGAAAAGGTTTTAAAACCATCCTCTGAGTTTATTCTTGATCAAGGAAGAGCTAGAATCATACTTCCTAACTCTGTCAAGGACTTGGATACAAAAGAGATTTTTAACTTCAACTCATTCAAAGGACAGAAGTCTGTTACTTCTATGACTGAGTCCTCTGTTGAAATCCCACAGAGCAAACTCAATCCAGAAGCCCCAGTCTTCTCTCCTACTCCTGAATCCATAAGAACATCTTTTGAGGAAGATTTGTTTAAAGTTATCGAGGAAAATGCTGTTTTAGATTCTTTAAAGCCAATGTTGAGAAGGTTCAGAACTGTCAAAACAAATATCTCTGTCATACCCATTGAAATAAAAACCTCCGACAGAGCCACTAGAGACTTTCTAGGCTCTGACAGTGACTCTGACTCTGAAGTAGATGAACATATTTTTTGTGGTCAAAAGAAAATTTTACACAAGTTAAAGCAGATACTGATAGAATCTACGGATCTAAAAGATGATGTTTCTTTCTTCAAGAAACAATCAAGGTTTATACCGGTAACTGAGTTTAACAACAAAGGTTTTAAGATTCTTGCTTCTAATGCAGTAGAAGTGGAGAAGAGAGAGAAAAACAAAAGTGTTTTTGTAAACCCAAATGTTCCTCTTGCTTTCAAACCAGTAAAATTCACACCAGAACAGAAGGGAAAATGGATAGCAAACAACAGATCTATTCCAAATTCTTGTGTAAATCAAAGAAGAAATCCTAGGGTCAAATGAATCTATTCCAAAGAGCTTCGTGTCAACAGAGTCTGTTTCTAGGAATAACAGTTTTAAGAAACAGAACCAGGACAGATTGTATGCAAAGACATCTGGTCTTAAAATCTTTCAGAATCAAACTCCATTCAAACAGATTTTGAATAAAAACAATGTGCATCAGTCATGTTCCATCAACTGCAATTGTATTCAACTGCTACTAAAATTGCAAAATCATCTGAATGGTCCCCACTGTGTTCTGAATCAGTACGTTCAAAAGAAAAATCCCACGACTGTTCAGAATACACAGAGGAAAACCTCTGGCACACCATCACAGTATGGAAAGCCCAAAGGAAAGTCTGTCAACCCACCTAAGCCTAACCGGAAAGGACCCATTATGCAATGGGTACCTAAAAGGAACTAATCTGTCTTGCAGAAACCTCATGTGCAGATATGGTACTTGGATTCTGGATGCTCCAGGCACATGACGGGGAATAAGGAGCTGTTAACTTCTTTTAAGAACAAGATGAGAAGTGCAGTAACCTTCGGAGGAGACAATGGCGGACAAATTAAAGGTTATGGTACATTAGTAAATGGTGGTGTTTCAGTCTCTGAAGTTGCTTATGTTGAAGGATTAAATCTTAATCTTCTCAGTATAAGTCAACTCTGTGATCACGGATTTGATGTCAATTTCAGGAAGAAATCTTGTTCCTTGTTACTTTCCGAGTCTGGTCAAGAACTTTTAAGAGCTGACAGAAAAGGCAATCTTTACAAAATGAATTTTAAACCAAACCAAAACTCTACAACAGAGAAACTCTGTTTAGTGTTTTTGAAAAATGAAGATGCCTGGCTCTGGCATAAAAGATTTGCCCATTTGAACTTTCAAAACCTTGACAAGCTCGTGAAACTGAAGTTAGTAAAAGGACTTCCTTCTCTGAAGTTTGACAAAGACCATCTCTGTTCTGCTTGTGAACTGGGTAAGATGAAAAGATCTTCACATAGAACAAAGAGTGATCATAGTTGTCCCAGACCTTTGCATATGCTTCACGTGGATCTATGTGGTCCAATCTCTGTGCAAAGTCTATCGGGCAAGAAGTTTATCCTTGTTTTAATTGATGAATATTCTAGATATACTTGGATTGAGTTCATCAGAGTAAAATCTGATGTCCCAGAAATTTTGATAAGTTTGTTGAGAAGGATACAGGTTCTGTTAGGATTAAAAGTGCAAATGTTGAGAAGTGATAATGGGACTGAATTCAAGAATGCCAAAATTGATACCTACCTATCAGAGGAAGGTATTTCCCAGAACTTTTCAGCTGCAAGAACTCCACAACAGAATGGAGTTGTGGAAAGAAAGAATATAACGCTGGTAGATGCCGCCAGAACCATGTTGGCTGGCTCTGTCCTTCCAATAAACTTCTGGGAAGAAGCAGTCTCAACAGCCTGTTTTACCCAAAATAGAGCTGTGATAGTAAAGAGATTTAAGAAGACTCCTTATGAACTCATCAACAATAGAAGACCAAACGTGAAATTCTTTCATGTTTTCGGTTGCAAGTGCTACATATTGAATGACAGAGATCAGCTGGGAAAGTTTGATAAGAAAGCAGACGAAGGAATCTTTATTGGTTATTCCTTAACCTCTAAAGCCTACAGAGTCTACAACTGCAGATGTCGGGTCATTCAAGAAAGTGTAAACGTGTCCTTTAATGAAAGCACATCGAGCTCCTCTGATCGTAAATCAACAGAGGGGACACAGACAGAACAGAAAAAGACAAGTTCTTCAAAGACAATGGAAGAAGATATCAATCTCATGTTAGACGATTTCTTCAATGATGATGATTCCTCTGATAACATCAACAGAGGAGATCAAGCTCAGAACTCAACATAACAGAATCTGACAGGTACATCTCTCACTGGTCCCTCTAATATTTCACCATCTACTTCTCTGTCTACAGGAGTGATACAGAGAAATGAGGAACCACATCAGAACGAGAGAGGACCTGAACAAGAGCCATCATCACCTTTGCTAACTAATATTGGCAAAGACTCCTTGTTTGAAAGCTCACCTTCACAGAGCCCTGTTAATGACTCTCAGAGCAATGAGGCCACTCTCCAAAGTCGTGTGCCATAGAGCCCCGGTCCCAATCAACAGAGCTCTGATGCTGAAGTTCATCTTTTTCCATCAGAAGCACAAACCCCGCCTGTTGTCCATGCTCCCATGACACGATGGACAAAGAATCATCCTCATCATCTTATCATTGGTGCTGCTGAAGATGGTGTGAAGACAAGATCGGCCACAATCAATGAAGCCTTCTTTGTAAATTTCTTAAGCATGATTGAGCCGAAGAAAATTTCTGAAGCCCTAGAGGACCCAAATTGGATCGAAGCTATGCAATAAGAGCTTCTAGAATTTGAAAGAAATAAAGTTTGGTCCTTGGTTCCACTCCCAAAAGGCAAAGCGGCCATTGGAACCAAATGGGTGTTTAGAAACAAAAAGGATGAAGATGGGATTATCATCAGAAACAAAGCCCGTCTGGTTGCAAAGAGATACAGACAGGAAGAAGGTATTGACTATGACGAAACCTTTGCACCTGTGGCTAGGCTAGAAGCCATCAGAATCTTCCTAGCCTATGCTGCTCATAAGGGTTTTAAGGTCTACCAAATGGATGTCAAGTCTGCCTTTCTGAATGGCAAACTGCAAGAAGAAGTTTATGTCCAGCAACCACCTGGTTTTGAATGTTCAGAGTTTCCAGACCACGTTTACAAGTTAGACAAAGCTCTGTACGGCCTTAAGCAAGCTCCCAGAGCCTGGTATGAAACTCTGTCCAAATTTCTGTTGGTCAATCACTTCGAGAAAGCATATACAGATTCAGACTATGGAGGATGCAAGAATGACAGAAAGAGTACTTCTGGTAGCTGTCAACTGCTTGGAGAAAAGTTGGTGAGTTGGACATCTAAGAAACAGAACTGTGTTTCAACCTCTACAGCAGGAGCAGAATATGTTGCTGCTGCTAGTTGTTGTTCTCAAGTGATATGGATTAAAACACAACACAAAGATTATGGCTTGGAGTATGGTAAAATTCCTATTCTATGGGACTCCAAGAGTGCCATTGCCATAACAGCCAATCCAGTTCAACACTCGAGAACTAAGCACATCGACATAAGGTACCACTTCATAAAGGATCATGTTGAAAAAGGAATTATTGAAATGTACTTTGTTTCAACTGACCTCCAGCTTGCTGACCTGTTCACAAAATCACTTGATGAAAGGAGATTTAACTTCTTAATCAGCAAACTGGGTATGCTGAACATGTCCTCTTAATTCTATTCAAATCTCAACATAGCCTCTGTTGTTCCAACAGAGCTCTGTTAAAAAAGTTTGGAAGGATAGTTCAACAGAGTCTCTATCTTTCACCAGAACTCTGTCAAGCGTACTCTTTCAACAAGCCTGGTGAAACTGTTTGTTTTTCTTTTGTTTAAAAATAAAATAAAAAAATTGCTCATATTTTAAGGGGAAGTTTATAAGATTTTGAGCATAGTTTTAGGGGGAGCATGTCAGTACTCATATTTCCAAATCCAAATTGACTTTGCTTTTTGATCCTCATTGACAAATCTTTTGGAAGAAAGAGGGAAAATCTGTTCTGATGAAAATCCTTTGATAACGTCAAGAACCTATCAGAACTCTGACATTCCACCAGAGCCTCTGTTGTTTTTTCACCAGACCTCTGATGAAATTTCTAAAGTCAGTTCTGTTCTCGTTCTTTGACCATTTCATCATCAGATACAGAATTTTAAATGGTTTTGGGTTAAGGTGAAAGTCCAAAGGAATACTTGAAAAGAATAAAAAAAAGGGTCACTCGTCAGAGGCAAAAAAAAACTTGCAAAGCTCCATCAGAGCTCTGTCGTTTTTTTTCCACGTCATCAGAGGTAACGCCATCAGAGGTGCGGGTTATTTCTAAGCGTCAACCACTTGTCACCCACACATCTCTAACGGCGACGGTTTACTTGCACAAAAGTGGTCAGAACAAATCCACGTGGCACTCTCTAATTGAAAGCTAAACCACTAGCTGCCCCCACGATACTTAATTCAGGCCACTCCACCTTCTGTCACTCGAGTACCTACAGTATCTACGGCGATTACCCAGCCACAAGTTCTGACGATAAATATCCATAACCTTGACCCATTTCTTTTCTAAAATTCCTAAACCTTTCACCTTTCCCTCTTTTATTTAAATCCTCAGTGTTCTTCAATAAAACCCAAACCTGCAACAATGGCGGAACCCCAAAACTCTGCTGATTCAAGACGAATAGAACCCACCGATGATATCATTGTTCTTCCATACGAGTTTGCTGACAACAACTACAGATTCGATCCCACTCCAGGACTCTATCTACCCCTGTATCACGTCTTCATTGAGTTCTGTTAGCTTCAATCTTCCTAATCATAGAAGTATTTAGAAGTAGTGAAAAATAGGCTAAGTGAAGAAAGCCTCTTGCAGAGGCTCTGCCGACATTACCGAGAAATCAAGGTCAAGAAGCTACAGAAGCAGCAGAGGCTTTCTACAGAAGCTCTGTCATACGCACAAAGAAGACCAAAGACTCGGAATCCGGCGTAGACTGCTCCACAGAGGACCAGACCGCAGAACCTCTGTAACTCATTACAGAGCCTCTGTGGTCCTCACTGAGACTTGAAGATATTCATAATATCTTGCCACTGTTCCAAAACATGTTCATCAACTTGCATGGAAAAGTACTGTCAAAACACGTGTCAAGCTCTGAGTGGACTCAATATGGCATGGTACAAAATAGACGTCTGCGCCATTTAATGCATTTACCAAAAGTACATCTGCTTCATTAAATGCGCATGGCTCAAACAACTGCTCACACCATCCAGTTCACTATTCATGCCGTAAAAGGAACAGTGACCTACTTCATAGTTTTCTAAGAGTAGTATAAAAGGAAGTCTCATGTTGAGATCTTCCTAACGACGAATACACAAGGAATCACTAATACTCTCAAGCTTTATTGTCAAATATCTGAGTGTTATATTCTCACACACACCAACAGTTCTTAATCTGTTCTTCGTGTTGTTATTATATATTGAATAACAGTAACTGTTCAAGAAATCCTTTTCATTCTTTACTATTTTCTTTATATGTGTGCGTTCTAATATCTATCAAACATATATGTTAGTTTAATACGCTTCCGCATCAAACTCTAAACTCTACTAATAGATTGTTAATTTTGATTAAGTGTATCTGGGATCCAACAATTGGTATCAGAGCCTTCCTTGATTTTCAATATCAAGTGATCCACTTATCAAGATTCGTGATAGATATTATTGAGACTTAAAATTGTGTCTGGAAACTGCTTAAACCCAGAAAATCTTCAAGTTCATCGAATTAACTCTTTAGTCATACTTTCTTTCTAAAATCTTCAAAAATGACAAATACAAATAATTTCTTTACTACTGGTTCTCTCACTAAACCTCCTACTCTCCTTCGAGATGAGTATCCTCAGTGGAAAATAAGAATGGTCCATTATTTCGAGGGCACTGAAAAAAATCAAGTACAATATTTGTACAATCCTCCTCCTATTCCCATAACAGTAGTACCTCGTGTACCTGCTACTACTGAATCTGCCGAAATCCCCGAACATCAAAAACCAAAGCCAAAAGGGGAGTGGTCAACTGAAGATAAAGCAGAAGATGAAGTTGCTCAGAAAACCAAGAGGACATTAATTATGGCAATACCCAACGAACTCTTTCAATCCTTGGATTCATGTGAAACAGCGCATGATCTGTGGAAAGAACTGGAAAGACAGTTGGAAGGAGGTGCTAAAACACAAAAAAACCGAAGAGCACAGTACATCAATGAATATCATGCATTCAGAGCCTCTGCAACAGAATCTCTGCAAACAACATACGACAGATTCAACTCTCTAATCAACAAGTGCAGAAAATCAGGCATTGACAGAACTTCTGAAGAAAACAATGTCATGTTTTTAAAAAGTCTAAATGAAGAATGGCTCCAGCTGTCTATGTCCCTACAGACAAATCAGGATCTAGACACCTGGACTCTCTCTGATCTTTACGGAACATTAGCCGCACAAGAACCTCAGATAGCACAGGCTAAAACACTAACCATTGCACCATATGCATTGGTTAGTAAAACTAAAGAGGATGCACAGAGACAAAGAAATGATAAAGCCACAGAGGAGAAAAAGAAGGAGAAGAAGAATATGGTGATAATTGACAGTGAAGAAGAAGAGCAAGCAGAAAAGGAAATAACTCTTGCGTCACTAGCTAAATCTTTAGCTCTATTGACAAAAGAGTTCAGAGGAAACAGAAGAGGTTCCGGAAATGAAAGATATGATAGAGACAACCAGGATGACAGAAGAGACAACAGAAGAGATGACAGAAGAGGAGAAGAATCAAGTGGCCGACAGAGGTCAAGCGATAGAAATTACAGAGGGAATGACCGACAGAGGTCAGATGACTCGGTAAGCCACACACAGCAAGAATGCTACAAGTGCGGCAAACCTGGTCACTATGCAAATGAATGTAGATCAGAGAAAGGCGGAGACCTACAGAAGTCCAATGATCGAACAGGAAACACTCCTCAAGGGTGTTTTAACTGCGGAAAACCAGACCATTTTGCGAATGAATGCAGAAGCAGATCAAATCGCCCACAGAGGGACTCTGCTTTCTACAAAAAGAAAGTCGAATATTATGCTCAAAAATCCTTAATGGCAAAAGGACATTCTGAGGAGAACACAGAAGACTTCCAGTAAGACTCTACTTCTGACGATGAACATACCGCTAATGCCCTCTTCTGTGGCATGGCAGAAGTCGACTCCTGCACTGACTCTGAGGTATCTACTTCAAATTCCAACCCTTGTATTACCTCTGTAGATGATAATACACTTAGAATTAACATTGAATTAATTGAACTGAAAGAGATAAATCAAAGTATTCAGAAAAGACTCACTTTCAATGAGAGAGAAGTACGGCTTCTCACTCAAGAAAAAGCAAAGATTTTTGAAGAAAAAGAGAGAATAGAAAAGAATTGGAACAAAACTCTAGATCCTTTAAAAAAACAAATTTCTGAATTAACCAATACTTTAAAAGATAAAACAAAAGAACTTTCAGTTTCAAGGAGCGAAACTACTGACATAAGAGTTCTTAAAGAATACTTTCAAAGAGAAAGAGAGGTATTATGGCAAGATTTACTCAGAAGAGAAGTTTTGCTTAAAAACTATAAAGATGCACAGAAAGTTTATGAAAAAATAAACTCACAAATAGGGAGACGAGGTATAGGGTATGATGATATCACCCTAGGTGTTGAAGGCAAAAGAAACAAACCTCTGTCCTCGTTATTTGTGATTGGAAAAACAAACAAACCAGATTTTCCAAATCTAATCTCTGTAAGCAAACGGGCGAAAATCTCTGTGGATCCTTACTTGAAGAAACATAAGAAGATGATTAACGTGTGGTTTGAAAACACAGACTCATCATCTTCAACCTCTGTCAATAGAGGTATCAAACCAAAGAAATATCTGAAAACACAAGATCAGATTGGTATCTTCAAGTTTGGTAAACCAGAGACCCAAACACAGGTTGCTTTTGTCTGTTTGATAAACGTTGAAAAGAAGTTATCAGCAGAAGCTCCTGAGTTTAAACCCATTTTTTCAGAAGAAAACATTAAAATTTTAATTGAAAAAGAAATTTTGGAAATATGGAAATCAATCGTTTTAGAAAATTTATGTACATCTTCTATAGATAAAACTCTCACTGAAGAAATCTTATTAGAAACCTCTGCAATCTATGAAAACTATTCTACAGAGGAAGAAAGCTCGTACGATACATGCTCAGAAAATCCATCCTCTATTGAAAGAATTGACTCAGCCTCTGTATACGAGGACGATTCATCCTCTGACAACTCAGAGACTGATTTCAAATCAGGGATAATTCACTGTGACACAGAGGATGTCAAATTCTCCTCTGAAGTTCCTCACAGAACTATTTCTCCAAAAGAGAAACTCACAGAGATTCCAATCTGCCAAGATTTTCTAAAATTGAATCTACATATCAAAACCTCTGTTGAGCTTAAAATGTTACAGAAGACCTCTATTGATCCTATAAGTTCTAGATTTTCAAAACCCAAGATTAATAAATCTTTTTCTTCTGTGACAGTGATGAAAGAAGTTCACCACAGAAGCAACCCACAGAAGGCAGGTCCTAAACAGAGCTTTTGCAAACAACATTCGAGTATTCATAGATCTTCTAGTAACTTCAACTCCAATTTCAAAGAAAGATGAAGCTAAAACAGACAAAGGTTCAAAAGAAAAGCCTAGATACAATATAACAAATTTTAAATATGATGAATTAAACTCCAGTTACAAAACCAAAATGTTTGAACCAACTGGATTTAGTTCGTTGTTTTCCGATGAATCTATGGCTAAAACAATTGTTGACAAAATCAATGAACCTATATCTGTTAAAACTAAATCTAACGTTGAAATGGAGTCAAATAATACATCAGATTCTGACAAAAGGGAGTTTGTTCCAGAAACTTCTTCTGAATTTCCTAATTTGGACTCAGCTTTACTTAAAATTGTTGATTTAGAAAATCAAATTTCCAAATGGCAATTAGATTTTGAAAAATTAGAGGATGATCGTGATAATATTGGACTAGAATTTGATCATACAAAAAGGATCAATCTTGATCTTAAGAGTGAGATTCAAAGACTAGAATCCAAATTAGATGAAATATCAAACTCTAAGGCCTCAAAAAGTTGTGAAAAATGTTCAAAACAAGCTGAATCCAAAGATCAAAATAAATCTTCAAGTATGTTTGATCCTTTTGAAAAGCTCAAATTTTTTAAAGAAAAGAAAAATCTTGAATTAAGATGTGTAGAACTTTCGAAACAAATTTCAGATTTTGAAAAAGTTCTATTTCTAGAAAAAGAAAAGCAGAAGAAAGAAAGAACTGAATTTGAAATAGAATTAAAGTTTTGTGAAGTCTACCATAAAAAGTTTTCATCAAAGGTATCTGATTTAAAAACAGAACCAGCTTCAAAAGGAAATCTAACCTAGAGAGAACACAAAGTGATTAGAGATCTACATCTTGTATTAATGAATTCACTTCTTACAAACTACAAGTAAAGACCTATTTATAGTCTTCATCACTTGCTACAACAATTAAGCATAAGCCCTTTAACACAGCTATTGATTTACAAAACTTTCTATTATAAAGGACAACTTCAGTGTCCTAACAAAATCTAATGTAAAGAAAGAATGTAATGCCTCTGTGGCTGAGTTTAAAAAGTTCAATGAAAGGTTCAAGCAAATTACATCTCATATTCAATACTGTCATTGCTTTGATCTTATGTCTAAACTTAATAATCATTTTTCAAGTCAAGTCTGTTTACTCTCTACGACAATTCAAAAGTCAAATCCCACAAAGAAACAATCTGACTCTTCTGCAGAGAACAAAATGTATTTCAAGAATGCCAAGGCAAACTTGAAAAACTCTAACAATATTGGACCCATATGGATATGGGTACCTAAATCTCTGTGATTGTCCTGCAGAAGAAGTATGGGCCAATCTGGTATCTAGACTCCGGATGCTCAAGGCACATGACTGGTGACAGAAGTGCACTATCCACGTACAAAGAAACACAAGATGGTGGATCTGTGACTTCTAGAGACAACAAGAAAGGACACATAAAAGGCTATGGAGTCATAAGGAAAGAAGACGTTTCTGTATACAAAGTTGCATATGTTGATGGCCTTAAGCACAACCTACTCAGTGTAACTCAACTTTGTGATACAGGATTCAATGTGTTGTTCAAAAGAACTTTCTGCTCTCTACAAAGTGAAGAAACAAGTATGGAACTTCTGCGAGCTGAAAGAATAGGTGATCTATATCTAATGAACTTCAACTCAAAGAACAAGGACAAAGTTTGCCTTGTTGCCTGCAAAAGTGAAGAAGCCTGGTTATGGCACAACAGGTTCTGTCACTTGAATTTTCACACATTGGAAAAACTGGTCAAACTTGATCTAGTTAAATGTTTGCCAAAAGTTAAATTCAACAAGGATCATTTATGTTCTGCATGTGAGATGGGAAAACTCAAAAGAGCTTCCCACAAAGGCAAAACAGATGTGTCTTGCACCAGGCCTCTGTACATGCTTCATGTCGACCTCTGCGGTCCCATTGCAATACAGAGCCTAGGTGGCAAGAAATATATACTTGTCTTAGTTGATGAGTATTCACGTTTCACATGGGTTGAATTTATCAGAAAGAAATTAGATGTTCCAATTATATTGATAAATCTAATGAAAAGAATCCAAGTTCTTTATGACTGCAAAATACAGAAGTTAAGAAGTGACAACGGCGCAGAATTCAAAAACTGTGTCATTGAAACTTATCTTTCAACAGAAGGAATTTCACAGAACTTCTCTGCAGCTCGCACTCCACAACAGAACGGTGTTGTCGAAAGAAAGAATCGAACACTTGTGGAAGCCGCAAGAACTATGATGTCAGCATGCGGATTATCAATGAACTTTTGGGCAGAAGCAATTTCTACTGCGTGTTATACTCAAAATAGATCAACCATTGTGAAAAGACACCTCAAGACGCCTTACGAATTGCTTAACAAACGGCGACCAAACATCAAATTTTTCCATGTATTCGGATGCAAATGCTTCGTCTTAAACGACATAGATTCAAGAGGAAAGTTTGATGTAAAAGCATATGAAGGCAAATTCATTGGATACTCTGCCACTTCCAAAGCCTACAGAACATTCCTTACAAAGTCTTACAAGATTGTAGAAAGCATCAATGTTTCTTTTGATGATTCATTCCAAATGACTTCTGAGCAAATAAGTTCAGAACTCGGAATTAAAGGGAAATTCTCTGACATCTCAAGAACAAAAGAAGATTTGAATCTTCTATTTTTGGAGATGTTCCACAATGACATTGATCCTTCTGTCGGAACCATCAGAGTTTCTGAAGAACCATCCTCTGTCGGACAAAATCCTACAGGTATGACTCTAACTGGTCCAAATAATGCTTCATCTTCTTCTATAAATACTACAGATGCAATTGCCGAAGCAGAAGAAAGTGCAGAAGATGAAACATCAAGAAAAACGACCACAGAAGCTGCACAAACCACAGAAGAACCAATTACAGAGGAGATCGAGGACCAAGACTATACATCCTCAGAGGAACAAACTCCACCACCACTCGTACCAATCATTCCACAAACGGTAGAATCAACTACCAAGGCACGAAGAACATCAGAGGATGCACAAGAAGAAACACAAGAAGCCTCTGAAGAAAGTTTTGATGACATTGATGATCATCTTCCACGCACAACTCAGTGGACAAAAAGCCATCCTCCAAGCCAAATAATCGGAGAACCTTCTGACTCAGTAAAAACAAGGTCTGCCACTGCTAATTTTTGTTTCTTTACAAATTTTATTAGTGTTATAGAACCAAAGAAGATTTCTGAAGCCCTAGATGACCCAAACTGGGTAGACGCCATGCAAGAAGAACTTCTGCAATTTGAGCGTAACAGAGTATGGACTTTAGTACCTCTGCCAAGAGGGAAACAGGCCATTGGGACTAAATGGGTCTACAGAAACAAGAAGGATGAAGATGGAGTGGTCATCAGAAACAAAGCAAGATTAGTAGCAAAAGGATACAGACAAGAAGAAGGCATAGACTACGATGAGACTTTTGCCCCTGTCGCACGTCTCGAAGCAATAAGAATATTCTTAGCCTTCGCAGCCCACAGAGGTTTTAAAGTCTATCAGATGGACGTAAAATCAACTTTTCTAAACGGTGAAATCAAAGAAGAGGTTTACGTAAATCAGCCACCAGGTTTTGAAAGCTCAAAGTTTCCAAGGCATGTATACTACCTTGAAAAGGCTCTATACGGACTGAAACAGGCTCCAAGAGCATGGTACGAACGACTTTCTACCTTCCTTCTAGTCAATGGCTACAACAGAGGTACAACAGATACTACCTTATTCTATAAACGCAAAAATAGTGAGATAATGCTTGTACAAATATACGTAGATGACATAATTTTTGGGTCTACAAATTCAGAAGAGTGCAAAACTTTTGAAAAACTCATGCAGAGTGAGTTTGAAATGAGTATGATGGGAGAATTAACATTCTTCCTCGGACTTCAAGTCAAACAATCTTCAGAGGGAATTTTTATAAATCAAGCCAAATATGTCTCTGACATACTTTTAAAATATAATCTCTCTGATACCTCTGCAATGAAGACTCCAATGGCCACTGGAAATAAGTTATTCTTAGATCCAAATGGTATTTCTGTAGAATGTACTCTCTACAGAGGCATGATTGGATCTCTGTTATACTTAACAGCAAGCAGACCTGACATTATGCATGCCACATGTCTTTGTGCACGTTATCAAGCTAATCCAAAGAAATCAAATTATGATGCTGTAAAAAGAATCTTTAGATACCTGCAGGGGACCAACAATCTTGGTCTCTGGTATCCACAGAACTCTGGTTTTAGTCTTAAAGCTTATACAGATTCAGACTATGGAGGATGCATGCTCGACAGAAAGAGTACCTCTGGGAGTTGTCAATTCCTAGGTGGTAAACTAGTCAGTTGGACCTCCAAGAAGCAGAATTGTGTCTCCACATCCACTGCAGAAGCTGAATACGTTGCTGCCGCTAGTTGTTGTTCTCAGGTTCTATGGATGAAGACTCAGCTAAAAGACTACGGCCACATTCTGTTCAAAATACCCATCATCTGTGATTCCAAAAGTGCTATTGCTATCTCTGCCAACCCTGTGCAACACTCAAAAACCAAGCATATCGATATAAGGTATCATTTCTTGAAACATCATGTTGAATACGGTACAATCGAAATGCATTTCGTGCCCACAGAATATCAACTCGCTGACTTATTCACCAAAGCATTAGACGAGAAAAGATTCAACTTCTTTGTGGGTAAGTTAGGAATGATTAACATGGTGTGAAAATCCTCTGTAAGTATGGCTTTATCTTCTGAAAATAATAAGTAAATACATTGCTTAATTTATTGCTTTGATTGATTCTACTTCTGTATGTAAATTCTTAAAACCTTAAATAGTTCTTAAAATCACAGAGCTTCTGTAAGTCAACTCAGAACCTCTGAGGACCCCTACAGAACCTCTGAAAAACATGACCTATGTTCTATGCAAAACTTATCATTCTTTGATCCAAGCATAGGTCAAGGGGGAGCAAAAGGAAATTACTTGATCTACAGAGGTGATTAGATCAAGGGGGAGCAGAAGGGAACCCTGAAATGATCTAAAGAGATAAAACTTTCAAGGGAAAGCCAAAGAAAAATGCCGATGACTCCATATCGACAGAAGTCAGATATCACTGCCGAGAAAAGAAGAACCAAAAGGTATGTCTCTCGCACAAAAGGTTTTTGGAAAACAATTTTCTAGGACAAGAATTGTCAAATATGTCCTAAATATACTGTGAATAACATTTCAAAAATCAAAAGCTCAAAAAGTTTCACAAAATTCGAATTAGGAGAAATTTAAGGTCATAGAGCTTCTGTTGAGCTCAACAGAGCTTCTGCAGGAAATATGCTCTGTGATCACAAATTAACCTTCTGTCGATCTTTTGGAATGTTATCTCGGAAACCGAAAACGCAGACCATGACCTTCTCGAACAAACCGTTTTTCTTTAACAGTTTTCTCGGACACAAACTTTCAAATATGTCCGAAAAACATCTCTTAAACCAAATCAAAAATTGGATGATCAAAAATATTAATAAAATTTTTGTTATGAGATTTTTTCTCTCATATAGCTTCTGCTGGCCCTCACATAACTTCTGCAAGTTCCAACAGAGCCACAAAACCTCTGCGAAGCAAATTTCTTCACAAAAATCCGATTTTATCCTCTCCAATGTCGTTACAAATGTTTTGGTTAAAAGAAGAACCCCACAGAAGTCATGATAACAATGAGATATATGAAAAAGGGATAAACATCAAAGATTTTCAAGATCACAGAGCCTTTGTAAAGTACAGAAGCTCTGTCAATCTGATTACTTGGGCATCTCTGTAGTAATAACGGTTACTTTTACTGCGAGTGAAACTCATATGGCTAAAATCAACCTCACGCGCCTAGCATTAATGGGCCGCGCACGACGTCCTGTCATATTCTGACAAGGCCTACGTGTCCCATTTTCATTGGGCGTACATGGAACGTTTTTATTTGGAAAGTTGAACCCGCCTCTCAAACTCGAGTGCGGATTCCAAACTTTAATCCATTGCCATATTTTTTATTCTTTCGAATTCTACCGTTTTACCATCCTATAAAAACAAAGCTTACCCTCTCATAAAACTTTTACAAACTCTCATCATCTTCTCCGGCGAAACCCTGCAAAAATCTTATTCTTAAAATCAAATGGCTTTATCTTCTCGAGCTACATCCTCTGAACTCTCTCCGGCGAACTCACCGGAACACTCCCCTGCACATTCAGAACATTCTGAAAACCCCAGCCTTGCAAGAAATATTGAACAACAAGATTCCGGGGACTCAGCAGACTTTGCTCCGATGACACACTTACAAAACTTTATAGCAAAGGATCATTTCGAAGCCACTCTTCCTATCAAATCCAACAACTGCTATTTGGTCCCCTCACCCACTACTTTCGGCGAATCCCATGCCATACTTCTGAACATCATGGAGAATCATGTCCTCTTCCCTCTACTATCAAGAACCCCGAACAAAATTCCAGTCCGTTATTTGAACCAATTTTGGCAAAGCTGCCGATTTGATAAAGACGATTCTCTTATCAAAGGGTACATTTCAAGACCTGATAAATCTGAGCATCTTGAAATCAAGTTCAACAGAACAATGTTCTCACTTGAATTCAACCTACCAACAAGGGGTCTTCTGGGATTGAAGAGTTATGCAGAGCAAACAACAGACGAAGAGCTCTGTCGATTCATGGAAATGCTTGGGTACAACACCCAACTACGGAAGAGAAATGACTTCCGCAGAGGCCGATTACCACCTCTGTGGAACACTTTGTTCTCTATTCTTAACAGATGCCTGACAGGAAAGATAGGCAGTATTGACCAGAGCTCACATCAAATCTTGAGCATCATGTATGGGGTTTACTATGATCTTCCACTAGATTATGCGACCATAATGATGCAAGAGATCATAAACACCATCGACAGAAAGAACAACTCGAAAAGGGTCAAAGAGAACGATCCCAACTTTCTACCACCTCTGCAATTCCAAAGAATATTAGGAGTACTGTTCGAACCTCTGCTGCTAATCCAAAATTGGCCAATGGAAGGGCCAACTCCCAAACAGTTCCCGATGAACAAAAATACCCCCACTGATCATGCTGATGGCTACTCACACTGCAGACCTCTGTCAAAGAAGCTTCTGCAATACGCATCGAATAAATCCCTTAAGAAAGAGTATATACGCGATCATAGAACTCCCAAACCGAGTCCTATGACACCCCCGCGTTTAGGTGTCCCCCTAGGAACAATGATAGCATAACCTCTTTCCACTCAAAAAGAAAAGGATCAGAAGTTAGCAAAGCACATGGCTATTCAACTCAGCTTTATAGCCAAACGTGCAGAACTAATGGGAAAGAAGTCTTCATCAAGAACCTCTGCATCTACTCCAAAAGCTAAGAAGAGGAAAACTGCAGAAGGCACCTCAACAAGCGCTGCAGAAGATCAACCCTCACCTCCTCATACCACAGAAATTGGCTCCTCCGCTCCTCCCTCCTTCCCAAAAATGAAGAAGAAAAGATCAAAATCAACAGAAGAAGGGGCACCAAATCCTAAGAGGAGGAAAACCAAAAAGAGGCATGGTAAATCACTTGCAAAGTTGGTAACCATTGCAGAAGAGGAAACTGCTGAAGAAGAAGTTGCAGAAGAAGAAATGGCTACAGAAAGATATCAATCACCCTATCAATCTCCAGATAGATTTGCTCACCAAGGAGACCTGAACGACTTCTTACAGAACCCTAAAATTGCCAACACCCTAAATACAGCAGGGTGGACGGCACAACCTCCCGACCACCACTCTCCAGAAGAACAAGATTTCTTCATTTCTGGCATTGACACACATCTGCAAGAAAATGACACAACACCCAGAAATCAACCAGCCGAAACCCCTGTTATTTTACAAAACCCTTTCATTCATGGATTGGATGTCCACAGAAGAAGTCCAAACCCAGCTTCAGAAGAAATAGAACAAACTGAAGCTGAATGGAACAGAGGTGAAATTACAGAGGCTTTTGAGAACATGATGGAAGAAGAGAGAGAAAAAGGGGCCGAAGTTGTACAAAAAGAGGGATTAGCAACAACGGAAACAGAAATAGAGATCTTAGAGACAGATTCAGATGAAGAAGAAGCTATTTGGATACGTAAGGGTCTTTATCATCCACATGTCGTGAGATTATTTGGATATCATCAAGTGTATGACCAATTACGACCAGAGCAAGAAACTTCCACAGAACTTAGGGAAGAAGCAAGAAAAGATGCCTGGATAAATAGAGGCACACAACCAAAACCAACTCCCAGTGCAACCCACATTTCTAACTCCGCAGGTCTAGCTGCAGAAGGAGTTATTGAAAAAGAGCAGCACAACTCGAACCTAACCCAACCCATCCAGCCAGAGGTTACTCTTTCAACTTCTGTGCCCACAGAAACAGGGGAATCCATTCCTAGGGAGTCTCCTCAAAGAGACTCACCTATAGTTCGTGATCAATTGCCCCAGATCACAGAAGAACGCCCAACAGAGGAATTTGTTTCCTCTGCCACGCACTTATTAAGACCCACACTTCTTTCAGAGAGAAGTAGAGAGCACAAAGACAAAGAGACTCTAGACAAGTCTCCTAGTCAACAGAAGGATATTCCAATACCCACCTCTGGAGTGGATTTGGACAATGTTCTTCTCAGAACTTCTGTAGGGATTGAAACTCATGTTTCTTCTCAAGGATCAGAAGGAAATCCTTCCATTCTCAACGTACAAACAGGAATGAAAGAAGGTATCCCAGGAACAGGGATTCACTCTGGAGACGAATGTGTTCCTCCAGAGGTTACCACCGGAACACAAGTTACAAGGGATGAGTTCCAAACCCTTGAGACCTCTATGAACCAACCCTTGAAAGAGTTGCAAAGCTCTTTCAAATCTTTTGCAGAGACAACATCACTGGCACTGCTAAACCTGAACACCAAAATGGACAACCTGTCCACAGAGGTGAAAACTGCCATCTCACAGATGAAGTCTGCTGCAACCGCATCCACCACTTCTGCCGCAACAACTACTCCTTCTTCGATTGAGAACTCCATCAACAAGTTCCTTGATCAATTGAACAAACAGACTTCAGTGTCAACGGGCATCACTCCTGCAGATCTACAGAAGGCCCTACAAAAAGTTCAAGAAGAAGCCATGCGAAATACTATGCTGATGCAACCCAAAGACTACATGACAAGAGCACAACTGACAGAGCTTGGGCAGAACGTGATTAATCAAGTGACAGAAGTCATCCTTTCCTTCTCCACTGCCAATGCTAACTTCGTCAAAGATTTCAGAGCAAGTGTAGGAAGGATGAGATTCAAAATAGAGGCAGAGCTAGCAACTCTTCTTAGCCTCTGTGATGATGTCTGCGCGAAACTGATCGCTGCTGGAGCCACAATGCCAAAGAAACCCGATGCTTCCTACAGAGCAGAGGGTACATCAGACAAGGGTCAGGATGACTCTGATGATGATGACCATCCTGGTCCATCAGATCATCCTGAGGGGGAGAGAACTACAGAGAAAGCTGCAAGCAGAGGACTTACAGGTCCACCAATAGCCGCAGAACCTCTGAGTCAAGCACCTCCAGAACAGACCCGACAACAACAAACCCAAAAGACCACAGAGACAACACCCATCTCTGTGGAATCATCTACTGACGAAACCAAAACTCCAGAAGCAGAACAGCAAGCCACAGAGGCAACAACCGCCCCTGAGGTAATCATTTTGGAAGAAACAGATGAACAAACCACAGAGAAAACACCCACCTCTGTGGAAACACCCCAAACCATACCCAGAAGAAAGTCGATTGCCACCAAACCAAAAATAGCAACGACCTCTGCTTCTGACATTCTGAAAAGGATGCACACAACAATGAGTGATCGTATGGTGAGGAGAGAAGAAGAAAGGCACAGGTTCACTTTAGCTTTCAGAATGGCAAGAAGATTCAATGTCAATATTTCATCAATAGAAACTGAGCTCGCAGAAGAAGTCATCAAACAACCTCCAACAGAGGTTACAGAGCAAGTCAAGCCAACAGAACCATCGCCACAAAAGTCCTCTAAATCACAATCGTCAAAATCCACAGAGGCAACCTCCATCAAACCAACAGAAGTGCCAACCTCAAAACCCACAGAAGCAACAGGTTCTGCCACAACAATAGCAAAAGATAAGGGCAAAGGGATACTGACAGAAGAGCCAAAGAAGAAGAAAACATTGCCAAAGCCAACAGAAAAACTAATGAAGACTGCGTTTGACGCCTTTCAAACCCCAAAACCCGAAGAAGTTGACTGGGCACATGGATTGAAGCCTCTGTCAGAAATTCCTCTAACTGGTAGAGCTGCAGAAGTTGTTCAACAGATGGAGAGTCTCAGAAGACAAATTCCACGACCTGGTCCAACACATGAAGAGATGGAAGAAGTGGTATACAAATACCTCTACAAACAATCCTATCAGACAAATCATCCAGTAGATCAAGTGACAGATCCAAGGATCAGAGAAGAATTTGAGAACATCTTCACAAGAACAAAGCCAAGAACCAAAGCAGATGTCTTCTCAATTCACAAAATCAAAAAAGTGATCTCCTGCAGATTCTCCTTCACAAGAACCTATCAAAGGGTCAGGTACAATCTTTACAAAGTCAGAAGAGAGAACAATTCAGAATCTACCTTCGCTGATGCTGACTTAAGAAACATCAATCCTTACGATCTACCTGACCTTCTACAATGGACAAAAGACAACTACAACACAGAGCCTAATACCAGAGCCTATCAAGTGTTGAGAAAAGCGATGAGGGAAAAGCTTCTGCTATACAGCATGATAGATTTTCAGCTGGGAAAGGATCTTGGTCTCAAACATCTAGATCTACGACCACCAGAAGATCGCTGCCCACCAGACGCTGTGCCCAACTCAATCATCAGAGAACCAAGATTTGGGTTAGTATTTCAAAACCCACAACACCAGGTTAAACTTTTTGTACTCATGGATTGTCAGAAGTACGCAACCAGTACTATGAGCAAATTCAGAGCAAGCCTTGTAAAATACAGAGGTACAGAGAAAATGGATAGAGATGATGCAGATACTTTCATCAGAGAAATAGACTCAACAATCCGCCTAAGAGAACTCTGCACCAGATTCTACAAAGAGATCAGAAAAGTCGGCAGAGACAACAGAAGCTACAACGATTTCAAAGATGCCAAAATCTGATTCTCAGACCTCCAATCTCTGCAAACAAAGTTTATCTTTCATTGTACTCAAATGTAAAATGCCTCTGGCATATTTCTAAATGAAAGAAATTTGGAGGTATTGTTTAACCTCTGTCTTATCTAACTTAGCCAAACTTAACTCAAGTTCAAATTTTTTATTTTTCACTACTTAGGGGGAGATTGTTAGCTTCAATCTTCCTAATCATAGAAGTATTTAGAAGTAGTGAAAAATAGGCTAAGTGAAGAAAGCCTCTTACAGAGGCTCTGTCGACATTACCGAGAAATCAAGGTCAAGAAGCTACAGAAGCAGCAGAGGCTTCCTACAGAAGCTCTGTCATACGCACAAAGAAGACCAAAGACTCGGAATCCGGCGTAGACTGCTCCACAGAGGACCAGACCGCAGAACCTCTGTAACTCATTACAGAGCCTCTGTGGTCCTCACTGAGACTTGAAGATATTCATAATATCTTGCCACTGTTCCAAAACCTGTTCATCAACTTGCATGGAAAAGTACTTTCAAAACATGTGTCAAGCTCTGAGTGGACTCAATAGGGCATGGTACAAAATAGACGTCTGCGCCATTTAATGCATTTACCAAAAGTACATCTGCTTCATTAAATGCGCATGGCTCAAACAACTGCTCACACCATCCAGTTCACTATTCATGCCGTAAAAGGAACAGTGACCTACTTCATAGTCTTCTAAGAGTAGTATAAAAGGAAGTCTCATGTTGAGATCTTCCTAACGACGAATACACAAGGAATCACTAATACTCTCAAGCTTTATTGTCAAATATCTGAGTGTTATATTCTCACACACACCAACAGTTCTTAATCTGTTCTTCGTGTTGTTATTATATATTGAATAACAGTAACTGTTCAAGAAATCCTTTTCATTCTTTACTATTTTCTTTATATGTGTGCGTTCTAATATCTATCAAACATATCTGTTAGTTTAATACGCTTCCGCATCAAACTCTAAACTCTACTAATAGATTGTTAATTTTGATTAAGTGTATCTGGGATCCAACAAGTTCTTTGGAAATGGTGGACCACATGCCAATACATCGAAGAACAAGACGGGATAGTTGGGAGCGTCAACGCAAGTAATGGAGGAGCGGGAACAATCCGCATTAGAGCAAGTACCTTAAGAAGAATCTTCTGAATGAAAACCAAACGACAGCTAGGAATAGACGCCTATGAGAAACCACCAAAAACAGCTGTTCTTCTTGATTTCATGAAGTTTCTGGGTTACAATAAGAATCTGAATAGGATTGGAGAGTTCAAGCGACAGAATCTACCCATTATATGGAATTTCATGTTCTCCACCTTAAACAGAACCCTTACCAGCAAATCTGGTAGTCAAGACCAAGCCACAATAGAAATCCTACAAATCATGTATGGATTGTTCTTCAATCGAAACTTTGACTACGCCAGCATTCTCTACAACGATCTTCTTACGGCTGTAAACACAAAAACCTCATCCATAGCAAGAGGAGGAGTCGTTGGATCCCACAAGTTCTTGAAGATGATCATGTTTCCACGCTTTCTCAGTCTGGTGATCAGAAGAGCCTTCGACAGACTGGAACTAACTCATCAGGGTCGCTCAACACCTGTTTGGACGATGTCAAAATTCCTCCCCACCACTTCTGGCGAATACCCCTTCATAAGAAGAATTCCAGGTACAATGCTTGCCCTTATCGCCCCTGACCACATCTCTATCCAAAACTATCAGAGTGCTGCTCAACCTCAAGAACCTGAGGTGAGAACCCCAGCATACTTAGGATCTGAGCCTCCTTGGAGAGCTTAAGTGAGGAGATTGGTGAGGAAGTTAACAGACCAGAGGCAAGAGTACCCGAAGTGGGGTCTTCCTCTAGAAGAGAGGAAGTAGAGGACAGAGCATCTCCTAGATAGGCTGTCCATGAGGAAGTACAAGAAACACCAGAGGTAGAAACTATCTCTTCTGATAATGATGAGCAAGAAGGAAACATCAGAGAGAATCCAGAGAGTTCTACAACCATAGGAGCCGAGGAAAATGTGAGAATAGAAAAAGATGCTCAACAGAGCACATCTGAGGGTAACCTTAACCAAAATCCCAGTGCTTCCACACAATCTAATCCTGGTGATCAAGACCAAAGGATTATTGAAACAGAGGTGCACACCTCGAACCCCAACAAACCTATACCATCAGAGGCACCTCTTCATGCCTCTGGTACGCATGAAGCCGGGGAAACTATCTTTGGTAGTGATGTTCATTCGCCCCAGAACATCAATAGGTCACCTCCACACGATGATGCCTCTGTGGCTCATTTAGACTCCACACAAAATAGACTAGAGATATTTGTAATCTCACGTAGCATCTGTCCGACTCAGGGACAATGGGAGACCATAGTAGAACAAGGGAAGACATTGCTTGATCCAAATGTTTCTCATCACACCAGATTTCCTTCTTCAGAACCTGGGCTGGAAGAGGAAACTTTGGTCAGAACACCTGTAGTTGTTTCCCCTCAAAGGGAACATCAAGGATCAGGTGGAAGTCCTCCAAGAGCCAACATCAACACAACTCTTGACGGAGGCGCCTCTGAACTCGAGGCAGAATTAGATCCATGTGTTGGAACAAAGGAGACCCCCGTTGACACTATCACAAGAGCAGAGTTCGAAAGCTTCAGTGACAGTATCAACAACTCTTTGAACGAGTATAAACTTATCAATGAACAAAAGGAGGAGCTGATCCGCATGGAAAATACTTCTCTTAGGGAAGAACTGCTGAACATCTCAAACAAGCATGCTGAAATAACTCGAAAATATGTCGGGGCTGAAGCACTCAGAACAGAGTCTGAACGGGTCAGAGGAGAAGAGATTGGAAAGCTGACAACAGAGATAGCCGACCTAAGATCAGTCAGATCAGAGGAAGTTAAAAAGACTTCGACAGATCTTGCCGAGCTAAAGCGACTCATAACAGAGAACCACACAGCGCAGATGAACAGAACCTTTCCCATCCCCACGATTATTCTTTCAGAATCTAATGTCAGAACCTTGACAGAGATAATTACCAACTCTGTTAAGGAATCCATAAAAGAAGCAACCACCTCATCTGCTACTCCACTCAACATCTCCAGCCCTAACCCAAATGACCTACCCATGACAGTTGGACAAATGGGAGACTTCAGAAAATCAATTCTTAGCCGAATGATGACGATCTCATCAAAATTTGTAATGAAAGCTAAGGAAACAGAAAAACACGTGAAAGCGTCCCTTGATACTCACAAGTTCAACTTTGAGGCTCAAGTAGACGAGATCAGAGGTGCTACAACAGAGGTAGAAGATGTAATGGCAAAGGCAGCCTCAAACTTTACTGATATTATGTTACATGCTACCTCTACATCAAAAAGACCTGCAGAAGAAGCACCCACAGACGTACCATCAAGCAAGAGACACAAAGCTGGTCTGAAGTGTGTTGTTCAGTCCTCACCAGCAGCTCGAATTGACTCCTCTGGCGATGATGATGATTTTGAGGATGCTCAAGAAGGTCAATCAGACGATCAACTGGGTGAGTCCTCAGAACAACAAAAGGGGGAGAAGGAGAAGGAGAAGGAGAAGGAGAAGGAGAAAGAGAGAGAGAAGAAGAAAGAGGCAGAGAAGGAGAAAGAGGTTGAAAAAGAAAGAGAAGCCAAGGGTAAAGGGAAAATCACAGAAACAACTGAGGCAGAGACTACAAAAGGAGAAAAGGGGATAACAGAGGAAATCATGACAAAGATGACTGAAGTGGCATTTGACTACATGTTCAAGGACAAAGTCATCAAACCGACAGAAGAGTCAACACAAGAACCACCAGAGATCATCTGCCTAGATACCTCCTACTTCTCCAACAAAAGAACCAGAGGGGACAGACCCATCCTCTGCTGAAGGACAAACAAGTCGAGCCAAACCTCAAGCTACTCAAAAATCTGCTCACATCGACACTCTTATGGCAGAAACCCATGATGACCCAAACCCGATGGTAACAGAACAGAACCTAGAAACCTCTACCTTTCATACCAAAAAACCTGCCTTAGAAACGGTATTTGCATTTCTATATGCTGACAGAGACATAATCCCTGTAAATGTCGTACCCATTAACCCATACTTCAACCCAATCAGAATAAACACCATTTATGATGCAAGGCTAAAGTTCATCCAAACCAAGTCAAATCAGAACAGAGCCATCAATATAAACTTCGGTATCCGCAGAATTCTGGACATCAAGCACAAGAAGTTTCAACACGACAGGGTCACATACCATGAGTATACTGTGGAATCAACATAAGGCAGAAATGAAATCTTCAATGACAATGATCTCGTCCTTCTGAATCCATATGATCTGATCTTACTCCACGCATATTGCTTGAACTTCTCAGAAAGATACACACCGGCCAGAACTGCACTACCAGAAGTCAGATTCGCTATGCAAGAGTACATCAATCTCAGAATACAAATTGATTATCAGCCATGATAAATCTCAGATCTCTAGCAATAAGATATGAATGTAGTGAGAGAGAATCTAGAGAGCAAATATGTCATCCATGTATTGACCTCAAAGGATTACAAAAGGTTTCTAAAAAATTACAAAAGCTTTCTAAAGTATTTCTAACAAATGGTCTAGACAAGCCTATTTATACCCATAACATACAAGGTATAAAGGCATTCACAATACTGTATAGACTCATACAGTACATTGACTTTACAGTAAATCTTGAATACAACAATGCTCTAACAATCTCCCCCTTTGGATTCAAGATTTAAAAAAAATATGACAGCAGTCTTCAGCTCTTTGTAAAGTCAATCTTCTCAAACAGACACTCTATCAAACCATCTTCAAATAGCTTTATCTCCACTAGTTCACGGCGAACTATATGCTTTGACACTCTTTAAGAACTCAGCTTTGAAGAATCTTCAGAGAAACATGAAAAGTCATTGTCTTTTTCTTTGAAAAATCAACCTTCTTCAAATACAATCTTCAACAGATTGTCTTCAAGTCTTGAACATGGATTTCATATCTTTATATAGAACCATCAATTCGGAACAAGATAAATCAGAAACGATTAGAGTTTGGATCAGAAAGATGTGAAACCATCCACATTGTTGAACTTTTAGGTGTAAGCGCATTCCGATAACCACTCAGAACTAAGATAACCAAATTCAGCAACATTTGGACTTCACATGATCCTTCTCCCCAATCTTCAGTCTTTGTTCACGAATCTTTGACTTGAAATATCTTTGATTTGAAAATTCTTTGACATGAAATTGAAATTAAACTTTTCTCCCCCTTTTTCGATGATGGTGAGCATCGAAAACCATTTTCAATTTCAGTCGTGTCTTTGAGTATTGCTAACAATCTCCTCCTTACAGAATAACCTTGCTCCCCCTCAAAATAAGAATTCTGGAGCAATTTATTTTCTCCCCCTGAAAGTATGCATATATTTCAATAACGTACAGTATTTGAAATTGTAGCACAAATTTTAAAACAAATTTACACAAGGAAAATAAAATTCATTGAACTTCATTTTATAACTACTAACATTTGATCATTTGAAAGCTTTACAAAAGAAATTCAACTTAATGAAATTTAACAGATTTTTCAATCAAATGAAATCAAATGCATGTGTTTGGATTCAAGAACAAGTCATCATTGTATATCAAGTTAAAAAAATGTTCAGTTTCAACCCCTTTATTAAATCTATTTGGTGTGCTAACATGCAAAATATGATTAGCATCAAGCGTATGCAATTCTTAAACATATAAGAATACTTTGCTCTACTCACACTATGTGTCCAAAATCAGAATTTCATAAATTTACGGGTTTATCGCGACTTTGTATTTTCCCAAGTTTCAAGAGATGTGTGCTCATTGGCATCTTTTGATTTTGTGCACATTGACATCTTTTGATTTTGTGCTCATTGGCATCTTTTGATTTTGTGCTCATTGGCATCTTTTGATCAAAAAGTTTAGTAAGAATAAGATACACCGTTAAACATGACTTTCTATCTGGTTCTATAGCAGGATTTGGGTTAGCAAATCCCAGACCAGTTGGCCTTAGGTGCTAGGTTACGAGCACCCCTTAGAACTTAATTTCCCAAACCAGAAAGGCCACATCGATATATCTTAAACCCATTTGTACCAGTAGAACATGGCTTTCTATCTGGTTCTATTGCAGGATTTGGGTCAGCCGATCCCAGACCAGTTGATCTTAGGGACTAGGTGTCGAGCACCCCTTAGGACTTACTCTCCCAAACCAGAAAGGCCACAGGCACAAACTTTCAAACTAAATGATAGTGCAACTATTTTATCTCAATCACTTGGTTCTAAAACATAGTGCTTTGCCCATATTTTCATTTCCATCCATCATTCTGACATATAGGCTTTTTGAGCATTATATTCTATATATATCCAGATTCACATAACTTTGAGCATTCAGCATAATTTCATTCATGTTTTGCTGACCTTTCGATTTATTTTAGAAGTGAAAATTGAAGCAAATCTAACTCAGATAGTACAAAGTTTCTTGTAAAATCATCTTTTAGCACACATTTAATTCATTGAATGAAAATTGAAAATTTCATCTTATTGAATTAAATTTGTAAAGTTTCAAGTTTTCAAATCAGTAGAAACAAATATAATCCAATGTTACCTTTTGCCACTTGTTCCTTGAAACAAAAATATATAGCAGTTAAGGATATTACCTGAGAAGTGTGAGTTCTAAACTGATTTGTTTAGAAGTCTTAGTCGTTGAAGTACGGGTCCTGAACTGAATTGTTCAGAAGCCATTGTCGTTGAAGCACGGGTTTTGAACTGATATGTTCAAAAGCCATTGATATTTGTCTCCCCCTTAATGGTACAAATATTTTTCAAAAAATACGCCGCTTCTCTTCTGTTTTCAGTCATGTGTGTGGTATGTATCTACAATTCAGTACAACACATGATGTACCTACAAAACAGTTTAAGCAGATTTTGGTACCCAATGGCATTTGGGTCCTAGTGGGTTAGGTGTAGATTTCTTACAAGGAATACTGTAAGAACCATACCAATAAGAAGTATAATCTTTATGCACAAAATCATTTGATCCACAGTAAGAACAACAGATTTTCTTATGTGCCAACCTAATCAGATGATTTACAGAATGAATAGGATTAAGTTTAGCAGAAGATTTACCTTTTGGCGCATTGTTCTTCTTTGCATTTGATGTGGATACAGATGATTTTGGCACATCTTTCTTTGGAATTGTTGTGCCTTTGATTCTCCATTCCATCTTCACCCTCTTGAAGACTGGAACTTCTTCAGATTTGGAAGTATTAATTTTAGGCACCTTAAGAATATCATCCGATTTATCAAACAGAGGATTATAGAAAAGATTAGAAGAACGAATCTGACCTTTTGAGAAATCTGTTGATCTATTAAATTGTTTAGAAGGAATGTTTTTAAAACTTGAACTTGAAGCAGTTTTAAAAGAACATTCAGAATCATTTGAATCAACAAATGGAGTCTGAAAGATAGAATTATGACTAGCCTGCTTTGAGACATCAAATTTAAAAATGACGTCTTCAAGTTCTTTGACTTTGTTTATTAAAACATTTTTCTCTTTAGAAATTAGATCAAATTTCTTTTGGAGATCAGATTTGATCAACTGATCCTTCATAATATCAGCTGATAAACCAGATAATCTTTTGGTAAGATTAAGAATCACATCTTCAAAATATACACGTTCCGATTCAAAATCTTTTTCCAAAAACCTTCTTTTATCAGTAATCTCTTTGAAAATTTCCATATTTTTCTTTTTAAGGGTTTTACTTTCCTTTTCAAAGAGATTTTGCTTTTCCGTGAAATCTTTTCTTTCCTTTTCCAAAAGATTTTCTAATTCAGAGATTTTCACGGAAAGTTCAGAACTTTTAATCTCAAAAAAATTTCGTTCAGTTTCAAATTTAGCTCTTTCTTTTTCGAGCTTGTATTTTTCTAAAAATAAAACTTTCTCAAAGTCTGAAACTTGTTTTGAAAGTTTTATACAATTAAGTTCAATTATTTCCTTTTCTTTAAGAATCTTCTCTCTCCTGTCTTCAATGCTCTTCAGATCAGCATTTTCCTTTTTAAGAGTTGTTACTTTCTCTTGAAGTTTCTCGATTTGATCGTGCAGACTTGAGTTGTCTTTGTCTTTCTTTGTTTCAAGACCTGCAATATAAACTTCAAGATCAGTTATTCTTTTAGTAAGTTTAGCATTTGAAGAAGAAATGTCTAAAATTTGTCTTTTCAGATTAACATTTTTTCTTCCAATGCTTTATTTAAAATAGGAGTTGAAGAATATGAAGCATTATCTTTAACAGGAGTTTCTGATATAGGAGATGTTTCTGATAAAATAACTTGTTGCAAAATTCCATTATTAGCCTTAGATTTTTCAAGTGGCTTTGGAGGTGTTTTTGTTATTATGACTTGTTGCAACACTTCATTATTTGGTTTAACAGATACATATGAATTAACAGGTGTTTCTGTTATAATGACTTGTTGCAACTTTACATTTGCTGGTTTAACAAAAACTTTTGCAATTGGAGGAATCTCCTTTTTCAGAGTTTGCTTCAAATCTTCACCACTGCTTTTAACAATAACATGTTGTAAAACCATTTTGAAAATTGCTAGAAATTGATCGTTCAGAAGATCAAGCAGACAGTGTATGAAAATACACAAAAAAATTATATAAAATTTTTTCTTGAAAAGCTCTTACAGTGTATGAAATACACTATAGGAAAAATTTCGGGATAATTTTTTTTTTTAAAAACTCCTTTTTTTTTTTTTATTCACAAGAATTCGGATGTATAAGGATTCGAATTCACTCAATTCGAATGAAGAAGGATTCGAATTCACTCAATTCGAATCAAGAAGGATTCGAATTCACTCAATTCGAATCAAGAAGGATTCGAATTCACCCAATTCGGACGAAGAAGGATTCGAATTCACTCAATTCGAATGAAGAAGGATTCGAATTCACTCAATTCGAATCAAGAAGGATTCGAATTCACTCAATTCGAATCAAGAAGGATTCGAATTCACTCAATTCGAATGAACCTTGGTTCGAATTCACTCAATTCGAATGTAACACAGTTCGAATTCTCCTCAATTCGAATCTAACACGGTTCGAATTCTCCTCAATTCGAATCTAACTGGGTTCGAATTCTATGAATTCGAATGCTTAAGGGTTCGAATTCTATGAATTCGGATGCTTAAGGGTTCGAATTCTATGAATTCGGATGCTTAAGGGTTCGAATTCAACACTTGTAAAAAAAATCAAGAACACTCCGAATTGACTAAAATCAAGTAGAAAATCCCTTGAATGGTCCGAATTCCGTATGAATGATCCGAATTCTGCACTTCGAACACGAAAATCACTAAATCAGCCATAACTTTTTCAATGCTTGATCAATTGTTATGAAGTTGCACAGATTTGATCGAAATTTGATTCCACACACTTTCTTAGATAATCACAAATCCTAATTCGATCAATTTAATCGAATTTTGATCCAAAAATAGTAGAAAAAGTTTTCGAACAAAAATGATATAAAATGATCAGATCTGCAAATTCTGTGCAGATTTTGGTGTTAATCCAAGAATTAAAGATGTTTAGGAATCAAATCCGAGTGCAATGATGTCAAGAATCAATCCAAAAGATCAAAAAATGAAAAAAATGAAATCTGGATGAATAGTAAATAAAGAAGGGTTAGAATTCTTGATGAACAGTGATGAATAGTGATGAACACCCAATCCGAATTCTTCAGCTTTAGTGTAAAAAATCTTCAATTTGGTCTTCGATCTGCTTGAATCTTCTGTTTAGCTCTGATACCAATTGATAAATCCCAGATCTCTAGCAATAAGATATGAATGTAGTGAGAGAGAATCTAGAGAGCAAATATGTCATCCATGTATTGAGCTCAAAGGATTACAAAAGGTTTCTAAAAAATTACAAAAGCTTTCTAAAGTATTTCTAACAAATGGTCTAGACAAGCCTATTTATACCCATAACATACAAGGTATAAAGGCATTCACAATACTGTATAGACTCATACAGTACATTGACTTTACAGTAAATCTTGAATACAACAATGATCTAACAAGCTAGGCATAGAGTTTGAAGTAGAAAAACTAGCGATTGCACCACCAAATGAAAACCTTGAGGGTTATGGCCATCACAGAACTGGAATCGTAGTAGAAGATCCTCCAGTCTTTGTCTGCCGACAGAAGGGTACAAAGAAGGCCATCAGAGCAGCTGAAGCCCACAAGTACTCAAGTGAGTCGCTAGTATACCTCAAGAACATAATCCAAGATCTCCCAAGAAACAAGTGTCCAGAAGAACAGCAGAAACTCTTCATCGACCAGATTGACCTGATGCTGGACTTCCGCACTCTAATCAGAAGATTCGACATAATTCTTAGGGGAGATAATTATGCTTAAATGTACTGGTCGTTTAAATCTCAATGTAATATTCCAAAAGATTAGTGCAAGGCTTCGACAGAGGTAAAAGTTCTCTGTTCTTTTGTTTAATCTCTTGTCAATTGTAAATTTTTATTTTCAATACTTAGGGGGAGATTGTTGGCCTCAAGTATCTGTTATGTAAAAGTGTTGAAAATAGTTCAAGTCAGAAGACCAACAGAGATCAGACAGAAGATTCGGAAGAAGTTCAAGTCAGAAGACCAACAGAGCTAAACATAGCTCTGTCGAAGACTTCCAACAGAAGAACAAGTGTTTAACAGAAGACCAACAGAGCTCTTGCGAAAGAGCTCTGGTGAAGTGAAGACCTCTGTCATCCTAAGTCTCGTAGGAAATCCCAAGTGTTAGACAAGTGTCCATACTTTCCACGTATGCCCTAAAAATAGGAGACACACTTTCCACATGTCATTCTAGGGTACGATAGTACACTGCCTTCACTTTTCCAGGGCTATAAATAGAGAGGTAGTGGAACAAACATTTGTAAGCTTTGGGAAGAGTAGTTTTTCCACAGTTGTTTAAACACACACTGCAGCAATCCCGAGCACTACCTCCGTACGATATTGTTGTCCTATGAGATTTTCGAACACACTCGAACATGTTCTTGGTGTGATTCATTATCAATATATGAGCAGCTTTTATATCTGATCCTGTTATCATTTTTACTGTTCAATATTTGATTCTCATAGTTCATTTATCGTTTACACAATCACTCATTTTAATGGCTTTATTTAATATGCTTCCGCTGTCTATTTCACTACCATTAATATGATACAACGTGAATCTGGGAACCTACAGGTGGCTGTGGGGCACTTACTAGCAATATGATTTGTAAGTCCACAATGATAACATTTGCTATAACCAAAAGTAGTTCTAGGACCATTTGCATGCTGAGCTTTAGATTTTGAATTTGAAGGACCAGCACCAAGTAAGCTATTGGTTTTTGAAATGGGAGGAACATTTAGTTCTTCGGATTTCTTACCAATGATTTCCACTTTGATTCTAGGAGTAGATCGCTGAATAGATCCACGCTGCATAAATCTAGAGATCTTATTCTTTGAATTAGAGGGATAAGCCACTGAAGCTTTAGAAGCGTTCAACTTTGGTACAGAGGTACCCTTCTGAGGATTTTGGTTAAAAGCAATTCCTTTACCTTTGTTTTTAAAGACTGAGGTAGGTTTTGGATAAATAACTTTTTCTTTACCTTTAGAGGTTAAGGTAGAGATTTCCTCAGGGATAGGCGGTTTAGAAGAGGAACACTGAGAGGATGAAGTATCAGCGACTGAGGATACGAAAGTTCCAAATAAGAGCATGGAACGATCAGTGGTTGGTTCTAGAGTATCAGCTTTGTAACCAAGACCACGTTTATCACTCAGGGGAATCTGCGACTTAATTATCTCAGTGATCTTTGTTGAGGAATTATACCATCCATCAACAGTAGCTTTTTCAGCTTTTAATGCAGCGATAGCTTCTTCGCGCTCGATTTTGACTAGCTGATTTAGGTGAACTTGATCTTTAAAATCTTCTTCAAATTTAGAAAGATTTTCTATTTGAAGGTGACAGTTTTTAAGCTGTTCAGCGAGATCAAGGTTTTGATTTTCAACTACAGTTTTGCCATTCATGGCTTCATATAAACTTCTAGTCAAGATATCGATCTTTCGAAGACTATCACCTTCATCAATATTTGCAATATTGTTAAAGAAGGAAGGTGATACCTGAGTTGCAGAGGTTGAAGTAGAGGGAATGTCAGAGTTGTCTTCCTCATCTTCAAGTTTGGCCATGAGACATAGATTGGCTTCATCATCATCTTCAGAGTCAGATGATTCTTCTTCGTCAGAGGCAGCCCAATCATAGTCAGCCCTGAGGCCTTTGCCTTTCTTCTTAATGGTTTACAACTTTGCATACCTTTCTTTCAGCTTTTTATATTTTTCATCTCTATTCCTGGGAATAAAGTTTTTCTTGGGAAAAGCTGAGGGTCTAGAGACTTTCTTTGACCTGCACTCGCTAGCAAAATGTCTTGTCTTTTCACAGTTATAGCAAGTAATAGTAGCCTTATCAATAGGGGTTGATGATCTTGGCTTGTCAGTAATAGCAAGAGGTTTATTCTTCTTGAAATTACTCTTTCTAGCAAATCTCCTGAACTTATTAGCCAGGAATGCCATAGTTTCATCATTATCTGAAACATTAGAGTCTAATGATCTTTCAGAGTTAGTTTCCAACTCAGTGACAGTGATAGTCGATCGTTGAGTGGAAGGTGACTCTGAGATTAAAGCAACAAATGTGCTTTTGGAATCTTTTATAAGATTCTTCTTAAGATGACTCGATTGCTCATGATTCAGCATCGTGCCATATAAGGTAGAAAGGGTCATTGATTTTAGATCCTTTGACAGCTTGAGACACATAGAATAACTGTCCCAGCTTTCAGGTAAACATTCTAAGAACTTTGTCAGTACTTCAAAGTTAGAATATTCCTTACCAACAGTTTTTAGATCTATTATTAATCAGTTAAAACATTGGTGTACTTCAGAGAGAGTTTCATTCTTACCAACAATGAAGATTTCATACTGTCTTACCAGGTTGATCTTTCGAGAGTCCTGGACTTCAGAAGTACCTTCATATTGAACACAGATTGTGTCCCACATAGCTTTTGAGGTTTTTAGGTTCATGACGGAATGGTAGACTTCGTCAGGAAGAGCCATGGAGAGTATGGATCTGGCTTTGGTGTCGATAGCCACTTTCTTCTTATCTTCATCAGTCCACCTATGAATTTCCTTAGGAATCAGCCTTTCTGGAATAGCAGGTCTATTCTCAGCGGCTGGAACTGCAACATCAATTCTTACAGGAATATATGGGCCGTTTCAAGATAATAAGGCATAGTAGGGTCTACACATCCTAAGAAGAGAATCATCCTATTTTTCCATAGATTAAAATTATCTCTGGAGAATCTAGGGGGTTTTGCAAGAGAACCGTTGTCAATATAGTTTGTGTTTGTGTTGGTAGCCATTTTAAGAAATAGCTAGGAAGAGAAATCTTAGTATAGATCAGATCTTGTTTATGAGATTAAACAAATCTTCTCTGATACCACTTGTTGGTCTTGAAGGGCTATACAGGATTGTAGAAGGGGGGGGGGGGTTGAATACAAACACACGTTTTTACTTTTCTAAATTGTTTACTGATAAATCAAGACAATTTACAACTTGTTGCGGAACAAGATTAAGGATAAACCTAATTTTAACAAGTTAAGAACACTAAGTTTCTTGCACTAGAAAGAATTAAAGAAATTACGAATAATAACTTAACAATAAGAAATAAGAAGGTGGTCCGAGCACACTTCAAAACTGAAGTAAGGATCTTCTTATATACTGCATGCAATTAATGCATGGCAGTATGGCTTTACACGTGGCAGCAGCTGAGTGGTTGCATGTCATTGACCTTTGTAGACAACCTTAGTAGCCGCATGGTGCACAGTGTAGAATCAGAGTTGTTGTACGATTACATACAAAAGGGATGTCCGTTCTGACAGTTCGTACGAAGACGTGCAAGGGAGGTAAGACAATAGTAACATGCAGGGAGACTTCATGATCAGCTTTCGTTGAGTAAGATCTTTATCAGCGAATGATAAAGTTCAGCGATTGCTGAAGTCTTCTACTTGATACTTCACGTTGAATGGACAGGTCTTGCTTCGCTGATATCCGCATCAGTTCATGAGTAGACTTGTCGCTGGATCTTGAGCTTGATCTTCGACTTCAGCGTAGAACTTTGATTGACGTGAAACTTGTCTTCAGGGATCATAAGTAAACAACTAACTTATCAGCGATCATCTCATAGACTGAACAGGCTCAGAGCTATATGATGATGAACAGTGTTCGCTGAATATCTAATCTAAAGAGTGAGAGTTACTATCAGCGGTACTGTAAAGTCTTAGTACTTATCAGCGATAGTGAAACTCTGATACATATTGTTTACTTACAATTTTCACTAAGTGTTTAAGAGAGGGTCATTATCAAATCACTGACGGTTTGGATCAACAGAACTTTGTCTCTCAGAACTAGTAGTTGGAACAATCATTAACTCAGTGCTTTCCTTCTGCCTTTTCTCCCCCTTTTGATGATCATGAGGATCATTATCATCAAACTTCCTTTTTAAAGAATGAGCTGAACAAGATTCTATCACAACTACAAACAAAGGCATAACATCCAGAGGCCTTGAGACAACAACCAATTGTGAACTGAATGCTTTAAGTAGAGAAGTCTTCATAGCATCCATGCTTTTTATGATCTGCTATTGAAACTTTGAAAATTCATCTTTGATCTCCTTTTGATGAGATTCCAAAGAGACTTTGATATTATCCACCTTTTGTTCAACAGTTTGAGCCTTTCCTTCCAACATAGTTCTGAGATCCTTGACTTCATCTTTCAAGGAAATCACCTTATTCTGCAAATTCTGAACTTTGTTTCCCAACTCATGATTATTTTTCTAAATCTTTTCAAATTCAGAAGGTAATAATGGTAACCCTGGAACAACAGATGAACCAGTTTGCATATGTTCAGAGAACATATGGCCTATAGGTGTCACAGAGGCACCTAGTACAATAGATGAACTTTGTAAAAAGGCTTTTAAGATGTTCACCTCCCCAAATCTTTTATCCAATCCTTGACACACAATGTTAGGTATGTCTATGGAAGTTGTAACAGGAAAATGAATTCCTTGTGATGTGCTAGTGTACAAAGAAAATTCAGGATCAAATAGGATATTACTGTGTAATCCAGACTCTATGTGAGCAATTGAAGGTTGGGATTGATTGCCAAACTCCAAATGAGTATGCAATGGTTCCCCTGTAGGAATTGAAACAGTAGAATGTGGAGATTCTTCTGAGTAGATGGGAATGGGCATTTCAAAATCTACCATGGGCTCAGTGGTATTTTAAATATTGGTCACCAAGAATTATGAACCAATTGCAGATGTGGGTGCCCGATTTAGATCAGCTAGTACAGATTTATCTTTATTTTCAAACTCTGGTGACATTCTCTCATACTCACCACCCTCTATCTGTTTTTCATTCTCACCACTACCCAATCTCTCGGAATTTTCCCTCTCTGTACTTTGAGTTTGTTCCCCCCTTGAACAAACTCCCCCTCTCTTTCTACATTAGACCCCTCACCTCTCCTCTCTGGGTTTTGCTCATTGGTACGGACCCGAGGTTGTTCAAGTCCCATAGAGGTGCAATAAGCTTTTAATATCTCACTATCCCTTGGAATATATGACCTAAGAGCTTTTGTCAATGTTTTATGAGCAGGAAAATTAACAAGCTTTAGAGAATAAGTCATTGTACCCATATAGAATATTGGCCCCTGTTCCTCATCTGCCCTTCTTGGAATTTGAGGATTTTGCTTCAGTGCATACCATATAACCATTTGCCAGTATCTTTGATATGGAATGTAAGTCAGAGGCTTGTCTCTTGTTGCTCCCCTCAGTGCTTTTTGATTTCTTTCAAATGTATTCTTCATATCTTCCTACAAGATAGAAGCATAGTTGTAGTGTCTGTTCTTCACCAATCCATGAAAAATTTGCATTATCTGTCTTGACCCCTGATCTGGTGAACTGTGCTTTCCAGACAAACACTTGTTGACAATTGTATAGAAACATGCCCAAATAGGAGGCAATTTGTTTCTTCTAAATGAACTTAGATTCCTTAAGTCATCACAATAACCCAGTCTCTTAAAATCAGCTACCATCTCCTCTGAAGTAGGTTCTTCATCAAAGTCAGATCTCCCCTCCAAGTCATCTTTTTTTGGCAATCTTAATATGACCCTTATAAATCCAATATTCAGAGTTAATGAAACTCCCCCTACATTTGATACAAACTCATTTCCCTGCAATTCTAAATGCTTCCACCATTGTTGAATGTATTGCACAGGTACAGTTTTCTTCAAAGTAAACCATTTCTTAAAGGGATGATATTTCAACAACTCTACGATTATCCTATGTTCTTTCTTAAACTTTGTTTCATCGAGTAACAAAACACAATTGTTCTCCAAAATAGCCAAATATTCCTCTTCAGGTACTAACCTCTCCAACGAAATAGGTATAGAAGACATCGCAGACCTTACTACGCTCTGTTGATGTTCAATTAACGTTTTGGTAGAGTGTAATGATCGAACAACAGTTCTTCTTGATGCAGACATGATTTAAATATTGAACGAATACAGAATCGAAGAACTCAAGAATTTTGCGTATCTCACCTAGCACTCTTAGAATTTGAATGAATTTGAAAGAAGGATTTTAAGGTCTATTTAAAATCTGCGAAGCTGAAAGGATTTAAACGGTGAAAACTGCTTTATGTCAGAGTTACAAACACTGTGAAATACCACAAAATGAATTCTTTTAAAAAACGTGGTAGTTTCATTCAATAAGAAGCTGACACGTAGTATGAGATAAAATTCAACATAAGTCAAAGTTCCTAATACTACGCTCAGAATTCTGAGATTGCATATTCAGAAGTTATGAGTATACAATTCAGAAAAAAATTCCCTTGTAACCAAAATGCATTTAAAATGCAACTTCTGACAATATAAATCTTTTAATCACACAGAAGTAGTCTGAACAGATAAAATTGTTTTTATCATTAAAAGTCTGTCCCACTTTAGATGATTTGATATTTCTGAAAATCATTTAAAATCTAACTTCTGACCTTGTAAACCTTTTTAAGGATTCAGAAGTAGTTTGAACAAGTCAAAAAGAATTTATCATAAAAAGCTTGTTCCTCTTAAAATGATTTGAGATGAGAACAGAATACAAACCTTGCAATCAGCACAGAATGATTTTTGATTAATATCAATGCTCCCCCTTGACTAAAGCATCCACTCAAACACATATTAGAAGTAAATGAATCCTATAAAAAATAAAACTGAAAAGACTTAATAACTGATTGAAACACTTGTAATTTTCAGAAATGAGTATGTTCTGAAAGGTATATTCAGAAGATCTGATTAACCTTGCCAAAAGAAAACTAATTAAGTCAGATTTCTGAAGTATTGTCTCAGAAGTTCTGAACTCAAGACTCAGAATTTCTGAGTAAGAGAGTCAGAATTCTGAGAACACTACTCAGAAAATCTTACTTAAAAAAATTCATTTCTGAAAAATAACAAATATAATCAATTAGTCAGATTAGGCATTCCAATCTTGCATATGAGAAAATTGAACCGTTTGTGATCAAGAGGCTTTGTGAACAAGTCAGCCAATTGATACTTTGTATGCACAAAATGCATTTCTATGGTTCGCTTTTCCACATAATCCTTAATGAAATGATACCTTACATCAATATGTTTTGTTTTTTAGTGTTGAACAGGATTCTGAGTTATGGCAATGGCACTTTCTGAATCACAGTAAATGGGAATTTTATTTAATTGATACCCATAATCCATGAGCAACAACTACATATTCTGCCTCAGCAGTGGATGTGGACACACAATTTTGCTTCTTTGAAGCCCAACTTACTATTTTGTCTCCCAAAAAGTGACATGCTCCTGAAGTACTTTTCCTGTCTATTCTGCTTCCAGCATGATCTGCATCAGTAAAAGCAGTTAGTTTAAAGTCAGTTTCTTTTGGATACCAAAGGCCCAATTCAGGTGATCCTTTAACGTATCTTAAGATTCTTTTAATAGCCAGTAGATGTGATTCCTTGGGATTTGATTGAAATCTAGCATGGAAACATGTAGCAAACATTATATATGGCCTACTTGCAGTCATATAAAGTAGAGAACCAATCATGCCCCTATATACCTTGTTATCTACTGAAACTCCAGAAAGATCAGCATCTAACTTAATATTTGTAGCCATTGGGGTTCTCATAGCAGCACAATTAGACATCTTAAACTTTTTCAAAATATCTTTTACATATTTTCCTTGATTAATGAAAATCCCATTTGGTAATTGTTTTACTTGAAGACCAAGGAAGAAATTTAATTCTCCCATCATGCTCATTTCAAATTTGGATTTCACGATGTCTGAAAATTCTTCACATAATTTTGCATTTGTAGAACCAAATATGATATCACCTACATATATCTGAATTAAGATTAACTCATCACCTCCCTTCGTTAAGAATAAAGTTGTATCAATTTTACCTTTTTTGAAGCCAGATTCTAACAAATATTGAGTTAGAGTGTCATACCAGGCTCTTGGTGCTTGTTTCAGACCATACAATGCTTTATCTAAAACATACACATGATCTGGATACTCATGATCAACAAATCCTTCTGGTTGATAGACATAGACTTCTTCATTGAGTATACCATTTAAAAATGCTGATTTGACATCCATTTGGTACACTTTGAAGTTCTTATGTGCAGCATATGCCAAGAATATTCTGATTGCCTCAATTCTTGCAACTGGAGCAAATGTCTCATCATAATCAATTATTTCTTGCTGTAAGTATCCCTTTGCAACCAACATAGCCTTATTTCTAACCACAACACCTGCCTCATCTTTCTTGTTTCTGAACACCCATTTTGTTCCAATAATTGATTTTCCTTCAGGCCTTAGAATCAGTCTCCAAACTTTGTTTCTTGTAAACTGTAGCATCTCATCTTGCATTGCTAAAATCTAGTCTGTATCCTCTAGGGCTTCAGTGGCTTTCTTAGGTTCAATCATACTTAGGAATCCTGCAAACATTGCCTCATTTGCTGTTGATGATCTAGTTTGCACTCTAACTGATGCATCTCCTATTACTTGATGAATAGGATGGTCTTTTGTCCATTTATTTGAACTTGGAAGCACAACAACATCTGATAGACTATTGTCTGTATAATTCTCATCCATAACAGCTTGTAATTCTGAACTTCCTATTTGCTCTGTGAATTATTGAGGTGTAACATCTATGTCCAAATTCTGAGTTGTAGAGTCAAAATTCTGAATACCTTGATAAGAATTCTAAGTCCCTTGATCAGAATTCTGAGTACCTGACTCGGATAACTCATCACTTGTATTTATTAAAATTGGACATTCTTCAGATGGACCAGAATCAGATATTACAGTTGTTGCTTGGACCTCTGAGCTTTTTCCTTTTATCTCTTGAATCATTTTAGGATTCTCCATAATCTGCATAAGATTCAAAAGTTAGTTAAAGAAAAGCATCCTTAAACAATAAACTGAGTTCTAAACGGTTTGGATTAGAATCTGATTCAGAAGTCGTTGTTTTTGTCTTATTCTGATTGAGTTCTGAATTGTCTTGATCAGAAATCTTTGCTTTTGACTCATCAAAAGTAACATTGATGCTTTCCATAATTCTCTTGGTTCTTTTACTGTGGATTCTGAATGCTTTGGAAGTTAATGAGTAACCAACAAAGTATCCTTCATCTGCTTTCTTGTCAAATTTGCCACGATTTTATCTATCTTTGAGAACATAACATCTACATCCAAAAACATGAAAGAATTTTATCAGTGGCTTTCTGTTGTTAATCAATTCATATGCAGTTTTATTTAGTCTTTTATTAATCAAAGTCCTGTTCTGAGTAAAGCAAGCAGTGGCAATTGCTTCAGCCCATAAGAAGGTTGGAAGATTGGAGTATGCCAACATGGTTCTAAAAGCTTCAGCTAATGTTATGTTCTTTCTTTCAACAACTCCATTTTGGTGAGGAGTTTTGGCAGCAGAAATATTGTGAGAGATTCCAGTGCTTTGTAGAAAGTTCTGAAGAGTCTCATTTCTGAATTCTGTTCCATTGTCACTACTGATCTTCTGAACTGGAAGTTGCAAAAACACTTGAATCCTTTTGATGAAGTTAATCAATACTTCTACGGCATCAGATTTTGCTCTTAAGAATTCAACACATGTGTATCTGGAATACTCATCAACAATGACAAGCATGTACTTCTTCCCACCCATTGACTGAATTGCTATAGGACCACACAAGTCTATGTGTATCATCTCCAATGGTGATTTTCATGAAGAATCCATTTTCAGCTTATGGGAACTTTTCTTCATTTTTCCCATCTCACATGCTGAACATAAAGAATCCTTTTCAAACTTGATCTTTGGCAGTTCTTTGACCAAATGTTTGCCAACTAGATTACTTAACTCTTTAAAGTTTAAGTGAGAACATCTTATGTGCCATAACCAACATTCATTTGCAGTTGCATTTGACAGTAGACATACTGGAGTTAATGCTTCAATTTTGGAAAAATTGACCACAAATAAATCCATGTGCCTTTTACCCCAGAATACCTTTATCCCCTTCTCACTCAGAATTAAGCATCCTGTTTTGATCTCACAAAGACTATCCAAGAACTGACTAATACTGAACATATTATGTTGCAATCGTTCCACATAGAATACTTTCGGAATGGTTACATCTCCTTTTGTTAAATCACCGTATCCTCTAACTTGCCCTTTACTGTTATTGCCAAAATCCACTGCTCCTCCAGCTTTTTCTGTAAAATTTGTCAGTGAAGATTTTTGACCTGTCATGTGTCTTGATGCTCCAGAATCTAAAAACCACACATGACAGCCCTGCAAAACATTTAGTTAGATTTAGGTTCCCATATCAGAATGGGTCCTTTTTTTGTTAGCTTCAATCACTGTTATAACAAAAGTACCTTTAACTCTCCATTCATAATTTCCTTTATACACCATTTTCCTTGTATTTTGATGAAATTAGAATATCTTTTCTTTGAAAAATCATTTCTTTTCATCTTGAAAACTTTTGGTTGAGATTGAGAATCATTAACATTCTTATTTTCTGAATTCTGTTTTATTTTAGATTTGAAAGATGTTGTTTTTGATTTTTAAGTCTTATGAGTAAGTTGAAATGATTGACTACCACATTGAACACATTTTAGATTCTTTCTTGCAAGAGACAACAAATCTGAATCAAAAGACTTTTTGCTTTTATTGATAGTATTCAGATTACAATTGCATCTATTACAAGAACTATTCATTTTGGGTTCAGAAGTAGTATTCAAAGAAATCTTCTCAGAATTCTTTTTCAAGCCATCTTTCCCTTTGCACTCTTCTTTTTATGAAACATATAACTTTGCAGAATTAGTAGATACTCTAGATGATTCACCATGCTTAAAAGTTCTTGTTTCCTTAAAGAATTCTTTATTCTCTTCTAAAGCTTTAATCTTAAAAAGATCATACTCAGTTTTTAACTTCTCAGGCTCTTCTATTTTCAAAATATAGGCTTTATTTTCTTTTAAAGTTTCTTCAAGTTTAAAATCTGTTAGAGCATTGTTGTATTCAAGATTTACTGTAAAGTCAATGTACTGTATGAGTCTATACAGTATTGTGATTGCCTTTATACCTTGTATGTTATGGGTATAAATAGGCTTGTCTAGACCATTTGTTAGTAACACTTTAGAAAGCTTTTGTAATCTTTTAGAAACCTTTTGTAATCCTTTGAGCTCAATACATGGATGACATATTTGCTCTCTAGATTCTCTCTACACTTGTTCATTACTTTGTGCTAGATTTGGGATTTAACAATTGGTATCAGAGCTAAACAGAAGATTCAAGCAGATCGAAGACCAAATTGAAGATTTTTTACACTAAAGCTGAAGAATTCGGATTGGGTGTTCATCACTATTCATCACTGTTCATCAAGAATTCTAACCCTTCTTCATTTACTATTCATCCAGATTTCATTTTTTTTCATTTTTTTATCTTTTGGATTGATTCTTGACATCATTGCACTCGGATTTGATTCCTAAACATCTTTAATTCTTGGATCAACACCAAAATCTGCACAGAATTTGCAGATCTGATCATTTTATATCATTTTTGTTCGAAAACTTTTTCTACTATTTTTGGATCAAAATTCGATTAAATTGATCGAATTAGGATTTGTGATTAACTAAGAAAGTGTGTGGAATCAAATTTCGAACAAATCTGTGCAAATTTCATAACAATTGATCAAGAATTGAAAAAGTTATGGCTGATTTAGTGATTTTCGTGTTCGAAGTGCAGAATTCGGATCATTCTTGGTGAATTCGGATCATTCTTGGTGAATTCGGATCATTCAAAGAAGAATTCGGAGTGTTCTTGGAAATACAAGTGTAGAATTCGACTCAAGAAGGATTCGAATTGATTGAATTCGAACCCAGCTAGATTCGAATTGAGGAGAATTCGAACCGTGTTAGATTCGAATTGAGGAGAATTCGAACTGTGTTAGATTCGAATTGAGTTGATTAAATTTTCCAAGTGTTGAATTCGAACCCTTAAGCATCCGAATTCATAGAATTCGAACCCTTAAGCATCCGAATTCATAGACTGTAAGAGCTTTTCAAGAAAAAATTTTATATATTTTTTTTGTGTATTTTCATACACTGTCTGCTTGATCTTCTGAACGATCAATTTCTAGCAATATTCAAAATGGTTTTACAACAAGTTATTGTTAAAAGCAGTGGTGAAGATTTGAAGCAAACTCTGAAAAAGGAGATTCCTCCAATTGCAAAAGTTTTTGTTAAACCAAATGTAAAGTTGCAACAAGTCATTATAACAGAAACATCTGTTAATTCACATGTATCTGTTAAACCAAATAATGAAGTGTTGCAACAAGTCATAATAACAAAAACACCTCCAAAGCCACTTGAAAAAGCTAAGGCAAATAATGGAATTTTGCAACAAGTTATTTTATCAGAAACATCTCCTGTTAAAGATAATGCTTCAAATTCTTCAACTCCTATTTTAAATAAAGCATTGGAAGAAGAAAATGTTAATCTGAAAAGACAAATTTTAGACATTTCTTCTTCAAATACTAAACTTACTAAAAGAATAACTGATCTTGAAGTTTATATTGCAGATCTTGAAGCAAAGAAAGACAACTCAAGTCTGCACGATCAAATCGAGAATCTTCAAGAGAAAGTAACAACTCTTCAAAAAGAAAATGCCGATTTGAAGAGTAGAGAAGAAAAGAGAGTGAAGTGGAACTTAAAGTTACATGCTCAATTAAAAGAAGTTAAAGATATAGGGAAAATTTTGGACAGTGAAAATGCCGATCTAAAGAGAAAACTGTCTAATTTTTCTTTTGAAGAAAAGAAAGTTTTTGAAGAAAATAAAGAGACTGAGCTGAAATGTATAAAACTTTCAAAACAAGTTTCAGACTTTGAGAAAGTTTTATTTTTAGAAAAAGACAAGCTCGAAAAAGAAAGGGCTAAATTTGAAACTGAACGCAAATCTTTTGAGATTAAAAGTTCTGAACTTTCCGTGAAAATCTCTGAATTAGAAAATCTTTTGGAAAAGGAAAGAAAAGATTTCACGGAAAAGAAAAATCTCTTTGAAAAGGAAAGTAAAACTCTTAAAAAGAAAAATATGGAAATTTTCAAAGAGATTACTGATAAAAGAAAGTTTTTGGAAAAAGATTTTGAATCGGAACGTGAATATTTTGAAGATGTGATTCTTAATCTTACCAAAAGATTATCTGGTTTATCAGCTGATATTATGAAGGATCAGTTGATCAAATCTGATCTCCAAAAGAAATTTGATCTAATTTCTAAAGAGAAAAATGTTTTAATAAACAAAGTCAAAGAACTTGAAGACGTCATTTTTAAATTTGATGTCTCAAAGCAAACCGGTCATAATTCTATCTTTCAGACTCCATTTGTTGATTCAAATGATTCTGAATGCTCTTTTAAAACTGCTTCAAGTTCAAGTTTTAAAAACATTTCTTCTAAACAATTTAATAGATCAACAGATTTCTCAAAAGGTCGGATTCGTTCAACAAATCTCTTCTATAATCCTCTGTATGATAAATCAGATAACAAAACAAAAGTGCCTAAAATTAATACTTCCAAATCTGAAGAAGTTCCAGTCTTCAAGAGGGTGAAGATGGAATGGAGAATCAAAGGCACAACAGTTCCAAAGAAAGAAGTGCCAAAATCATCTGTATCCACATCAAATGCAAAGAAGAACAATGCGCCAAAAGGTAAATCTTCTGCTAAACTTAATCCTATTCATTCTGTAAATCATCTGATTAGGTTGGCACATAAGAAAATCTGTTGTTCTTACTGTGGATCAAATGATTTTGTGCATAAAGATTATACTTCTTATTGGTATGGTTCTTACAGTATTCCTTGTAAGAAATCTACACCTAACCCACTAGGACCCAAATGCCATTGGGTACCAAAATCTGCTTAATCTGTTTTGTAGGTACATCATGTGTTGTACTGATTTGTAGATACATACCACACACATGACTGAAAACAGAAGAGAAGCGGCGTATTTTTTGAAGAATATTTGTACCATTAAGGGGGAGACAAATCATGTATGGTTTCTGAATACATCAATTCAGGACCCGTGCTTCAAGGGCCATGGCTTCTGAACAATTCAGTTCATGACCCGTACTTCAACGACTAAGACTTCTAAACAAATCAGTTTAGAACTCACACTTCTCAGGTGATATCCTTAACTGTTACATCTTTCTGTTTCAAGGAATGTGGCAAAAGGTAACATTGGATTATATTTGTTTCTACTGATTTGAAAACTTGAATCTTTACAAATTTAATTCAATGAGATGCAATTTTCAATTTTCATTCAATGAATTAAATGCGTGCTAAAAGATGTTTTTTTTCAAGAATCTTTGTATTATCTGAGTTATATTTGTTTCAACTTTCACTTCTGAAATTAATCGAAAGGTCAGCAAAACATGAATGAAATTATGCTGAATGCTCAAAGTTATGTGAATTCGGACTTATATAGAATATAATGTTCAAAAAGCCTATATGTCAGAATGATGGATGGAAATGAAAATATGGGAGAAGCACTATATTTTAGAACCAAGTGATTGAGATAAAATTGTTGCACTATCATTTAGTTTGAAAGTTTGTGCCTGTGGCCTTTCTGGTTTGGGAGAGTAAGTCCTAAGGGGTGCTCGACACCTAGTCCCTAAGATCAACTGGTCTGGGATCGGCTGACCCAAATCCTGCAATAGAACCAGATAGAAAGCCATGTTCTACTGGTACAAATGGGTTTAAGATATATCGATGTGGCCTTTCTGGTTTGGGAAATTAAGTTCTAAGGGGTGCTCGTCACCTAGCACCTAAGGCCAACTGGTCTGGGATCTGCTAACCCAAATCCTGCTATAGAACCAGATAGAAAGTCATGTTTAACGGTGTTTCTTATTCTTACTAAACTTTTTGATCAAAAGATGCCAATGAGCACAAAATCAAAAGATGCCAATGTGCACAAATCAAAAGATGCCAATGAGCACAAAAGAAAAGATGCCAATGAGCACACATCTCTTGAAACTTGGGAAAATACAAAGTCGCGATAAACCCGTAAATTTGTGAAAATTCTGATTTTGGACAAATAGTGTGAGTAGAGCAAAATATTCTTATATGTTTTAGAATTGCATATGCTTGAAGCTAATCATATTTCCCATGCTAGCACACCAAATAGATTTAATAAAGGGGTTGAAACTGAACATTTTTTAACTTGATATACAATGATGACTTGTTCTTGAATCCAAACACATGCATTTGATTTCATTTGATTGAAAAATCTGTTAAATTTCATTAAGTTGAATTTCTTTTGTAAAGTTTTCAAATGATCAAATGTTTGTAGTTATAAAATAAAATTCAATGAATGTTATTTTCCTTGTGTAAATTTGTTTTAAAATTTGTGCTACAATTTCAAATAATGTACGTTATTGAAATATATGCATACTTTCAGGGGGAGAAAACAAATTGCTCCAGAATTCTTATTTTGAGGGGGAGCAAGGTTATTCTGTAAGGAGGAGATTGTTAGCAATACTCAAAGACACGACTGAAATTGAAAATGGTTTTCGATGCTCACCATCATCGAAAAAGGGGGAGAAAAGTTTAATTTCAATTTCATGTCAAAGAATTTTCAAATCAAAGATATTTCAAGTCAAAGATTCGTGAACAAAGACTGAAGATTGGGGAGAAGGATCATGTGAAGTCTAAATATTACTGAATTTGGTTATCTTAGTTATGAGTGGTTCTCGGAATGCGCTTACACCTAAAAGTTCAAAAATATAGATGGTTTCGCATCCTTCATGATTCGAATTGTCCTGATTTCGCACCCTTCATGATTCGAATTGCCCTGATTTCGGACCCTTCTTGTTCCAACTTACTTGAATTCGAATCCTACTTGATCCGAATTGAGCTGATTTCGCATCCTCTAGCATCCGAATTGATGGTTTCGGATCTGCCTACATCCGAATTGATAATTTCGAATTCTTAAAGTTAATATGAGAACTAAGGTTCTTGCATCAAGAAGGATACGAGAAGTTACTGTTTGTTAAAGACTGATAAAGCTGTAAAGATCTGTTTTCATGTACAAGGCTTGAAGATAGTTTGATAGAGTATCTGTTTGAGAAGATTGACTTTACAAAGAGCTGAAGACTGCTGTCAAATTTTTTAAATCTTGAATCCAAAGGGGGAGATTGTTAGAGCATTGTTGTATTCAAGATTTACTGTAAAGTCAATGTACTGTATGAGTCTATACAGTATTGTGAATGCCTTTATACCTTGTATGTCATGGGTATAAATAGGCTTGTCTAGACCATTTGTTAGTAACACTTTAGAAAGCTTTTGTAATCTTTTAGAAACCTTTTGTAATCCTTTGAGCTCAATACATGGATGACATATTTGCTCTCTAGATTCTCTCTCACTACATTCATATCTTATTGCTAGAGATATGGGATTTATCAAAATCAGCATCACAAAAATCTTTTTCAAGCTCATCAAAACTTTTTCTTAACTCTGCAAGTTCTTGATTAACCAGCTTAAACCTCTTTTCAAGTTCTGATAAACTTTCTGATTTGGAGTTCTGAACAGTTTCATCAGAACTCAGAACTCAGAACTGACTCAGAACTCTGAGATGACTCATAATTCTGATCGACAGACTCATAATTCTGACTTACTGAATCAGAATTCTGACTAACTGTTTCAGAATTTTCTTTGCTTTCAGAAACCTTACATGCTTCATTAAAGAATACATTCTCAATGTCAGTATAAGAGAAACTTGGTTGTTTATCTTTATAACTAACATTCAGAGAATCATACTTGAATTTGCAGTATTGTATCTAGATTTCTCTTCAGTTGGTTTTGAAATTTCTTTCTTAACCTTTTCTTCTGAAATCTCTGATTTTATCTTTGGTTCAGAAATATTTTCCTTTGCTTTTTCAAAACTTGATTTCTTTAAATTGTCAGAACTTGAAATTGAACTTGCTGGTCTCACAAAAACTTCAACTAAATCTGGGATTTCTGGTTTGGGACCTTTTAACTACTCAAAATTATAAAGATTCATTGGAGCCTTTTTCAAAATAGTATTTACTTCTAAACCTAATCCCATTTTTGGATTGTAAAACCTTGTATCTTTAACATTCCTTGTAGGAAGACTTAAAGTCTGTTGAGTTTGACCTCTTTTCAAATTAAGATCTTCTAATTCTTTAATTTTTGTATACAAGTTCTTCCTTTCATTGAGCAACATTTCCACCTTAATGGATAAATCACCTTTTTCTCCTTTTACTTCTGAAAGTTCATTTTCCAAATCAGATATCTTTTTCAAAAGATTAGAATTCTCTTTTCTGACATCCTGTTTCTCAACCTCTGTTTCCTCAAATCTTACTTTAAACATTTCTTTCTCTTGTTTGAATTTGTTAACCAGAATTCTTTCACCTTTAATCTGTTTTCTTAGGTTAGCAAATTCAGATTTCATGTTTCCAATTTGAATCATTAAATCAATTTCAAGACTAGAGTGTACCTCAGCAGAAGATTCAGAACCAGCCTCTTCATAATCCGAATCATCTTCATCATTCATTTTGGCCATGTAGTTCTGCATTTGTGAGATATGAATGCAATCCTCTTCATCAGAGGAATAGTATAACCAATTTTCTTGTTCAGCCAGAAGTGCAATTCCACTATATTTGGTTTTGGCCAACTGAGCTTTCTTAACATAGTACTCATAGTCTTTGACCACGTTTACTCTACAATCTCTTGCAAAATGACCAGGTTTCCCACACTTGAAACACAAATCTTTTTCTTTCCTTTCTTCCTTCTCTTCTCTTTTCTCATATCTATTATCTTCTCTTTTCTCATACTTATTCTCTTCTCTATCATCATTCTTCTTGTATCTCTCTTCTGAACTCCCCTGTCCATCCCTTCTGAATTTACCTTCATATTTCTTATTTCCAAATCTCTTGTTGAAAGTCTTAGTAAACAATGCCAACTTCTCTGCAATTAACTTCATATCAGCAACCTCATCAGATCCTTCTTCTTTTTCTGATTCCACTTCAACATTTGGAATTTCAGAAAGAAACACAAACTTCTTGTTTGGTTTGCTAGTTTTGCTCTTAGACAGAAAAGCCAACTGTTCTGAAACAGTTTTCTTTTCTTCAACATTTTGTTATACTGAATCTTCATGCTGATTCAGAATGCAAAACAAATCATTCAGATCTTCCTGACACATATTCTTATTCATCTGTAAACTTATGGCATAAGTCGACCATTCTGTATTCAGACTATTCAGAAACTTGTAATTGATTTCTGAATTGGGTTTCTTCAAACCATTTCTTCTAAGATCATTCAAGATTGTACAGAACTTGTTGTATGTTTGAGTCAGACTTTCACTCTCTTTGGCTTTGAACTTTTCATACGCATTGATGCATTGATTCAATTTTGACTGAATGGACTTTGTTGTACCAAGCATCTACTTCTCCAGTTCATCCCACATTTCCTTAGCAGAAGTTCCACTATCGATTCTATTGAAGATGTCATTTGGAATTGCCAAAGTTAACAGAGTAACAACCTTTTATCAATTGCATGTCTCTTCTTCTGTGCATCTGTATATTGTGATACAAATTTCTTAACTCTAGAAGCAGGGATCTCAGGAGTTGTATCTGTTGTAGTAGTAGCAGCGACTTCAACAAAAACTTCAATTGGACCTTCACGAATCGAGAACATAAGATTTTCATCAATATTATCCTAAAATTGAATCATCATGATCTTCCATTATTGATATTCTTCAGGAATGAGAACTGGTGGTTTGGTTTCAGACCCCATAGAGAGAAATTCTTTGGATGAATTGATTGTAGGAACCAGGATTGATCTTACAATCAATTAATCAATAAACACAATCAAAGTATGTAATTAGAGAGAATTGATGCAAAATGCTTTGTATTCATTAACAAACAGAGAACAGATCTAGAGAGAGAGAGAGATCTCCCAAAGATTACAAAGTGAATACGAAAGTTATGCAAAAGTTAGTTAGCTTACAGTTGCTAACTTCTATATATACTCTAATGGAAATTCTAAAGCTACAGTACATATTTAAAACAGACCATTAGAACAATGACACGTGTTCTAATATGTAACTGAATTACAGAGAAAATATCTAAGACATAAGTTCTGAACCACATGATCAGAATTTCTAAACACTCTTCTGATAAATCATAGTCAGAACATATACTTAAGCACATAGACATTTTCTTCTTCTTCATAACTTTTGAGTCTTCTTTCTCAGAAGTCTGAGTCTTCTATTCAGACTTCAACACTTAGGTTTTTTTATTTAAAACAACTTTGAGTTATGATAAAGCTGAACAGTTTGAGAGATGGAAACTTACCTTGTACACTTGGCAATTTTGAAGAATTGTAACCAGACATGCGATTAAAAGAGCACCATTGTGACTTTGAGTTCGAGTGAGAGATAAATGTGGTTGTAGGTTAAGAAAATGGGAGAGGATGGTTGTGTGGACTCGATTAGTTAGAGGTAGGAATCGGTCTTGAAGCTGTGGTCGGCGGTTGAAATCGAGTGAGGCAGCCTGTTGAGTGCAAATTGACGGAGAGATGTAGTGTTGGGGAAATCGACAAAAATGATTAAGATGGAGAAGCCTGTGAACGCGAAATGGGGAGGAGAACAGGGAAGGAGTCGATTCAGGTCTGAAATCGGCATAATGCACTTGTTGCAGGTCGAGAAATTGAGATGAGAGGGAGAAAGGTCGCTGCTGTGTAAAGGAGAACGAGAGGGAAAAGAGGGATTGAAATTAGGGCTGGTGGGTGCAGGTCTGTTGCAAGAGAAAATTGGCGTGTATGGTTCGATTTGGGCAGCAAATCGTGGGTGTGTGCATGTAGGTGAGAGCTAGGGAGGAAATGAGAAAGAGAGAGAGATGGTGCGCTCGTTGAAGTGCCGGCTGCCGGTGGTGGTCGCGTGACAATGGAGAGAGAAGAGAGAGGGAGGTAGAGAGAGAAGAGAGAACATGGGTGGTGCGCCGATGGCTGAATGGTGGTCGGCGGCTGACGGCGGTTTGGTTGATGGCGGCTGTGGGTGTGGGTCGATGGTGAGGTAGCCGGCGGTGAGAGTGAGGTGGCCGGCGGTGAGAGTGGATTCAGTGGTTTGTGTGCAGGTCACATGAGACAAATAGGGAGAGTCGTGAAATCAAGTTAGAGAAGTTGGTGTATTTGGTTAGCGTGAGTTTCAAAGGGGATATATGTTAGTGTTGGGAGTGGGTTTTAGAGTTAGTTGGGAGTGGGAAACTCACTTAAAATTCACCTCGGGTGCTGTTTGGTATATAAAAATAAAGGAAACAGAGCTGGGTGTGAGTTTCAAGTGAGATGGAAATTCTCAACTTACTTCAAACTCACCTTGGGTACTGGAATGTTTGGTTTTTTTTTCAAGTGCCAACCAGTGCCTAGTGTGGGTTTTAAGTGAGATGGAAATTTCCAACTCACCTCAAACTCGCTCCCGGGGCTATTTTGGCCTAACCTTACACCAAAACAACTCACGCTTCACCAATTATCATACCGAAAAAATATGTTTAGATTTTACCGTTTTTGCGCGAGCACACCCTAAACCATGAGAGATCTAACAAGAACACACCACCAAACTCAAGTGAAATAAACCGGAACCCACCGAAACTTAAACAATTAGATTACCCATCGAGCTCGAACCTTCAACACTTAGTAATTAATCCCTGAGCTTACCTTTTTCGCGCGAAAACATCTCTGAACCTACGAAACACCTGGCAAACGAAACTAAAAAGCAATTCTAAAAAAAAGAAAATATACCTAAAATAAATATTAAAAGCAAATCATACCGGGTGGGTTGCCTCCCACCTAGCGCCTTAGTTAGGGTCGTGGCATGACCTTTTCGCGGCGATTACTCGGTTGGTTCTTGTAGAAACGTGGTGTCCGCTACCACCGTTTCCCCTCCGAGATATTGCTTCACTCATTGGCCATTAACCTTGAAAGTCGCTCCATCTTTGCCTTGTAGCTCGATTGCCCCATGTGGAATGACTTCTTTGACTGTGAACGGCCCAACCATTTAGACTTCAATTTACCTGGATAAAGATGAAGACGAGAGTTAAATAGTAAGACTTGCATTCCCGGAAGAATTACCTTTGGGTGAAGTCTTTTGTCGTGGAATCTCTTGGTGTGTTCCTTGTAGATTGCCGCATTCTCGTACGCATCTTGTCTTATCTCATCCCACTCATTCAGCTGAAGAAATCTATGTTGACCGGTTGCATTAAGGTTCATTTTCAAGCGATTGATTGCCAAATAAGCCTTGTGCTCGAGCTCGACCGACAAGTGACACGCTTTGCCAAATACTAGACAGTAGGGAGTGGTACCATGAGGGGTTTTGTACGCTGTCTGATACGCCCACAATGTGTCATCCAACTTGGTCGACCAATCCTTTCTTGATGCGTTCACGGTTTTCTCCAAGATCTGCTTTAGTTCCCTATTAGAAACCTCTGCTAGGTCGTTGGCATGTGGGTGATATTGTGTAGTGACTTTATGCTTCACCAAATATTTCTTTAAAACCGCTTCCAAATACTGGTTACAGAAGTGACTCCCACCATCGCTAATCAGTGCTCTCGGAACTCCAAACCTCGAAAAGATATTCTTCCATAGGAAGTTAATCACTACTTTAGAATCATTTGTAGGAGTTGCGATCGCTTCTACCCACTTAGACACGTAGTCCACCGCTACTAATATGTACTCATTACGTGTAACACCCTAAAATTTGGGTAAAATTTTAGACCTGTAAAATCCTGAAATTATACATCTATAATTGGCCAATCACCCAACTGGATGGGGAATAAAGTATGGCGTATACAATGTTTAGAATAGAGCAATTAATAGTCCAACAACCTATTAATCTAAATTGGCGTGACTTAGATTACAAACGGGTGTTGTCTATTTGCTACCAAAATCTACGTTTAAGCCCCGCATTATACGCCTCCAAAATCTCCACAAAAATGCTATTCACCATTCATCTCGTCGTTCAAGCCCGAGGAGTCCCACCACTTGAAGACCCTAGACACGTACCCAACAGAGAAATGTTAGTTTCATAACATGAGGGTACGAGTCCATAATTTAATTATTAACAATAAATTCGAGTTACAATACAAATTGGATTTTCAATCCAAGAGGTCAACCATCGAGCACCCATTGCTCCAAGTACGAGTGAGAACTTAATAATCCAACAATTTTATAAGATAGAGTAGCCACACAATCATTAGTAACATTTAATCACATCTACTCATTTGAAACGGAACCAAGCGCAACCCCGATGGGTCTATAACTTGTGAGCCCCAACTTCAACCACTACAGGTCTATACGTTGGTTACTCTAAATCCACAAACAGGCACATTGGAATTACACCTTACTGCCTATGAGACGAGGCCCGACCATATAGGCCCACATCTTACTTATCATGGACCCCGATGCCTATTCTGTGCTACGACTCTAGTGCCTATGGATCCATTACACTCAATGACTATTAAGACTTCTATGTAGTCCAAATTCCATTGACAATACGGGTTTAAGTATGATAATATCATTAAGACTTGCCTCCCGTATAAAACTTTATCACATGACTAATGCCATGACTCACCAATACCATGGACCTTCAAGTTAAGTTTAGAATCTCATTTAGTTCATAGAATCACTTTTTCATAAAAGTTTCTTAACATTCTTCATTACTCACAAAACCCTAAATTTGACCCAATATGTTAGGTCAAATAATGATATTTGTAGAACATGAACAATAATGCTTGGTAAGTCAAAATACACATAAATCCTCAACATTACCATTATTTTGTTCTAATAAAACTTATTCTTCTTGAAACCCCTTTTTGGGTCAAAATACATAGTTTTCCATATGATAAACAACAACGTGTAAGAGAAGTAAGAAATCATGTATAGATGAGTGTTTGATTAATACTTGAAGGAAAACTCACCTTAGAGGGTTTTACAACAAAACCCAAAACCTTAAGTGATGGAAGAGGAAATCTCCTTTAAGCACTTGAGTTTACTTGAGGAGGAGAACCACTTAATGACCTAAAGATGGAGGAGATTTCTCATAAATTTGGTGGGTCATGTCCATAAATGATGAGAGATGATTTGGGGAAGAAGACTTACCAATCTTGAAAGAAAAATTTCCCTAATGGAGAGAGAGAGTTCTGGAGCTGAAAGTGAATGAAAATACCCTTGAAACCCTCCTAAAAATTGATTTATGCATCAGTCTGCAGGCCCCCGATCGCGACTTTGCCCCAGCGACATTGCCCAGGGCATCGTCGCCTTCCATGCCCCACCTTCTGTTTGGTTTTGCTCGAATGCCACCCACCGCGATAATGACCACCACGACAGTGACCATGGCATTGTCGCCGGTCAATGTCGCTGGTGAGGCCATAGCTGCTGTTTGGCGTTTCTAAACGAGGTCTACGCGATCCTACCTTACCGTAAAGTCCGTTCTTACATGACATTAATCGAGTACCCTTAAATTTGTGTGCATGGCCAACTTCCCAAGTACATATGTGCATGAAGTAATGATTCAACTCAAGTTAATTAAACAATTTACTAATTTGAGGTTACAAGGTCGGGAAAGAGGTTCGTACCATTTATTGAAAATTTGGGGTGTTACAATCCTCCCCAACTTGGAAAAGATTTCGTCCTCGAAATCTGAACTATACGAACAATTGAGGGTAACGTCGCTTCATATCTTCCTCGGGTTCCCAAGTCACATTAGTGCCCCTGTGGTGCTTCCATTATAGTTTAACTTTGGCTATTTTTTTATGTCGGAGTTTCGTAACCACTTTGTCCAAAACGGCTTCGGGTTCCTCGATGCATCAGTTGTCATCCACCCGAATCTCTGATAATGGTATCACGCTTTCTCCTTCCGATAGGCACTTTCGTAAGTAACACACATGGAAGGTGGGATGGATTCCATCCATTTCCGAGGGTAGATCCAATTTGTAGGCTTGCGAACCCACACGTTCTAGAATAGTGAATGGCCCAAGGAAATGGGAACTTAACTTTCCACGTTTTCCAAAACGAATTAACCCCTTCCAGGGGGACACTTTTAACATTACTTTTTCCCCTACTTGGAACTCTATTGGTTTCCGCCTCTTGTCAACGTAACTCTTTTGTCGGTCTTGGGCCGCTTTCAACCGCTCTTTAATAACCTTGACCTTATCGGCCGTTTCTTGAACGATTTTCGGCCCGGCATATTGCTTTTCTCTCGCCTCTAACCAACACGCGGGAGTTCTACACTTTCTCATGTATAATGCCTCAAACGGTGCCGCCTTCAAGCTTGAATGATAGCTATTGTTGTACGCGAATTCTACTAGCGGTAAATGGGTATCCCAATTTCCCCCGAAATCAATCACGCATGACCTCAACATGTCTTCTAAGGTTTGGATAGTCCTTTCACTTTGTCCATCCGTTTTTGGGTGATATGTCGTACTTAAATTTACCCGCGTACCAAGTTCTTTTTGCAAGGATTTCCAAAATCTTGAAGTGAACCGACTATCCCGATCGAAGACTATAGACACGGGCACGCCGTGCTTTGAGACCACTTCGTCAATGTAAAGCTTCACCAATTTATCCATTGGTAATGTTTCCCGCATAGCCAAGAAATGCGCGCTTTTCGTCAACCGGTCCACTATCACCCAAATGGTGTCATGGCCCCTTAAGGTTCTTGGCAACTTGGTCACAAAATCCATCGTGATCTTCTCCCACTTCCACTCGGGAATTTCCAAAGATCGCAAACTGCCATAAGGTAATTGATGTTGAGCCTTCACTTGTGAACAAGTCGTACACTGCTCTACATAGTGCGCCACATCCAACTTTATGACTGGCCACCAATAATATAGTTTCAAATCCCGATACATTTTGGTACTTCCGGGATGAATAGAACACTTGGACTTATGAACTTCGTCCATGAGTAATTCTCGATTTCCACCTATCTTGGGCACCCACATGCGACCATTGAACAACTTAACTCCACGGTTATCTTCCGTTAATAGTTGCTTTTGCTTCACCATTACCTCATCCTTGAGGTTTTCTTCCTTCAAAGCTTTGGATTGCGCCGCTCTAATCCGCTCCATTAGGCTTGACATGATGTCAATCCTTGAGAGATTGGCGCGCAAGCTCCCACTATATTCTTTTCGGCTTAAGGCGTCGGCGACCACGTTGGCTTTGCCCGGATGGTAAAGCAATTCACAGTCGTAATCTTTGAGCAATTCCAACCATCTCCGTTGCCTCATGTTTAACTCCTTCTGGTCGAATACGTACTTCAGGCTCTTGTGATCCGTATACAACGTACATTTTGTGCCATAAAGGTAATGACGCCACAACTTCAACGCGAACACAACCGCGGCCAATTCCAAATCGTGTGTAGGGTAGTTCTTTTCGTGCACCTTTAGTTGTCTCGAAGCATAGGCGATCACCTTCCCCCTTTGCATTAACACACACCCCAAGCCCATCTTGGATGCATCGTTGTAGACCACAAAATCTTCCGATCCTTCGGGTAAGGATAAGATTGGCGCTTCACACAATTTCTTTTGGAGCGTACGGAATGCCTTCTTTTGTGCTTCTGTCCAAACAAACTTCACATTTTTCCTTGTCAACGCCGTTAGCGGAGAAGCAATATTAGAAAAGTCTTGAATAAACCTTCGGTAGTAACCCGCCAAACCTAAGAAGCTTCGAATCTCGCTCGGGCTTTTCGGAGGTTCCCAATTCATCATCGCCTCAATCTTGGAAGGATCCACCTTTACTCCATCTCGAGTAACCACGTGACCCAAGAACTGCACTTCTTCCAACAAAAAGTCGCACTTGGAGAATTTTGCGTAAAGCTTTTCCTTTCTTAGGACTTCCAACACATCTCGTAGATGAGACTCGTGTTCCACTTCGTCTTTAGAGTACACCAAAATGTCATCTATGAACACAATTACCGACTTGTCGAGGAAGGGCCGGCACACCCGGTTCATCAAATCCATGAACACCGGCGGTGCATTTGTTAACCCAAACGGCATTACCAGAAACTCATAGTGACCATACCGCGTCCGGAAAGCCGTCTTTGGAACATCGTCTTCTCTAACCTTGACTTGATGATAACCCGAACGTAAGTCGATCTTTGAGAAACATCCCGCTCCTTGAAGTTGGTCGAATAAATCGTCGATCCTGGGGAGTGGATACTTGTTCTTCACGGTCACCTTGTTTAACTCTCGGTAGTCGATACACATCCGCATAGTGTCGTCTTTCTTCTTTATGAATAGGACTGGCGCTCCCCAAGGAGATGAGCTCGGTCTCACAAACCCTTTCTCCAACAGTTCTTGGAGTTGCGCCATCATTTCTTGCATCTCGGACGACGCCAAACGGTAGGGAGCTCTTGCTATCGGAGCCGCTCCACTTGACGGTTCGGTGGCAAACCCGGTAAGTCTTCCGGAAATACGTCGGAAAATTCGCGTACCACCCTCACGTCTTCAAGCTTCTTCTTTTCCAACTTAGCGTCGATCACATATGCCAAGAAGGACGTACATCCTTTAACTAAACATTTACGTGCCTTCAACATGGAGATGATTGCTACATCCCCTTTTCTTCGCTCACCATAAATGACTACACAACTTCCATCCGAAGAGGGTATACGGATCAATTTCTTTGCACACAAGATTTCGGCTTGATTTCCTCCTAACCAATCCATTCCAACCACCACGTCGAACCCCCCGATTACCAATGGCATTAAGTCTATTGGAAATTTCTTCCCTTCAACTTCCAACATACAACCCCGCAAAATATCCCGAACTACTACTTGTCCACCATCGGCTATCTCTACCACTATGGCTTCCTTTAAACTACTATTGGTCCCGAAGGCCTATACAAGTTTGTAGAAGTGGGGGGGGGGGGGGGGTTGAATACAAACACACAGATTTTACTTTTCTAAATTGTTTATTGATAAATCATTAACAATTTACAGCTTGTTGCGGAAACAAGATTAAGGATAAACCTAAATCTAAACAAGTTGGAACACTAAGGTTTCTTGCACTAAGAGAGATAAGGATATTACTAATAATAACCTATCTTGAGATAAGAGATTGAACTTGCCCAGAGTTAGCAAGTTACTTCAAAAGAAGTGGGTTCATCTCTTTATATACTGCATGCATTTAATGCAAGTCAGTATATACTTTACACGTGTCATCAGCTGGTTGGTTGCATGTCATTGACCTTGGTTGACGACCTTAGTAGCCGCATGGATGAACAGTGTAGTATCAGAGCGGTTGTACGATTTCAGACAGTCGGAGGTTCTTTTCTAACATTTCGTACGGAGTCGTGCAAGGGGGGTTAAGACAAAAGTACTTTGTACGGAGGACTTCATGATCAGCTTTCGTTGATTCAGAGAATTATCATTATCTATTCAGCGAATGATAAAGTTCAGCGATAACTGAAGTCTTGTACTTGATACTTCACGTTGAGTGGACAAATCTGAGTCTTCGCTGATCCGCATCAGTTCATTAGGAGACTTGTCGCTGGTTCTTGAGTTTGATCTTCGACTTCAGCGTAGAACCTATGTTGACGTGAAACTTGTCTTCAGGGATCATAAGTAAACAGCTAACTTATCAGCGATCATCATAATGACTGAACAGGCTCAGCATTAATGGTGAACAGTTTCGCTGAATGTTTAATCTAAAGAGCGAGAGTTCCTATCAGCGGTACTGTAAGATCTTAGTACTTATCAGCGATAGTGAAACTCTGATACATATTGTTTACTTACAATTTTCACTAAGTATATAAGAGAGGGTCATTATCAAATCACTAAGGGTTTGGATCAACAATCTCCCCCTATTTGATTATGACATAGCAACAAAGAAAATTGCTATTTAATGAAAACATAAGGATAAAAAGAACTCATAAAATATTTGTCCCTTTTACTATTTTCTGGGATCTTTTCAGTACTGATGGAGTAAAGTACATTCGCTGAAATCTTTCTTTAAAACTTTGAATCAGGTTACAAAGAGAAATGGAAAGATTACAAGTACGAGCGAAATAAATTACAAGTACAGAAGAATAACTGATACAATAGAGAAAAAGGGTGATCATATCAGCTTATAAAGGTTCTTCCTTGATGAGAAGTTCATCAAGGGTCTTTGATGTGGGGATCATCCAGTCAGGGACATCTTCTCCTTGATTCTTTTTCTTCAGAGCTGCTTCAAAAATCAAGGGCTTCAGGTGTCTAGCTTTGATGTTGCGTCTGACTTCACACCAGTATACGAGATCTCTGAGTTGTTCGATGGGAGCGATGTCTAGCTCAGAGATACGTTGAAAGTGATGATTTCCATAGTAGTCTAAAAAGAATATACCATAGGGATCACTTACAACTGTGCCAGGAATGAATGTTTCTCCAGGAGGTAGGGAGGTGTCAAGCATTGAGAGATCGGCATCAGGGACAACAATTTCAGCACGAGAGAAACCAATGCTCGTTTCATTCCGAATATGAGGACCTGAACCAGTAGCTTTCTTTTTCTTATCAGAGACTTTTCTTGGTTGAGGAAAAGAAGGAGGAATATCCACAGCAGATGAAAGCAGGTCGATCTGTTTGTTCAAGATCTTCTCGACATGGCTTTTGAACTTTGAGCGCGATCCCAGAATGGCTAATTTTGTTTCTAACCATTCAGAGAGACCAAACTTTTCTAAGGTAGCAGCATAGAAAGTTTTCTTAGTTTCGTCATCTTTGTAGACGTCCACTTCAACAACAGGAACTTCAGCGTACAGTCTTCCTCTGATGTTTGCCTTGACGATTTTGGATGGTCTAGATCGATAGGTCAGCATTTGTTTAGCCCATTCCAAAGTCGTATCAGAGACCTTAGTCTTTTCTCTAACGATCTCTTGAGCTTCATCCCATAGCTGACGTTGAACATCAATGGGAACTCTTTTTAGCTTGGGGTCTTTTATTGATCGTTGAGTAAGCTTGATGGCGTATTCTTTGTCTTTTTCTTCAGCTTCCTTTCTTTCAGCGAGTAGGCGTTCGGCTCTGAGGTGTTCCTTGTATTCCTTTTTGGAAATTTTGAACTTTGGAGGAACTGAAGGAAGTTGATCACGCCTCAGAATGATTCGCTGATCCTCGAATCGCTTTATTATCTCCTCTCTTCTTTTCTGATCCTCTTCACTTAGCTTTTTAGGAGCTAAGGAAGGTTTGCCTCTGTGCGAGAGTAGCTGTTCTTCTGGTTCATCAGTCTCAGAGATTAAATCTAAGACTGGGATTATTTCTTCAGGAGCAGCTGGTATTATTGGTGAAGTCGGAGTTGTGGAGCCTTCAGCGATATCCTCAAACAGGGGAGAGGACTAGCTGAAACACAGCGATCTTACGAGTAAGAACTTGGGTAGAATCAGATAGAGAGAATTGGTTCAAGTGTATAGGCTTGGGTAGTAGAACTGATAGTGTATGATAGAGGAGGGATGGAGTGAGAGATGTTTAGCATACCTGACAAACCGGATTTTCAAGCAAGATCATCAGATTGTCATCTTCAGCGACGCTTTTGCCTTTGCCTTTCTCAGTTCCAGAGGCCGAGGGCTTTGTCTTTGTCCGCTCCCCTGAAGGTTCATTTATCGAGATTCCCTTAAGAGCTTTGATCTTCGGAGCAGGTTTGACGATAAAGAATTCATCGTCTTCTGCTTCGGATTCAGCTTTGATCAGGGATGTCGACGGCTTCATCATCTTCTGCTTCGGATTCAGTTTTCTCAGCTTCTTCTTCGAGTTGCTCCCCCTCAAATACAGAGGCGAGATTCTCGGTTTCCTCAGGGTTTTCATCTCCCTGAGGTCCAGCGATGGTTTCTTCAGCATTCGTCTTCTCTCCCCTGATAGATTCATCATGGGAAAGATCTTCAGCGCTCTTGGAGAGGTCTTCAGCGCTCTTCTCCCCCTCTTTTTCATGATGACTGGGGGAGGAATGGGTAGATTCAGCAGCGTTGGTAGGTTCTCTGTCTTCTTGGCCAGAGAGACCTATACAAACTTCAATCTTTGTTATTCTGTCTTCAATGCCAGCAATAGCAGGATTGATCTTCTTTAGCTCAGTGCGATCTTCCGCTGTGAAGTTGTCAGATGCAGGGACGGGGGCAGGATCAGGATCAGGAGTATTCGCTTTGTGTAGCAGCTGCTCGATCATCGTTTTCATCGAACTAACGCCGGTCTTTACAGAGCCTAAGTCAGTCTTCACAGTAGACATATCCCCCTCTAGATGTCCAACCGATGTCTTCAGCGATGTAACCTCGCTGGACATGGATGAAACTGAATTTTTGAGAGAGGTGTAGTCTGTGTAGATGTCAGCGAGCACCTTGGCGAAGTCGCTGAGAGTTTTATCCACCTGCTTTATGTCATCTGTGGAAGCCTTCTTCTCCACCACCGTTGTCAGCTAGTTCAGATTCTCTACAGCGTTTGTTACAGCTGTAGAGTTATTAGTAAGAGTGGTGGTGAGATCTGTCAGCGTTGTCTTCACATCTTTCAGAGAGGCGTTGATGTCTCCCAAATTAGGACCTGTAACATATAAAAACTTGTGAACATAGGAAAGCTCAGAAGTTTGGGGTTTAGTCACAGTGTTTATGGGTTGGTGTGTACCTGCAGGAGGATTGGTGAATTCATCAAAATCATGGGTTCCTGAGTAAAGTTCCATGTCATCTTCAAAAGTGCCCATAGATTGTTCTGCAGGTCCTGTCTTCATCATTCTTGGAGAATCAGCTTTAGGTTCCGTAGAAATGATGGCAGCTCCAGTGAGATCTAGAGTAGAGACCAAATGAGTGGAGGGAGGAGTGAAGGATAAGAATGGGGGTTGGGTTTTGACTTCAGCGTTGGATTCGCTGACAATCACTTCATCATTCTTTTGAGAGACTGAAGGAGGTTGGGTAGGTTCCAAGTTTGTAACCTCAGCGTTTAGAGACGCTGAAGTTGGGATTAAAGTGATGGCTTGTTCAGGTGTGGCAGAGCGTACCACTGAATGTTCCTTCAGCTCTGTAGAAAGAGCTGAGGAGTCTTCAGCATGATATTGCTGGGGGTACTCCTTTGTTTTCTTGATCCTTTTAGAACCAAGTGGGGTTGAAGAATGTTTCCTTTTCTTAGAAGGAGAGGATTTTGTGGCCAGGGTATCAGCGATGGGTATTGTCGCTGAAGGAGCCACAGAATGAGAAGAAGAAGGGTTGAGAAGAGACAAGAGTGTAGAAAGACGTACCTCATTCACCATCGGTTTGAAGTCGAGTATCTTTGGGACGACATAAGAGAGTTTCAGGTCACCTTCATTTGGGTAGCTCTCCTTCAGGCCATATTGAAAGATGGCGCTGATGAATCGGGGGTAGGGAACCCATGGAGGTCTGTCAGCGACGGTGTCCACCCTTAGAACTAGGTCATCATAGATAATCGATGCCCAGTCTATGTTGAGACCTTTCAGCAGTGCATAACCCATTGCTTGCTGAGGTTTAGCGGCTTGGTCAGAGGAGCCGCTCTTTGTAGTCATACAGCTGATAAGATGAGCGAAGATGAAATTCATCTCGCTGGGCATTTTCGATTTCTTGATAATCGTCAGCTTCTTCTCGGCCTTCATGTCTCTGCCGATTTGCCATACATAGCCCATTGCATCGAAAAATGCAATGATGGCTTCCCTGTCTGAGTTTTTCTTGTGGTCAGGGAGGGGAACGAATGGTTTTTCCTTGGTAGCGATGGGAAGGCTGAGAGCTTTGCGGATAATGGCAGGGGTGATCTTCATCGTGCCATATTCGATGTTGCAGAGGATGCAATCGATTGTTTTGGACGGGTCTTTGGCTGAAGTTAGTTGAGAGTGTCTGGCTGAGTACCAGAATTGTGAGAGCAAGAGCTGATGAGCAGGAGGTGTTATGGTCAGGGCTGTGGAGATGCAGCAATTCTTTAGGAAATTCACAGCATCATCTAGATGTGTGACTTGCTTTCGAGGAGGAAACTCGAAAAGCGCATAGAGGTTGTTCACCTTAGTCCAATCCAGTTTGTCAAGGGCAAACATGACTTGAGGAGCGTTGAGGATGTCCACTTCCTCAGTATCAGCGGAGAAGTTCTCAGCGGTAGCAGGAATGTCAGATGAAGCCATTTCTCTGTATTATCAGTTCAACCAAAGATGTTAACAAATAAGAATAATCTTAATGTGGAAAGAATTTCCATTAAGATGGTTCAAATTTTATTCATTTCATTCAGACACAAATGTCTTAATGAAGATTAGGGTTTTTCTTGATTTTAAGAAATGAAATATAAAACCCATTTATTCTTGTTATCCAGTTTTCTATGAAGAAATAGATTCTGGAAAAACGAATGTGTGAAGAACAAGTTTAAGATTTTCGCATTTAAACTTGAAGAACAACCATGAAATGGTTGTGTTCATAAAATCATGAAAGAAAATGATTTAATTTTAAGAAGTTCTTTTGTTTGATCTTGTAAAAACAAAGAGTAGATCAGAAACAAGTTATTTGCATTCGGTAAATAATAAGAACATATTAACCTTGATGTTTGATGAAGAAGATGATGAACAGTTCTTGAAGATTTTGAAATCACAAATGCAACAGTGAATTCTTTCTTGCGGAGGAAGATTGATCGCGTAAAAGAAAAATATAAACAAAGAATTTGTTGATATAGAGAGATTAGAGAGAGAAAATCTTGAGCGGGAAAAGATTTTCATCATGACACGGACACGTGTTTGCATTTGATTGGAAGTATGAACGAGACGTGCAAAAGTGTGTCAAGAAGATAAAACGTGCCGGGGTTTTATCCGTTACAATGACGTCACAACTGTCCTTTCATATTCTTGGTTGTCTCTGAGGTTTTGAAAAACTCAGGGACTCTTTTGAAAACATGAAGCACTTAATGAAAATATTCGCGATGGTTTTAAGAAATTTCAAAATATCGCTGTTAAGGAAGAGATTTTCAGCGATGGTTTTAAGAAATCTTGCATTTTCATGCGATTGTCAGAGAGAGAAAAACATACCTTGATATCAGTGAATCAAGTTTATTCAGAGAGAAGATGATAGAATGGGTTATACAAGTTGATTTTATCCTATTGCTGATCAATGTGAACCGCTGAAGATTTTATCCTTCAAAGTTCAGCATTCCAAGCTCGCTGATGAGAAAGTTGAATCTTGTCTCATCAAGAGGTTTGGTAAATAAATCGGCTAACTGATAATCAGTTGGGATAAAATGAAGTTCTATATCACCATTCATCACATGATCTCTGATAAAATGATATCTGATTTCTATATGTTTGGTCTTTGAATGTAGTACTGGATTGTTTGCTATAGCGATGGCACTTGTGCTGTCGCAATAGATTGGAATTTTGGAGAGCTAAAAATCATAGTGTAGTAGCTGATTTCTCATCCACAAGACTTGAGAACAACAGCTTCCAGCAGCTACATATTCAGCTTCAGCTGTGGAAGTGGACACTGAATTTTGCTTTTTACTTGTCCAACTTACCAGCTTTCCACCCAGGAGCTGACATCCTCCTGTGGTGCTTTTCCTATCCATTTTGCAACCTGCAAAATCACTATCTGAATAGGCGGTTAGATCGAATCCTGAATTTTTGGGATACCAAAGACCTAGATTCGCTGTACCCTTAAGATATCGAAAAATTCGCTTTACAGCTTTCATATGAGATATCTTAGGTTCAGCTTGATATCGTGCACACAAGCATGTTGCAAACATAATATCGGGTCGGCTAGCTGTAAGATACAATAGTGAGCCGATCATCCCACGGTACAGCGTGACATTGACAGGAACACCCTTAGTGTCCTTATCAAGTGTCAGCGGTGGTGCCATAGGGGTTTTCATAGCTGAACTTTCAGTTAAGTCGAATTTCTTCAGCATATCTTTAACATACTTTCCCTGATTGATAAAAGTTCCTTTTTCAGTTTGCTTAATCTGAAGAGCAAGGAAATATGTTAGTTCACTCATCATGCTCATTTTATACTCATCTTTCATTCTATCAGCGAAACGAGTACAAAGCTCAGGGTTAGGAGAACCAAATATAATGTCATCAACATATATTTGAACTAGAATGATATGACCTTTCACTTTTCTAAAAAATAGAGTTTTGTCAATCTTACCTCGCACAAATTTTTCAATATGGAGATAAGTGGAAAGAGTGTCATACCATGCACGTGGAGCTTGCTTCAAGCCATAAAGTGCCTTATCCAGTTTATAAACATAACCTGGATGCTTAGAATCTGAGAATCCTGGAGGTTGTTCCACGTACACTTCTTCATTCAGCTTTCCATTCAGAAACGCTGACTTAACATCCATCTGATGTACTTTGAAGATTTTGTGTACAGCATATGCTAAGAATAGGCGAATAGATTCAAGTCTTATTACTGGAGCAAATGTTTTGTCATAATCTATACCTTCCTCTTGTCTGTATCCCTGAGCAACAAGTCGAGCTTTGTTGCGGGTTACAGTACCATGTTCGTCCAACTTGTTTCGATAGACCCATTTAGTGCCTATTACTGTTTTATCAGTTGGTCTCTGAACAAGTTTCCAAACTTTGTTTCTTTCGAATTCAGTCAGCTCTTCTTGCATGGCGCTGACCCAGTTTGGATCTTTGAGGGCATCATCTACTTTCTTTGGTTCAGTTAGTGAAATAAAATTTACAAATAAACAAATATTACCTGTACTTCGTCGAGTCTGAATCCCAGCGTTTGGATCACCAAGAATTTGGTCAATTGGGTGATTTATAGTCCATCGCTGAGCCGGAGCGTGAGACGCTGACTCAACTTGAACTGGAGGAGCTGAAGATTAAGCTTCAGCGACGTCGGGAGTATCAGCCAAGAGAGGAATGGATGCAGTTGTCATTATATTCACTGATTCCTGAGAAGTAGATGGAATGTCTGAGACATTTGGTTCAGCGTTAGGTATAGTGTTTATAGGAACAGCTGAGACCCAAGAAGTTTCAGATTCACTATTCTGCATATTTGGAATGATAGGAGGACTATCATCTTCTACTGGATGAGCATGAGTAGTGGGAATATCTTCTGAATCACCAAGATGAGAAAACATCCACTGATTCAGTTCTTCAGTATCAGCGGACGGTTTAGAGTTCGCTGAACGGGATTCGTCAAACGTGACGTGAATAGTTTCTTCTACAGTTTGTCTTCTTCGATTGAAGACTCTGAAGGCTTTGGAAACTGAGGAGTATCCAAGAAAGATTCCATCATCAGCCTTAGGATCAAACTTTCCAAGAGCATCTCTGTTGTTCAGTATAAAACACTGACATCCAAAGATGTGAAGAAAGCTGATTGAAGGCTTTATCCCATGAAAGAGTTCATAGGCTGTCTTTTTGAATCTTTTGACTATCAGCGACCTGTTTTGCGTAAAACAAGCAGTGTTGACAGCTTCTGCCCAAAACTGAGTAGGCAAGTGAGAATCGCTGAGCATTGAACGTGCAGCTTCAATAATTGTTCTATTTCTTCCTTCAGCGACTCCATTTTGGTGCGGTGTTCTCACTGAAGAAAAGTTGTGAGAAATACCCTTGCTCTCAAGGAAGGAATCAAGAGAACTATTTTTGAATTCAGTCCCATGATCACTCCTTATTGAGCGAACGGTCAGATTGTTCAGGGTTTCCATCTTCCGAAAAAAGGTGATGAGTTCTTCAGGGGTGTCACTCTTAGAACGGAGAAACATTACCCAAGTGAAGCGAGAGAATTCATCAACTATGACCAGCGTATATTTCTTTCCAGCGATGGATTGTTTGTTAACAGTGCCAAACAAATCCATATGGAGTAGTTGTAGAGGAGATGACACTGAAGAAACTTGCTTTGATTTAAAGCTTGCTTTGGTCTGCTTCCCTTTTTCACACGCTGAACATAAAGACTCTTTGGCGTATGAATGCTGAGGTAGACCAGTGACTAACTCTTTTGATGAAAGAGTGTTCAGTGTCTTGAAATTTAGATGAGATAGCCTCTTATGCCATAGCCAGTTGACATCAGATGAGGCCTTTGAGAAGAAACAGGAGTTCTCAGTAGTTGTTGAGTCCATGTTTATTACATAAACATTTTCCAAACGATAACCGCTGAGAGCTATCTTCTCCTTTTTGTCAGCGACAAAGCAGGATTCCTTAGTAAAGATTACTTCGTTATCCATGTCGCAAAGATGACTGATGCTTAGAAGATTATGCTTCAGCCCTTCAATATATGCGACTCTTCTGAAGGAGGTTGTACCATTTGAAAGTACACCATACCCTCGGGTATGTCCTTTTCCATTTCCACCGAAAGTCACAGAGGTACCCTTCTCTTCCTTGTATTCAGCGAGCAGGCTTTTCTTTCCAGTCATGTGTCTAGAGCATCCGCTATCGAGATACCAGATACCCTTCTTAACCTGCAATACAAAGGAAGATTAGTTTTTCTTGGGTACCCACTTTACCATGTATACACATTTGTCAGTGGAAGTAGTTGGAATGGAAGATTCAGCAGTCTTCGCAGCATTTGAAGATTCAGCTTTGTCTTTCTTCACTTTGGTTAATTTCTTAACTTCAGTGGTAGGATTCACCTTGACCTGATTTGCACCAGGGTTGGTCTTTATTGCCTTGGGGGAAATCTTCACCTTAGCTATCTTTTCAGCTTTGGTGGCTGTGGGGCACTTACTAGCAATTTGATCGGTAAGTCCACAGTGATAACATTTCCTATAACTATAAGTAGTTCTAGGACCATTTGAATGCTGAGCTTTTAATTTCGAATTAGAAGTGCCAGCACCAAGTAAACTATTGGCTTTAGAAATGGGACGAACATTCAGTTCTTCAGATTTCTTACCAAGGACATCCAATCTGAGTCTAGGAGTATATCGCTGAATAGATCCAGAGATCTGCTTCCTTGATCCAGAGGGATGAGCCACAGAAGCTTTAGAGGCATTCAGCTTTGGTACTAAGGTACCCTTCTGAGGATTCTGGTAAATAACAATTCATTTACCTTTGTCTTTAGAGACAGAGGTAGGTTTTGAATAAACCATTTTCTCCTTGCCTTTTGAGGAGGTAGGAGTTTCCTCAGGGATTGGTGTAACGGACGAGGAGCACTGAGAAGATGAAGTATCAGCGACTGAGGATACGAACGTTCCAAATTTAAGCATTGAACGCTCAGTGGTTGGTTTTGGAGTATCATATTTGTAACCCAAACCACGTTTATCACTCAGGGGAATCTGAGACTTTATTATCTCAGTGATCTTTGTTGAAGAATTACACCATCCTTCAACAGTAGCTTTTTCAGCCTTTAATGCAGCGATAGCTTCTGCTCGTTCGATTTTGACTAGCTGGTTTAAATATACTTGATCTTTAAAGTCTTCTTCAATTTTAGAAAGCTTTTCTATTTGAAGGTGGCAATTTTTAAGTTTTTCAGCGAGATCAAGATTTTGGTTTTCAACCACAGTTTTGCCGTTCATGGCTTCGTATAAACTTCTAGTCAAGAGATCGATCTTACGGAGACTATCAGCTTCATCAATATTTGCAATATTGGTAAAGAAAGAAGGTGATACCTGAATAGCAGATGTTGAAGTGGAGGGAATGTCTGAGCTTTCTTCCTCTTCTTCAATCTTGGCCATGAGACATAGATTTGCTTCATCATCTTCAGAGTCAGATGATGATGCTTCTTCATCAGAAGCAGCCCAATCATAGTCAGCCATCAGGCCTTTATTCTTCTTCTTAAAGCTTTTCAGCTTTGCATATTTTTCTTTCAGCTTTGAATATTTGTCATCTTTATTCCTTGGAACAAAGGGTTTCTTTGTAAAAGCTGAGGGTCTAGAAACTTTCTTAGACCTGCACTCGTTAGCGAAATGTCCTGTCTTTTCGCAGTTAAAACAAGTAGCAGTAGCCTTATCAACAAAAGCTGATGATCTAGGCTTGTCAGTTATGGAAATAGGTTTCTTCTTTCTAAACATTTTCTTTTTGGCAAATCTCCTGAACCTCTTAGTTAGGAGAGCCAAAGATTCATCATCATCTGAATAATCAGAATCTGATGACCTTTCAGAGTTACTTTCTAACTCAGTGATAGTGACCGAGGGTCGCTGAGTAGAAGATTCCTCTGAGATTAAAGCAACAAGGGTGCTTTTAGAATCTTTTACAAGATTCTTCTTAAGATGGCTCGATTGCTCATGATTCAGCAACATGCCATATAAGGTTGAAAGGGTCATTGATTTTAGATCCTTTGATAGCTTGAGACACATAGCATAATTGTCCCAGCTTTCAGGTAAACATTCTAGAAACTTTGTCAGTACTTCAAAGTTAGAATATTCCTTACCCACAGTTTTCAGATCTATAATTAAACAATTAAAACGTTGTTGAACTTCAGAGAGAGATTCATTCTTACCAGAAATGAAGATTTCGTATTGTCTTACCAGGTTGATCTTTCTTGAATCCTGGACTTCAGACGTTCCTTCATACTGAACACATATTGTGTCCCACATGGCCTTTGATGTTTTCAGATTCATGACGGAATGGTAGACTTCGTCAGGAAGAGCCATGGATAGTATGGATCTGGCTTTTGTATCTATAGCCACTTTCTTCTTATCTTCGTCAGTCCATTGAAAGATTTCCTTAGGTACCAGCCTTTCTGGAATAGCAGGTCTATTCTCAGCGGCTGGAACAGCAACATCAATTCTTACAGGGATGAATGGACCATTTTCGAGATAGTAAGGCATAGTAGGGTCTACACCTTCTAAGAAGAGTGTCATCCTATTTTTCCATAAGTTGAAGTTATCTTTGTAAAATCTAGGGGGTTTAGCAAGAGAACCATTGTCTATATAATTTGTGTTTGTGTTGGTGCCCATTTTCAGATAATAGCAAGGAAGAGAAATATCTTAGATTAGATCTTGTTTATGAGATTAAACAAATCCGCTCTGATACCACTTGTTGGTCCCGAAGGCCTATACAAGTTTGTAGAAGGAGGGGGGGGGGGGGGTTGTGATAAATCCCAAATCTAGCACAAAGTAATGAACAAGTGTAGAGAGAATCTAGAGTGCAATCTTGTCATCCATATATTGATTTCAAAATGTAAAATGACAAATGCTTCAAGTTGTTATACAAAATAACAAAGTAACTCCTTTATATAGTAGGACATGACAAGCCCATGCCTCTACTAAGGAGAAACAGTACAAGATATTAATACTGTCTTGATAGCTACAAAAATGCCCTAACAATCTCCCCCTTAGCTATCAAGGCAGAAAGGGTCTTCTTCTACTTCGAAACCCAAGATGCGTTTCAATCCTTCGCATAGCCATTCTGAAGCTCAATTTTTCATCTATCTCTTCAATGGCTCTTGACAAAACTCTTCTAGGTCTTGAAGACATCCAATTAACTTTTCGTTCAGCATCATGTCTTTTGAGCTTTTCGACTAACTGAAGTCTTACAATTTTAAGCGTACCATCAGAATATTTTTCCAACTCATTAAACCGAATGAATATCTTGTTTGCACCATTACTGAACACAACACCAAACTCTGGTTCTCCAATCACACAATATAAAGGCATCCTCATCAATCCAGTCAATTCTTGATTTGGTCTTAACAGATTTATTCTTGGTTGATAGCTTTCCACACCCATCTGCAAATCATGACACTGTGTGAATAAAACGTGTCTTCTCAGAAATCTCTTAATGGCATTCAAAGCAAGAGTTACGTTTTCCCTTCTGATCTGAAGATCTCTGAAATGATGATACAAGAACTCAAAATCTTCCATGGTTAAATGACAGAAATCAGCTTCAGTAAATCTATAATCTCTGCAATCTTGCCTTTGAACAAGAAACTCTGGATACCACAACTTGTAATACAGTCTAGCTGTTACCTCCTTTATAGACACAATCAACTTCTTGCTCCTCACCTCTCTTTTCTTTTGACACTTGTCCCTTAGAAAGTACATATATTCGAACTTGTATTCGGCTGTTTGATCTGTAATACCCAACACAGCGTAGGGATTCAAAGTTCTGATTCTGTGCACAAACAGTCTTCTTTCTTCTTCTTCTAGGAAAGGTGTTCTCAAATACAAAGTTCTTTGTCGTTGTTCAAGTTCAGTCAATTTTCTGCTCCGTGAGGATGAAGGACCAGGTTGATCAGCAGGATTAGAAGGACCAGCTTCATCATGACTAGGAATGATAGGAGGTATTGAAGATGTAGTGGATTGAGGATCAGTCTCTTCGGATTTTGGCTCTTTAGATAATGGATCATGAGAATGATGTGGTTCAGATACAGGTATAGTGGTTTGAGTTGAAGTAGATTGGTTAAGGTTGATGGTTATAGGTGTAACAGAAGGTTGTTCTGACATCAAAGTGGTTGAGATATGTTCGGGTGAGTGTACAGGGCTAAAGATTATTTCTTCAGGAGTTTGTGGCCCATATATCTCTGACAAAATATCAACCTCTTCTTCATTAAATCCAACACCTTGATCTTCTGGTTCATAAGTAAATACCAAAAGTGGTTCTTCTTCCTCCTTAACTTTCCAATACCGATCATAAGCTCTTGCACTTTCATCAGTTTCTTCATCATCAGAACTAATTTCAATCAACTCCACAGATTGCACGAATCGATCAACCACTTCTCTTATCTCCTTCTCATTTACCTCAGGCTTTTCAACCGTTGGTTCTATATTCGGATCAACATATAATACGATCTGTTTTCCGCTTTGATCACCCATAGCACCTGATTCAAACATCTTAGATATTTCAGCAACAGTCGGATTCTTTTTCTGACCTTGAGAGCTTTCTGACTCAGCTCTTCTCTTCTTACTCATCTCCCCCTCATGATCATGATCATCGGGATCCTGATCATGTCTTCTTTTAGTACTCTGAGCTTGAGTCTTACACGACTGTTCCATTAATGCTTTCAACTCAACAATTGACTGCTTCATATCACTTAAAGATTTCACAACTTCAGACTTGAAAGTAGATAACTCTTTGGATAATGCTTGAAACTGTGTGGGTGTAACTGAAGGTGTAGGTGGAAGTGGATTTGGAGTAGATTGGAAATTCTGAAGTAGAGATAACAAGGTTTTACTTTGCTGATCTTCAGGACTCATAGACATCAGTTTGGCATAGAATAAATCCCTTAATTCATCAACACTTTGATCCACTGGTGGTTGTTTCATAGGAGAAGACTGAGGTACTCGAGGCGGAGCCAGATAGATTTCTGGACGAGGACGTACAGCTGGCTCATAAGTCATCGGTTCTTTTCCCTTCAACTGATTCTTCACACCTTGTAACTCCCGGATGAACATAGTTTCAATGTCCTTTAGGGCGCCATCGAAGTTTTCCCTTGTCACAAAGACGGGTAAAGTAACACCGGCACCACTTAGGTTTGCCGTTGACACAACAGTTGTTGCAACTGTGTGACCTACACTCAGTGTTGGCATAGTGTTAGCACTGGTAGGATTTCCACTCTGTCCTTGTAGTCCTGTAAAAGAATCTACTCTGAGTGTTCCGGATGAGTCACGAAGGCGCGCATCAGATGTTCCTGAAAGTGTCCTATTCAAAGAATCAAATATATTAGGAACAGGCACTAGACTCGAACTTTGTGCAGGAAAGAAGGTCGAGGACTGGGGAGGAAGTCGCCCTGTTTCAATATCCGGAATCTCCGAACGAGATCCAGATAGTGTTTGTGCTAAAACCCCGTGAGAAAATGAGACAGTTTCTTGTGAAGAAGAAGCTGAATAGCTGGCAGAGGTGTGCAATTGCGTTACTGGGCGAGTAACGACTTGTTCAACACCTGATCCCAACAAATGAGATCTGGTGGTGGATGTGGCTGCCCTTCTGGAATAGACAGTTTGGATATCTTTCACACTCTCCATATTCTTTTCTTCAGTTTCTCTCACAGTCTCACATATATTTTCAACTGATACTCCCTCGGGTCTCCTTATGCCTTCCGTTCCTTCACTAACTTGAGTCGACATTAAAGGCATGTCATCAAAGTTTAAGCTTTCCACATTAATATTATCTGACATATTCAATTGTGGAAATTCAAAGATATCAGAAACGTTACCAAACCAGTTTTCTTCAGTAGTAGCATCAGCACCAATATTTCCAGCATTCCCTTGATCATCATCATTATCATCGTTGTCATCTTCATCACCATCACGATGTTCCTCCGCTGAATCAGACTCTGTACTATCACTAGAGTAATCAACTAAAGGAGGATCCCCAATGTGTTTAGGAATTTCTCCCTCAGAATCGTGTTGTACAAGATCATCTGTATGTGTGTCCTCGGACGATGACCCTGTATCTTCAAATACAGATGTATGATCCCCACCAGTTCCCCTCTCGGTGTTTTCCCTCGACTCTCCCCGTTCAGTAGCCCGTGCATCCTGAACACTCACCGACTCCTCTCGCCTAGGGGTTGAGTCTGGGGTAGGTCCCTCCGGTTCTGGCTGGACCATAGACTCTCTATACTCGATAATGCACTAAACGTCCTGATCCGCGTATCGAAGAAATCCTTCAGGTAACGGCATCTCATAATCAAATACAGTTTTACGAAACTGAAGATACTGCATAGCTTTCTCGGGCACAGAAGGATGATTTGCTCGTCTTGGAATTTCTCTGTTAGAACGAAGCATGCTATGAATGATAATCTGAAGAAACCTCATATATGGAACATAAGGCTTTCCCTTGTTTTGTTGGCGAAGATCTATCTTCCCATTCAGTTCATGCCAGAAAATAGCTGCATAATCTACATGAAGATCATACACTACTGCATGAAATAGCTTCAGAAATCCGACGCTGGCACTGTCTGTTCCGGCATGTTTAGCAGATAAGAATCTATTAATAATGGAGAAGATTGTATAGTATAACGGTGGTAGGTTCGCCTTATGGAATTCCTTCACCCGAGTTAAGTTTCCAGTGTATCCCATAGCACGTATTCCTTCAAACGTTTCTTCTTCAGATGGAAAAGGATCAAACTCAGTCTTTCCTTCTCGTGAATCAGGTTCAGGTAGCCTCAGAATCATTCTTAGTCTTTGGAAATCAAGCTTTGTGATGAAGTTGTCTATTTGGAATACAAAAATTGGTCTTCCATCTTCCATAGTTGTTGTTATTGTCTTCCATGCTTGCTGTAAATATAGCATAGGCACAACGACAGTATTCGTTAATGCGTATGCTAACGGATGATTCCTGAGCACTTCCTTTATCACTGGATGAATGTTGATGTGATCAAAATCAATGTGATGATTGTTGGGAATGATCGCAATATAGTTGATCGGATGAATGATAGCATGATCTGGATGAATTCCGGCTTGGGATTGATGTACTGATCGTGTTGATAAATCATTAACAATTTACAGCTTGTTGCGGAAACAAGATTAAGGATAACCCTAAATCTAAACAAGTTGGAACACTAAGGTTTCTTGCACTAAGAGAGGTAAGGAAATTACTAATAATAACCTATCTTGAGATAAGAGATTGAACTTGTCTAGAGTTAGCAAGTTACTTCAAAAGAAGTGGGTTCATCTCTTTATATACTCCATGCATTTAATGCAAGTCAGTATATACTTTACACGTGTCATCAGTTGGTTGGTTGCATGTCATTGACCTTGGTTGACAACCTTAGTAGTCGCATGGATGAACAGTGTAGTATCAGAGTGGTTGTACGATTTCAGACAGTCGGAGGTTCTTTTCTGACATTTCGTACGGAGTCGTGCAAGGGGGGTTAAGACAAAAGTACTTTGTACGGAGGACTTCATGATCAGCTTTTCGTTGATTCAGCGATTATCATTTTCAATTCAGCGAATGATAAAGTTCAGCGATAGCTGAAGTCTTGTACTTGATACTTCACGTTGATGGACAAATCTGAGTCTTCGCTGATCCGCATCAGTTCATTAGGAGACTTGTCGCTGGTTCTTGAGCTTGATCTTCGACTTCAGCGTAGAACCTATGTTGACGTGAAACTTGTCTTCAGGGATCATAAGTAAACAACTAACTTATCAGCGATCATCATAATGACTGAACAGACTCAGCATTAATGGTGAATAGTTTCGCTGAATGTTTAATCTAAAGAGCGAGAGTTCCTATCAGCGGTACTGTAAGATCTTAGTACTTATCAGCGATAGTGAAACTCTGATACATATTGTTTACTTACAATTATCACTAAGTATATAAGAGAGGGTCATTATCAAATCACTGAGGGTTTGGATCAACAACTACTAGTGGCCATAGACAGTTTTTTATAGAAGGAGGTTGACATAAACGAAAAACTTGCACCTGAATCCAATAACACACGCGTAGGTACGGAGTTTAGAAGAAACGTACCCGACACTACGCCCTTTGAAGCCTTCGCCTCCTCGGTCGTCATCTGAAAAGCTCTTCCCGTCGCTATCGGGGGTTCCACCTTCGGCCCTCCGCTTCCCCCCGACTTTAACTTTGGACAATCCTTTCTGACATGACCCGACTCCTTACACTCAAAACACATCATTCCCCTGACTGGACAAGAGTTGATGGAGTTCCCGCTTTTGCCGCACTTATAGAATTTTCCCGGAACAAAGTTACATGGGCCAAAGTGTTTGGTCCGGCACTTGGAGCACCATCTAGCCTCCCTCTTCGGGTCGGTTCCCCGGTAGTTGTTGTCAAACGTCCTTGGTTTCTTGAAGGGTGTGGATTGCCCTTCCCATCTCCTCTTTTCCGGCGCTCTAGCGCTTTCTTCCTTGCCCCGACCGTAGGCATCCTCCACCAACTGAGCTTCTTCCATCGCCTCACGAAGGGTAGAGGCCTTAGAAACTCGGACCATCGTCATCATGTCTGACGGAAGACCCTTGAGATATGCCTTAATCTTTTCCTTTTCTGTCGAGACCAGATATCCCACCAATCCCAATTTATCCATGAACAATCGGTTGTAGTCTTTAACTGTCAAGTTGCCCTTTTTTAGATTCCGGGACTCTTCCTTGATCCGGTCCATGGCCCTCTCATTGCAATATTCCTCCAACAATTTCACTTTGAACGTCGCCCAGCTCAATTTGGCCAATACTGCGGCCTCAAGCGATGCGGAATAGACATTCCACCAGGTAAGAGCCGCTCCTCTTAGCATTTGAGAACCAAACTTTGCCTTTTGGCTCTCCCCGCATTCACTGGTACGAAAGGCTTGTTCCATTTCCCTTATCCAGTTCGTACAGACAACTGGATCATCTGCCCCTTTAAACTCGGGCGGTCTACAGCTCAGAAAGGTTTTGAAGGAACAAGTCTTTCCCGCTTGCCCGGTCTCCAATGTTCCCAAACCATCGGTGGGGATTGCCTTTTCCCCGGATCCGGTCCCCAGAATGTTTTCGGCAACCGCCTCGTGCTTACGATTGCTCGCATCCCGGTCCTCTCATAAAAGTTTCTTAACATTCTTCATTACTCACAAAACCCTAATTTTGACCCAATATGGTCAAAATTAGGTCAAATAATGATATTTGTAGAACATGAACAATAATGCTTGGTAAGTCAAAATACACATAAATCCTCAACATTAACATTATTTTGTTCTAATAAAACTTATTCTTTTGAAACCCCTTTTTGGGTCAAAATACATAGTTTTCCATATGATAAACAACAACGTGTAAGAGAAGTAAGAAATCATGTATAGATGAGTGTTTGATTAATACTTGAAGGAAAACTCACCTTAGAGGGTTTTACAACAAAACCCAAAACCTTAAGTGATGGAAGAGGAAATCTCCTTTAAGCACTTGAGTTTACTTGAGGAGGAGAACCACTTAATGACCTAAAGATGGAGGAGATGTCTCATAAATTTGGTGGGTGATGTCCATAAATGATGAGAGATGATTTGGGGAAGAAGACTTACCAATCTTGAAAGCAAAATTGCCCTAATGGAGAGAGAGAGTTCTGGAGCTGAAAGTGAATGAAAATACCCTTGAAACCCTCCTAAAAATCGATTTATGCATCAGTCTGCAGGCCCCCGATCGTGACTTTGCCCCAGCGACATTGCCCAGGGCATTGTCGCAGGGCATTGTCGCCCTCCATGCCCCACCTTCTGTTTGGTTTTTCTCGAATGCCACCCACCGCGATAATGACCACCGCGACAGTGACCATGGCATTGTCGCCGGTCAATGTCGCTGGTGAGGCCATAGCTGCAGTTTACCGTTTCTAAACGAGGTCTATGCGATCCTACCTTACCGTAAAGTCCGTTCTTACATGACATTAATCGAGTACCCTTAAATTTGTGTGCATGGCCAACTTCCCAAGTACGTATGTGCATGAAGTCATGATTCAACTCAAGTTAATTAAACTATTTACTAATTTGAGGTTACAAGGTCGGGAAAGAGGTTCGTACCATTTATTGAAAATTCGGGGTGTTACATTACGGAACGAGTTCGGGAACGGTCCTATGTAGTCGATCCCCCATACATCAAATAACTCAACTTCCATAAAGATCTTCATGGGCATCTCGTCTCTCTTTGTGGTGTTTCCGACCCTTTGACACCGGTCACACTGGGAGATGAACTCTCGAGCTTCTTTGAACATGGATGGCCAAAGGAATCCTGACTGTAGTACCTTAGCCACCGTCCTATCCGTACTGAAATGACCACCACACTCTAAAGTATGGGAATGAGTCAATATGTCCTCCTTCTCTTCGTCGGGAATGCAGCATCTGATCATCCCATCAGCGCAATGTTTATACAAATACGGTTCATCCCAAAAATACCTTTTTGCATCGGAAAGGAACTTTTTCTTCTGATGTGAGTTCATACCATAGGGAATTATCGTTCCGGCTAAAAAGTTCACGAAATCCGCATACCAAGGCTCCGAATGATTGACTCTAAATAACTGCTCGTCTGGAAAGGAGTCATTAATCAGCGATTTATCCGTGGCATGTTCTTCATCTCCTTCTAACCGTGACAAATGGTCGGCTACCGTTTTCTCCGAACCTTTTTTTATCTAAGATTTCCAAGTCAAGCTCTTGGAGTAAAAGTACCCACCGAATGAGTCTCGGCTTTGCATCTTTCTTGGCCATCAAATACTTCAAGGCGGAGTGGTCGGTATACACGATTACCTTGGCACCGACTAAATAGGATCAAAATTTCTCAAAAGCGTATACAACGGCTAGTAGTTCTTTCTCGGTGGTCGCATAATTGATCTGAGTATCATCCAACGTCTTACTAGCATAATAGATCACATGCATCCGCTTCTCTTTTCTTTGGCCCAAAACCGCTCCGACTGCCGTGTCACTTGCGTCGCATATGAGAACAAACGGGAGATTCCAATCGGGTGCCGTGAGAATAGGTGTTGAGGTCAGTTCTCTCTTCAACCTGTCAAAAGCAAGAATGCAATCATTAGTAAATTCAAACTTGGCATCTTTAAGAAGTAAAGAACACAAAGGTTTAGTAATTTTTGAGAAATCCTTTATGAATCGCCGATAGAACCCGGCGTGTCCTAAGAAACTCCGAACTCCCTTGACGGAATTCAGATATGGAAGATTCTCGATCACCGCCACCTTTTCCTTGTCAACTTCAATCCCCGCTTTCGATACTTTGTGGCCGAGTACAATCCCTTCGGTCACCATGAAGTGACACTTCTCCCAGTTCAATACCAGACTCGTCTCTTTACATCTTTGTAGGACGGCTTCCAAGTGTGCTAATCATGTATCGAATAAAGGTCCAAACACTAAAAAGTCGTCCATAAAGATCTCAATAGTCCGTTCCACCATGTCTGAGAAGATAGCCATCATACACCTCTAAAAGGTTGCTGGAGCGTTACATAAACCGAATGGCATTCTCCGGTAAGCAAAAGTACCATATGGGCATGTGAAGGTCGTCTTGTCTTGATCCTCGGGAGCTATTGGTATCTGATTATACCCCGAATAACCGTCTAAGAAACAATAATACTCATGTCCCGCAAGACGCTCTAACATTTGATCAATGAACGGGAGTGGAAAGTGGTCTTTCCGAGTGGCATCATTCAGCTTTCGATAATCAATGCACACTCTCCACCCCATAACCGTCTGGGACGGAATGAGCTCATTGTTGTTGTTCCGGACGATGGTTATACCACCCTTCTTTGGTACTACATGGACCGGGCTCACCCACGGACTCTCTGGAACCGGATAGATAATTACAGCATCAAGAAGGTTCAGAACCTCCTTTCAGACCACTTCTTTCATATTCGGGTTGAGCCGACGTTGATGTTGAACTACCGGTCGATGCCCTTCTTCAAGATTGATGCGGTGTGAGCAAAAGGTCGGACTCAAACCTTTTAGATCGGCTATTGTCCATCCAATTGCAGATTGATGCTCTCTCAGAACTCTAAGTAACTTCTCTTTTTTCTCGGGACTTAATTTGGTTGAGATAATTATCGATAGTGTTTCCTTGTCTCCCAAGTACGCATACTCGAGATGTGATGACAACGGTTTGGGCTCAAGTTGTGGTGGTGTATGCGATGGTTGAGACTTTGGAATAGGTGTTCCCAAATCCTCAACCACGGGTCGTCGAGACCCCTTATATGATGGTAATGCATTTAAATGCATCACACTTTCACTTTCCGGATTGTTATTGGTACCCATCAACACATTCTTCAATTGGTCTCCGGAAACTTGCAGGCCACATGTTTCTCTAATCAAAGAATCCATCACATCTACCCGGTAGCACTCATCTGATTCCATTATGTGTTTAGCTGCCCGAAAAACATTGAAGACTGCCTCTTCATCTCCCACTTGGAGTGTCAGTTTGCCTCCTTTAACACCAATTAATGCTCCTCTCGTGGCTAAGAAAGGTCGACCAAGAATCAACGGTATCTCTTTGTCCTCAACCATGTCGAGGACCACGAAGTCAACCGGGAAATAAAACTTGTCCACCTTGATCAACACATCTTCAATTACGCCATACGGGTACTTGATGGATCTGTCAGCAAGCTGCAATGTCACGTTAGTCGGCTGCACCTCTCCAAGTCCGAGTTTCCTGAAAATAGACAAAGGCATTAAATTAATACTTGCTCCAAGATCACACAAATCCTTACTATATTCAGAATTTCCTATATGAACAGGGATAGTAAAACTCCCTGGATCCTTAAGCTTCGGAGGAAGCTTATGTTGGATGATAGCACTGCACTCCTCGGTGAGTGCAACCGTCGCATGCTCCTCAATCTTCCTTTTATTAGAAAGGATATCCTTCAAGAATTTCACATATGAGGGCATTTGTGCCAAAGCATCTGCAAAAGGAATGTTAATATGTAATTTTTTAAATACATCAAGAAATTTAGAGAAATTAACATCATCCTTATGTGCTTTAAGCCTGCTCGGATAGGGCACTCTCGGTGCGGGAGGTTTGACCGGTTGCTTCGCAGGAATGCTATCGTTCTTTGGACCATGGTCTTTGTTGGTTGGTCTCTCCTCTTCCATCTCTTCAGTCACCTCTATCTCTTATACTTCTATAGGATCAACACTTGGCAACTTGGGATCATTCTCTTTTGAAAACGCCTCTCGTGTAGGATCTCCACTCAGCTCCTTACCACTTATCAAATGAATGGCTTTGCAATCTTCCCAGGTTTTCCTTTCGGGTTGACTCGAAAATGTCCCGGGAGCTCGGTTTTGTAAGACCTCATAAATTTTCCCCACTTGCCTTTCAAGAAGCTTTATGGAGGTCGTATTCTGATCAGTAGTCGCCTTGACCGTGCTAACCGTACCGGCTAGTCCCTAAACCGCGCTATCCATCTTGGACATGAATTTCATCATCATGTCCTCTAGCCCCGACTTCTTCCCTCCTGATTGTCATTCATCGAATTTACGTTCGTTGTAACCTGGAGGACGATAGATATTGTTAGAATTAGAAGAATTGGAAAAGTTGGAATTATTACCGTATTGCTGATGTTGTTGTTGGGCCATGGTTTCCCTCGGTTGCCCTTGCGGTTAACTCCATGAGAAATTATGGTGTTTCTTTCAACCCTCATTATACGTGTTCGAGAAAGGATTGTTCCTTGGCTGGTTGTTCCGATTTTGCAGAAATTGAACTTGTTCCGGCTCGTTCACGGGTGGAGCCATCTCCGGCATACCTTCTTTCATCATAAACGCTGGTTGAAGAGAAGATCCCTTCAACTGACTCGTGAGTGCGGCTAGTTGAGCCTTTATGGACTTCAACTCATCATTTTCTTGCACATTAGCAACCCTTCACACTGATGATCTCAGAGTGGAAAAGCTACGTTCATCCAGGTTGTTGATTAACTCACATGCTTCCTCATATGACTTGTCCATTAGGGCTCCACCCGCTGCAGCTGTAATGTCGTTTTTGAATTGCGGGTGAAGTCCACTGAAAAACGTTTGGATCACGACCCAATCGTGCAACCCATGATGAGGGAATTTCTTTAGCATATCTTTGTACCTCTCCCAAGATTCATACAATGTCTCTTGTTCCCATTGAGCAAAGTGGGTGATCTCGGCCATAAGCTGGGCGGTTCTGCTTGGTGGAAAAAATTTCTGGAGGAAAGAAACTTTCAGTTGTGCCCAAGTAGTGATCTGATCCGGTTGGATACTTTCTATTCAAGTTTCGGCTATGCCTTTGAGTGAAAAGTTGAACAACCTCAACTTGATTGCATTCTCGTCTACCCCATTGATTTTGTAGGTATTGCAGATCCTCTCAAATGCACGGAGGTGTGCATGAGGATCTTCTGTTAGTGCTCCTCCAAACTGGTTCTGTTGTACCATAACGATGGTACTTGGTTTGATTTCGAAGTAATTCGCAACAATGGTGGGAGGTTGGATGCCCATGCTTGCGGCTGCCACATTTGGATTGGCAAACGACCGCATGGGGCGTCTCTCCGGAGGAGCTTCGTCGCCCATCTTCAATTGTCTTTTAGCTTTAGATTCTTTTCGTAGCTGACGGGCAGTTCTTTCGATTTTTGGATCGATCGGTTCGATTTCCTTCCCTCGGATTTCCCTTGGCATAAACCAGTTAGTACCTGAAATGGAAAGTAAGCAAAATTAGCAATCCAGAAACTGAAAGTAATAAAACAAAAATAAAAAGAAATGTTCAATGTAATAGCGCTTATAGCTGGTAGTGCTATCAGTTGCAACTAGTTCCCCGACAACGGCGCCAAAAACTTGATAGCCGGGTTTACACCCCCTAAATCTAACCGCAAGTGTACGGGTCGAATCAAGTAATAGTACTGAAAGTACGAGTATCGAACCAAGGGAACTAGAAACTAAGTATCACAATGACTACAATTGCTATTAACTGAACGATTGATATTTTGAGTTGTTGGTATTAAAATAATAAATCGCAAGTAAATAAATCAACAACAAACAATAACTAATTGGGGAAACTTTTTATGGAAAAAACAGTTGAGGGTTGGAAATCCTATGATTATCACTAATGAACACCTTACTTGGAACAATTACCAATTTTTCCTTCTAATAAATACCCAATCACTAAAATCGCCGTTGTTCTCTCTCGAGCAACAACGGGTTTTATTTTGAAACCACGAATTTCATCTCTCGATCTCAACCCATGACGTAAAAACACATTAGGAACAAGATTTTAACAGGACTAATGTTTACTTGGTATATCTCTATCCAATTTCTCACCTTAGGCATGTAATTTTTAGTTCTAGTTAACAATTACCTCTCTCGAACTTAATTGATAACGAACAAATAAGATGGAAGTTGATCAGACTCACAAAAGCAATAAAACCCAAATCACATGCTTCATTAAATTAGGAAAAACTGATAAAAATCCCAAATCACATGTTCATACGCTCAAACCATATTCAAACCAACCCCCAACAACCTCTAAAGGTTGTGTGTGTTGTGCAAAGTTGATAGAAGAGCTCAACATGAGCCTTCTATTTATACTATTCAACAGGGGACAAGCTTTACACATAAGGTACTAAAGGTACAACACAACATAGTGAATCTGCAACACGTACAATGTTAATGTAGTGCGCCGTTTTCTGCTAAGGTTGTAACACATCTGAGGTTGACACGTGGATATGGCAGGGCACGCCTTGTACGAATGATCTTCAGGATCTTCGTACAGTAGAGGTACGTGAGAGGCATGAATGTTTTTGTCTTGATCTTCATTCTTCAGAGTCTTCTATGTCTTCAATACCACAGAGGCTCTGTCAAGTCTGGCAGAGGCTCTGTGGCCTTGTGCTCTGTGAAAGTCTTCTGCAGAGTCTTCTCGGATCTTTACTCGGTGTCTTGGCAGAGGCTCTGTCGATGTTTTACACCTAGCCTATTTTTCAATACTTCTTTACATAGAAGTTGGAGCTAACAATCTCCCCCTAAGTATTGAAAAATAAAAAATTGATAAATGAATGGTTTTCTAAGCTAAGTACATGACAAGAGGTAATTGACCTCTGTAGAAAGTTTACTCTTCATATAAAGTTATGCCAGAGGCATTTACACTTGATTACAGTACAAGATATGAAAAGCAAATAAGCAGAGGAAGGTTGGAGATTTCAGATTCTGGCGTTTGGGAAATCGTTGATTTTCCTGTTGTCGATTCCTCCATCTTTGAGTTCATGATAGATCTTGATGCAGCGGTTTCTGAAGTTGATGACGGAGTCAATGACCTCTATTAGTCTGTCGGCAAGTGCTTGATCCATGAACTCTGTTCCTCTATGCTCCATGAGGTTGGCCCTGAATTCGATCAGAGTACTTGTTGCGTATTTTTGGCAATCAACCTCAAGGAACAGTTTCGACTTTCCAGCAGGATCTCGATAGACATACCCAATCCTTGGAAAAGTGATGATAGAGTTTGGTCTGGCAGAGGGTGGGCAGTCATCTTCTGGTGCCGGGAGATTTAAGCTTGTCACTCCAAGGTCGAGTCCCACTTGGAAGTCAGTCATGTTGTATATCAGAAGCTTTTTGCGCATTATCTTTTTGATCATTCGATAGGCCCTCTGTACTTCGAGTCTTGTGCCGTAGTTCTGTCTAGCCCAACTCAGAAGGTCAGGCAGGTCATAAGGGCTCATGTTCCTCAGATCAGTATCTGAGAATTTGGTTTCGGTTCTATCGGCCCTTTTGACATGATAGAGGTTGCAGTGTATCGTTGTGCCTCTGGTACTGGAGAGCTTGCAGTATATGACCTTTGTGATTTTTTAATTGGAGAAGACTTCTTTGACAGGTTTGGCTTTTGTTCTGTAGAAGTCTTCTTTTATTTCCTTAAGAAGATCAGGTGGTAGATTGGATTTTGGCAGAGGGTCATTGATGCCTCTGTTGTACAAGTATTTGTACACCACTTCTTCCATTTGTCGTGGAGGTGCAATGGGTGGAGGCATGGGGTTGCGTAGAGCATCTATTTTGCTTTTTATTCGGGCCACGCTGTCTTCTGTAGGTTTTGCCTTTGGATCCAGGACAGACTTGGTTGACAGAGGGGGAACACTGAAGGTCCAGTCTTCTTCTTCAGGTTTAGGGGTGACAAAGGCATCGATTGCGCTTTTCATCAATTTCTTTGTGGGTTGATGCTTTGAATTTTTTTTAGGTTCCTCTATCGATATCCCCTTCCCCTTGTCTTTTGTCATAGGCATTTGTAGTTCTTTTTGTTGGGATTGGGTTGCCTCTGTTGGTTTTAACTTTAGAGTTTATGAGGGCATAGGTGGGGGTGCTTCTGTAGTTGTAGGGGTTGCCTCTGTTGGTTTTGACACTTGTTCTTCTGAGGGATTGATTGGTGATGTGGGTTTGGTTTGAGGTTTGGTTGGTGAGGCTTCTGCAGATTTGCTCAGATATTTTTGTTTGTGAGCTAAGGTTTTGGTTCTGGTTTTGGTCTTGGGCTCCTCTGTTCTTTTGGGTTTGGGAGATGGAAGTTTTGTCGTTGCAGCTTCTGGTGTAGGAGATGGTAACTTGGGTTCTTCTGGTGTTTTTGGTGTTGGGGAAGGTAGTTTATCTTCTGTTGGTTTTGGTGTTTGGGATGGTTACTCTTTTTCAGAGGATGTAAGAATTTGAACATGCTCAGTTGTGGTTTTTGGTGAGGCAGGGTTCTCCTGATGAGTAGTTTCCACAGAGGTGGGTATTTCCTCTGTGGTTTGTTGCTGTTGTTGATTTTCAGTCGTTGAAGGTATTTGGGTTATAGGTTCTGCTGTTATTGTTGGAGCTGGTAGACCTCTGGTAGATGCTCTTTCTTTCCTCTGTTTCTCCCCCTCAGGATGACATGATGATCCATCAGAATCATCATCAGAGTCATCCTGACCCTTATCTTTAGTACCTTCGGCTTTGCATGTAGTCTCTGGCTTTTTGGGTTGTGTGGCACTTACGGCAATCATCTTAGCACATAAATCATCGCAGATGCCAAGAAGGTAAGCAACCTCTGCTTCTGAGTTAAATCTAGGTCTGCCCACACTTTCCTGGAAATCCTTCACATAGTTTGCATTGGCTAAAGTGAAGGCTCGGATGAAGTCTGTCATCTGGTCGAGTATCCCTTGTCCAAGCTCTTCGAGTTGTGCTCTAGCCATGTAGTCGGAGGGCTTCTGGCCTGAGTTTCTCTGGTAGTGTGTTCCTGGACTTGCTCTAGGGCCTTCTTTACATCTTCCGGTGTAAGGCCCGTAGAGGTTGGGGATTGCTCTTTCTTCAGATGTTCAAGAAGGTCTTTGACAGAGGCCTAGAAGGCAGAGCTTGTTGCTTTCTCGAATTCAGATGCGGTAGTGGCAGCAGAGGGTGTTGTAGTCGTTTTCATTTGGGCGCAGGAAGTTCTCACCTCTGTGGACAAGTTGTCCATTTTGGTGTTCAGATCAGTTATGGCCCTTGAAGTGGTCTCTACAAAAGATTCAAAAGAGCTTTTCAACTCTTTCAACGAGTTTTCCATAGAAGTGACAAGGGTTTGGAGCTCATCCCTTGTGACATGTGAACTAAGTGTAACCTCTGGGGGGAACACATTCGTCCCCAGAGTTTGTCCTTGTTCCTTAGAGACCTTCTTTCACCCCTGTATTTTTTATGTTGAATGTGGAAGGATTTCCTTCTGATCCACTCCAGATACGGGTACAAGAGTATTCTCAAGTTGACTAGGGGACTTGTCTAGAGTCCCTTCGTCCATGTACACTCTAGGCTCCTCTGAAGAGCCGATTGGACCTATTTGTGTGCGTGTAGTAGAGGAAACAAATTCCTCTGCGGGGATTTCTGTTGTGATATGGGGCGAAGGATCACGAACTAAAGGTGAGTCCTTTGGAGAGGACTCTCTTGGAATGGATTCCCCGGTTATCAGTGGCACAGAGGTGGAAAGAGTTTCCTCTGTCCGGTTTGCTTGGGTTGGGGTCGAGTTGTGCTGCTCTTTTTCAATGACACCTTCTGCCACTAGACTGGCGGTGTCAGAAATGTGGGGTTGTGTGCCTCTACTTTCTTCGGCATCTTTTCTTGCCTCTTCTTCTGTCATACACCCTAACACAATCTCACCCTCAGTGTCCGCAGCTTCTATCATCTCCTCTGGGCTTTTCCTTAGTGAATCAAAGCATGGATGAGAGTCTTGTAAGACTTGCAGGTCTGGATACAGAATTCCTTCTAGAGTAGTTTCATGAATGCCCTCAGGGGTTCTGTCATCTTCCTCTAGGTAAGAATCAACCTCTGAGACTGTGACAGTTGGGTTTGTGGTGTCCCAGTTGGTGATGGCTTCTACGGTCCATCCTGAGGTATCCAAGGTATCTGCAAATTCGGGGTTTTCAAGGAAAGCGTTGAAGTCACCCTGATCTGCATAATGTATTGGAGAGGGGGAAGGCAGAGGTTGTTCACGGGTTTCTTCTACCATTTCTGCTTCCTCTGCGATAGTTTGCAAAGGTGTGAGGGGCTTCTTGGTTTTCTTCTTGCTTTTCTTCCGTTTTGGTTTGGGGGCACCCTCCTCATAAGACTTGTGTTTTCTCTTCTTCTTCCTTTCTTTAGGAGGAGGGGGAGGTGCAGAGGATCCGTCCACTGTTTCCGCTGGAGGTGATTGTTGGGGATGTGTGACACTTGTAGAAGTACCCTGTGTGGTTTTCTTTGATTTGGAGGCCTTCTTCTTTTTGGGAGGAGCGGCAGAGGTTTTGCTCTTAGAACCAGAAGTGGAAAGTTGGCTTCTCTGTAGATGAAATCGAGCCTGTACTTGCTCATGTTTAGCTAATGCCTCTGCCCATTCCTCATCACTCATCCTATCAACAACCTGAGTTCCTAAAGGGGCTCCTAAACGCGGGGGTATGCTAATCTAAGCTCCTCATCACTTGCATATGTTAGAAGTGCGGTTGGCAGAGGTCTGTAGAAACTGTATCCTTCCAAGTGTTATGTTGGGGTGTTCTTGGCCATAGGGTAGGTTTTCACTACTGGTCCCTTCATTGGCCATTTCTCTATGAGGAGCAGAGGTTCTAGAAGGACACCTAAGATCCTCTGAAATTGTAGTGGGGGGAGATCTTTGCTTGAGGGTCCCTTTGCCCTCTGTGTGGATATTCTGTGGTCAATCGTGTTTACTATCTCCTGCAACATAAGAGTGCCATAGTCCAGAAGCAAATCATAGTACACCCCGTACATGATTGCCATGATCTGGTGAGATGTTTGGCCTGGGATGCCCACTTTGCCAGTCAGGCACCTGTTGAGGATGGAAAAGAGAGTATTCCACAGAGGGGGGAACCTGTTTCTTCTGAAGTCGTTCCTCTTCTTCAATTTTGTATTGTAGCCCAACGACTCTGCAAAGTCACAGAGCTCACTATCTGAAGGGTCCTCCACGTATTTCTTTATTCCTAAAAGTCCCCTTGTTGGTAGGCCAAACTCAATGGAGAACATAGTTCTGTTGAACTTGAGTTCAAGGTATTCTGATTGGTCATGTTTGGATATATATCCCTTGATTTTCCTATTATCTGAGTCATAATGGCAGCTCTGCCAGAATTGGTAGAGGTATCTGGCAGGAATCCTCTTAACATTCCTTGTTAACAGAGGGTAAAGATAGTGGTTTTCCAGGATGTTCAGAAGAATGGCATGTTCTTCCCCAAATGCAGTTCTTGAGGGAACAAGGAAGTGGTTATTGGGTTTCAAGGGAAGAACACGTTCAAAGTGTTCATGTTCTAGAAAGTTTTGCAGGTGGGTTGTCGGAGTAAAGGCCACTGATTCACCTGAGTTATCTTGTTCTAAGTTTCTGTCCATGTTTGGGTTCTGTGAGTGCTCAGATTGGGCTGGGGAGTTTGCCTGAGATGTGGAAGTGGAAGCCATTGATGATTTATTCAAAGAATGGAGTAGAATAATGGGAAGTTGCAGGTTTTGCAAGGTTCGCCGGAGAAGAAGAGAGGAGTAAATTCGTAAAAGAAAGAGGAATGGGGTAAACGGGGTTATATAGTGGGGTAGAAACGGATAGAATTCCACGGTTAAAAAGTGAATTCAATGAACATTGGGGTCCGCATTCGAGTTTTATAGTTGGGTTCACGTTTCTGAGGAACGTATGGCATGCACGTCCAGTAGATACATGCCACGTCAGAAGTGTCAGAACACGATTAGACGTCGTGCGCGGCCCATTAATGCCTGGCGCGTGGGCGTTTATACTTCCAGATGTCTGTCACTCTCAGAAATAACCCGCATGTTACAGAATTTCCATAAAAAAGGCAAGTATCAGAATCGACAGAAGCTCTGTAGTGGAGTGAGCTCTGTTATCGGAAACCTACTTTTTATCTCCTCTGAGCTTGCACCTTTACCAAAAACATTTGAAAAATACATTGGAAATGATCGATAGAACTTTAGTACAAGATTTGCATTCATAGAGGCTCCGAGGCTCTGTTGAACCCAGCAGAGGCTCTATGAGTGGAAATTTCTAATAACGAAAAATTCATGAAACTTTTTGATCATCCCAAGTTTTCATCGTTTTAAACAATGTTTTTAGGACATATTTGGAAATTGGTGTCCTGGAAAACTATTTTGGAAAAACGTTTTGTGCAAGACAATCTCCTTTTGATTCTCCATTGCTCGGCAAAAATACCTGACTTCTATGGATTTAGTAGTTTAATACTCTTCTTTGGCTCCCCTTGAATTGACCACTTCTGTAGATTAATTCAAGGTCTCCTTCTGCTCCCCCTTGACCTATGCTTGGATCAAATGAGATAAGTAATGCATAGAACATAGGTCAAACTCACTAGAGGTTCTGTGGGAAACGTCGGAGGCTCTGAGGATTCCTACAGAAGCTTTGCTGGATACAGAACTTTTGAAGATAGAGAATTTACATACAAAGAGATTTGAAATATATATATTTACAAGAAGATCAAGTCTTACTTACAAAGGTATCAACTCATGTTGAGCATACTGTAACACCCCGAAAATCCTAACTCCAATTGTAAATGATTCCGTCTAGAAGTATTAAAAGGACAAGGTTTCGCTTTGGAGTGTGGAACACATGATGCTAATTGGATCTCTCGAGAAATTGGCCAAGTTTGGACTCGGTACAAGTCCAGCGAGTATGACACTCGCGAGAGTGACATGGTCACTTTCGCAGTGTCACTTTCGCCAAGAATGTACCGAGGGTTTTGGGAGGTCCAGCGAGTATGACACTCGCGAGAGTGACATGGTCACTTTCGCAGTGTCACTTTCGCCGAAAGTGTACCGTGAGCATTTTTGGTAGCGGGCGAGAGTGCCCCGCGAGAGTGACAGTGGCAATCTCGCCTGTCACTCTCGCCGTCGGGCTTAGAGGGTTTTAAACCCACGGCTTGTAGCTTTCTTTCATTATATATTCCATCTCTCTCTCTAAAAATCGCCCCTCTCACTAAAAACCCTAGAACCCTTCCCCTCTCCTTCCTCATTTCTTCAACAAATCAAACCCTCTTCCCCCATTGATGGACATTTGGGAGCTTGGAACTTTTGTGGAGAGTAGGAGCTCATTTTTGGAAGATTCGAATGGTTAAGGTAATCTCTCCCTACTCAATGGTTGTTATTGTTGTTGATTTCATCTTTCTTCTACTTTGGGATGTTGTTGGACGATTCTGATGGTGGATGGTTGAAATAATCTTCATCTTCTTCATGAATGAAACTAGGGTTTGGTATAAATTGGGTATTTTGGTATATGTTGAATGGATGATGATTCCTTATGGTTAGACTTGAGTATTGATGGTTGGATTTTCATAAACCTAGGTTTTGGAAGTTTTGGCTTGAGGATGCAAACTTCATCAAAGGAGCATACGTTTGGGAAAAATCTAGATTTAGCTTAATCTAGCAGAGGTAAGTTCAAGTTACTTTGCGAAAACTTTGTACATGCCAAAATGTTATTTTTCCAAGTAATTGTGTGTTTTACCTGAAAATTATCGATATTGGGTTATTTGGTGGATTTTACCTTTTGAGGTATTAATTGTGGTAAATATTATAAAACACTAATTTTGGATATTTTGGACAAATGTGATAATAAATCATATACATGAAATGAGTTTTTGATTTATGTGATAAATGGAGTCTATTTATTATAAAAATGCATTGTGGATGTTTTGGAAATATGCATATAGTACATCATGTGATGTTTTGAAAACGTAAAGGCGTGAGTCCTTGGAAATGAGGGTTTACCCGATCCAAAGTTTTATTTCGGGTTTTCATGGAATTGAAGTATTTACCGACAAACGGTGTGTGTTGTTATATTTGATGTCATTTTATGACTTTCATAAACTACCTTTTTGGTGTTAGTTGAGCTTGTGGCTCGGTATTGAATTGTATTAAGTCTTGGGGACATTTGTCCAGTTTTGGTAACTCAAGATTGAGTTTTGATAATGAATTATGTTATTGGGGAATTGCATGTTTTGAATGCATGTGTTTATTTATTTAGGGTCGTGTAATATTTAGACCTTGATAGCTATGGATCCATAGGCATTTGAGTTTCCCTTAGTCTCGCGGGCAACAGGTCGGAATTGATTGAGCTCAGTTTTACGAGACGTTAGTTTATTTTGTAGAACGGAATAGGCATCGGGTTCCATGATAAGTAAGGCGTGGACCTAGATGGTCGGGCGTCGTCTCATGGGCAGTAAGGTGTAAATCCATATATGTGCTTAGCACGGGATAGGCATCGGGTTCCATGATAAGTAAGGCGTGGACCTATATGGTCGGGCGTCGTCTCATGGGCAGTAAGGTGTAATCCCTAATGTGCTGTTGTGGATTTGGAGTGACCCAATGTATAGACCTGGAGTGGTTGAAGTTGGGAACTCCCTAGTCTCGCGGGCAATAGATCTGGAGTGATTGAGCTCAGTTTACAAGAGTAATCCACGTGTGTGTTTTATTGCATAGTAAGTGACCCACTTTAGTGTTCCGTCACGTGCGATGTATATGGGTCTCCCCCGTCACCGAAAGGTGTTGTTTTGGGTATTTATTGCTACTCATGTTTTCGGTGACGTGTTATATTTATATGGATTGTTTTCCATGGTATGCAAGTTGTGGTTTATATCTCATCCGTGCGTGATGTTTTTGGGTATTTGTGTTTATCCATGTTTTCGGTAACGTATCATATTTATGAGAATTGCATTTCCATGTTATATGAGTTATGGATTATGTTTTTACCGTGTTTGGGATGTTTTTGGAATAATGAAAAATTGAATTATGGATTTAATTATTTTGAGTATCAAATGGTATTTCACCCTATTACGTGGATTTTGGGAATAAGTCTATTTTGGAAATCATATTGCATTAAAGATTTCATTTATGGGAATTGTGGGATTTGGAAAATGGGTGCTTTACATTTAAAGTAAACTCTTTTGGAATCATGACTAAAAAGCTACACTCCTCTCGATTTATGAATTTATATAGTCATGATAAAATGCTTGAACTCACTAGGCGTTAGCCTAACCCTTTTTATTTGTCGGCATGTGCAACAGGTCTCAGGTTAGGAGTAGTTCTAGTGACACGTGTGAAAGGTCATGTGCTAGTAGAGTGCTCTCGAGGTGATTTGAATTAGTGAAGTCTTCCGCACGTATTTGGAATTAGCAACTTGTGTCGTGTTAAGTAACACCCGTTTAAGTTAATTTATTGGGGGAATTATAATGTTTTAAATTCCGAGGTAATTTAAGGAATGAATTGTAGAAATGATTTTATCTTGTTGGGTATTTTATTGAAAGTTTATTTAGTTGCTCGTTCCAAATTTGAGGGTGTTACACATACCCAACTTACCCACCAAGAAATGGAATATTTTCTCATCGAGTGCATTGGTGAATAAGTCTGCAAGCTAAAATTCCGTTGACACAAAATACATCTCGATTGTGCCTTGTTCAACATGATGCTTCAGAAAGTGGTAACGGATATCGATATGCTTTGTTTTGGAGAGCTGTACAGGATTGGCAGAGATTGCAATGGCACTTTTTGAATCACAAATGATGGGTATCTTGTATATGTTGTGACGGTAGTCCTTCAGCTGAGTTCGCATCCACAGAACCTGGGGGCAACAGCTAGCAGCAGCAACATATTCAGCTTCTGCTGTTGATGTCGACACACAATTCTGCTTCTTTGAAGTCCAGCTGACTAGTTTACCACCCAGGAATTGACAGCTCCCGGAGGTACTTTTTCGGTCAAGCTTGCATCCTACATAATCTGAATCTGTGTAGGCCATAAGATCAAAGCCAAAGTTCTTCGGATACCAGAGGCCAAGATTTTTGGTTCCCTGTAGGTATCTGAAGATCCTCTTTACAGCAAGAAGGTGGGATTCCTTTGGGTTAGCTTGATATCTTGCACAGAGGCATGTGGCATACATTATATCAGGTCTACTTGCGGCTGTAGAGCTTGCACTCTACATACTTTCCACCTGGATCTGAGTGTAACTTATTTCCAGTTGACATGGGGGTCTTCATGACAGAGGCATCAGAGAGATTGAACTTTGAAAGAATGTTAGAGACATATTTAGCATGATTTATAAAAATTCCCTCTGATGATTGTTTGACTTGGAGTCCTAGGAAAAAGTTTAATTCTCCCATCATACTCATTTCAAACTCACTCTTCATGAGCTTTTCAAAATCTGTGCAGTGTTTCGCATTTGTAGAACCGAAAATAATGTCGTTCACATAAATCTGTACAAGCAGAATCTCATCGCCTTTTCTTTTATAAAACAAAGTAGTATCAGTTGTACCTCTATTGAAATTGTTAACAAGGAGAGAGGTTGAAAGGCGTTCGTACCATGCTCTTGGAGCCTGTTTCAGTCCATATAGAGCTTTGTCAAGGAAGTAAACATGGTTTGGGTACTTGGCACTTTCGAACCCTGGTGGCTGCTGGACGTATACTTCTTCTTGAATTTGACCATTCAGAAAGGCAAATTTTACATACATTTGAAAAACTTTGAAACCTCTGTGGGCTGCGAAGGCTAAGAAGATTCTTATTGCTTCTAGCCGTGGGACAGGGGTAAAAGTCTCATCATAATCAATGCCTTCTGCTTGGCAATATCCCTTGGCCACCAATCTCGCTTTGTTTCTTATGACCACCCCATCCTCATCCTTCTTGTTTCTGAAGACCCATTTTGTCCCTATTGCTAGTTTCCCTCTTAGCAGGGGAACTAGAGTCCATACCTTGTTTCTCCCAAACTATAGAAGCTCTTCTTGCATTGCATATACCCAGTTTGGATCATCTAGGGCTTCAGAGACACGTTTGGGTTCGATCACACTGATAAAATTTGTAAAGAAACAAAAGTTAGCAGTTGCTGATCTTGTCTTGACTTTTTTAGAAGGATCGTCGATTATTAGGCTTTGTGGGTGGCTCTTCGTCCACTTTGTCGTTTTAGGGAGATGGTCATTTGCATCATCTAGTTGAACCTCTGTGGTTGCACACTGTGGTTATTGTGCAACCTCTGTAGTTGATGGTACTTCTATGCCTGAGCTTGGTTCTTCAGCTTGTGGAGGTATTGGGATAAGAGATGGAATTGATTCCTCTGAGGATATTGAGACAGAATCCTCGTTTTCCTCTGGTATTGCTTCCTCTGTAGTTGCTGAAGTTGGTATTTTCAGTGCCTATGTAGTAGTGTCTTTGCTTGTGTCATCTTCTGTTCGCTCCCCCTCAGCACTTGCATCTGCACGATTTACAAAAGAGGATGAAGTATTTAATGGATCAGTTAGAGATATACCCGACTCAGTCTGGTTGGCAGAAGCTGTTTCTTCAGAGGCTATGATGGCTCCAGCAGAGGGATCAATATCATCATGGAACATCTCTTCAAATTGCAGATTTAGGTTTGCTTCTCTTGTCTTTGAGATGCCAGAGGATTCCTTTTTACCGAGTTTGAACTGGTTTGTTCAGAAGTCTTTTGAAAGGAATCGTCAAAAGAGACATTGATACTCTCCACAATGGTTCGTGATCGCGGAAGATAAACTCTGGAGGCCTTTGAGGTGGCAGAGTACCCAATGAACTTGCCTTCGTCTGCTTTCACATCGAACTTACCTCTTGCTTCTCTGTCGTTTAGGACAAAGCACTTGCATCCAAATACATGGAAGAACTTGATGTTTGGTCGCCTTTTGTTGATCAAGTGGTAATGTGTCTTGATGTGCATTTTTACTATGGTTGATCGATTTTGGGTATAGCAAGCGGTTGATACTGCTTCTTCCCAGAAAGAAATTGGCAATCCAGATGCTATCAGCATAGTTCTTGCGGCCTCCATGAGTGTGCGGTTTTTTCGTTCAACCACTCCGTTCTGTTGTGGAGTGCGTGCAATAGAGAAGTTCTGAGATATGCCTTCTTCTGTAAGGTAAGTTTCAATGGCAGAGTTTTTGAATTTTGTGCCATTGTCACTTCTTAACTTTAGAATCCTGCACTCATACGGAACCTGGATTCTTTTCATTAGGTTTATCCGAATGCTAGGAACATCTGATTTCTTTCTGACAAATTCTACCCACGTATATCTAGAATATTCATCAATCAACACTAGTATGTATTTCTTGCGTCCTAGGCTCTGTGTAGCGATTGGACCGCAGACGTCAACATGAAGCATGTACAGAGGCCTAGGACAAGACACATCAGTCTTGCCTTTGTGGGAAGCTCTTTTAAGCTTACCCATTTCGCAAGCAGAGCACAAATGATCTTTATTGAACTTAACATTTGGCAGACCTTTAACAAGATCAAGTTTGATAAGCTTATCAAGAGTATGAAAGTTCAGATGGCAGAACCTGTTATTCCATAACCATGCTTCTTCATTTTTACAGGCAACAAGGCAGAGCTCGTCTTTCTTTTTCTTGACACTAAAGTTCATAAGGTACAGATCACCTTTTCGTTCATCCCGCAGAAGTTCGACTCCTGTATCTTCTCCTTGTAAAGAGCAGAAAGTTCTTTTGAACATAACGTCGAACCCAGTATCACAAAGTTGGCTAACACTGAGAAGATTGTGCTTAAGGCCATCCACATATGCAACTTTGCAAACTGTTATGTTTTCCTTGTTGATGACTCCATAGCCTTTTATATATCCCTTCTTGTTGTCGCCAAAGGTTACTGATCCCCATTGAGTTTATCTTTGTAAGAGGATAGTAGGCCTCTGTCGCCAGTCATGTACCACGAGCATCTGGAGTCTAGATACCAGATCGGCACATACTGCTTCTCACTGTCAGTGTCGGAGGAGCTGACCTCTGCCATCCTGCAGAACAGGGCGTTCTTCATTTCACCTTCGTTAGAGGATTCATCTGACTGCCAGTTCTCTTGCTCCACCATGAGCGACTTCTGAGCATAGTATTCTGCTTTCTTTTTGTAGAAAGCAGAGTCCCTCTGAGGGCGATTTGGCTTGCTCCTGCAGTCAGCAGCATAGTGTCCTGGCTTGCCACAATTGAAACAACCCTGATTCTAGGGTGCATTCCCAGCTCTATCGCCTGACCTCTGTTGGTCACCACCCATATCACCTCTGTCATTCTTGTCATTTGACCTCTGTTGGTCATTTCCATCTTCTCTTCCCTGATTCCTAGGCTCATACTTCCCGCCACGATCATCTCTTCCATTGCGTTCATATCCTGACTTCTTCTAGTATCCTCTACTGAACTCTCTTGTCACTAGAGCTAAAGATTTAGCTATTGAGGCTATGGTTGCCTCCTCTTCTTCCACCAATTCCTCCTCTTCACTATCAACGACCAACACCTTCTTTTTCTTCTCCTTCTTTTCCTCCACAACTTTCTCCTTCTTCGGCTTTTCTTTAGATTATGCAGCCTTACCAACAAGCGCAAGAGGCCCACCAGGTTGAGTTTTTGTTTGTGCAATCTGAGGTTCTTGGGCAGCCAGTGTTCCATAAAGATCTGACAGAGTCCAGGTGTCTAGGTCCTGATTAGTTTGCAGAGACATAGACAATTGGAGCCATTCTTCATTTAGGCTCTTTAGGAACATGACGTTGTTCTCTTCAGAAGTTCTGTGAATTCCGAACTTCCTACACTTGTTGATAAGAGAGTTGAATCTATCGTATGTTGACTGCAGAGATTCTGTCGGCAGAGCTTTGAATTCGTAGTATTCGTTGATGCATTGGGCTCTGTGGTTCTTCTGAGTCTTGGCCCCTCCCTCCAATTGTTTCTCCAGTTCCTTCCATAGATCGTATGCAGATTCACACGCATCTAGGGATTGGAAGAGGTCATTGGGTATGGCCATTATCAGAAGTCGCTTGGTCTTCTGACAACCTCGTATTTCTCCCAGTCTGTAGTAGACCATTTATCTTTTGTCTTTGTTTTTTCGTGCACAGGAATTTCTGGAGTATCATCTGTGGCAGGAACACGTGGTACTGTGATCATGGGAACGAAAGGAGGATTGAGGATATAGTGAACGGGTTCTTTGGCAGTACCCTCGAAGAAGTGAATCAATCGTATCTTCCACTGAGGGTACTCATCTCTGAGTAGAGTGGGTGATTTTGTTAAGGAGCCAGCAGTGAAGAAGTTGTTCGTGTTCGCCATTTTGAAAGTAGTTTTAAAAATACCAGAAAACAAAGTATGAACAGCAAACTTTCAGATGATGGAATGGGTTTTTCTAAATGAGTTTATAAGCTTAAAACCTTGAACAATGCATTAGAATGGAGAGTTTTAACCAAAGAAACAGGTACTGTATGTTTACCAAAGTCGAACTGGTCGAGAATGGCAGAAAAACAGAGGCTGTTTGAAATAAACGAAGAACAAGTTAAAATCAATCCAAGTTTCTACCAAACATCATTGTCAGAGAGGATCTCTTGATATAGAAAATCAAGGTTGGCTCTGATACCAATTGTTGATCCCGATATTACTCAACTATGATATAAATATCTATTAGTTCAAACAAATAAGTGTGCGGAAGCGTTTTTAACGAACTAAAGAGAGGTAGAAAAACACACGAAATCAAATAAACAAAGTATAAATAAACACGAGATTAACTCAAAGATTCACTTTGTATTGATTAAATAAGAACACCAAGAACACCGAAGGTATAATATGAATTCTGCTCTAAAGGGTGTGTGTGTTGTGCAAAGTTGATAGAAGAGCTCAACATGAGCCTTCTATTTATACTATTCAATAGGGGACAAGCTTTAGACATAAAGTACTAAAGGTACAAGACAACATCGTGAATCTGCAACAGGTACAACGTTAATCTAGCGCGCCGTTTTCTACTAAGGCTGTAACCCATCTGGGGTTGACACATGGAGATGGCAGGGCACGCCTTGTACGAATGATCTTCAGGATCTTCGTACAGAAGAGGCACATGAGAGGCACGAATGTTTTTGTCTTGATCTTCATTCTTCAAAGTCTTCTAAGTCTTCAATACCACAGAGGCTCTGTCAAGTCTGGCAGAGGCGTTGTGGCCTTGTCCTCTGTGAATGTCTTCTGCAGAGTCTTCTTGGATCTTTACTCGGTGTTTTACACTTAGCCTATTTTTCAATACTTATTTACATAGAAGTTGGAACTAACAGTAATTCCTGAAAAACTTGATTTAAACAATAAAATACCACCTAATTTACATGGAAATAAGCAATATAACTTGAAAAGTGATATGAAAATAACACCAAATATCGGTGTTATCACGTTCTTTCGCCAAAAATGAATAATCCACCCCCGTTACTACAAGTGGAATAATCAAGTTTAAGGTTAACAATCTCATAATCTAATTCATACATGAAATAGATTATGGTAGGATGTCATTAAACTTCCAAAAAGGTTGTTATCTCCAAGTAAGTCGTCCTAAAAAAGGGTAACATTAATTCTATATGGCTTGAACCGACATCAAGTCAGCTCTCTCTAGCCATCTGGCCACTAGACCTGAGATGCATGATAATAAGAACTGTGTTAGGCTAACAATCCTAGTGAGTTCAAGCATGTAAATAAACCAAATAAACCATATGTTAGTATAGAAGTTGATACAAAGATAAGGACAAATATAAGTTGAAGACTCAAACATCTGAAGAAGAAGAGTCGGAGATCGGAATGTGAAGACTCGGAAATCTGAAAGTGCAACTCTGAGTTTAAGCAGATATGTAGTTCTTCAGATTAACTACAAAGGAGATCAAGACCATACTAGAACATTTGGATTGTTATGACATGTTATCATACAATCTTGTAACCTTTACATGTCCTTTGTAGTATATAGGAGAGTTTGTCTGAACATTAATAGTATCATTTGTACTTGTAACTCATTGTGACAGAGTTACTCAATGTTAATATTTCTATCTCTATATTCACTTTGTAATCTATTAATCAATCAATATATATATATATATATATATATATATATATATATATATGACATTTGGATTCATATCTGTTAGTCTCAACCACCGGATTTGTGAATAATACAAATAGACATCTGACCATAAAACACATAGAAATATATGATTGTTTTTTGCCCTAAAAATAGTCTAATCCTATACACTCCTTCTATCGGATTACAGATCAAACAAAGTATAAATCCTAAGACATCAAAAGAAACAATCACAATTCACTCAGATTTAGACCATTGAATTTATAACCTTGAATAAATCACATAAGGCTGTAATCCGATATAATCTTTTGTCTTATGTCAGATTTCTAACACACCTTCGAAATATTCTAAGTGTTTGATATCCGATAGAATTTACATCATAATGTCTATAAATGGAAACTCTTGTATAGCGTATACTCCAGAATATTTGAAAGTTATGAGTCATTGTGGTCTAGGACCAACATTATCTCTATTTTTATTTGGATTATATTTTTACATATATTGTATTTTTTTGTAACTGTGGGTTTCTAGGCCAGTTTACACAAAACGACTAATCCTCGGGCGACCACGAATGGCCTGGAGCCATCGCAGGTGGACCTCCATGGCCACAAGGGCTTTGGCAGCCTGGATTTGAACCCTGGGTAGATGAGATTTTCCACTACATCCCCCAAAGGCTTTACCAGTGCACCACATCCCAAGTTCTATATATTTTTCTATAGTTCAGACTAGGATCTAACAATTGGTATCATAGCAAACGACTACAGTTTGGAAGAATTCTTCAAGCTATATCCAAGATTTTGTTCGATTAGTACATTTCCTGTTTCTTGGGTATTTTTGAATAAAATATTGATCCAGTTTAATTAATCCACTACTACTACCCTATGATATACTTTTTGATCAATTATTGATCATTTCCTTTTATTTCTCAAATTTATTTGGAATGATTTGCTGTTTTTTTCCGATCTAATCATGCCAAAAGAATAAGTGAGTATTTGTTCTGAAACTAAACGACCAACCCTGTTCTCGAATGAGTACCATCAAAGAAGGATAAACTGGATGTAGGAAATTTGGCAAATGACACCGGAAATGTAGAGCAATGTTTACAGATTGTCATTGGTGGATACATGAACTCCTGGTGAGAATATGACAAAGAGGATTTGTATTTATGTTATGGTTCGAGGGTCGAGGAAACTAACTCATGCGGTTGGTCGAAAGCGTCCACCTACTAGTGAGTCGCTCTTTGGAGGCATGTTTATCGTTTTCGAGAAGGAAGTGGAAAAAGGAAGTTGAATGTAGCGCTCAGAATGAAAAGATCATTGGATTAGACTTAGTATGATTATTGAAATGCTCCGAGCGAGCTTGATACTAAGTGTCAAGTTACTGGGAACAGTTTTGTGTGAGCATGGCTGCCCCCTCTGGTGGAGCAAGTGAAGTTTGAATTGATTTCAAATGGTTGGACTATCAATCGATGCAGCGAGGAATTTAAGTGTGCTCTGGGATTGGTTTGAGTGGTGTCTGTATAATGTATATGATTTGACTAACGTTGAGAAAGTATGATCAGTGTGGTTTCAGGGGAGCAATATGATTTTCGTACTAGACGTATGTCGTGTTGAGAGATGTGAATGTAGAATTTCGTGTTATCTGATGGAGAAACTCTTATCTGTGAGTTCAGTTGTGATGATTCAAGGATGACCTTGTGTTAAGTTACAGAATTAAGCGGTTATTATTTTGGTAGGGGATTCATTTTGTTGTGGTGTTGACTTCGGAAAAATCCTTTCTTTAAGAAAGTGAAGTTGTGTGTGAAACCCTTCATTTTAGACACGTTTTAAAACCGTGAGTCCAGTTGTGTGGACAAAGCAGACAATGTCTGGTACGATTAGCCTGGGATGTTACAGATGGTAAGTATACTTTACGATTTAGTTGTGTTAAGAAAGATGTGGTTAATGGAATGAAGATTTGAGGAATGCCGTGTGTTTATGAGTTAGATAAAAAAAAAGCCTGGGTCTTTTGGACCTCAAGTTAGGGGACAATTGATGTGGAATACATCCCCATAGAGTGGGGTGGTGCGTTTCGGGAGGAAAAGTGAAGTTGGGGCCACGAATTGTTTGGGCAGTAGTGATTATTGAAAGAGTTGGAAGGATAGTGTTTAAGTTAGATGTACTCGATGAAATTATGGAGATTCCATGATGTGTTTCATGTCTCTACTTTAGAGAGTGTTTGTCGGAAGTTGGTAAGGTGATACCTTTGCAAAGAATGTGTGTGGACGAGAAGTTGACCAATGTTGAGGAACCTGTGGTGATTGTGGATCGCAAGGTTAGAAAATTGAGGACTAAAGAGATTTCTCTAGTAATGGTCTAGTGGAGCTACCACAAAGGCCAGGAAGCCACTTGGGAGTTAGAATCGGATATGAAGTCCCAATATCCTCAGTTGCTTGAAGATGAAATTTCGGGACGGAATTTTTTTGAGGGGAGGATGTTGTAATAACCCGGTTTAGGGTGTAAGAAATAAAATGAAGTTTGGTGGCCAAAGTGTGATAAACAAAAGTTTGGTGTTTAAGTGTGATTGATATAAATAGGAGAAAAACCCTAAAATCCTCACATTTCCCTTATTGTTGTTGTGTGCTGCTAGTGTGCGATTAGTGTGTGCTTGAATTGTGGAATTCTTCAAGGAAGACGTGGGGAATCGATCCTTGGAAGCGTAATCATCAATCATCAAGAAGGTAATCTCTAGTTCATCCCTAAAACCCAAAATCTTCTTGCTTGAAGTATTGCCTTGATAAGTTTTATGTTGTGAAAGTAGATAAACTGATTTCTTATTGAGAAAATGAGATTTGTTCGTAGCTTTTGTACTGATGATTATGGGGGAAGGGTGAGTTAATAATCCGTGTTGATTTAAGAAGATAGGAACATCGGTAAGAAGAACTAGCGATCTGGAGATGGGAAAAATCACTACCCGGATATCGCTTTGTAGGGATCCATATATTAGTATCCGGAGAGCCTGGTATCCGGTGTCGTGTCTGGATAAGATGTCCGGATGAGAGTTGCTAGAAGTTTCCGGTAGCAGGAGGAATTACCCGGAAACCCTTGGGAATCCGGGAGAATCCGGATAGAGCGTGTTTAGTTGTCCGGGTAAACCCTCCGGATAGATTTGATGTCTGGGTAGTTTGTGTAGTGGGATCTTTACGTGTTTATAGTGAAGTGACCTTAGTGTGCTTTCTATCCGAGAGCCGATGTTAGGTGGGAAATTGAGTGACTTACCCCTCTAGTACGTATGATGTGTTTTTAGGTGTGCGGTTTGAGGAGGGTGCTATTCATTGAGAAAGAAACGTTTGAACGCCAGGTGAGTCTCCCTACCCAAAGATCTTTATCAAATGTGTTTATATATGCAAATATTGTTTGAATTGCATATTTTACTTAATGCTGTTAAACATGCATGATAGTGTGATTTAAAAGTGTGATTACTTGAGTGTGAGCATGTGATGGCTTCGGTGTGTATATGGGGGGTGTGTCCCATACAGAATATATATATATATATATATATATATATATATATATATATATATATATATATATATATATATATATATATATATATATATATATGAATTCGTTTCATATATTTTATCAAGGGCGAGTGTGTGCCCTAACACGCTGTCACGGGTGTGTGTGACCTTAGCGTGGGCCATCAATACACGCCGTTTGTGTGTATATCCTGAAATAAAGGTGTGATGTTCATAATTCCTTATATCTTGCTTTATGAATTATGTCATTTGTGACGTGGACTTGTATTTGAGGGAACTCACTAGACCTCACGATCTAACTCTCGCTTTTAAAACTAAAAACCTTTTCAGGTAAGCAGGTAGATAAGGGTAAGGGCAAGGTGTAAGCTCGAGGCCCAACTTGGGAAGTTTGGACTTGAATATTTGATAGTTGTCCGAATAGTTTACTTCTTTTTATTGAATATTCTCAGCTGCAAACCCGGTTGTTCCGCCAACCGTTGATCTTAGCTAAGGTGAGTTGTTACAGTTCAAAACCGAAACATGCCCACCAGGTATTTAGCATTAGTTATTTTATGCTTATATTAATATAGTGTTTGGCTTGTCTTTTAAGGTGAGTTGTTACAGTTCAAAACTGAAACATGCCCACCAGGTGTTTGATCAAATGCATCACAACCACCTTTGAAACTATAAGAGTAAATCAATGCGAATTTACGATCAACCATTTGAGAGAACGAAGTAGAAATTGAAAAGGGACTAAATTTCAACAATTTATGTCAGACTAAATATGGGTGAATTGAAACAACTATGATACAGAGGTATTAATGAACTTACAGTTGGGGAGTTTATGATAATGAAATCTCGAAGCGTAGGAGTTTACGATAACGGATTTGGGAACAAAGGTCCATGTGTAATTTGTTTTGCATGGGACAAAGGTCTTGTGTTTTACATGTAATGTGTGTCTCTCTCTATATATATATGTTTTAGTCTATTACACATAGGTCCCTAAGTTTTATTATTTTCACAAATATAAAGAAAAGCAAAAAAAATTACAAAAAGAAGACAAAAACATAGTTTAACAATTTTGCCCGTGACTCTAACGGAGGTTTTTAACGGAGTTAGTGACCAGGTCCCAAAATCAGAGCAAAATTCAAACTATGAGGACCAAAACTTGAGTTATGAACCACATGTCCCACTTTCAATGAAATCACTAAACGTCAAGGACCAAAATTGGAGTTTACTCTTTAACATATAAGAGTACCTCCAACAACTATGCTAAAATGGAGAATAGTGAAATTTTAATAATTTATTTGTTACAACCACTATGCTATCTTGTATGATAAAATAGAAAAAAGAGGAGAGAGGTTGTAAAAATCTCCAAATATAAAGAAAATCTCTAAAACTTTATAGAAGAGAGAAATTATATTATAACTGTTTTCCACCAATAAAAGAATTTTAAATTGAGTGTGTAGAAGAAAGAAATAATATTTTATTATATGTATTTGAATATGATATTAATATAGTTAATTATGATTGATTGCTAATATAGAGTACTTGTTGAAATATGATGTAATTTTTGGATAAATTGATTCAAATAGCCATCTCACCAATGGAAATTGGTCTCTTAGTCATATATCTCTCATTTTTACCCAAATGTCACTACTTTCGCAACATATATGTCCGTAATTTCAGATCTAACTCAAAAACACAAAAAAAACGAATACGAATCTGATCGATTTTTCTTAGATAAAAATCGACTCAGATCCGCAATTGCGAACCCTAGATTCACAATTACGGACCCATGTATGCAATAACGATTAACGGTTTGCCTTGTTAGAAGTAATGGTATTTGTAGTATGATTAATTTTGTTGGACAGATTTTTTTATATAAAATATATATATCACTATTTGCAGCCCATTCATTACATAAAATTATATTTTGAAAATTTTAGTAGATTTAGGTGCTTGTCATTTAAGCGCTTATTATAAAACATTTTATTGATGGAACGAGATGTTTGCATGTATCATGTTTTTATCGATTTTATGAAAAAAAACAATTAATGATTGAGACTATCCATCTATTAAAAACTAGCTTATAAGCTACCTTACTTTGAAGATGCTATTTTTGGTTATTTTACATGCTTATAAACTAGTTTTTGACAAACGTGATTTCTTCGTCATCTAGCTTATCAGCTACCTGCTAGCTTATCAGTCAACAACTAGTTTAGCTTATCAGCTAGTTTGCCAAACATAGCCTAATATTACTGTAGTTTATTTATTTGTTACACTTTGAGACTCTTCATCTATTGGCATTATTGCGGTTTAATTTTTGTAGTCTAAATGAACTAGAATGTTTTCTTTTTTCTAAAACTAATACAGTAGATTTTATAAAACACTTTTGCTAATTTTATTATAATTTGTTAGTGAAATAAAAATTGTTCATTATTTTTCTTCATTCACATGTCTTAGCAACCATGTGTCTTGTTAAAACACCCAAGATAGACAGATATCAAACAACACAAACCAAAAAACAAACTTAATTAAACAAGAGTGACATGCACAAAAAAGTGCAGCAAGCCTAAAAAACCTCAGTCCAACTGAGTGCCCGATTTATGTTTTTACAGATATATTAGTTACATTATTTATAACGTCAAAATTAACAAAAAAAATTAAAAAAAAAATTGAATGAGAATATCCTTACTTTGAATTTATAAAATCCTATATAAACTAAACCAAAATGATGTCATAATACAAATTAATAGTATATATATTATAATAAATTGGGGTTCATAGGAATTTATAAATGTTCAAATGCCCTAATAAACTTATTTATAAGATTTAAGTTTTTTTGGATCAAACACTCTTGCATCCTATAAAAACCGTTGCTATAAACTAATATGACATTCTTGAGCGTTCTAACAAGCATTTAAGGACATTTTTGAGTCTAAATGCCCTAAGAGACATTTATATGCATAGTAATTAAAAAAGTGTCATACATCCTATAAAATGATATGTTTATAAGACATTTATTAAAATTGTCCTTTAAAATGTTTAATTGGACATTTTGTTTCATAAATGTTCTGAAAAGAATGGTAAGACATCCAAAAGCATCGTATAAACTTATTACAACACTTTTAGATATGACACTCTCTCTTACAAACTGAAGTCGTATAAATTAATTATTAGGACACTAAAAACGCTTGGTTTCAAATAAACCCGATTTCATTGTACGTAGTGATATATATATATATATATATACACACATATATATATATATATATATGTATATATAACCCGCCCGATTTTATTATAGTGATATATATATATATATATATACATACATATATATATACTAGCAGTGTACCCGTGCAATGCATCAGGAGTTCAAGATACATCTCAATTCCAAAGTCGAAAACTCGAAACAACAATGCTATATTTCATTTTATTTTTCGTCCCTCTTGATGCCGATTCCAAAGATGCCAAGAAATTCAGGGGTCGTTTACTAAATGTTGAAATTCAGGGGTCGTTTGACAAAGGCCAGGAATCTTAGTCGGTAGAACGATGATAAGGTTGGAAAGTCTTACATGGTAATTGAGGGTTACGACTCTTACCCGGGTAAGTTGTTGCATACGATATTGTTTTAGTGGGCTACAATCTTACCCGACAAAGTAAGTTAGATAGTTGACTCTTACCGGCAAGATCTTACATGATTTAGTAAGTGTTTGGGTAAACAACCCCTTGCATGATTTAGAGTACCACACATAAGGCGCAAAAATCTTGACAAATGAGAAGTCTGGGTCAAGTGAGTAGCCAATTCGTGGAAGGAGACATAATTACAAGTAATGAGGTTGACAATAGATCAACATAAATAAGTTTAGCATGAGTACTGAATCAAGCTATACATAATAGAATTTTCAGCAAAATGAAATCAAGTAGAAATGCAATTTACTTGGGTGAGAAAATATAGAGGATATGTGTGTTCAAATCCAACATATTACTAATTTACTACGATACTTCTAAATGAAAATGGTAGTTACATACTTCTACACGTACAAAAGTGTCTTCAAATCCAACATATTCTATTAGAGCTAAAATAACAAAATAAAGTAGGATAAACTACCAAACGTCCAAATGTGTTCAACGTGTGATATTGTGTAGAGTGTAGCCATAACATGTGAATTTTTGTGGTTGGAAAATAAAGGATTGTTTAAAAGGTTTACCATAGATAAACCACCTGATCTAAATAAAAGTTTTAACCAACCAAACCAAGGTCTTTAAGAGGATCGATCTAACTCCCAGTTATTAACAAATTCTGTATACTAAAAGTAAACGGCATTACAATCACTTGTCAAGATAAGGCAAGATCGGAAATCCCTATTAATAAATAACTAATCAAGTCATTTTACCACTTAGACACCTAAAAAGTCACTCCACATGGCAAAATCCGCTTTCTAAAACATACCTGAACCAAATAGGCTACAACATTCCACAATGTAATGTGATCAAAAGTAAATGGAATAAATGATTTTTTTTTTAAACTTAACTGCTTGTGCATTACTTCTTTCCAAATCCCGACTCGAATGAATATCATAGTGAATTCTAATAGATTATTAAATCGGAGGGTTACCTAATTCAACAATCAACAACAGCCACAATCTAACTCAAAATCGTCCAGGGCGATCCTCTTAACAAAACCAAAAAGAAAATCAAAATCAAATTCGTCGGAAGCTGTGTAGGTTTACCAGGTCGTGAAGCAACCGAAACCCAAATAATAAAACAAAATCAAAATCGTTACAACAAAATCAAAAGAATAGTTAGGGTTTTTACCTAAAATCAAAATTGAAGAGAAGGAGTAGTGATTTGTTGAAGCTTCTTGCGATATTTTGAAATTTCTCTGAACCATTTGATTTATATGCAAAGAAAAGTACTGAAGGTATGGTGAAGAAGAGAAGTCTGGTTGAGTTTGTACTTGGGTATGGTTGCAATCGTGAAGCATACTCGGTATGGTTGCAGTCACGAGGGGCGTTTGTGTGTGTGGAGAGGCAAAATTATGGAAGATCGGTGTGGTTGAGATGCAGGTTACAGGTAGAAGGAAGCATGTGAAATCTTCTATGGGTATGGTGGGATAAGAAGTCTTCTAAATGGGTATGGTGGAGTAAGGGGATGTCAGGAAGCATGGGCAAGGCTTGTACCTCATGCTTAAAATCATTGCAGAAAAAGCTTGTACCTCATGCTTCATAGTTTGCACTTAAGAGTTTTTCAAGATATGTGCTTAAATCCTTGTACTCTATGCATTAAAATGTGTCTTTAAGACATTTTGCTTAAATGCTTATATATATATATATATATATATATATATAGGGGTGGTATCTTTTGCAAACCAGTGTATTTGTACAAACTCGTACAAACCATACATAGCTTTATGATTTTGTAAATTTGGCTTCATGAATATATATATATATATATATATATATATATATATATATATATATATTTTGGCTTCATGAATATATAATTTGGCTTCATGAATATATCATTTGGCATTTTTAACTAATTATTTTACAAAAATAAGGGTATTTTAGGGCTCCACCGAAAAAAATTAGTTAAAAATGTCAAATGATATATTCATGAAGCCAAATTATACATTCATGAAACCAAAATATATATATATATACATATATATATATATATATATATATATTCATGAAGCCAAATTTACAAAATCATAAAGTTAGGTATGGTTTGTACGAATTTGTACAAATACACTGGTTTGCAAAAGATACTCAGCCTATATATATATATATATATATATATATATATATATATATATATGTATATGTACGTATGTGTGTGTGAGTGCATTTGTATGTATGACGCTAATTATTTCAAAAGTCAACAAATTGTGATAATTCTGAGAAATTGCATTTTGTGTTATTTCACATTACTTTTTTTATCTAATGCTTTGATCTTGAATATTGATCAACACATATGTATTTCACAATGTGGTTGTTTCACATCTATTTGTTGACACATGTATTTGTTCACGAAGTTTAACATGATTACGAAAAATGGTCGATGCAAGGATGTGTAGGCGGTGGGGCATGAGACCTAGCTTGTGGCAAAAGTGGCGACGTAATCACTTATGATTCAATGTAAAATCACATTTGATTTGGCCGTTCTCATACTTTCTTGTTTTTAAGCAAATAATGATTCTGGATTTTAATGATAACTTATAATCATGATTTGGCCATTCACATGCTTTCTTGTTCCAATATAGATTCACATGTGAATTTTAATGATAACTTATAATCATGATTCTGGAGTTTAAGATTTATATGTGGATCTTAAAACATATAAAGTTAATGTGTGTGTGCGTGCATGCATGTGTGCGTGTGTGTGTTTATTTCACTAGGTGAATCATGTTTCTTTTCCACATGTAATCTTTTCACAAACTGAACACGCACATATGTGAAACAATATCTTAAATCATATGTTTTTAGGAAAAAATCATATGTAAAAAATATATTTTTATATTGGTTTTCACATGTTTGTAACATATTTGTGGTTTCTCATTTAATTATCGTCCTATATATACATATTAATGTTTAAAATTTTACATAACGTTGTTGAGTTTATGTTTGTATTTCTTTTTAGGCATATGTATATGTTACCAAAAAATGATTCACCGCCAAAAATTGATGGCAAATAATCTTATCGGAGAAAATTATTGGAATATGAATGATGTACTATTGATCAATCCAAAGACTCCCTCATTTGATGTTATACAGAAAATGATAACAGATATAGTATTTCATTAATACAAAACACTAGGGTTATTTAACGCTTAAATTGTCTAACCATCTTAATATGATACTTTATAAGGCATAAGTTTATAGAACGAAACAAAGAAAAACGTCCTACTAAAAGTGTTACAATATATTTATAGGACACTTTTAAAATAAAATGTCTTATTAGTTATTTTATACAACACTCTTTTAGAAGGTCTCACATGAACAAAAATGTACTATAAATAGATGAATTTATAGGATACTTTTTATAACTGTTTTATAAAATAACTAATACGACACTTAATTTAAAAAACGTCCTAATAAAATTGTTGAAACGCAAAAAATATCCTAAAAACCTATTGTAACATTTTTAGGTAAGCCGCTAATTTAATGTTTTGTCATATAAACTTAAGTCCTATAAAGTATTGTCAACCCAACCCGCCTAACTCACAAGGGTTGGGTTGGGTTGGGTTATAATTTTGAATGAATTGGATTGAGTTGAGATTTTTTTAAACCGTCATAACTTGTTTGAGCTGTATAAATTGCATAAACCGTCTAACGCAACCCGCGTGCACCCCCAATAAGAACACTTTTGACCATTTGGATGTTTTGAATTTTTAATCTAACTTAGGTTCTTCAACTACATTTACCTACCTTCAACTATATTTATATAGCCTCATCTTCAAATTTATCTTTACTTTTAGGCCATTTTTACCTACATTTAATCACTCACATACAAGAATTTATTAAAAGTTTGATAACGATGGTTAAAATAGTAAATAATAGTAGTTTAATAGATGAAGTTATATGAATGTGTACCAAAGTTTTATTCTGACACTCTCACATTAATTCTTATCATTACTCGAACCCAATCCTATACATATTTTTTTATTTTTATATATAAAGTCAAGAGTACTAGACTGGTCCTTTCAGAAAGGGACTTGTCAAGAATGCAACTCCACATGCTAAGTGACATGAAATCCACGTTGTAAACCATCGGGGGCATGCTCTTGGGCTTTATCTCATGCAACACCTCTTTTAAGTGATATCAAGTTTTTTCAATAATTGATACTAAATCTGCAAAAATAAGCTTGGTAATAGCATATTTTATAGGATGTTTGCTAATAGTATATTTTATGGGAATTAAGTTTATAAGATAAACCAAAAGCGTCCGATATAAATATGTTGCAATATGCTTATAGGACACTTTCAAACGTTTTAACAAGATTTGTGGGACGTTTTTAAAGTAAAGTGTCGTATTAGTTATTTAATGGAGTACTGTTTGAAAAAATGTTCTATAAACTCAAGTTTCCTATAAAGAAAGTGGGTTTATAGGACATTTTAGCTTTTGGTTCCCCATTTTGGAGAAATTATGAAGAAGCTGTTGGAGATGCTATAACTTGAAAACTTATAGAATCTATTTAACAACCCTTAAAATGGATAGAAATTATATCACTTAGAAAATTAGAATCATCAATAGGAATAACACAAAAAAACTTTATTTTTTTGGAAAGTGTGTCCTAGGCTATGTTAGACTAATCTCTTGGCAAATTATGACTGTAAGACATCAGTCCTGATTAAACCCTAGTGGCCACAATTGTTTGTACGACTGGATTAGAACCCTGAGCAGATGAGATTTTCCACCACATCCCCCAGGGCCTTAACCAGTACGCCACAACCCTTGTGGTTACACAAAAAAAACTTGTTTCTATGTTTTGATTTAAAAAACTTCTGGTCGTAAATCTATTTGAATATTTCATTAGGACATATATTCTTCACAGAATACAAAAATAAAAACAAAAACAAAACGCTTTCAGTTTGTTTTATCATACAAAAATTGTCCGTTCAACCTATGACCAAGACTTCATTATATAGCATTTAAAACAAACCTAACAACTTCTAGCATATGAAACTACTTTAGGTTTGTTTTAAATGCTATATAATGAAGTCTTGGTCATAGTAAACGAGTCGAGTCAAGTCGAGTAGCAAGTTATTCGAGCCGGGCTTGAAAAAATAATACCGGGCTCGAGCTCGACTCCAGCTCGATTAATTTTTCAAAGTCAGGCTCGAGCTCGAGCTCGAATATTTTTTCAATGTTCGAGTTCGAGCTCGATGCTCGTTTATGAGCTCGAATTCGAGATCGATTAACTCGTTTATGTACTCAAGATCGATAATTTTTATTTTTTGATTATGTAATTTGTAAACATATAAATATGCTAGGCTCGAAAAAGTGTATGCTCGAATGGCTCGGCTCGGCTCGACTCGACTCGTAAAGCTTAATCGAGCTTTCGAATGAGTCGAGTCGAACATTGGTATCATGGAGCTCGACTCGTTAACTTAAGAGAGCTTTCCTTTGTGTTCGAGATCGACTCGAGCTCGAAAACCATTAGGCTCGAGCTCGAGATAAACGAGCTCGAGATAAACGAGCTCGAGCTCGAGTAGCTCGTTAAAAGCTCGACTTATTTACACCCCTAGGTATGAATAGTTCTTTCATTAGCCGACGACATAGGTGGCTCATTCACTACAATTCTAAAGATCTTCATCGATAGATATATTTGTCGATATTGGTCAAATACGTTGGTCAAATTTTTGTGGGTAAAGCTATCACCGATTTCGTCAGTGAGCTATGGGTAATTCTAGTTTATCTGAAAATTAATTTGAAGTTACAGATTTATGTATAAATACGAAACCTACTTACACAATTATAAGAAATACCAAATCTCTACATACATTTATCAAAAAAATATCGTTCATACAACTTAAAATGTCTGTAATCTAGCTAGGGGAGGGGTTCCAGGTCAATATTGTCGAATAAAAGCACTAAACTTCTAGAATAACTGGCCTGTTGAGCTAACTGGGTGGCTTTCTTGGCGTGTCATGCCTCTAAGTCTGCCTTCATTTTCCATTAGGCCTTTAGCTCGATCTAATACTCCTACTCTTGTTGTTGTTGGTTATCCTCTAACTTCGCCAACTTTTCTTGTAACTCGTGTACCTGTAAATATTCAACATTTGAAAAAGAAACAGTAACTATTTGGTGGCGGATAAAAAGTAATTACAATATATATATATATATATATATATATATATATATATATATATATATATATATATATATATAGCCTTAGGTTCAATAGAGAAGTGCAAATATTTAGAGAAGTAGAGAAGTAAAAAAACACGGGTCCGTTCATATATGAACAGTCATATATGAACATTCATATATAAACAGTCATATATGAACGTTCAGATATGACTGTTATATGAACGTTCATTTATGAACGTTCATATATGACTGTTTATATATGAACGTTCATATATGAATGTTCATATATGACTGTTATATGAACGTTCATATATGAACGTTCATATATGACTGTTTATATATGAACGTTCATATATGAACGGACCCGTGTTTTTTTACTTCTCTACTTCTCTAAATATTTGCACTTCTCTATTGAACCTTTCCCTATATATATGAAACATACCTTCTTGGAAGAACCAACAACATAGGATTTCCTTTTGTTGCTACACTGATGATAGGATCACTGGTCATAATATAATGGACATCTTGAGTTGTCCTGAATCCAAACATCCGACCATTCGTCCTGCCTCTGACACTCCACTCCCACAACTGTGGGTCATCAACATGAATGTTGTTGGGATCTGAGTCGACATACATCTCATCCCTTAGTTAGGCATACCTCTCATACAATTTACTAAATTAAAATGGGTTAGCTAATTTCTAGACATTTTGGGAGCATAACAATTGTATATCGAACATATCAGTTACTTATTTTTAACAATTATAGTTTTCTTATACGAATGACAGTCACAATGTCAACCAATCTATCTAATTAGCCTAACGTTTTCCCAACAACGACAACACTAATAGTATCACATTTATTAAAATGTACCATAAGTTAAACAATCCTATAAAACGAACTAATTATTTTAGAAAACTTCATGCCTTTCTTGCCGCACTTGGGTAAATGTAGATCATGGGATCTAAAGGCGAGCCTGGCGTGTTAAGGCTTCTTGTTCAAGTAGCTGATCATCTCAAACTCCTTAGAAGAAGTTGGGTTGTGGCCCCATGCCTCTCCCTACAATAGACAAGTTAAATTGTCAATGGACAAGAAAATCCTATATATTCAAAAACTATAGACTTTCCATTCTATGTCGATGTTGTAAGACAATGATCAATACCTCGGTGTTCTTAGAGGACACCTTCAACAATGAGGTCACCTGATTGGTCTTACTAGTGTTGATCCAAACCCTCAGTGATTTGATAATGACCCTCTCTTATATACTTAGTGAAAATTGTAAGTAAACAATATGTATTAGAGTTTTACTATCGCTGATAAGTACTAAGATCTTACAGTACCGCTGATAGAAACTCTCGCTCTTTAGATTAAACATTCAGCGAAACTATTCACCATAATACTCTGAGTCTGTTCAGTACTTATGGTGATCGCTGATAAGTTAGTTGTTTACTTATGATCCCTGAAGACAAGTTTCACGTCAACAAAGGTTCTACGCTGAAGTCGAAGATCAAGCTCAAGAACCAGCGACAAGTCTCCTAATGAACTGATGCGGATCAGCGAAGACTCAGATTTGTCCACTCAACGTGAAGTATCAAGTACAAGACTTCAGCTATCGCTGAACTTTATCATTCGCTGAATAGAAAATGATAATGCTCTGAATCAACGAAAGCTGATCATGAAGTCCTCCGTACAAAGTACTTTTGTCTTAACCCCCCTTGCACGACTCCGTACGAAATGTCAGAAAAGAACCTCCGACTGTCTGAAATCGTACAACCACTCTGATACTACTCTGTTCATCCATGCGGCTACTAAGGTTGTCAACCAAGGTCAATGACATGCAACCAGCCAGCTAATGACACGTGTAAAGTGTATACTGACTTGCATTAAATGCATGCAGTATATAAAGAGATGAACCCACTTCATTTGAAGTAACTTGCTAACTCTGGACAAGTTCAATCTCTTATCTCAAGATAGGTTATTATTAGTAATTTCCTTATCTCTCTTAGTGCAAGAAACCTTAGTGTTCCAACTTGTTTGGATTTAGGTTTATCCTTAATATTGATTCCGCAACAAGCTGTAAATTGTTAATGATTTATCAATAAACAATTTAGAAAAGTAAAATCTATGTGTTTGTATTCAACCCCCCCCCCCCCCCCTCCTTCTACAAACTTGTATAGGCCTTCGGGACCAACAAGTGGTATCAGAGCGGATTTGTTTAATCTCATAAACAAGATCTAATCTAAGATATTTCTCTTCCTTGCTATTATCTGAAAATGGCCACCAACACAAACACAAATTATATAGACAATGGTTCTCTTGCTAAACCCCCTAGATTTTACAAAGATAACTTCAACTTATGGAAAAATAGGATGACACTCTTCTTAGAAGGTGTAGACCCTACTATGCCTTACTATCTCGAAAATGGTCCATTCATCCCTGTAAGAATTGATGCTGCTGTTCCAGCCGCTGAGAATAGACCTGCTATTCCAGAAAGGCTGGTACCTAAGGAAATCTTTCAATGGACTGACGAAGATAAGAAGAAAGTGGCTATAGATACAAAAGCCAGATCCATACTATCCATGGCTCTTCCTGACGAAGTCTACCATTCCGTCATGAATATGAAAACATCAAAAGCTATGTGGGACACAATATGTGTTCAGTATGAAGGAACGTCTGAAGTCCAGGACTCAAGAAAGATCAACCTGGTAAGACAATACGAAAGCTTCATTTCTTTTAAGAATGAATCTCTCTCTGAAGTTCACCAACGTTTTAATTGTTTAATTATAGATCTGAAAACTGTTGGTAAGGAATATTCTAACTTTGAAGTACTGACAAAGTTTCTAGAATGTTTACCTGAAAGCTGGGACAATTATGCTATGTGTCTGAAGCTGTCAAAGGATCTAAAATCAATGACCCTTTCAACCTTATATGGCACGTTGCTGAATCATGAGCAATCGAGCCATCTTAAGAAGAATCTTGTAAAAGATTCCAAAAGCACCCATGTTTCTTTAATCTCAGAGGAACCTTCTACTCAGCGACCCTCGGTCACTATCACTGAGTTAGAAAGTAACTCTGAAAGGTCATCAGATTCTGATTATTCAGATGATGATGAATCTTTGGCTCTCCTAACTAAAAAGTTCAGGAGATTTGCCAAAAAGAAAATGTTTAGAAAGAACAAACCTCTTTCCATAACTGACAAGCCTAGATCATCAGCTTTTGTTGATAAGGCTAATGCTACTTGTTTTAACTGTGAAAAGACAGGACATTTCGCTAACGAGTGCAGATCTAAGAAAGTTTATAGACCCTCAGCTTTTACAAAGAAATCCTTTGTTCCAAGGAATAAAGATGACAACTATTCAAAGCTGAAAGAAAAATATGCTAAGCTGAAAAGCTTTAAGAAGAAGAATAAAGGCTTGATGGCTGACTATGATTGGGCTGCTTCTGATGAAGAAGCATCATCATCTGACTCTGAAGATGATGAAGCAAATCTATGTCTTATGGCCAAGATTAAAGAAGAGGAAGAATGTTCAGACATTCCCTCCACTTCAACCTCTGCTATTCAGGTATCACCTTCCTTCTTTACCAATATTACAAATATTAATGAAGCTGATAGTCTCCGTAAGATCGATCTCTTGACTAGAAGTTTATACGAAGCCATGAACGGCAAAACTGTGGTTGAAAACCAAAACCTTGATCTCGCTGAAAAGCTTAAAAACTGCCACCTTCAAATAGAAAAGCTTTCTAAAATTGAAGAAGATTTTAAAGATCAAGTATATTTAAATTAGCTAGTCAAAATCGAACGAGCAGAAGCTATCGCTGCATTAAAAGGTGAAAAAGCTACTGTTGAAGGATGGTGTAATTCTTCAACAAAGATCACTGAGATAATAAAGTCTCAGATTCCCCTGAGTGATAAACGTGGTTTGGGTTACAAATATGATACTCCAAAACCAACCACTGAGCGTTCAATGCTTAAATTTGGAACGTTCGTATCCTCAGTCGCTGATACTTCATCTTCTCAGTGCTCCTCGTCCCTTACACCAATCCCTGAGGAAACTCCTACCTCCTCAAAAGGCAAGGAGAAAATGGTTTATTCAAAACCTACCTCTGTCTCTAAAGACAAAGGTAAAGGAACTGTTATTTACCAGAATCCTCAGAAGGGTACCTTAGTACCAAAGTTGAATGCTTCTAATGATTCAGTGACTCATCCCTCTGGATCAAGGAAGCAGATCTCTGGATCTATTCAGCGATCTACTCCTAGACTTAGAGTGGGTGTCCTTGGTAAGAAATCTGAAGAACTGAATGTTCGTCCCATTTCTAAAGCCAATAGTTTACTTGGTGCTGGCACTTCTAATTCAAAATTAAAAGCTCAGCATTCAAATGGTCCTAGAACTACTTTTAGTTATAGGAAATGTTATCACTGTAGACGTACCGATCATATTGCTAGTAAGTGTCCCACAGCCACCAAAGCTGAAAAGATAGCTAAGGTGAAGATTGCCCCCAAGGCAAAGAAGACCAACCCTGGGGCAAATCAGGTCAAGGTGAATCCTACCACTGAAGTTAAGAAAATAACCAAAGTGAAGAAAGACAAAGCTGAATCTTCAAATGCTGCAAAGACTGCTGAATCTTCCATTCCAACTACTTCCACTGACAAATGTGTATACATGGTTAATTGGGTACCCAAGAAAAACTAATCTTCCTTTGTATTGCAAGTTAAGAAGGGTATCTGGTATCTTGATAGCGGATGCTCTAGACACATGACTGGAAAGAAAAGCCTGCTCGCTGAATACAAGGAAGAGAAGGGTCCCTCTGTGACTTTCGGTGGAAATGGAAAAGGACATACCCGAGGGTATGGTGTACTTTCAAATGGTACAACCTCCTTCAGAAGAGTCGCATATGTTGAAGGGCTGAAGCATAATCTTCTAAGCATCAGTCAGCTTTGCGACATGGATAACAAAGTAATCTTTACTAAGGAATCCTGCTTTGTCGCTGACAAAAAGGAGAAGATAGCTCTCAGCGGTTATCGTTTGGAAAATGTTTATGTAATAAACATGGACTCAACAACCACTGAGAACTCCTATTTCTTCTCAAAGGCCTCATATGATATCAACTGGCTATGGCATAAGAGGCTATCTCATCTAAATTTCAAGACACTGAACACTCTTTCTTCAAAAGAGTTAGTCACTGGTCTACCTCAGCATTCATACGCCAAAGAGTCTTTAGGTTCAGCGTGTGAAAAAGGGAAGCAGACCAAAGCAAGCTTTAAATCAAAACAAGTTTATTCAGTGTCATCTGCTCTACAACTACTCCATATGGATTTGTTTGGCCCTGTTAACAAACAATCCATCGCTGGAAAGAAATATACGCTGGTCATAGTTGATGAATTCTCTCGCTTCACTTAGGTAATGTTTCTCCGTTCTAAGAGTGACACCCCTGAAGAACTCATCACCTTTGTTCGGAAGATGGAAACCCTGAACAATCTGACCGTTCGCTCAATAAGGAGTGATCATGGGACTGAATTCAAAAACAGTTCTCTTGATTCCTTCCTTGAGAGTAAGGATATTTCTCACAACTTCTCTTCAGTGAGAACACCGCAACAAAATGGAGTCGCTGAAAGAAGAAATAGAACAATTATTGAAGCTGCACGTTCAATGCTCAGCGATTCTCACCTGCCTACTCAGTTTTGGGCAGAAGCTGTCAACACTGCTTGTTTTACGCAAAACAGGTCGCTGATAGTTAAAAGATTCAAAAAGACAGCCTATGAACTCTTTCATGGGAGAAAGCCTTTAATCAGCTTTCTTCACATCTTTGGATGTCAGTGTTTCATACTGAACAACAGAGATGCTCTTGGAAAGTTTGATCCTAAGGCTGATGATGGAATCTTTCTTGGATACTCCTCAGTTTCCAAAGCCTTCAGAGTCTTCAATCGTAGAAGACAAACTGTAGAAGAAACTATTCACGTCACGTTCGACGAATCCCGTTCAGCGAACTCTAAACAGTCCGCTGATACTGAAGAACTGAATCAATGGATGTTTTCTCATCTTGGTGATTCAGAAGATATTCCCACTCCTCATGCTCATCCAGTAGAAGATGATAGTCCTATCATTCCAAACATGCAGAATAGTGAAGCTGAAACATCATGGGTCTCAGCTGTTCTTATAAACACTATACCTACCGCTGAACCAAATGCCCCAGACATTCCATCTATCTCTCTGCAATCAGTAAATGAAATGACAAATGCAAGTATTCCTCTCTTAACTGAAACTCCAGAAGTAGCTGAAGCCTCATCTTCAGCTCCTCCAGTTCAAGATGAATCAGCAACTTATGCTCCGGCTCAGCGATGGACCGTAAATCACCCAATTGATCAAATTCTTGGTGATCCAAACGCTGGTGTTCAGACTCGACGAAGTGCAGGTAATATTTGTTTATTTGTTAACTTTATTTCTCTAACTGAACCAAAGAAAATAGATGATGCCCTCAAAGATCCAAACTGGGTCAGCGCAATGCAAGAAGAGCTGACTGAATTCGAAAGAAACAAAGTTTGGAAACTTGTTCGGAGACCAACTGATAAAACAATAATAGGCACTAAATGGGTCTATCGAAACAAGTTGGACGAACATGGTACTGTAACCCGCAATAAAGCTCGTCTTGTTGCTCAAGGATACAGACAAGAGGAAGGTATAGATTATGACGAAACATTTGCTCCAGTAGCAAGACTTGAATCTATTCGTCTATTCTTAGCATATGCTGTACACAAAAACTTCAAAGTACATCAGATGGATGTTAAGTCAGCGTTTCTGAATGGAAAGCTAAATGAAGAAGTGTATGTGGAACAACCTCCAGGATTCTCAGATTCTAAGCGTCCAGGTTATGTTTATAAACTGGATAAGGCACTTTATGGCTTGAAGCAAGATCCTCGTGCATGGTATGACACTCTTTCTACTTATCTCCATATTGAAAAATTTGAGCGAGGTAAGATTGACAAAACTCTGTTTTTTAGAAAAGTGAAAGGTTATATCATTCTAGTTCAAATATATGTTGATGACATTATATTTGGTTCTACTAACCCTGAGCTTTGTACTCGTTTCACTGATAGAATGAAAGATGAGTATAAAATGAGCATGATGGGTGAACTAACATATTTCCTTGGTCTTCAGATTAAGCAAACTGAAAAAGGAACTTTTATCAATCAGGGAAAGTATGTTAAAGATATGCTGAAGAAATTTGATTTAACTCATAGTTCAGCTATGAAAACCCCTATGGCACCACCGCTGACACTTGACAAGGATTCAAAGGGAATACCTGTTAATGTCACACTGTACCGTGGGATGATCGGCTCTCTCTTGTATCTTACAGCTAGCCGACCCGATATTATGTATGCAACATGTTTGTGTGCACGATATCAAGCTGAACCTATGCTATCTCATATGAAAGCTGTAAAGCGAATCTTTCGATACCTTAAGGGTACAGCGAACCTAGGTCTTTGGTATCCCAAAGATTCAGGATTCGATCTAACCGCCTATTCAGATAGTGATTTTGCAGGTTGCAAAATGGATAGGAAAAGCACCACAGGAGGATGTCAGCTCCTGGGTGGAAAGCTGGTAAGTTGGACTAGTAAAAAGAAAAATTCAGTGTCCACTTCCACAGCTGAAGCTGAATATGTAGCTGCTGGAAGCTGTTGTTCTCAAGTCTTGTGGATGAGAAATCAACTACTAGACTATGATCTTCAGCTCCCCAAAATTCCAATCTATTGCGACAGCACAAGTGCCATCGCTATAGCAAACAATCCAGTACTACATTCAAAGACCAAACACATAGAAATCAGATATCATTTTATCAGAGATCATGTGATGAATGGTGATATAGAACTTCATTTTATCGCAACTGATTATCAGTTAGCCGATTTATTTACCAAACCTCTTGATGAGACAAGATTCAACTTTCTCATCAGCGAGCTTGGAATGCTGAACTTTGAAGGGTAAAATCCTCAACGGTTCACATTGATCAGCGATAGGATAAAATCAACTCGTATAACCTATTCAATCATCTTCTCTCTGAATAAAACTTGGTTAAAGCTGATATCAAGGTATGTTTTCTCTCTCTGACAATCGCATGAAAATGCAAGATTTCAAAACAAAATGCATCGCTGAATATCTCTTCCTTAACAGCGATATTTTGAAAATTCTTAAAACCATCACTGATATTTTCATTCAGTGCTTCATGTTTATAAAAGAGTACCTGAGTTTTGCAATACCTCAGAGACATCCTAAAAGAATATGAAAGGACAGTTGTGACGTCATTGCAACGGATAAACCCCGGCACGTTTTCTCTTTCTGACACACGTTTGCACGTCTCGTTCAAACTTCCAATCAAATGCAAACACGTGTCCGTGTCATGATGAAAATCTTTTCCCGCTCAAGATTTTCTCTCTCTAATCTCTCTATATAAACAAATTCTTTGTTTATATTTTTCTTTTACGCGATCAATCTTCCTCCGCAAGAAAGAATTCACTGTTGCATTTGTGCTTTCTAAAACTTCAAAGAACTGTTCATCATCTTCTTCATCAAACATCAAGGTTAATATGTTCTTATTTATTATCAAATGCGTATAACTTGTTTCCGATCTTTTCCTTGTTTTAACAAGATCAAACAAAAGAACTTCTTAAAAATGAAATCATTTTCTTTCATGGTTTTATGAACACAACCATTTCATGGTTGTTCTTCAAGTTTAAATGCGAAAATCTTAAACTTGTTCTTCATTCGTTTCCAGAATCTATTTCTTCATAGAAAACTGGATAACAAGAATAAATGGGTTTTACATTTCGTTTCTTAAAATCAAGAAAAACCCTAATCTTCATTAAGACATTTGTGTCTGAATGAAATGGATAAAATTTGAACAATCTTAATGGAATTTTTTTTTCCACATTAAGATAATTCTTATTTGTTAACATCTTTGGTTAAACTGATAATACAGAGAAATGGCATCGTTTGACATTCCTGCTACCGTTGAGAACATCTCCGCTGATTCTAAGGAAGTGGACATCCTCAAGGCTCCTCAAGTCAAGTTTTCCCTTGACAAACTGGATTGGACTAAGGTAAACAACCTCTATGCGCTTCTCGAGTTTCCTCCTAGAAAGCAAGTCACACATCTAGATGATGCTGTGAAATTCCTAAAGAATTGCTGCATCTCCACAGCCCTGACCATAACACCTCCTGCACATCAGCTTTTGCTCTCACAATTCTGGTACTCAGCCAGACACACTCAACTACCTTCAGCCAAAGACCCCTCCAAAACAATCGATTGCATCCTCTGCGATATCGAATATGGCACCATGAAGATCACCCCTGCCATTATTCGCAAAGCTCTCAGCCTTCCCATCGCTACCAAGGAAAAACCATTTGTTCCCCTCCCTGACCCCAAGAAAAACTCAGACAGGGAAGCCATCATTGCATTTTTCGATGCAATGGGCTATGTATGGGAAATCGGCAGAGACATGAAGGCCGAGAAGAAGCTGACGATTATCAAGATATCGAAAATGCCCAGCGAGATGAATTTCATCTTCGCTCATCTAATCAGCTGCATGACTGCAAAGAGCGGTTCCTCTGACCAAGCCGCTAAACCTCAGCAAGCAATGGGATATGCACTGCTGAAAGGTCTCAACATAGACTGGGCATCGATTATCTATGATGACCTAGTTCTAAGAGTGGACACCGTCGCTGACAGACCTCCATGGGTTCCTTACCCCCGATTCATCAGCGCCATCTTCCAATATAGCCTGAAGGAGAGCTACCCAACTGATGGTGACCTGAAACTCTCTCAGGTCGGCCCAAAGATACTCGACTTCAAATCAATGGTGAATGAGGTACGTCTTTCTACACTCTTGACTCTTCTCAACCCTTCTTCTTCTAATTCTGTGGCTCCTTCAGCGACAATACCCATCGCTGATACCCTGGCCACAAACCCCTCTCCTTCTAAGAAAAGGAAACATTCATCTACCCCACTTGGTTCTAAAAGGATCAAGAAAACAAAGGAGCAACCCCAGCAATCTCATGCTGAAGACTCCTCAGCTCTTTCTGCAGAGCTGAAGGAACGTTCAGTGGTACGCTCTGCCACACCTGAACAACCCATCCATTCCATCCCAACTTCAGCGTCTCTAAACGCTGAGGTTACAAACTTGTAACCTACCCAACCTCCTTCAGTCTCTCAAAAGACTGATGAAGTGATTGTCAGCGAATCCAACGCTGAACTCAGAACCCAACCCCCGTTCTTATCCTTCGCTCCTCCCTCTACTCATTTGGTCTCTCCTCCAGATCTCGCTGGAGCTGCCATCATTTCTACGGAACCTAAAGCTGATTCTCCGGGAATGATGAAGACAGGACCTGCAGGACAATCCATGGGCACTTTTGAAGATGACATGGAACACTTTTCAGGAACCCGTAATTTTGACGAGTTCATCAATCCTCGTGCAGGTACACACCAACCCATAAACACTGTCACTAAACCCCAAACTTCTGAGCTTTTTAATGTTCACAAGTTTTTATATGTTACAGGTCCAAATTTGGTAGACATCAACGCCTCTCTGAAAGCTGTGGAGACAACGCTGACAGATCTCACCACTACTCTTTCTAATAACTCTACAGCTGTAACAAACGCTGGAGAGAATCTGAACAAGCTGACAACGGTGGTGGAGAAGAAGGCTTCCACAGATGACTTGAAGCAAGTTGATAACACTCTCAGCGACTTCGCCAAGGTGCTCGCTGACATCTACACAGACTACACCTCTCTCAAAAATTCAGTTTCATCCATGTCCAGCGAGGTCACAACGCTGAAGACATCGGTTGGACAACTATAGGGAGATATGTCTACTGTAAAGACTGACTTAGGCTCTGTAAAGACCGATGTTAGTTCGATGGAATCGATGATCGAGCAGCTACTACACAAAGCGAATACTCCTGCTCCTGCCCCTGTCCCAGCATCTGACAATTTCACAGCGGCGGATCGCATTGAGCTGGAAAAGATCAATCCTGCTATCTCTGGCCTTCAAGACCGAATAGCAAAGATTGAAGATTTGATAGGTATCTCTGGCCAAGAAGACAGAGAACCTACCAACGCTGCTGAGTCAACCCATTCCTCCCCCAGTCATCATGAAAAAGAGGGGGAGAAGAGCGCTGAAGATCTCTCCAAAAGCGCTGAAGACCTTTCCCATGATGAATCTATCAGGGGAGAGAAGGATGCTGAAGAAACCACCGCTGGACCTCAGGAAGATGAAAACCCTGAGGAAACCGAGAAGCTCGCCTCTATATCTGAGGGGGAGCAACTCGAAGAAGCTGATAAAACCGAATCCAAAGCAGAAGATGATGAAGCCGTCGACATCCCTGATAATGAACCATCCTCTTCTCCAAAGAATGATGATGATGATGACGAAGATGACGATGACTTCTTTATCGTCAAACCTGCTCCGAAGATCAAAGTTCTTAAGGGAATCTCGATAAATGAACCTTCAGGGGAGCGGAGAAAGACAAAGCCCGCAGCCTCTGGAGCTGAGAAAGGCGAAGGCAAAAACGTCGCTGAAGATGAAAATATGACGATCTTGCTTGAAAAGCCGGTTTGTCAGGTACACTAAACATCTCTCACTCCATCCCTCCTATATCATACACTATCAGTTCTACTACCCAAGCCTATACACTTGAACCAATTATCTCTATCTGATTCTACCCAAGTTCTTACTCGTAAGATCGTTGTGTTTCAGCTAGTCCTCTCCCCTGTTTGAGGATATCGCTGAAGGCTCCACAACTGCGACTTCACCAATAATACCAGATGCTGCTGAAGAAATAATCCCAGTCTTAGATTTAATCTCTGAGACTGATGAACCTGAAGAACAGCTACTCTCGCACAGAAACAGACCTTCCTTAGCTCCTCAAAAGCTAAGTGAAGAGGATCAGAAAAGAAGAGAGGAGATAATAAAGCAATTTGAGGATCAACGAATCATTCTGAGGCGTGATCAACTTCCTTCAGTTCCTCCAAAGTTCAGAATCTCCAAAAAGGAATACAAGGAACACCTCAGAGCTGAACGCCTAATGGCTGAAAGAAAGGAAGCTGAAGAAAAAGACAGAGAATACGCCATCCAGCTTTCTAAACGATCAATAAAAGACCCCAAGCTGAAAAGAGTTCCCATTGATGTTCAACGTCAGCTATGGGATGATGCTCAAGAGATCGTTAGAGAAAAGACTAAGGTCTCTGATACGACTTTGGAATGGGCTAAACAAATGCTGACCTATCGATCTAGACCATCCAAAATCATCAAGGCAAACATCAGAGGAAGACTGTACGCTGAAGTTCCTGTTGTTGAAGTGGATGTCTACAGAGATGACAAAACCAAGCAAACCTTCTATGATGCTACCTTAGAAAAGTTTGGTCTCTCTGAATGGTTAGAAACAAAATTAGCCATTCAGGGATCGCACTCAAAGTTCAAAAGCCATGTCGATAAGATCTTAAACAAATAGATCGACCTGCTTTCATCTGCTGTGGATATTCCTCCTACTCTTCCTCAACCAAGAAAAGTCTCTGATAAGAAAAAGAAAGTATCTGGTTCAGGTCCTCCTATTCAGAATGAAACGGGCATTGGTTTCTCTCGTGCTGAAGTTCTTGGCCCTGATGCCGATCTCTCAATGCTTGACACCTCCCTACCACCTGGAGAAACATTCATTCCTGGCACAGTTGTAAGTGATCCCTATGGTATATTCTTTTTAGACTACTATGGAAATCATCACTTTCAACGTATCTCTGAGCTCCACATCGCTCCCATCGAACAACTCAGAGATCTTGTATACTGGTGTGAAGTCAGACGCGACATCAAAGCTAGACACCTGAAGCCCTTGATTTTTGAAGCAGCTCTGATCAAAAGAAAACAAGGTGCAGCGGTCCCTGACTGGATGATTCCCACATCAAATACCCTTGATGAACTTCTCATCAAGGAAGAACCCTTTACAAGCTGATATGATCGCCTTTTTCTCTATTGTATCAGTTATTCTTCTGTACTTGTAATTTATTTCGCTTGTACTTATAATCTTTCCATTTCTCTTTGTAACCTGATTCAAAGTTTTAAAGAAAGATTTCAGCGAATGTACTTTACTCCATCAGTACTGAAAAGATCCCAGAAAACTGTAAAAGGGACAAATATTTTATGAGTTCTTTTTATCCTTATGTTTTCATTAAATAGCAATTTTCTTTGTCGCTATGTCATAATCAAATAGGGGGAGATTGTTGATCCAAACCCTCAGTGATTTGATAATGACCTTCTCTTATATACTTAGTGAAAATTGTAAGTAAACAATATGTATCAGAGTTTCACTATCGCTGATAAGTACTAAGATCTTACAGTACCACTGATAGAAACTCTCGCTCTTTAGATTAAACATTCAGCGAAACTGTTCACCATAATACTCTGAGTCTGTTCAGTACTTATGGTGATCGCTGAAAAGTTAGTTGTTTACTTATGATCCCTGAAGACAAGTTTCACGTCAACAAAGGTTCTACGCTGAAGTCGAAGATCAAGCTCAAGAACCAGCGACAAGTCTCCTAATAAACTGATGCGGATCAGCGAAGACTCAGATTTGTCCACTCAACGTGAAGTATCAAGTACAAGACTTCAGCTATCGCTGAACTTTATCATTCGCTGAATAGAAAATGATAATGCTCTGAATCAACGAAAGCTGATCATGAAGTCCTCCGTACAAAGTACTTTTGTCTTAACCCCCCTTTGCACGACTCCGTACGAAATGTCAGAAAAGAACCTCCAACTGTCCGAAATCGTACAACCACTCTGATACTACACTGTTCATCCATGCGGCTACTAAGGTTGTCAACCAAGGTCAATGAGATGTAACCAACCAGCTGATGACACGTGTAAAGTGTATACTGACTTGCATTAAATGCATGTAGTATATAAAGAGATGAACCCACTTCATTTGAAGTAACATGCTAACTCTGGACAAGTTCAATCTCTTATCTCAAGATAGGTTATTCTTAGTAATTTCCTTATCTCTCTTAGTGCAAGAAACCTTAGTGTTCCAACTTGTTTAAATTTAGGTTTATCCTTAATCTTGTTTCCGCAACAAGCTGTAAATTGTTAATGATTTATCAATAAACAATTTAGAAAAGTAAAATCTGTGTGTTTGTATTCAACCCCCCCCCCCCCCCCCCCCCCTTCTACAAACTTGTATAGGCCTTCGGGACCAACAACTAGTCTGTTAGGGTCAAAATCAGGTTGAATAGAACTTCAAGGGTTAAATTTGTTATTATTCATTTTGAGCCTTTAATGTGTAATGGGCCATGGGCTTGAATGATGTGGGCCCATGGTATATAATGTTTGTTAGCCTTAGAAATTAGGCTAGTTGTCATATTCTACTTTCAAGCGTATTGTAATTCTCTCGGATTAATGAAAGTGAATTGGATGACCAATTGAAATCATTCTGTTTGTTTACATCTATTGATTTCTACTGTTCATTTGCACTAATCTGGAACTCTCAATTGGTATCATAGCGAACGGACGATTCGATTCAAGGTGATTCATAGTTTCTAGTAAGTTTCTATTCAGTCGACTGCTCTTGTTGATTACTTTGTTCAGCTTTTGATTCGGTAAAAATTGTGTGTTTTCGTTTATTGCATTCTGTTAGTATCATCATTATAAACGATGTTGGTCCCGAAGGGCTATACAAATTTGTAGAAGGGGGGGGGGGGGTTGAATACAAACACACGTTTTTACTTTTCTAAATTGTTTATTGATAAATCAAGACAATTTACAACTTGTTGCGGAACAAGATAAGGAATAAATCCTAATCTAAACAAGTTGGAACACTAAGTTTTCTTGCACTAAGAAAGAGAAGGAAATTACTAATAATAACCTATCTCAAGAGAAGAAGATGACTTGACCAGAGTTAGCAAGTGCTTCAAGAATGAAGCTGGAGTCCTTCTTATATACTGCATGCATTTAATGCATGGCAGTTTATACTTTACACGTGGCAGCATCTCATTGGTTGTTGGGTCTGACTTTCGTAGACAACCTTAGTAGCCGCATGTTTGAATAGTGTAGTATCAGAGTGGTTGTACGATTTCAGACAATAAGGAGGTTCTTTTCTGACATATCGTACGGAGTCGTGCAAGGGTGGTTAAGACAAAAGTACTTTGTACGGAGGACTTCATGATCATCTTTCGTTGAATCAGAGCTTTATCATTCTATATCAGTGAATGACAAAGTTCATCGATAACTGAAGTCTTGTACTTGATACTTCACGTTGAGTGGACAAATCTGAGTCTTCGCTGATCCGCATCAGTTCATTAGGAGACTTGTCGCTGCTTCTTGAGCTTGTTCTTCGATTTCAGCGTAGAACCTATGTTGACGTTAAACTTGTCTTCAGGGATCATAAGTAAACAACTAACTTATTAGCGATCAACATAAGGACTGAATAGGCTTAGAGCATTATGGTGAACAGTGTTCGCTGAATGTTTAATCTAAAGAACGAGAGTTCCTATCAGCGGTACTGAATTAGTCTTAGTACATCAGCGATAGTGAAACTCTAATACATATTTTTACTTACAATTTTCACTAAGTGTTTAAGAGAGGGTCATTATCAAATCACTGAGGGTTTGGATCAACAATCTCCCCCTATTTAATTATGACATCGCAACAGAGAAAATTGCTATTCTATGAAAACATAAGGATAAAAAGAACTCATAAAATATTTGTCCCTTTTACTGTTTTCTGGGATCTTTTCTGTACTGATGGAGTAAAGTACATTCACTGAAATTTTTCTTTAAACTTTGTAAGGATTACAGATGGAAGTAGAAAAATTACAAGTACAACTAGTGAATTTACAAGTACAAAAGATGTAAACAGACAAGGATAGAAAGAATTACAAGGCGATCCTATCCGTCAAAAGGTTCTTCCTTGATGAGAAGTTCATCGAGGGTCTTTGATGTGGGAATCATCCAGTCAGGGACATTTACTCCTTGATTCTTTTTGTTCAGAGCTTCTTTAAAAATCAAGGGCTTCAGGTGTCTAGCTTTAATGTCGTGTCTGACTTCACACCAGTATATGAGATCTCTGAGTTGTTCGATGGGAGTGATTGGAAGCTCAGAGATGCGTTGAAAGTGATGATTTCCATGGTAGTCTAGAAAGAATATACCATACGGATCACTTACAACTTTTCCAGGAATGAAAGTTACTCCAGGTGGTAGGGAGGTGTCAAGCGCTGAGAGATCAGCATCAGGGCCAAGAACTTCAGCACGAGAGAAACCAATACCTGTTTCATTCTATATAGGAGGACCTGAGTCTGAGACTTTCTTTTCCTTTGTAGAGACTCTTCTTTGTTGAGGAGGAAGAAGAGTGGAAGGACGTATATCCACAACAGAAGAAACCAAGTCGATCTGAGTATTTAAAATTTTCTCGATATGGCTCTTGAACTTTGAGCGCGATTCCTGAATGGCTAATTTCACTTCCAACCATTCAGAGAAACCAAACTTCTCTAAAGTAGTAGCATAGAAGGTTTGCTTGGTTTTGTCTTCTCTGAATACATCAATTTCAACAACAGGAACGTCAACAAACAGTCTTCCTCTGATGTTTACTTTGATGATTTTGGATGGTCGAGATCGATAATTCAGCATTTCTTTACACCATTTCAAAGTCGTATCAGATACTTTCGTCTTTTCTTCAACGATCTTTTGGGAATCATCCCATAGGTGACGTTGGACATCAATGGGAGTTCTTTTCAGCGCGGGGTCTTTCACCGATTGTTGGACAAGCTGGATGGCGAGTTCTCTATCTTTTTCTTCAGCTTCCCTTTTTTCAGCGATTAACCTTTCAGCTCTGAGGTGATCCCGGTATTCCTTTTGGGAAAGTCTGAACTTCAGAGGAATAGAAGGAAGTTGATCACGCTTCAGGATGATTCGCTGATCTTCAAATCTCTTGATCATTGCATCTCTATTTTCTTGATCCTCTTCACTCAGATTTTGAGGAGCCAAGGAAGGTATGTTTTTGTGAGAGAGCAGCTGTTCTTCAGGTTCCTCAGTCTCAGTGGTTAAATCCAAGACTGGGATTATTTCTTCAGCTCTTGTGGCTGGGATTATCCCTGGTGAAGTCGCAGGAGCTTCAGCGGGATCCTCAAACAGGGGAGAGGACTAGCTGAAACATAGCGATCGTTTAAGTAAGAAGAGTTGGGGAAGAAAGAGATAGAAAAAGAATGGGGTTAAGTGTATAGAGGTTTTATGGATTGAAGGATTGAGATTGAGAAGGGATAGAGGAGGGATGCAGTGTAAGGGAATAGGAGGTAGTGTACCTGACAAACTGGATTTTGAAGCAAGATCATCAGATTGTCTTCTTCAGCGAGGCCTTTGTTTTTGCCTTTGTCAGCTTCAGACGCTGCAGGCTTTGTCTTGGTCCGCTCCCCTGAAGGTTCGTTTATCAAAATCCCTTTAAGAGTTGTAGTCTTCTGAACAGGCTTCACGATAAAGGAGTCATCATCATCATCGTCATCATCATCATTCTTTGGAGAAGAAGATGGTTCATCATCAGAGATGTCGACAGCTTCATTGTCTTCAACTTCGTCTTCATCTGATTCAACCTCTTCAGCGTAGGGTGAGGTTACATCAGCAGCAGCTTCAATGTTCTGCTCTTCGAGTTGCTCCCCTCAGATACAAAGGAAGGTTTATCGGTTCCCTCAGGGTTTTCAACTCCCTGAGGTTTTGAAGAAGTAGCATCAGCTTCAGTCTCAATACCCTCCCCCTCAGCACGGGGAAGGTCTTCTTTATTTTTCTTCTCCCCCTCATCATTATGGGGAAGGTCTTCTTTAGTATTCTTCCCCTCTTCCACATCATGGTTGGGGGAGGTAACAGAATGTTCAGCAGCACCAGTGTCAACCTGCATTGGGTCCTTGTCTTCAAGGCCAAAGATCCCAATACAGTTTTCAATCCCTGTTAATCTGTCTTCCAGGCCAGATATAGCAGGATTGAGACTTTGAAGTTCTTGTCGATCAATCTGAGTAAAGTGCGATGGAGTGCAAGTTGGAGTATTTAGACGATTGATCACTTGCTGAATCATTTCTTCGACAGTACCAACATCATCTTTGACCGTGGAGACATCGGTCTTAAGAGTACTCACCTCTGTTTTCAATGATATTACTTCATTGGTCAGAGAGGTAAAGTTTGTAGTGAGAGCGGTGTTGGTGTTGTTGATGGCAGTTGAATGTTCAACGATGGTGGTAGCAAATTGAGCAATGCTACCATCAACCTTCTCCAAATCAGCTTTGGAGGCTTTCTTTTCGACCTCAGTGGTCAAAATCTTCAGATTTTCTCCAGCGTTTGTAACCGCTGAAGAATTTGCAGAGAGAGTTGTGGTGAGAGCTTCCACTTTTGTTTCCAGGGCCGTCAGGGAGGTGTTGATATCCCCCAAATTAGGACCTGAAAAAGTTATAAACTTATGAACAGAGGAAAACTCAGAAGTTTGGGGTTGAGAGAGAGAAGTGTGTGGGATTTTGTGTATACCTGCAGGCGGGTTGGAGAAGTTGTCGAAACCTCGATGTCCTGAAAAAGTTTCGTAGTCGTCTTCAATATTTCCTAGACGACTTGAAGTACTTGCAGGTCCTGTGGAGTGTCCTATCATCCTCTGAAAATGTTCAGCAGTAGTGTCGTTGAGGATGACGGTTGTTGAGGAGAATAGGGGAATAGATTGAGTAACCAAAGAAGAGGTGAGAGGAATGGAGGATGAGAATGATGGTTGGTTGCGGGGTTCAGCGTTGGATCCGCTGAGAATCACTTCGGTCTGTAGAGAGGCTGAAAGAGGTGGGTTCATTTCCAAGTTTATAACTTCAGCGTTTAGAGACGCTGAAGCTGGGATGGGAGGGGTGGTTTGTTCAGCTGTGGCAGAGCGTACCACGAAACTTTCCATCAGCTCTTCAAGATGAGCTGAGGAGTCTTCAGCATGTAAATGCTGGGGGGGTTGCTCCTTGGTTTTCTTGATTCTTTTGGAACCAAGTTGGGTAGAAGATTGTTTCCTTTTTCTAGAAGGAGTGGAGGTTGCAGCTGGGGTATCAACGGTGGGTTTTTTCCACTGAATGAGCTGCAGAAGTAGAAGGAGGATTGAGAAGAGTTAAGAGAGTAGAGAGACGCACCTTGTTTGCCATTGGCTTAAAGTCGAGCACCTTAGGGCCAACCTGAGAGAGTTTCAGGTCTCCTACTTTTGGGTAGTTATCCTTCAGGCCGGTTTGGAAGATGGCGCTGAGGAATCTTGGGTATGGAACCCATGATGGTCGGTCAGCAGCAGAGTCTACTCTGAGCACAAGATCATTGTAGATTATCGAGGCCCAATCAACATGAAGACCTTTCAGCAATGCCTAGCCAATTGCTTGCTGAGGTTGAGCGGCTTGATCAGAGGAGCCGGTCTTTGCAGTCATGCAGCTTATCAAGTGTGCGAAGATGAAGTTCATCTTGCTGGGCATTTTGGATTTCTTAATGAGGGGCAGCTTCTTCTCAGGCTTCTTGTCCCTCCCTGTTTCCCATACATAACCCATTGCGTCAAAGAATGCAGTGATGGCTTCCCTATCAGCATGTTTCTTATGGTCAGGAAGAGAAACAAAGGGTTTTTCTTTTGTGGCGATGGGAAGGCTCAGTGCTTTTCGGATAATGGCAGGGGTGATTTTTATGATGCCAAAATCAGTGTCACAGAGGATGCAATCGATTTTCTTCGTGGGGTCTTTGGTCGATGTAAGCTGAGTGTGTCTGGCAGAATACCAGAACTGAGATAGTAGTAGTTGATGAGCAGGGGGTGTTATGGTCAGGGCTGTAGAGAGGCAACAGGTTTTGAGGAAATTCACAACATCAATCAGATGTGTGACTTGCTTTCGAGGATGAAACTCGAAAAGCGCATAGATATTGTTTGTTTTTGTCCAATCGAGATCCTCAAGCGTGAACTTGACCTGAGGAGCCTTGGTGATTTCCAGTTCCTCAGCAGCAGCATTGTTCTCAGCAGTAGGAATATCAGTAGATACCATTGCTGTATTATCAGTTCAACCAAAGATATAACGAATAAGAATAATCTTAATGTGGAAAGATTTTCCAATAAGATGGTTTGAATTTTGTCCATTTTGTCCATTTCATTCAGACAAAAATGTCTAATGAAGATTAGGGTTTTCTTGTTTTTGAAAAAGAAATGCAAACGCAATAAAAAGTCTTGTTTTCCAGTTTCCTTTGAGGATTAGGATTCTGGAAAAACGTATGAAGAACAAGTTTAAGATATTTGCGATTAAACTTGAAGAACAACCATGAAAGGCTGTGTTCATAAAACCATGAAAGAAATGATTTCATTTTTGAAAAAGTTCTTTTGTTTGATCTTGTAAAAACAATGAGAAGATCATTAACAAGATTTAAGAAACAGGTAAATAAAAGAAATATTAACCTGGTTTGTTGAAGAAGAAGAAGATGAACAGTTCTTGAAAACTTGAGAGCAAAAATGCAACAGTAGTTTTCTTGAGGAAGAAGTTGTTCGCGTAAAGGAAAAATATAAACCCAAAATGTGTTTATATAGTGAGATTAGAGAGAGAGAGAAAAACTAGAGCGGGAAAGTTTTTCATCATGACACAGACACGTGTTTGCATTTGATTGGCTGGTAAACGAAATGTGCAATCGTGTGTCAGAAAAAGAACGTGCCAGGGCTTATCCGTTGCGATGACGTCACAAATGTCCTTTCATATTTTAGGATGTCTCTGAGGTTTTGAAAGCTCAGGGACACTTTTTAAAACATGAAGCACTGAATAGAAATATCAGTGTTGGTTTTAGAAATTTCAAAGTATCGCTGATTAAGGAAGAGATATTCAGCGATGTAATTTGTCTTGAAATCTTGCATTTACATGCGATTGTCAGCGAGTAAGAGAGAAAACATACCTTGTCATCAGCGAATCAATTATGTTCAGAGAGAGAATGATAGGATGGGTTATAAAAGTTGATTTTATCCTATCGCTGATCAAATATGAACCGCTGAGGATTTTACTCTTCAAAGTTCAGCATTCCAAGCTCGCTGATGAGAAAGTTGAATCCTGTCTCATCAAGAGGTTTGGTGAACAGATCAGCTAACTGATAGTCAGTTGGGATAAAATGAAGTTCTATATCACCATTCATCACATGATCTCTGATAAAATGATACCTGATTTCGATGTGTTTTGTCTTTGAGTGTAGCACTGGATTGTTGGCTATAGCGATGGCACTTGTGCTGTCGCAATAGATTGGAATTTTCGAGAGCTGAAGGTCATAGTATAGTAGTTGATTTCTCATCCACAAGACCTATGAACAACAGCTTCCAGCGGCTACATACTCAGCTTCAGCAGTTGAGGTCGACAGCTTTCCACCCAGGAGCTGACAGCCTCCTGTGGTGCTTTTCCTATCCAATTTGCAACCTGCAAAATCACTATCTGAATAGGCGATTAGATCAAACCCTGAGTCTTTGGGATACCAAAGACCTAGGTTCATAGTACCCTTAAGGTAACGAAAGATTCGCTTTACAGCGGTCATATGAGATTCCTTAGGTTCAGCTTGATATCGTGCACACAAACAGGTTGCGTACATAATATCGGGTCGGTTAGCTGTAAGATACAAAAGAGAGCCCATCATCCCACGGTACAGCGTGACATTAACAGGTATTCCATTTGAATCCTTGTCTAGTGTCAGCGGTGGTGCCATAGGGGTTTTCATAGCTGAACTCTGAGTTAAATCGAATTTCTTCAGCATATCTTTAACATGCTTTCCCTAATTAATGAAAGTTCCTTTTTCATTTTGCTTTATCTGAAGACCAAGGAAATATGTTAGCTCACCCATCATGCTCATTTTATATTCTTCTTTCATTTTATCAGCGAAACGAGTACAAAGGTCTGGGTTAGTAGAACCAAATATAATGTCATCAACATGACCTTTTACTTTCCTGAAGAATAGAGTCTTATCGATTTTACCACGCTCAAATTGTTCAATATGGAGATAAGTAGAGAGAGTGTCATACCATGCACGAGGAGCTTGCTTTAAGCCATGAAGTGCCTTATCCAATTTATAAACATAAACTGGACGCTTAGGATCTGAGAATCCTGGAGGTTGTTCCACATAGACTTCTTCATTCAGCTTTCCATTTAGAAACGCTGACTTAACATCCATCTGATATACTTTGAAGTTTTTGTGTACATCGTATGCTAAGAATAGACGAATAGATTCTAGTCTTGCTACAGGAGCAAATGTTTTGTCGTAATCTATGCCTTCCTCTTGTCTGTATCCCTGAGCAACAAGTCGAGCCTTGTTGCGGGTTACAGTTCCATGTTCGTCCAACTTGTTTCGATAGACCCATTTAGTGCCTATCACTGTCTTGTCAGTTGGCCTTCGAACAAGTTTCCAAACTTTGTTTCTTTCGAATTCAGTCAGCTCTTCTTGCATGGCGCTGACCCAGTTTGGATCTTTGAGGGCATCATCTATTTTCTTTGGTTCAATCAGAGAAATAAAGTTAACAAATAAACAAATATTACCTGCACTTCGTCGAGTCTGAACACCAGCGTTTGGATCACCAAGAATTTGATCAATTGGGTGATTTACAGTCCATCGTTGAGCAGGAGCATAAGTCGCTGAATCAAATTGAACTGGAGGAGCTGAAGATGAAGCTTCAGCAACTTCTGGAATATCAGCCAAGAGAGGAGTAGGTGCAGATGTCATCTCATTCACTGATTGCTGAGAAGTAGATGGAATGTCTGAGACATTTGGTTCAGAAGCAAGTATAGTGTTTAAAGGAACTGCTGAGACCCATGATGTTTCAGCTTCACTATTCTGCATGTTTGGGATGATATAGGACGATCATCTTCAACTGTATGAGTATGAGGAGTGGGAATATCTTCTGAATCACCAAGATGAGAAAACATCCATTGATTCAGTTCTTCAGTATCAGCAGACGGTTTAGAGTTTGCTGAACGAGATTCGTCAAAAGTGATGTAAATAGTTTCTTCAACAGTTTGTCTTCTTCGATTGAAGACTCTGAAGGCTTTGGAGATTGAAGAATATCCAAGAAAGATTCCATCATCAGCCTTAGGATCAAACTTTCCAAGGGCATCTCAGTTGTTCAGTATGAAACACTGACATCCAAAGATGTGAAGAAAGCTAATTGAAGGCTTTCTCCCATGAAAAAGTTCATAGGCTGTTTTATTAAATCTTTTAACTATCAGCGACCTCTTTTGCGTAAAACAAGCAGTGTTGACAGCTTCTGCCCAAAACTGAGTAGGCAGGTGAGAATCGCTGAGCATTGAACGTGCAGCTTCAATAATACTTCTATTTCTTCTTTCAGCGACTTCGTTTTGTTGCGGTGTTCTCACTGAAGAAAAGTTGTGAGAAATACCCTTACTCTCAAAGAAGGAATCAAGAGAACTGTTTTTGAATTCAGTCCCATGATCACTCCTTATTGAGCGAACGGTCAAGTTGTTCAGGGTTTCCATCTTCCGAACAAAGGTGATGAGTTCTTCAGGGGTGTCTGTTAGATCTGGGTTTTGTCAATAAACCAAGTGTTAAAGATCTGATGAGAAGGCTCAGATGTTCTGATATGAAGGGTCAGAGTTCTGACTAAGAAGACTCAGAAGTATTACACGGAAAGTTACTAAAGAGAAGAGTCAGAAGTTCTGATATGCCTAATCAGATGAATATTCAGAAGTTCTGAACAACCTGTTCAGAACTTATAACTAGATACTTTACTTTGTATTTAGTTAACTAATTAGGACACGTGTATTGTTCCTATTAGTCTTTCTTATATGTATTGTAGCTTTAGTATTTCCGTTTCAGTATATATAGTGGTTAGCACTGTTGCGCTAACTAACTTTCCCGCATATTCTTGTATTCATATTTTGTAATCTTTGAGATACGCTCTCTCTAAGATCTGTAAATCTGTTCTTCATTGAATACAAGTGTTCTTGATCAAATTACTTCTCGATTACTATTCTATTCATTGTTATATTGATCAAATTACTTCTCGTATTCAGAACTCTGAACAAGTCACTCAGAACTCTGACTTCATTGTTCATAATTTAAGCTCAAATTTATCAAAACAAGGGGACAGTTCAGAATTACAAGCTATCATTGATGAGAATGATACAAACAACAATTATTCAGAGATTGATGTGCTTCCTAGTGCAAACAAATGGACTAAAGATCATCCCATTCATCAAGTGATTGGTGATCTATCAGCAGGAGTAAAAACCAGATCAGCTACTGCAAATGAAGCAATGTTTGCAGGTTTCCTAAGTGTTATTGAACCTAAGAAAGCTAATGAAGCCCTAGAGGATCCAGATTGGATTTCAGCAATGCAAGAGGAATTGCTTCAATTTGAAAGGAACAAAGTCTGGAGACTCATTCCAAGGCTTGAAGGTAAATCTATCATTGGAACTAAATGGGTATTCAGAAATAAAAAGGATGAGTCAGGTGTTGTCATCAGAAACAAGGCAAGATTGGTTGCTAAGGGATACTGTCAACAGGAAGGAATTGACTATGATGAGACATTTGCACCAGTGGCAAGAATAGAGGCCATCAGGATATTTTTGGCCTATGCTGCACACAAGAATTTCAAAGTATATCAGATGGATGTCAAATCAGCATTTCTGAATGGTATACTTAATGAAGAGGTGTATGTACATTAACCTGAAGGCTTTGTTGATTCAGAATTTCCTGACCATGTCTATATTTTAGATAAAGCTTTATATGGTCTAAAACAAGCGCCAAGATCCTGGTATGACACTCTTACTCAACACTTGTTAGGTTCAGGTTACAAGAAAGGTAAAATTGACACAACTTTGTTTTTAAAGAAACAGGGTAAGGATTTGATTATTGTTCAAATTTATGTTGATGACATAATATTTGGCTCTACCAGTGCAAAAATGTGTGATGATTTTTCTAAAATCATGAAATATGAATTTGAAATGAGCATGATGGGTGAACTTAATTTTTTCCTTGGACTTCAAGTAAAACAATTACCAAATGGTATTTTTATAAATCAAGGAAAATATGTAAGGGACATCCTGAAAAAGTTCAAAATGTCTGATTGTGCTTCTATGAGAACTCCTATGGCAACAAACATAAGGTTAGATGCTGATCTCAAAGGAGTTTCAGTAGCTAACAAACTTTATAGAGGCATGATTGGATCATTACTATATTTGACTGCAAGTAGGCCAGACATCATGTTTTCTACCTGTTTTTGTGCTAGATTTCAATCCAATCCCAAAGAATCACATATGTTGGCTGTCAAAAGGATTCTCAGATATCTCAAAGGAACACCTGATCTTGGTTTATGGTATCCAAAGGAAACTAACTTTAAACTAACTGCTTTCACTGATGCTGATCATGCAGGAAGTAGAATGGACAGAAAGAGTACATCTGGTGCTTGTCACTTTCTAGGGGATAAAATAGTGAGTTGGGCATCAAAGAAGCAGAATTGTGTATCCACTTCAACTGTTGAGGCAGAGTATGTTGCTGCTGCTGCTTCATGTTCTCAAACTTTGTGGATGAGAACACAACTCATGGATTACGGGTATCAGCTCAACAAAATTCCTATCTACTGTGATTCAGAAAGTGCAATAGCCATTACTCATAACCCTGTTCAACATTCAAAGACTAAACACATAGATGTGAGGTATCATTTTATAAAAGACTATGTGGAAAAGGGAACAATAGAGATGCACTTTGTGCATACAAAGTATCAATTGGCTGACTTGTTCACAAAGCCTCTTGATCACAAAAGGTTATCATTTCTCATATGTAAAATAGGAATGCTTAATCTGACTAGGTGATCTTACTTGTTAGTTGATTTTCAGAAATGTTAAATCCTGCTAAGTAAGATTTTCTGAGTAGTGTACTCAGAATTCTGACTCTTGAGTTCAGACTTCTGCGTCTTGGGTTCAGATCTTCTAAGTCAATACTTCAAAAATCCAACTTTCAAGATTTCATTTATGAGAAATACAAGTACTTCAATTTTTGTGGATTATCTTCTTTCTATTATTCTTTATATCTCATCTCATCTTTATTAAGTACATGCTAAAGTCAAGGGGGAGCATTAATATCTTTTGGAAATCATTTCATGATGATTAAAAGATTTGTTTTCATTTCTTATCTCTGATCATTCTAAGAAGAACAAGCTTTTAATGATAATTTTTTTTTCTCACTTGTTCAAACTTTATCTGAATCTCAAAATTTTCTTATTCAGATATAAGATTTTAAATGAGTTTCACAAATCATCACTATTTGAACAGAATTCTAATGATAAAATGATTTTCTATCTGTTCAAACCTCTTCTGAATAATTAAAGTTTTTACATTTGTCAGAAGTAGATTTTAAATAGTTTGGTTACAAGGCAAATTCTTCTGAATCATGGACTCAGAACTCTGAGTAGAATAATCAGATCTCTGATAAAGGAACGACAATCACCTGAGCGTGTTATTCAGATCTTTGACTTGTGTCAATATTCTATCCAATAACACGTGTCAGCTTCATATTTGGTTGATTATGCCACGGATTTCATTTAAATCCTCTGTGGCATTTCAAATGTATTGACTCCGTTATAACTTTGACCTCGTTTTTTCGTCAAGCCTTTCAACTTCGCGGATTTTAAATAGGTCTTAAAATCCCACTTTCAAATTCTTTCAAATTTCAGAGCGAAAAGTGAGATACGAATCAATCCAGAGTTCTTTGAGTTTGTTTTCTTCTTAAGTCATGTCTGGATTTCGAAGAAGTAGTCATATATCTCTGCATAGTACTAAGTCTTTAATGGAGGAATCTGATTCGGACAATGATGAAGTTCAAAATAGACCTATTGAAGAAGAAGTAGTAGGAAACGATGAAATAAATGCAGGAGATGAAGAAATGGCTGAATCTGAGGGGAATGCAGATGAGGGAAATATGAATGTCGAACATGAACAGAGTGCTGCAGGGTCAATGATGTCAAGAAGACCAAATTTAGTGGAAATAATTGTTCCTGAAAGAGAATGGTTGAAGTTGTCAGAAAATAATTGTGTGTTATTGTTTGAGGAAAGTAGATTTAAGCCTGAACACAAGATCATAATGTAGTTATTCAAATATCATCCCTACAGGAAATGGTTTACAAGACACAAATCTGTTCCTGTTCAGTATATTCAACAATGGTGGAAATATCTTAGGTTAGAAGAGAATAAATTTGTATCTGAAATTGGAGGATTAACAATCACTTTATCAATCCCTGCACCGAGGGAAATGCTCAATTTACCAGAAAAAGATGATGTACAACAAAGGACAGACTTTGAAGACTCACCTTTAACAGAAGAATTGATTGCAGAGATGAGGTTAGGATATAATGATGGGTTAAGGACTCTTAGTAGTTTCAGAAGGAACAAATTGCCACCAATTTGGGCATGTTTCTTTCATGTGGTGAATAAGTGTTTGTCAGGGAAGAATAGTTTTGCAGATCAAGCTTCAAAACAGATTCTTCAAATTTTTCAAGGTTTAGTGAAGAATAGGCATTATGGCTTTACTGCTATACTTTGGGAAGACATGAAGAATACATTTGAGAAAAATCAGAAGGCTATTCAGAAGAAAACAAAGGATACACCCCTGTCATATATACCTTACATAAGGTATTGGAAACTTGTGATTTGGTATGCAATGCAAGAAAACAGAACCATTCCAATAAGATCAGATGAGCAGCATGGTCCCATTTTCTATTTGGGTAAGATGTATTCTGTTACTAATATTCAAAATTATCCTAATCACAAACTCTTGCCAAGATCACTTAGGAATTACATTCCAAGGGAGAGTGAGATTTTAAAAGCTTATTGCACCTCTATGGGAATTGAAGAGCCTCAAATCCCTACCCATGAGGACCAACCTGAGAAGAGAGGTGAGGGGTCTAGTCATGTTAGAGAGGGGGAGGATGTTCAAATGGGTGAACATTCTGAGAGAAATGAGGGGCAAAATTCTGAGAGCTCGGTTAGAATATGTGAATAAAAACAGAATGAGAGTGGTGAGGATGAGAGAATGTCACCAGAGGTTGAAACAGAAAGAGATGCCTCTGTACTAGCTAATCTTAACCAGGTAACCACATCTGCTATTGAGACACAACTCTTGGTGTCCAATATTGAAAAAATCACCATGGACCTAGTGGTGGATCTTGAACAACCCATCCATACCCACTCAGAAGCAGTTCAACCTGCTACTGTTTCACATAAATCAAGGGAACCATCCCAAACTCATTTGGAGGGAGGTGATAAATCCCAACCTATTTTTCATCACTTTGAGTCTGGATATCACAGTCTTATCCATATTGAGCCTGAAATTCCTTCTAACACTTGCACAAATCAGGAATTTCGTATTCCTGACAAAACATTCATAGACACTCCTAATTTTGGATGTCAAGGATTGGATGGATGTCCTGGTGAGGTGAACATTACAAAAGCTTCATTAAAATGTGCATCTGATGTACAAGATGACTTAGTGTTATCTACAGGCCATGAGTCCTCTGGACACATGAAAACTGGACCATCTGTTGGTTCAGGTTCACAGTTAGACTCTTCTGAATTTGTAAAGATTCAGAAACAAAACACGGTGATGGGGGAAAAAGTAGAAAAATTGGAGGAAAAGGTGGATGAATTGAATGATGAGATGAAGGAATTAAAAATCACATTGGAAGGAAAAATGAAGTCTGTTGAGACTAAGGTGGATGATATGAAGATATCCTTGGAATCTCATAAAAAGGAGATCAAGGATATTATTTCTGAATTTCAGAAGGATCTGAAGAAACAAATGAAGAGTATGCAAGACTCTATATTTCAAATAATAAGTACTTCTTTGGCTACAACTTCAAAACCATTTCCAATTATTCCACTTGCAGAAGCTGAACCTGAGGTTAGTAATGTTCAGAACTCTAAAAGGAAGTTTGATGATGATGATTCTCATGATCATCAAAAGGGGGAGAAAAGGCAAACTATGAGTTCTGATAATGATATCTGTGTAGAATATTTGGAAATGGCAGATATGCAGTTGGTTCAGACAGAGGAAAATATTCAGAAAGAGGATACTCAGATTGTTCAGATTACAAGCTCAGATACAGAGGAAATGGAGATGGAATGTATGGATGGTAATGATTCTGATAAAACAGAGGAATTGAACTTAGATGCAAAAATGGAAGTTAATTCTGATGAAACTGAGGCCATTGAGGAACCTGTTTTGGGGTCAAAAGAAATAGATGAAAGATCAGTTGTTGAAAACAAGTGTACAGATATTGTTCCCTATGTCAAAGTCAGTTTGGTGGACTCTGAGTCAGAAGAAAGGAGATTGAATGAGATTTTGATCAGAAGGATGCACAGTGAGTTAGTCAGAGCACTCAATGTTCAGAAAATTCAAAGGGATGTGAAGGTGGTAAGACCTATTGATCTGATGGGAGAAGAAGATAGTACTGTTGGCTATTCTCAGAAATTTCAAGAGGATTTTTATTTCAAGTATGTGGATGACATTGCTGATGTTGAAGAAGAATATGAAAAAGTTAAAGAATACTTCATGCCTTCAGAATATCTATTCAGAAAGCCAATTGAGATCCCTAAGATTGACTTGCAAATGTTAGAAGAGCCTGTATGTGACTTTGTTCTGGAAATGAGTGATGTACCTCTTACTAGACAATTTCATGATGACATTTTTCCAGAGGAAACATATGAGAATCTTTATCACATAGAGGAAGACTATGAAGTTGTGGAAAACAATGTTGATGGTTTCATGGATGGGAGATCTCAGATGATTTATGCAGAAGCCTCAAACAGATTCAGAATTCCTGATTCAAGATTGCACATTCAGAAAAATATTGAGAAAGTACTGATGTTTCAAATAGAAGAGTTTGATGGTCTGAAATATGTAAGATTGGAAGTTCTGAAAGAAGTAAATGTAAAAGTGGTCATGTCTAGCTTTGATTTCCACAGATTGATACTTGATGATCAAATCTTCCTAGTAAAATTCTTTGCCAGTACTGAAGAGGCCTGGATAGAGATTGAATGCAGGAGACTGCTGGGTATCTATGTCAGGAACATGTACTTGTATGATTTTCAACTGGCCATTGAAGGAAGAAAAGAGAAATGCAACTTAAGTTGTCCAGTGATGGTTCCAGGGATTGGTGTAAATAAGCCAGGATTTATAAATGAAGGAATGGAATCAGAAGGATTTGCATATACAGTTCATGAAAGACTTGAACTATTAAGATTAAAGGATTTGGTGAAATATAGTAATGCAACTTTGAGTTGGTTACTAAATGAAATGAAAAGGTATTCTGGTAATGAAAGAGAAAATCTTAAGAGAAGATGTGTGAAGTCTGTGAAAAGAAGATTGAGTCTCAGAAATAAGATCAAAAACTGTGGTGAATGGTTATTATCAGAAGTTAATCCTAAAAGAATGTTGCATAGTGATTTTGTGTTTCCAGTAGAATATGAGGTGAATGAGGTCTTTTCAGAAGAAATTCAAGAAGAAATTCAAGAGACAACTTCTCAGAGTGCTCAAATGACAAGTATTGATCAACCTGAACAGTCAGAACCAAAAGAAGATGAAAGATCTGTAGATGTGAATGGGTATTTTCTAGAGTTTGATCTGCCAAACTTCTTTAATCCAAGTGAAGTAAACTTTCTAAGTGTATATCATGACAAACCAAAAGAGACTCAGATCTGGTTGGCTGAGAAATCAAGATGTCTTGGAAAACCAAAGAAAGATGGGTATTCAGATTTTCTAATCACTGGGATCAGAGAACTAAAGATCAAGCAGTTCAGAAAGCAAGGATACCTATCCTTTGAAGTATTGAGAGAAGATGGAAAGGTGTACTATTTTACTGATGCAGACTTTGAAAAGGTATCAGTAATGGATTTCTACAGACTACACAGTATGTTGTGCTTCAAAGAATCAAGCAAAGATAAGAATGAAAGGAAGGCAAGGAGTGTAGTGATTGAAGATATGTTTTACATCATAAGATGGCATTGTTATACAAATTTTCAAATAGCTATGTATTTACAAAGGCCATTTGTCTATCTTTCAAGACCCATCACAGATCATGATCAGAAGCAAGTGTTAAGAACTGGAAGTGTGTCCAGACATCCAGAATTGGGAGTCTTTTTGAAAAACAAGAGTGAAAAGATATTTTTCAGAGCAAAGGAGACTGCAAAATACTGCTCTGGAACTTTGAGATTCATCAAGCACAATTTGGAGAAAAAGATGTTGAAAACAAAGCAATCCAACATAACTCAGGAAGTGATGACTCAGCAGGTTGAAACTATTCAGGAAATTATTGATAGAATTGACAAGAGACTTACTCAGAGGAATGTGCTGTTACAGAAAATTGTTCCTGCATTGAAAGAGCTTGATGATACAAAGTACAAGTTTATTTGACAAAAAAGGGGAGATTGTTAGATCTGGGTTTTGTCAATAAACCAAGTATTAAAGATCTGATGAGAAGGCTCAGATGTTCTGATATGAAGGGTCAGAGTTCTGACTAAGAAGACTCAGAAGTATTACACGGAAAGTTACTAAAGAGAAGAGTCAGAAGTTCTGATATGCCTAATCAGATGAATGTTCAGAAGTTCTGAACAACCTGTTCAGAACTTATAACTAGATACTTTACTTTGTATTTAGTTAACTAATTAGGACACGTGTATTGTTCCTATTAGTCTTTCTTATATGTACTGTAGCTTTAGTATTTCCGTTTCAGTATATATAGTGGTTAGCACTGTTGCGCTAACTAACTTCCCCGCATATTCTTGTATTCATATTTTGTAATCTTTGAGATACGCTCTCTCTAAGATCTGTAAATCTGTTCTTCATTGAATACAAGTGTTCTTGATCAAATTACTTCTCGATTACTATTCTATTCATTGTTATATTGATTGTAAGAGTGGATCCTAAACTATCAGTGTCACTCTTAGAACAGAGAAACATAACCCATGTATAGCGAGAGAATTCATCAACTATGACCAGTGTATATTTCTTTCCAGCGATGGATTGTTTGTTAACAGGGCCAAATAAATCCATATGGAGAAGTTGTAGAGGAGATGATACCGAGGAAACTTGCTTTGACTTAAAGCTTGCTTTGGTCTGCTTGCCTTTCTCACACACTGAACATAAGGACTCTTTGGCGTATGAGTGCTGAGGTAGACCAGTGACTAACTCTTTTGAAGAAAGAGTGTTCAGTGTCTTGAAGTTTAGATGAGAGAGCCTCTTATGCCATAGCCAGTTGACATCAGATGAGGCTTTTGAGAAGAAACAAGAGTTCTCAGTGGTTGTTGAGTCCATGTTTATTACATAAACATTTTCCAAACGATAACCGCTGAGAGCTATCTTCTCCTTTTTGTAAGCGACAAAGCAGGATTCCTTAGTAAAGATTACTTTGTTATCCTTGTCGCAAAGCTGACTGATGCTTAGAAGATTATGCTTCAGTCCTTCAACATATGCGACTCTTCTGAAGGTTATTGTACCATTAGATAGTACACCAAACCCTCGGGTATGTCCTTTTCCGTTTCCACCGTAAGTTACAGAGGGACCCTTCTCTTCTTTGTATTCAGAGAGCAGACTTTTCTTTCAAGTCATGTGTCTAGAGCATCCGCTATCGAGATACCAGATACCCTTCATAACCTGAGTAGCAGAGGTTGAAGTGGAGGGAATGTCTGAACTTTCTTCCTCATCTTCATGTTTGGCCATAAGACAGAGATTGGCTTCATCATCTTCAGAGTCAGATGTTTCTTCCTCATCAGAGTCAGCCCAATCATAGTCAGCCATCAGGCCTTTTCCTTTCTTCTTAAAGGTTTTCAGCTTTGCATACCTTTCTTTCAGCTTGGCATATTTGTCATCTCTAGACCTGAGGTTAGAGGATTTCTTGGGAAACGCTGAGTTTCTCGAAACTTTCTTTGACCTGCACTCGTTAGCGAAATGTCCTATCTTTTCACAGTTAAAACAAGTAGCAGTAGCCTTATCAACAGGAGCTGATGATTTTGGCTTGTCAGTAATGGAAAGAGGTTTACTTTTTTGAACATTTTCTTTTTGGCGAATCTCCTGAACTTTTTAGTGAGGAGAGCCAAAGATTCATCAAGATCTGAAGAGTCAGAATCTGATGACCTTTCAGAGTTACTCTCCAACTCAGTGATAGTGATCGAGGGTCGCTGAGTGGAAGGTTCCTCTGAGATTAAAGCAACAGGGAGCTTTTGGAATCTTTTACAAGATTCTTCTTAAGATGACTCGATTGCTCATGATTCAGCATCGTGCCATATAAGGTAGAAAGATTCATCGATTTGAGATCTTTTGACTGCTTGAGACACATTGAATAGTTGTCCCAACTTTCAGGTAAACATTCTAAAAACTTTGCCAGCACTTCAAAGTTAGAATATTCCTTACCAACAGTTTTTAGATCTATTATTAAGCAGTTAAAACGTTGGTGTACTTCAGAGAGAGATTCATTCTTACCACAAATGAAACTTTCGTACTGTCTTACCAGGTTGATCTTTCGAGAGTCCTGGACTTCAGAAGTACCTTCATACTGAACACAGATTGTGTCCCACATAGCTTTTGAAGTTTTCAGATTCATGACGGAATGGTAGACTTCGTCAGGAAGAGCCATGGAGAGTATGGATCTGGCTTTGGTGTCGATAGCCACTTTCTTCTTATTTTCATCAGTCCACATATGAATTTCCTTAGGAATCAGCCTTTCTAGAATAACAGGTCTATTCTCAGCGGCTGGAACTGCATCATCAATTCTTACAGGAATATATGGGTCGTTTTCAAGATAATAAGGCATAGTAGGGTCTACACCTTCTAAGAAGAGAATCATCCTATTTTTCCATATATTAAAATTATCTCTGTAGAATCTAGGGGGTTTTGCAAGAGAACCGTTGTCAATATAGTTTGTGTTTGTGTTGGTAGCCATTTTAAGAAATAGCTAGGAAGAGAAATCTTAGTATAGATCAGATCTTGTTTATGAGATTAAACAAATCTGCTCTGATACCACTTGTTGGTCCCGAAGGGCTATACAAGTTTGTAGAAGGGGTGGGGGGTTGAATACAAACACACGTTTTTACTTTTCTAAATTGTTTATTGATAAATCAAGACAATTTACAACTTGTTGCGGAACAAGATAAGGAATAAATCCTAATATAAACAAGTTGGAACACTAAGTTTTCTTGCACTAAGAAAGAGAAGGAAATTACTAATAATAACCTATCTCAAGATAAGAATATGACTTGACCAGAGTTAGCAAGTGCTTCAAGAATGAAGCTGGAGTCCTTCTTATATACTGCATGCATTTAATGCATGGCAGTTTATACTTTACACCTGGCAACAGCTCATTGGTTGTTGGGTCTGACTTTAGTAGACAACCTTAGTAGTCACAAGTTTGAACAGTGTAGTATCAGAGTGGTTGTACGATTTCAGACAATAAGGAGGTTCTTTTCTGACATGTTGTACGGAGTCGTGCAAGGGTGGTTAAGACAAAAGTACTTTGTACTGAGGACTTCATGATCAGCTTTCGTTGAATCAGAGCTTTATCATTCTATATCAGTGAATGCTAAAGTTCAGCGATAACTGAAGTCTTGTACTTGATACTTCACGTTAAGTGGACAAATCTGAGTATTCGCTGATCCGCATCAGTTTATTAGGAGACTTGTCGCTGGTTCTTGAGCTTGATCTTCGACTTCAGCGTAGAACCTATGTTGACGTGAAACTTGTCTTCAGGGATCATAAGTAAACAACTAACTTATCAGCGATCAACATAAGGACTGAACAGACTCAGAGCATTATGGTGAACAGTGTTCGCTGAATGTTTAATCTAAAGAACGAGAGTTCCTATCAGCGGTACTGAATTAGTCTTAGTACATCAGCGATAGTGAAACTCTAATACATATTGTTTACTTACAATTTTCACTAAGTGTTTAAGAGAGGGTCATTATCAAATCACTAAGGGTTTGGATCAACACATGTTCTGCAAATTTTCATTGTCCAATTCGATCATCTTAGTTGTTCTTAAGCGAAATCGAATTAACAAGTTTTTGGTCTATGTTCTTGCAAAAATCAAAATTTTTCTATCAAAACTTGTTATTTTGCTTTAGATTCGATTTGGGTGTTGTTAGTATTGTGTTTTTGTCGAGTTCGTAACCTTTCAGGAACGATTCTAAGCATCCATAGTCGAACTCCATCGAATTTGGAAACCACAGCCGTGGTTACCGGATCCCATCACATTGTTACCAGGTAAGTTTCCTTATTTATCTCTTGTTACCGGGTAACTCAAAGTTACCGGGTAACACTTCCACTTACCGGCTAATTCCATCTTTCCGGACAACTATCCAGATCATACCCGGATACCGTACGTCGCACCCGGTAAGTCCCATATACCGGACACATCTCGGTAACTAATTACCGGTAAACGCATCCGGTAAGCAAGTTCGTCCGGACAAGTTCCCGGTAACTGCCCTATCACCCGGTCAGTTCTCTTCATCCGGTAAGCACTTCCACCCGGTAAGTTTGTTATTTGTTTTATTCCCATTCGGTAAGTTTTGCTTTTGTTGACTGATCCGATAAACCTGTTTCATCCAGTAACACTCAGTTATCCGGTAACCTGTGTTTGCCCGAATTCTTCTGCTGATTGAACACTCACACACACAATCTGATCCGGACACTTCCAGATCAGACATCTTATATCCGGATTCCTATCCGGTAAGTTCAGTCTAGTCAATTTTTTACCTGTTTAGCATAAACCACTCTTAGAACCTGCGTTAGGACATCACTTTTAGTTCCTCGCGTTTGGATCTCACTTTGAATCGAACCCATCGTCTGACGATCACATTAGTGCAACTTTAAGATGACTTCGCGTGACGCTCAAGCTATTGGAACCGACTCCAAGCTGCCATGTCTCTACCAAGGCGAATATAACCAATGGCGGGACATATATGTGATCTTTATTGAGTCAAAGGATAACTTCGAGTTCATCTGGCGAGCTTTAACTGACGGGCCAATTTCTAAACCCGTGAAGACTATACCAGCAACTGCAGAAGGTGGTTAAGTTCGTTATGAGGACAAGTCATACGCAGAAATGACTGCGGACGAAAGAGGCATGACTGAGGGAGAAAAGCATGCCAAGAGGTACCTTGTTCATGCTCTACCTAACACGATCTACACAGCAATAGACAGCTACAAAAAGACAACAAAGGGCATGTAGGATCCGGTGGAGAAAATGATGCGCCGGAGCAGAGTCGGGAACCAACTAAAACTCAACAACTGCATAACCAAGTTTGATGGGTTTAAGCAACGCACCGGCGAATCCATCTCCCAAACCCATGAATGTTTTTGTCTTCTTCTCAACGAGCTTCACAAAAACCACATCACTCGATCAAACACGGAAAATGCGCTCAAGTTCCTCAACAACCTCTTTCCTGAATGGAAAGTATTTGCATCTTACGTCAAGCACAACCACTTGATGGAGAACGTTGGCATACACGAACTCTATGAGATGCTTATTCAGGACGAAGATGAAGTGATGGAGATTCTGAGCGAACAGAAGTCTGTGTCCAAGTCACCTGCTGATCCACTAGCTCTTATGTCATCAAAACGAGGCAAATCTTCCGGCCGTCGTTCCAAACGTGCCCAAGAGCAAAGTGAACCTGAGCCAAAATCTGAGGAAGAAGAGGACAGTGATTCTGATCCTGAGTTAACAGCTGTGAAGAAAGCAATGGCTTTGCTCTCCAGATCCTTTCAGCAAAAGAAGTTCTTTAAGAAGCCGACGTCCAATAATCAGTGCTACCCCACCTCCTCCAACAAGCGCCATGATTATCAGGACAAATATGAAGGAAAGCAGAAAGCAGATGATCACACGCAACCTGACAAGAAGGAGAAGACTGAGAAAGAGGACCGCAAGCCCAAGACAAAGAAGGACGAACCTGTTACTTGCTACAACAGCGGGAAGTTGGGTCATTTTGCCAAAGACTGTAGACAACCTGTCGTAAAGAATGCACACTATTACAAGGTAAAACTCGCATTGGATGAACAAAAGGAAGCAGGAGAAGCTCTATTTGTGGAAGATGACTATTGGCTGGGTCATTCTGATGTCGAAGGCGATTCTGAAGATGCCAACGCTTTCATAGGCTACCACTCTCCTCCAGAAGAAAAGACAAAGCTGTGTCAGGTATGTGAACCTATCTATCAAGATCTTTTTAACCGAACGCAACCTCTTGTTGAACGGATAGATTCCTATAAGGCCACAGCTAATGAACATTTGCTTGAAATTGAGTCCTTATCTGAAAAGCTCGATGTTCAAAAGCGGATAACAGAGAAACACAAGTCCGAAAATACTAATTTAAAAGAAAAATGCAAAAATCTTTCAATAGCACCTAAGGACTTAAGGGCCAAAATATCTGAACTACAGTCACAGCTAGATCAGTGTGAGAATGAGAAAGCAAAAACTGTTTATCAATGCTCTGCTCTTCAAATTCAGCACAAGGAGTTTGTCTCTAAAATAACTGATCTTGAAACCAAACTCCACAAAAGAGGCCAAACTGACCAGACCATTAACATGAATAAACCAAAGGAATTCACATACTTTAACAAGGAATGGGGAATCAGATACGATAACCCACAGTACTTGAAAAAGGGTATATTCAAAACACCGACACTTTATGACTTTGGCTGTCTCGGTATAGACAAAAAGTATCCTGAATATGGGATAAAATGGTCTGGTCCTCTTGTACCTGAGAAAGAAGAGGAAACTGAGGAATATAAGCGCAAACACACGACCAAAATGCAACTTCCTTTTTGCTACGAGCCTACAAACTATTATTATGAGAAAAATCCAAAGAAATACCTCTCGAATGACTATTTTGACTGCTATAAGGTTGTGACGCCCAAGGATTCCTCCAAAAAGGATGAGGTCCAAGCAACCGAACCCAAAACTGAGACGGATGAGTTCAAACTCTATGTTCCCCCTCTCGTCTGGGAAGAAAAAATAGTCGAGTTAGAGGAGTCACTCAAGAAGGAAAGGTCATGCTTTCTAAAGGAAAAGCAAGCGCTTATCACAGAACTTGAGAATCTCAAATCCGTGAAAATGAATCTGTGTCAGATGAAGGACAGGAAATCCTTCGGTGTGAAATCAATCGGCTCACGTCAAAACTGTCTGCCTTGGCAACAGAAGCGATGAAGGAGCATAGGAGAAATGGTCAACTCCAAGAGAAGGTTGACCTACTCCAAACTGAAAAGCTGATTTCACCCGAACTTTCCTGCAACTCATCTGATACATCTTCGTGTAAAGCTTTCATTGGCAAAACCTCTTCACAAGACGGTAAAGAGTCTCAAGATAAGTGTGTTTTAAGGAATTTAAACTATGACTTTTTCCTAGGTTCCTCGCCTTCCTCGACCAATCCAAGTCCACCTATTCCGGATATCGATTTTTCAAAATTCATGAATTCCGAGTGTAATTCAGACGAAGAGTTTGAGTCATTCCCGTTTGACAAACCTCTTCCATGTCATACCGATTTCCTTTCGCAAGCAGTAAATCGCCCGGTAAATTTTCAAAAAGGCGAATGTTCTAAAAACCAGGCTGTGAACAAGTCTTCTAAAACTAATCCATGTTCTCAAAATCAATCACAGCCGCAGCAAAAGACCGGTCGATCAACTGATAGAAATCATGTTTCCTCAAAATCCACTGACAATGCCGTCAATGTTGTTTCAGATAAAATCGGTCGAGCTAAACAGGACAAACAAAAGAGGCTAGCTAAGGAATCTATCGAGAATGCTGCATCAAAGTCATTTAATACTGTCTTTTATCCTAGAATGAACAAAAATGATTGTGCTTTGAATCATAAGAATGCTTTTGTTGAACAAGACATTAAATTTCCGATTAAACTTTATTCTATTCAGCAATTGATTCAATTATCGCATGATTGTTTGTGTTGTTCTAGTTGTGGTTGGAATGAGTTTGATGACATTAATAATTCACCTGATTGGTTTGGTTCTTATCATGTTTATAATTCTGCACCCAAACGCAAACCTCGTAAAAACAAAAGGAAACCAAATAAAAAACAGGGTTCCCAATCAGTGGTTAAACCAAAGCAAGAAAGGAAACCCATTTCAAAATGGGTTCCTCCTACTGAGGTTAAATCTACACCCAAGAGGAAACCTGCCTCAAAACAGGTTCCTCCAACAGGTGTAAAACCTAACCCTTCAGGACCCATTTTCATCTTTCCCATTTCGCATGCCCCGCAGATGATTTCTCACGCTATACTTGGGTTAAGTTTCTATGCTAGAAGAACGAAACCCCAGAGCTGATTATCAACCATCTGACGACTATCCAACTAAACCTTCGACAACGAGTTCAGACCATCAGGACTGTCAAAGGGACGGAGTTTAAAAATTAAACGGTAAACGAATACCTTACATCAGTCGGTATCTCGCAAACCTTTTCGGCCGTACGCACTCCTCAACAAAATAGAGTGGTGGAAAGACGCAATCGTACTCTAGTCGAAGCTGCTCGCACAATGCTGTCACAGTCAAAGCAGCCTTTATTTCTCTGGGCCGAAGCGATGTCAACTGCATGCTACACGCAAAACCGCTCCATCATCAACAAGCGGTTCAACAAGACGCCGTACGAGATCATCAACAACCGCATCCCAAACATCAAATACTTCCATGCGTTCGGATGCACATGCTACGTCCTCAATGACAAGGATGATCTCGGCAAATTCAGTCCAAAGGCAGACGAAGGAGTTTTTATAGGATACTCCATGCAGGCTAAGGCGTATCACGTTTACAACAAATGAACCAAAACCGTTACTGAAAGTGTAAATGTGACATTCGACGAAGACGCAGAATTGGCTTTTGAACATATTAGTTCAGAACCCGATTTAACTGGCGTGCTAGGTTCCGAACTCTCACGTTCGGGATCTACACAAAGGACAGTAAATCCGAATCATGCATCTACATCGAATGCTCAACTTTCTGATTTAGATTTACTGTTTCAACATTTTTATGATGACATGTTTAACACTTCTACCCCTCGTGTCTCAGCGCAACCAAGAATTGAAGCTGCTCAACTCGAGGACTCAGCGAATCTCTCCGGTCCGCCGCCTTCGACCAACACTCCAACACTCACTGTAGAGACACCTCAACCTTCATCATGAATGTCATCTGATACAACCATCCCCCCGGAGGAACCAGTACAAAACCCGAAGATCGCTCCTGAAGATTCGTCCTCAACCACAATCATTGATCAACCTCTGCCTTCCTCGGAACCAGAAGTTGCTCAACCTTCGACGAATCCTCACCAGTCTCCTCCGAGAAACCAACCCGCTACACTTGAAGCTGTACAAGACCTTCCAACTGGTGGATACGTGGATCCGGACACCTCACACTCCACTCAACAGCCGCTTCCACACACCACTAAATGGACAAGAGCCCATCCCTTGCACCAAATTATCGGTGATCCCACTACTCCAGTTCAAATACGAGGCACATCGGCCAATTTTTGCCTCTTCTCTGGATTCCTGAGTAAGATCGAGCCTACAACTGTTTCCGAAGCCTTAGAAGACCCGGACTGGGTCATGGCCATCCAAGAGGAACTCAATCAATTTGAGGCCCTCAAAGTATGGCGACTTGTCCCACGTCCAAAGCACAAGACGGTGATCAACACTAAATGGATCTTCAAGAACAAGAAGGACGAGGATGGCATCATCGTACGAAACAAGGCGTGTCTCGTGGCCAAGGAATACCGTCAACAAGAAGGGATCGACTATGACGAGACATACGATCCGGTGGAGAGACATAGGATCCGGTACGAAACAATACGTATGTTCCTTGCATACGCCGCGTACAAAAACTTCACGGTCTTCCAAATGGATGTGAAGACCACATTCCTCAACGGCGAACTCAAGGAAGAAGTGTACGTATCGCAACCGGACGGGTTCGTGGACGAGAAGAAGCCTAATCATGTATACATTCTAGATAAGGCGCTTTACGGTTTGAAGCAAGCTCCACGGGCCTGGTATGACACGTTATCTAAGTTTTTAATCAAATCGGGATTTTCACGAGGTAAAATAGATACCACCCATTTTATTAAAAATTAAAAAGGTCATATAGTGTTAGTTCAAGTGTATGTCGATGACATAATATTTCGGTTCTACTAATCCACTATATTGTAAGAACTTTGCCACTTTAATGGGACAATTTTTTAAAATGAGTATGTTGTGTGAGATGAATTTCTTCCGTGGTCTTCAAGTTAAACAACTGTCGACCGGGATATTCATAAATCAGGCCATGTACATCCGGGATATTCTTTAGAAATTCCAGATGGAACAGTCCTCACCGATGAAAACTCCCATGGCACCCGGTACAAAGTTACACGCCGATCCTAATGGAAAGGACGTGGACACTAAAACGTACCGGGGAATGATTGGTTCTTTAATGTACCTAACTACTAGTAGACCGGACATCATGTTTTCAACGTTTCTTTACGCCCAGTTTCAGTCAAAACCTAAGGAGTCTCACATAATTGCTGTTAAACGAATATTTCGTTATTTGAGAGGTACTGCTAATCTTGGCTTGTGGTACCCAAAAGAGACAGGTTTTGAACTCTCGACATATTATGATGCGGACCACGCGGGCAACATGATGGATCTGAAGAGCACATTAGGTCATGTGTAGTTCTTGGGCGATAGTCTGGTGAGTTGGGCATCCAAGAAGCAACAGTATGTCTCTACGTCGACTGCCGAGGCGGAATACGTGGCCGCCGCAAGCTGCTGTTCACAAGTAATATGGATGCGCACGCAACTCAAGGATTATGATTTCACGTACACCAAGGTGCCCATCTACTGCGACTCGAAGAGCGCTATTGCAATATCCAGCAATACGGTCCACCATACCAAGACAAAGCACATAGACGTTCGGTACCATTTTATCAAGGATCACGTCGAAAGAGGTACAGTCCAATTCTATTTCGTTAATACAAAACATCAGCTAGCAGACCTGTTTACAAAACCCCTGGATGAAAAACGTTTCAATTATCTAGTGTCCAGGTTAGGTATGCTAAATCTGAAGATTTAATCTGATTGTGTGCACGATACAAGTTCCATACATCTACGAGAAACTGTCTATTCATCATTTGTTGGTCACACTCCAGATGATTGAATGTACACTTTCTTGCATCTGTATTCTACCTGTATCGGTAACATTGTTAGGTTCAGTCTCTGTATTAATTAGGTAGATTTCGCTTGTTTACTTTCTTTTCACGTGTGTTTCCTTTTGTTTAATACTGTCGTCTTATTCACTTTTGGCTATATCTGTGCTTTCACGAGTTGTTCATGAGTTCAGGGGGAGCACAAACAAGTCTCAGTTAAGTAAATTCCATTTTTGAGGGGGAGTGTCACACAATTTTTTTCCAAACGTTTTTTTTTTGTGTGTGGACATTCCTGAGTGTTATTCACATCACACTACATGCACATTCCGAGGGGAGTAAAACCTTAGTAGTTCATCATTTGAGGGGGAGCGTCTAACTGTTTCTTTAAAAGTGTCACAATTGTTTTTGTTTTGTCGACGTCTCCCAAATCAATCTCATGCACGTTCCGAGGAGGAGCAGGGAAATACCCGTGCTAAGGTCGAGGGAGAGCAGGGCATTTGTTTAAAGAAAGGGTCAAAATTGTCAAAAAAATTAGGCTTTCCGGACACTTACCCGGTAAGTGACCGAGTACCCTTGTTACCGGGAAAACTTACCGGACCGGGTAAGTTACCGGGTAACTTATCCGGTAAGTGGTTCAATATAAATAGCATTCCAGACAACACAACTTCACTCTACCCGGAAAGTTTCGCGAAAAACCTCTTTAAAACCTCTCGACTCGCTAGCGTTCGGTATTTATCGAATTTTGCTCAATCGTGCTCCATTTCCATCCCAATCAAAGGTATTTGTTCCTAATCAACCGCCGATTCTAGTCAATCTCGGATCGACCAAGGGTTTCGAAACCCAAACTGGGTCGATTCGCATTCTAGTCTGGGTTATACATTTGCACTTAGACTCACCTTAACCACGCCGATTTGATTTTGGATGATGTGTTGGTCGATTCGGGTACCGCGGTCAATCGTCCGGTAACCCTAGGTTACCCAGTAACCACCATCGTGTCCGATAACATTCATGTTACCCGGACACATTCCTCGTACCCGGTAAGCTCCAACGTCCCGGTAAACTCGTCCATCCGGTAACCCACTTTCGTCCGGATACTTTTGTATCCGGTAAGTTCGACAATCCAGATGGGGAGTTATCCAGAAACCTTGTTTTATCCGGTCACCATTCTTATCCGGTAACCATCATTTTTCCGAACACATTATTACATCCGGTAACCATATGTTGACCGGTCACCTATCCGGTAACCAATCTTATTTGGTCACCTAAGGTTATCTAGTAAGCATTGTTATCCAGTAACTGCCTTTGTCAGGTATCCTATTTCTCATCCGGAATGTATCAACTGTCCGGATACCCTGCTTATCCAGACACTACTTGAGTCTTGTGCCTCTGCATTTTTCCAACATTGGAATTCCCAATATCCTGCTCCAACTGCCTGTCCTCAATCAACCGCTGATGAAGCCATTCAAATGCTAAGGTACACATCAATATTGGTTTTATCCCGCCCAAGATCTGCTCTGTGTTTTTCAGGTATACTAAATGGCGGATCAAAATCAACCACAACAGAACATTCCTCCTCAAGAGGAATTTATTGACGAAGCGACCGACAATGCTTTTGTTCCCGAGGACCATGGCATTGAGATCTCACTGAACAATCACCATCTCGACGCCGCTGAATTCCGACCCACCCACCAAGTGGTCGTTGACATCATGCTCGGCCACCCGCTTCGCCGAGCTCTCACTGCCACCACTGATGTCCTGGTACTATACGTCTACCAAGTGTGGCGCACGGCAAGAGTTGTCACTACCAACAACACTCAGACCATTTCGGCACGCATCGACAATTACCTGTTCACCCTCATACCAGAGTCATTCCGCCGACTTCTGACCCTTCCGGAACCTACTGCCGGAGGCAATGCCGCATATGCCCCCGCTGTCGATGACGTAACACTCTGCGCTGACATCCGCGCACTTGGATATCACCACGAGCTCAACCGGCCCTCCGCATTCAACCGAAAGTATATCGCACCAGTCTGGTATACACTGTTCACGATCTTGAACAGATGTTTGTCATCCAGATGGAAGGGGATCGACCAATGCACCGTCGACTTCCTACGCTTATTTCACGTCGTGTGCTACAACCGACATATCGACTTCGCCACAATCATCTGGCGGGAACTCGTGGAAGCAATTAGACAAGTCGGAGGATCTAAAGAAAAGAAGTTTCTACCGTTTGCACGTTTCCATTCCCTGGCCCTCCGCCAACACATGGAGGCGAATCCACTCATACCAAGGCTTATCAATCACCCGGTATGTCCTCCTTTCAACTTACAATATATAGTGATTCGCAACCCACCGACTACCCCAACCATGCCTATCCCAGAACACCTACTGGCACACGCGGACCCCAATCCACCGAGTGTGATAGAGTACAGGCGAGAGTTAGGGAATCCCATGGTCCAGCCAAAGCCGGAGGGACCTCCCCAGGGACATAGACCTGAGCGACGTGAGGGTCCAAGGACGAGAGGAGGTAGAGTCCGGGTAGCTGGGGCTCCCAGACGGGGTGTGCTGAGAGTACATGGGAGGAGAACAGGCGCGGGCGGTGCATTGGATACGCAAGCCGGTACTACCCAATCCAGTAGACCCGGAACCAGCCAACAACCACCCATCTAAACCACCCATACAACTGAAGAAGCCGGACCGTCGACTAGATTACACGAGGTCCCGATCATTTCTGCCATCCCATTGCTCGAAGAAGACCCCGGTACGGACACCACTGGGCCGATATCTCCGTTCACATAGGTAGAAACTATCGAGTCCAACAGCACAGACACCGATACAGACCAAGCCATTCATGCATCGCTGATCCCACACCGTATCGGCCGTCACCCTCCATTAACTGAAGGTTCTCCTACTGCCTCACCCACACCCTCTATGATCCGAATAGCTGAGCCTATTATGGGAGACACAAGGAGAGAGGAGGGGGTATTAGTTGAAAATCTAGAATAGGCGAGTCGGAGAGAATGAAGATAAAAAAAGAACCAAGAAAGAACGAGCATTAGGACTAGAGAGGCTCGAGAGCGACCCCAAACCAGCGTCATCCAGGTAGCCACATCTGCTAACTTGTATCATCCATTGGGACATGGTATTGAAGGAGACGCCGTGGACCTAGCGGCGCAATTGCACACCCCCAAGCCACTCACCTATCTCTCAACAGATGAGTGTTTCATTTGCACACGGGGATTTAGCACATAATCTACCATTCTCTCAATCGGAGAGTCTAGGTATTGAAAATAGAGAGCAACTGCCCCCAGTCTCGACTTATTTGGATGTACGTTCGAGTCTAGAGCCGCTTGATCTAATACATTCTTCGGCTAGGACACATGACGTGACTCTACACATCGGTGCTCTTCGTGGACTGATCGGAACTTCCGTAGTGTCTCTGCTTTCGAGCGGAACGCGAGGATCGGAAGGAAATCCTACCACGGCCATACCTTTGCCATCCGTGAGCGTAGGTGGAACTACCTATAAGGTAGATGCCTTACCGGGTAATCTAAGTGATCCCGGAGTTAAGTCACCCAACGTAATGTCAAGGGAATATCTGGACAACGCCCTAAAGATTGTCCGCGAGGCACTTGAGTAGCAGTTCAGCAACGATATCGACAAACTCAAAAGCTTGATCAAAGGTAAAGTGAAGGTAGTCGAATCTGTAACTGCACCAACACCTCCACCGGCTCCAGTTCAACCATCCTATTCGGTGGATACACTCAAGACTATGCTTCTAGCTCAACTGCTCCAGCATACCAACACCAATGCCTCTACTGAAGCAGACCTGGTATCAATACTACGCTCCCAGGTATCTGCTCCTTCGTCATCCATCACCAACAGGTTAGACCAGCTTGAGGCGACTCTCAAGGACGTTCAACAAGCTCTCAAAACTTTGTCCGAAAGAGTCGGCTCACTAGAAGACACCTGCAAGAGTCAAGCTGGCGGACTCAAGAGACGGCACGATGACCAGGATGATCCTGATCACCGTGAGGGGGAGAATAAGGGACAGAAACTGTCTGAGTCCGAACCAATCCTCACTGAAACAACCATGGTTCAACCGGAACCATCAACTGTGGCAACTACAACCGAAGACGAACCTGAAGCCCAGTTGAGCATAGCTGAGATGGTTATCGACATGGATATCTCAGACGACGAAGACCCAACGGTTGAAAAGCCCGAGGGAGACTCACAGGAATTGGTCACTTATTCTGCATCAGAAAGGCCTGGACTTGATCTGATTGATCTAGATTCCGAGATCGACCCCGAGACCGAAAATGCATGTTACGAAAAACCCGCTAGTGCAATAAATCTCCAGGTAAATTTGATCTTTCTTACTGATGAAGACGACAACGTTGATTATGACCAGTTTCTGCTACAAAATCTGTATGGTACACCTGCCCACACTACACAGGCTCCCGATACTTCTACTATTCCACCGACATCTCCTTAACAACCAACAGCTTCTGATCATCCTCCTCCTCCACAGCAACAAATCAGATGGGAGAAGATCATGATCCTTATTCCTCACCTGGAGGAATCCATGAAGAAGCTCTATGTTCACAGGTTACGCCCCATCGAGCCAACATTCTGCCTTGGGATTTCCCATTTCGACAAGGAATACCAAAGCCAGTACAGAAATGCCATGAAGCGATGTCTGCCAGTTCGCCAAATCCGAACCAAGCACGAGATCTCTGAAGTGCTCAACATCCAAAGCGACCGAATCGTTAGAGTCATGTTTCCAGTATTCACCGTCCGACGCGAAGACGGAAATGAATGGAGATTTTCCGAAGCTGACTTTAAGAACCTCAGACCGTTCGACTTCCACGCTATACTGAAAGACCTCCGAACCAGAACCATCCGACCACTTCATGTAACTAAAGCGTTCAAAGCTGTCCGTCAATTCCTAATTCACACAATCATAATGTCCTACCTCACAGACATCCAAATGGGGATCGAGAACAGAGGAAACAAGGTAAACCTGGTGAAACCGAACCAGAAAGCACCCGAGCTGAAGATGTATCCCGAGAACGCATTGCTTCTAGAACCAGAATTTATGATTGTATACCTCAATGTTCAGAAAGAAAATAGGTTTCTCCGCTTCAGTCAGGTCGACAGATTCTGCGATGGCACACGCCTCAAAGTCAGAGATGCTCTTCGTAACATTATCACTTTTGAATCTGAAAATTGAAAGTCTTCGTTTGTTCCAAATTCAAACGAGATAACCGCTCAGAAAGCCTTAGAAGTGATTGAAGACCGCATCGACTACCGCCGAGCCATCTGAATGTTCGAGATCCACTTTGTGCTCCGAAAGAGATACGTCGAGAACTGGCGCGAACTCGAACTTTAATTCAAAGGGGGAGATTGTTAGGGTCAAAATCAGGTTGAATAGAAGTTTAAGGGTTAAATTGTTATTATTCATTTTGAGCCTTTAATGGGTAATGGGCATGGGCTTGAATGATGTGGGCCCATGGTATATAAGGTTTGTTAGCCTTAGAAATTAGGCTAGTTGACATATTCTACTTTCAAGCGTATTGTAATTCTCTCTGATTAATGAAAGTGAATTGGATGACCAATTGAAACCATTCTGTTTGTTTACGTCTATTGATTTCTACTGTTCGTTTGCACTAATCTGGAACACTCATAGTCTTAGTACCAACATCTAAAATTTTCGTATCTACAACTTGTTAGAAAAATAACACATAAATAAATATAAAACAAATTATAAAATAAAAATATATTAAAATAAACAACATACTCAATCAATCATCGACAACCAATGCGACTTTGAGATAAAGGAAATGTGGTGTTTTCTAAAAGGCATGAGCTTCTAATCGTCAAACGTCATCCTATCCACATCAGGGGCATGTCCTGTGGCCTATAAGCGTGCCACCCTTATCTTGTTTCTATTCCAATTGTGAATGGTATGTGCGCATGCATCATAAACCTTTGTATCTAGCATCGGGTCTTACTAATACATAACCTTCATACGCATGATTAGTGTTAAGTTAAAATCAATAATATGAAAAATTTAATTCACATTTATTTATGTACAACCCGAAATCCCTCATACATGCTCCCATTCCAACCGATGGACCACGAACCGAGTACCTGAAGATTTAAGTGATCTCCCATACAACACACATGGGACCAGAAACCCGCACAAGTATAAAATATATCACTCAAATACATTAGTGTCCACTAATTATGTAATATAAACATTATTCCATATCTAATTACCCATCACATGCCAGCCTGTGTCTCGACCACTAACTTGAATAACGTGATATATGCATTATAATATTGGATCCTCTCCTTGACACTGAACTAGTCAGCTGGGACAAATTGTCTCGTCGACCTGGTGGATATTCTAAAGTCCTGCTGATTGGTAGCTAGATACTCACCCACTCTCGTTGGCGTGCATGTCACTACATCCGGTAGAGGGGATGAGTATCTAGGTACCCCTACCCCCTACCGAAGTTGTGAGTTCCCAAACAGATCTAAATAAGCAATGTAAAAAACACAATCAAGTTATAAACACAGATTAGGAACGAAGGATCATATATCATTGATGATCACATGTTACAAAACTACAGAGAAAATATCTAGAGAGATAAATACGTAGGTAGACACAATTGATTAACTGTCAACATATTCTTACAAACAAAATCTCAAGAAAAAAATTATACTATACAAAGGATACACTAGAGACACATGAATGTAAGACACAAACAAATACGCTAAAGGCACGTGTTCTATTCAGACTTTACATTTAAGTACAAAGTCTGAATAGACAATTCAGCCTTTCTTCTAGATCTATAAGCCTTCTTCTTTAGATCACTAAGCCTTCTTTCTTAGATCTCTAAGCCTTCATCTTCCGTTCTATGAATCTTTATCTTCAGATGACAACACTTAGAGTTTTTGAACCAACACTCAAGGTAGGATTTTCAGTCTCCCCTTTTGTGTTCAAAGACACTGTTGAACAATAGGCAAAAACTTTACAATAATCAGTTCCCTTAGATTCAATTGTGCGTTGACCAATCTTTCAATTCATGTGTGAATATGTGTGGATGTTCAATATCTTTTTTATTAGAATTAAATAAACTATACTAATTAATTTTAATATAATTAACTGTCATATGACAGTTATAACTCGAACAATCACCATCACCGAACCATTGCTGTTGAAAGGTTGCGATGGATGGTATTGTATATATGTATGTAATCGTTCATGTTAATGTGATATGAAAGTTTGTGTGTTTCTTAGTGAATACAACTTTCTCCAAGTTTTATGCTTTCACCAACATATGGTATCAGAGCCTACGGTTCTGCAAATTTGAAGAATGTCGTCTCAAAGTGGAAACTTGATACAACCACAACTCCCTAAATTAAATAATCGCAACTATCTGTGGCATATCATCGAGACTGGAATACGGGAACCAGCGGCCGAGGCTACTCCACAACAATTAAATGAATTTCGCTAAAACAAGAAAAAAGATAAGAAGGCTCCCTTCTTCATTTATCAGGCTGTAGATGATACAATTTTCGAAAGGATTTCCACAACAACTACATCAAAAGAGGTATGGGATATGTTACACACAACATTTAGAGGCGAAGAAAGGGTAAAAATTATATGTCTTCAAACTCTTCGCTGTGAATTAGATAATATTAGAATGAAGGAGTCTGAGTCAATTGAAGATTTTTACAATAGGATAATTATCCTGGTTAATCAGATGACGGTTAATGGTGAAACGCTGGAAGATAAATGAATCGTTGAAAAGATCCTGAGGAGTTTAACAAGGAAATTCGAATATGTGGTAGTTGCAATTGAGGAATCAAACGATCTGTCGGTTCTTTCTCTTGAAAGATTATTGGGAACGCTACAATCTCACGAATTGAGATTCAAGCAATTTAATATATCACCTATCGATCAAGCGTTACAAACACATGTTTCGATTGATAGAGACAAAATGAAGTTTTCTGAAAGAATAAAAGGTTCCAACGAGGAACCGAATACCGAAGAACATGGTGAAACTTCATATAGAGGAAAAGGACGAGGGGAACCTCTCTCTCAAATTCAGTGTTACCATTGTTAAAGGTATGGACATACGGTCAAATTCTGCCGAAAGAAGCAGGCTGAAGAAAGAAACAATAAATCAAACTCCATGCATGAGAATGAGCCTCCCGAACCTGATACGATGTTCATTACATGGGGCAAGTCAAAGTCGTGTTCGACAAAGTGTGGTATATAGACAGCGCGTGTAGCAATCATATGACAGGTATGAAAAACTTATTTGAAATTCTTGATGATAAATTGATAAGTGAAGTTACGACAGGGGATGAACGGAAGCATAAAGTACAAGGAAAAGGAAACATTTTGGTAAACACTAAGTTTGGGAAAAGAAGAATCTGTGATGTCTACTATGTACCAGCACTCAAACACAATTTATTGAGTGTTGGTCAATTAATCCTAAAAGGGTATGAGATTCACTTTAACAACGGTAAATGCATCATAAAAGATCCAATAGGTAACCTCTTGGGAGACATTAAGATGACGGCAAATAAGATGTTTCCTCTAAACTTCGATAAAGAAGGTTTATCAGCCTTTAGCATGCCCATTCAAGATAAATCAAAATTATGGCACTCACGGTTTGGACACTTGAATATTGGATCGTTGACACACATGAGTAAAACTCAAATGGTAAAAGGAATACCAAGTATTGATAGCACTAATCAAGATTGTGAAGCATGTGCTTTGGGAAAACATTGCAGGAGTCCTTTTCCAAAAGATGTAGCACGGAGAGCATCTCAACCTCTCGAGTTAGTCCATACGGATGTGTGCGGTCCTATGAGGACACTATCCATCGGAGGAAGTAAGTATATACTTACTTTTATTGACGATTTCAGTAGGAAATCGTGGGTCTATTTCTTAAATGATAAGTCACAAGTATTCAACGATTTTAAGTATTTTAAATTATTTGTTGAAAACCAAAGTGGGTGTACTATAAAAAAATTTAGATCTGATAATGGAGGTGAGTACACATCTCACCAGTTTGAGATCTTCTTAAAAGAAAGTGGGATCAATCATCAAAAAAACTACTCATTACACTCCGCAACAAAACGGAGTTGCGGAGAGGAAAAATCGAACATTTATGGAATTGGCAAGAAGCATGCTGAAATATAAAGGATTACCAGACAAATTCTGGGCTGAGGCGGTAGCATGTGCGATTTATATTTTAAATAGGTCATCCACGCGTAGTCTAAATGGAAAAACACCAAAAGAAGCATGGAGTAAGATCAAACCCACGGTCTCTCATCTAAGGATATTTAGATGCATATCATACTCCCATGTTCCCGATGTCGGACGTGGTAGGTTGGACGATAGATCGAAAAGATGCATCTTCGTCGGTTATAGTGAAACATCAAAGGCTTACAAACTCTTCAACCCTATCAAAAACAAGGTTGTGATTAGTAGAGACGTCATCTTTATGGAAGAAAAATCATGGGACTAGTCACAAGATATAAACGGGTCTCATGCCATCATCTCCAATTAAAAAATCTTACAAGATGAGCAACAAAATTCTACTCACAATGAAGGTCAGTTTTCTAACTCCTCTCCTAACTCGACTCCATATTCTTCTCCATCACCTTCCACATCATCATTATCATCTGATGATGAAGAATCTGGTCCACGAAAGGTGAGGAGTTTAAGTGAAATCTATAGGAGATCGCAACAGATTGAAAACAATGAGCTGGTGGATTTTGCATTATTTGCGGATGCTGATCCTACTCATTTCGAGACTGCATATAAAAGTGAAAAATGGCGAAAATCCATGAATGCTGAAATTGAATCTATTAAAAAGAACGATACATGGGACTTGGTTGAATTACCCAAAGGACACAAAGCCATTGGTGTCAAATGGGTTTACAAGACAAAGCTTAAAGAAAATGGGGATGTGGGCAAGTATAAGGCACACTTAGTCGTGAAAGGTTACAAGCAAATATTGGGTATCGATTACAATGAAGTGTTTGCACCCGTAATTCGGTTAGAAACCATCAGGTTATCATAGCCTTGGCAGCTCAAAACAATTGGAAAATCCATCAAATGGACGTTAAGTCCGCATTTCTTAACGGATACTTGAACGAGGAAGTGTACATCGATCAACCACCAGGTTTCGTCAAGAAGAACAGAGAGCAAAAGGTATGTCGTTTAAAGAAGGTGCTATATGAACTAAAACAAGCACCTCGTGCTTGGTATAGCCGTATAGACACCTATTTCGAGAAACATGAATTTCGAAAATGTCCTTATGAACACACATTGTTCATTAAAGATTACAAGGGTGAGTTCCTGTTTTTCTGCCTTTATGTAGATGATTTAATCTTCACTGGGAATTGTCCAAGAATGATAGAGGAATTCAAGCACTCCATGATGCAAGAATTTGAAATGACGGATATGGGACATCTCTATTATTTTTAGGCATAGAAGTAAAAACAGGAAGAGATGGTATAGCCATTTCACATAGAAAGTATGCGCTGGAGGTTTTAAAAAGATTTAAGATGACTGATGAAAACCCTTGCTCAACACCCATGGAATTCGGCTTAAAACTTATTAAAGAACCAAAGGAAGGGAAAGTCGATTCAAGTATATATAGAAGTCTAATTGGTAGCTTAATGTATCTATCGGCTACGCGACGAGACATCATGTTTACCGTAAACATGTTGAGTAGATTCATGGAATCACAGAACCAAAGTCATTGGGAGGCTGGAAAAAGAGTGTTAAGATATATCAAGGGTACGTTTGATCATGGGATTTTTTACAAAAAAAGGTTGAGACTCCTAAGTTAATTGCTTATTGTGACAGTGATTACGGGGGAAATATGGATGATAGTCGAAGCACCTCAGGTTATGTCTTTAGCTTTGGGTCAGGTATGATTTCTTGGAAATCTAAAAAACATAATGTTGTGGCTCTGTCTTCTGCTGAAGCAGAATATATGAGCGTAACACTAGCAGGTTGGATGCGCGAAATACTCGAAGAATTGAAACACCCTCAAAAGGAACCAACGGTAATTTATTGTGACAATAAATCAGCGATTGCCTTGACAAAGAATCCCGTTTATCATGGTAAGAGCAAGCATGTTGAAGTTATATTCTGCAAATCGAGCAATCAAGCAACCGATGTATTGACTAAAGCCTTAAAGATCAGAGACTTCTTAAAAATGACAGATAAGCTAGGTGTTCTCCAAGTCTTATGCTTTCACCAACATTTTTTAATTGTCTGAGTAGATGTAAAACTTTTATCTTTCAACTGAGTTTTTTATTTTTTAATAATATCTTCCAAATCAATATTTATAGAGAACGATCAGGCAAATATACATCATGAGGATATGCCTTCTTTGAATTTCACTCATTCAAACATAGCTTAGAACATTCTATCATAAGATCTCTGAGTCTCAACCTATCTTCAATTCTTTCTAAGAACCCTGCCTTCAAAACTTGATCACCATAACTCACTATCTTGCTTAGTCTGAATCTTGAAAAGAGTTCCGAATACATCATCTGGTAGTCTTTAGGACAAGATACTCATCTTTTTCTTCTTCATCAATATACATATCAAGTCACTCAATGTATAACTCAAAATAAGTGTTTTCTGAAAATACCAAGAGATTTAAGATATTATCTGGTTCTGCAAAAAACGTTCCTCCTTGTAGAATAATTGATCTACCAAAGATTCTTTAAGCTCTTGATTAGATTTTTGTACTCTCTAATTTTGACATCATTCCATGTTCTTGTAAACCATAGTAGATGACCAAATAATCTTTCTTCTAAATCTGGACTAGATAATGGCTTATCAACAGATAATCTTTCTTCATGAACTTCTTAAAGACAATTAGATCACCATTTTTTTTCCAAAAGAATGAATCATATGTCTTTGAAATAGACAATCTTACACCTCTCCAAAATTAGCTTGTTGAATATACACGTCTAAAGATTGTTGTGTGTCTAACACAGGTCTAATGATCAAATATGTACAAGAATTGTTTGAAGACTCAGAAATTTTAACATTTTCATTCATCTCTTTATTTGAATCATAATTCAACTTTCTAGCCACATTAGGAAATACTTCATTATCATAAAAGATATCATAAATAATTTTTTTCTCTTTATCCTCCATTTCCCTATTCTTCAAACACAATATTATCAGCCATAAACTCGTCTGAGCTTAATTTCTCAGTCTCATTTGGTTCATCAACTTGTTGTTCAGAAGCATTCTCATGTCCCAAATTATCTTCCACACTTTCATTCTTGTAACAACCCAAAATCTAAACATGCAATATAGATAAAACACCCCAAAACGGGTCCCAACATATAACAACATACCCTGAATCAGAGTTACAAAAACTTGCACCGGAAACAAACTTCCACAACCGAGTACTAATTATACAAATAAACTAAGTTAACAAGAGCTACAGTGCTCTATACTCTAGTCATCTGCCACTACCTTCAGACCTTCGCCTTGCCCTTACTGGAAGCACCACTACCAATTTGCCCTGAAAATGATTTTAGTTTTGAAAGCGAGGGTTAGACCATGAGGTCTAGTGAATCCCTCAAAATAGTTTATACGAAAGTATGCATAAAATCATTGTCTGATCTTCCATAAAGCCCAACAATTAATTCCATAACAAGCAAGGGTATTTACAGTGTTCATAGACCATATACGCTCCCAGCAACAGCCATGATCGGGGCCCAAGCAGACTCCCCATCTCCCTCATGTGCAGGAAACGGATTCCGTGCACAGCGTGTAAATATTTTAACTCCCAGAGGATCGTTAGATTCCAAGGTACACTAATCCCACTGTGGAACCCTACTCCACATAACATACAAGCAAGGCTAGGAATAAAATAGCAATGCATGCATCATTATAAAACAGTTCGTAGCATGTGAAGTAAACATTTCCAAAACATATCCAGTAGTAAACAAAAACGTTTATCATATCTTTGCACAAAAAAGAGTGTAAGGGAACTCACGTGATTGCTGGAAATGGTCACACGCCAAGTCTCACTCTCGAACAAGCCGAAAACGTACAAGTTGAGCAAACATGCATGGGTGATAAGTCACTCAAATATCCCCCCTCTAAAGTATAAAGAATCCGGGTATCCCCCTTTGGGGATATAGAATCTGGGTACTCTTATCCGGACACCACAATCCGAAGACTCCTATCCGGATATTCTTATCCGGACACCACAATCCGGAACTCGTGTCCGGATATCCCCCTCTGGGGATACAGATTCCGGATATGTGTTAGGACCATAAATGTCCTATTAAATAGAAAGTTATATAATGGTTTTATATTTAATATTAAAGCATTGTAAAAGCCTTTATCATGTAAATGGGCTTAGTTTAGTGTGTTAATGGGCCATGGGCCTTAAGCTTAAGCCCTAGGTATTTAAGGTTAGTTTTTCTTAATCTTTGGGTTAGCCGTTCATAATTCACATTCATTGTTAAGAGAGAGATTATCATTCATATATGTAAAACACCGTATACACTCAATAAAGATTATTGTTGACAAATTATTGTTACTTGTTAAAGTGGGATCTACAATATCCCCCTTCGGGGATATAAACCGCATCCGGATACAAGCAATCCCGAAACCCTTATACAGACAATCTTATCGGACACCACCATCCAGAAACTCCTATCTGGATACTCTTTTCTGGATGCCACAATCTGGACACCAATATCCGGACATGGCGATGTCCGGACATTCGAACTGTGAAAACCCAAAAATCCTTAAATTGATCAGAAAATGCTATTTCTGCCACAGACATAATTAGATAATCGTTTGGGTTCGCATTTCAATCCTTAAACAACCAATTAATCCACCCAATCATCCCTATATCGGTCCAAGACAAACCAAACCCCAAATGTCCTTTTTGACGATAAACATAGTGAGAAATGAAGTGCTCTTCCAATATACATACCAAAGAAGATGAAGAAACGGAATAACATGAATCAAATGATAGGGAATAGATATTTACCTTAGGGGGAGAACCATTAATCGATCTCTCAACTTCTTCCTCTTTCCCTCTTTCTCGATGGTAGCCGCACAAAATCAGGTGAAAATGAGAATTAGGCATTTCTTCCCCTTTTTATATCTTTTCCAAATTGGAACCAAGTCCCTCTTTCTCTTGTCCTTTGCTTTAGCCACAACTTTCACAGAGAGTCACATTTAGGACACGGTTGTTACAATTCTATGGTTCATTGATGTAATACCCCGGGTAAGTTCGTTAGTTAAATGTTAGTTCCGTTAAATTTTGTTAACTTTAAAATTTGAAGTTTAGGGTAAGTTTAGGTTAAGTTAGGAGTTAAAGGTGTTTTGTCATTAATGGATAGTTTAGGGGCTAAAGTGGTAACTTGGTTTGATAATATCCCTTTAGACAATCAGATATTATCATTTCAGCAAGATTCATCCAAAAAGCTTAGTGTGTGTGTGTGTGTTTTGAGAAGAGAAAAAGAAGGAAGAAAGGTTTGGTGGCTAAGGATTCAAATTGGTATGCTTAGAAGTAAAATTGAGGTATGTTCCTTTGTATTTTATGTTTGTAATTGCTTTTGGAAGGTTTCTATCGGATTAGAATAGTCAATTACACATCTAGTATTGATTCCGTCGGATTCTGGGTAGAAAATTGATGAACAGTCAGAGGTTTCCGGATAAGATGAGAGTGTCCGGTAGTTTCTTGGGTGATGTCCGGGTAATATGTTGATAGTGTCCGGTAGTTCTTTCTTGCAGGTATCCGGATGAATCGATTAACCGGGTAAGTCCTATTTTCTCTAAGTTTCCGGGTGAAATGGTTTACCGGATAGTATCCGGATTACTGTAGTAACCGGGTAGATGGGTTGTCCGGATTATTAAGGTTGTCCGGAAAGTCATGCTGTCCGGATTGGTCTTGTTGACCGGAAAATTGGTGTTGTCCGGGAAGTTGGTGTTGTCCGGGAAGTATAGCTGTTTGGTCAATTTTGAGAGTCTGGATGCTTTTGAGTATCCAGTAACCTGTGTTTTGTTAATTCTTGGATAGGGAATGAATGAGGACTGAATATACGGTGGACTTAACTTAAGTATGGGTTTGGGGGAAATAATTGAGAATAAGACTTAGATAGATTTATCTAAAGTTCTTGGTTTTACTAAGTGTTGTGTATTCTATTTGGTAAAGAGATATTTGTACCTATTTGTTTCAGATACTGTGAATCGGAGGTAAAAGCTAAATCAGTTGCCAAAGACCGGGAAGAGTTTTGTTAAGCAAACAAGTGAGTTTTACTTTAAAACGTTTTTAAACTGGAATACATTTATGTGTGGATTGGGAATCTAATAGTTGGTGTGATTATGTGTTTATGTCTGAAATATAATATATTCAGATATTGTATTTACATGAGTATTCTACTATACGGGAATACGTTGGCCGGGCTTAGGACCGGTGTGTTGGTTGTAATATTCGTACAACGTTGTTGGCTGTAATTGTCGTACAACGAAGTTAATTTATTAGTTGGCTTGCAACCAACTAATATGGCCAAGAGAATGAGATGGGAAAATACATGATGATTGAGTCATAACTGGTAATGGTGTTTGTATTATGTGAATGGTGGTGTGCAAAAAGGGTTTTCAAAGAAACAGGGATTTTCTCACTTAGACCATTAGGTCTAACCCTCATTTTGTTTTAAATATGTATTCCAGGGCGTGGATCGGATAAGAGCAAGTAAGAGAAATAATCAGTGGATAGCTTTTGTGAAGACTAAGATGTGTTTTGTAGTTACAGTTTCATTACTAAATATCGTGTATGTAATTAGCGAAAAGTTTGTGACGAAATACCATATTTTAGTTGTAAAGACTAGGGGACCATATTTGATGTATGATGTATCTTTGTTATGTAACGACGTTATGAAATATATGTTATTTGTTGTATGTTTGGGATCCGGGTTGTTACAAATGGTATCAGAGCCCTAGTTTAAGGGATTTAGGTATTGGTATCCGTACCTAGACTTAAACTGCTTGTGAAGTAGAATGTCCCTATACATTTAGAACCTTGGGATGCTAAGTATAAAAGGTAGAAGGAACATCATGTAAGGTAATTTCAAATTACACCTGGCCAGTGTAATCATGAACTTACAGGTACATGATTGAACTGGAATACCTTATTATATGGGGTATGTGCTTATGTGTATATTAACCTTGTCTGAATCTATAGAATGGCAAGCGGTACTCGAAATACGAATAGAGAGGAAGGAGGAAACCCAAATAGAACGAATCCAACAATTCGGACAAGGGGAAGAGGAGGAGAACGAGGTAGGGGCAGAACTAGAGGCAGAGTTCAGCAGCAAGGTACAGAATTTGGTACAAGGGACGATCTGGCAGCTGAAATGGGAAGACTGCAAGCAAGTATACAAGATATGTTCGATCGAACTCGCCATAATGAAACTGAAATACCAAATCCTAATTTGGAAGACGCGATTCCTATTACACCTACTGTTATACCAGTGCCACGGAAGTGTGACTATAAGTTGTTTCTAAGCTGTAAACCTCCAACGTACTCAGGGGAACGGGTTCCAGTAAAGGCCATGAGGTGGCTGAAGGAGATAGAAGCCGAATTCAAAACCAGTAAATGTGCCGAGGAAGACAGAGTATTATACGGAACCGCGATGTTGAAAGCAAATGCCCTATACTGGTGGGAAGCTGTCATTACCTCTAGGGGATCCGATGTATATTCTACTTTTACTTGGGTAGAATTTGCAGCAGCTTTCAAAAGACAGTTATGTCCACAAGCCGCAGTTACGAAATTGGAAGAGGAATTCATGAACCTACAACAGGGGGGTTTATCAGTCAGGGATTACACTACTCATTTCTGGAGAAGTCACGATTCACTGAATACTATGTTGCTACGGAGGCATTGAAGATGGAAAGGTTTATATTCGGATTAAAGTCAAAAATCCGAAGTCTACTGATTGCAAAGGGACCGGAAACCTTCTCAGCCGCAGTTGATGCCGCGGAAAATGTGGAACGTGATAGAGGGAGAGATGCTGGTGATAAGAGTGCGGGGAAGAGAAAGTGGGAAGGACCACTATATGATTTAAAGAAGTCCAAATTTCAGAGATTTGATAGTCGTACGCCTTTTCGGCCGGTTGAAAGACCTTGCCCAAAGTGCCACCGTTTTCATCAAGGGAGTTGTCAGGTTGATCCTCGAAATTGTTATAAGTGTGGAAAGATCGGTCATATTGCTAGAGACTGTCGAGTAGTTAGATTTTGTTACTCGTGTAATTCTCCTGATCATTTTCAGTCCGATTATCCATTGGGGAGAGTACAACAGGGTGGCACATCAGTAAGACCAACGGGTGTTACACCGGTAGTACCGAGGTCAGAGCCACAAAGAGAAAGGGGTCGTGCCTTCCAGATGACAGAGCAAGAAGCATATGAGACTCCCGATGTGGTTATAGGTACATTCTTAATAAACTCTACACGTGCTAAAGTGTTATTTGATTTCGGTGCAAACCGATCGTTTGTGTTGCCTTCTTTTGCTGCCTATATGTATTTAAAGCCTAAAGTGTTAGATCATGTGTTAATGGTAGATACGACGAATGACAATCAAGTACCAGTTAAAGAGGTATTTGATAGTTGTGAGATAAACATAGATGGGTGCGGGGTACCTATTCAGTTATTTCCTATAGCCTTAATCGAGTTTGATGTGGTAGTGGGAATGGATTGGTTAGCCGAGAATCAGGCCAATATAGTTTGTGATAAGAAATTGATGAATGTTGTCTTACCTGAGAAGGGACCCGTAGTGATTTATGGTAATCGTAGAAATCATCAGTCTTGCATTATTTCTTTGTTGAAAGCTCATAAGTGTATCAATAAAGGTTGCCCGAGTTACTTAGCTTATGTGATAGATACTAAGCTAGGAAAGAATAAGCTGGGAGATATTCTGGTTGTTTGTGAATTTCCGGAAGTTTTTCTAGAAGATCTGACTAGCCTTCCGCCCGTTAGACAAGTAGAGTTTGGTATAGATCTGATTCCTGGAGCCGTTCCTGTTGTCCGTGCACCGTATCGACTGGCACCTCCATAGATGAAAGAGATGACGACACAACTTCAGGATCTTTCAGATAAAGGCTTCATCAGACCCAGTTCTTCGCCGTGGGTAGCACCAGTTTTGTTTGTGAAAAAGAAGGATGGTTCGATGAGAATGTGTATTGACTACCGGGAACTGAATAAGCGCACGATCAAGAACAAGTATCCGCTTCCCAGAATTGATGACCTCTTCGATCAATTAGTTGGAGCTTGTTATTTCTCCAAGATTGATCTGAGATCTGGTTATCATCAGCTGAATGTTAAAGAAGAAGACGTTCTGAAAACCACTTTTCGCACACGGTATGGTCACTATGAGTTTTTAGTGATGCCTTTTGGATTGACGACGCCCCAGCTGCTTTTATGGATTTAATGAATCGAGTATGTAAGCCATATCTCGATAAATTCATTATTGTATTTATCGATGATATCCTTATCTACTCACGGTCCAAAGAAGAGCACGCCCAACATCTTCGTTTGATTCTGGAATTGTCAAAAAAGGAACAGTTGTATGCAAAATTATCTAAGTGTGAATTTTGGCTTCGAGAAGTTCAGTTACCAGGACATTTAGTTTCTGAAAAAGGCATTCAAGTTGATCCGATGAAAGTAGAAGCAATTGAAAAGTGGGAACCGCCGAGAACGCCAACCGAGGTAAGAAGTTTGCTGGGTTTAGCCAGCTACTATCAAAAGTTTATACAAGATTTCTCCCGTATTGCTACGTCGTTGACCAAACTGACTCGAAAGAATATAAAGTTTGAATGGAAAGCAGAACAGGATGAAGCATTCAGAAAATTGAAAGAGAAACTCTGTAGTGCGCCGATTCTGTCATTGCCTGGAGGTCCCGATGATTTTGTTGTTTACAGTGATGCTTTCAAACTGGGATTGGGTTGTGTATTAATGCAGCGCGGGAAAGTTATGGCTTATGCTTCTCGTCAATTGAAGGATCATGAACGGCAGTACTCTACACAAGACATGGAACTTGCAGCAGTTGTTTTCGCACTGAAGATTTGGAGACATTATCTTTATGGTTCTAAGTGTCAAATTTATACCGATTATAAGAGTCTTCAACATCTTTTCGATCAGCGGGAATTGAATATGAGGCAAAGAAGATGGTTGGAACTGGTGAATGACTACGACTGTGAAATTCTTTATCATCCGGGAAAGGCGAACGTGGTAGCTGATGCACTGAGTCGGCAAGAAAGGAGTGGAACAATAAAGGCCATTGCACTACGGCCTGAACTTCTACCTAACATCTTTGACGAATTGAAGAGGTGTCAAGTAGAAGCCTTTCAAGAAGAGCACTTGAAACCAGAACGGTTAGTAGGGATATCAGCAACACTTGTACCAGATGATTGTGGATTACTGTGTTTGGGAAACAGAGTTTGGGTGCCTCGTTTGGATGGTTTACGTGATCGTGATCGGGTACTTCAAGAAGCTCATCAATCTCGTTTCTCTATTCATCCAGGTACGAATAAGATGTATAAAGATTTACGACAGTTCTACTGGTGGCCGGGAATGAAAAGAAGTGTTGCTTAGTATGTGGAAGATATGTTATGGGCCTGCGTTGTTGATTCTGGGGGATCGTAGGATAAGCACTTGCCACTGATAGAATTTTCCTACGACAACAGTTATCATTCCAGCATACAAGCGGCACCGTTTGAGGTTTTGTATGGTAGAAAATGCCGAACGCCTCTGTATTGGAACGAAGTGGGAGATAAACAGTTAGCAGGGCCAGATATAGATCAGTTGACCGCGGATAAGATTTCTCAGATTCGGGAACGTTTGAAAGTGGGTCAAGACAAACAGAAAAGCTACGCCGACCAAGTTGGAGATTTTGTGATGTTAAAAGTATCACCTTGGAAAGGAGTTATTCGATTTGGGAAACAAGGTAAGCTGAGCCCAAGATACATCGGACCACTTGTAATAACAGAAAGAATTGGCGATGTAGCCTACAGGTTGGATCTACCGTCACAGTTAAGTAGGATTCACAATGCTTTTCACGTTTCAAATTTTCGGAAGTGTTTGGTTACGCCAGATCAGGCAGTTTCTCTACTCGACATGCAAGTTGATGAAAACTTGAATTATGTGGAGGAACATGAAGCCATTGTTGACAGTAAAGTCAAATTTTTGCAGAATAAGGAGATCAGACAGGTAAAGGTTCAGTGGCGACATCATAAGGGACAGGATGCTACATGGGAATCAGAATCAAAGATGAGAACTAAGTACCCGTACCTTTTTGCCTAATCGAATTCCGGGATGGAATTCTTTTAAGGGGGAGATGATGTAATACCCGGGTAAGTTCATTAGTTAAATGTTAGTTCCGTTAAATTTTGTTAACTTTAAAATTTGAAGTTTAGGGTAAGTTTGGGTTAAGTTAGGAGTTAAAGGTGTTTTGGTCATTAATGGATAGTTTAGGGGCTAAAGTGGTAACTTGGTTTGATAATATACCTTTAGACAATCCGATATTTTCATTTTAGCAAGATTCATCCAGAAAGTTTAGTATGTGTGTGTGTGTGTTTTGAGAAGAGAAAAAGAAGGAAGAAAGGTTTGGTGGCTAAGGATTCAAATTGGTATGCTTAGAAGTAAAATTGAGGTATGTTTCTTTGTATTTTATGTTTGTAATTGCTTTTGGAAGGTTTCTATCGGATTAGAATAGTCAATTAAACATCTGGTATTGATTCTGTCGGATTCTGGGTAGAAAATTGATGAACAGTCAGAGGTTTCCGGATAAGATGAGAGTGTCCGGTAGTTTCTTGGGTGGTGTCCGGGTAATATGTTGATAGTGTCCGGTAGTTCTTTCTTGCAGGTATCCAGATGAATTGATTAACCGGGGAAGTCCTATTTTCTCTAAGATTCCGGGTGAAATGGTTTACCGGATAGTATCCGGATTACTGTAGTATCCGGATAGATGGGTTGTCCGGATTATTAAGGTTGTCCGGAAAGTCATGCTGTCCGGATTGGTCTTGTTGACCGGAAAGTTGGTGTTGTCCGGGAAGTATAGCTGTTTGGTCAATTTTGAGAGTCTGGATGCTTTTGAGTATCCAGTAACCTGTGTTTTGTTAATTCTTGGATAGGGAATGAATGAGGACTGAATATACGGTGGACTTAACTTAAGTACGGGTTTGGGGGAAATAATTGAGAATAAGACTTAGATAGATTTAACTAAAGTTCTTGGTTTTAGTAAGTCTTGTGTGTTCTATTTGGTAAAGAGATATCTGTACCTATTTGTTTCAGATACTGTGAATCGGAGGTAAAAGCTAAATCAGTTGCCAAAGACCGGGAAGAGTTTTGTTAAGCAAACAAGTGAGTTTTACTTTAAAACGTTTTTAAACTGGAATACATTTATGTGTGGATTGGGAATCTAATAGATGGTGTGATTATGTGTTTATGTCTGAAATATAATATATTGCGATATTGTATTTACATGAGTATTCTCCTATACGAGAATACGTTGGCCGGGCTTAGGACCGGTGTGTTGGCTGTAATATTCGTACAACGTTGTTGGCTGTAATTGTCGTACAACGAAGTTAATTTATTAGTTGGCTTGCAACCAACTAATATGGCCAAGAGAATGAGATGGGAAAATACATGATGATTGAGTCATAACTGGTAATGGTGTTTGCATTATGTGAATGGTGGTGTGCAAAAAGGGTTTTCAAAGAAACAGGGATTTTCTCACTTAGACCATTAGGTCTAACCCTCATTTTGTTTTAAATATGTATTCCAGGGCGTGGATCGGATAAGAGCAAGTAAGAGAAATAATCAGTGGATAGCTTTTGTGAAGACTTATGATTTGAAGACTAAGATGTGTTTTGTAGTTAGGGTTTCATTACTAAATATCGTGTATGTAATTAGTGAAAAGTTTGTAACGAAATACCATATTTTAGTTGTAAAGACTAGGGGATCATATTTGATGTATGATGTATCTTTGTTATGTAACGACGTTATGAAATATATGTTATTTGTTGTATGTTTGGGATCCGGGTTGCTACAATTGACATCCACAAACTTTGATTTTAACCTTTTAGTTTTCTCCCCTAATGATTATCAAGATCATCCTGGTCATCATAATTTCATTTACCAAGGATAACTTGAAACTTACAAGTATCTTTGTGGTACCATACAAGTTGTTCTCCCAAATTTTGTAGATTACCTTTTACTTCTTCAACTTTTTCCTTTATATCATCAATTCTACTTGACTCACAAATGTTTCATATGAAGATAGATTGTAGAGATAAGACTTGGGCATACCAGGAATGGTGTTCTGGGTAGATTCTTCATCTGTTGGTGGCACTGTGGGAAACATAGACTGCTCGTGAAACTTGAACAAGTTCTCTGATTTTGATTTAAACGACTTCAAGATTTCTCACTAAAAATCTGCAAAATCCAACTTAGTGTCAACATTTTTAGAGTGTGTTGGCATAGTGGCATAGTATCTCATCCAGACTTGCTTTTACCGCTTTCTGAGTCGTCTTTACCTTATCTACTTCTTCATAAACCAATTGTACTGATCCATCTAGATACTAAGCTTTATCACTTAACTCCTCAATTTGTTTCGTCTACTAGCACTTCATGCGCAAGTATTGCCATACCAACTTCCAACCTTCACTCTCAAAATAGATGCATGAAACACACTATGAATTCCCACATATCCATCAAGCGCATCCTATTCATTAAATAACTTTCCAAACATTTCTTACCAAGATCATAAACGTGCGATGTCCCTCGTCTTCACCCCTCGCATAACCACAACTTCCTTATATTGGGAAGTGTGGATCCCAGATTAGTGCAACCAGTATGAAATCAATAGAATTAACAATGATCAGTATGATTTCAACTCGTCATCCATATAACATTCATAAACCTTTTCAGAGTGTTTACAATGTTTATCTACTAAGTATAATGACGATTTCTAACGATTTAGGATCTATAACCTAAACTAGGTTAAGGAGAGCTTTATATACTTAGGCCTAAGACTAATAAGGCCCAAGCCCATTAAGCCTAATCTAAGCCCAGTTAACAAATAAAGGCTTTTTACAATTAAATTCTTTTCTAATCCTCTCTTTATATCATTTTCTATATTATAGGACATTTATGGTCCTAACAATCTCCCCCTGAAGTTATATAAAGAAAAAACGGTCTTGAAAATTTTAGGTCTTGATCTTCTTTTCCTCTTGAATCTTTGAAGCGCTTTAGTGTTGCTTGTCTTCATAACTTTCAACGCTCCCCCTTGAATTAATCTCTTATCTTCAGTTTCAACTTTGTAACCAGATTCAGTTAACAATAACCTTGACAAAGTTACGTGACATTCCATGGTGTATCTTCAGTTTAAAATCATGAATCTGTCTTTGAACCGTGAGTTGAATTGGCTTTCAGCTTTAAGAACTTGTAGAGAACTTGTAGAACCAACATGCTCGAAGGAGGAAATAGTTTGTAGCGAACACCACTTGACAAGGAATGTGTAACGTCCCAAAAATTACAATAAATTTGAACTTTTAAAAATACCATTTTAATTAAATAAACCACAAGTATTTAAAACGGAATAAACATTTTATCCAAAACCCCGTTAAGTTAAACAACCAATTCTTTTAAACAGCGGAAAATAAAGTAACTCTAAACGTGGTGTCTCGAAATAAATAAATAAATAAAACTCTCCTCAACGCGCCAGTGTGTACCGTCACGCCTTGTTGCCACTCGTACCTGAAACAGTGATTTATAGGGAAAGGGTAAGCACGAAGCTTAGTGAATTCAAACACCACATAAGATAGCAATCATATAGACACTACCCCTATCCACGGATAGATACAAATAATCCACACATGCCAGTTTGAGAACATATCCTAAACAGGCAAACTCATGCAAGAATAATTGCGTACATAACCATCGGTCTCCCCGAATTCATGCAATACCGTGTACGTATTCCTCGGTCTCCCCGAGCTTATACGACACCCGTGTACATATCTCTCGGTCTCCCCGAGCTCTCGGTCTCCCCGAGTTTTATACGACACCCAAGGTCCATACTAGACATTACACAGCCTAGTACCACACACAACAAAATTAGCTAGCACACACGAGCTACAACAATGCACATATAACCCCTATCCTACGCAGTAAGAGACCTCAACTCAAAAAGCAAAGCAGATATCCACAGGCAGCAATACGAGCCCGTCAACTCCAACTCACTCCTTTCCACCTAAAGAAGTTTTAACAAGCGTTAAAGTGCAGCCCCAACCTGAATTTACAGATCTGTTCGTGACCTGTTTAGCCCCCCTTAAACCCATCAAACCAGAAATCTTATTCCATAAATATAAAGTTCTATGTCTTAGGTTTCCAGGGACATATCGCACGCGTTCATACGAGGTTCCTACTAATTTATATGCATTTTACAAAACGGACTACCCGAACAGTGAAATTCGGACCAGTATGTACTAAATGCTAAATTGGCCCTAGCTAGAGGACTTATTAATTTTTCTGCAAAACATAAGAAACATACTAGACTAAATTTGGGAGACTTGGGCACTGGTTTCACCTCAATCCAAGTTCCCTAGATTAAACTACGGATTTTACAAAACAGCGGCAGAAAAGGCGTTTTTCACATAAAATGATAACGTCGAATATTGTTTTCGCGAAAGGGTTAAGGTTTCGACATTGAGTTTAGGGACTTAGGTTTTGCAACTAGGGCTGGACAACCCACGCACCACCCACTGCCACCTCTGGCAGTGGTGGTTGGCGGCGGCGGCAACCACCACCGGCGATGGTGGTGATTCGATAAAAGGAAACCGGCGATGCAAAGGGGCGATCTCCCTACCGACTCTCGGGCCATACACACACACACACCCTCCCACGTTCTAAACCTCACCCGTCACAGCCACCGGATTGGTGGCGCACGGCGACGGCGCACACCGCCGGCAGCCAAGGCTGTGTCGGCGGTGGTGGTTTTGGTGGTGTTTCGACGACAAAGAAAGAGGAAGCGAGAAGAACTAAGGTCTTACCTCTCGGGGAAAAACGCAGCAGCAAAACCCACGACTCGCCGGCTCCTTCCTCTCTCTCTCTGCACTTCTCCTTCTCGCCGGCAGCCGCTAGCGGCGGCTGTGCTGATGGTCTCGCGGTGGTTGGCGGTGGCAGCAAAAAGGGAGGGAAGGCGATTAGGGTTTGATGTTTGTTTGCTTGCGGTTTGTTGCGTGGAGCACAAAAACGAAACACAAAAGGGAAGGGGGAGGGGGTCGGTTCTCATGGGCCGATCCCATGCAACCCATGCCAAAAAATTACACAAACAGCCCCTGGAGTTAAAGTTTTTCACATTAAGCCCCAAAACACAAACCTTTAACATTTAAGGTCCATGCCGCCTAATCCCGTTAACAAAGCATCGTTAAGAGAAAAGATATTAAACAATTTAAATGCGTAAAATAAAACCATACCGGGACACATGCTTTACAACTCTCCCCCGCTTGAATTAGACTTCGTCCTCGAAGTCTACGCCCGCAAACAGCTCCGGATAGTTCTCCCACATCTCAGCCTCGGGTTCCCAAGTCCACTCGGAACCCTTGCGGTGTTGCCACTGGACTTTCACCAAGCCAATTACCTTGTTACGCGAGGCCCTCGTCCTCCTTTCAATAATGGCAATCGGCTTCTCCACATAATTAAGCCGCTCGTCGATCTGAATATCCTCAAGAGGAATCACCGCAGACTCATCCACCACACACTTCCGCAACTGAGACACGTGGAAAGTGTTGTGGATCAAACTCAGCTCGTCCGGTAGCTGTAAGCGATAAGCTACCGTGCCCACACGCGCAATGACCTTGTAAGGCCCGATGTAACGGGGTCCTAACTTTCTCCATTTACGAAACTGAATCACCCCTTTCCGGGGCGAAACCTTCAGCAAAACAAAATCCCCCACTTGAAACTCCAAGTCTGATCGTCTCTTGTCGGCGTAACTCTTCTGCCGACTCTGAGCAGTAACCAAACGGTCTCGCACCATTTGTATCATCTCGGTCGTCTTTAGTACAATATCAGTGCTCCCAAAAACTCGTTGACCAACCTCGCCCCAGCAAATGGGCGTCCTGCACTTCCTACCATACAATATCTCGTACGGCGGCATGCCAATACTGGAATGGAAGCTGTTGTTGTAGGAAAACTCCGCAAACAGAAGGTATTGATCCCAACATCCTCCAAAATCGATAGCACATGCCCGAAGCATATCCTCGAGTTTCTGGATAGTCCACTCACTCTGCCCGTCGGTCTGTGGATGAAAAGTCGTGCTAAAATGTAACCGCGTACCCATCTCCACCTGAAATCTCTCCCAAAACCGGGAGGTAAAACGAGTGTCCGCCGAGGACAATCTCTCGCTGGCTGGCTACAATCTCAGACAATCGAAACTGGCACCCCGTGCCTGGGTACAATCTCTCGCACGAAAATCTCTGCGAGCTTCTCCGCCGAGGAGCTCCCCCTGATGGCCAAAAAGTGAGCACTCTTGGTCAGACGATCGACAATCACCCAAATAGCATCATTCCCACGTGGAGTCCTTGGGAGTTTAGTAATGAGATCCATCATGATCTACTCCCATTTCCACACCGGAATCTCTAAAGGCTGCAACTTCCCATGCGGCCGCTGGTGCTCAGCCTTGACTTTCCGACAAGTCAAGCACACCTCTACACACTTGGCGACATCCCGCTTCATGTCGGGCCACCAATAATTCTCCCGCAGGTCGCGGTACATCTTCGTGGCTCCAGGATGAATCGAAAACTTGGACTTATGCGCCTCGTCCAACAATATCTGTCTGTTCCCGCCAGTGAAGGGAACCCAAACTCGACCATATCGTGTCCATAAACCCCGACTATCATGGACAAAATTCGGAATTTCACCCAAAACTCTCTTGCGTTTGGCATTCTTGTCCCGAACTGCCACTTCCTGAGCACTACCTATCGACTCAAGGAGAGGTGCAACCACTGTTAACCGTTGACACAAACCCCGCAGTGGCTCACCAACCGGATGTCGACTAAGTGCGTCCGCAACAACATTCGCTTTACCCGGGTGGTAACGAATCTCACAATCGTAATCCTTAACTACGTCAAGCCATCTCCTCTAACGCATATTGAGGTTTTGCTGGTCCATCAAGTATTTGAGGCTTTTATGGTCAGTGTATATCGTACACTTGACACCATACAAGTAGTGCCTCCAAATTTTGAGAGCAAACACCACTGCTCCCAACTCTAGGTTATGTGTCGGGTAGTTTGCCTCATGAGGCTTCAACTGCCTCGAAGCGTAAGCTATAACCTTACCGCGCTGCATGAGCACGACGCCCAACTCCTGGTGAGAAGCGTCACAGTACACTACCAGATCCTCCATACCCTCGGGCAAAGTCAACACCGGAGCCTCGCATAAGCGTCTGCGCAGCTCCTCGAAAGCCCTCTGCTGCTCCTCACCCTAACTAAAAGCCGCAGTTTTCTTCGTCAATCGGGTCATAGGTAAAGCAATCTTTGAGAAATCTTGAATGAACCTCTGGTAGTACCCTGCTAACCCAAGAAAACTCCCTACTTCTGTGGGAGTTTTCGGCACTTCCCACCGCGTTACTGCTGTAACCTTGGCCGGATCGACCATAATACGATTCTGGTTCACGACATGTCCTAGGAATTGGACCTCCCGTAACCAGAATTCACACTTGGAGAAATTAGCATAAAGCTTCTCCCGCCTCAAAACCTCCAAAACTTCTCGCAAATGCATCTCGTGCTCTTTATTCGTCTTCAAATATACGAGAATATCGTCAATGAACACGATCACCGACCGATCCAGCATCGGGCTACATACCCGGTTCATGAGGTCTATGAATGCTGCTGGTGCATTGGTGAGCCCGAAAGGCATCACCACAAACTCGTAGTGGCCGTAACGTGTACGAAATGCCGTCTTTTCCGTATCCTTACTCCTTACCCGCATCTGATGATACCCCGATCTCAAATCAATCTTTGAGAACCACGAGGCTCCCTGAAGCTGGTCGAACAAGTCATCGATCCTTGGCAGAGGATAACGATTCTGTTAGAGCATTGTTGTATTCAAGATTTACTGTAAAGTCAATGTACTGTATGAGTCTATACAGTATTGTGAATGCCTTTATACCTTGTATGTCATGGGTATAAATAGGCTTGTCTAGTTCATTTGTATGAAACACTTCAAAATACTTTAAGAAGGCTTTAGTAATCTTTTAGAAACCTTTTGTAATCCTTTGAGCTCAATACATGGATGACATATTTGCTCTCTAGATTCTCTCTCACTACATTCATATCTTATTGCTAGAGATCTGGGATTCACAATTGGTATCAGAGCTAAACAGAAGATTCAAGCAGATTAAAGAGCAAATTGAAGAATTTTTACACTGTTCATCAAGAATTCGGACAAAGAGAAGTTTACTGTTCATCTGAAGTCTTAACATTCAGACATGAAGAATTTCTAGATTTTGAGTTTTTGAATCATTTCTTTGCATCGTTCAACTCGGATTTGGATTCTGAACACATTTAATTCTTGCATAAACATCAAAATCTGCACAGAATTGACAGATCTGATCGATTCTTGAATATTTTTTCAAAAACTTCAAGTTCACTGTTTGGATCTTAATTCGATTAAATTGATCGAATTGTGAATTGTGATCAACAGGAAAAGTGTGCAGATTTCAATTACGAACAATTTGATATAAGATTCATCACAATTGATCAAGAATTGAAGAAGTTATGGCAGATTAAGTGATTTTGAAGTTCGAAGTGCAGAATTCGGATCCTTCTTGGTGAATTCGGATCATTCAAAGAGAATTCGGAACATTCATAGAGAATTCGAACCCTATTACATTCGAATTGAGTGAATTCGAACCTAAGTAAATTCGAATTGAGTGAATTCGAATCCAGTTACATTCGAATTGCGTGAATTCGCACTCAACATAATCCGAATTGAGTGAATTCATTAATACAAGATGTAGATCTCTAATCACTTTGTGTTCTCTCTAGGTTAGATTTCCTTTTCAATAAAGTTCTTCATCATCTTGTTACACAATACTTGGATTGTATGAAGATCATGGACCTATCAATTGGTATCAGAGCTAAACAGAAGATTCAAGCAGATTAAAGAGCAAATTGAAGAATTTTTACACTAAAGCTGAAGAATTCGGATTGGGTGTTCATCACTGTTCATCTGATTTTTTTTAAATTTTGATCTTTTGAATCAATTTCTTGCATCACTGAACTCGGAATTGATTACTGATCATCTTTAATTCTTGGATCAACATCAAAAACTGCACAGAATCGACAGATCTGATCAATTTTTGAAGTTTTTTCAAAAAGGTTCAAAATCACTGTTTGGATCTTAATCTGGTTAAATTGTCCGAATTGTGAATCGTGATTAACATGAAAAGTGTGCGGATTTGAATTACGAGCATTTTGATATAAGATTCATCAAAATTGATCAAGAATTGAAAGAGATATGGCAAATTAAGTGATTCTGAAGTTCGAAGTGGTGAATTCGGATCATTCTTGGTGAATTCGGATCATTCAAAGAGAATTCGGAACATTCATAGAGAATTCGGATTGTTCTTGGCATCATAAGTGTAGAATTCGACTCAAGAAGAATTCGAATTCATAGAATTCGAATCCTATTAGATTCGAATTGTAGAGAATTCGAACCCTTGTGGATTCGAATTGGATGAATTCGAACCTTTATGGATTCGAATTGGATGAATTCGAACCCTTTTGGATTCGAATTGGTTGAATTCGAACCTAAGTACATTCGAATTGGTTGAATTCGAACCTAAGTACATTCGAATTGAGTGAATTCGAACCAAGTTAAGTCCGAATTGGGTGAATTCGAACCAAGTTAAGTTCGAATTGAGTGAATTCGAACCCAGTTACATCCGAATTGAGTGAATTCGAACCCTTCTTCATTCGAATTCGAACCCTTACTCATCCGAATTCTTGTGAATTTAAAAAAAAAAAAAAAATTTGAATTGAGTGAATTCGAACCCAGTTACATCCGAATTGAGTGAATTCGAACCCTTCTTCATCCGAATTCGAACCCTTACTCATCCGAGTTTTTTGAGAAAATTTTTTATCTCGAAATTTTTTCTATAGTGTATTTCATACACTGTAAGAGCTTTTCAAGAAAAAATTTTATATATTTTTTTGTGTATTTTCATACACTGTCTGCTTGATCTTCTGAACGATCAATTTCTAGCAATATTCAAAATGGTTTTACAACAAGTTATTGTTAAAAGCAGTGGTGAAGATTTGAAGCAAACTCTGAAAAAGGAGAATCCTCCAATTGCAAAAGTTTTTGTTAAACCAAATGTAAAGTTGCAACAAGTCATTATAACAGAAACATCTGTTAATTCACATGTATCTGTTAAACCAAATAATGAAGTGTTGCAACAAGTCATAATAACAAAAACACCTCCAAAGCCACTTGAAAAAGCTAAGGCAAATAATGGAATTTTGCAACAAGTTATTTTATCAGAAACATCTCCTATATCAGAAACTCCTGTTAAAGATAATGCTTCAAATTCTTCAACTCCTATTTTAAATAAAGCATTGGAAGAAGAAAATGTTAATCTGAAAAGACAAACTTTAGACATTTCTTCTTCAAATGCTAAACTTACTAAAAGAATAACTGATCTTGAAGTTTATATTGCAGATCTTGAAGCAAAGAAAGACAACTCAAGTCTGCACGATCAAATCGAGAATCTTCAAGAGAAAGTAACAACTCTTCAAAAAGTAAATGCCGATTTGAAGAGTAGAGAAGAAAAGAGAGTGAAGTGGAACTTAAAGTTACATGCTCAATTAAAAGAAGTTAAAGATATAGGGAAAATTTTGGACAGTGAAAATGCCGATCTAAAGAGAAAACTGTCTAATTTTTCTTTTGAAGAAAAGAAAGTTTTTGAAGAAAAGAAAGAGACTGAGCTGAAATGTATAAAACTTTCAAAACAAGTTTCAGACTTTGAGAAAGTTTTATTTTTAGAAAAAGACAAGCTCGAAAAAGAAAGAGCTAAATTTGAAACTGAACGCAAATCTTTTGAGATTAAAAGTTCTGAACTTTCCGTGAAAATCTTTGAATTAGAAAATCTTTTGGAAAAGGAAAGAAAAGATTTCACGGAAAAGAAAAATCTCTTTGAAAAGGAAAGTAAAACTCTTAAAAAGAAAAATATGGAAATTTTCAAAGAGATTACTGATAAAAGAAAGTTTTTGGAAAAAGATTTTGAATCGGAACGTGTATATTTTGAAGATGTGATTCTTAATCTTACCAAAAGATTATCTGGTTTATCAGCTGATATTATGAAGGATCAGTTGATCAAATCTGATCTCCAAAAGAAATTTTATCTAATTTCTAAAGAGAAAAATGTTTTAATAAACAAAGTCAAAGAACTTGAAGACGTCATTTTTAAATTTGATGTCTCAAAGCAGGCTGGTCATAATTCTATCTTTCAGACTCCATTTGTTGATTCAAATGATTCTGAATGTTCTTTTAAAACTGCTTCAAGTTCAAGTTTTAAAAACATTCCTTCTAAACAATTTAATAGATCAACAGATTTCTCAAAAGGTCAGATTCGTTCTTCTAATCTTTTCTATAATCCTCTGTTTGATAAATCGGATGATATTCTTAAGGTGCCTAAAGTTAATACTTCCAAACCTGAAGAAGTTCCAGTCTTCAAGAGGGTGAAGATGGAATGGAGAGTAAAAGGCACAACAGTTCCAAAGAAAGAAGTGCCAAAATCATCTGTATCCACATCAAATGCAAAGAAGAACAATACGCCAAAAGGTAAATCTTATGCTAAACCTAATCCTATTCATCATGTAAATCATCTGATTAGGTTGGCCCATAAGAAAATCTGTTGTTCTTACTGTGGTTCAAATGATTTTGTGCATAAAGATTATACTTCTTTTTGGTACGGTACTTATAGTATTCCTTCAAAGAGATCTACACCTAACCCACTAGGACCCAAGTGCCATTGGGTACCAAAATCTGCTTAATCTGTTTTACAGGTTCATCATGTGTTGTACTGAATTGAAATACATATCACACGCATGACTGAAAACAGAAGAGAAGCGGAGTATTTTTTGAAAAATATTTGTACCATTAAGGGGGAGACAAATATTAATGGCTTTTGAACATATCAGTTCAAAACCCGTGCTTCAACGACAATGGTTTCTAAACATATCAGTTTAGGACCCGTACTTCAATGTTTTTGGATTTTGAACATATCAGTTCAAAACCCGTGTTTCAACGACTATGGCTTCTGAACAATTCAGTTCAGGACCCGTACTTCAAAGACTAAGACTTCTAAACAAACCAGTTTAGAACTCACACTTATCAGGTAATATCCTTAACTGCTATATATTTTTGTTTCAAGGAACAAGTGGCAAAAGGTAACATTGGATTATATTTGTTTCTACTGATTTGAAAACTTGAAACTTTACAAATTTAATTCAATAAGATGAAATTTTCAATTTTCATTCAATGAATTAAATGTGTGCTAAAAGATGATTTTACAAGTGTTTTTGTTTTATCTGAGTTATATTTGTTTCATCTTTCACCTCTGAAATAAATCGAAAGGTCAGCAAAACATGAATGAAATTATGCTGAATGCTCAAAGATATGTGAATCTGGACTTCTATAGAATATAATGCTCAAAAAGCCTATTTATCAGAATGATGAATGGAAACGAAAATATGGGGGAAGCACTATGATTAAGAACCAAGTGATTGAGATATCATTCATATTTTGTGATGGAAATTCGAACTTATATAGAATATCATTTAGTTTGAAAGTTTGTGCCTGTGGCCTTTCTGGTTTGGGAGAGTAAGTCCTAAGGGGTGCTCGACACCTAGTCCCTAAGATCAACTGGTCTGGGATCGGCTGACCCAAATCCTGCAATAGAACCAGATAGAAAGCCATGTTTTACTGGTACAAATAGGTTTAAGATATATCGATGTGGCCTTTCTGGTTTGGGAAATTAAGTTCTAAGGGGTGCTTGACACCTAGCACCTAAGGCCAACTGGTCTGGGATCCGCTGACCCAAATCCTGCTATAGAACCAGATAGAAAGTCATGTTTAACGGTGTATCTTATTCTTACTAAACTTTTTGATCAAAAGATGCCAATGAGCACAAAATCAAAAGATGCCAATGTGCACAAATCAAAAGATGCCAATGAGCACAAAAGAAAAGATGCCAATGAGCACACATCTCTTGAAACTTGGGAAAATACAAAGTCGCGATAAACCCGTAAATTTGTGAAAATTCTGATTTTGGACAAATAGTGTGAGTAGAGCAAAGTATTCTTATATGTTTAAGAATTGCATACGCTTGATGCTAATCATATTTCGCATGTTAGCACACCAAATAGATTTAATAAAGGGGTTGAAACTGAACATTTTTTTAACTTGATATACAATGATGACTTGTTCTTGAATCCAAACACATGCATTTGATTTCATTTGATTGAAAAATCTGTTAAATTTCATTAAGTTGAATGTCTTTTATAAAGTTTTCAAATGATCAAATGTTTGTAGTTATAAAATAAAATTCAATGAATGTTATTTTCCTTGTGTAAATTTGTTTTAAAATTTGTGCTACAATTTCAAATACTGTACGTTATTGAAATATATGCATACTTTCAGGGGGAGAAAATAAATTGCTCCAGAATTCTTATTTTGAGGGGGAGCAAGGTTATTCTGTAAGGAGGAGATTGTTAGCAATTCTCAAAGACACGACTGAAATTGAAAATGGTTTTCGATGCTCACCATCATCGAAAAAGGGGGAGAAAAGTTTAATTTCAATTTCATGTCAAAGAATTTTCAAGTCAAAGAGCTTTCAAGTCAAAGATTCGTTAACAAAGACTGAAGATCATGGGAGAAGGATCATGTGAAGTCCAAATGTTGCTGAATTTGGTTATCTTAGTTCTGAGTGGTTATCGGAATGCGCTTACACCTAAAAGTTCAACAATGTGGATGGTTTCACATCTTTCTGATCCAAACTCTAATCGTTTCTGATTTATCTTGTTCCGAATTGATGGTTCTATATAAAGATATGAAATCCATGTTCAAGACTTGAAGACAATCTGTTGAAGATTGTATTTAAGAAGGTTGATTTTTCAAAGAAAAAGACAATGACTTTTCATGTTTGTCTGAAGATTCTTCAAAGCTGAGTTCTTAAAGAGTGTCAAAGCATATAGTTCGCCGTGAACTAGTGGAGATAAAGCTACTTTAAGATAGTTTGATAAAGTGTCTGTTGAAGAAGATTGACTTTACAAAGAGCTGAAGACTGCTGTCAAATTTTTTAAATCTTGAATCCAAAGGGGGAGATTGTTAGAGCATTGTTGTATTCAAGATTTACTGTAAAGTCAATGTACTGTATGAGTCTATACAGTATTGTGAATGCCTCTATACCTTGTATGTCATGGGTATAAATAGGCTTGTCTAGTTCATTTGTATGAAACACTTCAAAATACTTTAAGAAGGCTTTAGTAATCTTTTAGAAACCTTTTGTAATCCTTTGAGCTCAATACATGGATGACATATTTGCTCTCTAGATTCTCTCTCACTACATTCATATCTTATTGCTAGAGATCTGGGATTCACAGATTCTTCACCGTAAGCTTGTTCAACACACGGTAATCTATACACATCCGTTGGGACCCGTCATTCTTTTTCACAAACAGAATCGGGGCTCCCCACGGTGAACAACTCGGCTTGATGAACTCCTTTTCGAGAATTTGCTGCAACTGAGTGTACAACTCCTTCATTTCCGATGGAGCCAGGCGATAAGGTGCCTTGGCCACCGGAGACGCTCCCGGAATTAAGTCAATGCGGAACTCCACTTGTCGCTCGGGAGGTATCCTCGGTAAATCATCGGGAAACACGTCAGCAAACTCCCGCACAACTGGCACATCCTCCGCAGTCTTCTTCTCTTCGACGCCACGCGTGTCTATCACATACACTAAATATCCTTGACCACTGTGCTGCAAGTATCTCCAGGCTCTTGCAGGCGAACATATCGCTGAGGTCCGCCAGGGCGAGTCGCCCTAAACTAGCAGTTCTCCCCCACTTGGGGTTCGAACTCGTACTTGTTTGCGACGACAAACAATCTCGGCATCGAAAGCATGCATCTAGTCCATGTCCACAATCACGCACAACTCCCGCATAGCGATCGGAATCAAATAAATAGGGAATCTCACACCAGAGATTTCCAAAGTACACCCACGATATACATCAGTAACCGTCAAGGTCCTATCGTCATCAACCTCCACCACAAGTGGACAGCCTAACCGTCCTATAACTCGGCCCAAACACTCACTAACAGTGTGAGACACGAAAGGATGAGTAGCCCCGCCATGAAACATCACCACAGAAGGCACCGAGTTAACTAAGAACGTACCTGTCACCACTTTATGCGTAGCTTGTGTCTCCTCCACTCTCAGTTGATGAACTCTACCTCGGGCCGCCTCCATCACCGCAGCAAGTGAAGCATACTGCGCAATACTCACGAACCCCCTGATCTCGGTACGTACAATATCCTTGTACCTCGTCATCTTCATGTCCTCAGAAGTAGCATACTAAGGACAGAATAATGCCATTTCCGTGAACTTCCGGTTCATCTCCTTCACCGTCTCCGTAGTCTGAGTGAGCTCCAAGAACTCTTTAGCAATCCTCTCCATCTCCACTGGAGGTACATACTCTGCACGAAAGCGTACAACGAATTCCTCCCAGGTCAAAGTAGTGCGCTCAACCAGCGTCAAGGCAGTAGCACACCAATCCTTCGCTCCGTCTCGTAACAGATTCACCGCGAAGCGAACCTTCAGGTTCTCAGGGCAACCACTGGTAAGAAATGCGCACTCCATATCCGAGATCCAGTGCATACTGACGATCGGGTTCGAGTTTCCCTTGAACTCAGGAGGATTACAAGCAGAGAGATCCCGATACTGAAACTCTCTCGCTCGGGGCTGCCCACCGGCAGGAGGTGGAATCGCCGCGATGCGCTCCTCCATCATCACTACTACCTCATTACGAATGGCGGTAATAATCTCGGGGATCGCCTCCCCAATAGCATGCGTCACCTCGGACGCAAACATCTCACGAATTTTCTTAGCAGTAATTCCAATACCAGCATCTGGATCAGCATTGTTGTTCCTCCTTATCGAGCTATTAGCACACATTACATCCTGCTAAAAACTCTCCCGCTCAACTCTCGGATTCTCCGTGACTTTCCCCGACTCGAGCACGGATCATGTGCTTCAGATAGTAGGAGCTCTACTACTACCTTCCACACCTATCCTTACTCGTTTCGAGTCCCGTCCCGAAGTGCCCAAGCAGTTCCTTGCCGAAAGTTACACCCATATGCCCGTACCAGCATATGTAACCACTTCCTAGGTCACTAGGAATTTCACCCCATCCCACTACCCTTGCTATAATGAAATCCCCACTAGTCATGACGAGTCGCCTCGCGAATGCACAGTTGCATACAATGTGAAATCAAATAGACTTTCGAATAAAAGATTCTATCCTACAACGGTTGGACTCAAACAAGAGCTGCGCAATAGAACTAAATCGAACATTCTAAGGCTATATGGTTCCTACCTCATACAACTTATAAGGCATTCACTTAACAACATATCACAACTATCATAAATTTCTACTAGCAAGCAACAAACATGCAGTACAGTGTAATAAGCACCAAGCAATCTAGTATACATACTCCTATGTTCTAGAAAGCAATAAATTACACTAAGTACTCTACCTTTTCCCTTGGCATCGGTTGACTGTACACACTGCGCCTCCGGTCACCGTTTCTAAAATGTACTTCTCCTTTCTTTTACTTCTCAAAATTTTTGAAAGGAAAAAGATAATCCCGAGCCGCAAACTTGAGTTCAAACACACCGAAATGTGTTTGATTCGCTCAAGCTGTGCTCTGATACCAAGTTGTAACGTCCCGAAAATTACAATAAATTTGAACTTTTAAAAATACCATTTTAATTAAATAAACCACAAGTATTTAAAACCGAATAAACATTTTATCCAAAACCCCGTTAAGTTAAACAACCAATTCTTTTAAACAGCGGAAAATAAAGTAACTCTAAACGTGGTGTGTCGAAATAAATAAATAAATAAAAGTCTCCTCAACGCGCCAGTGTGTACCGTCACGCCTTGTTGCCACTCGTACCTGAAACAGTGATTTATAGAGAAAGGGTAAGCACGAAGCTTAGTGAATTCAAATACCACATAAGATAGCAATCATATAGACACTACCCCTATCCACAGATAGATACAAATAATCCACACATGCCAGTTTGAGAACATATCCTAAACAGGCAAACTCATGCAAGAATAATTGCGTACATAACCATCGGTCTCCCCGAATTCATGCAATACCGTGTACGTATTCCTCGGTCTCCCCGAGCTTATACGACACCCGTGTACGTATCTCTCGGTCTCCCCGAGTTTTATACGACACCCAAGGTCCATACTAGACATTACACAGCCTAGTACCACACACAACAAAATTAGCTAGCACACACGAGCTACAGCAATGCACATATAACCCCTATCCTACGCAGTGAGAGAGCTCATCTCGAAAAGCAAAGCAGATATCCACAGGCAGCAATACGAGCCCGTTAACTCCAACTCACTCCTTTCCACCTAAAGAAGTGTTAACAAGCGTTAAAGTGCAGCCCCAACCCGAATTTACAACTACAAGTCTAAACGTACGTTTTTCCGGTTTTTAGTCTAAAACTACAGATCTGTTCGTGACCTGTTTAGCCCTCCTTAAACCCATCAAACCAGAAATCTTATTCCATAAATATAAATTTCTATGTCTTAGGTTTCCAGGGACATATCGCACGCGTTCATACGAGGTTCCTACTAATTTATATGCATTTTACAAAACGGACTACCCGAACAGTGAAATTCGGACCAGTATGTACTAAATGCTAAATTGGCCCTAGCTAGAGGCCTTATTAATTTTTCTGCTAAACATGGGAAACATACTAGACTCAATTTGGGAGACTTGGGCACTGGGGTCACCTCAATCCGAGTTCCCTAGATTAAACTACCGATTTTACAAAACAGCGACAGAAAAGTCGTTTTTCACATAAAATGATAACGTCGAATATGGTTTTCGCGATAGGGTTAAGGTTTCGACATTGAGTTTAGGGACTTAGGTTTTGCAACTAGGGATGGACAACCCACGCACCACCCACTGCCACCTCCGGCAGTGGTGGTTGGCGGCGGCGGCTGCCACCACCGGCGATGGTGGTGATTCGATAAAAGGAAAACGGCGATGGAAAGGGGTGATCTCCCTACCGACTCTCGGGCCATACACACACACACACACCCTCCCACGTTCTAAACCTCACCCATCACAGCCACCGAATTGGTGGCGCACGGCGACGGCGCACACCGCCGGCAGCCAAGGCTGCGTCGGCGGTGGTGGTTTTGGTGGTGTTTCGACGACAAAGAAAGAGGAAGCGAGAAGAACTAAGGTCTTACCTCTCGGGGAAAAACGCAGCAGCAAAACCCACGACTCTCCGTCTCCTTCCTCTCTCTCGCTGCACTTCTCCTTCTCGCCGGCAGCCGCTAGCGGCGGCTGTGCTGATGGTCTCGTGGTGGTTGGCGGTGGCAGCAAAAAGGGAGGGAAGGTGATTAGGGTTTGATGTTTGTTTGCTTGCGGTTTGTTGTGTGGAACACAAAAACGAAACACAAAAGGGAAGGGGGAGGGGGTCGGTTTTCATGGGCCGATCCCATGCAACCCATGCCAAAAAATTACACAAACAGCCCCTGGAGTTAAAGTTTTTCACATTAAGCCCCAAAACACAAACCTTTAACATTTAAGGTCCTTGCCGCCTAATCCCGTTAACAAAGCATCGTTAAGAGAAAAGATATTAAACAATTTAAATGCGTAAAATAAAACCATATCGGGACACAGGCTTTACAGAATGAGAAGAATTGATCACTTGTAAACAATTTTCGGAATTGATATGAACTGATCAAATAGAAGTTAAACCCCCTAAACTTCTGCTAACTCCCCCTCAATTTGATAATCGATGTCTTTGAATCTGTACCATTTCTCCCCCTCATGATGAGTAGGAGCATCTGAAGCATCATGTAACTTCAAAGACAATAATGGTGAGTAGCAAAATTCCTGATAATACGTTTTAAGAACCAAGATGGGGTAAAGATCTAACACAGAAACACAATAGTAACTGTTAGCACACCAACAAAAATAATTGTGTGGCCTATGTTCAGAGTTGGCATCAGGGTATCTCTGATAGGACTTCCAGTTATCACTGATGTAAAATCTTAAAAATCACTTCCCAAACTGTTCCGGCAATATCACGAAGATATGCAATTGGAATCACAAAGACTCGTGCTTGTGTGAAAGAATTAAATTTTATCTGTTTGGCTCAAAAATTGATTTAGCTTGGGACGCAAGTTAAAAATCAATATACTCAGTGATTAGAATATGAAGTTCGGAGACCGGAGCTGATGTCTTCCTTTTTCAATATCTATGTCCTCCGAGTGAGGAATAAATAGATTATGTGCTAAATCTCCGTGCATTTATGAAACAAGCATCTGTTGTGAGATACTTGAGTGGCTAGGTGGGGTTACAAGAGTTATCGACACTGGGTCCATGTTTGTTTCAATATTCATCTCCAAAGAACGAGAATGAATAGATTGTGTGGTTACCCGGATAACTGACTCGGTTTGGTAAGGACCAATAATTCTTTTAAGTTCTGTCACAGCCTGACCATTTTTCTTTTCACTTCGAACTCATCTATCAATCTAGACGCCTCACTGTTGTCTATAAGGGATGTGTTTCTTTGGTAGGTCCTTCCGGTTCTGGATAGACCATAGAAACGATGTAATTCCTAACACTCATTCCATGTATCAAATAGAACAGTTTAGTAAACAGTAAAGTACGAGTTCTAAACTGAAATGTTTAGAAGTCAAAGCATTTAAGAACGAGTCCTGATCTGAGATGATCAGAAGTCATAAAAATGAACTCTGAGTTCTGATATGAGGTAATCAGAAGTCATTAAAACCATTTGAAATATGGGATTTCAAGAAAAAAAATCAAGCGCTAAACAGAATGACTCGGTAAGCACATTATGTTAAAAATGAAGCAATGATTAGAAAGTTTAATTTTGAAGAACAAGTCACAATTAATATATCAGAAAAGAATTGAATCGTTAACATGAAATGACGAACTTTGAAAAACAAATAGGAATTCAAACGAGTGTATTTCCATCGAAAAATCAACGAATAATTGAGACATGAAAATAACTAAGTCAAGGAAACATAACACGTGGCAATCATGGAAATTAAAATTAGAGAACAACAAACACAAGTTAGTTATTCAGAATGAATTACCACGGTCTTTGAATTCAATTAAAGTTCACTTACCTTTCATAAAATAGTACTCCCCCTCAAAATTGGCATAACCTTTGAATGCATTCTCGTGAAAAGAATGTTCTGAACTAAGCGCAAATGACATTCCTACAAAATAAATTGAGAAGGATTTTGGTATCCATCCATTGATGGATCCTTGATGGTTAGATGCTCTATTATAGTGAGGACCGGGGATACTATACGTACCGTACCAATGAGATGAATATTTACGGTCAACAAAATCATTCAAACCACATGCAGAACAACAAATACAATCACGAATAAGTTGAAGCGACTGTTGAATTGAATAGAATCTTAAAGGAAACTTCACACTTTGTTCAACAAAGTTCGAGAATTAAAAGCACCATGATGATGATTGTATGGCCTAACATGCAGGATTGAATTGAAAGATTTTGTATTCGCTTTGCTTTCATTAAACTTCTTCACCACCCAAACTTGTTTGAACCTTTTTCTCTAACCATTATTATCTGAAATATCTTTAAAGTTATGATCAGTAGAGCTTGAGTAGGAAGGATTTCTATCGTTTGGTCGACCGGTATGTTGTCGCGCTTGTGAACGCTTTTGAGATTTTGAATCGGTTTTGGAAACATCATTCACAGACCGGTTTTTGATTTTTGTAGAACATTCCCCTTTTTGAAATCTGACCGGTCGATTTACCGCTTTTGAAAGAATATTAGTGTGGTTTGGAAGAGGTTTATCGAATTTAAACTTAGCAAACTCTTCATCTAAACAACTTTCGGAATTCATAAACGCTGTAAAATCAGTTTTAGTCATAGTGGAACATGATTGGTCGAGGGAGGTGAGGAACACTTTGAATCTGTGTTTTTGGAAGAATCTGTTGCAGAAGCTTTTTGAAATTTAGAGTTAAGATTCTTTTGAACACAGTCATCTTGAGACTCTTTTCCTTTTATGGAAGATGTTTTTCCAATAAAAGCCTTACACGAAGATTTATCTGATGAGTCCGAGGAAGGTTCGGGTAGGTTCACTTTTTCTTTTTGGAGTTGGTCAAACTTCTCTTGGAGTTGACCTTTACTCACTTGCTCGTGCATCACTTCTGTTACCAAGGCAGACAGTTTGGATGTGAGCCGATTGATTTCTCCCTGAAGGACTTCCGTTTCCTCAGCAGATACAGATTCAGTTTTGCTGGATTTAAGTTTCTCAAGTTCAGTTAAAAACTCTTGTTTTTCCTTCTGAAAAATAGTTCGTTCCTTTTCGAGTGTTTCCTCTAACTCGACTATTTTTTATTCCAAAATTAGAGGAGGAACATAGAGTTTAAACTCGTCCATCTCAGCTTTGGGTTCAGGTGTTGGGGCCTCATCCTTTTTTGAGGAATCCTTGGGCTTCGCAACCTTATATCCGTCAAAGTAGTCATTAAAAAGATACTTAGATTTATTTTTCTGGTAGGAATAGTTAAGAGGCTCATATGCGAAAGGTAATTGCATTTTAGTGGTGTGTGCACGTTTGTATTCCCCTGTTTCCTCTTCCTTTTCCTTTTCAAGAGGTATAGTCCAATCGATTTTGTACTCGGGATACTTTTTGTCGAGACCAAGAAAATTAAAGTGATAAAGAGTAGGTCTCTCTTTGATTTTTTTTTCAATTACTGTGGGTTATCGTACCCAATTCCCCATTCCTTGTTAAAGTACGTGAATTCCTTAGGTTTGTTCATAAGAATTGTCTGATTAGTTTGACCTCTTTTGTGAAGTTTAGTTTCAAGATCAGTTATTTTAGCAACAAACTCTTTGTGTTGAATTTGAAGAGAGGAGCATTGATAGATAATCTTTGTTTTCTCATTCTCACACTGATCAAGCTTTAAATTCAATTCAAATATCTTGGCTCGAAGATCTTTTGGTGCTATCGAAAGATTTTTACACTTTTCCTTTAAGTAGGTGTTGTCAGACTTAAGCTTTTCTGTGATCTTTGTTTGAACATCTAACTTTTCTTTTAGCGAATTAATTTCAAGTAGTTATTCATTAAAGGTAAACATGTGGGACTCTGCCTTTTGACCAAGCAGTTGAATCTTATCAACTAAAGCGTTATGAGTTGGTAGACATACCTGACAAGTTGCAACAAATTGAGATGAGCAAGACATCTTTATTGCACTTAGATGATCATTGATAGGGCGGGTTATCACCCCCCTAAATCTAACCGCAAGTGTACGGGTCGATGTCAAGTAATAGTACTAGAAAGTACGAGTATCGAATCACGGGGAACTAGGAACTAAGTATCACAATTATTATAATCACTATTAACTGAACTGTCAAAATTGAGAGATGGTTGGTATTAAACTAATTAATTGCAATAAGAAAATCACAAACGGAACAGTAGACAACCTGAGGAAAATTCGATAGAGAAAACAGTTGAGGGTTAGAAATCCTTAGGTTTTCACATACGAATATCTGACTTAAAACAATTACCAGTTAATCCCCTTAATGAATACCTAATCTCTAAAATCACCGTTGTTCTCCTTCGAGCAACATCGGGTTTTATTTTGAAAAGGACAAGTTTTATCTTTCGATCTCAACCTATGGATTTCAAAACACATTAAGTGCAAGATTCATATTTGAACGGATAGATTTAATCTCTCGATCTCAACCTAAATGGTTCAATTAGGACTAAGGCGTATTTGGTATATCTCTATCACCAAATTCTCGCCTTAGGCATGCAATTCCTAGTTCTATCTAACAGTTAATTCTCTCGAACTCGACTGGAGGCAACAAAATAATTGAAAGCTATCTAAACTCTCAAAAGCATTAAGAATCAAATTACATGCATTCATTAAAAAGGAAAAACTGATAAAAGTCATTCGTCATCCGTTCATGTTTTCAAACCTAATTCAATCCAACCCCCAACATCTAAAGATTAGTTCATGATGTTGGGGGACAAAAACATAGGAGAAGAAAAGGAAACAATGAACGAAAACATGGTAAAAGTGATCGTGGTGAATGTGGTAGATGTACTCCCTTCTCCCGGCTCTAATTCGACTCTCGTTGTGAACTTATCCTCGATTTGTCCTCTATCGCGGCTCCGAAAGCTCTGAAAAGTCTCCAGAAATCACCCCTAGACTGCTGCCGTTCGTCGTGTGTGAGTTGCGTCCGGAATAATGACCTAAAGTTGGAATAATAAAGCTGAAAATCGTGAAACAGAGGGATACGCGGCCTTCCACACGACTTTCAAGTCGCGTGGGAAGTCGCGCGCTTTCCTGAAGCTGCGTGGGTCGGTTTTTGGTTCGCGGTTCGGGTCCTGGTTCGGGCGCGGGTCTTAGGCTTGGATCTCGGGCTTCCGTTGGGCTTAATTTTGGCTCTTTTTGGGCTCTTTTTAGCTTCTTTTCTCGAAGATTACTACCTGTTAAAGAACCTGCACATTCCACTAAATAAACCATAAAACTCCGCTTCTTTGCTTAAACACAAGCCAATCTCATTGGTTTTAGGATTGAAAATAACGCCAAAAAGTGGCGTTATCAACAACCCCAAACCGAGCGTTGCTTGTCCCCAACCAAATTAGCGACAAAATAGAATAAAAGCATATATCAGAGAAATTATAATAACTGCACAACTCCCAATCGGTACCATGTAATGCACTGGTGATTTCCTATACCCGTGAATGCTTGTCTCACTCTCGCCTCATCCTTATTCTGTTTGATCTATGACCTTCCATTGTAAGTTGAACTCGTGACTGCTCCTTTTCCATTAAGGTCGTACTAGGTCCACACATACTAAGGAGAACATTTCGCCTCGACCCTACCTCACGGGATTCTCTCATTTTGCTCGAACCTAGGTTATCGCACGTGTTGTCATGTGTAGGAAGTTATATACAAGAACACTCAAATATTACATGACAACTCTAATGAAAGATGCACTAATGTCCAAAAATTGATCTCAGAAAGGAATCAAGTAGCAAGACAGAGACTATTAGTAAAGATGGTCGTATACCCTAATCACATTTTCCAGAAGATCATCCAGGTCTTTACACGGGTTGTAACGGGGCTAAGGTTATGGCTAAGAAGTGAAGGGTAAAAGGGAACAAAGATCCTCGGTGTGTCAAACATTAATAGTTCTGAACTTCATCACATTCTATCTTATCACTTGGCCCTTTTGTCACTATCGGAGTCACTTTGACTCTCTTATTTTCTGCTGTAAATAAAATCTAAACTAACTGTTTTTTTTTTGGGACTTCATTGATCCTCCTTATTTGCATTGGGGCTGCATTGGCCCTCTTTTCTAACTCTTATTTCTTTTCATGACTGGCATGTATTCTTTCTTTTCTTCTCTATCTTCTTCTTATTCATTACCGCACAGATTGACACACTTTCGGATAGGGATGGTTAAGGCTTTTGGATCAGGTTTAAAGGTGGGTCATGAAATGAAAAGGTGAGTGTATGGCTACAAAGGAGGCTATGGTTACACACAGATGGGTGAAAAGGGTACGATAGCTAAAAACAGGTTAAAACAAAACACACATTGCCTGGAATCACATCTTCAGGTCCACACGATTTGGTCTACTATACCCTTACCCAATATCCCGATGGTCGTCTTTGCTACTCAAAGCAATAATATAGCGAGATCATTCTATATTCACGACAAGGAACTCGAAAAAGTGTGTATGACTTAAGTGTATGAATCCCTCGAAATGAAAGACGTCTTTTAGGCTCAAAACTCGCTATTGGGTGGTCTCCACTAATGTCCCTAGTCATGTCCTTTCCTAGTCCTTCCCTAATGGTCACGTCACTATCACAAAATTCTTCCCACAATGGTTGGTCTCAATCATTCAAAACAAAATTTTTGCTAAAGTGATCTAGGTACTCAGGGGTGCAGGAATCTACGTGCATAACGTGGGACCGATTGGGTAACCCCAAACCTTACCCACACATTGTCCCCAATGTGCAAGTGTCGGCGTAGGCGATACTAAGATAAGTGTCGTTGTGCGGTTATTACATGTAACAGACAGGCAAGACATAACATTAAGGTACAAGCATCAAAGAGCGATTTCATTAAAATGTGGCCACCCCAAACCTAGGTCGTGGCCTAGGTTTGTCAAACAAAAGCCAACCCCAAACCTCGGTGAAACCGAGGTTTACACAGGATTAAAAATGAGTGTGTAGATGTTGGAAAGATGAGGCACCCCAAACCTAAGTGAAACTTAGGTTTGTTGCATCTCGTTAACTAATAAGAAACCAAACATCTTATACACCCATTACATACAAAGTTTAGAGCATACCTGTTTGCCCGGACGGAGAAAATTATCTTCAAAGAGTTGAAGTGTTCACGATTGAGAAGCATCGGAGAAGGGAAAATCAAAACAAAGCAAACAAAACAAAAGACGAAAGGAAACACACAAAGCAAAAAAAAATAACACACTGCATGAGGACAGAAATCGCGCGGCTTTCGTCGCGGTATGGAAACCGCGGGAAAGACCGCGCAACCCCCTGTTTCGAAAAACAAACAGAGGGCCCCGTGGTTTGGCACGCGGCTTATAGGCCGCGGCACAAGCCGCGTAAGTCCCTGTTCAGCTATTTTTTGATTTTTCGATTCTTTTCATTTTTGTAGGTTTTTTGTACTAAAACACACTCAAAAACAGGGAATTAAAAATAAACTAACCTCGGTGGGTTGCCTCCCTACCAGCGCTATATTTAAAGTCGTGGCACGACTTTCTTTCCGATCACTCCTTCGGCTTTTCATGCTTTCCCGACTCCTCTTCACTTCTACTCGCGAACATCTTGAATGTCACCCTTTCGCCGCCAACTCTTAGTGTCATCTCCCCTTCTTCTATGTCAATCAAAGCTCTGCTCGTGGCCAGAAAAGACCTTCCCAAAATCAGTGGGACCTTTATGTCCTCATCGATGTCTAACACCATGAAGTCCACCAGGAAGTAGAATTTGCCGACTTTGATCAATAAGTCCTCGACTACTCCATGTGGATACACTATCGACCTATCCACGAGCTGAAGGTCATGTTTGTCGGCTTCACTTCCCCGTTGCCAAGTTTCCTGAAAATAGATAAAGGCATTAGGTTAATACTAGCTCCTAAATCGCATAATACTTTATCAAAATTAAAACTCCCAATTTGGACAGGGATCGAAAAACTCCCTGAATCCTTAAGCTTCGGGGGAAGCTTGTTCTGAATTATAGCACTGCATTCCTCAGTAAGTGCAATTGTGGCCTGATCCTCAATCTTCCTCTTCTTGGATAAGATGTGTTTCATAAATCTCGCATATGAGGGCATTTGTGCCAAAGCATCTGCAAAAGGAATGCTAATATGCAACCTTTTTAATATATCAAGAAACTTAGAAAAGTTAACATCATCCTTATGTGATTTCAGTCTGCTCAGATAGGGCACTCTCGGTACCACCGGCTTGACCGGTGATTGCTATGGCTTCGTCGCTTCACTCTTCTTGCCCTCTTCAATCACAACCTCTTCATCAGCCTCCAACTCGTCCACCTCTCTGGTCTCAACATCTTGCCTTTCGGGCTCGACTTCCTTTGATGACGGCTCTCTTGTAAGATCTCCATTCAGCTCCTTGCCACTTCTCAGATAAATGGCGTTACATTCTTCCCGGTGTTTCTTTTCGGTCATACTGGGGAATGTTCTGGGAGCTCGGTTTTGTAAGGCTTAGGATATTTGCCCCACTTGTCTCTCGAGGATCTTGATAGAGGCGGTGTTCTGATCAGTTGCCGCCTTGACCGTATTGACCGTGCTTGCTAGCTCTCCAATTGTGCTGTCCATCTTGGTCATGAACTTCATCATCATGTCTTCCAACCCCAGCTTCTGCTCTACGGATGGTCCTTCGTTCCTTTGGTTGAAACCTGGAGGACGGTACACATTATTAGTATGAGAAGAATTAGAAGAGTTAGAAAAATTACCTTATTGTTGACCGGGTTGACTCCACGAAAAATGGGGGTGTTTCTTCCACCCGTCGTTATATGTATTGGAGAACGGGTCGTTCCTCGGTTGATTGTTCCGGTTTTGCAGAAATTGCACTTGTTCAGGTGCTTCCGGATTACCTCCCTTCAGATGGTTCGTGATAAAAGCTAGTTGAGCTTTTAGTTCTTTCAGCTCATCCGACTCTTGAATACTTGCAACGCTTCTAACTGCTGATCGTGTAGTAGAGAAACCGTGCTCGGCCAGATTATCGATCAGCTTGCATGCTTCTTCATAAGATTTATCCATTAGCGCTCCACCCGATGCAGCTGTGATGTCGTTTTTAAATTGCGGGTGAAGTCCACCAAAGAAAGTCTGGATGATTACCCAACCTTGTAACCCATGATGTGGACATTTCTTGATCATTTCTTTGTACCTTTCCCACGCTTCATACAAGGTTTCTTGGTCCCATTACGCGAAATGTGTGATTTCGGCCATGAGGTGGGCGGTTCTGCTCGGAGGAAAGAACTTCGGAAGAAACGCAGCTTTCACCTGCTCCCAAGTAGTGATCGAGTCCGGTTGGATACCCTCGATCCATGTTACAGCTCGGCCCTTGAGAGAGAATCCGAATAACCTCAGCTTGATGGCATCCTCGTTCATGCCATTGATCTTAAATGTGTTACAAATCCTCTCGAATGCACGGAGATGTGCATGAGGATCTTCAGTCGGCGCTCCTCCATATTGATTCTGCTGTACCATGACAATGGTACTCGGTTTGAGCTCAAAATAATTCGCACCAGTGGCAGGTGCTTGAATGCCTATGCGTGCCGCTGCCACATTCGGATTGGCAAACGACTTCATACGGCGTTGCGTTGGAGGTGCTTCGTCGCCCATCTCGATCTTGATATCTTTTTTGGTTTTTGCTTCTTTACGTAAACGGCGGGCGGTTGTTTCAATCTCCGGATCGATTGGTTCGATTCCTTCCCCTCGGGTTTTCCTTGGCATAAACCAATTAGCTCCTGAAACGGAAAGAAAACAAATTTAGCAATCCAAAAACTGAAGTGATGATATAAAATAACAGAAAAAATTGTTCAATGTAATAGCGCTTATAGCTGGTAGTGCTATCAGTTGCAACTAGTTCCCCGGCAACGACGCCAAAAACTTGATAGGGCGGGTTATCACCCCCCTAAATCTAACCGCACGTGTACGGGTCGAAGTCAAGTAATAGTACTAGAAAGTACGAGTATCGAATCACGGTGAACTAGGAACTAAGTATCACAATTACTATAATCACTATTAACTGAACTGTCGAAATTGAGAGATGGTTGGTATTGAACTAATTAATTGCAATAAGAAAATCACAAACGGAACAGTAGACAACCTGAGGAAAACTCGATAGAGAAAATAGTTGAGGGTTGGAAATCCTTAGGTTTTCACATACGAATATCTGACTTAAAACAATTACCAGTTAATCCCCTTAATGAATACCCAATCTCTAAAATCACCGTTGTTCTCCTTCGAGCAACATCGGGTTTTATTTTGAAAAGGACAAGTTTTATCTTTCGATCTCAACCTATGGATTTCAAAACACATTAAGTGCAAGATTCATATTTGAACGGATAGATTTAATCTCTCGATCTCAACCTAAATGGTTCAATTAGGACTAAGGCGTATTTGGTATATCTCTATCACCAAATTCTCGCCTTAGGCATGCAATTCCTAGTTCTATCTAACAGTTAATTCTCTCGAACTCGACTGGAAGCAACAAAACAATTGAAAGCTAGCTAAACTCTCAAAAGCATTAAGAATCAAATTACATGCATTCATTAAAAAGGAAAAACTGATAAAAGTCATTCGTCATCCGTTCATATGTTCAAACCTAATTCAATCCAACCCCCAACATCTAAAGATTAGTTCATGATGTTGGGGGACAAAAACATAGAAGAAGAAAAGGAAACAATGAACGAAAACATGGTAAAAGTGATCGTGGTGAATGTGGTAGATGTACTCCCTTCTCCTGGCTCTAATCCGACTCTCTTTGTGAACTTCTCCTCGATCTGTCCTCTATCGCGGCTCCGAAAGCTCCGAAAAGTCTCCAGAAATCGCCCCTAGACAGCTGCCGTTCGTCGTGTGTGAGTTGCGTCCGGAATAATGACCTAAAGTTGGAATAATAAAGCTAAAAATCGTGAAACAGAGGGATACGCGGCCTTCCACGCAACATGCAAGTCGCGTGGGAAGTTGCGCGCTTTCTTGAAGCTGCGTGGGTCGGTTTTTGGTTCGCGGTTCGGGTCCTGGTTCGGGCGCGGGTCTTAGGCTTGGATCTCGGGCTTCCGTTGGGCTTCATTTTGGCTCTTTTTGGGCTCTTTTTAGCTTCTTTTCTCGAAGATTACTACCTGTTAAAGAACCTGCACATTCCACTAAATGAACCATAAAATTCCGCTTCTTTGTTTAAACACAAGCCAATATCATTGGTTTTAGGATTGAAAATAACGCCAAAAAGTGGCGTTATCAATCGTCAGACAGTTGAAAAATTTGATTCAAGGAATAAACAAACAATATAAAGAATACTCAAATGTCCCCCTTTGGCGACCTAGCGGGTGGGGTCAAGGGGCAACGCCTCTACAGGGTCTGGGGGCAGCGCCCCTTGATTTTTTTTAAAACTTGGAGTTCTAGAGAGCTCCCGGATATGTAATCTGGGTGGTTTCTGGATAGGGAATTCGGAAAAGCAGGATTCCAGATGAAAGAGTCCGAATAAGGAGGTGTCCGGGTAACAATCCGGATGTAAGGATTCCGGATATGAGTGAAGTGTCCGAACGATAAAAAATAAGTTTTCGGATAAAAGAGTTACCGGGAAGGAAAAACTTACCGGATATTCGCGGTGTCCGGATGTGAGCAAATCGGATAGAGAATGTCCGAAAACTGGTGGTGTCCGAAAAGATAAATTTACCGGAAAAGTGCGATCCGGACAGTTGAGTAACCAGGATAGATGCGTCCGGATACAAGAGAACTTACCGGGAAATTGCGTCTGGATACAGGAACTTTCCGGGAACTTGGGACAATCCGGATGATTTCGTTCGGACAGTAGCGTGAAATATGAAACTTACCCAGTAACCAATAAGAACGTCCGAATAGAGCGGCTGTGCTTGGAATTCGGATCTGTAGACAATTAGGGTTGCTTGATTTCTTTCCTGAAAGGTTAGATATCGACCAAAAACACAAATCCAATTTGATTTTAAGCAAAATAACACAATTTTGATGAAAAAAATTGAGACTTTTGTCAAGAACAGAGACCAAAATTTTGAAAACTAATCTTTCTTAAAAATCACTCAAATGATCGAATTGAGATCTGAAAAATTGCAGAAACTCTAATCTCACTATTATGAATCAAATGGAACAAGCAGAATCAAGCGATTTTAACCAAAACAAAATAATGTGATTTTAGAGTCCAAGAACAGTCGACAGAAACTTTATGAAACTAACCAGAAACCTTTGAATAACCTTGAATCGAATCGTCTGTATGCTCTGATACCAATTGTGGATCCCAGATTAGTGCAAACAGTATGAAATCAATAGAATAAACAATGATCAATATGATTTCAACTCGTCATCCATATAAAGTTTATCTAATAAGTATAATGAGGATTTCTAACGATTTAGGATCTCGAACCTAAACTAGGTTAAGGAAAACTTTATATACTTACGCCTAAGACTAATAAGGCCCAAGCCCATTAAGCCTAATCTAAGCCCAATTAACAATTAAAGGCTTTTTACAAATAAATTCTTTTCTAATCTTTTCTTTATATCACTTTCTATATTATAGAACTTTTATGGTCCTAACAGGAAGATTTTGCATAATATACTTGTAACCCCTCCAACCAACTATACCACCTGCAACAACTCAGATCAATCATACCAAATATTGTTCGCTTTGTCCACACACCTGGAGTCACGATTTTAAAATTCTTCTAATCAAGGTTTTTCACATACAAATTCAGCTTCTTATAAGGAGAAATTTTTCCGAATTCAACGCCCCAACAACAAGAATCCTTTACTGAAAAAATATATAACCACCCAGTTCGTCAATCTTGGCACATGATTAACCTTGAATATCCCAAAATACTCATAGTTATAAGTTTCTTGATTGGATAACATGTAATTCCAAGATCACCTCTTCCAGCCCGATACACGTTTAACAGCAAAAGTACTTTCTTTACTGAACCCACGTTGAGTACAAGCCATCAAGGTTAACCAATTCGTACGCTCCCACCACGTTATCACCCCATGCACATACAAAGCTAACAGCAAGAGACTTCCTTAATCCATCATCTGGGGTATCCCCCAATCCAAGCTAAACTAATCTTGTAGATTCATATTCACATTCTCCCTGCTTCCAACAATCGGCCAACTATATATAAAATGATTCCAAGTTTCACCCATCCAGCAAGAAGGAGTGACCATGCTCATATAAACTATTCCAAACAACACGTCGCTGAACACCATGTCCACCTCAAAATGTTCATTGTACTAATACTTACTCAAATCTCACGGTCTCACACTTTGAGTATCCCATACGACCACTTAAACTATGTCTTCTCGAAGTCATAGATCACAACCCTTCAAGTAAAGGCTTATTGACCCGAACAAGTCTTCCCACACTTTCACCATGGCATACCCAATAATCCACGTCCTCATTCCCTCACGAGGAGTTCATATACATGTCAATAACACTGTCTTAAATTTTGCTCCACCTACCAACACCTTCTCCATTTTCCGACCATTTCAAACGTGTCAAAAGCACATTTGCGTTACTATGCCTAACTGTAACAACCGTGCCCTAAGTGTAAATATCTATAAAAGTGTTGGCTCAAACAAAAGAAAAGAGAAAAGGACTTGGTCGAAATTTAGAAAATATATAAAAAAGGAAGAAATCCCTAAATTTCATTATCATCTAATCATTGTTGTGTGTCTGCGTTCGTAAAAGAGAGAAAGAGCAAGGAGGTAGCTAAGAGATCGATCAAGGGTTTTCACTTAAGGTAAATGTCGATTTCTTCTCTAATATCGCATACTATTTGGTTTCTCCCTTATTTTGGCTTTGCAAAGTGGAAGAACACTTCATTTCTCACTGTGTTTATCTCTTAAAAAGGGTATATTGAGGTTTTGTTTGTTATGGACCGATTAGAGGGTAAATAAGTGAATAAAATGCTTGTTTTTGGTTAGAAGATGAACCGAAACGGATATCTAAATAAGTCTGTGGTGAAAATCGCTTTTCCTAATCGATTTAAGGGTTTGGGGTGTTCGCAGTTCGGATGTCCGGACATTGCCATGTCCGGATAGTTGTGGTTTCCGGACGATAGTATCCGGAATAAGGAAGTCTCCAGATCAATGGTCTCTAGATGAGAGGTTTCCGAATGGAAATCCGGTTGGAACCGTGTCCGGATTCCGGGTACAATGGTTTCCGGATTGAAGTTTCCGGATAAGGAGGTTTCCGGGTGATTTGTGTTTTCGGATATGTAGGAACCCAGATATAACAAGTAACAATAATAATAGCAATAATCTTTGTATTGATTGATAAAGAAAAGAGTTTACAGTATAGGAAATGAAGAACAACTCACTCTTTGAAGCCCTCTTTTCTATCTCTCAACGTCCAACTCTTTCAAGAAGGAGGCTAGGAGGCTTTTTGGAGGCTTGCCCTAAAATAACTCTAAAACATGACTTTATAACCAATACAACAATTGGTTATTTACAATTTTAGCCCTTGACACTAAACAACTACAAATAAACCCTTGCACTATTTCTTTATAAAACATTCATACAAATTAGGAGCTAATAAAGCTAACAATCTCCCCCTAATGTTTTATAAAGAAAGCATCATCTTGTAGTCTCCCCCTTGCTTTCTTTAGATGCGTTGGTGTGTCAATCTTCAAGTCTTGTGAGTCCTCTTTTCCTGATCTTCCACAATGTCAGTTCCTTTAGTTCATTTTTAACTCCCCCTTGATCTTTGCCTACTCCCCCTTGAATGTTGCTTTACTTTTCAGATCCCAGTTATCTCCCATAGATTAAACTCAAACAATCAGAGAACGATTTAAAGTGCGGAAGCTTGTATAACCAGTTTGAGTAATAGTCGTTGGTAGATAAACTGATAAGATGGTTGAGTAGCAAGCATATTTGGCTCATGAGAATCTGCATTAAAGAATAAGTAACCAGGGGTAATCATCTAACATAGAAGCACAATAGCAACTATTATCACAACAATTAAAAAAATTGTGTGGCCTATGCTCAGAGTTGGCAATGATGAAGCTCTGACAGGACTTCCAGTTATCATTGAAGTAAATTAAAAAATAAACTTCTCAAACTGTTCTTGGCAATATCACATAGATAAGCATGTGGAATCACAAAGATTCGTGATATTGTGTGGAAGAAAATAGAATATTATCTATTAAGCTCAAAAGTGTGTAAACTGTTTGGACATAACAGGTTTCCACAGACTCAATGTGCATGAGTGAAGTGTGAAGGTGGGGCAACTTTCCTTCTTTTCAATATCCAACCTTCCAAAGAAAGATCAGATAGCATATGTGCTGCTTCCCCGTGGAAAAGTGAAACAGTTCCTTGTGGAGAAGGAAGTGAGTAGTTGCTGGGGTTAAGACAAGAGTTGGCATGGGCTCACTTCCTGTTTCAATGACAATCACCAAAAATTTGTGGTAAATCAGAAATGTGGTTTGCCCGGCTCAGAAAAAGTTAGTGCAGAGTTGTATAATTCTTTTGACTCTGTTCTCACACCCTCTTTCTTTTTATCATTTAGCTCACATCTAACCAAACTCTCTCTTCATTTTTACCTCTCAAGCACAATGAGAAAAACTCAGATGAGTTGTCTCCCCCACTCTTTATGTAGACCCTTTACCTCTCAACCACTCAACGTTTACTTCTTTGGTAGGAAACACAGGTTTAAGTGAATCCATAGAAGTGCTATATATGCTCACACATTGATCCCATGAAATTGTTGTCCTAAAGATTGTATTGTTCCACACACTGGCTATTTTTAGTCTCAGAAAAGCATTTAAAATCCAACTTCTATATTTGAAAAAAACATTTAAAGTCTAGAAGTGGTTTGATCATTTGAAAGAGGTTTTATCATTTTAAAGATGGCCTTTCTCTAAAAATGATGATGAGTTTAAAGGTTTAGAAAATTTTACCTTTACACGAACATGGTCAGATTGGCATTCTCCCCCTCCAATTGAGCCATAAATCTCATTTAGGCTCAATTTGTAATCAGATATCCTGTAAGAAAAAATTGTTGGTAATCATCATCTTTGATGATTCCACATTTGTTAGGAATATCCAGAAGCACGGTTAATTCAAATTAAAAGGAAACATGGTGATGGGGGTTAGAGATTAGAAATACCAGTCAAAGTCTGATCTGTTGAGGTACTGGTCCTACACTGATGTGTGTAGAAGCACACATTCTGATGAGGTACTGGTTCTACACTGCTGTGTGTAGAAGCACCGAGAGAACACCGTTCTTGAAAGCGGAAGGAGCATGAATTAAATGCAATGCTTTCGGTCCAACACCTTACAGCAGACTTTGAAGCTGTTTTCGGCATATCAGCACATATAATTTGAGAAAATGCAAAGAATCAAAGTCGTGCGTCTGTGAATTATCTTTCCAATGCAACTAGAATCGAGTAATTTGGAGCATCGAGTCAAAAGTTAAGCGCATGTTTCTGAAGCAGCGCAAAGCTGACAGCAAGTAAACAAAAATCGGGCTCTGAGGTTGAGTCGCAGAGGTTCAGTCCACAGAGGCTCTGTCGTATTTCACAGAGGCTCTGTGGTGAATAGTACCACAGAGGTTGGTTGGCAGAGGTTAGGCGGCAGAGGTTGATCGTAGTGCCGACGGAGCTCTGATGATGATTTTAGTGAAACACCTCTGTCCAGCAGATGTATACTGAATTTAGCAGAGGTTCTGACAAAGAAGAACACCGATTTAGACCAATCTCAAAACACGAGAATTGTTCGTCTGTGTCTTAGGAATCCAACGCATCTGGACTCATCAAATTTGGAGCTTCGAGGAGGGAGTTCTGTTGAAAATACGACAGGTGCGCAAAGCTGACAGCAAGAACTAAGGCGTTGCGCTATGGGCTCTGAGGTTCGGTCGCAGAGGTTCAGTCCACAGAGGCTCTATCGGGTTTCACAGAGGCTCTATGGTGAACAGTACCACAGAGGGTGGTCGCAAAAATCTGAGCCAAAGTATGAGTTGTCGCCAGAAGTTGGTCTGAGTGGTCGAAAAAAAATGATCGTGGCTTGACAAACGCTTGACAAAGGCTCTGCAGAGGTTTAGTCGCGGCTCGACAGAGGTTGTCGCTGCTTGGCAGAGGTTGGTCGCGTGCGGCAGAGGTTTGGTCGTGTGCGGCAGAGGCTTGGTCGCGTGCGGCAGAGGCTTGGTCGCCACTCGGCAGAAGCTTAACAGAAGTGTTACACTTACTTTGACACTGATTTAGACAATTTTACCTCTGGATTTTGCAAGAACTCAAAAGACAAACATTTTTTATTTGTTTGTTATATAGTTAGATCATCTTGAATCACCTCTTTTCGAGCTCGTACGACAAACATATGGTTGATTTACCACAGTCGCGCAGATCTGTCCATCAGCTTTCCATCAGCACACTGCTGTCTACTTCAACGATGCATATGACCCTTATAAATTTCGAATCTCTGAATTGTAAAAACACGAAAATTGTTCATCTGTGTCTTAGGAATCCATTGCCTTTTGAATCGCATCAATCGGTGTCTTAATCAGTGACATATGATCAATTTACTACGGCATCGCAAATCTGCCAGCATGCTGTCATTGTACTTGAATGTTGTGCACCGAAATCAATTGCCTTTGAAGGATGAGTCTTAAACTGAGTGTTTAAGAGTCCAATGTCTAGTGAAGTGTGAGTCCTTAACAGATGTATTAAGGAGTCCATGTACCTGCAAGACAGATCAAAGAACCTTTGGTACCTATTTCCAAATGGGTCCTATTTTGTTAGGATTTGCATGAAGTGCTTTGCTGATCTTGTTATGTTCAACAGAAACAAATAGCTTTTGAACATTTTGAACAAGTGAAGAGCCTTTGACTATCCAAACCATTTTTACTCTTCTAAAAACTTGATTAACTGATTGATCTAGCCTACGATAATAGAAAGGATTAGAAGTAGAGATTTGATTTGTTGAAAACTTGTTTGGCTTAATGAACTCTTTTGTTTTAACAGAACTTTTAGAATTTAATTTGAGAACCAAATCATTTCGTTCTTTAATGCATAGATCAACTTGTGATTGTAAATTAGATTTCAACTTCCTCTATTTCCTAATCTCAGCAGATAAATCAAAGAACCTTATTGTCAGTCTCTTCTCTTCAGATCTAAAGTACAATCTCTCTCTTTCAAAGTCGTCTTTTAGGCATTTCTTTTGAAATCCTTGGACCTTCAACTTTTCAGACTCTTTTCTTTCAAAAACACACTCTTTCCTCTCCTTTTCAAGAGTTTTCTGTAACTCTGAAATTTTGCAAGAAAGCTCCATAGATTTTGTTTCAAAAGTAGTTTTCTGCTTTTCAAACTTTTCTCTTTCACAGATCACAAGCTTTTTAAAATCAGAAACCAACTTAGAAAATTTTAAACATTTAAGTTCACGTCTTTTCATCTCTTGTTCATACTCAGATAAATTCCTTTTCAGTTCAAGATTTTCACACATTAGGAGTTTACCTGATTCTTCAAGCTTAGAAATTTTATCAGAATTAATAAGAATGCTCTTGTTCCTTTCTTCCAACTCTTTCTCAAGATTAGGAATAATTTTGCGAAAATTAGTACTGAGTTTAGAATAATAATGAAAAGCAGCATCAGCACTAAATTTTAGTCTTGACATATTGTTACTTGAAAAAATGATCGTTAACAGATACTTTGTGAGAAGTAGAATTTGTGCACTTGAGTCAATTTTTCAAATCTTATCGGATTGAGCTGAAATTTGGTAGGTAGGTGAACGAGAATATTCTGGACAACTTTAATTCTTCGAGTTTTGTCCAAAATCCAACAGAAAGTGGTTTTCCGAAGCAAAAAGAGTGCAGCAAAATAAAAGTTTAAAACTCCGAAAATTGATAAAAATCAATGGATTGAAGCACAAATTCAAATCTCTTTGGCTCTGATACCAATTGTAGGAACCCAGATATAACAAGTAACAATAATAATAGCAATAATCTTTGTATTGATTGATAAATAAAAGAGTTTACAATATAGGAAATGAAGAACAACTCACTCTTTGAAGCTCTCTTTTCTATCTCTCAACGTCTAACTCTTTCAAGAAGGAGGCTAGGAGGCTTTTTGGAGGCTTGCCCTAAAATAACTCTAAAACATGACTTTATAACCAATACAACAATTGGTTATTTACAATTTTAGCCCTTGACACTAAACAACTACAAATAAACCCTTGCACTATTTCTTTATAAAACATTCATATAAATTAGGGGCTAATAAAGCTAACAGGATATGTGTTGTTTTTGGATAGCTTTAGTGTCGTGTTGGTTTCCGGATAGCTTTAGTGTTCGGATAAGTGTTGGTTTCCGGATAGATTTAGTGTCCGCATTAGTATCGTATAGAAAGTTCAGTTTGGAGGGTCGAGGTTAGAGGAGACTTTTCGGGTGTGTTATGTCCGACTTTTCTTATGTACTATTTAGTGTAGTTGTAGGTTGCCGGTTCGATCGTAAGTGAGGGTTGGCATTAGTCAAACTTACTGCATTTCAAGTGAGTTCCCTTACACCTTTTTTTACATGGAACGATATGTTAAACTTTTTTGTTTCCTACTGATTATGGTATGTGCTGCGAGCATGCTTATAAATTCCTCGCATGAATGATTTGTTTTGAGAATGCTTATTTCTCATGATATGAGTTGTTTTATAAAGATACATGCATTGCTAATTTACTTCTAGCCTTGATTTGTATGCTTATGTGGGAGTCGGGTTCCATAACAAGCTTAGTGTACCTTGGGATCTAACGAACCCTTGGGAGTTAAATTATTAACCCGATGTGCATGGAATCTGTTTCCTATACTCGAGGGAAATGGGGAGTCTGCTTGGGCCCCGAAGGCGAGAGGGGAGTCTACTTGGGCCCCGATCGTGGTTGTTGACGGATATGGACGTGGTCTATGAACATTGTGCAAATACCCCTGTTCGTTATGGATTTGTTGTTGGGCCGTATGGCATGTAAAGTGATGATTTTATGCATGTTTCGTATAAACTGCTTTTCAAAGGGAATTCACTAGACCTCATGGTTTAACCCTCACTTTTCAAAACAAAAACCATTTTTTGGGAAGCGCATTAGTGGTGCTTCGTCTAAATGAAAATAGAATGTATGAAGAATAGAGATAGAGGAGATCTTGTGTAGAGCACTTTAGTTCTTAATTTAGTATTGCTTTAGTATAGCTTGTTCTCGGGTGTGTAAGTTTGTTTCCGCAGCAAGTTTTGTATATATCATTTGAGATGCTATGTGTATACTGGGACCCCGTTTTGGGATATTTTTAATTAAGATGTACGTTTTGGATTTTGGGTTGTTACAAATGGTATCAAGCCCATAGTTTAAAGGATTTAGGTGACCGAATAGGCCTAAACTTAAATTGTATGTTGAGGGACACAACCGAGATATAGGGATTGCCTTTATGATCACTCTAGGTGCACTAAGGATAAGATAGTGAGAACTGTCATGTAAGGTAAATTTGAAGTTACACCTGTCCCTGTCTACTATCCAGCAAAATTTTGAAAACTAATCTTTCTTAAAAATCACTCAAATGATCGAATTGAGATCTGAAAATTTGCAGAAACTCTAATCTCACTATTATGAATCAAATGGAACAAGCAGAATCAAGCGATTTTAACCAAAACAAAATAATGAGATTTTAGAGTCCAAGAACAGTCGACAGAAACTTTATGAAACTAACCAGAAACCTTTGAATAACCTTGAATCGAATCGTTTGTATGCTCTGATACCAATTGTGGATCCCAGATTAGTGCAAACAGTATGAAATCAATAGAATAAACAATGATCAATATGATTTCAACTCGTCATCCATATAAAGTTTATCTAATAAGTATAATGACGATTTCTAACGATTTAGGATCTCGAACCTAAACTAGGTTAAGGAAAACTTTATATACTTACGCCTAAGACTAATAAGGCCCAAGCCCATTAAGCCTAATCTAAGCCCAATTAACAATTAAAGGCTTTTTACAAATAAATTCTTTTCTAATCTTTTCTTTATATCACTTTCTATATTATAGAACTTTTATGGTCCTAACAGGAAGATTTTGCATAATATACATGTAACCCCTCCAACCAACTATACCACCTGCAACAACTCAGATCAATCATACCAAATATTGTTTGCCTTGTCTACACACCTGGACTCACGATTTTAAAATTCTTCTAATCAAGGTTTTTCACATACAAATTCAGCTTCTTATAAGGAGAAATTTTTCCGAATTCAACGCCCCAACAACAAGAATCCTTTACTGAAAAAATATATAACCACGCAGTTCGTCAATCTTAGCACATGATTAACCTTGAATATCCCAAAATACTCATAGTTATAAGTTTCTTGATTGGATAACATGTAATTCCAAGATCACCTCCTCCAGCCCGATACACGTTTAACAGCAAAAGTACTTTCTTTACTGAACCCACGTTGAGTACAAGTCATCAAGGTTAACCAATTCGTACGCTCCCACCACGTTATCACCCCATGCACATACAAAGCTAACAGCAAGAGACTTCCTTAATCCATCATCTGGGGTATCCCCCAATCCAAGCTAAACTAATCTTGTAGATTCATATTCACATTCTCCCTGCTTCCAACAATCGGCCAACTATATATAAAATGATTCCAAGTTTCACCCATCCAGCCAGAAGGAGTGACCTTGCTCATATAAACTATTCCAAACAACACGTCGCTGAACACCATGTCCACCTCGAAATGTTCATTGTACTAATACTTACTCAAATCTCACGGTCTCACACTTTGAGTATCCCATACGACCACTTAAACTATGTCTTCTCGAAGTCATAGATCACAACCCTTCAAGTAAAGGCTTATTGACCCGAACAAGTCTTCCCACACTTTCACCATGGCATACCCAATAATCCACGTCCTCATTCCCTCACGAGGAGTTCATATACCTGTCAATAACACTGTCTTAAATTTTGCTCCACCTACTAACACCTTCTCCATTTTCCGACCATTTCAAACGTGTCAAAAGCACATTTGCGTTACTATGCCTAATTGTAACAACCGTGCCCTAAGTGTAAATATCTATAAAAGTGTTGGCTCAAACAAAAGAAAAGAGAAAAGGACTTGGTCGAAATTTAGAAAATATATAAAAAGGGAAGAAATCCCTAAATTTCATTATCATCTGATCATTGTTGTGTGTCTGCGTTCGTAAAAGAGAGAAAGAGCAAGGAGGTAGCTAAGAGATCGATCAAGGGTTTTCACTTAAGGTAAATGTCGATTTCTTCTCTAATATCGCATACTATTTGGTTTCTCCCTTATTTTGGCTTTGCAAAGTGGAAGAACACTTCATTTCTCACTGTGTTTATCTCTTAAAAAGGGTATATTGAGGTTTTGTTTGTTATGGACCGATTAGAGGGTAAATAAGTGAATAAAATGGTTGTTTTTGGTTAGAGGATGAACCAAAACGGATATCTAAATAAGTCTGTGGTGAAAATCACTTTTCCTAATCGATTTAAGGGTTTGGGGTGTTCGCAGTTCGGATGTTCGGACATTGCCATGTCCGGATAGTTGTAGTTTCAGGACGATAGTATCCGGAATAAGGAAGTCTCCAGATCAATGGTCTCTAGATGAGAGGTTTCCGAATGCAAATCCGGTTGGAGCCGTGTCCGGATTCCGGGTACAATGGTTTCCGGATTGAAGTTTCCGGATAAGGAGGTTTCCGGGTGATTTGTGTTTTCGGATATGTGTTGTTTTTGGATAGCTTTAGTGTCGTGTTGGTTTCCGGATAGCTTTAGTGTTCAGATAAGTGTTGGTTTCCGGATAGATTTAGTGTCCGCATTAGTATCGTATAGAAAGTTCAGTTTGGAGGGTCGAGGTTAGAGGAGACTTTTCGGGTGTGTTATGTCCGACTTTTCTTATGTACTATTTAGTGTAGTTGTAGGTTGTTGGGTAGATCGTAAGTGAGGGTTGGCATTAGTCAAACTTACTGCATTTCAAGTGAGTTCCCTTACACCTTTTTTTACATGGAACGATATGTTAAACTTTTTTGTTTACTACTGATTATGGTATGAGCTGCGAGCATGCTTTATTTATAAACCTTTATAAATTCCTCGCATGAATGATTTGTTTTGAGAATGCTTATTTCTCATGCTATGAGTTGTTTTATAAAGATACATGCATTGCTAATTTACTTCTAGCCTTGCTTTGTATGCTTATGTGGGAGACGGGTTGCGTAACAAGATTAGTGTACCTTGGGATCTAACGAACCCTTGGGAGTTAAATTATTAACCCGATGTGCATGGAATCTGTTTCCTATACTCGAGGGAAATGGGGAGTCTGCTTGGGCCCCGAAGGCGAGAGGGGAGTCTACTTGGGCCCCGATCGTGGTTGTTGACGGATATGGACGTGGTCTATGAACATTGTGCAAATACCCCTGTTCGTTATGGATTTGTTGTTGGGCCGTATGGCATGTAAAGTGATGATTTTATGCATGTTTCGTATAAACTGCTTTTCAAAGGGAATTCACTAGACCTCATGGTTTAACCCTCACTTTTGAAAACAAAAACCATTTTTAGGGAAGCGCATTAGTGGTGCTTCGTCTAAAGGAAAATAGAATGTATGAAGAATAGAGATGGAGGAGATCTTGTGTAGAGCACTTTAGTTCTTAATTTAGTATTGCTTTAGTATAGCTTGGTCTCGGGTGTGTAAGTTTGTTTCCGCAGCAAGTTTTGTATCTATCATTTGAGATGCTATGTGTATACTGGGACCCCGTTTTGGGATATTTTTAATTAAGATGTACGTTTTGGATTTTGGGTTGTTACAAATGGTATCAGGCCCATAGTTTAAAGGATTTAGGTGACCGAATGGGCCTAAACTTAAATTGTATGTTGAGGGACACAACCGAGATATAGGGATTGCCTTTATGATCACTATAGGTGCACTAAGGATAAGATAGTGAGAACTGTCATGTAAGGTAGATTTGAAGTTACACCTGGCTAGTGTAATTCCAAATATATAGGTACATATATGTGCTTAAATTGCCTTATATAGCGAAGCTGTCGTTCGAGTGTGTGTTATTTGTGGTTATTCCAGTTCTCGTAATGTCTGGAAGATTGCTATTGTCGAGATAGTTGATGGAGGGGTGGAAGTATGTAGTAATTTCTAACCTTACGGTGATGGCAATGGTTTTGATGTGATGTGTGAGGTCATTCATGATGTGAATTATGGAACTTCCTGGAAGGGGGTATTGTTCGAGGCGGTAGTGAAACGGCTAAAGGTAGAACTTCTTGGGTTCGGAAGGGATGAATGGCTGACTAAGGGTAAACTTCTAGTTTCTAGTGAATCCCCATTCTTGGAACTGATGGGTCGATCAATTGGGATATGAAACGGGGATTGTGTTGGAGTCTTGAAAGGTTCGGCTCAGGAACGGGTGAGGGAGATGAGCCTCTGACTTTTAGTCAAGAGACATAGTGGCAAGGATATTGAAGGGAAGACATCCGTGCTGGATCGAAGTATGCGTGTAGGAAGGATGTGAAGTAGTTGGTCGTTTATTGACCTGTATCAGTCAAAGATTTAGATCACATAACTTGGGGGTCATTGGTACATGCGGAAACTGTATGGGGTGGTCATACAGGTGGGTTGTGAAGCACTTGTACCACAAGTTACTATAAGGATGAGAAAGTAACCGTTGGTCGAAAGTGGGTGTCGATGATAAGTTATTGGGAGTACAATGGTGGACCTTATTAGACTGAATAGCCTTCATTGCAAGTTTAGTTTCTTGCATGGTGTCATTAAATGAATCACATGAACTTTTTCATGTTAAAATTTTATACGAGCATAATGAGTTTCTTGTTTTGGGAATACGTCGATGCGCTCGAGCGTGTATTGAAAGAAAAAGAAACTTGTTTACGTTGCAAGATGATGTTTTGAGTGTAGTAATTTGTTAATTATTTCACCCTTTTTATGTGGGATAAACACTTTTGTGAAAATCATGAAAACATTTTATTGCAAACTTTTTATAACTAAAATGAGTAGGGACACGTTGCTATCGCACACATGAGTATGAGAGTCAACTGACTCACTTCGTATAAGTGATTTCATTCCAAATTTTCTAGTCGTATTGGAAATGTTGTATTAAATATATTTTAGGTTTGTGTCGACATAGATTCGGCGGGCCAAAGTTACGATTTATCATGGGGTTGCACGTGAGCGATCTTTGAAGTCGTTGTGTTTACGTTCAACTTGAGTGGTGTTGTGTCATGCATACTCGGGTTGTTTCATGTTATCGTATTTGTCGAACTTTCAAACGCACGAAATGATTTAAAACATTGTGTTGTCATGCATGAAGGCTATGAACTCGCTAGGTCGTGGAGGAAATGGTAATTAAGAATAAGGAGAGTTGTCGAGCATAAAATTTGTTGGTTGGGCCGATTATGATCGAAGTATGACCTTAGTGTCCTAGTTAAAGGACGACGGTGAATAACGGGAGTCTCGGACATTAATTTTGGTGATGTCCATATTATTGTAGTTTAGACTGTGATTCTGGTATTAAGAAAGTTTATGTTTGGGGTAAAACTCGAAGTCGTCGAGGTACTTCTAATTATATAATGTTAGCAAGTAACGTTGCTACATTTTGGAGGAAATGTCTTGGCAATGAGGCCGAGTTTTGGGATGGTCTTATAATTAGACCTGGTGCGAAGTAAGTATTATGCTTTCTTCATGTAAGTACCGCGAGTATAATTTTGGTTAGGATGTGCTAAAAGGAAGGGGTCCTGTTAGGAATCGTTGTATGGAGGTAAGTGGTCGTTCGGGAAAAAGGTGTGCACCCGGCATAGGGATGGAACACCATATCTGGGCATTATGAAAGTGGAAGATGGCTAATGTATCTATGTGATTTTTCTAACAGGTTTTGGTGACCCGTATAGGGATGTAGTAATTTGCGCGACCGAGTAAGGTGTCAATTGGTAAATTTTGGTCTGAAAGGAGATGCATCTTACATTCTTCAATTGCATGAGCTTGTTGTTGAATTCACGATGACTCGATGGGAGATGAGTACTTGTTTGGATAACTTGCATGGTCATGACTCTGTGGTTCAATTGATTTTGGTAAAGACAAAGTCACGGAATGACCTTATTTGAAATGTTGGGTTTTGGTTGGTATGAAGAAGACAATACCCATTATGTGTGCGAAAAGGATCGTGAAGAAATCGATTTAAGTGTGATAGGTGTGTAGGCAAGCTAGTGGCTTTATGCCATGGAGGGCGTGTAAGTCATTGTGGTGGTAACGGGTTGCCGTTATATCAAGTTGTGGGCTTGTGGTATAATGAGAGATAAGTATAGATATGGATCCTATTTGCGGGTCTATCGACAGGTAATCAAGAGTGGCGATTATGCTCGATTATGGGCGTATGAATTGTGAAACATGTGACACTCTTATTAGTTGAAAGCAAAGTATGGAGTGGTTTCAGGCGGATACCTAAAAGAAAAACATGTGTTCTTATCGGTTACGTTGAATGTTGGACGAATTTACCTCACTCAAACTGAATGTCAATGAGGAGGCAGTATTCAGTTAGTTGGTGGCGTGTGTAATAGATTTAATATACTTTGGGAATATTGAAGTATTCTTTGGGTATAAAGGAATTCTGGTGTGTAGGTTAATTCATCTTGGAAAACCAGAAACGTATGGTGCTTTCAAGAAAAAATTATAGTTTTAGGAAGACTTGGTTGATTATCTCGAGTGAGAATTGTGGTTATACCGTTTTGTTAAGCACAATAACGCAAATGTGCTTTTGACGCATTTGAAATGATCGGAAAATGAAGTAGATGTTGGTAAAGGGGTAGTGTTCTATGATCGTGTATGGAGGTGAAGACGGTACGTTCAAATGAGTGGAACGTGACACCAAATAGGTGGATCAACGTTAACACAGTGATATTGACAGGTATATGAACTCCTTGTGGGAGTATGGGAACATGAATTATTGCGTATGTCATGGGTAGAGTGTGGGAAGACTTGAGCGAATTAATCAGTCTTTCCTTGAAAGTGTGTGATATATGTCTTCGAAAAGGCATGGTGTACGTGGTTGTACGGGACACCCGAAGTGTGAGACCATCCGATTTGAGTAAGTATTGGTATGATGAGTGTTCCGAAGTGAACATGGTGTTCAGTGATGGGTTATTTGAAATGGCTTGGTGTGGGTATGGTCACTCCTTCTGGTGGGATGCTTGTTGGGCACAACGAGAATGTGTATATGAGTCTTCAGGATTGGTTTAGCTTGGATTGGTGATATCCCAGATGATAGATTGTGGATGTCTCCTGCTGTTATCTATGAATGAGTATGGGGCGATGACATGGTAGGAGCGCACGATTTGGCTAACATGGATAAGTTGAGGTCAAGGTGATGTAGGAGAGAAGGTATTGTTGCTTCAAGCGTATGTCATGTTGGGGAGGCAATAAAAAAAATTCATGTTACGATGGTGAAGGAACGCACCACTGTGAGTTTATTAAGTTGTTCGAGGTTGACCTTGTGCTAAGATTGGCAAAATGAGTGGTTATATTTTCGTAAAGGATTCATGTCGTTGTGACGTTAAATTCCTTCTTTTAGCGAAGTGAAATGTATGTGAAAACCTTGATTAGACGCGTTTTAAAACCGCGAGTCTAGGTGTCGACAAAGCGGACAATATCTGGTACAGTTGGCTTGGGATGTTAAAGATGTTATATTGACGGGGAGAGGTTACGAGTATATTATGAAAATCTTCTAACTAAGAAGGTTGTGGTTAATCGAGGGGAGAATTTGAGGGACATCGCACGTTTATGATCTTGGTCAGATTTATTGGAAAGTTATATGGAACCAAAATTGAGTAGACCGAAAAGCGTGAAACGTTGGAACTAAAAGTCGAGGGTCAGCTTAACGCTGAAGACCTCTCGTGGACTAGAGTGGTGCACTTCTAGAGGAAAGAGGGTTGAGCCACGTGTTAGTGGGTCAGTCGTAGCTAGTGAAAAAAAAAGATTTGAGAATTGGTATATGAATTGGTGGTGTTTGATGGATATGTGGAAATTCATATTGTGTTTCATACGTCTATTTTAAAGCGTTAGTTGGGAGCTAGTATGGCGAATATCTGCGCATGAGGTGCGCATGGACGATAATTTGAACTTCATAGGGGAACCCGAAGCGATCATAGATCATAAAGTTATGAAACAGAGGACCAAGTACCCGCATTTATTTAACCAAGGAATTATGGGGACTAAATTCTTTTAAGGGGGAGTGTTGTAACAATCGTGCCCTAAGTGTAATTATCTATAAAAGTGGTGGATAAAACAAAACAAAAGAGAAAAGAAGGACTTGGTCGAAATTTAGAAAATATGTAAAAAGGGAAGAAATCCCTAAATTTCATTATCATCTGATCATTGTTGTGTGGCTGCGTTCGTGAAAGATAGAAAGAGCAAGGAGGTAGCTAAGAGATCGATTAAGGGTTTTCACACAAGGTAAATGTCGATTTCTCCTGTAATGTCTCATACTATTTGGTTTCTCCCATGTTTTGGCTTTGCAAAGTGGAAGAACACTTCATTTCTCTCTGTGTTTATCTCTTAAAAAGGGTATATTGAGGTATTGTTTCTTTTGGACCGATTAGAGGGTAAATAAGTGAATAAGATGCTTGTTTATGGTTGGAAGATGAACCCAAACGGGTATATAAATAAGTCTGTGGTGAAAATCTCTTTTCCTAATCGATTTAAGGGTTTGGGGTGTTCGCAGTTCAGATTTTCGGACATCGCCATGTCCGGATAGTAGTGGTTTCAGGACGATAGTATCCGAAACGAGGAAGTATCCGGATCGATGGTCTCCGGATGAGACGTTTCTGAATTGGAATCCGGTTGGAGCCGTGTCCGGATTTCGGGTATGATGGTTTCCGGATTGAAGTTTCCGGATAAGGAGGTTTCTGGGTGATTTGTGTTTCCGGATATGTGTTGTTTCCGGATAGCTTTAGTGTCCGGGTATGTTTTGTTTCCGGATCACTTTAGTGTCCCAATTAGTGTTGGTTTCCGGATACCTTTAGTGTCCGGATAAGTGTTGGTTTCCGGATTGCATTAGTGTCCGAATAGAAATATCAGTTTGGAGGGCCTAGGTTAGAGGGAACCTTTCGGGTGTGTTGTGTCTGACCTTTCACATGAACTATTTTGGGTACTTGTAGGTTGTCGGGTCGATCGAAAGTGAGGGTTGGCATTAGTCAAACTTACTGTATTTAAGGTGAGTTCCCTTACACCTTTTTTACATCGAACGATATGTTAAACGTTTTTTCTTACAATTGATTATGGTATGAGCTGCCAGCATGTTATATTTATAAACCTTTATAAATTCCTCGCATGGATGATTTTTTTGAGAATGCTTATTTTGCATGCTATGAGTTGTTTTCTAAAGATACACGCATTGCTAGTTTACTTTTAGCCTTGCTTTGTATGCTTATGTGGGAGTCGGGTTACACAGTGGGATTAGTGTACCTTGGGATCTGACGAACCATTGGGAGTTAAAATATTAACCCGATGTGCACGAAATTTGTTTCCTGCACTCGAGGGAAATGGGGAGTGTGCTTGGGCCAAGAAGGCGAGAGGGGAGCCTGCTTGGGCCCCGATCGTGGTTGTTGACGGATATGGTGTGATCCCAGAAACAAGTAAACAATCAATAGATCAAGATTCAATGACATCATCTCTCATTAATCTTCAAAGTAATGATTACACAATGTAGAGAGAAATTATGAATGCCTTGATGTCTAAAAGTGCAAAGTTATGAAACAATGAACTAATCTAAACTATTTATACTTAGACTAGTAATTTACATTTTGAGTCCTTCTACTTAGATATAACTAACAAAATACGCACTAACAATCTCCCCCTTTGTATCCAAGTAAGAAAATACAACATTTATCTTCTGAGCTGCTCTGGTGGAATGTACTTCTTCCTGATCCCAAATATAATCTCAAACCTTCTCAGAGAGTTCCTATATTCCAATCTGTCTTGTATGGCTTTATTGCTTTGTTGATTAACACTTTCTCCTTTTCTTTCAGTGGCACCTTTTTCTTCTCATCAAGTCTGGTTTTCTCAGCCAGCCGAATCTTTATCATGTTAAGAGTGCCATCACTGAATTTGTTGACTTCAATGAACCTCAAGAACTTCTTCTTTTTCTGCCCATTGTGATAGACAACTCTGAACTCTGGTTTTTCTAACACAGTATACAATGGAATACCTTGAATATCTGACAGACGTTTGTTTGGCCTTCTGGTATTGACTCTGATCTGATTTCCCTCCAATGCCATTTGGAAATCAGTCAAGTATGCGAGCTTGATCAAGTTCTTCATGAACCTTTTTACTGCTTGGTAAGACTCAGACCATGTAATATAACCTTTTTACTGCTTGATCAAGTTCTTCATGAAGTCTTGCAAGTATGTCGTATAACCTGAAGAAATCCTCACAAGTCAAGGATTTGATGTCGGCCTCACTGAACGACCACTCTTTTCCATCTATTATGTATACCGTGAATCTTGGATAAAAGACATTCAGAATTTTCTCCGATTCTATCTTCGTAATCTTTACTATATCTTTATCGGTCCTCACAAATCTGAGCTCTCTATCTTTGTTGCTCATCATATGCAAATATTCAATCTGATGCATATGTGAGAACTTCTCAATCGAGTACAGCTTTATCTTGTCGATCGGTTGAATCTGTTTCACAAATAAGTCACTCCGGATCTCTTCTTGGAACGGAGTAATGATTCTTATTCGGTGACCTCCCCTTTTAAGCAAAGCTTCTCTGTCTATCAGCATCTGAAAGTTTCGCATTTCAGCTTCGGAAACTGGATCTTTAGTTTACCTTCGGGAAGATCAGGTATAACAGGATCAGGTTGAGTATCATTGTTTTCATCTTCCGAATCAGAAGCATGTTGAGCATGAACCCCATCAAATACGTCATCAAATTCCTCCTTTATCTTTACCATAGTTACTTCGGGTTCATCCTCAAAATCCACATATATAATATCCTGGATCAAGTCATCAACCATTTGCTCCTGTTCCGTTCTGTTATCACTTCCACCGGGCTTTTCAACCATGGGAATGATATCATCCAGAACTCCTAACATATCACTTTCCTGTACAGTTTCACCAACACCCGTACCAGTACCAACAGTTTCCACATTTGTAGTTTGAGCGCCCGAACCACTAGCTTCTCCAACTTTCTGCCTTTTACTCATCTCCCCCTCATGGTGATTAGGATCGGGATCTTGATCATCATGTTTTCGTTTGGTGGTTTGGGCTTGAACACCACATTTTTTCCACAACTTTAATTCGGTCAAAAAGGGTTCTAAAGCCGAAAGAGATAGCTTGGGTCATTTCGGTTATGGATTTTTGAAGTGCTTGGATATCAGATTGGGTTGGTAAGTTAGTTTGTTGTTCGGTTTGGTGTCTAAGAAGACCAAGTAGATCCACTTCTTCTTGAGTGTTGTTGTCTCCCTTTTATAAAAGACGTGTAAGCATTTGAGATTTCAGCTCATGTAGTGGAAGGTTAGGAAATACCTTCAGGTTAGGTTGAGATTCCGGCTGAAATTCAGGTGGAGTTGAAGATGATTCTACTATTGATTTTCCTTTCACGGCTCTGCTCACTTCTTAAGATAGTTTGTTAACCACTTATTTCATTTCGGCAGAATGAGCTTTATACGAGTTGTACAAAGTAGTGATCGACATTTCCAACAGCTTCAGAGATACAAAATGACGAGGAGGAGGGCCCACCAATGATCTGATGTTCTGAGAATGTAGCGGGGTAACACGTAGACCACTTAGGTTACTGGTTTGCATAGTAGTCGAAGAGACTGTATGGCTTGTGCTCAATGATGGCATAGTGTTAACATTGACAGGACTTCCACCCGGTCCTCGTAAAGCACCAACGAATGGCGGCAATAGTCGGGGTGTTCCGGTTGGGTCACGATGAACTCCAACGGTTTGTGTCACCAATGATGTTGTGACTGGCGGTCTTGGTGTCCTAGTAAAAGAAGTAAATCCGAAAGGCTCTTGACTCGATGTGCGTACAAATGAAGGCGGTGGCCGGGGCAGTTGCCATCCTGTTTCATTACCAGCAGACACCGAGTATGTCACCGATAGACTTTGAGGTATTCCACTGTGAGAAGATGAAACATCAACTTGTAAAGAAGTTGATGAGTGGCTGAGTGGGGTTTTGCAACGCATAGCTGGGCCCAATATATCTATTTCAATGTCTCGTTGCGACGGACGCGCACTGACAGTAGATGTGGCTACCCGGGTTGACACGATTTGGGTAGGATCATTAGTTAAAACTTTTGGTGATCCTGTCACACTCTCGCCATATTTTTTTCTTCCCATCTCACTTGACCTCACATTTATTTCTGTTTCAACTAAAGCTCCCTCATTACTCCTTATTTCTCGTCGAGCATCAGAATGTAGCTCGGAATTAGTAGCAGCACTAACCACTTTCTCTATAGTAAAATCAAGTTGATCATTGTTTTGATCATCATCGTTGTCATTATCAGAATCATCACCATCATTTCCATCATCAACTCTCTCATCATCATCGTCATCTTCAGAAGGAGTAGGCAAATTTGACGGATCATCAATATCAGCATAGAGATCATTTGTTTCTTGATCATCATCAGGAACACTAGACGATTGACCAGGAGCACCCCCAACACCATTTCCCCGTACATCATTTTTACCACTCAACCTGTTCAGTTACCCCAGTATCCTGAACTCTCTCACCAACAGCTATACCCTCACTACGCTCACCTAGTGGATTTAAACTTTGGGTAGGCCCCTCCGGTCCTGGCCGGGCCATAAGTGCATGTTCTTCTCTATACTCACTTAAGAATGGTGACTCATGGTCAGCGTATGCGAGTACAGCTTCGGGTAAATTCTTGATATTAGGAAAATGTAAATCTTTAGGAATTATGATATACCTCATCCACTGTGCTGGACCAAGTACAACTCCACCACGTCTTGGTATTTGCTGATTAGCATCCATAATGTATCTGATAATGATCTGAAGAAATCTCTGAAACGGCACAAAATTTCTGGCTTTGTCGGTTACAACTTCTATCAGTTCATTCCAAATGAGAACAACAAAGTCGATCTTGCGATCTAAGACAATGGCATGAAACATCCATAGTACAGAAATGCTACAGGTATCTGCGCACGTGTGTTTTGCAGTCATACACCTGTTAATAATGCTTAACAGTGTATAGTATAACGGTGGTAATAATTTCTCTTGAACTTAGATGCACGTATAAGAACCCCTTCTTTTGGATCATTGTATAACATAAGCATAATATCCCAACACAAGTCTTCTTCAGAAATCATGTCTGCAAAGTTTGCAGAATAAGGTAGATCTAGAACAATCCTCAGTCGCTTTAGAGTTATCTTGGCATCAAAATGGTCAACTTTCAGTGTGAAGAACTGATTGGTTTCGGATCTGGGTACAAACTGAATTGTATGCCAAGCTTGTTGCAAAAAAATCTCCGGTACTAATTGTGTCTTCTCAAGAGTGGTGCGAAGCGGATGACCTTTGAGTATTTCCACCACAGGATGATAATCCATTCGAACATTGGTGTCAAAGGTGTAATTATTGGGCTTAATCTCCAATTTGTCCTTCGGAAGAATAAGGTCATCATCCAAATTTCGCGAGTTCACCGAAGGGTCTGATTAACGATGTGATGGAATTACATTGTTTTCATCAGAAGAATTCCCATCACCATGCTCTTGAATATGTGCCATGATCTGTTTTTGAACTCATTAGATCACTGGGATATGAATTGCAAGTCACCAAAGTTTTGAGAAAATTTTTTCTAAAAACTTCCTAAGTCTGGGAGGTAGTCGGACAACACATCAAGGCTAGTCGTACGACAAGAGTTGTCGGAAAAAGCTTATCCGACCAAAAAGTTGCCAATCAACAGTTGTACGACAAGTATGAATATATATTTTGTACGACAACTATGAAGTTTTGAACACAAGTGTTGTACGACAACGATGATGACTCCGAGATATTTTAAAGTCTCAAATCCAGTTCTATGATTTGAATAAAAACGTGATAAAAAAACAAGTACCCTATATGCGATTCACTATAAGGAAACCTATTTTATCATGTTTTCAACCAAAACCTAACATTTATGATGATTTCTAAGCAAGAATTCGAAAAATCCCTAAAACCCTCGACTGAACAAATCTTATAATCACAAATATGACCAATGTAATGAATGAATCGAATGAACAAGCGTGGAATCACTGACCTCTATTGATTACGAAGAAGTAGAGACAAACCCAACAACAAACGATGCACAATCGATGATTTTTAATAGAGATAATTTGTGGGTTTTGAAAAGTCGGAAAAAGAAAACACTTTGAAAAACGTTCTATATAAAGAACTCGGGCTCAATTGACACGTGGCACACAATGAATGCTCCAAACGGTTGACCAGCCACGAGTCAACTTGTCGTACAAATGGTATAGGACAAATTCATCTTTGTCGGAAGAAACATATCCGTTTGATGACGTCACAAACGTCCTTTCATATTTTAAAGTGTCTCTGAGGTTTTTGAAAAACTCAGGGACATTTTGAAAAATAGAAGCACTGAATAGAAGTATCAGTGAGTTTTAGAAATATCAAAGTATCGCTGAAAGGAAGGGATATTCAGCGATGCAGTTTGTTTTGAAATCTTGCATTTATGTGCGAACGTCAGCGAGTAAGAGAGAACATACCTTGATATCAACGAATCAAATTGTTCAGAGAGAAGGTGATAAATAGGGTTATACAAGTTTGTTTTATCCCTGATCAAATGTGAACCGCTGAAGATTTGACTCTTCTAAGTTCAGCATTCCAAGCTTGCAGATGAAAAAGTTAAATCTTGTCTCATCAAGAGGTTTGGTGAAAAGATCAGCTAACTGAAAGTCAGTTTGGATAAAATGAAGTTCTATATCACCATTTATCACATGATCTCTGATAAAATGATACCTGATTTTGATGTGTTTGGTTTTTGAGTGTAGCACTGGATTGTTGGCTATAGCGATGGCACTTGTGCTGTCGCAATAGATTGGAATTTTTGAGAGCTGAAGGTCATAGTCCAGTAGTTGATTTCTCATCCACAAGACCTGAGAACAAAAGCTTCCAGCGGCTACGTACTCAGCTTCAGTGGTTGAGGTGGACACTGAGTTTTGCTTTTTACTTGTCCAACTCACCAGCTTTCCACCCAGGAGCTGACAGCCTTCTGTGGTGCTTTTCCTATCCAATTTGCAAACCCTGAGTCTCTGGGATACCAAAGACCTAGGTTAGGAGTACCCTTAAGGTAATGAAAGATTCGCTTTACAACGATCAAATGAGATTCCTTAGGTTCAACTTGATATCGTGCACACAAAAAAGTTGCATACATAATATCAGGTCGGCTAGCTGTAAGATACAGAAGAGAGCCGATCATTCCATGGTACATTGTGACATTAACAGGTTTTCCAGAAAGATCCTTGTTTAGTGTCAGCGGTGGTGCCATAGGGGTTTTCATAGCTGAGCTATGAGTTAAATCGAATTTCTTCAGCATATCTTTAACATATTTTCCCTGATGAATGAAAGTTCTTTTTTCATTCTGTTTGATTTGAAGACCAAGGAAATATGTTAGCTCACCCATCATACTCATTTTATATTCAGCTTTCATTCTATCAGCGAAACGAGTACAAAGGTCTGGGTTAGTGGAACCAAATATAATATCATCGACATATATTTGAACAAGAATAATATGACCTTTTACTTTCCTGAAAAATAGAGTTTTGTCGATTTTATCTCGCTCAAATTTCTCGATTTGGAGATAAGAGGAGAGAGTGTCATACCATGCACGAGGAGCTTGCTTTAAGCCATAAAGTGCCTTATTCAGTTTATAAACATAACCTGGATGTTTAGGATCTGAGAATCCTGGTGGTTGTTCGACATAGACTTCTTCATTCAGCTTTCCATTTAGAAACGCTGACTTAACATCCATCTGATAAACTTTGAGGCGTCTGTGTACTGCATAAGCTAAGAATAGACGAATGGCTTCTAGTCTTGCCACTGGGGCGAATGTTTCGTCGTAATTTATACCTTCCTCTTGCCTGTATCCCTGAGTAACAAGTCGAGCTTTGTTGCAGGTTACAGTTCCATGTTCATCCAACTTGTTTTGATAGACCCATTTAGTGCCTATCACTGACTTGTCGGATGGACGAGGAACGAGCTTCCAAACTTTATTTCTTTCGAATTCTGTCAACTCTTCTTGCATAGCGCTGACCCAGTTTGGATCTCTGAGGGCATCATCTGTTTTCTTTGGTTCAATCAGAGAAATAAAGTTAACAAATAAACAAATATTACATGCACTTTGTCGAGTCTGAATACTAGCGTTTGGATCACGAAGAATTTGTTCAATAGGGTGATTGATAGTCCATCGCTGAGCCAGAGCATGAGTCGCTGACTTAATTTGAACTTCTGGAGGAGCTGAAGATGAGGCTTCAACAACTTCTGGTATATCAGCCAAGAGAGGAAGAGGTTCAGATGTCATTTCATTCACTGATTGCTGAGAAGTAGATGGTATGTCTGAGATAGAAGGTTTAGAGGCAGGCATAGTGGTAATAGGAACAGCTGAGACCCATGATGTTTCAGCTTCACTATTCTTCATGCTTGGGATGCTAGTAGGATCATCATATTCAGCATGATGAGTATGAGATGGAGGAATAGGAGCGTCTTCTAAATCACCAAGATGAGAAAAACATTTATTGATTCAGTTCTTCAGTATCAGCAGAAGGTTTAGATTTCGCTGAACGGGATTCGTGAAAAATGACGTGGATAGTTTCTTCTACAGTTTGTCTTCTTCGATTGAGGACTCTGAAGTCTTTGGAAATTGAAGAGTATCCAAGAAAGATTCCATCATCAGCTTTAGGACCAAACTTTCAAAGGGCATCTCTGTTGTTCAGTATAAAACACTAACATCCAAAGATATGAAGAGAGCTAATTGAAGGCTTTCTCACATGAAAAAGTTCATAGGCTGTCTTCTTGAATCTTTTGACAATCAGCGACCTGTTTTGAGTAAAACAAGCAGTGTTGACAGCTTCTGCCCAAAACTGAGTAGGTAGACGAGAATCGCTGGGCATTGATCGTGCAGCTTCGATGATAGTTCGATTTCTTCTTTCAGCGACACCATTTTGTTGCGGTGTTCTCACTGAGGAAACGTTGTGAGAAATACCATTACTTTCAAAGAAGGAATCAAGAGAACTGTTTTTAAATTCAGTCATATGATCACTCATTATTGAGCGAACGATCATGTTATTCAGGACTTCCATTTTCCTGACAAAAGTGATGAGCTCTTCAGGGGTGTAACACCTAGAACGGAAAAACATTACCCAGGTATAGCGAGAGAATTCATCAACTATGACCAATGTATATTTCTTTCCAGCGATGGATTGTTTGTTAACAGGGCCAAACAAATCCATATGGAGAAGTTGTAGAGGAGATGACACTGAGGAAAACTTGCTTAGATTTGAAGCTTGCTTTAGTTTGTTTCCCTTTCTCACACGCTGAACATAAGGATTCCTTAGCGTATGAGTGTTGAGGTAGAACAATAACCAACTCTTTAGAGGAAAGAGTATTCAGTGTCTTGAAGTTTAGATGAGAGAGCCTCTTATGCCATAACCAGTTGGCATCAGATGAGGCTTTTGAGAAGAAACAGGAGTTCTCAGTGGTTGTAGAGTCCATGTCTATAACATAAACATTTTACATACGGTATCCGTTGAGAGCTATCTTCTCCTTTTTGTCAGTGACAAAGCATGATTCCTTAGTGAATATCACTTTGTTATCCTTGTCACACAGCTGACTGATGCTTAGAAGATTATGCTTCAGTACTTCAACATATGCGACTCTTCTGAAGGTTGTTGTACCATTTGAGAGTACACCAAACCCTCGGGTATAGCCTTTTCCGTTTCCACCGAAGGTCACTGAGGGACCCTTCTCTTCCTTATACTCAGTGAGTAGGTTTTTCTTTCTAGTCATGTGTCTAGAGCATCCGCTATCAAGATACCAGATACCCTTCCGAACCTGCAAACAAAGAAAGATTAGTTTGACTTGGGCACCCATTTTACCATGGGCCCACACTTATCAGTGGTGGTTGAGGAAGTGGAATGTTCAGCAATCTTCGCAACATTTGAAGATTCAGCTTCAGAATTAGTCTTCACTTTGGTTAATTTCTTAACTTCAGTGGTTTGTTTCACCTTAACTTGATTTGCACCAGGATTGGTCTTCTTTGCCTTGGGGGCATTGATCTTCACCTTAGCTAACATTTCAGCTTTGGTGGCTTTGGGGCACTTACGAGAAATGTGATCGGTAAGTCCATAGTGATAACATTTCCTATAGCTAAAAGTAGCTTGAGGACCATTTGCATGCTTAGCCGTTAATTTTAAATGAGCAGGGCCAGCACCGAGTATACCTTTGGCATTGGAGATGGGAGGAACAATCAGTTCTTCAGATTTCTTTCCAATGATATCCACTCTGATTCTAGGAGTAGATCGCTGAATAAATCCAAGGATCTTGTTCTTAGACATAGAGGGATAAGTCACTGAAGCCTTAGAAGCATTCACCTTTGGTACATAGGTACCCTTCTGAGGTTTTTGATTGAAACCCTTTTCTTTACCTTTACCTTTAGAAATCAAGGTAGGTTTTTCCTCAAGGATGGGAATTTTTTAAGAGGAACACTGAGACGAGGAAGTGTCAGGGATTGAGGACACAAACAATCCAAACTTAAGCATGAAATGATCAGTGGTTGGTTCTTCAGCGTCAGTTTTGAAACCAAGACCACGTTTGTCACTCAGGGGAATCTGAGACTTTATTATCTCAGTGATCGTTGTTGAGGATTTACACCATCCTTCAACAGTAGCCTTTTCATCTTTTAATGCAGCGATAGCCTCTTCACGTTCGATTTTGACTAGTTGATTTGTATGAACCTGATCTTTTAAATCTTCTTCAATTTTAGAAAGCTTTTCTATTTGAAGGTGACAGTTTTTAAGTTGTTCAGCGAGATCAAGGTTTTGATTTTCAGCGACTGTTTTGCCGTTCATGGAATCATATAAATTCATAGTTAAGAGATCGATCTTTCGAAGACTATCAGCTTCATCAATATCTGAAATATTTGTAAAGAATGAAGTTGATACCTTAGTAGCAGAGGCTGAAGTAGAGGGCATGTCATAATTTTCTTCCTCTTCTTCAATTTTAGCCATGAGGCAGAGATTGGCCTCATCATTATCTTCAGAGTCTGATGATTCTTCTTCATCAGAGGCAGCCCAGTCAAAGTCAACCATCAGGCCTTTGCCTTTCTTCTTAAAGCTTTTCAGCTTTGCATACTTTTCTTTCAGCTTTTGATACTTGTTATCTCTATGACTCTACCCCTGGGGTTAGAGGATTTCTTGGAGAAAGTTAAGGATTTATAGACATTCTTTGACCTGCATTCACTAGCAAAGTGTCCTACTTTCTCACAGTTAAAGCAGGTAGCAGTAGCCTTATCAACAGGGGTTGATGTTTTTGGCTTATCAGTGAGTACAAGGGTTTTGTTCCTTCTGAAATTATTCTTTCTGGCGAATCTCCTGAACCTATTAGATAGGAGTGCGATAGATTCATCAAGATCTGAAGAGTCAGCATCTGATGAGCATTCAGAGTTAGTTTCCAACTCAGTGACAGTGTTAGTAGATCGCTGAGTGGAAGGTGACTCAGAGAGTAAAGCAACATGTGTGCTTTTGGAATCTTTTACAAGATTCCTCTTAATATGACACAATTGCTCATGATTAAGCATAGTGCCATATAAGGTAGAGAGAGTCGTAGATTTTAGATCCTTTGATAGCTTGAGACACATTGAATAACTGTCCCAGCTTTCAAGTAAACATTCTAGGAACTTTGTCAGAAATTCAAAGTTAGAATATTCCTTACCAACGGTTTACAGATTAATAATTAAACAGTTAAACCGCTGATGTACTTCAGAGAGAGATTCATTCTTACCGCAAATGAAGCTTTCGTATTGCCTTACCAGGTTGATCTTTCTTGAGTCCTGGACTTCAGACGTACCTTCATATTGAACACAGATTGTGTTCTACATGGCTTTGGAGGTTTTCAGGTTCATGACGGAATGGTAGATTTCGTCAGGAAGAGCCATAAAGAGGATAGATCTGGCTTTAGTGTCGATAGCCACCTTCTTCTTATCTTCATCAGACCAATTGTGAGGTTCCTTTAGGAATGATTCTTTCAGGAATGGCAGGTCTAGTAGTAGTTCCTGGAACTCCAGGATCAATCCTAAAAAGAATATATGGGCCATTTTCGATGTAATAGGGCATAGTAGGATCTACACCTTCTAAGAAGAGTATCATCCTATTTTTCCACAGATTGAAGTTATCTCTGGAAAATCTAGGGGGTTTTGCAAGACAACCATTGTCAATATAGTTTGTGTTTGTAGCCATTGTGAGAAATAGCAAGGAAGAGAAAAGATAATAGTATAAGCAGGATCTTGTTTACGAGTTTAAACAATCTGCTCTGATACCACTTGTTGGTCCCGAAAGGGTTATACAAGTTTGTAGAATGGGGGGGGGGGGGTTGAATACAAACACACGGTTTTTACTTTCTAAATTGTTTATTGATATTTATCAAACAATTTACAACTTGTTGCGGAACAAGATTAAGGATTAAACCTAATCTAAAAAAGTTAAGAGAACACTAAGATTTCTTGCACTGTAATTAAGTAAGAAAGAAAATAAGAATATTAAGTATAATATTCTACCACAAAATAGTAGGGAGAAGAAGATGGCCGAGAACTTCATTTCTGAAGTAGGGTTATTCTTATATACTGCATGCATTTAATGTATAGCAGTACAACTTTACACGTGGCAGCAACTGATTGGTTGCATGTTTTGACCTTGGTAGACAACCTAGTAGCCGCATGATGAACAGTGTAAAATTAGAGTTGGTTGTACGATTCTGGACAAAAGGGATGTCCGTTCTGACAATTCGTACGGAGACGTGCAAGGAGATAAGACAAAAGTAACTTGTAGAGGAAACTTCATGATCAACGTTCATTGAATAGTACTTTATCAGCGAGTGACAAAGCTCAACGATCGCTGAAGTCTTCTACTTGAAACTTCACGTTGAGGGGACAGATCTTGGCTTCGCTGATATCCGCATCAGTTCATTAGTAGACTTGTCGCTGGTTCTTTGGCTTGATCTTCGAATTCAACGTAGAATATTTGTTGACGTGAAACTTGTCTTCAGGTATTATAAGTAAACAACTAAAACTATCAGCGATCATCAGTAAGACTGAACAGACTCAGGGCTTGCTGATGAACAGTTTCGCTGAATATGAAATTTAAAGAGAATGAGTTTCCTATCAGCGGTACTGTAGAGACATAGTACTTATCAGCGATAGTGAAACTCTAATACATATTGTCTACTTACAATTTTCACTAAGTGTTTCTAAGAGAGTCATTATCAAATCACTGAGGGTTTGGATCAACATCTATATATTTTTTGGGAAGTTTGAAACCTCTTGGATTGTTCTTTAGTGACTAGACTATTTATCTAATAATACTTACCATTCTTTCTCGCTTCTTCTAATACGTTATTTGATGAACATTTTGCAATTATATGAGCATGGACATCTACTTTTTAATTTGAATAATCCTCTTTTCTCTTGTCCTTTACAAAATATTCACGATTATGAATTTGGTATAGAGCATCGAGGATTATAGAAATTACCAAGGTTGCAAAATTGCTTTACGTAGTGGTAGAGGAGATGAAGAAACAACACGGAACGAAGAACCGTCATTTAGATATACTCGTTGTGTTTTTCTATATTTTTTTAATAGATGTGTTCTAAATCATGCCACCTCTTTTGCGTTTAGTAACTGCATATCTTAATCCTCATAAAGATTACATGCCGCATGTCTTCATTAAGAATGCATAACATAATCACTTAAGTTTTCACATACTTTAGAAGCTCTGAGTGATCTGTTTTTAATATTTTTGAACTTGACATCTGAAGAATTGAGAGACTTCTGACATTGTCTTAATAAGATAATGTTGGACCTGGAATAAAATGACCCACAAGATGTGTTTGTAGAAGGGGGGGGGGGGGGGGGGGGGTTAAAAAAACACCATAAATTTTCACGTTTAACTTTATATTTTATTAAATCAAGTAGAATATTGGTTCCAGCAATTGGTATCAGAGTAGATTGTTTTCCTCAAATTAGATTGATCCAAAAACATTTCCAGGTTGATTCGACTTGAGCAATCATTTTCCTTTCTAAAATCGTTATTTCATTCCAAATCAAGTTTTTCCCAGATTTTGTGATTCCATCATACTTCTGTGATTGTTTGTGATCCTTTGATTTTGATTGGAAAAAAGTGTATCGTTTCTTCAATTATTCAAGTGTTTGAAAATTCTTCAGTTAATTGTTCGCCAGTTCAGTATTTATAGTCTTCCATCATTTTGTTCATCTCCTTCATCGTCATCTTCTTAAAATGGCTAATCAAAATCTGAATGCTATTTACACTGCTGGTTCGCAAACCAAACCTCATACTCTTCTTTTTGCATAATATCCTCAATGGAAAATCCAAATAGTCAACTTCTTGATGAAATTGAGAAGACCTTATAAGATCTGTAGAACATGAACCATTTATACCAATGCTAAATGTTCCTCGTGTTCCTGCACCCACCACAGAATTCCCTGCTCATCTTGCACCAAAAACTCCTGATGCATTTACAGCTGATGATGAGGCTAAGATGGAATATGAGGAAAAGGAAAGTAGACTTCTGATCATGGCTATTCCTAATGATCTATTTCAGCAATTGGACTCATGTAAAACTACTACCGTATGGGATCAAATGCTTAATCAATTGGAAGGATGGCTTTAAACCGAAAAGAACCGAATGGCTCAATGCATTAATGTGTACAATGACTTCGATGCATTACCTAATTAAACTATACAACAAACTTATGACAGGTTCAATATACTAATTAGCAAGTGCAGGAAATGCGAGGTTCTTCATTCTCATGAGGACAACAATCTGTTGTTCCTGAAAAGTTTAAACGACGAATGGCTAATACTCTCTATGTCTCTTCAGAAAAATCAAGATCTCAAAGCCTGGACACTTCATGATGTGTGTGACACCCTTGCTACACAAGAAAATGACATATGAAAGCTAAAAGCTGCTATGGGTTGTCCTCTTGCCGTTATCTCTGAGTCGAAAGGAAGAAGTTCCTCTGGTAGAACTAACAGAGACAGTAAAGTCAGTAGATAGGCAGACCAGAGACAACGAGAAGAGAGGAAGAAAAAAAGTGATGATTGCTGAGACCGATGATAAGGCTAGACAATCTGAGCCTGACATTGATGATGACGATGTGAGTACATTTGCACAATCCCTATCATTGATCACTCAAGAATTCACCAAGAAGTTTAGCAAAACAATGTTTGAAAGAAAAAGAAGTGATGGAAGAGATGATAGAAAAGGAGGTTATTAGAATCAAGTTCATTTCAAAATTAGAGGCGAGGGCAAATACAACAAAAATTCATTCCTCAGGAATCTCCTTAGCAAGAGGATGTTGTAGTTCCTCAAAACCGGAATGATGGTAGATGTTTTAGGTGTTGAAAACCAAGTCATTTCTCTGCAAATTGCAAAGGACGTCTAATTAAAGATCAATACTACTATAACAACAAGTACAAATATAACTTCAAGGAAAGAAGTCTTCTTCCAGAGATACAGAACTGGATCTCTGACTCCTTATCTAAAGAGGAACCAGAGCATGCTCACTTATTTAGGATGGCTCTGACTAGGTATGGTGATTTGCCCCGACCCGGCGGGGAACCTGGTCCACCTGACGGGGCCGGGTAATCCCTACTTTTGCGGGTTCGGGGGCCGGGGATACCCGGTTTGCTTCAACCGGGGCTGGGGACGGGGACAGATAGCCTACCCCCCAACCCACCCGGTACCCGGTTTATTTATAAATATTAAAAAATTATATATTTTATATATTTACTAATTTACAAATTCGAAATCGTTTTCCCCGAAATAAAATTAGGCCGCGCTTTAGAGTTCAGTGCTCGCCTCATCCAGTTCCTAGACGCTTCACTGCTACCGGCCGGTGAGTCACGATGAGTCACCTCCGACGCCGACGCTCCACTGCTACCAACTGCTCCACCGTCTCCGACCTCTGATGCACTCTCTGGTCATTATTCTTCAATTCCACTCCATAATTCTCCGATTTCGACCTGTTCGGTTAGTTTGTATTACCTATTGGAGCAGAATTTAGTTAGATGAACAACTAAACTTTATTTTGAGTACGTATTATTCTTAAATATAGTATTTTATAAAGTTTCGAAGGCAACACTACTGTGAATTTTGTTGCATAGTTAGCACCAACTTTGTTGAATATGTAAATAGTTTGCATTTGCAGCAACCGTTGCTCAAGATCAACTTGTGGTATGTAGCATTGTCTCAATCATATACTGTTATATTTTGGAACACGTCAAAAAGTATTGATCCAAACTCTCTCAGTGATTTGATGACAACCCTTAGAATACTTAGTGAAAATTGAAATTAGCATCTGTATGTATTAATGTTTTGCCATCAGCGATAACATATGTAATAATGTTTTATTATCAGCGATAACTTGAGTCTGTTCATTATCGCTTATGATCGCTAATGATTTCAAATGTAACAATGTTGACTGTAATCCTTGAAGAGAAGCCTCACGTCTAAGGGGTTCATCGCTGACATCGAAGACAAAGTTGATGAACAAGGACAAGTCTACTCATGATCTGATGCGGACATCAGTGAAAGCAAGACAAGTCCACACGCGAGACAAATCAAGAATAAATCTTCTGCGATAGCTGACTTTCTTCAGCACTCCCTGATGGAAGACCTCCTCAGCAATCGTTGATCATCAAGCTTCAAATTGAAGATTTGTTTGTCTTATCTCCTTGCACAAAAGTACGGATGGTCAGAAGAAGCATGCATTGGTCCAAGATCGTACAACTACTCTGCAATCTATATTGTTCATCATATTGTCCAAAACATGTCTTGATAAAAGTCAGAAGCATGTGCCCAATCAAATGCTGACACGTGTAAAGTGCTCATGCCATGCATTTAATGCATTGGGTATAAATATTAGCAATACCCCTTCATTTTGAAGGATCTCCCCTGAACTACTTAGTGCATAGAAAACCCTTGTTTTTCTACATCTCCTTTTCCTTCTAGTTTCCTAGTGCAAGAACACTGTGATTCTCAAGTTTGTTTAGATTTGGTTTAGTTAATCTTCTTCCTCAACAAGCTGTAAATCGTGTTTGATTTATCAATAAACAATTTACAAAACAAAAAACTTGTGTTTATATTCAACCCCCCTTCTAGAAACTATTGTACTTGTATAACCCCTTCGGGACTAACAAGTGGTATTAGAGCAGATTGTTTAATCTCATAAACAAGATTTTGCTTATACTTTTCTCTTCTTTGCTATTCTTCAAATGGCATTAAACACAAACACAAAGTATATCGACAATGGTTCTCTTGCAAAACCTCCTCGATTCAGTAGATATAACATTAATCTCATGAAGCATCGATTGATTATTTTTCTAGAAAATGTAGATCCCACTATGCCTTACTAAGTAGAAAATGGACCATATGTTCCATCTATTCTATCTCCTGCTATTCATGCCACTGCTACCACGCCAGCCATACCTGAAAGAGATGTCTTAAAAGAGGTCTCTAGATGGATTGATGAAGACAAGAAGAAGGTGGCCATTGATACTAAAGCTATATCAATAATATCTATGGCTTTACCTGATGAGGTTTATCATTCCGTAATGAACCTCAAAACGTCTAAAGCAATGTGGGACACAATCTGTGTTCAATATGAAGGTATATCTAAAGAACAAAAATCCAGAAAGATAAATCTGGTAAGACAATATGAAAGCTTCAATTGTGATAAGAATGAATCTTTATCTGAGGTACACTAACGTTTTAACTGCTTATTAATTTATTTAAGAACTGTTGGTAGGACCTAAACTAATTCTGAGACCCTGACAAAATTCTTGGAATGTCTTCCTGAATGTTGGGACAATTATACCATGTGTCTTAAACTCTCAAAGGATCTTAAATATATATCCTTAAGCACTCTTAATGGCATTGTGCTCAATTATGAGCAATCATGTCTGCTTAAGAAGAATCTTGTAGAAAGATTCAAAAGATTCTAAAAGCACACCTATTGCTTTACTCTACTCAAGGATGATGCCCTCTCAGCGATCCTCCTTTACTATCACTAAGATGGAATCCAACTCTGATGATTCATCAGGATCTGACATGTCAGATATTGATGAATCACTGGCACTCTTGACAAACTACTTCAGAGGATTTGCAAGAAAGAGTAACTTCAGAAGAAACAAACCTGTTGCGATTATTGGCAGGCCAAAATCAACTTCTATTGATAAGGCCACTGCAACTTGCTATAACTGTGAAAAGAAATGACACTTTGCTTGTGAATGCAGGTCAAAGAAAGTATTCAAACCTTCTTCATCCTTCAAAAGTTCTTCAACCTCCAAATCCAGAGATGACAATTACCTTAAACTGAAAGAAAAATTATCTGAAGTTGAAAAACATCAAAAAGAAAGGTAAAGTCTGATCGCTAAAGAACATGATTGGGGTAATTCTGATGAAGAATCAGATTCTGATGAAGAAGATGAGGCCAACCTCTGTCTAATGGCCGATATCCATGAAGTGAAGGAAGAAACCGCTGACGTTTCCTCTACCTCGTCCACTTCTCAGGTATCTATCTCCTCTAACCCAACTCTCATTGACGTTGATAGACGTCGTGCTATCGATTCGCTGACAATTGGTCTAAATAATGCTCTGAATGGCAAAACACAAGATGAACAACGAAATCTTCTTTTAGTTGAACAACTTCAAAAATGTCATTTAAAGATCCATGAACTCTCTAATATAGAAGAAAGTTTAAAAGAACAAGTTTACGTAAATCAACTAATCAACATTGAACGCGAACAAGTTATCGCCGAATTGAAAGTTGAGAAAGCTACTGTTGAAGGATGGTGTAAATCCTTAGCAAAGATCACTGAGATAATTGGTGCTCAGATCCCTGTCCATGACAAGTGGTCTTGATTTTTGTGCTGACAAAGAAGAACCAAGCAAAGATCGTTCCATGCTTAAGTTTGGAATGTGTGTTTCTTCCATCTCTGACACCTTATCATCTCAGCGCTCTTCTTCTACTCCTATCACTGGGAAATCTCCAATGAGCACCCAAACTCAAGGATAAAGGAAAATCTATTTTTCAAAATCCTCAGAAGGGTACCAAAATGCCAAAGCTAAAGAAGACTAAATCTTAACTTTCAGCTAATCAACCTTTTAATTCAAAATCTAAGATTGCTGAACATATTCAGCGATCAATCCCAAGGATAAAGGTTGATGAAAAAGCTAAGAAATCTAAAGAACCTAAGGTTTCTATAATATCTGATGCTAAAGGCATTCTTGGTACATGCCCTGTTCATTTAAAGCTTTCAAATATTTATGCCTATGGTCCTAGAGCTACTTTCAGCTATAGGAAATGCTATTACTGTGGACTTACTGATCATGTTGCTAGTAATTGACCCACAACCACCAAAGCTGAGAAATCAGCTAAGGTGAAGATGACTGCTTCCAAGGCAAAGAAGATCACCAAAGATGAAAACCATGCATAGGTGAAAAATACCACAAAGATTAAGAAATTAACCAAAGTGAAGATTACCACTGACGCTGAAACATCAGATGCTATGAAGATCGTTGATCCTTCCACTTCCTCTTCCACTGACAAATATGGACCCATTGTAAAGTGGGTACCATATCAAAATTAATCTTCCTTATGATTGCAGATCTCGAAGGGTATGTGGTATCTTCATAGTGGATGCTCTCGACACATGACTGGAGAAAGAACCTTCTATCTGAATACAAGGAAGAAAAAGGTATATAAGATGATGCTTTCTTTATAAAACATTAGGGGGAGATTGTTAGCTTAAATTAGACACATAAAAAATAGACACATAAAAGTTGTTTGTGATCCCTCCTGTTTGCCTAACAAGGTTATTCTTCCACACAAGCAGTTAGGTCGCAAATCAGACATGTATCTGTTGTCCTGTTCATACTCCTACAATGTCGCTCCAAAAGGGAAGTTCATTGCGTTCGTATCCACAGAGGCCAGGGGCAGAGGGCTCTGGTCATTACCACATTAAAGGCATCAGAGACTGTTGTTTGATTTGTGCACAAAAGCCGATTGCACAGAGCCTCTGTGAAGTCGCACAGAGCCTCTGTGCACATAGAAGTTGTTTACAGAGATCATCTATATATGCAGAACTCATCAGAGCCTCTGTCATAAAGTCCAGAAGCTGTCCAATACCTCCATAAAGTTGCTATCCAGATTAAGCAGCTGATTAAGCAGCTGTCCAACATAGCTTAATCATTAGGCTGCTGATGTTTAAGGCTGTCGAGAGCCTCTGTAGGCTATTAGAAGACGCACAGAGGGTCAAATTTGAAGAAGATGCTCTATAGACAGCTGATTAGAATGTGCGGAAGTAGAAGAGGTGTGAAGAGCTTCTGTAAGCTCTCAGGCTGTCCAAAGCACACAGAGGCTTGGAGTGCTCCAAATAAGATCAGATCACAGAGCCTCTGTACTGATGTACAGAGCCTCTGTGCGCAATAAGCCAGAAGCCCGAAGCCCGAAAATTTTCAGATTTTCTGACAACTTTGCGCTGTTTCAGAAACACGCGCACAACGTTTTACTCGGTGCTCAGACTCGCATGAGTCCAGTTGAGTTGAATTCCTAACACACATATGAAACTTTTTCATGTTTTGAGTTTGGTCGGAATCAGTGTGCTTAATGGTCAGAATATGTGTCAAAGTCATTGGACTCCTGCTGGACCGAAAGCATTGCATTTCACTTGTGCTCTTTCCGCTGTCAAGAAAGGTGTTCTCTCGACGGTTCTTCACGGTTTCATGCTGCTATTGTGACATATTGACTATCACACACTCCTCTGTTATTCATGTTTAAAGCTCGGAGCTGAATGCTTACTCAACAGGATCTTAAGCGTCAAATTTTTTGTTTTGACGACCGTTCTGTTCATTTGAGAGAAAACTTGCACAACTCATTCGTTTTTCATCCAAAATGGATGAATTATAGCTTGTTGGAAAGCTAAGAGGCTGGAGTTCAAAGTGCATGTTTTATGTTTTCTCTCACAAAGGATCCTTGATGGTTCAAAATAGCGGTGAAGTTGGGTCATGAAAGCTGGACATAACGGGGTTATTTGTCTCGGTCTTTCAAGAAGATGAGCCTACATTTGAGGGGGAGCTCGTGATGCTTTGAAGACTAGAAGAACGGAACGCCAAAGTTTCTAAAGAAAGCAAGGTGGAGACTATAAGATGATGCTTTCTTTATAAAACATTAGGGGAGATTGTTAGCTTAAATTAGCCCCTAATTTAAAAGAATGTTTTATAAAGAAATTGTAATAGGGCTTTATAATTAGCTTATGGGCTTTTAGCTAGTTATATGGGCTTAGCCCTTTTTATCTTGTAAATGGACCTTTTATAAAGGATTTTAGGGTTCCATTTTTCATTAGGTCGTTTAGAAGAATCACAAAAACACACATAGACTAGGTATTTTCACATGAGAGTCGTTTACATGTAAAAGTGTGGTGTTCTTTCTAATTTCCCATCCATATTGAATCAATCAAAGCATATGAGATGAGTTCTTGCATATTATGTTCTTAAGCTTCATCTTATCTCTATTTTATATGAATTTCTTCTATTGTTTGCTTGAAACTGGGATCAACAAGGTACCTCGGTGACCTTTGGTGGAAATGGAAAAGGCTATACCAGAGGGTTTGGTGTACATTCAAAGGGTACATTCTGGTTAGCATCAGTCAACTATGTGATAAAGACTACAAAGTTTGCTTTACTAAGAAAGGATGTTTTGTCACTGATAAGAAAGAAAAGGTTGCTCTCAGCGGTTATCGATTGGAAAATGTTGATGTCATAAACGTGGACTCATCAACCACTGAGAACAACTGTTTTCTATCCAAAGCCTCATCAGATGTCAATTGGCTATGGCATAGGAGGCGCTCTCATCTCAACTTTAAAACGCTGAGCACTCTATCCTCAAAAGAACTAGTCATTAGCTTACCTCATCACTCATATGCTAAGAAATCTCTTTGCTCAGCATGTGACAAAGGAAAGCAAACTAAAGCTAGATTCAAATCAAATCAGGTGTCATCAGTGAAAAATCCTCTTCTACTCCTCCATATGGATTTATTTGGCCCTGTCAACATACAATCCATCGCTGGAAAGAAATAAACTATCGTCATAGTAGATGAATTATCTCGCTATACCTGGGTGATGTTTCTCTGATCTAAGAGTGACACTCCAGATGAAATGATTTCATTTCTTTGAAAAATGAAAGTCCTGAATAGTATGACGGTTCGCTCAATAAGAAGTGATCATGGAACTGAATTCAAAAACAGTTTTCTTGATAACTTCTTTGAGAATAAGGGTATTTCTCATAACTTCTCAGCGGCAAGAACACCTCAGCAAAACGGAGTCGTTGAAAGAAGAAACAAAACGATCATCGAAGCTGCTCGATCTATGCTCAGCGATTCTCATTTTCCAACTCAATTCTGGGCAGAAGCTGTCAACTCTGCTTGTTTCACTTAAAATAGGTCACTGATTGTCAAAAGATTCAACAAAACTGCATACGAACTTTTCCATGGGAGAAAGCCAACCATCAGCTTTCTTCATATCTTTGGTTGTCAGTGCTTCATCCTAAACAACAGAGATAACCTTGGAAAATTCGACCCCAAAGCTGACGATGGAATATTTCTTGGATACTCCTCAGTGTCAAAGCCTTCAGGGTATTCAAGAAAAGAAGACAAATTGTTGAAGAAACCATCCATTTCACCTTTGATGAATCCCGCTCAGCAAATTCTAAACCCACTGCTGATAACGAAGAATTGAATCAGTGGATGTTATTAGATTAAATTAGCCCCTAATATAATGAAGGGTTTATTAAAAATCATTGTAATTGGGCTTTTAGATAACTTTATGGGTTTTTTTAGCTAGAATAAGGGCTTAGGCCTTTTTTTTTATGTAAATGGACCCTTTATAAAGGAGTTTAGGGTTTCATTTCTCATTGAGAGATCATTTTAAAGTAACACACAAAAACACACACTGACTTATTCTCATGAGAGTCATCTAATTGTAAAGTGTGGTGTTCTTCATATTTTCTCCTCCATATTGTGATTCAATTAATATGAGATGATTTCTTTTATGATTGTTTCTTCATGTTTATCATCTCTACATTTATATAGACCTTTTATCATATATTGTTTGTCTATAATGGGATCAAAAGATGTTTTCTCATTATGGGGAACCAGAAGCAAATTTAATTATGACCCTCAAGTCAACAACCCAATTGCTGATGATGATCATATCATCATTCCCAACATGCAAATAAGTGAAGCTAAATCATCCTCTTGGGTATCAGCTGTTCCCATAAACACTTTGCCTCCTTCATGACCCTTATTTCTTAAAATACATCCACTTCTCCTCAGCAATCAGTAAATGAAATATAATCTGAACCTCAACAATTATTGCCAGAAGCCTCTTTTTCAGCACATCCAGAAGTCCACTCAGAGCCATAATTTCAAGCTCCAGCTCTGAGATGGACAATGAATCACCCTATTGAACAAATCCTATGTGATCTAAACGCAAGAGTTTAGACTCGATGAAGTTCAGGTAATATCTGTCTCTTTGTCAATTTGATTTCACTGATTGAACCAAAAAGAACCGATGATGCCCTTAGAGATCCAAACTGGGTCAGCGCTATGCAAGAAGAGCTGACATAGTTTGAAAGGAACAAAGTTTGGAATCTCGTCCCCAGACCATCTGACAAAACTTTAATAGGCACCAAATGGGTACATCAAAATAAGTTAGATGAATTTGGAACTGTAACCCGCAACAAAGCTAGACTAGTTGCTCAGGGGTACATATAAGAGGACGGCATAGACTATGATGAAACCTTTTCCCCAGTGGAAAGACTCGAAGCAATTCGACTTTTCTTAGCTTATGCAGTTCACAAAGACTTCAAGGTTCACCAAATGGATGTTAAGTCAGCATTCCACAACGGAAAGCTGAATGAAGAAGTTTTTGTTGAACAACCTCCAAGGTTTGTTGACCCTAAGCATCCAGCATATGTTTATAAACTGGATAAAGCCCTCTATGGTTTAAAACAAGCACCTCGTGCATGGTATGACACTTTATCCGCTTATCTATTCGCTGAAAAATTTGAACGTGGTAAAATTGATAACACTTTATTTTTCAGAAAGGTTAAAGCTCATATTATTCTTGTTCAGATATATGTCGATGATATTATATTTGGTTCTACTAACCCATATATGTGTACTTGATTTGCTGAACGAATGAAGAAAGAATATAAGATGAGTATGATGGGTGAACTAACATACTTCCTTGGACTTCAGATCAAATAGAGCGATAAAGGTACATTTATCCACCAAGGTAAGTACGTTAAAGATATGTTGAATAAGTTTGATCTTACTCAAAGCTTAGCTATGAAAACTTCTATAGAGGAATGATCGGCTCTCTCTTGTATCTTACAACAAGTCGACCAGATATCATGTATTCTACATGTCTTTGTGCACAATATCAATCTTAAATCAAAGAATCACATCTGATTGCTGTAAAGCGAATATTCAGATATCTAAAGGGTACACCAAACCTAGGTATTTGGTATCCCAAGGACTCAGGGTTCGATCTAACTACCTATTCAGATAGTGATTTTGCAGGTTGAAAACTGGATAGAAAGAGCACCCAGGAGGCTGTAAGCTCCTGGGTGGAAAGCTGGTAAGTTGGACAAGTAAAAAGCATAATTCATTGTCCACATCAACTGCTGAAGCTGGGTATGTAGGAGCTGGTAGTTGTTGTGCTCAAGTCTTATTGATGAGAAATCAGCCATTAGACTATGACGTTCAACTATCAAAGATTTTAATCTATTGCGACAGTACTAGTGCCATCGCTATAGCCAATAACCCCGTGCTACACTTAAAGACCAAACACATCAAAATCAGATATGACTTTATCAGGGATCATGTGGTGAATGAAGACATAGAGCTTCATTTTATTCCCACTGACTATGAGCTAGCTGATATCTTTACCAAACCTCTTGATGAGACAACATTTAACTTTCTCATCAGCGAGCTTGGAATGCTAAACCTCGAACAATAACTCTTCAGCGGTCGAGCATTACTTCAGTAATAAGGTTCTATATTTGACGCTCATCTCCTTATCCCTGAATAAATGTTTTCTGATACTAAGGTATGTTCTCTATCCTATGATGTCTTTCAAACCTAAAATCAATCACAGACATTTTTTGTCAGTGATCTCTTTCGAAAAATGAAAAGACACTGTTGAATCCAGATCCGTGCAACGATTATGTTTGTGAATAAGCAAATAAGAACAGTTGATATGATTCACAAAGGCTGCCCACTTAGCTATTGATTTAGAGAGAATTACAGTGTAAAGCAGAAAAGCTAAATGAGACAACTAGCTAATTTTCTAAGCTAATCGCACTTTAAATACGCTGGGCCCGTGGTAACAAGCCCACGGCCCGTTCACCATGGACTAACTTTAAACAATTACAATTCAACCCTAACAGACACTTTTTGTGTGACGTCTTCCTAGATGATAACCCATGGCATACATTTTTTCTCTGACATGTCCGTCTGTTACACTTCTTGTCCAATCAACTTCATGGGATGTGTCCGTGTCATGATGAGCCTTTTTCCCGCTCATCGTTCTTCTCTCTCCTCTCTTACCTATATAAACAACACTTGTTTATATTTTTCCTCTTTACGCGCACAAACTCTCTCTCAATGCAAGAAATATCAAGGCATACTAGAACTTAAGAACCTCAAACCTTCAAAATTTTCAAGTTCTTACTCTTTAAACTTATGTACATTATAAACAAAAACCTATTTTGGATCTTAAAGCTTTGCTAATAAAGATCAAAAACTTGTTTTTCTTCTAAAAATAAAAAATTTCATGGTTTTCTTACTAAACCCTAAAAAGGTTTTTAAACTTATTCTCTCTCATCTTCAATGTCTTTTTCCAGATTATTTCCTAAAAAGGAAACTGGTAAAACATCCTTTTCTACCATTTTCTTTCTACCTGAAACTGGAAAATCATATTTTACAAGTTTCTTTCCTTAAAAGGAAATTGGTAAAAACTCATTTTCTTATTTCTGGAACTTCTCTCTAAACCTACCATACTAAGAAACTTTCTATCTTCTTTTCTTTTATTCTTCTAACTTTCCAGGCATGGCCTCACAAGCAACTTCCTTCGTGAAATCCAAGAACGTCAAGTTTGACATGTCAAATGTCCAATTTGTTGCAAACAATCACCTTGCAATGCTGACATTCCCTGAAAAGAAACTGTTAATGCCAAAAATCGCACCAAAGGGACAACTTAAGGTCGATGTGGACTTAATCAACTAAAGAAAGGATCTTTCGACGAGACGTGCGATGAGGGAAAAAATAAACGAGACAAGGGATTTGATGACGCCGAAAAAACCTCAATCGAGGAAAAAACCTGTGGACGACAATGGATGTCGTCGCTGCACTACGGTCGCCAATCAGGGGCGACTACCTTGGTACTGGCGTCGATCGTACGATGATTACAATACAAATGAAGGAAATACTTTGAAATGTAAAGTACAAGTGTTTGAATGTAAAAACAGGTGTTTGTCGTGTGTGAATACAAAGTGTGAACTTCTGGTCGAGGGTTGTTTGTCGTGCATCGAGAGCAATACTTGAGCTTTCCCTCGAGTGTTCTTGAGTTTGCAGTAGGGTTCTGGCTTTCAGTACTTGATCTCCAGAGTTTGAATGTTCTTTGCTATGAGTTGGGATGATTTTCTCTGCTGTTTGGTGATGCTCACTGATGTATATTCGATGTTAACTGATGTCCCTTAAAATGAAGCTTTAGCTTTTCTTTTATAGCCTTCGTGTCATTAATTAACTCCATTAATGATTCAATCAACGGATACAACGGTTGGAAACGGTCGCCGGAGTGATTATCCATGATGATCTTCGTCCGTTACGGCTATCGATTGTTGATGGTTGCGTCGATTATCTCCGTTGCTCTTTAATGACTTTGACTCCTGCATTAAACACTTAACAAATGTAACAATCAAGGTTAACGTTATCTTTGGTCGAAGGTACAATGATCTTACGCGATGGTCGTACGGGACGGGCGATACTATGGTCGAGAGTCATGGGGGACGTACGAATTACCTTTTACGGGTGACGACGGATGTTTTCTAGGTTCTCGTCGAGACCTTATCTTAATACAAGATTTGGATTATGACGTGCGTCTTATCTGTTCCAGTCGTGGTCGTACGACGTGATTTTTTGCCCAAACAGTTTGCCCCCAAATTTTGAAAGAAGGGTAGCAAATCCGAGTTTTAAATTTTGTCAGTCAGCCGTGTAGGAAATTAGACAAGAGTTAGAAATTACCTCAATCTCCTTGGAGCTAGACTGGTTTATTTCTAACTGAACGAGAAGTTGAAAAAAGGGAACAAGGTCGTGACGTCATACTGACACACGATGATGCTTACCAGCTGTCAAGGACAGGTGGCGACGATCCCTGCGGTCATACGGAAGAACGGGGGCGTGCAACGGTTATCCAGGGATTCGACCTGACGTGATCGACTGCATAAATAAAGATTACGACGAATCCTTTCTTTTCTTACGCTGAGTTTATTTTGGAAAGAAATTCCGCTTTGCTCTCCTTGCCATTCTTCTTCCGAATCCCTTTGATTTAGCGGAGATTGTTTGGGATTTAGGGCGTTTATATAATGCATTGCTTCTTCCTTTCAGCTTTCACTACCTTCTTTCCCCTGGTAAGAAATGTCGACTGACCCAGAGAGTTCCATCGTTAGCCAGGAAGATTTAGACGACTTTGGGCGTCTAGCGAAGATTCCCTTAGAAGTAGAGCTAACAAGTCCGGGACTGTTCGTCCTAAGGATTGCCCCGAGGGGTATTTTGTGATATACGAATAACCTTTCAAGATTGCCTTCGAATGGCCGTTTTCGACTTTGACTAAGAATTTGATGCGATGCTTTGGTTTGTCGCTGGAGCAGTTGATGCCTCAACTCTGGTGGGTTCTTTTGGTTATTGAGCGTTTGTCTGCGGATTGGGACCCCCCTATGTCTTGGAATGATTTCTTGGCAGCGTACCAAGTTAAGGGAGATAAGCGTGGGCGTTATAGCCCGTATTCCAGATATAAAGGCGATCGTGCCTTAGTTTTGAATACTGGAGTGAACGATCGGGGGTGGGGGTCCAGGTTTATGTTCGTATGTGTTGATTCGCTGGACGCCGCCAGCAAGTGGATCCGTCCCGACTGGAATATGGGAGGTATACTCTTTTTCGATCATAGTATGGTTTTTCTAACCTTTTATTTACTCTTCTCCTTTTGTTGTCTTCAGATATAAAGTTTGGCGTTCCGCACCCGAATTAAGGTTCCCGTGCCAAGATTGACAGATTCCTTAGTTACAGCGTCGAGGACCGATCTTTCACCACGTGGCAACTGGAGACCGAGGACGTGGTGGTGGACTTTGTGGAGGAGGGAGAAGGAGAAGGATAAGGAGAAGATGAAAGTGGACGACAGGAACCGACAGTGGGTGTACTATGGTTTCCTGTCTTTTACCATTTATTTCTTATTCCTGTCTGACGCTTCGCATTTTTCCTGATCAGTGCCAACTGAAAGGAAATCAGTTTCTAGGTCGAGAGGGAAGCAAATCATGCATTCCCTTCGAGGAGGAGATGTCTCGACAGCTGGGTCGAGCTAGAAGAGAACCAAGAGTACGGTCCTGAGGGAACCGTCGTCGAGGGTTGATGAATCATCGAGAGTTGTTCTGCCTAAGAAGGCGAAGGCGTCATCTAGCCGTCCTGGCGTGATGGACGCGACACCAGCAAGTTCTGCGCCTCTGGCGACGGTGACGAAACCGGTGTCTCAAGTTTCGATCCCAATACCTGCCGACAGGGGCGAGGGATCGTCGGCCGAAGTTATGACGGTCAATTTTACATTGCTGTCTGACTTTATGGCGGATGGTGTCCTAGACGGGACGGCGTCGTTCCCTTATCTAGGGAAGTATTTGCTCCCGTCTTTTGGGGAGCGTTTTCACGGAGTTCCGGCCGGAGAGATGAGATATCGGGTTGCCAGTCTGGCGTTCACGGTGAGTGTCAATCTTTCATGACTTGTGTAATCTTTGTCGAATGTTCTTGAATGCTCCTTTTATTTTTCACAGACGTTCCAGTCTTCCTTGGCGTTACATGCCGAGACGTCAAGAGTTGAATATCTGATGGCGTCTGCTCTTGAGAGAGAAGCTGCAGCGTTGGAAAGGGAGAAAGCGGCTTTAGATAGGGAGAAGTTGGCCATGGCGTGTGCCGATGAGCTGGTTGTCCAACTTTTCGATGCTCAATATGAATTGCAGGAGATTCGTGCGGTAGGAGTGGCAGATGGAGGCCCTCAGGTCGGGACTTCGAGCGGGGATACGACCAATGTTACTCCTGTCGCCTAGAATTTTTCTTTCCTTGTTTGTTTATGCCACTTGACCTATCTGGGGTTGAGTATGTATACAGTGGTTTATGAATATATATCTTTTGCTTATGCTTTATTCGAATCACGTTTGATTATAAAGTCGAACATAAGATACATATGAAATCATGCGATTAAGGCATTCATTGTAATACGATGACAAGAACGTAAAACAAATATAAAAACACGCGATTAAAGCATTTTCTAAGTTAATAGACTTAGGGGTAAAATCGTTTAGACTCTGCGATCGTACGACCGGATCGTACAGTGAGTTTGTATCGTATGCCCTTGTGGAGAAATAATCAAGTTAGAGACATGATCGTTTATGTCGTTCGACCTTGCGATATTAAATTCATATAGTAGACTTAATGATTACTGTCGTGCGACTCCGTGATAATCTGTCGTGCGATTCTGCGATAAAACGATGTCGGGGGTTGGTCGTTGGCTAGCCAACGACCCTCCGATGCTTAAGTCAGTAAATGTTTTGCGAGAAAAAATCGTATGAGAAAGAGTTATGAGAAAGAGTTAGAGAACGTACCATTTCAGACTCTCTCTATTTGCCCCCTGTCATTTATTACCGTGTTTTTTTTTGGGAGGAAAAGATAGGTTTTAAATGACAGAATGACACGGAGAAATATTGTCCTGCGGTTGACTGCGTTGTCGTGCGACGAGGCACCATAGTAGATTTATCCCTGTGGAGAAGATATTAATTTAGGGATAGAAGAACGGACCTGTCGAGAGCTTGATCTTGCGGCTTCAGTTTATTTTCTCGGCTTCAAGGTAGACCTGTAGCATTTACGAGCGACTTTTGGCTCACTCTTGATCTCCTGGATTCCCCATGGCGTCGGGAATTTCAACATTTGATGATACGTCGAATGAACAACTTTCATATCATGGATCCATGGTCGACCTAAGATGATGTTATAGGCCGACGCACAATCGATGACGCTGAACTTTGTCTGCTTGTTGACTCCTCCAGCGTAGATGGGCAAAATTATCTCTCCAAAGGTGCTCGTCGCTTCTTCATTGAAACCGACCAAAGTCTTCGAACGTCGGGTGATTTCCGAGCGATCGATTCCCATGGCTTTGATAGTGTTGAGAAAAATGACATTTGCTGAGCTTCCCCCGTCGATCAAGACTCGACGCGTTAGACAGTTACCGATTGTAAGCTGAATGATCAACCCGTCATGATGCTTCTGATACGAGTCGCCAAGGTCGACGTGGTCGAACACAATCTTCATGGCTTCTAGCTCCAAATCTCCTTTGGGTCTGGACGAGGGAGGAATAGGCCGATCATCGGATGCCTGACTGGCATGACGCTTGGCCGCAGAATACGTCAGACCACATACGTCTGAACCATCGGTGATGCAATTGACGAATTTCGCGTGTTCAGGGGTCGACAGTCGATGGCTATTAGCTGGAACAGCGACATCGTCGATGATATCCTTGAGATTTCCTTTTGGGAAATGATATGCTAGTTCCTTCTTCAATGCGATACAGTCGTCTGTCGTATGACCATGATCGGCATGGAAGTCGCACCACTTTGATTTGTCTTTCTTAGCATCGTCCAGGTCGGACTTCTTTGGCCATCGAATGGTAGCTTGGGAACTTCTCAGAGCTTCGACTAGGTCCTTTGTAGATCCTTTGAATCCGTAAGAGGATATCTTGGGGTACTGAGTGAACATAGTCGCAGTCTTGGCCTCTGCTTTCGTCTTGAAACGAACATTTGAAATTTGGCGTGCTGGCTCTATTCTGGAGATAGCCTTTGTCTTGAATTCTGGCTTTCTGACGCCTAACGACTTCTTGTCGTCATGGTGCTTGCGACGAAAGTCTGCATCGTCTTCGACCCTCATATATGCTAAGGTTCGAGCTCGGACGTCTTCGAAATTCTCTGGGGGATATTTGGTCAGGTCGGTGTATAAACCCGAATTATCGTCCAGACCACGCTTATAAGCTTCGATTGCGGTTTTTACGTCGCAATTGCGAATGCTGATCATTTCGGCATTGAATCTATTAAAATAATTTCGAATATACTCATTAGCTTTCTGCACGATGTAATATAGGTCGCTGGTCTGCTTCTCCATCTTACGACTGCTGGCGAATTGCTGGGAGAATTGATTAACCAACTCAGCAAACGACCCGATGGATTTGGGTTTGAGATTGATTAACCATTGGAGAGCTGGACCAGTGAGAGTTGCTCCAAAACTCTTACACATGCATACTTCCTGGTACATAAATGGGATCGAGATCGTCCACATGAGCTGCTTATATTGCGCGATGTGCTCTGTCGGATCGGTCACACCTGAATACTTGGGAGTGAAGGCAGGAATGTATACTTATTTGGGACCTCGACGGTGGCAATCTCGTCGATGAAAGGCGACGCCTGATATCCCGAGCGAGGCTCGACATCGATAGGCACGGCTGCCCCAGGCAACTTGGCGAGCAAGGACAGGACGCGCTCATTTTGGTCTTCCAACATCTTCAAATGCTGGGCGACGGGATCGTTAAGATAAGGATTTGCCCCTGTTGAGGGATTGGTCCCTGGACTAGTGCCATTACCATGCGATGAACCATTGGTGTCCCCGTTGAAAGGAACAGAATATGGTTGCGACCCATATTGGAATTGCTGCGGTCCGTTCTGAAACGATGGTGGTCCCTGCTGGAAAGGCTGCGATCCACCGTGGAATGGCTGAGATCCACCTTGAGGTTCATTCTGAAATGGCTGCTGAAATGGTTGCGACCCCTGCTGGAAAGGCTGCGACCCTTGTAATGGCTGAGACCCATTATTCATGGGTGGTGGCCTTATGTGATGAGGAGGAACTGTCCCAAACTGAGGATTTGAGTTGAACGGACCTGGCTGTTGATTCTGCATGAATGGGCCTGGATGCTGACTCTGTGCGGATGAACCAGGATTCGGGACAAATGGTCTAGGGCCATTCTGGTCGAACGGTCTTGGAATTGGGTTATGCACGAACGGCCTAGGACCATTTTGAGGCCCAAGAGGATTTCTTAACCGCGCGATTTCCTCAGCTGCTCTGCGATTCTGCTCTGCCATTGCATTGAGCTGATTCCTGGCGACTTCGAGCTTCTGATACATCTGAGCAACATCTTGCTGCGGATTTCCAGAGGCTGCCATTTTCCTGCAACAGAAAATAGAAGAAGATCCAAGAAACTATTAGTAGGGTGCACGTTCGTCGAGGATTTTCTCTAGATGAGGTCCCACGGATGGCGCCAAACTGTTAATGCCAAAAATCGCACCAAAGGGACAACTTAAGGTTGATGTGGACTTAATCAACTAAAGAAAGGATCTTTCGACGAGACGTGCGATGAGGGAAAAAATAAACGAGACAAGGGATTTGATGACGCAGGAAAAACCTCAATCGAGGAAAAAACCTGCGGACGACAAGGGATGTCGTCGCTGCACTACGGTCACCAATCAGGGGCGACGTCCTTGGTACTGGCGTCGATCGTATAATGATTACAATACAAATGAAGGAAATACTTCGAAATGTAAAGTACAAGTGTTTGAATGTAAAAACAGGTGTTTGTCGTGTGTGAATACACAGTGTGAACTTCTGGTCGAGGGCTGCTTGTCGTGCGTCGAGAGCGATACTTGAGCTTTCCCTCGAGTGTTCTTGAGTTTGCAGTAGGGTTCTGGCTTTTAGTACTTGATCTCCAGAGTTTGAATGTTCTTTGCTATGAGTTGGGATGATTTTCTTTGCTATTTGGTGATGCTCACTGATGTATATTCGATGTTAACTGATGTCCCTTAAAATGAAGCTTTAGCTTGTCTTTTATAGCCTTCGCGTCATTAATTAACTCCATTAATGATTCAATCAACGGCTACAACGGCTGGAAACGGTCGCCGGAGTGATTATCCATGATGATCTTCGTCCGTTACGGCTATCGATTGTTGATGGTTGCGTCGGTTATATCCGTTGCTCTTTAATGACTGACTCCTGCATTAAACACTTAACAAACGTAACAGTCAAGGTTAACGTTAGCTTTGGTCGAAGGTACAATGATCTTACGCGATGGTCGTACGGGACGGGCGATACTATGGTCGAGCGTCATGGGGGACGTACGACTTACCTTTTACGGGCGACGACGGATGTTTTCTGGGTTCTCGTTGAGACCTTATCTTAATACAAGATTTGGATTATGACGTGCGTTTTATCTGTTCTGGTCGTGGTCGTACGACGCGATTTTTTGCCCAAACAGAAACCACCATGCATCTGGCGGATGCAGTAACCCTATTGAGAAATTCTCCAATCTTTTATGCACTAACGGTCACTCCTCCGGCCCACAAGCACCTCTTACAGCAGTTTTGGTACACTGTTGAACGTGTTGAGAAGACTCTGCCATCTGCGAAGAGTGTCACCATGATCTCCTTCCAAACCCAATATGGGGAAGGGAGCATTACCCCAAATGGCATATGTTCATGCCTCAGACTTCCCACCACCAGACCCTTTGAAAACGTTCCCTCCGACGAAGAGCTGACTAGATTCCTTGACCTCATGGAATACGAATGGGAGACAAAGCGCAAAGCCCTGGACAAACGATTGACCAAGGTCCTCAAGGACAAGATACCATCAGAACTCAACTACCTATTCACCCATTTCATCTAGTGCATGGCTAGAATGACTGGATCAATGGACCAGGCCAGCCGCCCAACTCTTTAGATGGGATACTCTCTCATCACTGACAAAAACATAGATTATGTCAGGATGATCTTTGACAACTTGATGATCAAGGTCGAGAAACCAGACAGGGAACTCAAAGTTCCTTATATGCGCTTTGTCTCAGCGCTTATGCAGCACTTTCTTCAGAATTTGTACCCAACCGAGGGTGATTATCAACTCCTGAAACTCGTGGTTCTCATCCTTAACGTAGAGGAGGTTGATAACGAGGTAAGTCTCTCAAAAATCAAACGTCGCTTCTCCTCCACTTATTCTTTGCTTTCTGCAGCGATGCCCACAACTCAACCCTTTGTGGCTCCCCAAGATGCAAAAACAACCTCGTCCAAGAGAAAATCCTCTACTACCCCTCTTGGTCTCTCCAAAAAGACCAAGAGATCTACTAAGGAGAAAACCCCCCAGCAATCAATACCAACAATAACAGCATGGTCTGCCTCTTCACAGGCAACCTTGGAAAACATCGTGGTTCGCTCCGCTACTTCTGACGTGGTCACATCTGCTTCAGCGATGTCTTTTATAGTTAACTCTACGCTGGTACCTTCTCAACTACTCTCGGTGCCTCAAAGCACTAATGAGCTAGTTTTTGGCACCACTAGTGCCTCTCTGCAGCACAACACAACCATATTCACCACCCTCGCTTCTTCTTCCACCGTTTCTTTGGTCCTCATGACCCATGCACCAGCGAATTCAGTTGCTGACATAGGCAAAATTCTGCTGCATGATCTTACACGCAACAACGTATGACCTGATAGTCTTCATCTCGGGGACTCTCAGCACATACCCATGTCTCAGACTCCTCTCGAGCGGGACATGGAATTTTTTTGGAGGGAGTCAGTTTGACTTTTTCTCTGCACCATCAGGTACATCAATTTCCTTAGCCTTCTCTTCTAAAATATCTAAGCCCGAGCATCTCAGTGATCAACCTTCCTTTTATCTTGTAGGTCCTACTTTGGAGACCCTCAATACCTCCAACAAGGAGGTCAACGAAAATGTGGCTTCACTCTACGCGGATGTCACCAACAACACCAACGCCGTGACTGTTGTCGGCAGTTCGCTGAATCAACTCACCTCCTCCCTCTCCTCGAAAGCTGATAACTCTCAGCAATATGCTCTCACTAAGGAGATGACCCACATTAAGACAGACGTTTCTACGAACACCACCAGCATACAATCATTGAGTAACTCCGTCAGCTCGCTCGCTACTTCTGTCAACGACCTAAATACAAAGGTTTAAACCAACAATGGCCTTCTTGCTGATATTTTGGCCAAGCTGAAGGAACCAGTGGCTGCTCCTACTCCTTCTTTTACGGGCAGTGATCGCAACAATCTGAGCATGATCGTTGATTTCGTTTTAAAGGCCACTAAAGCGATCCCTGGCCTAGAAGCCATGTTGGAAAACTGGAAAATGCCCCTTCGACATATGCAGCGGTAACTGCTAAAGCTGTATATGCTCCCGTCAACCCTCCCCTATTAATGATGACAAAGAGGGGGAGAAGAGAGAACAAAATAAAGAAGACATCCTTAATGCTAGGGGGGATTTGAATAATGAAACCCAAACCCTTCCTTCTTCCTCCACTAATATTGAAACTGTGAATATTCCCTCTGATGAAGAGGATGAGGAGGAATAGAAGACGAGGAAGAAGAGTTGGAGCTTGAAGATTCCAAAAAGGACTACTGGGGCGTTGATGATGATGATGATGAAGCTTCCATCTGGTTCAGCCCCAAACCAATCAACGCTCCTCCTCTCAAAGTAGTCACTATTAATGAAGTAGGGGGGAGATCTGAGAAGACCCCAACGAAGAAATCTTCCCAATGCAAACATAAGGGAATCGCTGCCAAGGGAAACCTGAAGATTTGCTTCGTATTTGAGGGGGAGCAACCTTCTCAGGTATGCCTCTCCATCATTCCATTTCCTACTTCTACGCATGCTCACCTAAGACCCCTCCTATACACTTAACCTTCTTTATCCATCTTTTTCCTCTAAAACAACTCATTCTCATTTTCATCCAGCTAGTTCTCTCCCCTGCTTGAGGGACGAGCAACAAATAATCCCAGCAACTACTGCTGATAAAATAATCCCAGTTTCTATCTTGGCTGATGAACAAGAAGAAAAAGAAGAATAGTTGAGTCTCCCAAACAGACCCTCACGACCAAACCAAATGTCTTAGGACGAACTACTAAAAAGAAGAAGCAAAAGGCTTAGAATCGCTTCTCAACCTGTTACTATCACTGATAACCTTGAATTCCTAACTCTGGAAGAACGCGAAGAGTCTATCAGAGCTGAGAAGTTGTATGCTGCCTGCCAAAAGATGCCAAACTTTCCCTTAAGGTAGTGAAGAACTCAATCTCTGATAAGAAGCTGAAAAGAAATTCGATCAGAGTTCAAAAGCAACTACTAAAATAGGTTGAGAAGGAAGTCCGAAAAGAAAAAGTGGTCAGTGACTTCTAGTTAGATTGGTGCATAGAGATGATCGACCACATATACCATCCAAGAAGAATCACATCTGCAAATATAACGGGTTCGAGCAAAAAGAAAACAGTGTTGGTAACAATCCAAGTTATCAGAGAAAATGGCTCATCGTAAACAATGTATATGCATAAGCTAACGCTCTTCGAATTTGATGAATGGCTAGAGATCAGAAATGCTATACAAAAGTTCAAGTCCAAGTACAAATCCTATGTGGAGAAGTTCTTGAACTTGCAGATCAACAAGGTCTCAGCAAGAATGTAATTACCTCTTCCTCCTGCTCTTCTTCAAAACCAAAGGCCAGCAAAGAGAAAACAATAGCGAGCATCGAGTACTGATAAACTTGCCCCTCAAAATGAAACAGGTATTGAATTCTCAAATGAACTAGTACTTGGACCACCACCTGACTTATCAGCTCTCGACCTATCACTTCCACCAGGAGGTCCCTTCAAACCTGGTCAAGTGATAGGTGAACCTTATAGAATCATCTTCCCTTATTGGAATGGCATCCTGTTAGGGTCAATTTAATGTTGATTTAAAGTTCAAGGGTGTAATTTGTATTTCCTTATTTTGAGCCTATTAGTGAACAGGCCGTGGGCTTGTTAACCACGGGCCCGCATATATAATGTTCTTCTAGCTTGGAAAAACAAGTTAGTTGTCTCATTTGCTTTCCTACTCGTATTGTAAACACTCTGATTGAAAGCATAATACAGGGATGACCAGTTGAAATCATTGTTCTTATCTATACTACCTTATAAAGCATGTAAGACTTTTGTCTTAAAGTCTTAAAACATTTTCTTTTATCTATACTATCTTTTATGCATCATGTACAACCCATTAAAGCCTTAAATACAAGTTATAATGCATTAAGTACTACTAACTTATGCATAGACTCTTAAATTTTCTTAATGTCTTAATTACAACTTTAAAAGCTTAAGTTACAACTTATCAATACACATTTGCAATTTGGGTTTCCAAGACCATCACGTGATTATTTTCCCAAGACCAAAGCACCCATCGCTCCTATCAGACTTCTCCTCCAGAATCGTCGCTTCAACTTCCCATCAGGTTCTCTTTTAACTTTTGGTTTCATTTCTATCTTCTCCAATTCGATTCTCCATGGATCAACTCATACGATTTTGGTTTCGTTTCTATCTTTTCTGGATTCGTTTCTCTCTGTGGTTATCGAATCCTTTTTCCTCTCGCTCCTCTCCCTACACTCGAAGACAAAAATAAGGTATTTAGGGTTTCTTCTCTCAAACGAAGAAACCATGTGTTTGGAAGCAGTCTGATGGGTTTTCTTCTCTCAGGGTTTTTTGTGATTTTTATTCAGCAAACCATGTGTTAGGAAAAGCCACATTTGAGAAAGTGGTAGCAGTTTTATGGTTTTTTCTTTGTAGGTTTTCAACTTTAACATTTGAATGTTTCGATTTCTTTTGAAATACAAATTAAAAATTCGAAAGTTTCGATTTCTTTTGGAAAAGATACATTTGAGAAAGTGGTAGCAGTACTTCAAAAAGTTGTAGCACTCTTTTGGATTTTTTTTTGTAGCTTATAACGATGATATTGGATTTCTTTGCTTCTCTAGAACGAAAGTTTTCTGTGGTTTTTGGAGAATCTTAGTTGTATTTGGTTATAAGTAGATAGCTTATATGATGATATTGGTTTGTCTCTCACTCCGCTCTCCCCTTGATTCATACGGTATACTATCGTTCTCTTTTCTCTTCAAAATCTTGGTACAATTGTTCCTAAGATTTGTTTCTATGTAACCTCGATTCATTCATTCGACCATTGAAATCCTACAACCGGAATGGTGTTTTTCACAAAATAGCCGCCTGAGAAATGCCTACACCACTGTGGATGCTTTCTCCGAAGGTTGACTCAACCTGCATTCTTCGATGACGGGAATAAGGTTTGATTTATGTTCTCTTTTGTATTTCAATACACTTTGTGATCTAATGTAAATTTGCTTGCAGTTTATTCCTTCCCTGTTTAATGTGTTTTCAACTTATATATATGTGTTTCTCCTTCCCTGTTTAATGAGAATATGATTGATTGTGTGTTTCTCCTTGCCCGTTTAATATGTTTTCTGAGTTAGACGTTCTTCATCAATTGATTTATGTTTTTTTGGTGTTTGATGTCTAAATTAGGTTTCTCCATCGATCTTCAAGTTTGACCTCTCTCTTTAAAAATATTTTTTCTTCAATGGTGTTTTATTTTGGGTCTCTTCATGTTTGTGTTTTTCTTCAATTAAAGTTTACCAAATTTCGTCTTTCTAACTCTGTAGTGTCGACATTCTCTTATGCTTATTGGGTATTTTATAGATTTCAATTTCTTATTTGGTTTTTTTATTTATAATGTTCATATTCATGTGAATACAGGAAAGATGACTATTATCGTTACCTTGACGGACCATGAAAGGAAGGACGCTGCTGAACTGTCATTGAAGGGCTATGAGGCACTTTTTTTTATCTTCATAGCAATATATGGATGCGGTTTTACAAATATTTGTACTAATTTCTGATTTATTTTCGTGTATAAGCTATTAACATTCTTAATTTATTGAACGTTTCTTTATTGGTCTCCTGACGTAGGTTGATTTTACTGTTGCAAATACAGAACTTCCTTCAACCCACCCAGCGCTTGCCGAGAGCCTTGGTACACCAAGGAAAGTCCGAAAGCTTACAACCCTTACAAAAGCCGAGGAACCTTAGTATAATTCATGTATTTTGCTATTGACACTTACCATGTGCAAAATGACAATGACAAGTTCTATGGTTTTGCATCAGAAGCTCAGATGGATCCAACTATTGAGGTATGTTCATGGACCTTTTGACTTAATTTGTTTGTTAGCATTGTAATTACACAAAGAGTGATGAACTTTGCTATTTTGGTGTCCATTATCTAATTACCATGCCACCACTTAAACGAAGTCCAATTGACATCATGTTATAAGGCTCCTTTTAATATAGTCCAATCTAACTTGGAAGTCTAAACAAGCGAAACGATTCTCTTAAATTTAATAAATGTAAAACAAATAATGTACTCAAATCTGGCAATTCACAGGTGAGGTTATTTTTCATGTTTGGTTCCGTATTCTTAATATGTTAATGTGGTATCATTGATTTCATTTTACTTTCCCTGAAGCAGTCTTACATTGTAGTAGTTTTGGTTTTAGTGGTTTTGAATTGGTTTAGGTCTTCTGGAAACTCCAATGGAAAAGATCAAAATCACCAAACACCTAACCTGGAATATACATCATTTTCACCAACATATTAGGTACATTTGAACATTTTTATTTAGCCTCTCTTGGTTAGCATGTTTAATTGTTTACATAAGGCACAATGAGTAGTGATCGTCGATCTCAGATCGATGCGTGACTGCGTGTGTATGTATATATATATATATATATAAAATAAAGGGAGATGTATGTATATATAGTTAATTGTGCTTATTTTAAATGTAGACGCAAAAACATACAAAAAGGCATAAAAACCAGTTCTTGAACCATCCTCAGGTATGTTTTATATTAAATATTTCATCTAAGCAAATCAAGTACACACCTGTACTAATAGATTTAATATGGTTGTTTCTCCTAATGATGGCCATTCTGGGTAGACAACACAACGCGTTAATAGCACATAATAACTCACACTAACAACACTCACGCTCAACTCCTCGGATTCCTCGTGACTTTCCCCGACTCGAGCATTGATCTTGTGCTTCCGGTAGTAGGAGCTCTACTACTACCATCCCCACCTATCATCGCCCGTTCCGAGTCCCATCCCAAGGGGTCCAAGTAGTTCCTCGTCGAAACTAAACGCATATGCCCGCACCGGCATACGTACACACTCTTCCTAGTTCCCTAGGAGTTTCACCCAAATTCCACTACCCTCGCCATGACGAAGTTCCCACTAGTCCTAACGAGTCGCCTCGTGAATGCACAGCCGCATACAGTGGAAAACCAGATAGACATTCGAATATAAGATTCCATCCTACAACGGTTGGACTCAAACAAGAGCTGCGCAATAGAACTAAATCCAACATTCTAAGGCTATTCGGTTCCTCCCGCATACAACTCATAGTGCATTCACTTAACAACCTATCAAGGCTAGCATAAACTCCTATTAGCAAGCAACAAACATGCAACACAGTGTAATAAGCACCAAGCTATTTAACATACATACCCTTATGTTCTAGAAAGCACTCTAGCACACATACTCATACGTAAACACCCTTCCTAGCTCTCTGGGAATTACATCTCCTCCCACTACCCTTTCTACTACCGAATCCCTACTAATCATAACGAGTGGCCTCGCAAATACCCGATTATATGCAGTGCGAAATAAATAGACGTTCGAATACAAGACTCTATCCTAGAACGGTTGGACTCAAACAAGAGCTGCGCAATAGAACTAAATCTAATATCCTAAGTCTATAAATCTCTTACTGTATACAACCTAGAGGGCATCCACTTAGTAACCTATCATAATTAGCATGGATTCCTAATAGCAAGTAGTACCACATACAGCATAGTGTCAACAACAAGCAATCTAGCATACATACTCTATGATCTAGAAAGCAATAAAACACTAAGCATTGTACCTTTCCCTTCGGCTCCGGCTGACTGTACACACTGCGCCCTCGATCACCGTTCCTCGAACGTGTTTTTACCCTTTTCTTTTATTCCCAAACAGGTTTAATAAAGAATTTGAAAATTTTCCCAGCCGCAACTTGAGACCAAACACACCGAGGTGCGTTTGATTCACTCAAGCTGTGCTCTGATACCAAGTTGTAACGTCCCAAAAATTACAAGTAAATTTAAATTTTTAAATAAACATTTCATTTATAACAACTCATTAAATGATCCCAACGTTTCGTTTGCAAACTCATAATTAATATCTTCATAATAAAAACCAGCGGAATAAACGTTTAATTATTAAAAACCATAAAGCAACCAGCTCTCCTCGCGCGCCAGTGTGTATTCGTCACGCCTTGGAGCCGCCCGCACCTGAAACCACAGTTTATTGGGAAAGGGTAAGCACAAAGCTTAGTGAATTCAAACACCATAAGTAACACAGTTATTTCCACACCACCATAAACAGATAATTGCACATAAACAACATACAAGTCTACGAACAAATCATAAACATGTATATCCACACCCACCCACCTAAAAGGCACAAGTCGGTCCCACCGACCACATGATAACATCTCCGGCCCCGCCGAATCCCCGGTCCCACCGAGTCTCTACGCCACCCGTGTATAAAATCTCTGGCCCGCCGGATCCTCGGTCCCACCGAGTTAACATGACAACATAGTATCAACTAGACACCCCACTATCTAGTTCCACAACACAATCACATAAAGCTACCACACACGTACTACAGCAATGATAAAACAACCGTTATTAGATATCGTGCAAACGCAACCCGGCACCCCCGGGTTCATACGCCACCCGCGTATACAACCTTCGGTCCCACCGAATTACTACGCCACCCGCGTATGTGACCCTCGGCCCCGCCGAACTCCTACGCCACCCGCGTAGTCACAACAATAAGGTCCGACTAGACACCCCACTATTTAACCCCGCATCAAAAGCAAATAGAACTACCACATACATACACAACGTAATGTAAAAATAACCGACATGAGTTATAGTGAGAGAACTCACCTCGAATGCGCGCCTAGCTCAACAATACAAAATCAAGCTTCCCAACTACGGTCACTTCCCAGCACCTAAACGCACGTTAAAACGTATCAATACGAGACCCGGACCCTACGACACGACACCCGCTTAAACCGTCACTAAAACTACTTCCCGGTCTCGCCAAACAGGTCTGTTCGGGACCCGTTTTGACCTCCTTAAACCCAGTAAATCCTCAATATCATTACATGGTCAGAAAGTACTAAGAGTTAGGGTTCCAAGGACATATTATACACCTCCTAACGATTTTTCTACATTTTATTACGGATTTTATAAAAACAGTTCGCAGAACAGCGAAAAAACAGCAGCTATCGGTATAAAACGACGATTTGGCCTATGCTATGTTCCGAACTGGATTTTTCACAAAACACAGAAAAGTTACTAGACTCGGAAAGGGAACTTTTGGCACCGGTTTCACCCCAATCCGAGTTACGAGTAAAGAGTTACGGCTAACGCAAGACAGGGACAGAAACTGCAGTTTTTTACATAAAATGACGAACTGCTGTAAAAACGACCACTTTTTCACCTAGCTAGAGGCCGAACCAGATTTCCGCTAAAACACGGAAAATGTGCCCGACCCAGAACGTGAACCGTGGGCACCGGTTTCGCCTCAAACCGAGCTACGGAGAAAAAGTTATGGCCGACGCAAAATAGGGACAGAAAGTGATTTTTAAAACGGTTTAGATATCACGGACGTACGAAGGCTGGACAACACCAATCACTACCCACTGCCGCCTCCGGCAGTTGTGGTCGGCGGCGGCGGCAGCCACCACCGGCGGTGGCGGTTTCGGCAACAACGCAAGAAGGAAACAAGACGAAAAGAAATCTTACCTCGCGACGACACAACCGTGACACACGACTCCGGCTTCTCTTCTCTCTCTCTCTCTCTCTCTCTCTCTCTCTCTCTCTCTCTCTCTCTCTCTCTCTCCGGCGATTCTTTCTCTCTCTCGGCGCTTCTCCCTCTCGGCTCTCCTCTCTTCGACCGGCAACCACAAGAAAAACAAAGGAGCCGTAGGGTTGTTCTTTGCTTTTTCTTTCCCTTCACGCTACCAAAACAAAATCATCACAAGGCTGCGTTTTTTGTTTTGCATGGGCCGAAATCCATCATGGTTTTTGGCCCTTGACACAATTAGTCCCTCGACTAGCAACCCTCTCGCAAATAACCAAAAATTCCGACACTTTAACGATTCGACCCAACTCGACTAACCCCGTTAATGGAAACCACAATAAATCAAACTTAAAAGAAAAGAATTAATGAAAGAAATTCCATACCAGGATACGGGCTTTACATAAGAATTAACCTAATTTTCCCCATCTTTAATTTCGAACTCGAATTTCTTCATCTGGTTTACATATCTTGGTCCCCCACCCCCTCTCTCTAGATACACACAAACACGTAATTATAATCCCATGAGGCCACTCGATTGATTGCAGGTTGCAATTACAAGAGTTTTGCAGGCTGGAGAAGAACCCTTACTCAATCTTTCGAGTTCCATCTGATTTTTCCATCGATTGCTACTAAATCGGTTTGTTTGATTTCTATAAATTGCTATTGTAATCGATTTTCCTATCGATTAGTATCAATTGTTGTGGAATCGATTAGTTTTATTTTTGATGTTATTTCTATGTTTTGTGTTGTTTTGCAGGCTGGAATCGATTTTTCTATGTTTTCTATTAATAAGCCCCTTAATTATATATCAATTGAACTATATGGTAAACTTTAACAAAACCCCACTTCCTTGCTTTCGTTCGTTTGTGATGGGTAATTGACAATTTTCTCCGTTGAATCTGATTTTTTCGGTTTTAGGTATTCCGCCAGAAATCTCTCAGATCAGGGAATCACTAAAATCAGCAGGTAGCATTTATAAGACCACGTGCACAAAAACGTAACTTTTATAGAGGAGTTAATGAAGAAACGCTTTTAGGATTAACCTGTGTTGGTGGGTTGGTGGTTAATCAACGTGAGTCTTCCGGAATATTTAAACACTTTTAGATTGATCCATGTTTCTGTGCTGGTGGTTACTTTAAACCTGCTGTTTTGAACTGCTTAATGGACAAAGATGAGACTAAGTCATTGTTGTTGCTAACTGCTTAATCATAAGGATGATTAATTGCATGCAATGTTTTCTAGCCATTTGTTTTCTTTCTCATCCCTTGGTTTATTAATATGGTCCATTTATTTGTTTGGTGATTTGTTATGCTTCAATCCCCACTGGAGGTTGGAGGTTCTGATCGAGTATGATGGAGTCTGGTTTATGTTTATTGGGAGTTTGGGTCCGAGTTTGGTTTATGATGAAAGTTATTGGGGCCAATTGGAATTATGTCAATGGACTTTCTTTTCAAATTAACTTTAGTGTTCTTCTATTTGCGTTTTTAGGGCTGTAACGTTGTCTAAAATGGTGCTGGAACGGTTAGGAAAGAAGGCTTGGTTTATTTGAATTGTAAGAAAGTAAGAAATATGATATATGGATTTGTTTTGTCCTTTGGAATTGCTTAATAAAATGTTTTGTTTAAGTTTCTTTGTTTTGACAAGGATTTGCTACATGTCATTATGTTCATCCATCCTTGTGTGGAAAACAATGTCGGAATTGGTTTTTATAATGTGGATAGTTACATTGGTTTCCTATTTCTAATTTACAAAAAATTATGACATCCCGCCTCATTGCGCGGGCACTCAACTAGTTTGTTTACATTACTGATTTCATAATCGTTGCACGGATCTGGATTAAACAATTGGTTTCAAAGCAGACGGACGGATTCGATTCAAAGTGCAAAATTCGATTTCTGGTAAATTTTATCCTTTTCACGTCCGTGTTCTTGATAGAATTTCAATTCTTTGATCCTGATTAAATTGATCAATTTCGCTTATTGGGTATTGTAGCATCATTACTATTAGTGATTCTGCAAATTTTCACATCTTAATTCGATCGTTTGAGTGGTTTATTAAGCAATTTAAGATCAAAAGTTTTGGTAGTGTTCTTGATAAAAATCGAATTTTTAGCCATCAAAACTTGGTGTTTTTGCTTCAAAATCGAGTTGGTTAGTGTTATTTTTGTATTTGGTAGTGTTTCTAATCTTTCAGGAACATTATTGAGCAACCCTAGTTAATATCCAATCGATTTTCACAAGTCAGCCGCTCTTTCCGGGTAAAACAGCCGCGGTTTCCGGACCGTTTTAAACTTTCCGGATAATCGTGTAATTCTTCCGGACACGTCCAAACATTCCGGGTAAGTCTTCTAATTCCATACTTTCCGGGTATATTTGTTCCGGAAACCCAAAGTTTCCGGTAAAATAGTTTGTCCCGATAACTCCACGTTTCCGGGTATATTTGTTTCGGAAACTCCACGTTTCCGGTAACCTATTTTGTCCAGATAACTCAAAGTTTCCGGCTATATAGATTTTACCCGGAAACCCATTCCATCCGGAAAGCCTTTTTATCCGGAACCTTTTGCACCGGTAAGCTCTTCTCGTCCGGTAACTACAATTAGCGGGACCCTCGTGCTAAGTCATAGGAGGGGGACACTTAAGTATTCTTGATACTGTTCCACTTTGAATCGAACAATCGTCTGACGATCACTCCAGTGCAACTGAAGATGTCTCTTACTGAAGAAGACAAGACAAAACCGTGTCAGGTATGTAAACCTATCTATTTAGAACTTTCTGGCCGAATGACACCTCTTGCTGAACGGATAGATTCCTACAAGGCCACCAGTAATGAACAACTACTTGAGATTATATCACTATCTGAAAAGTTAAATGTTCAAATGCACATAGCTGAGAAATACAAGTCTGAAAATGCCATTTTAAAAGAAAAATGTAAAAATCTTTCAATAGCACCTAAAGACTTAAGGGCCAAGTTATCTGAACTTCAGTCTCAGTTTGATCAGTGTCTGAATGAGAAAGCAGAAATTGTTTATCAATGTTCTGCTCTTTAGATTCAGCACGAGGAGTTTGTTGCTAAAATTCTCGATCTTGAAACCAAACTTCACAAGAGAGGTCAAACTGATCAAACCATCTTTCTGAATAAACCTAAAGAGTTCACATACTTTAACAAAGAGTGGGGAATCGGATATGACAACCCACACTATTTGAAAAAGGGAAGATGGCATGTACCCATTCTGTATGATTTTGCTTGTTTTGGATTAGATAAAAAGTATCCAGAATATGCAATCCAATGGATTGGTCCTCTTGAACCTGAAAAGGAAGAGGAAACCGAGGAATATAAGCGCACACACAAACGAGGAATACAACTTCCGTTTAGTTATGAACCTTTGAATAATTCCTATAAAAAGAACAAAAAGTATCTCTCAAATGACTACTTCGACCCTTACAAGGTTGCTAAGCCCACGGATTCCTCCAAAAAGGATGAGGACCAAGCACTCGCAACCAAGAATGAGACGGACGAGTTTAAACTCTATGTTCCTCCTCTCATCTTGGAAGCAAAGATTGTCGAGTTGGAGGAGTCGTTTGAGAAAGAAAAGTCTGTTTTTCAAAACGAGAAGAACGCGCTAATTCAGGAAATTGAGAAACTCAAATCTGAGAAAACCGAAGGTGGTCAAATGAAGAAAAGGAAACCCTTCAGGGTGAAATCAATAAGCTCTCATCGAGACTATCTGAAGTGACAAGAGAAACGATGAAAGAGCATATGATAAATAGTCAACTCCAAGTGCAGCTTGACTTGCTCCAAACTGCGAAGCAATTTTCACCTGAACTTTCCTCTAACTCATCTGACACATCCTCGTGTAAAGCCTTCATCGGAAATATCTCTTCGCAAGAAAATAAATTTTCTAAAGATAAGTGTGTTAAAAGGAATTTAAACTCTGATTTTTCAAACGCTTCCGCACCGAATTCCCCAAAGCACACAACCGAAAGCACAACGTGTTCCTCGCCTTCCTCGACCGATCCAAGTCCAGTAATTCCGGATGTCCATTTTTCAGAATATATGAACTCCAAAGGTAATTCTGATGGAGAGTTTGAGTCGTTCCCCTTCGACAAGCCTCTTCCAAGTCATACTGATTTTTTGTCACCAGCAGTAAATCGACATGTCAATTTTCTAAAGGGTGATAGTTCTCAATCAAAGACTCCAGCTGTGATTAAGATTTTAAAAAATGCTTCAAATTCTCAAAAACAATCACAGCCGAAGCAAAAGACCGGTCAACCACCTGCTAAGATTCCTGTTTCTTCAAAAGTCAATGACCGTACTGTCCCTGTTGTTTCGGATAAAACCGGTTGCGCCAAACAAGCAAAACCAAAGTGGCCAGCCAAGGAATCTGTCGAGGGTGCTGCATCAAAGTCGTTCAATACTGTCTTTTACCCGAGAATGAACAAAAACGATTGTGCTTGGAATCATAGGAATAATTTTGTTAAAAGAGATATTAATTTTCCGATGAAAATTTACTCCATTCAGCAATTGATTCAATTATCGCACGATCGTTTGTGTTGTTCTAGTTGTGGTTGGAATGAATTTGATGATTTCAATAACAATGATTGGTTTGTGTCATATCACATGTATAATTCGACACCCAAACGCATACCCCGTAATAATAAAAGGAAATACTATCAACAACGGGGTTTCCAATCAGAGGTTAAACCACAACGGGAGACCAAGCCCACTCCTAGATGGGTTGCTCCTTCTGAGGTTAAACCGGCACCTAATAGGCAACCTGCTAAAAATAACCTTCCTCCAAACGGTGTAAATTCTACACCAAGGAGGCAACCTGTGCCAAAACCAGTTCCCGCTAAAGGTGTACAATCTACACCTAAGGGGAAGTCTGAGTCAAAGCAAGATCCTCCTCGAGGTGCCAAACCTAACTCTCCGGGACCCATGCAAATATGGGTACGCAAAGTCCGCAAAATTTGTTTTACAGGACGGTCATGTGTGGTCCTTAGACACTGGATGCTCCACACACATGACCGCAAGGAAGGAGCTGCTCACGATCTACAAGGAACAATATTAAGAAGACGTGAGGTTAGTCTATACCTGTGCTTTAACAAGCTGCTCATGTGTTTAGGGGGAGCATGATCAGCTATCAGGTATGTTACTCTACTGTTGAGGGGGAGCGTCACACACACTTTTTCTTAAATATGTTATAAAGTTTTGTGTGTGTGTGGATACTCCCGTGTGCACTTCACTCTACGCGCACATTCTGAGGGGGAGCATGTCATCTAATGCTCATCATTTGAGGGGGAGCGACACAAATTTTTCATTAAATGTCTAAAGTTTTTGTGTGTCGGATTCTCCATTGCAATCCCTATACACTATCCGAGGGTGAGCAAGTTTTCCTCATTCTCAGTTTGAGGGGGAGCGAGAGATCCATCTTTTCAAAATTCTACAGGTTTCATATCTTTGAAAAATGGAATTATTCTTTAAAGTGTAAAAGTATCCGGATACCCTACTCAGTCCGGATGACTTTCTGGACCGGATGGGTATCCGGGTAGGACTATCCGGAATCCCTACTCTGTCCGGAAACACCCTTTGTCCGGATATTTTGTTTTGACCGGAAAGGTTTGTCATTCCATCCGGATACCATGTTTGTCCGGAAACTCTATTTGTCCGGGAAGTATAGTCTGTCCGGGATGTTCTACATATCTTCATAATGTCCGGACTCCTCTGTATTTGTCAATTCAGCACCTGCTATCACACTGCCAGTCCTCAATCTGTCTCAGGTTGTGACATTTACTACAAAGGTACGCGCTGGAAATTGTTTATCCGTCCACTTTACTAACTTTGGGTGTTTTACAGATATTCCATGGCGGATCAACAACCTCCACAAAATCCAAGGGGAAGCTTCACCCTGTTTTTCTTAAAAGTCTAAAGTTTTTGATCACTCACAAGTAAATAACACTCTCACTCCGAGGGGGAGCAAGTCAATCCCCATGTATGTCATGAGGGGGAGCAGGATAATATATGTGCTATGCATATGCCTAAAGCCCTACCTATGATAGCATATAGACGAGAGTTAGGGAATCCCATGGTCCAGCCAGCGCCGGAGGGACCTTTCCCGGGACATAGAACATGTGAGAAGGAGGGCGTTAAGGTCAAAAGCGAACCAGGAAAGATTGAGCCGTAAAGATAACGAGGCTTCAGAGCGAACCCAACCGAGCGATATCCGGGTTGCCACATCTACTATCCCGTCTCATTTATTGGGACGGGGTATTGAAGAAGCCTCCGTGGACCCAGTGGAGCAATTGCACAACCCCCTCATCCACTCATCCGTCTCTCAAAAGACGGATGTTTCAGTACATCACGGGGATATAGCACAACTTACACCGGCCTATCACTCGGAGAGTGCTGGTGTTGAAACAAGTGACCAGCAGCCCCCGGTCGCGACTTCTTTTCATGCACAATCGAGTCTAGAGCCATTTGCTATTGAAAATACTTTGGCTAGGACACAAGAGGAGCAACACCAAGTCGAGAATATTCGTGACTCGACCGGAACCACCGTAGTGTCTTCACCTCCAGGTGGAACACAAGGATCGGAGGGAAATCCTACCATAGCTACCGATATGCCAACTGTGAACATATGAGGCTCTACCCCTGCGGTAGATGCCTCAACGGGTAATCTAAGTGAACCCGGAGTTACTCACCCAGACTTTTTGTCACCAGGGTCCCTGGACAGCACCCTTAAGGCTGTCCGCGAGGCAATGGAGCAAACTATGCAGCAACATGTAGCCACTGAACTTGCCAAAGTTATGCGTGCAATCAAGGGCAAAGACAAGGTCGTCGAAGCTGAATCCGCACCTGTGCCTCCACCGATCACAACTCAACCTATCTTTTCGGCGGACACTCGAAATTTTCACAGGTCACTGCTCCTTCATCATCTATTACATCTCGCCTGGACTCTATCGACTCAACTCTCAAGGATTTCAACCGAGCCCTTACTTTGATGTCCAAGAAAGTCAGTTCCCTAGAAGAAACCTGCAAGAGTCAAGCAGGCGGTCTGAAGCGGAAACACGGTGACCAGGATGATCCTGATCACCGTGAGGGGGAGAAAAGACCCAGACTATCCGAGACCGAGACCGCCGCCCTGATCCAGACTGAAGCTACAACAGTGGTTCAACAGGAACCCCCAACTGCGGCAGCTACTACAGAAACACCTGAAGCCGAGTTGCCATTAGCCGAGATGGTAATCGACATGGAGATTTCAAATGATGAAGACCCGACGGTTGAAAAGCCCGGGGGTTCAACACAGGAACTGGTCGACTTTGATTCATCAGACAAACTGCTATTGGATATGATAGATCCAGATTGTGAAGCCAACCCGGAGACCGAAGATGCATGGTATGAAAAAGTCGCCAGTGCCGTAAATCTCCTGGTAAATTTGGTATTCCCCATTGATGAAGACGATAACATCGACTATGATCAGTTCCTGCTCCATAATTTCTATGGTACGTCTCCCGTTCACTACGCTCAACCCACTGGAACTTCAACAAGACCTGAGCCTACTACTGCCAACATTCCGACAACTCCTCTGCAAACGACAGCTTCTGATCTTCCCCCCCTCCTCCTCAGCAACAAATCCGTTGGGAGAAGATCATGGTACTTATTCCGCATCTGGAGGAATCTTTGAGGAAGCTGTTCGTCCACAAGCTTCGCTCGATCGAGCCGACCTTTTGCCTTGGTATTTACAACCTCAACCCCGAATACCAACGGCGTTATATCGGCGCAATGCAGCGGTGTCTTCTAGTCAGCCAAGTCAGAACCAAGCATCAAATCACAGAGGTACTTAACATCCATTCACGCCGCATCATGAGGATCGTCTATCTAGTCTTCACTATTCGCCGCAAAGATGGTAATGAATGGAAATTCTCTGAAGCCGACTTCCAACACCTCCGACCATTCGACATCCTGGCTATTCTGAAAGACCTTCGTACAAGAACCATCCGGCCGCTTGAAGTTACAAAGGCGCTCGAAGCTGTTCGTCGATACCTGGTCCGTACCATTATGATGTCATATCTAACGAATTTTCAAATGGCTGTAGAGAACAGGCGAAGAAAGTCAATCTGATAAAGCCGAATCTGAATGCTCCTGAATTGAATATGTATCCCGAGAACGCTATGCCTCTAGAAACAGAATTTAGGATCGTCTTCATTAATGAACAGAAAGAGAAAAATTTATGCGGTTCAGTCAGGTAGAAAGATTCTGCGATGGCACACTCCTCAAAGTTCGAGATGCTCTTCGAAAAATCATTACACACGCGTCTGAAAATCCAAGGTATTCATATGTTCCGAATCCGAATGAAACAAATGCTCGGAATGCCGTGGAATTGGTTGAATATCGCATCGACTACCGCCGTGCTATCAGATGGTTTGAGATTCACTTTGCGCTTCATAAAAGATATGTCTACAACTGGCGAGAGCTAGAGCGCGAACTCGAACTTCAAATCAAAGGGGGAGATTGTTAGGGTCAATTTAATGTTGATTTAAAGTTCAAGGGTGTAATTTGTATTTCCTTATTTTGAGCCTATTAGTGAACGGGCCATGGGCTTGTTAACCACGGGCCCGCATATATAATGTTCTTCTAGCTTGGAAAAACAAGTTAGTTGTCTCATTTGCTTTCCTACTCGTATTGTAAGCACTCTGATTGAAAGCATAATACATGGATGACCAGTTGAAATCATTGTTCTTATTTGTTTACATTAATAATTTCATAATCGTTGCACGGATCTGGATATAACACATCCTGCGCTTTCAAAGAAATTCAGAGATTCCCATCTGCCCAATTGAACAACTACAAGATCTTGTCCACTTGTGTAACTTGTCCAGACCAGGTATCTTTCTCAAAGCCCATGTCCTCAAGGAAGCAAAGCTCAGAAAACAACAGGGGGAGAAAGTACCTGACTGGGTGATCACTGAAAGAGACTCATATACAAAATGCTTTTTAATGATGAACCTGTAATCTTTTTTAATTTATCATTTCTTCTTTTAGTACTTGTATATTTCTTTTACTTGTACTTGTAAACTTTCAACTTCCCTTTGTAATCCTATTATGAGTTTAATGAAAGTTTTTCAGTTAAAGTACTTTACTTCATCAGTACTAGTAAAAGATCCCTTAAAACAGTAAATGAGACACGCAACTATGAGTCCTCTTTTATCCTTATGTTATAATAATTAGCAATTTTCATATGATGATTTGTCATCATCAAATAAGGGGAAATTGTTGATCCAAACTCTAACAGTGATTTGATGACGAACCTTAGAATAATTAATGAAAATTGCAATTAGCATCTGTCTGTATTAGTGTTTTGCAATAAGCGATAACATATGTAATAATATTTTATTATCAGCGATAACTTGAGCCTGTTCATTATCGCTGATGACTTCAAATGCAAAAGTGTTTATTGTAATTCTTGAAGACAAGCCTCGCGACTAAGGTGTTCATCGCTGACATCGAAGACAAAGATGATGAACAAGGACAAGTCTACTCATGATCTGATGCGGACATCAGTGAAACCAAACTATATCTACACGTGCGACAAATCCAGAATAAAGCTTCAACGATAGCTGACTTTCATCAGCACTCCCTGATGGGTGACCTCCTTAGCAATCGTTGATCATGAAGCTTGCAATTCAAGATTTGTTTGTCTTATTTCCTTGCACAAAAGTACGGATGGTCAGAAGAAGCATGCTTTTTTCCAAGATTGTACAACCACTCTGCCACCTACACTATTCATCATACGACCCAAAGCATGTCCTGATAAAAGTCAGAAGCATGCGCCCAATCAAATGCTAACACGTGTAAAGTGCACTTGCCACGCATTTAATGAATAGGGTATAAATAGGAGCAATACCCCTTCGTTTTGAAGTATCTCCCCTGAACTACTTAGTGCGTAGAAAACCCTTGTTTTTCTACATCTGCTTTTCCTTCTAGTTTCTTAGTGCAAGAACACTTTGTGATTCTGAAGTTTGTTTAGATTAGGTTTACATAATCTTATTCCGCAACAAATTGTAAATTATGTTTGATTTTTCAATAAACATTTTAGAAAACTAAAAAGTTGTGTTTGTATTCAATCCCACATTTCTACAATCTAGTGTACTTATATAACCTCTTCGAAACCAACAAAAAGTTATTTAATAAACATGGGAAATGGTCAAATGGTTATTGAATCTGATTATGGTACAAGTTAGATTGTTTAACATATTTCTCTAAATATCAATCTGATTTTGGTATGTAAATATGTAATCTGTCCATTGTAATATTACTTCTATGTTAGTTGGCGTAACACCCTAAAATCAGGGCCAATTTGTAATACCCCGGGTAACTTCGTTAGTTAAAGTCCCGTTCTGTTAAATTTATTTATTTAACTCTATAATTGATGTTTAGGGTAAGTTTAGGAGAGTTTATGAGTTTAGGGGTGTATTAGTAATTAGTGAATAGTGCAGGGATTAAAAGGGTAAATATGGTTTAATATTATCCTTAGACTTCAGATATTTTTCCAAAAGCAGAATATTCAGTTTAGTGAGTGTGTGTGTGTGTGTGTTTGGAGAAGAGAAGAAGAAGAAAGAAGGTTTTGTGGCTAGGGATTCAAATTGGTTAACTTGGAAGTGGTATTAAGGTATGTTCCTTTACATTTTATGTTTATAATTGCTAATAGATAGTTTCTATCGGAGTAGAATAATCGAATTCATGCCTGAGGTTAATTTCAGTTGAATCTGGGTAGAAAATAGGTAAACCGACAGAGGTTTCCGGACACAGTTTGAATGTGTCCGGTAGTTTTGTTGATGGTGTCCGGTAGTTTATTCTTGCAGGTGTCAGGACGATCTTTGTTAGTGTCAATTTTATATGTTGTATTCAAGTTGAGGGGTTATTTTGTAAAATGTGAGCCTAGGTATAAATAGCCTAGTTTAGCTCATTTTCACAAACACTTTTGATATTCATATCCTTAGAACTCTCTGTGAGTTTCTCTCTACATTGTATTACTTGATCTTGATGTTAATGAGAGATGGACAAAGTTTTGGATAGATCTTGATTTCATTACTTGTTAATTGGGATAACAAGTGGTATCAGAGCCTAGCAGATCGAATTTGTGAAGATTTTTGAAGTTTTTGGGCATTTTTTTATATTTTCGGATTTTACATGGATTCTATGATTTTAGGCTGTTCTGGATCGAGCTATAGGCACAGACTTGTTAGAATTGATTATCTGGATCAATTCGTGCAAGGATTCAGACTCAAAACAACAAAATCAAAAGATTTGGCCGATTTGGAGTTTTCAAATATGTTTACTGTTCAGATCGATTTGGCGGATTTCTGTTAGTTTCTTGGTGTTTCTCACTGAACAAAAGGTGTTCAGAAAGCCCTCGCGACCTACCCTACGAAGTTTCATATCAATTGGAGTTGATTTGAGAATTTTGAGCACTTAGAAAATTTTCACGTTAAAACTCATAACTGTCGTACGCGTAACTGTTCTTGGTGTTCATAACTGTTGCACGACACTTAGCATCATAACTGTCGCACAATCCTTGACCGACTACATTTTTTGTCGTACAAGTATTGTACGAGAGTTACTGTACACAAAGCTTAGTAGCACAAGTTCCATACGACAGTTACTGTTTACCTGACCAAGTCGTACAAGGTTCGTCCGAGAGTTGGTCCAAGTCGCACACTTGTTGTACGAGAGTTACTGTTGCTGAGTCCAAGTCGTACACGTTCGGTACGAGAGTTACTGTTCACTTGTACTGTCGCACACGTTCTATGTTGGTCACGAAGGCCTATACAAGTTTGTAGAAGGGGGGGGGGGGGTTGAATACAAACACACAGATTTTACTTTTCTAAATTGTTTATTGATAAATCATTAACAATTTACAGCTTGTTGCGGAAACAAGATTAAGGATAAACCTAAATCTAAACAAGTTGGAACACTAAGGTTTCTTGCACTAAGAGAGATAAGGAAATTACTAATAATAACCTATCTGAGATAAGAGATTTGAACTTGTCCAGAGTTAGCAAGTTACTTCAAAAGAAGTGAGTTCATCTCTTTATATACTGCATGCATTTAATGCAAGTAAGTATATACTTTACACGTGTCATCAGCTGGTTGGTTGCATGTCATTGACTTTTGATGACAACCTTAGTAGCCGTAAGGATGAACAGTGTAGTATCAGAGTGGTTGTACGATTTCAGATTTTCGGAGGTTCTTTTCTGACATTTTGTACGGAGTCGTGCAAGGGAGGTTAAGACAAAAGTACTTTGTACGGAGGACTTCATGATCAGCTTTCGTTGATTCAGCGATCTATCATTTCATATCAGCGAATGATAGAGTTCAGCGATAGCTGAAGTCTTGTACTTGATACTTCATGTTGAGTGGACAAATCTGAGTCTTCGCTGATCCGCATCAGTTCATTAGGAGACTTGTCGCTGGTTCTTGAGCTTGATCTTCGACTTCAGCGTAGAACCTTTGTTGACGTGAAACTTGTCTTCAGGGATCATAAGTAAACAACTAACTTATCAGCGATCATCATAATGACTGAACAGACTCAGAACATTAATGGTGAACAGTGTTCGCTGAATGTTTAATTTAAAGAGCGAGAGTTCCTATCAGCGGTACTGTAAGATCTTAGTACTTATCAGCGATAGTGAAACTCTAATACATATTGTTTACTTACAATTTTCACTAAGTATAAAAGAGAGGGTCATTATCAAATCACTGAGGGTTTGGATCAACAATCTCCCCCTATTTGATTATGACATAGCAACAAAGAAAATTGCTATTTAATGAAAACATAAGGATAAAAAGAACTCATAAAATATTTGTCCCTTTTACTGTTTTCTGGGATCTTTTCAGTACTTATGGAGTAAAGTACATTCGCTGAAATCTTTCTTTAAAACTTTGAATCAGGTTACAATGAAGAACAGAAAGATTACAAGTACAAGCGAAATAATTTACAAGTACAGAAGAATAACTGATACATAGAGAAAAAGGAGATTATATCAGTTTTCAAAGGGTTCTTCCTTAATGAGAAGTTCATCAAGGGTTGTCTTTTCAGTGGGGATCATCCAGTCAGGAACCGTTACACCTTGTTTTCTTTTGTTCAGCGCTTCTTCAAAGATCAAGGGTTTTAGGTGTCGTGCCTGAATGTCTTTTCTGAAGTCACACCAGTAGATGAGATCTCTGAGCTGTTCGATTGGAGTGATTGGAAGCTCAGCGATCTGTTGAAAACATTTACGTCCGTCGTAGTCGAGAAAGAATATTCCATAAGGATTACTGATGACTTTACCAGGGACGAAAAGTTCACATGGTGGCAAAGAAATGTCAAGGGCATATAGATCAGGGTCAGGACCAAGCACTTCAGCACGAGAGAAACCAATTCCAGTTTCATTTCGTATGACAGGACCTGAGTTTGAATCTTGACGTTTCTTTTTTTTGAGAGGCCCTTTTTCTTTTCAGCTTAAGACAGGAAGAGGAGGAATGTCCACACAAGAAGATATCAAGTCGATCTGTCTGTTTATCAGCTTTTCGAAATGATCCTTGTACTTAGATTGTGACGAATGGATAGCTAACCTCATCTCCAGCCATTCAGAGAGACCATACCTTTTTACACTGTCAGCGCGAAAGGCTTCAGATTGGCCATCTTCTCTGAAAAGTTTGATGTCAACAATAGGTACTCCGATAGAGGTTCTTCCAGAGATGAATACCTTGTTGATCTTCGCTGGACGATATCTGAAGTGAATTTTCTCTTTACACCAGATCAGGGTGGTCTGAGAAACTTCAGTTTTATTTTCCACGATCTTCTGGGCTTCTTCCCAAAGCTTTCGTTGGATTTGAATGGGAACACGTTTCAGCTTGGGTTCTTTGACAGATTCTTGAGTAAGCTTGATGGCGTATTCTCTGTCTTTTTCTTCAGCTTCCTTCCTTTCAGCGATAAGGCGTTCATCTCTAAGGTGTTCCTTGTATTCAGCTTTTGAGATTCTGAACTTTGGAGGAACTAAAGGAAGTTGATCACGCCTTAGAATGATTCGCTGATCCTCGAATCGCTTTATTATTTCCTCTTTTCTCTTTTGATCCTCTTCACTCAGCTTTTGAGGAGCTGAGGAAGGTCTGTTTCTGTGCGAGAGAGGTTGTTCTTCTGGTTCATCAGTCTCAGAGATCAAATCTAAGACTGGGATTATTTCATCAGCAGCAGCTGGCTTTATTTGTGAAGTCGCAGTAGTAGAACCTTCAGCGACATCCTCAAACAGGGGAGAGGACTAGCTGAAACACAGCGATCTTACAAATAAGAACATGGGTAGAAGAACTTGGGTAGAAAGAGAAAGAGAAATATGTTCAGGTGTAGGCTAGGGTAGTAGAACTTATAGAGGAGGGATGGAGTGAGATATGATTAGTGTACCTGAAAAACCGGCTTTTCAAGCAAGATCGTCAGATTGTCATCTTCAGCGACGCTTTTGCCTTTGCCTTTCTCAGCTCCAGAGGCTGAGGGCTTTGTCTTTGTCCGCTCCCCTGTTGGTTCATTTATTGAAATCCCCTTAAGAGCTTTAATCCTTGGGGCAGGTTTGACGATAAAGAAGTCATCGTCATCTTCGTCATCATCATCATCATTCCTTGGAGAGGAGGATGGTTCATTATCAGGGATGTCGATGTCTTCATCATCTTCTGCTTCGGATTCTTCAGCTTCGTCTTCGAGTTGCTCCCCCTCAGATACAGAGGTGAGCTTCTCGGTTCCCTCAGGGTTTTCATCTCCCTGAGGTCCAGCGATAAGATCTTCATTCTTCTCTCCCCTGATAGATTCATCATGGGAAAGGTCTTCAGCGCTCTTTTCAAGATCCTCAACGCTCTTCTCCTCGGTATGTTCAGCGCTCTTCTCCCCGGTATGTTCAGCGCTCTTCTCCGCCTCTTTCTCATGATGACTGGGGGAGGAATGGGCAGACTCTTCAGTTGTGGGAGGCTCTCTGTCTTCTTGGCCAGAGATACCCACACAGCTTTCAATCTTTGCTAATCTGACTTCTAGGCCAGTTATAGTAGGATTGATCTTTTCCAGCTCTTTGCGATCCGTCGCTGTGAAAGTTTCCAATGCAGGGGCAGGGGTCGGTTCAGGAGCTGGAGTATATACCTTGTTGAGTAGCTGTTGGATCATCGTTTTCATATCACCAACATCGGTCTTTACAGAGCCTAAGTCAGTCTTTACAGCTGACATATCACCCTCTAAGGCTCCAACCGATGTCTTCAGCGTTGTGACTTCGCCAGACACGGAGGAAACGGAGTTTTTGAGTGAGGTGTAGTCAGTGTAGATGTCAGCGAGCACTTTGGCGAAATCGCTGAGAGTCTTATCAACAATCTTGATGTCGTTTGTGGAAGCTTTCTTTTCCACCATCGTTGTCAGCTTTGTCAAAATCTCTCCAGCGTTTGTTACAGCTGAAGAGTTGTTGGAAAGAGTAGTGGTGAGATCTGTCAGCTTGGTTTCCACGGACTTCAGAGAGGCGTTGATGTCTCCCAAATTAGGACCTGTAACAGATAAGTACTTGTGAACAAAGGAAAGCTCAGAAGTTTCAGGTTTAGTTACAGTGTATAGGATTTTATTTGTACCTGCAGGAGGATTGATGAACTCGTCAAAGTTGCAAGTTCCTGAAAAATGTTCCATATCCTCTTCGAAAGTACGGTGAGGTATGGTGATCTCTGCAGGTCCTTTCTTCATCATTCTTTGAGAAGCTTCAGCTGTGGGTTCTGGAATGATGGCATCTCCAGTGTTCTTTGGAGGAGTGTCCAAGTGAGTGGAGGGAGAAGCGAAGGATAAGAATGGGGTTCGGGTTCTGAGTTCAGCGTTGGAATCGCTGAGAATCACTTCATCAGTCTTTTGAGAGACTGAGGGATGTTGGGTAGGTTCCAAGTTTCTAACCTCAGCGTTTGGAGACGCTGAAGTCTGGATTGGAGGGATGGCTTGCACGGGTGTGGCAGAGCGTACCACGAAACTTTCCTTCAGCTCTTCAGAATGAGCTGAGGAGTCTTCAGCATGGGATTGCTGGGGTTGCTCCTTGGTTTTCTTGATCCTTTTGGAACCAAGTTGGGTTGTAGAGTGTTTCCTTTTCTTAGAAGGAGAGGATTGTGTGGCCGGGGAATCAGCGATCGGTATTGTCGCTGAAGGAGCCACAAAAGTCGAAGAATTAGGGTTAAGAAGAGAGAGAAGGGTAGAGAGACGTACCTCATTGTCGACAGGTTTGAAATCGAGCACCTTAGGGCCAACCTGAGAAAGTTTCAGGTCACCCTCTTGAGGATAGCTGTCCTTCAGGCCATATTGGAAGATGGCGCTGATGAATCGGGGGTAGGGAACCCATGCAGGTCTGTCAGCAGCAGAATCTACTCTTTGTACTAGGTCATCATAAATGATAGATGCCCAGTCAATATGTAGACCTTTCAGCAGTGCGTATCCCATAGCTTGCTGAGGTTGAGCGGCTTGATCAGAGGAGCCGGTCTTCGCTGTCATGCAGCTGATCAGGTGTGCGAAGATGAAATTCATCTCGCTGGGCATTTTGGACTTCTTTATCATTGCGTCGAGGAAAGCAATGATTTCTTCTCTGTCAGCATGCTTCTTATGGTCAGGGAATGGAACAAACGGTTTTTCTTTGGTAGCATTGGGAAAGTTCAGGGCTTTTCGAATGATTGCGGGGGTTATCTTTATTGTGCCATACTCAGTATCGCTGAGTATGCAATCAATAGTTTTGGAGGGATCTTTGGCGGATGGTAGCTGAGAGTGTCTGGCAGAGTACCAGAACTGGGATAGTAATAGCTGACTTGCAGGAGGTGTGATGGTCAGGGCTGTTGAAATGCAGCAGTTTTTCAGGAAATTCACAGCATCATCCAGATGTGTGACTTGCTTTCGAGGAGGAAACTCGAGAAGCGCAGAGAGGTTGTTGACCTTGGTCCAATCTAGTTGATCCATCTTGAACTTAAACTGAGGGGCATTGATGATTTCCACTTCCTCAGAGTCAGCGGAGATGTTCTCAGCGGTAACATTGATCTTTGAAGTTGTCATTTCTCTGTATTATCAGTTCAACCAAAGATGTTAACAAATAAGAATTGTCTTGATATGGAAAGAATTTCCATTAAGATGGTTCGAATTTTGTCCATTTCATTCAAACATAAATGTCTTAATGAAGATTAGGGTTTTTCATGATTTGAAACGAAATGTAAAACCCATAAAGTCTTGTATTCCAGTATCTAAAAAAATCTGGATACGAATGAAGAACAAGTTTAAGATTAAGATTTAAAACTTGAAGAACAACCATGAAATGGTTGTGTTCATAAAACCATGAAAGAAATGATTTTATTTTTAAGAAGTTCTTTTGTTTGATCTTGTTTAAAACAATGTTAAGATCAGAAACAAGTTAAACATTTGGTAATAAATAAGAACATATTAACCTTGATGTTTGATGAAGAAGATGATGAACAGTTCTTTGAAGATTTGAGAGCACAAATGCAACAGTAATTCTTTTCTTGCGGAGGAAGATTTGATCGCGTAAAAGATAAAATATAAACCAAGAGTTGTTTATATAGAGATTTTAAAGAGAGAAAACCTTGAGCGGGAAAAGGTTTTCATCATGACACGGACACGTGTTTGCATTTGATTGGAAGTTTGAACGAAACGTGCAAACGTGTGTCAGAAAGAAGAACTTGCCGAGGTTTATCCGTTGCAATGACGTCACAACTGTCCTTTCATATTCTTGGTTGTCTCTGAGGTTTTGAAAAACTCAGGGACTCTTTGAAAACATGAAGCACTGAATAGAAATATCAGTGAAGGTTTTAAGAAATTTCAAAAAGTCGCTGTTAAGGAAGAGATATTCAGGGATGCATTTGTTTTGAAATCTTGCATTTTCATGCGTTTGTCAGAGAGAGTAAACATACCTTGATATCAGCGAATCAAGTTTATTCAGAGAGAGAATGATAGAATGGGTTATACAAGTTGATTTTATCCTATCGCTGATCAATGTGAACCGCTGAAGGTTTTATCCTTCAAAGTTCAGCATTCCAAGCTCGCTGATGAGAAAGTTGAATCTTGTCTCATCAAGAGGTTTGGTAAATAGATCAGCTAACTGATAATCAGTTGGAATAAAATGAAGTTCTATATCACCATTCATCACATGATCTCTGCTAAAATGATATCTGATTTCGATGTGTTTTGTCTTTGAGTGTAGCACTGGGTTGTTGGCTATAGCGATGGCACTTGTGCTGTCGCAATAGAATGGAATTTTTGAGAGCTGAAGATCATAGTCTAGTAGCTGATTTCTCATCTACAAGACCTGAGAACAGCAGCTTCCAGCGGCTACATACTCAGCTTCAGCTGTGGAAGTGGACACTGAGTTTTGCTTCTTACTTGTCCAACTTACCAGCTTTCCACCCAGGAGCTGACATCCTCCTGTGGTGCTTTTCCTATCCATTTTGCAACCTGCAAAATCACTGTCTGAATAGGCGGTTAGATCGAATCCTGAGTCTTTAGGATACCAAAGACCTAGATTCACTGTACCCTTAAGATATCGAAAGATTCGCTTTACAGCTTTCATATGAGATATCTTAGGTTCAGCTTGATATCGTGCACACAAGCATGTTGCAAACATAATATCGGGTCGGCTAGATGTAAGATACAATAGTGAGCCGATCATCCCACGGTACAACGTAACATTGACAGGAACACCCTTTGTGTCCTTATCAAGTGCCAGCGGTGGTTCCATAGGGGTTTTCATAGTTGAACTTTCAGTTAAGTCGAATTTCTTTAGCATATCTTTAACATATTTTCCCTGATTAATGAAAGTTCCTTTTTCAGTTTGCTTAATCTGAAGACCAAGGAAATATGTTAGTTCACCCATCATGCTCATTTTATACTCATCTTTCATTCTATCAGCGAAACGAGTACAAAGCTCAGGGTTAGTAGAACCAAATATAATGTCATCAACATATATTTGAACTAGAATGATATGACCTTTCACTTTTCTAAAAAATAGAGTTTTGTCAATCTTACCTCGCTCAAAATTTTAAATATGGAGATAAGTGGAAAGAGTGTCATACCATGCACGTGGAACTTGCTTTAAGCCATAAAGTGCCTTGTCCAGTTTATAAACATAACCTGGACGCTTAGGATCTGAGAATCCTGGAGGTTGTTCCACATAAACTTCTTCATTCAGCTTTCCATTCAGAAACGCTGACTTAACATCCATCTGATGTACAGTGAAGTTTTTGTGTACAACATATGCTAAGAAAAGACGAATAGATTCAAGTCTTGCTACTGGAGCAAATGTTTCGTCATAATCTATGCCTTCCTCTTGTTTGTATCCCTGAGCAACAAGACGAGCTTTGTTGCGAGTTACAGTACCATGTTCGTCCAACTTGTTTCGATAGACCCATTTAGTGCCTATCACCGTTTTGTCAGTTGGTCTACGAACGAGTTTCCAAACTTTGTTTCTTTCGAATTCAGTCAACTCTTCTTGCATAGCGCTGACCCAGTTTGGATCTCTGAGGGCATCATCTATTTTCTTTGGTTCAGTTAGAGAAATAAAGTTAACAAATAAACAAATATTACATGCACTTCTACGAGTCTGAATACCAGCGTTTGGATCACCAAGAATTTGATCGATTGGGTGATTTACAGTCCAACGCTGAGCCGGAGCATACGTCGCTGACTCAGTCTGAACTGGAGAAACTGAAGATGAGGCTTCAGCTACTTCTGGATTATCAGCTAAGAGAGGAATGTTTGCATTTGTCACTTCATTCACTGATTGCTGAGAAATAGATGGAATTTCTGAGACATTTGGATCAACTGCAGGTATAGTGTTTATAGGAACAGCTGAGACCCATGATGTTTCAGCTTCACTATTCTGCATGTTTGGAATGATAGTGGGACTATCATCTTCTACTGGATGAGCATGAGGAGTGGGAATATCTTCTGAATCACCAAGATGAGAAAACATCCATTGATTCAGTTCTTCTGTATCAGTGTTCGGTTTAGAGTTCGCTGAACGGGATTCGTCAAACGTGATGTGAATAGTTTCTTCTACAGTTTGTCTTCTTCGATTGAAGACTCTGAAGGCTTTGGAAACTGAGGAGTATCCAAGAAAGATTTCATCATCAGCCTTAGGATCAAACTTTCCAAGGGCATCTCTGTTGTTCAGTATGAAACACTGACATCCAAAGATGTGAAGAAAGTTGATTGAAGGCTTTCTCCCATGAAAGAGTTCATAGGCTGTCTTTTTGAATCTTTTAACTATCAGCGACCTGTTTTGCGTAAAACAAGCAGTGTTGACAGCTTCTGCCCAAAACTGAGTAGGCAGGTGAGAATCGCTGAGCATTGAACGTGCAGCTTCAATAATTGTTCTATTTCTTCTTTCAGCGACTCCATTTTGTTGCGGTGTTCTCACTGACGAAAAGTTGTGAGAAATACCCTTACTCTCAAGGAAGGGATCAAGAGAACTGTTTCTGAATTCAGTTCCATGATCACTCCTTATTGAGCGAACAGTCATATTGTTCAGAGTTTCCATCTTCCGAACAAAGGTGATGAGTTCTTCAGGGGTGTCACTCTTAGAACGGAGAAACATTACCCAAGTGAAGCGTGAGAATTCATCAACTATGACCAGCGTATATTTCTTTCCAGCGATGGATTGTTTGTTAACAGGGCCAAACAAATCCATATGGAGTAGTTGTAGAGGAGATGACACTGAAAAACTTGCTTTGATTTAAAGCTTGCCTTGGTCTGCTTCCCTTTTTCACACGCTGAACATAAAGACTCTTTGGCGTATGAATTGCTGAGGTAGACCAGTGACTAACTCTTTGGGGGAAAGAGTATTCAGTGTTTTGAAATTTAGATGCGAGAGCCTCTTGTGCCATAGCCAGTTAACATCAGAAGATGCCTTTGAGAAGAAACAGGAGTTCTCAGTGGTTGTTGAGTCCATGTTTATTACATAAAAATTTTCCAAACGATAACCACTGAGAGCTATCTTCTCCTTTTTGTCAGAGACAAAGCATGATTCCTTAGTAAAAATTACTTTGTTATCCATGTCGCAAAGCTGACTGATGCTTAGAAGATTATGCTTCAGCCCTTCAACATATGCGACTCTTCTGAAGGAGGTTGCACCATTTGAAAGTACACCATACCCTCGGGTATGTCCTTTTCCATTTCCACCGAAAGTCACAGAGGGACCCTTCTCTTCCTTGTATTCAGCGAGCAGGTTTTTCTTTCCAGTCTTGTGTCTAGAGCATCCGCTATCGAGATACCAGATACCCTTCTTAACCTGCAATACAAAGGAAGATTAGTTTTTCTTAGGTACCCACTTAACCATGTATACACGTTTGTCAGTGGAAGTAGTTGGAATGGAAGGTTCAGCAGTCTTCGCAGCATTTGAAGATTCAGCTTTGTCTTTCTTCACTTTGGTTAATTTCTTAACCTCAGTGGTAGAATTCACCTTGACTTGATTTGCACCAGGGTTGGTCTTCTTTGCCTTGGGGGCAATCTTCACCTTAGCTATCTTTTCAGCTTTGTTGGCTGTGGGGCACTTACTAGCAATATGATCAGTGAGTCCACAGTGATAACATTTCCTATAGCTATAAGTAGTTCTAGGACCATTTGAATGCTGAGCTTTTAATTTTGAATTAGAAGTTCCAGCACCAAGCAAACTATTGGCTTTAGAAATGGAACGAACATTTAGTTCTTCAGATTTCTTACCAAGGATATCCACTCTGAGTCTAGGAGTAGATCTCTGAATAGATCCAGAGATCAGCTTCTTTGATCCAGAGGGATGGGTCACTGAAGCTTTAGAAGCATTCAGCTTTGGTACTAAAGTACCCTTCTGAGGATTTTGATAAATAACAATTCCTTTACCTTTGTCTTTAGAGACAGAGGTAGGTTTTGAATAAACCATTTTCTCCTTACCTTTTGAGGAGGTAGGAGTTTCCTCAGGGATTGGTGTAAAGGACGAGGAGCACTGAGATGATGAAGTGTCAGCGACTGAGGATACGAACGTTCCAAATTTAAGTATTGAACGTTCAGTGGTTGGTTTTGGAGTATCATATTTATAACCCAGACCACGTTTATCACTCAGAGGAATCTGAGCCTTAATTATCTCAGTGATCTTTGTTGAAGAATTACACCATCTTTCAACAGTAGCTTTTTCAGCCTCTAATGCAGCGATAGCTTCTGCTCGTTCGATTTTGACTAGCTGATTTAAATATACTTGATCTTTAAAATCTTCTTCAATTTTAGAAAGCTTTTCTATTTGAAGATGACAGTTTTTAAGCTTTTCAGCGAGATCAAGGTTTTGGTTTTCAATCACAGTTTTGCCGTTCATGGCTTCGTATAAACTTCTAGTCAAGAGATCGATCTTACGGAGACTATCAGCTTCATCAATATTTGCAATATTGGTAAAGAAAGAAGGTGATACCTGAATAGCAGAGGTTGAAGTGGAGGGAATGTCTGAACTTTCTTCCTCTTCTTCAATCTTGGCCATGAGACATTGATTTGCTTCATCATCTTCAGAATCAGATGATGATGCTTCTTCATCAGAAGCAGCCCAATCATAGTCAGCCATCAGGCCTTTGCCTTTCTTCTTAAAGCTTTTCAGTTTCGCATATTTGTCTTTCAGCTTTGAGTATTTGTCATCTTTTTTCCTTGGAACAAAGGATTTCTTTGTAAAAGCTGAGGGTCTAGAGACTTTCATAGACCTGCACTCGTTAGCAAAATGTCCTATCTTTTCGCAGTTAAAACAAGTAGCAGTAGCCTTATCAACAAAAACTGATGATTTAGGCTTGTCAGCTATGGAAAGAGGTTTGTTCTTTCTAAACATTTTCTTCTTGGCAAATCTATTGAACTTTTTGGTTAGGAGAGCCAAGGATTCATCATCTGAAAAATCAGAATCTGATGAACTTTCAGAGTTACTCTCTAACTCAGTGATAGTGACCGAGGGTCGCTGAGTAGAAGGTTCCTCTGAGATTAAAGCAACAGGGGTGCTTTTGGAACCTTTTACAAGATTCTTCTTAAGATGGCTTGATTGCTCATGATTCAGCAACGTGCCATATAAGGTAGCAAGGGTCATTGATCTTAGATCCTTTGACAGCTTGAGACACATGGAATAATTGTCCCAGCTTTCAGGTAAACATTCTAGAAACTTTGTCAGCACTTCAAAGTTAGAATATTCCTTACCAACAGTTTTCAGATCTATAATTAAACAATTAAAACGTTGGTGAACTTCAGAGAGAGTTTCATTCTTACCAGAAATGAAGCTTTCGTATTGTCTTACCAGGTTGATCTTTCTTGAGTCCTGGACTTCAGACGTTCCTTCATACTGAACACATATTGTGTCCCACATGGCTTTTGATGACTTCAGATTCATGACGGAATGGTAGACTTTGTCAGGAAGAGCCATGGATAGTATGGATCTGGCTTTTGTATCTATTGCCACTTTCTTCTTATCTTCATCAGTCCATTGATGGATTTCTTTAGGTACCAGCCTTTCTGGAATAGCAGGTCTATTCTCAGTGCCTGGAACTGCATCATCAAATCTTACAGGGATGAATGGACCATTCTCAATATAGTAAGGCATAGTAGGGTCTACACCTTCTAAGAAGAGTGTCATCCTATTTTTCCATAAGTTGATGTTATCTCTGGAAAATCTAGGGGGTTTTGCAAGAGAACCATTGTCTATATAATTTGTGTTTGTATTGGTGGCCATTTTCAGATAATAGCAAGGAAGAGAAATATCTTAGATTAGATCTTGTTTATGAGATTAAACAAATCTGCTCTGATACCACTTGTTGGTCCCGAAGGCCTATACAAGTTTGTAGAAAGGGGGGGGGGGGGGGGGTTGAATACAAACACACAGATTTTACTTTTCTAAATTGTTTATTGATAAATCATTAACAATTTACAGCTTGTTACGGAAACAAGATTAAGGATAAACCTAAATCTAAACAAGTTGGAACACTAAGGTTTCTTGCACTAAGAGAGATAAGGAAATTACTAATAATAACCTATCTGAGATAAGAGATTTGAACTTGTCCAGAGTTAGCAAGTTACTTCAAAAGAAGTGAGTTCATCTCTTTATATACTGCATGCATTTAATGCAAGTCAGTATATACTTTACACGTGTCATCAGCTGGTTGGTTGCATGTCATTGACTTTTGATGACAACCTTAGTAGCCGTAAGGATGAACAGTGTAGTATCAGAGTGGTTGTACGATTTCAGATTTTCGGAGGTTCTTTTCTGACATTTCGTACGGAGTCGTGCAAAGGAGGTTAAGACAAAAGTACTTTGTACGGAGGACTTCATGATCAGCTTTCGTTGATTCAGCGATCTATCATTTCATATCAGCGAATGATAGAGTTCAGCGATAGCTGAAGTCTTGTACTTGATACTTCACGTTGAGTGGACAAATCTGAGTCTTCGCTGATCCGCATCAGTTCATTAGGAGACTTGTCGCTGGTTTTTGAGCTTGATCTTCGACTTCAGCGTAGAACCTTTGTTGACGTGAAACTTGTCTTCAGGGATCATAAGTAAACAACTAACTTATCAGCGATCATCATAATGACTGAACAGACTCAGAACATTAATGGTGAACAGTGTTCGCTGAATGTTTAATTTAAAGAGCGAGAGTTCCTATCAGCGGTACTGTAAGATCTTAGTACTTATCAGCGATAGTGAAACTCTGATACATATTGTTTACTTACAATTTTCACTAAGTATATAAGAGAGGGTCATTATCAAATCACTGAGGGTTTGGATCAACATTCTATACGACAGTCGTACATTTTTGCCCGACAGTTTGTCAAATTTTCACAAATTCACTTTTCTATGTAAAGATCAATACAAGTAATTTTCAAGATGAATAGAAACGACATAATGAACTCTTTGGGAAGTGATACTAGACCTCCGATTTTGATCGAAAAAGAGTATGAACAATGGAAGAAAGGTTTGGGGATTTCCTTGAAAAGCAATCGAATGGTGATCACTTAATAGATTCTCTTCATAATGGTCTAATGAAACCTGTTCTTAAGGATTATCGTGTTGAGGGTGCACCAGAACCAGATAATAGATTGGTTCCTCTTTCCGAGTACACTGTTGATCAAAAAGCAAGATTCGATGCTGACAAGAAGGCAATATCATATGTGATTATGGGGATTCCGAATGAGGTGTTCAACAAGATTGATAGTTACAAAGATACGGCAAACAGTATGTGGAGACAGTTAGAAAAGATGTTACAAGGGTCTCAGATTGGAAATCAGATGAAAATCAGAATGTGCATCAATAGGTATGAAGAGGTTAAGGCAAAGGAAGATGAGTCACTTCATGACACATATGACAGATTCATGATTTTACTTAATGAACTAAGTAAAAACAAGATCAAAAAGGATCTGATCGAATTAAATGTCAAATTTCTTACCTCACTACAACCCGAATGGAAGAGTGTGGCTAGAAAAATGAAACAAAATCCGAGACTCTCCACTATGCCACTACATGAATTGTATGAGACGATGTTGCAAGATGAGGAAAAATAGATGAGATAAGAGAGGAGAAGAACAAGAAAAAGAAGAAAGATTTATCTCAAGAACCGATTGCACTACAAGCCGAGGTACAACCGAATAACTTTACAACTGATGAATCTGGAATGTTTGATACAGGGTTCCGGGGAAATATTTCTGATGATGGTGTTGAACTACATCAAGCTGTGGTTCTTCTCACAAGGCACTTTCAAAAGAAGTTTTACAAACCTTCGTCATCAAACAACAATATGAGGTATACATTTGGTTCGAGAAAGTTTGAGAACAACAATTATGAAAGGAAACCTTTTGGAGAGCAAAGAGTTGAAAATACTGATAAAAGATTTGAGCAAAGATCGGAGAAAGCTGAAGGAAAGAAGGTGTATGAGAACATGGAGAAACAGTTCGAAGATAAGAAAGTTGTGGAGATTCAAAAGTGCTACAACTGTGGTACTCCGGGTCACTATGCAAGGGATTGTCGAAAGAAGGTTGTCAAGAACACTCATTACTACAAACAAAAGTTGCTTCTTGCACAACAAAAGGAAGATGGAAAATCTCTTATGGTGGAGGAAGAGTATTTTCTTGATTATTCTGATGACGAGAGAGAAAATAAAGAGCATGCAAATATGTGCCAAGCAGAATTCGATTCTGACGATGAGGATAAGTCTGACACTTCCTCACAGGTAAATTCTTTTCCTTTACCTGAATCATTAAGTCAAGAAGTCATAAATATGCGTAATGAACTGAATGACACACTAAATAAATTAGCATGTTCTGAAAACGAGTATGCTAGTTTATTTCGTGAAATTGAAATAATGGAACCATGTGTTGGAGAATTAACAAAAACTCTACAAAACGAAAGAAAGAAGAATAGTGAGTTGAAACAACAGGTTGATAATGCTGAATTTGAGATAAAAGACAAATGTTCTGAAATCAAAAATCTCAAAGCTCAACGTGATCAACTTGAATCAGAAAAATTAGTACTTGATTCTCAATTATCTGAAGTGAACAAGCAAATCAAAGATTTAGAATCAAAGAATAAAGAAAGTGATTTTTCTTTGACAAATCTTTCAGAAAAGAATTCAAAATTTTTAAACAAAAATGAAAGTTTGGAAAAGAAGCTGTATTTGAGAGATCAATCTGCTCAAACAATTTTCATGAACAAGCCAAGACATGTAAACAATGTCAATAAATATTGGGGACTTGGTTATGAATGTCCAAAATATGGTGCCAAAGCTATCAAAGCAGTACCGACAGTGTATAATTTCGAATGTTTAAGGTAGGCACGATATTGGCCCGATTTTGAAGTTTATTGGACTGATGAAAAGGAAACACAAAAAGAAGAACAAAGAAAAAGAGCTTTAACAACTCATATTCAACTTCCATTTTGCTATACTAATGAGACGTTGAAGATTCTCAACAATCTAGATAAACCACTTCCAAATAACTACTTTGACATAAATGCTACAAAGCCAGTTACTAACAATCAAGTTGTTGTAACTAAGAAATATGTTCCTACGTTGGTTCTATAAGGGAAAATAGCTGAACTTGAGATCTCTCTTGCTGAACAAAAGATCAAATATGATTATGAAAATGATCTCCTTTCAACTATTTTCTCAACTACTTTTAAGGAAATATCTTCTTGTTACAATGACGAAGTGAAAAAGGAAACTGGTAGAATTGAACATGCTTTGATCAAAAAGTTTTCTGAATCATCAAAGAACATTTTTGATGGTAAACAAAAGATTGATAAAAAATGTCTCAAACTCTCAAAGAAAGTGGTAGATCTTGAGAATATTCTTCTTTCTGAGGATACCAATTTGGAAAATGAGAAAGTCAGCTTTGTAAACCAAATCAATTCATTTGAAAAGAAGTTGACTGATTTGTTAAAGACAAAAGTTGAATTAGAGATTGTGTTAGAAAACGAAAGAAAAGAATTTGCTTTGAAAAACTGGTTCAATCTTGAAGAAAGCAACTTTCTTAAAGAACAGAACTGTGGACTTTCTAAAAAAGTAATGACATTAGAAAAATATTTGAAAGAAGAAAAACCTAATATAATGTCTGATTTTGAAGATTCTTTCAATCTTGAAAGAGCACAGTTTGAAATTGAGAAAGTAATTTTTTAAAATGAGAAACATTCTCATGAAATGAGAATAATTGAGCTTTCTCAAGAGGTAGATGAGTTAGAAAAGGAATTAGCAAAAGAAAGAAAAGAAAATGCTTTCAAAAATTGGAGATCACCTGAGTCCACCAAAGATTTTAAAGTTCACAACGTCGATTCTGATTCGGATTGTGATTATGAACCAAACGAGAAAGTTTTTGAAACAAAGTCAAAACCAATAGAAAATGAAAAAGGAAAAGCTTGTGCATTTGATTTCTCAAAGAAACTTCCGGACCATACTGATTTTATTATTTCTGAAGAAAAAGAAGAAAGCAAAAGGAAAGATGATCTGAAAAAGGATTTCTAAGAAGATTGAGTTGAATACTACTTCTGAACCTAAAATCAATAATTCTTGTATGAAATGCAATAATAGTGAAAAGACTTATGTTTCAGATCTATTATCACTTGCAAGAAAAAATCTCAATTGTGTTCAATGTGGTAGTCATTCATTTCAATCATCTCAAGAAAGTCCAATTATAATAACACCTGTTTATTATATAAACAAAGAAAAATCTTCGAGTACTTTCTATAAAGGTGAGTGTTCAAACACAAATAATCCACCTTTAGAGAAAAGAAAGAAGGATAGAATGTCAAAGAATTCTTAAGTTCAGAGTTCTAAGGATTCTAACTCTAAATCTTCGGTTCTTTCATATGATTCTGTGAATCCGAAGAAGAAAGAACAAGAATGGCGGGTAAAGCAAACGAGGTCTGATTCATCCAAACAAAATGACAAAAATAGTAGTTTTTCAAAGAATAAACAAGTTGGTGTGAGTAATAAAAATTCTTTTGTAAAGTCATACAAAGATTACTCGAAAGACAAGTTGTTGGATTTCAAAAATGGTGAATGTTTTTGTTATGTTTGTGGATATGAAAGTTCGTTTGCTATGCCTGATTCTTGTTGTTGGGATAATTCTTATTTTACTCCAAGTGTTAAAAGAAAATCAAATTTGAAGAAAAAGAAGAAGACACAAATGTCTAAACTCAAGGTTTCTCAAGCTAATAAAAAAGGACCCAATACTCAATGGGTACCTAAAACTGTTTCAATCTGATTGATGCAGAAACATAAGTTATGGTATTTAGATTCGGGATGTTCGAAGCATATGACAGGCCAATGACACATGCTAACCAATTTTGTGGAAAAAGATCTTGGTCGTGTAAGGTTTGGAAACAATCAGGTTGCTCCTATCAAAGGTTTTGGAGATATCATTCACAGATATCAAACCAACCAATGAAGTGTGTCTTTTATCCAAAGCTTCAGAAGAACAAAGTTGGCTATGGCACCGACGGTTATCTCATCTAAATTTTTGATACATTCAAAAGCTGGTTTTTGGAGATTCAGTTCGGGGGCTTCCAACTTTGAAATTCAATGCCGAAAATCTATGTGATGCGTGTGAGAAAGGAAAGATGAAGAGGGTTCCTTACAAGCCTAAACCGGAACCGACAACGAAGAGTATACTTGAGATGTTGCATGTGGATTTGTGGGGTCCAATGAAAACGGAAAGCATAAATGGGAGGAAATACGTCTTGGTAATAGTCGATGATTTCTCACGATACACATGGGTTAAGTTTCTAAGGTCAAAAGATGAAACTTCAGAACTTCTCATTGGTGTTATCAAGGCAGCTCAGAACAACATGCAAATCTCAGTAAAAATCGTGCGTTCGGATGATGGTACAGAATTTAAGAACAGAATCCTAGGTGATTTCTATGAATCAAATGGGATTATGCAACAATTTTCTGCCGCCAGAACTCCTGAAGAAAACGGTGTTGTAGAACGACGTAACAGAACGTTAGTCGAGTCTGCGAGAACAATGTTGGCATACTCAAAGCAACCTCTCTTCTTATGAGCCGAAGCCGTGGCAACCGCATGTTACACACAGAATCGTTCTGTCATACACCATCGGTTTAATAAAACTCCTTATGAAATCATGAATAACCGGAAACCTAACATAAAACATTTTCGTGTTTTTGGTTGTAGGTGTTATGTTCTAAACGACAAAGAACAACGGAACAAGTTCAGTCCAAAGGCGATTGATGGTATGTTCGTTGGATACTCTTTCTCATCGGCGTCATATAGGATATATCTGAAGCAATCAAGGAATATAATGGAGAGTGTCAATGTCAAATTCGACAAACATCACGAATTGGCTTCTGACCAAAATAGTCCAGGACTCGTTATAACTGGAATTTTAGCTTCTGGACATCTCAGTTCAGAACCTTCTTCAACTTCTAATCAGGATCAACCTTCAACCTCAAAATCTCAATTAACTGATCTTGATTTATTATTTGATGATTCTATGATGAATTTTATGGTACTTACAATAATTCTACTAATTCTAACAGGATGGTACAAGCACCTACAACTATTTCCGCTGTGACAACTACTCAAAATGGTGCATCTACTTCAACACCGGTTGATGTTTCCACTCCTGTTCAGAATGTTCAAGTACCAGAAGTTGTTATTCCACAACAAGAGACTACACTACTGTGGAAGGATCAACACAAAATCCAAGTTCTTCGGTTACTGAACCAACTATTCCTCAGTCACAACCGGAATCTTCTAGTATTCCTACAGAATTTCCAAGTGTTGAACCACTGGTTTCTCCAACTGAAGAAGAGACGAATGCTACTCTTGAAAATGTTCAAGAATCCTATGCTCCTCACCCTCATACAACCAAGTGGACGAAGGCTCCTCCGATTCACCAAATAATCGGTGACCCAAGTTCACCAGTTCAAACTCGTTCATCTGCTTTATGTGCTACCGTAAATGAGTGCATGTTCTCATTGTTTTTAAGTAACATTAAACCACTCACAGTAAAAGAAGCCCTAAATGATCCGGATTGGATTTTAGCTATGCAAGAAGAGCTAAATCAATTCGAAGCGTTAAAGGTATGGAGGTTAGTTCCAAGACCAGCCGATAAAAGCATCATTGGAACAAAGTGGGTGTTCAAAAACAAGAAAGATGTAGATGGCATCATAGTTCGTAACAAAGTGAGACTTGTAGCTAAAGGCTATCGACAACAAGAAGGGATAGATTACGATGAGACTTACGCTCCAGTCGCACGCATTGAAGCAATCAGAATATTTTTGGCGTACGCGGCAGACAAAAACTTTACGGTCTATCAGATGGACGTAAAGACAACATTTCTTAATGGAATACTAAAAGAGGAGGTATATATCTCACAGCCCGAAGGCTTTGTAGACAAGGAGAATCCAAATCACGTTTACATTTTGGATAAAGTCGTATATGGGTTGAAACAAGCTCCGCGCGCTTGGTGATGTTCTATCTCAATTTCTACTCGTCTCGGGCTTTGAAAAGGTAAGGTTGATATGACTTTGTTTGTCAAACGTGAAGACGGTGAGATGGTAATAGTACAAATATATGTAGATGATATTATATTCGGTGCATCTAACCCTGGTTTATGTACATGGTTTTCTGATCTGATGACTACTAGATTTCAGATGAGCATGATGGGGGAGATTAACTTCTTCCTAGGATTGCAAGTGAAACAATTTTCCACGGGGATATTCATCAACCAGTCAAAGTATATATTTGACATTTTGAAGAAATTCAAAATGGAAAATTGTACTTCCATTGGAACACCGATGGCAACACAATCAAAGATCGGTCCAGATCCTCATGGTAAGGAAACTGATATACGACACTATCGAGGTATGGTCGGATCTTTAATGTAAGGAAACGGATATTATGTTCGCTACTTGTCTTTGTGCGAGATTTCAGGAGAATCCTAAGGAATCTCATGTAGGAGCCGTCAAACGCATCTTCCGCTATCTCAAAGGAACTCCCTACCTTGGTCTATGGTATCCCAAAGGCACGGGTTTCGAGCTAACAGCCTACTCTGACGCGGATCATGGTGGTAGTTTATTGGACCGGAAAAGCACATCCGGACATATCCAATTCTTGGGTGATAAGTTGGTAAGTTGGGCGTCTAAGAAACAGAACTGCGTGTCACTTTCTACGGCGGAGGCAGAATATGTCGCGGCCGTTAGTTGTTGCTCACAAGTCATCTGGATGAAAACCCAACTGACGGATTTTGCGTGTAAGTATGAAAAGATTCCAATCTATTGTGATAGCAAGTCCGCAATAGTAATATATGTGAATCCGGTTCAACACACGAAAACCAAGCACATAGAAGTACGGTATCATTTTATTAAAGATCACGTCGAAAAAGGTACAATTAAACTCTATTTTGTTTCTACTGAATTTCAACTAGCCGACTTCTTTACCAAGGCTTTGGATGAGAAACGTTTCAACTTTCTTGTCTCAAAGCTAGACATGTTGAATTTGAAAGTTTGATAAGTCATAATTTTTATTCAACATTTTGAAAATAATTCTTAGTCATTCAAATTTTGATAAATTTGAGTGAAGAATACTTATTTTCATAATATTGAATATTCATTATGATTTGTTCAAATTTAGAATTCTTTCAGTAGTTTACAAACTAGATTTCAATTTTATTCTTTTTACCCTATGTACTTCAATTGCTATTATGTGTGCAGTTTTATGTGTGGTTCATATGTTTAGGGGGAGCTATAAATATTTGTGATCATGTTTCAAGGGGGAGCGTTCAACAAAGAAGAGGTGTTTGTTCAAAACAACAAAGGTAAGTGTTCTATCTCAAATGATTTTTGCAAACCTTACTCGATGAAAATGATTTTCTCAAGACTTATGCATCTTTGTAGGGGGAGCAAAATGTTTTCAAGAACACTGAACTGATTTTTAACTGAAAAGTTCAAATTTTTTAAAAGTTCAAAGTTCTAATTTTCTGAAAATTTATCAAGTCTGGAAAGTAGTCGTACAAGACTTGTACGAGAGTTACTGTTCCAACACGACAGTCGTACATAACTTGTACGAGAGTTACTGTTTCTGCATGACAGTCGCACAAGCTTTGTCCGACTAGCAATCCTAGTCGTACATGCTTCGTACGACAGTCACTGTTCATAGTGTCAAGTCGTAGACACTTTGTCCGACTAGCACTCCTAGTCGCAAAAGCATCGTACGACAGATACTGTTCATGATCCAGCCTTAGTCGCATCTTCATTCTACGACTAAGATGAGGTACTCGTGCATCGCTTCGTACGACTATCTGACACGTGTCGGTCAACCCTTGGACCAATCACTTTGTGACACATGTCACTCTGATATAAGATCTATATATAGTGCGTTTTTGAAAGTCTTTTCAGTTTACGACTTTTGTTTCACACGATTCTCTCACAAACTTAGTTATCGATTTTGGTTCGTTGTTGCTGTTTCTTCACATCTGTGGATTCAAATCGATTCAGGTATTGTTTTTAATCTGTTTTCATCGCATTTCATCGATCATATCATCTGTTGTGTTGATTATTAGAAAAGTCGAAAAAGGGGTTTTTAGAAAACTCTTCATATTCTAATCTGTGTGTTAGATTTGATAAGAAAAGAAGTTAAATTAGCATTCCTGGTAGAAAACCGAACATAGGACACTAGTTTGATATGCTTTCATTGACAAATCTTAGATTTTTGTGTTTGAATGTTCATAACTGTTCGAACACTCATAACTGTCGCACAACATTATGTTCTTCACATTCAAAACTGTCGCACAAAACAGATGTTCATAACTGTCGTACGAGACGTGTCCGACAACTTTTAGTCGTACAGTTTTATCCGACAGTTAGTGTCATGCGACTTAGTGTGTTGTACGACAGTAGCCCATACGTAGGAAATTTTTGAAAAAGTTTTGACGAAAAAGCACTGATATCCAAATGGTCTTACACTGTCAGTCATAGACCATGGCACTTTTACAAGAGCACGGTGATGGTAATTTTTCTGACTAGAACACGGTATTCCCATCTCATCGTTCATCACACCCATCGGTGAACGCTCGAGATCTAGATGCTGAACTTATTCTTCCAAGAGATAAGAAGGATTTAAAGTCGAACAACTACACTCTAGATTTCAATGTTACTATGGATTATCATCTTGTCATGGAAATACTCAAAGGTCACCCGCTTCGTATTGCTCTTGAAAGAACTCAACAAGTACCGGAGATATGTCTGCAACAAGTATGGCGTAACATCCAATACGTACCTAATAACAACTACTTCACTCTGAAAGTAGATCATTTTGATGCCAAGCTGACTTTGAAAAGGTTGCGACGAGTTCTTGATCTTCCTTATTCTTCTAATTTTGAAGATATGTTGTCTGAAGAAGATTTGTGCCGAGATATTATGCTAGTGGGTTACAATGATCCACGTCCGAACTTTAGAGTGCTAACCAGTTTAGATATGTTGAAAATGAACTATCTACCGCCGATCTATTACACATTATTCAGTGTTGTGAATAGATGGATGACTTCAAAACACACGGGAGTCGACACGGCCAGTATTTCAGTGATCAGGATGTTCCATGCTATTGTTTTTGTCCGGAAGATTGACTTTGCAATTTCTATTTGGAATGATTTGATCGAAGGGGTCACCGACAAAGCAAAGCCATCAAAAGACAGAACGTTCGTACCATTTCAAAGATATCTTCAGATTATTATCCGTTCTATCATGGATTCTAATGATCAGATTCCGAGATGTGAGAATGCAGTTCTTGGTCCAACCAATTACATGAAGTATCTCCGACTTCCGAAAGGTCTAGAGAGTGGTGAGGGTGCTAGAGTTAGAAAGAGAGTTCAGGATACTGGGGTACCTGAACAGGGCGTGTTGAGAGGTAAAAGTGATATAAGGGGAAAAGGAGTTGGGGGTGCTCTTGGTCAGTCGTCCAAAACTTCAATGCTTCAAATCTTTGAGAACGATGATGAGGAAGATCCTGGTTCCAAAGATACTGAGGAAGAATCTGAGGATATTGATGATCATGCTAATCTTGTATACAGTTCAGATGATGATAATGCGAATGCTGATGATGAGAAAGACGATGATAGTTCTGATGATAACAATGATGATAACAATAACGATCAAGTCATGGAGAATCTTGATATTGTAATTGAAAAGGTCGTCACTACTACTTTTGGTGGTGATGGAGGAGTGATAAGGGGAAATGAGGGAGTATTAGTTGAAACAGAAAATCAAGTGAGGTTGAGTGAGAAGGAAAGAAAAAAAGATGGTGAGTGTGATACATGATCAACAAAAGTTTTAACTAATGATCCTAACCAAACCGTGTCTAGCCGGGTAGCCACATCTACTGTCGGTGCGCGTTCGTCGCCACATGACATTGAAGAAGACATAGTCTACCCAGCTATGCAATGCACAACCCCACTCATCCACTCATCAACTTCTTCACAAGTTGATGTTTCATCTTCTCACAGGGGATTAGCACAAACACTATCGGCGACACACTCGGTGTCTGCTGATATTGAAACAGGATGGCACTTGCCCCGACCACCACCTTCATTTGTTCACAGATCGAGTCTAGAACCGTTTGATTTTACTTCCTTTCCTAGGACACGGAGACCGTTTGTCACTTCATCTATGGTGACACAAAACGTTGGTGTTATGCGTGACCCAACCGGAATGCCCCGAGTGCAGCCGCCATTTGTTGGTACTGTACGAGGATCGGGCGGAAGTCCTACCAACGTTAACACTATGCCAGCGTTGAACGTAGGCCATACAGTCTCTATGACTGCTATGCAAACCAACAACCTAAGTGGTCTGGGTGTTACCTTGGAACAAGCGCGTGATATTCTGTCTTTGGTGGGTCCTCCTCCTCACAACTATGTATCTAAGAAGTTGCTTGAAATGGCCATCCAGTCTCTCTCCAACACTCATAAAGCTCAGGTGTCCGAATTGACTGATATTGTTAAGAAATTATCTACCGAAGTACAAAAGTTTGTTAAAGGAAAGTTTGTTGCTGATTCTTCATCCGCACCATCCGACATTCAACCAGAAACTCAACTAGAATCTCAGCCGAACCCAAAGGTACATCATACTTTACCTTTACATGAATTGAAATCCCAGTTACTTTACCGTTTACTAGAACAAGGCGATGCGAATACTCAAGAAGAAGTAAATATTTTTGGTCTACTTAGATGCCAAACCGAAATACAAGCCACTTTACCAGATTCACTTAACACACTACAACAATCCATATCCAACCTAACCGATGCTATCTCTTCTGGCTTTACAACTCTATCTAACCGAATCAAAGTGGTGGAAGAAAAGTGTGGCATTCAAGCCCAAACCACCAAACGGAGGCATGATGATCAAGATCCCGATCATGATCACCATGAGGGGGAGAGAAGTGTAAGACAATGGGTGGAACAAGGCAGCGGTTCGGGTGTTCATGTTACTGAAAATGTGGAAACGAATGTGGAAACGGGCACCGGTAATGTTGGTGGTACACAAGGGGTTCAAAGTGCTGATGTTGGTGTTCTGGATGATGTTAATCCTAGGGTTGAAAAGCCTCAAGGATGTGATAACAGAACTGATGAGGAAATTATGGCTGATGATTTCTTACAGGATTTGATCTACATTAATTCTGATGATGATCCAGAAATTACTGTGGTAAATATTAAAGAAGAGATGGATGATGTATTTGATGGTGGAAACGTTCAACTTGATTCTGATTCCGAGAAAGAAAGTAATCTACCTGATCCAGTGATACAAATTCCGGTAATACCTGATTTATCTGAAGGCAAAATCAGAGATGCAGTCTCCAAGGCAGAATTACGTAATCTACAGATGTTAATTGATAGAGAAGCTTTGATTGTCAGACATGCTCACCGAACAAGAATCATTACTCCATTCCAAGAAGATATAAGGAGTGACTTGTTTGTGAAAAAGATTCAGCCAATCGACAAGGTAAAGTTGTATTCTATTGAAAAGCTTCCACGTCCAAAACAGATTAAAAATTTGTATATGATGGGTGACAAAGATCAAAAGCTCAGTGCAGTCAGAACAGATAAAGAGATGGTTAAGCTTGTGAAGATAGAATCGGAGAAGATTCTAAAAGTCTTTTATCCGAGATTCTACGTCCTCAGATCAGATGGAAAAGAGTGGAATTTATGTGAAGCCAACTTTAAATCCCTAACCTGTGCAGACTTCTTCAGGCTGTATGACATTCTTGCTCGGATGCCGAACAAATATATTACCTACTCTGAAGCCTATCAAGCCTTAAAACGTTTCATGAAGAACCTGATCAAGCTTTCATACCTAACTGATTTTCAGATGGCTTTGGAAAGTAATCAAATCAGAGTCAACAAACGAAGGCCAAACAAAGGCTTACCCAACATGCATGGTATTCCTCTGTATACCGTGTTAGAAAAACCAGAGTTTGGTGTTGTTTATCATAATGGGCAAAAGAAGAAGAAGTTCTTGAGGTTTATTGAAGTCAACCTGTATTCTGATGGAATACTCTATATGATCAAGATTCTGCTGAATGAAAGGCTAAGATTGGATGAACAAAGAAAGGTGCCTCTGAAAGAGAAGGAGATTGTCTTGATCAACAATGCCTTGAAAGCGATACAAGACCGAATAGATTACCGGAATTCACTAAGAAGGTTTGAGAGTATCTTTGGGATCAAAAAGAGATACATTCCACCGGAAGAACTTCATGGTTAAAGCTTACCTGGCTCACTTGAATACAAAGGGGGAGAATGTTAGTGTCAATTTTATATGTTGTATTCAAGTTGAGGGGTTATTTTGTAAATTGTGAGCCTAGGTATAAACAGCCTAGTTTAGCTCATTTTCACAAACACTTTTGATATTCATATCCTTATAACTCTCTGTGAGTTTCTCTCTACATTGTATTACTTGATCTTGATGTTAATGAGAGATGGACAAAGTTTTGGATAGATCTTGATTTCATTACATGTTAATTGGGATAACAATCTTATACCCGGTAAGTACCCTTTTCTTTAGGTTTACGGTTAAATTGAGATACCAGATGGTGTCCGGATTGCTTTGATGTCCGGATGCTATCCGGATTGTTTAGGTTGTCCGGAAAAGTAATGTTGTCCGGATTGTTTTTGTGCTATCCGGAAACTAAAGCTGTTTGGTCACTTTTGAGATTTCTGATACTTGTGAGTATCAAGTAGCTTTGGGTTTTGTCGACTTTTGAATAGGAAATGAATGAGGACTGATTATACTGTGGACTCGACTTAAGTTCAGGTTTGGGAGAAATGATTGAGGATAAGAATTAGATAGGTTTATCTAAAGTTCTTAGTCTTAGTAAGCCTTATGTGAACTATTTGGTAAAGAGATATTTGTATTTGAATTATTTCAGATACTGTGAATTTAGGGTGAAAGACAGAATCTTTTGGAAAGGCTTGGAAGCATTTTGATAAGCAAACAGGTGAGTTTTACTTTAAAAAGTTTTTAAACTGGAATACATATATGTGTGGATTGGGAATGTGATAGATGGTGTGATTATGTGTTTATGTTTGAAATATAATATATTGAGATATTGTATTTACATGAGCATTACACTATACGAGAATACGTTGGCCGGGCTTAGGACCGTTGGTGTTGGCTGTAATATTCGTACAGCGGTGTTGTCTGTAATTGTCGTACATCGGAGTTAATTTATTAGTTGGCTTGCAACCAATTAATATGGCCAAGAGAATGAGACAGGAAAGTATATGATGCATGAGTCATAACTGGTATTTGTATTTGTGTTATGTACTAGTTGAGTACCCGCACAATGCGGAGGGATCTAAGTTATCGATAGAGGCCAACATTCAAGATCAAATGTTCAAACTTCACTGATGATAAAAATTAGCTATATATAAAAAACGGTGATTAAGATTGTATCCTAGCAATTGAAAACTTGCATTTGTTTAACTACTACCATACACCCACCTGATAACTGCTTGCCGGTAAAACTCAACACTATCAGTTATCTTGTTGAATAAAATTTTAGTTCATTCGAACAACATCGTGTGCAATAATTTATCCGGTAACCGTTAAAGTTGTCGCCCTCACTTACCGGGAAAGACTTGTTATTGCCTTATCTCTTACCAGGTAAGATTCTCGGTCCTTGCCATATTCATCGGATAAGGTAATATAACTTAGGGTAAACGCTTACCCGGGTAAACATATGGTAAATGACCTCTTAGCCGTAATTAAACAAAATAGTTTATAGTGGATATAGATAATAAACAAAATTTGGATATTAATAGTGTATTTAATGTTTCTTTTTGTAAAAATGATTTATGATTGAAAGTGTAAGGGTGAAAATATAAATTATCTTGATACAACCCAAATCCCACGTCCCCACCCACTTTCCCCTAAATCAGTATTAGGGCTTTGAGAGCCTTCGACCACAGTGAAGACCATCGCCACCACAAACCACCAGACCACCATCGCTCCACGCCTCCACGGCTCCAGTCTCCAGCGACGCTCCACCGTGACCTCCGAGGCTCCGACCACCGTCTCCACTCTCCACTGACCTGCGTCCTACGGGCTACGGGCTACGGCGTAGTCCGACCACCGTCTCCTCTGCCTCCGTCTCAACTCTCACATTCTCACTCAAGGTATGCAAGCTACTTGGTTTTTTAGTTGGCACTCTGATGCTACTTGGTTTTTTAGTTGGTACTAATAATTAATAGTAATTTGATGCTACTGTTATCTTACATGGTATATTAGTTGGTATCTTGTTATTTGATTTAGTGAATGATAAATGCTTAGTTACATTGTAGTGATTATTATTAGTAATTTGATGCTACTGTCATCTTACTTGGTATATTGTAACTTAATTGTTACAATGTATATTTTTTAAATAGAAATGCTTGATTTTAGATGGATTATGTATACGTAGCTTTGGAATATTGATCACAATATCTTAGGATTTAGGATTTTATTTACGGTTAATGCATCATAATTTTTTTTGCTCCATTTAGAAGGTAGTTTGCTTTCCTTCAAGGTGTTAAGTGGGATTACTAACCAAACATGTTCACAAACTCTCCTGAGTCCTGACCCTACCTATCCTTTATGCCATAAATCTCAACTCCTATGTGCATAACTTAGGTATATGGAGAGATAGTCGCTTAACATTAATAACTATAATCTCGTTCTGTGTGCATCAATTCCTAGGTACTCTGCTTACTGTCAGATATTTGCATGTTCCTCACAAAGTTGCAAATTTGAGCCAGCAGGACCATTGCTGAATACGACAAAGTGTTTGGGCTTGGTTTTCTGGCTTTGATGAGTGCAGTTGAAGTTAGTCTACGATAATTATTTATACATATATACATACATATATATTTATCATAGGAATGTGAACTTGTAAATTGGTGATTATAGCATGTTTGCTAAAACTCATATACATATGATGGTGATGGAGCATGGATAAGGGCTAATTCTGAATCTTTTCCGATCAACCTTCGTTATAAATGACAAAAAGTCACTCAGATTAGTCAGATACAACAGGAAGATTGATCATATTCGACAAAATATAAATGAACATGAATACAGATCGAAAATATCTGACCTAAAACAATTGCAATTACCTTAAATTTGAGCTCGTGGAAGAGAACAATTCCCCGGATCCTCCAAAGAATCAAACTGTAACCAAAACGAAATCAAATTATAAGAAAATTAAGCCTTGAGAATTGACGAAAGCTGCTCAAATAAAAAAGGATACTTAATTATACAAGCTCATAATGCTACAACCTTTCTTTATGTTTAGTGTATTTCTCTTATTTTGTTATTATTTAAGGGTATTTGAATTAATACTTTATAACAATCAAACACTTTATACATGTATGTGTAATAAAACAATTCAGTAAGTCACAGAGACAAAAGATCAAAATACATTCAACAACAACATAACTTAACAATTTTCAACTCATGAGTGTAGCATATTAATAGTATTGAACTTAAGAAGAGATTTTTTTATTTTATTTTTTTGACTTTTTGCATCCAAAATCTCAGAGATAGATCTATTCGAAAATTGACAAACACCAACTAACCTAAGTGTAAAGTTTGAAGTAAACATACACTAAATTGACAAAAATTACAAGGATTGAGGATGACGAATCGTTGATGCTTCGATTTGGAAATATAATCAAACAAAAAGAAATGTACCTGAATGAAAAACAAGGTTTGAAAGAACCCGATGCATGTATATATATGAGTATAGAATAACTGATATGGTAATTGATAAGGATGATCCAGACCGATTTAGGAGGAGCTATATTTGGGGATAAGCAAGAAATTTTTGATATTTTGTGAGTTTAAGTTGTTAGAGAGATAGAAAAAGATAACTACAATAATTAATCTTTTTATTATCACTATGAAAATTTATACCATAATTAATTTTAGTTTTTTTATAATACCATAATACGTAATTAAAGATTAAAGATTTTTATACAATTAAATTATAAATAACGTTTTGTTCATTTAAAAAAAAGAATCTCCTTTTCCTTGGATCTAAATTTTTATTTTGATCAACGGTGGATTAATCCTAAAAACTCAATTACAAATTCAACATTGTATACCCAAACTATGAATTTGGGAACCGTGAAGATTTAAAATTATTATTATAGAAGAAGTCATGATAACTATCCAAAGTCTTTTTGTTTTTAGATCTTAGAGATAAGCTCTAATAATTAAAAGTCTAATTATTCATATCTGATATCTGATAAAATATATAAAATGTTATCAAATTCATAGTTTGTTAAAATTGTATCAAATATATATTGTGATAAAATATTCATATCTGATACAATTTTAACAAACTATAAAATGTTATCAAATTAATAGTTTATTTATTTATTTATTCTTGGTTACGGTATGATAATTATCTAAAACAGTTTTACGTCATATTATAGTTTTATAATATTTTTCTGCTTAAGAGTAAAGGATTTTTTGGTTTAATTTTCATCTCGTAATGAAACTGAATTTTATTTATCGTTTAATTTTTATTTTTGCCATCGATTTCCATGATAATTATCCAAAGTCTTTTTGTTTTTATATTCATATAATCACATTAAGAGGATATCATAATTACAACATTACACTTTGAAGCTTGTAATTAAGACTTTTTTGAAAAATATGCATAAAAAGGTAGTACCTTATGCAATTTGAGTTGTTTTTAAGACTTTTATGCTTGAAAGTGTAGTACTTTAGGCTTTAAGGATTGTTTTAAGACTTTTGGTCAATATGCTTTATAAGATAGTATAGATATAGATGTAGATAAGACTTTTATGCTTGAAAGTGTAGTACTTTAGGCTTTAAGGATTGTTTTTAAGACTTTTGGTCAATATGTTTTATACGATAGTATAGATATGTGTAAGGTATGTGGTAGTAAATCAAATAATTGGTCAATCATTTTTAAAGGTTGTTGTCTAGGAGATGTGGTATTATGTGGACAATAGCTATTTGTTTTACTCTTCCAAATACAGGTCGATCAATGTAGAATATGGCATAGTAGAACCATTGTGAGACATGGAAAAGATAGTAAATCTAAAGATGTACGTCATGGCAGCTTCCTAGAAAATATGGTATATGTTTAATTTGGCCCTTAGTTTCTTTATTCTTATTATCCCCTTCTTGGTATATAATCAATGTTTCTTTATTCTTATGATCCCTTCCTGGTAGAGTCCAACTTATATTCATTGGAAGGCTGGAAATATACAGTCAATGGTATAAATGATGAGTGAACAGTCAATGGTATAAATAAATGAGTGAACACACAGTTGATGGAGTGTAAATCTCTCTCTCTCTCTCTATATATATATATATATATATATATATATATATATATATATATATATATATATATATATATATATATATATATATATATATATATGTTTAATCGATGGAAAACACACCGAAATGAAGATGAAATGTTAGAAAACAAAAATAAATTACCTGGATTGAGGGGCGATGGAAGGACTAAGGAATCGATGAAATTGAGTAGAGTTTGAATGGTCACTCTGAATGCCATATAGAAAATTCCCATTTTGAACAACTTTTAGAGCCACTTGCAGATTTGAATAACTATAAAAACACGGTAGATCGCCTAAAAATCCTGCAAATAAATAGACTATAAGTACAAATATGAGCCAATAACAATACTTAGCGCTAATATACTTCATCATTTTCTTCTTCATCAGAACAACTCAGTCTTTCAAACAATATACTTCCGAAAGTAATGAAGCAGGTTATACGAATAAATTTTGAAATTAAAGCATGTCTCCCTCAATTTCTGCAGCTCTGTATTAAAATTTTCCAAACTATATATTAGGTTTGAGAGTAAACCAAACAGGAAATATTAAGAGTCCAGGATTGCTATGGTTGTACATATAGTAGTTACAACCAAAACCACCACCACAATAGATCTGACATAATTTTAAAGAAAAAAATTAAAATGAGTTTAATAATATATATTATAGTGGAAAGTGTTGAGCATGATGCAAGAGTCTTGGAATCTTGTGCTATGATGTAGCACTCTGATACAAATAGAAGGTGATGATGCTACTTACAAAATTACCGTCGTCATCATTGACTCAATTCTGCAGAATTTTGCAAGTAGAGTTAAAGTTTCCTCCAAAATCCTTATGGTTTCTGCAGTTGCAATTCAAAACTGAAAAAATCGATTTTAAATAAGTGGGTAAAGGTGTCGATGGGTACCTTTAGGTCAAAAAATAATCTAAAAACGATCAAACCCTAAGAAAAATTGGCCATAAGGAAAACATAAAACGATAGTTGAAAGTAAAGATAAAGGAAAAAGCTGTTAGAAGCCCTGCTGAAATATATCACCAAATTGAAAAATCTGAAGCGCTAATTGGAGTGTACCTTTTAATATCAACACAGAAGACCCAACCATTGAGAAACCTAGCAAAATTGGAGAAATAGAGACGATGAAGCATGGAACATGTACAAAAATAATTTGAAGAGTACCTTGCCGTGAAGAGATGGAGAATGAAGCAAAGATAAACCCTACCTGGAAAGATGGAGAATACCTTCAAGTAGGAGAAAACAACAGATCAGTGGGAAATTTCTAGGATTATCAATAAAAAAGATGAGGAAGTTACCGTGAATTTCTAGAAGTTAGTTGGATTAATTTTTAAAAAAAAAATTAAGACTTTAAGACTTGGATTAATTTTTTAAATAAAAAAGATTTAAGACTTTAAGACTTTTAGTCTGCAGAAATTTAAATAAAAGAAAGCAGAATCTGCAGAAATTTAATTAATTTAATTTTTTTTAGAGATAACTATTAATTTTCAGCAGAAATTTAAATAAAAGAAAGCAGAATCTGCAGAAATTTAATTAATTTTAAAAAAAAAAAGATTTTAGAGAAAACTATTAATTTTCAGCAGAAATTTAAATAAAAGAAAGCAGAATCTGCGGAAATTTAATTAATTTAAAGAAAAAAGATTTTAGAGAGAACTATTAGTCTTCAGCAGGAATTTAAATAAAAGAAAGCAGAATCTGCAGAAATTTAATTAATTTAAAAAAAAGATTTTAGAGACAACGATTAATTTTCAGCAGGAATTTAAATAAAAGAAAGCAGAATCTGCAGAAATTTAATTAATTTAAAAAAGAGATTTTAGAGAGAACTATTAATCTTCAGCAATAATTTAAATAAAAGAAAGCAGAATCTGCAAGAATTTAATTAATTTAAAAAAAAGATTTTAGAGATAACTATTAATTTTCAGCAGGAATTTAAATAAAAGAAAGCAGAATCTGCAGGAATTTAATTAATTTCTTAAAAAAAAGATTTTAAAGAGAACTATTAATCTTCAACAGGAATTTAAATAAAAGAAAGCAGAATCTCCAGGAATTTAATTAATTTAAAAAAAAGATTTTAGAGATAACTATTAATTTTCAGCAGAAATTTAAATAAAAGAAAGCAGAATCTGCAGGAATTTAATTAATTTAAATAAAAGATTTAAGACTTTAAGACTTTAAGACTTTTAGTCTATATGCTTTATAAGATAGTATAGATATGATGGTTGTGCAAATGGTTTTAAAACTAACAGTGATTTTCTCACTTAGACCGCTAGGTCTAACCCTCATTTGTTTTTTAAAATATGTATTCCAGGTTGTGGATCGGGTAAGGGCAAGTGAATAGAGTAAACGGTGGCTAGCTTTTGTGAAGACTTATAATTTGAAGACTATGACGTGTTTTGTAGTTTTAAACTAGTTATTAGATATTATGTATTTAGTTAGCAAAAAGTTTGTAATGAAATATCTTATTTTGGATTGTAAAGACTAAGGGACCGTATTTGTTATATGATGTATCTTGTTATGTAACGATGTAATGCAATATTTGTTATCTGTGCATGTTTGGGAATCCGGGTTTTTTACAGATGGTATCAGAGCCCTAGTTTAAGGGATTTAGGTATTCGTATCTGTACCTAGACTTAAACTGCATGTGAAGTAGGATGTCCCTATTATTGTAGAACCTTGCGATGTTAAATATAAAAAGGTAGAAGGAACATCATGTAAGGTAATTTCAGATTACACCTGGCCAGTGTAATTGTGAACTTACAGGTACATGTTGAACTGGAATACTTTGTTACATGGGGTATGTGCTTATGTGTATATTAACTTTGTTTGAATCAACAGAATGGCAAGTGGTACTCGACAAACGAATCGAGAGGGAGGAGGAAATCCTAATAGAACGAATCCAACAGTTGGGACAAGGGGAAGAGGGGGAGAAAGAGGTAGAGGCAGAACATGCGGCAGAGTTCAACCGCGAGGTGCAGAATTTGTTACGAGAGACGACTTAGCTGCTGAAATGGGAAGATTACCGGCAAATATCCAAGCTATGTTCAACCGAACTCATAATACTGAAACGGAAATACCAGATCCTACTCATGAAGACGAGATTCCTATTACACATACTGTCGTACCAGTGACGAGGAAGTGTGATTATAAATTGTTTCTAAGTTGCAAACCTCCGACCTTCTCAGGAGAAAGGGAACCAGTGAAAGCTATAAGGTGGCTGAAAGATATAGAAGCTATCTTCAAAACTAGTAAGTGTGCCGAAGAGGATAGAGTACTATATGGGACTGCAATGCTAAAAGCCGATGCTCTATATTGGTAGGAATCTCTTATTTCTTCTGGAGGATCATACATATATTCTACTTTCTCTTGGGAAGAATTCCTTATAGCTTTCAGGAAACAGTTTTGTCCCCAAGCACCAGTTAAACAATTGGAAGGGGAGTTTATGAACTTGCAGCAAGGGAATTTATCAATTCGGGACTACACCGCTCGTTTTCTGGAAAAGTCTCGTTTTGCGGAATACTACGTTGCCACAGAGGCAATGAAGATTGAGAGGTTTATCTTTGGGTTGAATTCAGAAGTTAGAAGTCTGGTGATTGATAAAGGACCAGAAACCTTCTCAACCGTAGTAGACGTCGCGGAAACCGTGGAACGGGATAAAGGGAGAAACGCTAGTGATAAAGGTATGGGAAAAAGAAAGTGGGAAGGACCGCAGTATGATCCAAAGAAGTCCAGGTTTCAAAGGTTTGATAACCGTCCGCCTTTCCGACTAGCGGAAAGACCTTGTCTGAAATGCAACCGTATCCACCAAGGAAATTGTCAAGTTGATCCTCAGGTTTGTTATAGGTGTGGGAAGACCGGACGTGTTGCTAAAGACTGTCGAGTAACGCGGTTTTGTTTTTCATGTAATTCTCCGGATCACATTCAGTCTGATTGTCCGAAGGGAAGAGTACAGCAAGGGGTACATCGGGGAGACCAGTGGGTGTTAGACCAGTAGTACAAAGGCTAGAGCAATCAAGAGCCAGGGGCCGTGCATTTCAGATGACAACATAAGAAGCGGAGGAAACTCCGGATGTGTTTACAGGTACATTTTTAATAAACTCTACACGTGCTAAAGTGCTATTTGACTTCGGTGCAAACCGATCGTTTGTGTCTCCTTCATTTGATGCTTATATGCATTTAAAGCTTAAGGTGTTAGATCATGCTTTAATGGTAGATACTGCAAATGATAATCAAGTATCCGTTAAAGAGGTTTTTGATAGTTGTGTGATAAATATAGAGGGGTGTGGAGTACCTATTCAATTATTTCCTATAGCCTTGATTGAGTTTGATGTAGTAGTGGGGATGGATTGGTTAGCCGAGAACCAGGCTAACAGAGTTTGTGATAAGAAGTTAATCAATGTTGTCTTGCCTGAGAGGGGACCAGTAGTGATTTATGGTGATCGTAAAAATCATCAGTCTTGCCTTATATTTATGTTAAAAGATCGTAAGTGTGTCAGCAATGGTTGCCCGAGTTACTTAGCTTATGTGATAGATACTAAGCTAGAAAAGAATAAGTTGGAAGATATCCCTATTGTTCGTGAATTTCCAGAAGTTTTCCCAGAAGACTTAAATAGTCTTCCTCCCGTTAGACAAGTAGAGTTTGGTATAGATCGGATTCCTGGAGCCGCTCCTGTAGCCCGTGCACCGTATCGTCTGGCACCTCCAGAGATGAAAGAAATGATGGTACAACTACAAGACCTATCCGATAAAGGTTTCATCAGACCCAGTTCTTCGCCGTGGGGTGCACCAGTCTTGTTTGTGAAAAAGAAGGATGGTTCGATGAGAATGTGTATTGATTACCGGGAACTAAATAAACGCACGATCAAGAACAGGTATCCGCTTCCCATAATTGATGACCTCTTTGATCAATTAGTTGGAGCTTGTTATTTCCCAAAGATTGATCTAAGATCTGGTTATCATCATCTGAAGATTAAAGAAGAAGACGTTCTGAAAACTGCTTTTCGCACAAGGTACGGTCACTGTTGATCCAAACCCTCAGTGATTTGATAATGACCCTCTTATATACTTAGTGAAAATTGTAAGTAAACAATATGTATCAGAGTTTCACTATCACTGATAAGTACTAAGATCTTACAGTACCGCTGATAGGAACGCCTGTTGTTTAGATTAAACATTCAGCGAAACTATTCACCATAATACTCTGTTCAGTACTTATGGTAATCGCTGATAAGTTAGTTGTTTACTTATGATCTCTAAAGACAAGTTTCACGCCAACATAGGTTCTACGCTGAAGTCGAAGATAAAGCTCAAGAACCAGCGACAAGTCTCCTAATGAACTGATGCGGATCATCGAAGACTCAGATTTGTCAAATCGACGTGAAGTATCAAGTACAAGACTTCAGCTATCGCTGAACTCTATCATTCGCTGATAAAGAATGATAGATCGCGGAATCAACGAAAAGCTGATAATGAAGTCCTCCATACAAAGTATTTTTGTCTTAACCACCCTTGCACGACTCCGTACGATATGTCAGAAAAAGAACCTCCTTATTGTCTGAATTCGTACAACCACTCTGATACTACACTGTTCAACATGCGGCTACTAAGGTTGTCAACAAAGGTCAATGACATGCAACTAATCAGCTGCTGCTACGTGTAAAGTGTAAACTGCAATGCATTAAATGCATGCAGTATATAAGAAGAAGAACTCACTTCATTTGAAGTAACTTGCTAACTCTGGACAAGTTCATCCTTCTTATCTTGAGATAGGTTATTATTAGTAATTTCCTTCTCCTTCTTAGTGCAAGAAACTTAGTGTTCCAACTTGTTTAGATTTAGGTTTATCCTTAATCTTGTTTCCGCAACAAGCTGTAAATTATTAATGATTTATCAATAAACAATTTAGAAAAGTAAAATCTGTGTGTTTGTATTCAACCCCCCCCCCCCCCTTCTACAAACTTGTATAGCCTTTCGGGACCAACAAGTGGTATCAGAGCGGATTTGTTTAATCTCATAAACAAGATCTAATCTATACTAAGATTTCTCTTCCTTGCTATTTCTAAAAAATGGCTACTAACACAAACACAAATTAGATCAACAATGGTTCTCTTGCTAAACCCCCTAGATTCTCCAGAGATAATTTTAATCTATGGAAAAATAGGATGACTCTCTTCTTAGAAGGTGTAGACCCTACTATGCCTTATTATCTTGAAAACGGCCCATTTATTCCTGTAAGAATTGATGCCGCGGTACCTGCCGCTGAGAATACACCGGCTATTCCAGAAAGGCTGGTACCCAAAGAAGTTCTTACGTGGACTGATGTAGATAAGAAGAAAGTGGCTATCGACACAAAAGCCATATCCATACTATCCATGGCTCTTCCTGATGAAGTCTACCATTCCGTCATGAACCTGAAATCCTCAAAAGCCATGTGGGACACAATATGTGTTCAGTATGAAGGTACTGCTGAAGTCCAGGACTCTCGAAAGATCAACCTGGTAAGAGAGTATGAAAGTTTCATTTGTGGTAAGAATGAGACTCTCTCTGAAGTTCACCAACGTTTTAATTTCTTAATAATAGATCTGAAAACTGTTGGTAAGGAATATTCTAACTTTGAAGTGCTGACAAAGTTTCTAGAATGTTTACCTGAAAGCTGGGACAGTTATTCTATGTGTCTCAAGCTGTCAAAAGATCTAAGATCAATGACCCTTGCTACCTTATATGGCACGATGCTGAATCATGAGCAATCAAGTCATCTTAAGAAAAATCTTGTAAAAGATTCCAAAAGCACCCCTGTTGCTTTAATCTCAGAGGAACCCTCTACTCAGCGACCCTCGGTCACTATCACTGAGTTAGAGAGTAACTCTGAAAGGTCATCAGATTCTGACTCTTCAGATGATGAATCTTTGGCTCTCCTAACTAAAACGTTCAGGAGATTCGCCAAAAAGAAAAAGTTCAGAAAGAACAAGCCTCTTTCAATAACTGATAAGCCAAGATCATCAGCTACTGTTGATAAGGCTACTGCTACTTGTTTTAACTGCGAAAAGATTGGACATTTCGCTAACGAGTACAGGTCTAAGAAACTATCGAGAAACTCAGCGTTTCCCAATAAATCCTTTATTCCCAGGAATAAAGATGACAAATATTCTAAGCTGAAATAAAAATATGCAAAGCTGAAAAGCTTCAAGAAGAAAGGCAAAGGCCTGATGGTTTACGATTGGGCTGCCTCTGAAGAAGAAGAATCATCATCTGACTCTGAGGATGATGAAGCCAATCTCTGTCTTATGGCAAAGATTGAAGATGAGGAAGAAAGTTCAGACATTCCCTCTACTTCAACCTCTGCTATTCAGGTATCACCTTCCTTCTTTACAAATATTGCAAATATTGATGAAGCTGATAGTCTCCGTAAAATCGATCTCTTGACTAGAAGTTTATATGAAGCCATGAATGGCAAAACAATAGTTGAAAATCAAAACCTTAATCTCGCTGAACAGCTTAAAAACTGTCACCTTCAAATAGAAAAGCTTTCTAAAATTGAAGAAGATTTTAAAGATCAAGTGCATTTAAATCAGCTAGTCAAAATCGAACGAGCAGAAGCTATAGCTGCTTTGAAAGCTGAAAAAACTACTGTTGAAGGATGGTGTAATTCTTCAACAAAGATCACTGAGATAATTAAGTCTCAGATACCCTTGAGTGATAAACGTGGTCTTGGTTACAAATATGAAACTCAAGAACCAACCACTGATCGTTCCATGCTCTTATTTGGAACTTTCGTATCCTCAGTCGCTGACACTTCATCCTCTCAGTGTTCCTCGTCCAGACCAACTATCCCTGAGGAAATCTCTACCTCAAAAGGTAAAGAGAAAATGGTTTATCCAAAACCTACCTCTGTCTTTAAAGATAAAGGTAAAGGAATTGCTTTTAACCAAAATCCTCAGAAAGGCACTTTAGTACCAAAGATGAATGCTTCCAAAGCTTTAGTGATTTATTCATATGGATCAAGGAATTAGATATCTGGATCTACTCAGCGTGGGTCTATTCAGCGATCTACTCCTAGACTCAGAGTGGATGTCCTTGGTAAGAAATCTGAAGAACTAAATGTTCCTCCCATTTATAAAGCCAAAAGCTTATTTGGTGCTGGTCCTTCTAATTCAAAATCAAAAGCTCAACATTCAATTGGTCCTAGAACTACTTTTAGTTATAGGAAATGTTATCACTGTGGACTCACTGATCATATTGTTAGTAAGTGCTCCACAGCCACCAAAGCTAAAAAGATAGCTAAGGTGAAGATTGCCCCCAAGGCAAAGATGACCACTGAGGTTAAGAAATTAACCAAAGTGAATACTGACAAAGCCGAATCTTCAAATGCTGCGAAGATTGCTGAACCGTCCATTCCAACTACTTCCACTGACAAACGTGTACACATGGTTAAGTGGGTACCCAAGAAAAACTAATCTTCCTTTGTAATGCAGGTTCAGAAGGGTATCTGGTATCTCGATAGCGGATGCTCTAGACACATGACTGAAAAGAAAAGCCTGCTCGCTGAATACAAGGAAGAGAAGGGTCCCTCTGTGACTTTCGGTGGAAATGGAAAAGGACATACCCGAGGGTTTGGTGTACTCTCTAATGGTACAACCACCTTCAGAAGAGTCGCATATGTTGAAGGGCTGAAGCATAATATTTTAAGCACCAGTCAGCTTTGCGACAAGGATAACAAAGTAATCTTTACCAAGGAATCCTGCTTTGTCACTGAAAAAAAGGAGAAGATAGCTCTCAGCGGTTATCGTTTGGAAAATGTTTATGTAATAAACATGGACTCAACAACCACTGAGAACTCTTGTTTCTTCTCAAAAGCCTCATCTGATGTCAACTGGTTGTGGCATAAGAGGCTCTCTCATCTGAATTTCAAGACACTGAACACCCTTTCTTCAAAAGAGTTAGTCACTGTCTACCTCAACACTCATACGCCAAAGAGTCTTTATGTTCAGCGTGTGAAAAATGGAAGCAGAACAAAGCAAGCTTTAAATCAAAGCAAGTCTCCTCAGTGTCATCTCCTCTACAACTACTCCATATGGATGTGTTTGGCCCTGTTAACAAACAATCCATCGCTGGAAAGAAATATACACTGGTAATAGTTGATGAATTCTCTCGTTTTACCTGGGTTATGTTTCTCCGTTCTAAGAGTGACACCCCTGAAGAACTCATCACCTTTGTTCGGAAGATGGAAACCCTGAACAATTTGACCGTTCGCTCAATAAGGAGTGATCATGGGACTGAATTCAAAAATAGTTCTCTTGATTTCGTTTTTGAGAGTAAGGGTATTTCTCACAACTTTTCTTCAGTGAGAACACCGCAACAAAATGGAGTCGCTGAAAGAAGAAATAGAACAATTATTGAAGCTGCACGTTCAATGCTCAGTGATTCTCACCTGCCTACTCAGTTTTGGGCAGAAGCTGTCAACACCGCCTGTTTTACGCAAAATAGGTCGCTGATAGTCAAAAGATTCAATAAAACATCCTATGAACTTTTTCATGGGAGAAAGCCTTCAATCAACTTTCTTCACATCTTTGGATGTCAGTGTTTCATATTGAACAATAGAGATGCCCTTGGAAAGTTTGATCCTAAGGCTGATGATGGAATCTTTCTTGGATATTCTTCAATCTCCAAAGCCTTCAAAGTCATCAATCGCAGAAGACAAACCGTTGAAGAAACAATTCACGTCACGTTTGACGAATCCCGTTCAGCAAACTCTAAACCGTTCGCTGATACTGAAGAACTGAATCAATGGATGTTTTCTCATCTTGGTGATTCATAAGATATTCCCACTCCTCGTGCTCACAAAGTTGAAGATGATGGTCCTACTATCATTCCAAATATGCAGAATAGTGAAGCTGAAACATCATGGGTCTCAGCTGTTCCTATAAACACTATACCTGCTTCTGAACCCAATGTCTCAGACATTCCATCTACTTCTCAGCAATCAGTGAACATAATGACAACTGCATCTATTCCACTCTTAGCTGATACTCCAGACGTCGCTGAAGCTTCATCTTCAGCTCCCCCAGTTCAAGTTGAGTCAGCGTCTCACGTCCCGGCTCAGCGATGGACCATAAATCACAAAATTGATCAAATTCTTGGTGATCCAAACGCTGGTGTTCAGACTCGACGAAATGCAGGTAATATATGTTTATTTGTTAACTTTATTTCTCTGACTGAACCAAAGAAAGTAGATGATGCCCTCAAAGATCCAAATTGGATCAGCGCTATGCAAGAAGAGCTGACTGAATTCGAAAGTAACAAAGTTTGGAAACTTGTTCGAAGACCAACTGACAAAACAGTGATAGGCACTAAATGGGTCTATCGAAACAAGTTGGACGAACATGGAACTGTTACCCGCAACAAGGCTCGTCTTGTTGCTCAGGGATACAGACAAGAGGAACATTAGATTATGACAAAACTTTTGCTCCTGTAGCAAGACTAGAATCTATTCGTCTATTCTTAGCATACGCTGTACACAAAGACTTCAAAGTATATCAGATGGATGTTAAGTCAGCATTTCTAAATGGAAAGCTGAATGAAGAAGTCTATGTGGAACAACCTCCAGGATTCTCAGATCCTAAGCGTCCAGGTTATGTTTATAAACTGGATAAGGCACTTTATGGTTTAAAGCAAGCTTCACGTGCATGGTATGACACTCTTTCCACTTATCTCCATATTGAACAATTTGAGCGAGGTAAAATCGACAAAACTCTATTTTTTAGGAAAGTAAAAGGTCATATCATACTTGTTCAAATATATGTTGATGATATTATATTTGGCTCTACTAACCCTGATCTTTGTACTCGTTTCGCTGATAGAATGAAAGATGAGTATAAAATGAGCATGATGGGTGAACTAACATATTTCCTTGGTCTTCAGATAAAGCAAAATTAAAAAGGAACTTTCATTAATCAGGGAAAGTATGTTAAAGATATGCTGAAGAAATTCGACTTAACTGAAAGTTCCGCTATGAAAACCCCTATGGCACCACCGCTGACACTTGATAAGGATACTAAGGGTATTCCTGTTAATGTCACTTTGTACCGTGGGATGATCGGCTCACTGTTGTATCTTACAGCTAGCCGACCCGATATTATGTATGCAACATGTTTGTGTGCACGATATCAAGCTGAACCTAAGATATCTCATATGAAAGCTGTAAAGCGAATTTTTCGATATCTTAAGGGTACAGCGAATCTAGGTCTTTGTTATCCCAAAGACTCAGGATTCGATCTAATCGCCTATTCAGATAGTGATTTTGCAGGTTGCAGAATGGATAGGAAAAGCACCACAAGAGGATGTCAGCTCCTGGGTGGAAAGCTGGTAAGTTGGACAAGTAAAAAGCAAAACTCAGTGTCCACCTCTACAGCTGAAGCTGAGTATGTAGTCGCTGGAAGCTGCTGTTCTCAGGTCTTATGGATGAGAAATCAACTACTGGACTATGACATTCAGCTCTCAAGAATTCCAATCTATTGCGACAGCACAAGTGCCATCACTATAGCAAATAATCCAGTGCTACACTCAAAGACAAAACACATCGAAATCAGGTATCATTTTATCAGAGATCAGGTGATGAATGGTGATATAAAACTTCACTTTATCCCAACTGATTATCAGTTAGCTGATCTGTTCACCAAACCTCTTGATGAGACAAGATTCAACTTTCTCATCAGCGAGCTTGGAATGCTGAACTTTGAAGAGTAAAATCTTCAGCGGTTCACATTAAATCAGCGATAGGATAAAATCGACTTGTATAACCGATTCTATCATCTTCTCTCTGAATAAACTTGACTCGCTGATATCAAGGTATGTTTTTTTTCTCTCTCTGACAAATCGCATGTAAATGCAAGATTTCAAAATAAATCGCATCGCTGAATATCTCTTCCTTAATCAGCGATACTTTGAAATTTCTAAAAACAACTGATATTTCTATTAAGTACTTTTTTTTAAAAAGTGTCCCTGAATTTTCAAAACCTCAGAGACATCCAAGAATGTGAAAGGACAGTTGTGACGTCATTACAACGGATAAGCCCTGACACGTTCTTCTTTCTGACACACGTTTGCACGTTTCGTTTACTAACCAATCAAATGCAAACACGTGTCCGTGTCATGATGAAAATCTTTTCCCGCTCAAGATTTTCTCTTTCTAAATCTCTCTATATAAACAATTTTTTCGTTTATATTTTCCTTTTACGCGAACTTCTCCTCCAAGCAAAGAAAGAATTTACTGTTGTATTTTGCTCTCGATTTTTCAAGAACAACTGTTCATCTTCTTCAAACATCAAAGGTTAATATGTTCTTATTATTTACCAAATGCAAATAACTTGTTTCTGATCTTCTCATTGTTTTAACAAGATCAAACAAAAGAACTTCTTAAAAATGAAATCATCTTCTTTCATGGTTTTATGAACACAACCATTTCATGGTTGTTCTTCAAGTTTAAATGCAAAAATCTTAAACTTGTTCTTCATTCGTTTTTCCAGAATCCCTATCTTCAAAGGAAACTGGAAAACAAGATTTTTATTGGGTTTGCATTTCGTTTTAAAAAAAACAAGAAAAACCCTAATCTTCATTATGACATTTTTTCTGAATGAAATGGACAAAATTCGAACCATCTTATTGGAAAATCTTTCCACATTAAGATTATTCTTATTTGTTAATATTTGGTTGAACTGATAATACAGAAAATGACATCTTCTGACATTCCCAAGAACACCATCGCTGAGAACACTGCTGCTGATGATACTGCTGGGGAAGTGGAAATCCTCAAGGCTCCTCAGGTCAAGTTCTCTCTTGACAAGCTAGATTGGACTAAAGTAAATAACCTCTATGCGCTTCTCGAGTTTCCTCCTCGAAAGCAAGTCACACATCTAGATGATGCTGTGAAATTCCTCAAGAATTGCTGCATCTCCACAGCCCTGACCATAACACCTCCCGCACATCAGCTTTTGCTATCACAATTCTGGTACTCTGCCAGACACTCTCAGCTACCATCAGCCAAAGACCCCTCCAAAACAATTGATTGTATCCTTTGCGATATCGAATATGGCACCATGAAGATCATCCCTGCCATCATTCGCAAAGCCCTCAGCCTTCCCATCGCAACCAAAGAAAAACCCTTCGTTTCCCTCCCTGACCCCAAGAAAAACTCAGACAGGGAAGCCATCATTGCATTCTTTGATGCAATGGGCTATGTATGGAAAACTGGAAGGGATATGAAGCCCGAGAAGAAGCTGACCATTATCAAGAAATCGAAAATGCCCAGCGAGATGAATTTCATCTTCGCTCATCTGATCAGCTGCATGACTGCCAAGAGCGGCTCCTCTGACCAAGCCGCTAAACCTCAGCAAGCAATGGGATATGCATTGCTGAAAGGTCTACATATAGACTGGGCATCGATCATCAATGATGAACTGGTACTCAGAGTGGACACCGTTGCTGACAGATCTCCATGGGTTCCGTATCCTCGATTCATCAGCGCCATTTTCCAAAAAGGCCTGAAGGACAGCTACCCAACAGATGGTGACCTGAAACTCTCTCAGGTCGGTCCTAAGATTCTCGACTTCAAACCGGTAGAAAATGAGGTACGTCTCTCAACTCTGTTAACTCTTCTAAACCCTACTTCTTCTACTTCTGCAGCTCCTTCAGCGGACAAACCCACCGCTGATACTCCAGCTGCAACCTCTATTCCTCTTAAAAGGAAACATTCTGACACCCAACTTGGTTCCAAAAGAACTAAGAAAACCAAGGAGCAACCCAAGCAATCTCCTGCTAAAGACTCCTCAGCTCCTCCTGTTGAGCTGAAGGAAAGTTCAGTGGTACGCTCTGCCACAGCTGAACAAGCCACCCATTCAATCTCGACTTCAGCGTCTCCAAACGCTGAGGTTACAAACTTGGAAACTACCCAACCTCCCTCAGCCTCTCAAAATACTGATGAAGTGATTCTCAGCGATTCCAACGCTGAACTCAGTAACCAACCTCCATTCTCATCCTTCGCTTATCCCTCTACTCATTTGGACTCCACTCCAGTTATCACTGAAGCACCTGTAGAGCTAACCATACATCCACGTACTCTCGCTGACGATATGGAACTTTTCTCAGGAACTCGTGATTTTGATGAATTCACCAATCCTCCTGCAGGTACACACCAACCCCTATACACTGTTACTAAACCCCAAACTTCTGAGCTTTCCTCTTTTCACAAGTTTTTATATGTTACATGTCCTAATTTGAGAGACATCAACGCCTCTCTGAAGACACTAGAGATGTCGCTGACAGGTCTCACTACTACTCTTTCCGACAACTCTACAGCTGTAACAATCACTGGAGAGAATCTTTCAAAGCTGACAACTGTCGTCGAAAAGAATGCCTCCAAAGCTGACTTGGAGAAGGTTGATAAATCACTCGGTAATTTTGCCAAAGTTCTAGCTGACATCTACACAGACTACCTCGACATCAAGAAATCAGTTGACACCATGTCCAAAGAAGTCACAACGCTGAAGACATCGGTTGGCACACTCGAAGGTGATATGTCTGCTGTAAAGGCTGATGTAAGTTCAGTAAAAACTGATATGAGTTCTGTGAAGACTAATGTCAACACGATGAAGAATGACATCTCTTCTATTCAGAACTTATTGCAGCAGATCCTGACCAACACGACCGCCCCTGCACCTGCCCCTGCACCTCCATCTTTTACTACGGCGGATCGTGCTGAACTTGTGAAGATCAATCCTGGTATTTCTGGCATAGAAAACATATTATCAGCGATTGAAATCTATGTGGGGATCCCTGGCCAAGAAGACAGGGAAACCACACGAGCTGCTGAATCATCTCATTCCTCTCCCAGTCATCATGAAAAAGAGGGGGAGAAGAGCGCTGAATACCTCTCCAAAAGCGCTGAAGACCTTTCCCATGATGAATCTATCAGGCAAGAGAAGACTGAAGACCTCACCTTCACTGAAGAGGGTGAGAAGACAATTGAAGCTGAAGCAGCCGCTGGACCTCAGGGAGATGAACACCCTGAGGGAACCGAGAAGCATACCTCTGTATCTGAGAGGGAGCAACTCGAAGAAGAAGCTGAAGAAACTGAGTCTGAAGCTGAAGATGAAGAAGCCATCGACTTGTCTGATGATGAACCATCCTCTTCTCCAAAGAATGATGATGACGAAGATGACGATGATGATGATTCTTTTATCGTCAAGCCTGCTCAGAGAACTATAGCTCTTAAAGGGATCCGGATAAATGAACCTTCAAGGGAGCGGACAAAGACAACGCCATCAGCATCTGAAGCTGACAAGGGTAAAGGAAAAAATGTCGCTGAAGATGAAAATCTGATGATCTTTCTTAACAAGCCGGTTTGTCAGGTACATTAATCTTACACAACATCCCTCCTCTATACACTATCAGTTCTACACTCCACAAACCTCCATACACTTTATCCCATTTTTTTCTCTCTATTCTACCCAAGTTCTTAATTGTAAGATTGCTGTGTTTCAGCTAGTCCTCTCCCCTGTTTGAGGATATCGCTGAAGTTCCTATAACTGCGACTTCACCAACAATAATCCTAGCTCCCAACGCTGAAGAAATAATCCCGGTCTTAGATTTGATCTCTGAGACTGATGAACCTGAAGAACAGACGCTCTCTCACAATAACAGACCTACCTTGGCTCCTCAAAAGCTAAGTGAAGAGGATCAAGAAAAGAGAGATGAAATGATCAAGAGACTCGAGGATCAGCGAATCATTTTGACGCGTGATCAACTTCCTTCCGTTCCTCCAAAGTTCAGAGTTTCCCAAAAGGAATACAAGGAACACCTCAGAGCTGAACGCCTGATCGCTGAAAGAAGGGAAGCTGAAGAAAAAGACACAGAATACGCCATCCAGCTTACTCAACGATCAATAAAAGACCCCAAGCTGAAAAGAGCTCCCACTGATGTTCAACGTCAGCTATGGGATGATGCTCAAAAGATCATTAGAGAAAAGACTAAGGTCTCTGACACGACTTTGGAATGGGCTAAACAAATGCTGACCTATCGATCTAGACCATCCAAAATCATCAAAGTAAACATCAGAGGAAGATTGTATGCAGACGTTCCTGTTGTTGAAGTCGATGTCTACAGAGAAGACAAAACCAAGCAAACCTTCTATGCTGCAACATTAGAAAAGTTTGGTCTCTCTGAATGGTTAGAAACGAAATTAGCCATTCAGGGATCGCGCTCAAGGTTCAAAAGCCATGTCGAGAAGATCGTAAACAAATAGATCGACCTGGTTTCTTCTGCTGGGGATATTCCTCCTTCTACTATTCTTCCTCCTCAACAAAGAAAAAACTCTGCTAAGGGAAAGAAAGTGTCAGACTCAGGTCCTATTATACGGAACGAAACAGGTATTGGTTTCTCTCGTGCTGAAGTTCTTGGCCCTGATGTTGATCTCTCCGAGCTTGACACCTCCCTACCACCTGGAGAAACTTTCATTCCTGGCACAGTTGTAAGTGATCCCTATGGTATATTCTTTTTAGACTACTATGGAAATCATCACTTTCAACGTGTCTCTGAGCTCCGCATCGCTCCCATCGAACAACTCAGAGATCTCATATTCTGGTGTGAAGTCAGACGCGACATTAAAGCTAGACACCTGAAGCCCTTGATTTTTGAAGAATCTCTGAAGAAAAAGAATCAAGGAGTAGATGTCCCTGACTGGATGATTCCCACGTCAAAGACCCTCGATGAACTTCTCATAAAGGAAGAACCTTTTGACGGATAGGATCGCCTTGTAATTCTTTCTATCCTTATATGTCTACATCTTTTATACTTGTAAATTTTATTCGTTGTACTTGTAATTTTTCCACTTCCCTCTGTAATCTTTACAAAGTTTAAAGAAAAATTTCAGCGAACGTACTTTACTCCATCAGTACAGAAAAGATCCCAGAAAACAGTAAAAGGGACAAATATTTTATGAGTTCTTTTTATCCTTTTGTTTTCATTAAATAGCAATTTTCTCTGTTGCTATGTCATAATCAAATAGGGGGAGATTGTTGATCCAAACCCTCAGTGATTTGATAATGACCCTCTTATATACTTAGTGAAAATTGTAAGTAAACAATATGTATCAGAGTTTCACTATCGCTGATAAGTACTAAGATCTTACAGTACCACTGATAGGAACTCCTGTTGTTTAGATTAAACATTCAGCTAAACTATTCACCATAATACTCTATTCAGTACTTATGGTAATCGCTGATAAGTTAGTTGTTTACTTATGATATCTGAAGACAAGTTTCACTCCAACATAGGTTCTACGCTGAAGTCGAAGATCAAGCTCAAGAACCAGCGACAAGTCTCCTAATGAACTGATGTGGATCAGCGAAGACTCAGATTTGTCAAATCAACGAGAAGTATCAAGTACAAGACTTCAGCTATCGCTGAACTCTATCATTCGCTGATAAAGAATGATAGATCGCTGAATCAACGAAAAGCCGATCATGAAGTCCTTCATACAAAGTATTTTTATCTTAACCACCCTTGCACGACTCCGTACGATATGTCAGAAAAAGAACCTCCTTATTGTCTGAATTCGTACAACCACTCTGATACTACATTGTTCAACATGCGGCTACTAAGGTTGTCAACAAAGGTCAATGACATGCAACCAATCAGCTGTTGCCACGTGTAAAGTGTAAACTGCAATGCATTAAATACATGTAGTATATAAGAAGAAGAACTCACTTCATTTGAAGTAACTTGCTAACTCTGGACAAGTTCATTCTTCTTATCTTGAGATAGGTTATTATTAGTAATTTCCTTCTCCTTCTTAGTGCAAGAAACTTAGTGTTCCAACTTGTTTAGATTTAGGTTTATCCTTAATCTTGTTTCCGCAACAAGCTGTAAATTGTTAATGATTTATCAATAAACAATTTAGAAAATTAAAATCTATGTGTTGGTATTCAACCCCCCTTCTACAAACTTGTATAGCCCTTCGGGACCAACAGTCACTATGAATTCCTGGTGATGCCATTTGGACTGACGAACGCTCCAACTGCTTTTATGGATTTAATGAACCAAGTATGTAAGCCATATCTCGATAAATTTGTTATTGTGTTTATCGATGATATCCTTATCTACTCCCGATCCAAAGAAAAGCACGCACAACATCTTCGTTTAATTCTGGAATTGTTGAAGAAGGAACAGTTATACGCTAAGTTCTCTAAATGTGAATTCTGGTTGCGGGAAGTTCAGTTTCTCGGACATGTAGTTTCCGAGAAAGGTATTCAAGTTGATCCGGTGAAAGTAGAGGCAATTGAGAAGTGGGAACCGCCGAAAACGCCAACCGAAGTACGAAGTTTTATGTGGTTTAGCCGGTTACTATCGAAAATTTATAAAAGATTTTTCTCGTATCTCTATGCCTCTCACTAAGCTGATCCGAAAGAATCTAAAGTTCGAATGGAAGGAAGAACAAGATGAAGCATTCCAAATATTGAAAGAGAAATTCTGTAGCGCGCCGATACTAGCATTACCTGAAGGTTCCGATGATTTTGTTGTTTACAGTGATGCTTCCAAACTGGGATTGGGTTGTGTACTAATGCAGCGTGGGAAGGTCATCGCTTATGCTTCTCTTCAACTAAAGGATCATGAACGGCAGTATCCTATACACGACATGGAACTTGCAGCAGTTGTGTTCGCGCTAAAGATTTGGAGACACTATCTTTATGATTCTAAGTGTCAAATTTTCACTGATCATAAGAGTCTTCAACATCTTTTCGATCTGCGGGAATTAAATATGAGGCAAAGAAGATGGCTAGAACTGGTGAATGATTACGACTGTGAAATTCTTTATCATCCGAGAAAGGCGAATGTGGTAGCTGATGCACTGAGTCGTCAAGAAAGAAGTGGAACAATAAAAGCCATTGCACTACGAGCTGAACTTCTACCTAACATCTTCGACGAATTGAAGAAGTGCCAGGTGGAAGCTTTTCAAGAAGAACATTTGAAACCGGAACGGTTAGTGGGTATATCAACATTACTCGTAAAAGATGATCGTGGGTTATTATGTATGGGAAACAGAATCTGGGTGCCTCGTTTGGGTGGTTTACGTGATCGGGTACTATAAGAACCTCATCAATCTCGTTTCTCTATTCATCAAGGTACGAATAAGATGTATAAAGATTTAAAACAATTTTATTGGTGGCCGGGAATAAAAAGGAGTATTGCTCAGCATGTGGAAGGTTGTACTACTTGTATGAAGGTAAAGATTGAACATCAAAAGCCGTTTGGTCAGTTGCAACGGTTAGAAATACATATGTGGAAATGGGATCAGATTACTACGGATTTCATCACGAAGCTACCAAGGACTACGAAGGGATTTGATGCCATTTGGGTGATCGTTGACAGATTGACGAAGTCTGCTCACTTCCTGCCAATAAAAGAAACTTACTCGTTGGAAAGACTAGCCAGGTTGTACATCGACGAAATAGTAACTCGACATGGATTCCCAATTTCGATTATTTCTGATCGGGATAGTCGTTTTACATCAAGGTTCTGGAGGAGTTTTCAAAAAGAAATGGGAACGCAAATAAAGTTAAGTACAACATATCATCCTCAAACTGACGAACAAAGTGAACGAACGATTCAGACTTTAGAAGATATGCTACGAGCCTGCATTGTTGATTTTGGGGGGTCATGGGATAAGCATTTGCCGTTGATTGAATTTGCCTACAACAACAGTTATCATTCCAGCATACAAACGGCACCGTTTAAAGTTCTGTATGGTAGAAAATGCCGAACGCCTCTGTGTTGGAATGAAGTGGGAGAGAAACAGTTAGCGGGACCAAATATAGTTCAGTTAACCGCGGATAAGATTACTTAGATTCGGGAACGATTGAAAGTGGCTCAAGACTGACAGAAAATTTACGCTGACCGACGCCGAAAACCGCTAGAGTTTCAAGTTGGAGATTTCGTAATGTTAAAAGTCTCGCCTTGGAAAGGAGTCATTCGATTTGGGAGATAAGGTAAACTGAGCCCAAGGTACATTGGAGCGTTTGCAATCACAAAAAGGATCGGTGAAGTAGCCTACAGGTTGGATCTTCCGCTAGAGTTAAGCCGTATACACAACGCCTTTCACGTATCGAATTTTCGAAAGTGTTTGGTTACGCCAGATCAAGCAGTTTCTTAACCAGATATACAAGTTGATGAAAAGCTGAATTATGTGGAAGAACCTGAAGCTATTGTTGACCTAAAGTCAAAGTTTTGCAGAATAAAGAAATCAGACAGGTAAAAGTACAATGGCGACATCATAGAGGGCAGGATGCTACTTGGGAATCAGAATCAGAGATGAGAACTAAGTACCCGTACCTCTATGCCTAACCGAATTCCGAGATGGAATTCTTTTAAGGGGAGATGATGTAATCCCCCAGGTAAGTTCGTTAGTTAAAGTCTCGTTCCGTTAAATTTATTTATTTAACTCTATAATTGATGTTTAGGGTAAGTTTAGGAGAGTTTATGAGTTTAGGGGTGTATTAGTAATTAGTGAATAGTGCAGGGTCTAAAAGGGTAAATATGGTTTAATATTATCCTTAGACTTCAGATATTTTGCCAAAAGCAGAAAATTCAGTTTAGTGAGTGTGTGTGTGTGTGTTTGGAGAAGAGAAGAAGAAGAAAGAAGGTTTTGTGGCTAGGGATTCAAATTGGTTAACTTGGAAGTGGTATTAAGGTATGTTCCTTAAAGTTTATGTTTATAATTGCTAATAGATAGTTTCTATCGGAGTAGAATAATCGAATTCATGCCTGAGGTTAATTTCAGCTGAATCTGGTAGAAAATAGGTAAACCGATAGAGGTTTCCGGACATAGTTTGAATGTGTCCGGTAGTTTTGTTGATGGTGTCCGATAGTTTATTCTTGCAGGTTTTCGGACGATCTTGTACCCGGTAAGTACCCTTTTCTTTAGGATTCCAGTTAAATTGAGATACCGGATGGTGTCCGGATTGCTTTGGTGTCTGGATGCTCTCCGGATTGTTTAGGTTGTCCGGAAAAGTCATGCTGTCCGGATTGGTCATGCTATTCGGAAAGTCATGCTGTCCGGATTGTTTTTGTGTTATCCGGAAACTAAAGCTGTTTGGTCACTTTTGAGATTTCTGATACTTGTGAGTATCCAGTAGCTTTGGGTTTTGTCGACTTTTGAATAGGAAATGAATGAGGACTGATTATACTGTGGACTCGACTTAAGTTCGGGTTGGGGAGAAATGATTGAGGATAAGAATTAGATAGGTTTATCTAAAGTTCTTAGTTTTAGTAAGCCTTATGTTAACTATTTGGTAAAGAGATATTTGTATTTGAATTATTTCAGATACTGTGAATTTGGGGTGAAAGACAGAATCTTTTGGAAAGGCTTGGAAGCATTTTGATAAGCAAACATGTGAGTTTTACTTTAAAACATTTTTAAACTGGAATACATATATGTGTGGATTGGGAATGTGATAGATGGTGTGATTATGTGTTTATGTTTGAAATATAATATATTGAGATATTGTATTTACATGAGCATTACACTATACGAGAATACGTTGGCCGGGCTTAGGACCGGTGGTGTTGGCTGTAATATTCGTACAGCAGTGTTGGCTGTAATTGTCGTACAACGGTGTTAATTTATTAGTTGGTTTCTAACCAATTAATATAGCCAAGAGAATGAGACAGGAAAGTATATGATGCATGAGTCATAACTGGTATTTGTATTTGTGTTATGTATATGATGGTTGTGCAAATGGTTTTAAAACTAACAGGGATTTTCTCACTTAGACCGCTAGGTCTAACCCTCATTTTTGTTTTAAAATATGTATTCCAGGTTGTGGATCGGGTAAGGGCAAGTGAATAGAGTAAACGGTGGCTAGCTTTTGTGAAGACTTATAATTTGAAGACTATGACGTGTTTTGTAGTTTTAAACTAGTTATCAGATGTTATGTATTTAGTTAGCAAAAAGTTTGTAATAAAATATCTTATTTTGGATTGTAAAGACTAAGGGATCGTATTTGTTATATGATGTATCTTGTTATGTAACGATGTTATGCAATATATGTTATCTGTGTATGTTTTGGAATCCGGGTTGTTACACAATTTGAACCTCAAATTATAACAAGGTATCACAGAATATCATCCAAACTTTTATATATATATATATATAAGAAGAGAATTAACTATGAGGGTTCATATTTACAAATTGAATTCTCCAAATAACCTATTAGTCTAATCATGTCAACTATAATCAGATTAACTGGGTTATCTAAGCTATCCATCAAAATGCGTCATTGCGTTAGCTAAATTCTCCGCTTATCTCAAAAGTTGAATATTTCAAAGTTCTCGTCCCACATCCCATTACTTCCCTGAGCTCTTACTTGGTAAGAAAATTTAATTTGAACGATTACGCTTACGCCTAGAGAGACCATCCAAATTCAAATTAAAACATTAACAGATTTGAAAACTCAAATCTCCAAGGCATATAAACAAACCTGTTCACCACCATTCTTACCATACACGTGCTCATCTAAATGTCAAGAACATACCCGATCCCATGGATATGACTAACATTCTGTAAGTAATATCATCACAATCAAGAGCCTACTACGAATCATTGCTCATTGTAGATCATTGCTCTTATCCAAGAAATTACAAGTTACTTTAGGCCTATTTCTTGGACTGGAAGTAGAGATTACAATTTACTTTATGCCTATCTCTGACCTTCCCATAGAAATCAGGAATTACAATTTACTTTATGCCTATTCCTCGATTTCTATACTACGAAATGAGAATTACAATTTACTTTATGCCTATTCTCCATTTCCATGTGAACGGTAATTGCAAATTACTTTATGCCTATTCCGCCTTTCACGTCACACTATGATATAGAAATTACAATTTCCTTTATGCCTATTTCTCATTTCATAACACCTTTAGGAAATGGGAATTACAAATTACTTTATGCCTATTCCACATTTTAGGTCAACGGGAATTACAAATTACTTTATGCCTATTCCTCGTTAAATACTAATAGTGCCTACGGATCCATTACACTTACCTGTGTGTATGTAAAATGACATACCATACGACAACTCATAACATTTCAATTTTAAGAACGTCGGATAACCTGTTGTATCCTATTCTTAATTGTCTCCCCTTTGAAACTATAATTGGGACAATATTCCGAATACAAAGTTTGAAGCTTACTCGAAACCGGATTCTAAATTAGAACTCATACCGGATCTAAACCCAATTTCATGAAATTACTTTATATCAAGTCCATGCCAAACTTCTAGAATTAATTACATACGGATAAAGCCCAAACCAGAATTAATTTGATCCCTATACCGGATCCCATAACCAAATCTCACTTCCGGTGATTTTATTAATTCCGGTACTCAATTGCAAAAGCCCAATACCGGAAGTTTATTAATTTCGGATCCCAATTGTAAAAGTCCAATTCCGGATCACAATTGCAAAAGCCCAATTCTGGAAGTTTATTAATTCCGGATCACCCGGCCCACTTCCGGTATCCAAAACAATACCGGAACCAACCCTTTCCATTTACGGAATTTAGCCCATTTCCCAGAACCCAAGCCCATTCCGGAACTATTCTTTTTTCGGATCCAAAACCCAACTTTCGGAATCCATTAATTCCGGATCCGATACCAGTTCCGGAATTCTCTATACCGGGACTCCGATTTTTATTAAATCAATTCTAGTCCAATTAACTCCAAGAAGTCCATCTAAATACATTTTATGGATCGATTTCATTTTTACACAGACATACCACTTCATTCAGACAATTTATGCATCAAATCTAGTTCAATTTTCAATTTAAAAACATTTGAGAGAAGATGAACTCACCTGGAAAGAAGCTTTTAACCCAGTAATCCAAATCCTATCTTCTCTGATTCAAAATCTATTGAAAGATGATTTCAACTGGGTGTTACCAACTGATTAAGAAATTACATGAGATAATTTTGAAACCCTTACCACACAAGAATCCAGATGAACTCTGATTCCTCTCTTTTTCTTTCTCCCTTCTTTCTCTTTCTTACTCTCTGCTTTTTTTTTAACCGACTACCACATAATGGATTGAGATAATATCTCAATTCATCATACCCAACTCTTAAGTAACCCGACTTTCAAATAATGACCAAATAAACCGTGAAGTTTAATTTTCAACATTAACTTTAACTTTGGACAAACTTATAATTTCTACCTTGGAGTTAAAAATTACAAAAAGTCCACAACTTAGACTAAATTACAAATCGATCCCATTTATATTAAATTACAATATCATGGAAATTCGTGGTGTTACAAATCTCCCCAACTTGAAAATGATTTCGTCCCCGAAATCAAAGCTAGGTAAATAAACGAGGATATCTAATCTTCATATCTTCTTCGGCTTCTAACGTCACGTTAGCACCTCGATGATGTTTCCATTGCACTTTCAACATAACGACATCCTTATGTCGCAATTTCTTAACTGATCTCTCTAAGATCGCTTCCGGTTCTTCCATACAACGGCTCTTTTCATTCACTCTTACATCAGTAAGTGGAATCACATCATTCTCTTCGGCTAAACATTTTCGGAGATAGTAGACATTGAAGGTATTGTGGATCCCCTCCAATTCAGGTGGAAGATCCAACTGATAAGCTTGAAGTCTCACTCGCTTAGTTATAGTGAAAGGTCCTATAAAATGAGGACTTAACTTTCCACGTTTACCAAACCTTATCACACCTTTCCATGGGGATACCTTAAGAATCACGTGCTCCCCAACTTGGAACTCTTTCGGCCTTCTTTTCGGATCAGCATAACTCTTTTGTCGGTCTTGAGCCGCTTTCATATGCTTCCAAACCTCTTTTACTTTATCAGTTGTTTGTTGCACAAGTTCAGGACCAAAAAATTGCTTTTCTCCATCTTTTAACCAACATACTGGAGTTCTACATTTCGAACCATACAAAGCTTCGAAAGGTGCTCTTCCAATACTGGAATGGTAACTGTTATTATACGCAAACTCTACCAAAGGTAAATGCGTATCTCAGTTACCTCCAAAGTCTAACACACACGACATGAGCGTATCTTCCAAAGTTTGAATGGTTCTTTCACTTTGCCCGTCTGTTTGTGGATGGTAAACAGTGCTTAAATTGACCCTCGTACCCAATTCTTCTTGTAGTGACTGCCAAAACCTCGAGGTAAACTGACTATCACGATCGGAAACTATAGACACCGGTATACCATGCCTTGACACCACTTCATCAATATAAAGCTTTTCCAATTTTTCTATTGGGGATGCTTCTTTCATTGCCAAAAAGTGAGCACTCTTGGTCAATCGATCCACGATTACCCATATAGTATCGTTACCCTTTGACGTTCTTGGTAACTTCGTCACAAAATCCATGGTAATCTTCTCCCACTTCCATTCTGGAATTTCCAATGATTGTAGACTTCCGTAAGGCTTTTGATGTTCAGCTTTTACTAACGAGCATGTTACACACTTTTCTACTATTCGTGCCACATCTAACTTCATAGCTGGCCACCAATAGTGTAGCTTCAAGTCCTTATACATCTTAGTACTTCCAGGATGTATAGAATACTTAGATTTGTGAGTGTCTTCGAGAATTAATTCCCGATTTCCTCCCACCTTTGGCACCCAAACGCGGCCTTGGAATAGTTTGACCCCACGACTATCTTCAGTCAGTTGAAGATGTTGCTTGCTCATGACTTTATCTTTCATATTTTCTTCCAATAAGGCTTCCGCTTGTGCCTCTTTTATCATTTCAATCAAACTTGATGTCACATCAATTCTGGCATTAATCGGTTTCAAGCACCCACTATATTCTTTTCTACTTAAACCATCAGCAACAACATTTGCTTTATCGGGATGGTAATGCAATTTACAGTCATAATCTCTAAGTAGTTCTAACCAACGCCGCTGCCTCATATTCAACTCCTTCTGATCAAAGACATGTTGCAAGCTCTTATGATCAGTGAAAAGAGTGCATTTTGTTCCATACAGATAATGTCGCCATAGCTTTAATGCAAATACTACCGCTGCGAGTTCTAAATCATTGGAAGGGTAATTCTTCTCATGTTCCTTGAGTTGTCTTGATGCGTAATCATCACCTTGCCTCATTGCATCAACACACACCCTAAACCCATCTTGGACGTGTCACTATATACTACCAAATCTTCCGTTTCTTCCGATAGTGCAAGAATAGGAGCTTTACACAACTTCTGATGTAAAGTTCTATAAGCTGAATCTTGCTTTTCAGTCCAAATAAACTTTACGTTCTTCCGAGTCAACATGGTCAAAGTAGAAGCAATCTTTGAGAAGTCTTTGATAACCTCTGGTAGTAAACTGCTAGACCTAAGAAACTCCTTATTTCAGATGCGCTCTTCGGTGTTTCCCAGTTCGTCATCGCTTCTATCTTTGCCGGATCTACTATGACTCCCTCCAAGGTAATTACATGCCCCATAAATTGTTCCTCTTTTAACCAAAATTCACACTTTGAAAATTTTGGGTACAGTTTCTCCTTCCTCAGAACATCTAAGACTTCACGAAGATGGCATTCATGATCGTCATCATTCTTTGAATAAACAAGTATGTCATCAATGAATACAACGACAGACTTGTCTAAGAATGGTCGACATACTATGTTCATCAGATCCAGGAACACTGCTGGAGCATTTGTCAACCCGAATGGCATTACAAGAAACTCATAATGCCCATACCTCGTTCTGAACGCCGTCTTAGGAATATGCTCATCTCTTACCCAAACTTGATGGTATCCCGACCTCATATCAATCTTTGAAAAGCATCCCGTACCTTGGAGTTGATCGAACAAATCATCAATCCTTGGAAGCGGATACTTATTCTTAATCGTCACTTTATTCAACTCCCGATAGTCAATGCACATCCTCATAGTGCCATCCTTCTTCTTAACAAACAACACCGGAGCTCCCTAAGGTGAAGAACTTGGTCTAACGAATCCCTTGTCCAGCAGTTCTTGCAGCTGAGACATCAACTCTTTCATTTTGGTTGGCGCTAAGCGATACGGTGCCCGCGCTATTGGTGCCGATCCAGGGATAAGATCAATATGAAACTCTACTTGTCGTTCAGACGGTAGCCCTGGAAGATCATCGGGAAATACGTCCGGGAACTCACGTACTACTTTTATGTCTTCCACCCGTTGCTTTTTTGCCTTTACATCTAGAACATACGCTAGATATAATGAACATCCTTTTACCAAACACTTACGCGCTTTTGCAACAGAAATTAACAGAACTTCCCCTTTTCTCTTTTCCCCAAAGATGAGTACATCATCCTTATCAGCTATCAGAATCCGAATTAACTTCTTTGCACAAAGAATTTCTTCCTGGTTGATTGTCAACCAATCCATACCCACAATCACATCAAATCCCTCAATTTCCATCAACAACAAGTCAATTGAAAATTTCGTTTCCCCTATCGAAATTAAACAACCCTCAAGTCTTTCATGAACTAAGACTTGACCTCCATTAGCTATCTCGACTACTAAGGCATCTTCCAAGGTAGTGACAGGTATAGCTAACTTGCGATAGAACGGTTTGGACACAAACGACAAATTGGCACCACAGTCAAATAAAATGCGTGCGTGAATAGAATTTACGGGGAAAGTACAAAAAACAGCATCTTTATACTCCTTTGCCTCTTCCGCTGTCATATGAAATGCCCGACCCATTGGTTTAGGAGCATTCGCTTTCTTTCCCTGGTCTCCATCCTTCTTTAACTTTAGACAGTATCTTCGGAAGTGACTGGGTTGTTTACATTCAAAACAGGTCAACCCTTGTATAGGACAGCTTACAGCTAGATGCCCAGTCTTCCCACATTTGAAACATTCACTCCCGACTATACGACACTGACCAAAATGCTTACTTCGGCACTTCTGGCACCAAATAGGTTCCCGACGGGATTCATAACGAACATTTCTGCCAAATGATTTTGATTTCTGAGAAGACTTCGACCGGGCTTCCCACTTTCGTTTCTCTCCCCCTTGTGTCTTTTCTTCCTTATTCGTGGCATACACTTCTTCTATTACTTTAGCTTCTTCGATCGTCTCTCTCAACGTTGAAGCTTTGGAATTTTGCACCCGCGACATCATGTCAGCCAGTAAGCCCTTCAGATAGGCTTTAATCTTCTCCTTCTCGGTTGGAGCCACATGCCCTACTAGATTCCGCTTTTCCATGAAGGATTCAGTGTACTTCCGAACAGTCGAAGTACCCTTCTTAAGAGTCTGAAACTCTTCTTCAATCCTATCCATTTCGTTCTCATTGCAATACTCTTCCAAAATCTTTTTCTTAGAAGAGTCCCACGTCATAGCAGCCAAAACTGGGACTGTTACTGTTTACGTCATAATATTCCACTATGTTAAGGTGTTGCCTCTTAACATTTGAGAACCGAACCTGACCTTCCATCCATCGTCGCATTCACAAGCTGGAAAAGCCTGTTCCATCTCTCTCACCTAATTCATACATACCACTGGATTGTCTGCTCCGGTAAACTCTGGCGGTTTACAGCTCAGAAACGTCTTCTAAGAACAAACTTTTTCCACCCTCTTGTTTACATTCACCACAGGATTACGAATTGGATTTGCTACACCAGTATCTGTCTCCGTTCGTCGTAATTTAGAACTTCGATCATTCAACGCTTTCATGAACATTTCATATTGTTGTGCCAGTGCTGTGTTCATCATTTGCATCATATTCTCCATCATGCGAGATTCCATCGTAGGCTCGGTCGTTACCGGATTAGAAGTATCGGTGCTCGTTTTGTGTGCTTGACTATCAATTCCTCTTATCAGAGGTGGCCTTGGTGGACTTTCATGAGTTCCACCTATTTCCGGTTGCTTCTCCACCGACCAATCATTCACAACCCTATCTTCCGAAGAATTAGGGGATCTGGTTGGTGTATTAACCATTGTTCTGGAAAACACAAAAGATAACCATAAGAATGGCTATCCAGACACGAACACAGGAAACACACTTTAATGTTCATCAGTCACAGTAAAAATTTAGAAACAAGTATGCTTGTGTAACAATATATTCATAATAACAGTAGCTAATTGAAATAGTGAACATACTATACATGAGAATCCTCGTTACCATCGTTACAATACTAATTTCACGTATTTTCGTTGACTCTAAGACTATCCCGTCTTAGCAATTCTACCCATATCTCACAAATCATAACTCTATTCATCTCAGCTTAAGTCTAGGTATCTCATTATCATACCTAGTTCGCTTAAACTTCAGCTCTGATACCTTATTGTAACACCCTAAAATCAAGGCCAATTTGAATCTCAAATTATAACAAGGTATAACAGAATATCATCCAAACTTTTATATATATATATAAGAACAGAATTAACTATGAGGGTTCATATTTACAAATTGAATTCTCCAAATAACCTATTAATCTAATCATGTCAACTATAATCAGATTAACTTGGGTTATCTAAGCATCCATCAAAAAGCCTCATTGCGTTAGCTAAATTCTCCGCTTATCTCAAAAGTTGAATACTTCAAATCTCTCGTCCCACATCCCATTACTTCCCTGAGCTCGTACCTGGTAAGAAAAAAATTAATTTGAACGATTACGCTTACGCCTAGAGAGAATATCCAAATTCAAATTAAAACATTAACAGCATTGAAAACTCAAATCTCCAAGGCATATAAACAAACCTGTTCACCACCATTCTTACCGTACACGTTCTCATCTTAATGACAGGAACATACCCGATCCCATGGATATGACTAACATTCTGTAAGTCATATCATCACAATCAAGAGCCTACTACGAATCATTGATGATTTTAGATCATTGTTCTTATCCAAGAAATTACAAGTTACTTTATGCCTTTTTCTTGGACTAGAAGTAGATATTACAATTTACTTTATGTCTATCTCTGACCTTCCCATAGAAATTAGGAGTTACAATTTACTTTATGCCTATTCCTCGATTTCTATACTATGAAATGAGAATTACAATTTACTTTATGCCTATTCTCCATTTCCATATGAACGGGAATTACAAGTTACTTTATGCCTATTCCGCCTTTCTCATCACACTATAAAATAGAAATTACAATTTCCTTTATGCCTATTTCTCATTTCATAACACCTTTATGAAATGGGAATTATAAATTACTTTATGCCCATTCCACATTTCAGGTCAACGGGAATTACAAATTACTTTATGCGTATTCCTCGTTAAATACTAATAGTGTCTATGGATCCATTACACTTACCTGTGTGTATGTAAAATGACATTCCATACCACAACTCATAACATTTCAATTTTAAGAACGTCGGATAACCTATTGTATCCTATTCTTAATTGTCTCCCCTTTGAAACTATAATTGGGACAGTATTCCGGATACAAATTTCGAAGCTTACTCGAAACCGGATTCTAATTTAGAATCATACTGGATCTAAACCCAATTTCATGAAATTACTTTATATCAAGTCCAAGCCAAACTTCTAGAATTAATTACATACGGATCAAGCCCAAAAATCGAAATTAATTTGTTTCCGGAACTTAAAGCCCAAACCAGAATTAATTTGATCCCTATACCGGATCCCATAACCAAAGCTCACTTCCGGTGATTTTCTTAATTCCAGTACTCAATTTCAAAAGCCCAATTCCGGAAGTTTATTAATTCCGGATCACAATTTCAAAAGCCCAATTCCGGAAGTTTATTAATTCCGGATCACCCGGCCCACTTCCGGTATCCAAAACAATACCGGAACCAACCCTTTCCACTTCCGGAATTTAGTCCATTTCCCGGAACCCAAGCCCATTCCGAAACTATTCTTTTTCCGGATCCAAAACCCAACTTCCGGAATCCATTAATTCCGGATCCGATACCAGTTCCAGAATTCTCTATACCGGGACTCTGACTTTTATAAAATCAATTCTCCTCCAATTAACTCCAAAAAGTCCATCTAAATACAGTTTATGGATCGATTTCATTTTTACACAGAAATACCACTTCATTCAGACAATTTATGCATCAAATCTAGTTCAATTGTCAATTTAAAAACATTTGAGAGAAGATGAACTCACCTGGAAAGAAGCTTTTAACCCAGTAATACAAATCCTATCTTCTCTGATTCAAAATCTATTGAAAGATGATTTCAACTGGGTGTTACTAACTGATTCAGAAATTACAGGAGATGATTTCAAAACCCTTACCACACAAGAATCCAGATGAACTCCGATTCCTCTCTTCTTCTTTCTCCCTTCTTTCTCTTTTCTTACTCTCTACTTTTTTTCTTAACCGACTACCACAAGATGGATTGAGATAATATCTCAATTCATCATACCCAACTCTTAAGTAACCCAACTTTCAAAGAATGACCAAATAAACCCTCAAGTTTAATTTTCAACATTAACTTTAACTTTGGACAAACTTACAATTTCAACCCTGGAGTTAAAAATTACAAAAAGTCCACAACTTAGACTAAATTACAAATCGATCCCATTTATATTAAATTATAATATAATGGAAATTCGAGGTGTAACAGTTGGTAAATGGTAATTGGTATATTAGTTGGTAAATGCTTAAATGGTAATTGGTATGTTAGTAGTTGGTATGTTGGTAATTGGTAAATGCCTAAATGGTAATTGAACTCAACATTACTTCTATGTTACTTGGTAGTTGGTAAATGGTAATTGGTATGTTAGCTGGTATTATCTAAATTGGTGTATGTTGGTAAATGCCTAAATGGAATATTGCTATTATCTAAATTCTTGTAGATAGCAACTTCCGAAAATGAGAATGTTGTAGATATAGGATGTGATGCTACGGAAATAAACAAATGACCGGTAGACCTAATGACGGGACATCACATTTGAAAGAACACTTCCAAAAATGTCCAAGGAGACTTACAAAGGACATAAGACAACATATCCTACTTCAAGAGAAAACGACAAAAGGATGGGAAATCGTCTTTATTAAGTAATTATAAGTTTAGTGCCGAAACATCAAGGGAAGATTTGGCTAACATGATAATTATTCATGATTATCCACTTTCAATTGTTGAGCATTATGGCTTTCGAAAGTATTCAAATGGTCTTGAACCTTTGTTTAAGGCACCTTATAGAGCTACAATTAAGTCTGATATCATGAAACAAAAAAAGGTTATCTTTTATCGTGTTTTGAAAAGAACGAAAGCAGGATTGCTCTTACTTCGGATTTGTGGATAGAGAGTAACCAAAACAAAGGTTACATGGCAATTACAACACACTACATAGATGCCGACTGGTAGTTACCAAATCGGATTATCAGGTTATTTTTTTTGTTTTACAAAATACTAAAATCTCTTTAATTATGTGAGTTCCAGATCCGTGCAACGAACAATGAAATCAATAGATAATAACAGAGATGTTTATGATTTCAACTGGTCATCCATATAATGCTTTCAATCAGAGTGTTTTACAATATGGAATAGGAAAGCAAATGAACAACTAGCCTGTTTTTCTAAGGCTAATACAATATATATATATGGCAGGCCCGTGGTTAACAAGCCCACAGCCCGTTCACTAACTAGGCTCAAAATAAAGAAATACAATTTAAACCCTTGAACTTTAAATAAACAATAAATGACCCTAACAATCTCCCCCTTTGATTTGAAGTTCGAGTTCGCGCCAGTTATGAACATATCTTTTACGGAGCGCAAAGTGTATCTCGAACCATCTGATAGCATGGCGATAGTCGATGCGATCTTCAACCATTTCCAAGGCTTTTCGAGCAGTTGTTTCTTCTGGATTGGGAACATACGAAAGCCTTCGAGTTTCGGACTCGTGAGATATGATCTTTCGAAGAGCATCTTGAACTTCGAAAAGCCTGCCGTCGCAGAATCTGTCTACCTGACTGAAACGCATAAATCTTTTCTCTTTCTGTTCGTTGAAGTAGACAATCCCAAATTCAGGTTCTAGAAGCAGAGCGTTCTCGGGATACATCTTCAATTCAGGAGCTTCCAGATTCGGCTTTATCAGATTTACCTTCTTTGCCCTGTTCTCGATTGCCATTTGGAAGTCCGTGAGATATGACATCATAATAGTACGGATCGGGAATCGACGAACAGCTTCGAGCGCCCTTGTAACTGGAAGCGGTCGGATAGTTCTTGAACGAAGGTCTTTCAGAATAGCGTAGAAGTCGAATGGTCGGAGGTGCTGGAAGTCGGCTTCAGAAAATCTCCATTCATTCCCATCTTCGCGTCTGACGGTGAATACAGGATAAACAACTTTCATGATTTGGCCTGACTCGATGTTGAGCACTTCTGTGATCTGATGCTTGGTTCGTACTTGGCTAACTGGTAGACACCGCCTCATTGCACTTACGTACCAGCATTGGTATTCGGGGTTAGAACTATAAATACCAAGGCAGAAGGTCGGCTCGATTGGGCATAGCTTGTGAATGAACAACTTCTTCAAGGATTCCTCTAGGTGAGGAATAAATATCGTGATCTTCTCCCAACGGATTTGTTGCTGTTGAGGAGGTGGGAGATCAGAAGCTGTCGGTTGCTGAGGAGATGTCGAAATATCGGTAGTTGTAGTTTCAGGTCTTGTTGAAGTTTCAGCGGGTTGTGCAGAGTGAACGGGTGTACCATATAAATTCTGGAGCAGGAAATGATCGTAGTCTACATTGTCATCTTCATTAGTAGGGAAGACCAAATTAACCTGGAAATTTGCGGCACTGGCGGCTTTTTCATACCATGCATCTTCGGTTTCCGGGTTGGTCTCGCAGTCTGGATCAATCGTATCCAGTATCGGCATATCTGATGAGTCATCTGTAACCAGTTTCTGTATTGAACCCTCAGGCTTTTCAACCGTCGGGTCTTCATCATCTGAAATTTCCATGTCTATTACCATCTCGGCTAATGGCAACTCGGCTTCGGGTGCGTCTTCGGTTGTCATTTCCGCAGTTGAGGGTTCCAGGTGAACCACGGTTGTAGTTTCGGTAAGGATCAGGGCTGTCTCGGTTAGTCTTTGTCTTTTCTCCCCCTCACGATGATCAGGATCATCCTGGTCATCGTGCTTGTGTTTCAGACCGCCTGTTTGACTCTTGCAGGTATCTTCGAGTGAACGGACTCTCTCGGACAGCGTAGTGAGCGCTTGTTTGAAATCCTTAAGAGTCGAGTCAAGGGTATCCAGTCGAGTGGTAATGGATGATGAAGGAGCAGTGACCTGTGTTTTCAGAATGGATAGCAGGTCTACTTCGGTAGAGGCGTCGGTTTCGGATTATTGGAGCAGTTGGGCTAGAAACATTGTCTTGAGGGTGTCCACCGAGTAGGTTGGCTGAGCAAGAGCCGGTGGAGGTGTAGGGGTGGTTTCAGCTTCGACGGTCTTCTCTTTTCCTTTGATTAAGCTCTTGATTTTGGCGAGCTCGGCGGCCATGTGCTGCTCCTTTGCCTCACGGACAACCTTGAGGGTGATGTCCAGGGACCCTTGTGACACAAAGTCGAGTAAAGTAACACCGGGATCCCTTTGATTGCCCGTTGAAGCATCTACCACAGAGGCAGACCCACCTACATTCACGATTGGCGCAGGGATAGCCGTAGTAGGATTTTTGTCCGATCCTCGTGTTCCGCCAGACGGAGACACTACAGACGTTCCGATCGAGTCACGAAGAATCTCGATTTGGTGTTCCTCATTATGTGTCCTAGCTGAAGAATATTCAATTTCAAATGGCTCTAGACTCGATGGTGCACGAAATGAAGTCAAGATCGGGGGTTGCTGGTCTCTTATTTCAACACCAGTACTCTCCGAGTGAGAGACCGGTGGAAGTTGTGCTTGATCCCCGTGAGAAACTGAAACATCCGTCTTTTGAGAGATGGATGAGTGGATAAGGGGGTTGTGCAATTGCTCTGTTGGGTCCACGGAGGCGTCTTCAATACCCTGTCCCAACAAATGAGACGGGATAGTAGATGTGGCTACCCGGATATCACTCGGTGGGGGTCGCTCAGGAGCCTTGTTATCTTTACGGCTCAATCTTTCCTGGTTCTCTTTCGAACGCAGTTCCCTCCTTCTCACATGATCTAATTCATCACCTAATACTCCCTCGGGTCTCCAAGCAGGTTGAGAAGAAGTGGTAGGTGAGTCAAGTGGGATGCCTTCGGTAAAATCCGGGTTTGGTCCGATACCGTGAGGTATTAGGGATGCGTGCATGGCACGGTCAGTATCAGAATTTGTGGAGTCAGATAACACGTCTTCAACTAGGTGGCTAGAACTGGGACGCGGATCCAATGTACCGCTCGCTCCGGTTCTCCTCCCATGAATTTTCATCACACCCCGCCCGGGAGCCCCTTCTTCCAGGGCCCTTCCTCTTCTCGTCCTAGGACGCTCACGTCGCTCGCGTATACCATATGGGGGCCAGGTACTTTCGGTTAAACGCAGAAGGTCGATCGATAGCGCGGTTGAAACCGACGGCGCGTACTTGAGCACACAAAGTCTGGTCATTGACCGCGGGGTCATAGCCTTGGTGTCCGCCGGCGTTGGCTTCAAGAAGTGAAAGTAGGCGGCGGAAGGCGTCGGGTGTAAGCGTGAAAGGTTGGTTATCGATCCGTGCTGTGATCGTCTGTGAATTGCCTGCCGTGATGACTTGGGCAGTGAACCAAACTTGAAGCACGTATAGAAAAGGTACGTCGGCAGTGGCGGTGAGGGCCTCATGGAGAGGGTGACGCATGAGAATATCAACAATCACCCGATGTTGTGGTTGTGGTCGGAAGTGAGCCGGGTCCAGGTGGTGATTGTTGGCCTCCAATTCAGTGCCATGATCAGGTTCGACCAAGGTGTTGTCAGCTGCGTCATCAATACATTCCTCTTGAGGAATTTGTTCTTCTGGATTTTGTGGAGGATTTTGCTCCTGATTCGCCATGAGGTATCTGTAAAAGAAACACATTTAGTAACCGAGGCGGATGAATGAGTGTCGGCGCGTACATTTGCATTTAATGGCTCAATCTGAGACAGATAGAGGACTGGCAGTGACAAAATAGGTACTGGATAGACTAAACACATATTTATCCGGATAAAAATTTGAACCACAAGACTTTCCGGACATCACATGGTATCCGGACAAAAGGAGTTCGGACAACACAGCTTCCCGGATGACATGACAGTATCCGGACGAGAATAGACAATCCGGACAAGACGGTTTCCGTTTGACAGAGTTTTCCGGATAAAAGGATTCCGGACACATCAACAAACCGGTAGTTGAACTTACCGGAAACCCTAGGGTTTCCGGACAACTAGGTTTCCGGTTGTTGAGATTGACCGGATAACATATCTAAAACTATGGTATTTCTCGAATAAGACCTCATCCAAATGAACGTTTCCGGACATGACGAATGTGTCCGGACGACACCCAAAATCTTCAATCGAGTGATATGGAGTCCCAATCATGGTGTAAAGCATGTATCAAGTGGTGATAGACATAGATAAACATGTACATCTATCAAAATTGATCTGTATAACACCTAGAAGACCTGAAATCGAAAGGATCCATAAGGGGTTTTCGGATGCAGTGAATCGACCAAACTGGTGATCGATTTGTGGTGTGAAGTGGCAGATACTTGACTACACATGATCGAGGTGAAGATTCAAAAAACATACCTGAAGTTGGAACGAAACACTAGTGTTAATCGAGAGAGATGAGTGAGTCTGCGCGAGATTGAGAGTTGAGAGGTTTTTCGAAAGGTTTTGCGATAGAATCCGGATAATGAAACAAAAGAGCCCGGATGCTATTTATATGGGAGCCAAGAGCCTGGGTGTGGTATCCGGGATCCTATCCAACCCGGAAAAGGACCCGGTCCGGAAACCTATCCGGACAGATAGGGTTTCCGGATTCTTTGGGTTTTTCACAAAAAATGTCCTTTCCTTGAAAATTTTTGCAAAAATTAGAACTGTAAAAGAACCTTTTCTCGCTCCCCCTCAAACTTAGCATGGGGAAAACCTTGCTCCCCCTCGGATAGTGCATTAGAGAGTCTGACACACAAAAACTTTTTAGCATTTTAAAGAAAAAAACTGTGTCGCTCCCCCTCAACTGATGAACATAAGTTGAAATCCACGCGAGAGTGTCCACACACACAAAAACTGTTTAACATTTTAAAGAAAAACTGTGTGTTACGCTCCCCCTAAACAAATGATTAAACCTACCTGATACTGCAATGAGCCCCCCCCTAAACACATGAACGCATCGTGAAAGCACACATATAGACAAATAAAATTAGATGACAGTATGAAAGAAAAAGGAAACAAACGTAGAAAGAAAGAAAATAAACGAAATCTACCTAGTAAATACAAAGACTAAATCTAACTGTGTAACTGAAACATGTAGAATACAGGTGCGAGAAAGTGTATGCTCAGTCATCAGGAGTGTAAACACCGGATGATGAGTAGACAGTTACTCGTAGATGTATGGAACTTGTAACGAGCACACAATCTGATTAAGTCTTCAGATTTAGCATACCTAACTTGGACACAAGAGTATTAATCCGTTTTTCGTCCAAGGGTTTTGTAAAGAGGTCTGCTAACTGATGCTCAGTATTTACGAAGTAGAGTTTGACTGTACCTCTTTCAACGTGATCCTTAATGAAGTGATACCGAACGTCGATGTGCTTTGTCTTGGTGTGTTGGACCGGGTTGCTGGATATGGAAATAGCGCTCTTCGAGTCGCAGTAAATGGGCACCTTGACATAGGTGAAGCCGTAGTCTTTGAGTTGCGTCCTCATCCAGATTACTTGAGAAAAGCAGCTCGCGGCGGCCACGTACTCTGCTTCGGCAGTTGAAGTAGAAACGCACTGCTGCTTCTTGGATGTCCAGCTCACCAGACTATCTCCCAAAAACTGCACATACCCCGATGTGCTCTTCCGGTCCATCATACTGCCCGCGTGATCCGCATCAGAATAGGCGGATAGCTCAAAACCTGTCTCTTTCGGGTACCACAAGCCAAGATCAGCAGTACCACGTAAATAACGGAAAATTTGTTTGATAGCCATATAGTGAGACTCTTTTGGTTTTGATTGAAGTCGGGCGCATAGAAAGGTGGAAAACATGAGATCCGGCCTACTCGCATTTAGATACATCAAAGAACCGATCATTCCCCGATACAATTTAGTGTTCACATCCTTTCCGTTTGGATCGGCGTGAAGCTTTGTACCGGGTGCCATAGGAGTTTTCATTAGAGAGGACTGTTCCATCTGGTATTTCCTAAGAATATCCCGGATGTACTTAGCCTGGTTTATGATTATCCCGGTCGACAGTTGTTTAACTTGAAGACCGAGGAAAAAATTCATCTCACAAAGCATACTCATTTTAAAAAATTGTCCCATAAGATTGGCAAAGTTCTAAGCATATTGAGGATTAGTAGACCTGAATATTTTGTCATCAACATATACTTGTACTAAGACTATATGACCCTTTTCGTTCTTGATAAACAGAGTAGAATCTATCTTACCTCGAGTAAATTCAGATTTAAGCAAGAACTCAGACAAAGTGTTGTACCAGGCTCGCGGAGCTTGCTTTAGACATGATTAGGCTTCGAATCGTCCACGAATCCTTCGGGTTGCGAGACGTACACTTATTCCTTGATATCGCCGTAGAGGAATGCGGTCTTCACATCCATTTGGAAGACCGTGAAATTCTTGTGCGCGGCGTAAGCGAGGAACATACGAATGGCTTCTATCCTTGCTACCGGAGTGTATGTCTCGTCATAGTCGGTCCCTTCTTGTTGTCGGTATCCCTTGGCCACGAGACGCGCCTTGTTGTGGACAACGATCCCGTCCTCGTCCTTCTTGTTCTTGAAGATCCACTTGGTGCCGATCACCGTCTTGTGTTTCGGACGTGGAACCAGTCGACATACCTTTAGAGCCTCGAATTGGTTGAGTTCTTCTTTCATAGCGATGATCCAGTCCGGATCTTCAAATGCTTCTCTTACGTTCGTCGGCTCGATCTTGCTTAGGAAGCCGGAGAATAGACAAAAGTTGCGGAAGCGCCTCTCGTGCGAACAGGAGTAGATGGATCACCGATGATTTGGTGTAGGGGATTAGCTTTCGTCCATCTGGTGGTGTGAGGAAGTGGCTGTTGTGTAGAGTGAGAAGCGTCCGGATCCACATATGAACCATATGGAAGGTCTTGCACTGCTTCAAGAGTTGCAGGCTGGTTTCTTAGAGGAGGTGGGGGAGGATTCGCCGAGGGTTGAACAACTTCTGGTTCTGAGGAGTTCAGAAGTTGATCGTCAGTCGTAGCAGAAGACGAATCGTTAGGAGCGATCTCCGGATTTGTAACAGGTTCCTCCGGGGGGACAGTAGGTTGGGCTGTCTCCACAGTAATGGACGGCGTGCTTGTAGAAGGCGGCGGACCGGATAGATTCGCCGAATCTTTAGTACGAGCAGCTTCAAGTCGAGGTTGTGCTGAGACAGGAGTAGAAGCGTTAAGTATGTCATCATAAAAATACTTAAACAATAAATCTAAATCAAAAGAATCAGCATTCGATGAAGATGCATGATTTGGATTTACTGTCGCTTATGTAGATCCCGAACTTGGAGGTCCGGAAGCTAGCACGCCAGTTAAACCAGGTTCTGAACCGATTTTTTCAGAAGCCAAATTTGCAGCTTCGTCGAATGTCACGTTTACACTTTTGACAATGGTTTTATTTCGTTTGATGTAAACACGATATGCTTGTGCCTGCATGGAGTAGCCGATAAAAACTCCTTCGTCCGCCTTGGGGCTGAATTTTCCGAGATCGTCCTTGTCGTTTAAGACGTAGCACGTGCATCCGAATGCATGGAAGTACTTGATGTTCGGAATGCGGTTGTTGATGATCTCGTACGACGTCTTGTTGAACCGCTTGTTGATGATGGAGCGGTTTTGCGTGTAACAGGCAGTAGACACCGCTTCGACCCATAAAAATAGCGGCAAATTTGACTGAGAAAGCATGGTGCGAGCCGCTTCGACTAGGGTACGGTTGCGTTGTTCCACCACTCTGTTTTGCTGCGGAGTGTGTGCGGAAGAGAAGGTGTGCGAAATGACGACTGAAGTCTGATAGTCGTCCACCATTTGATTCTTGATCTCCGTCCCATTGTCGGTTCTTATGGTCTGAACTTGTTGTTGCTTGTTCAGTTGGATGGTCTTCAGGTGGTTGATGATCAGCTCCGGAGTTTCATCTTTCGAGCGAAGGAACTTGACCCAGGTGTAGCGCGAGAAGTCATCCACCATTAGCAGGACATATTTGCTCTTGTTGATACTCTGAACACGCATCGGTCCACACAAATCCATATGGATAAGTTCGAGGGACCGGGAAGTGCTCGGAGTTGCCTTCGGCTGATGCGGCACTCGCTTCATCTTTCCCTTTTCACATGCCCCGTAGAGACGATCCTTCATGAATTGAAGATCGGGCATGCCTTTCATGTGTCCGCCCAGCACCAGTTTGTTGATACTTTTGAAGTTCAGGTGCGATAGTCGTCGATGCCAAATCCACGCTTGTTCGGAATTAGCCTTCGACATGAGGCAGACGGGGTTATCGGGTTTGTGGGCTGCGAGGTCGAATGTGTAGAGGATGGTCTTGCATTTCCCAACCAGTAGCTCCTCTCCGTCGTCATTGAGGATTCTACACCTTTTAGCTTTGAACCGGACCTCGAGATCTTTGTCGCAGAATTGCCCGATGCTGAACAGATTGTGTCCCAATCCCACGATGTGTGATACCTTCTTGATTGTGATCTTATCTTGGACAATGTCGCCGTAGCCCACGATCGGCTCCTTGTCGTTGTTGCCAAATCTCACGTGTCCACCATATTCTTCTTTGTAGTTCGTGAGAAGCTCCCTCCTTCCGGTCATGTGTTTGGAGCATACAGAATCTAAGTACCACACATGACCGCGCTGCAAAAACGAGTGTAACGGATTTTAGGTACCCAGATTTGCCTGGGTCCAGGAGGGTTAGGTTTGGCACCTCGTGGAGGAACTTGCTTTGACACAGACTTCCCCTTAGGTGTAGATTGTACACCGTTTGGAGTAACTGGTTTTGGCACATGTTGCCTCTTAGGTGTAGAATTTACACCTTTTAGATGAATAGGTTATGCAGCAGGTTGCCTCTTGGGTGCCGGTCTAACCTCAGTAGGAGAAGCCCGTTTTGGAATGGGTTTGGTCTCCCGCTGTGGTTTAACCTCTGATTGATAACCTCGTTGATTATAGTGTTTCTTCTTATTTTTACGGGGTTTGCGTTTAGACGTATGATTATACATGTGATATGACCCAAACCAATCATTTAAGTTAATTGCATCAAAATCATTCCAACCGGAACTAGAACAACATAAACAATCACGCGATAACTGAATCAATTGATGAACGAAATAATGTTAATTGGAAAAGAAACTTCAAAACGGTTCCAATGATTCCAAGAACAATTGTCTTTGTTTATCATAGAACTAAAAGCGGTGGGAAAAGACATTGATGCAGCATCCTTGACAGGTTTCTTGTTTAGCCACTTAGGTTTTTCTTGTTTTGCGCGACCATTTTTATCTGTAGCAACAGGTACAGAATGATCACCGACCTTTTAAGGAAAAGGTTTTTCTATAGGCAATCGCTCGGTCTTTTGTCTCGGCTGTGATTGATTTTGAGGAACAGGTTTAGATTTGGCGATCTTAATCACAGCTGGGACCTCTGTGTTAGAACAAGTTCCCTTTAGAAAATTGACCGGTCGATTGACTACTGGTGATAGAAAATATGTATGGCTCGGATGAGGTTTGTCGAAAGGGAACGACTCAAACTCTCCATCAGAATTACCTTCAGAGTTCATATTTTGTGAAAAATCGACTTCCGGAATTACAGGACTCAGATCGATCAAGGAAGGCGAGGAACACTTTGTGCTTTCGGTTGTGTGCTTTGGGGATTTCGGTGCGGAAGCGTTTGAAAAATCAGAGTTTAAATTCCTTTTAACACATTCATCTTGAGAAATTTTACTTTCTTGTGAAGAGATATTTCCTATGAAAGCTTTACACGAGGATCTGTCAGATGAGTTTGAGGAAAGTTCAGGTGAAATCTGTGTTATATTTTGGAGTAGGTCAATCTGCACTTGGAGTTGACCATTTCTTATGTGCTCCTTCATCGTTTCTCTTGTCATATCAGACAGTTTCGATGAGAGCTTATTGATTTCACACTGAAGAGTTTCCTTTTCTTCATTTGACACAACTTTGGTTTTCTCAGATTCGAGTTTCTCAAGCTCAGAAATTAGCGCTTGCTTTTCCATTTGAAAAACTGACCTTTCTTTCTCGAGTGACTCCTCCAACTCGACTATCTTTGCTTCCAAGATGAGAGGGGGAACATAGAGCTTGTACTCGTCCGTCTCAGTCTTGGTTGCGGTTGCTTGGACCTCATCCTTTTTGAAGGAATCCTTGGGCTTTGCAACCTTGTAGCCGTCGAAGTAGTCATTCGAGAGATACTTCTTGTTCTTTTGAAAAGAATAATTTAAAGGTTCATAACAAAATGGAAGTTGTATTCCTCGGTTGTGTGCGCGCTTATATTCCTCGGTTTCCTCTTCCTTTTCCGGTTCAAGAGGACCAGTCCATTGAATGGCATATTCCGGATACTTTTTATCTAACCCAAAACAACCAAAATCATACAAAGTAGGTGTTTTGTAGATACCCTTTTTCAAATAGTGTGTGTTATCGTATCCGATTCCCCATTCTTTGTTAAAGTACGTGAACTCTTTGAGTTTATTTATAAAGATGGTTTGATTGGTTTGACCTCTTTTGTGGAGTTTTGTTTCAAGATCGGTTATTTTATTAACAAACTCCTTGTGCTGAATTTGGAGAGCAGAACATTGATAAACAATATCTTCTTTCTCATTCAAACACTGAGCAAACTGAGACTGAAGATCAGATAATTTGGCCCGTAAGTCCTTAGGTGCTATTGAAAGATTTTTGCAATTGTCTTTTAAATTAGCATTTTCAGACTTATATTTTTCTGTTATTGTCGTTTGAACATCTAGCTTTTCGGTTAGAGATCTAATCTCCAGCTTTTGTTCTTTAGAGATGGCCTTAAAGGAATCTGCCTGTTCGGTAAGAGATTGCATTTGATTCAATAAGTCTTGTTGGCTAGAATCACATACCTGACTTGTCTTTTCTTCATCGGCTGGAGAGTGATATCCCATGAAAGCATCAGTGTTAGCTCCAATTATTCATAATATTAGAAGTATTGAAAAATAGGCCAAGTATGAAAGAGTTCCACAGAAGCTCTGCGGTGTTCCACAGAAGATCTGCCGAAGCAAACAAGATCATTCAAGGAACACCAAGTCCCAAAGAGAATCTACAGAAGACTACTCACAAAGGACCAAAGAAGGATCTACAGAAGAATGCTCACCAAGGACCGAGCCGCAGAACCTCTGTCACCCTTGACAGAGCCTCTGCGGTTCAGACTGAAGACTTGGAAGATATTTATAATATCTTGCCACTGTTGTAGAAATATCTTACCACTGTTACAGAAATATCTTGCTACTGTTCCAGGGTCCGTTCATCAACTTGTACAAGGCATGGTCCGACAACAAACACGTGTCAAACTCTGATAGGAATCCTTGCAAGTTGATTTTAGCGCATTTAATGCATGCATATTTCCAACTGTTCATGCAATCCCTTCTTTTCTGTAGCAATAGTCCTTTTGTCTAGAATAGTTCTTTTGTAGTAGTATAAAAGGAAGACTCATGTTGAGTTCTTCCTTACCAGTTCATATACAAGAAACACACACACACACAATTAACGTGAAATCTATTGTTGGTGTTCTTCATCAAATACAGTAAACTTTGAGATATTCATCTATTCTTCATATACTGTTTATTTGATCTTCTGTATTGTTTCTATACAAACATATCTGTTAGTGTTGGTCGCGAAGGCCTATACAAATTTGTAGAAGGGGGGGGGGGGTTGAATACAAACACACAGATTTTACTTTTCTAAATTGTTTATTGATAAATCATTAACAATTTACAGCTTGTTGCGGAAACAAGATTAAGGATAAACCTAAATCTAAACAAGTTGGAACACTAAGGTTTCTTGCAGTAAGAGAGATAAGGAAATTACTAATAATAACCTATCTTGAGATAAGAGATTGAACTTGTCCAGAGTTAGCAAGTTACTTCAAATGAAGTGGGTTCATCTCTTTATATACTGCATGCATTTAATGCAAGTCAGTATACATTTACATGTGTCATCAGCTAGTTGGTTGCATGTCATTGACCTTTTTTGACAACCTTAGTAGCCGCATGGATGATCAGTGTAGTATCAGAGTGGTTGTACGATTTCAGACAGTCGGAGGTTCTTTTCTGACATTTCGTACGGAGTCGTGCAAGGGAGGTTAAGACAAAAGTATTTTGTACGGAGGACTTCATGATCAGCTTTCGTTGATTCAGAGCATTATCATTATCTATTCAGCGAATGATAAAGTTCAGCGATAGCTGAAGTCTTGTACTTGATACTTCACGTTGAGTGGACAAATGTGAGTCTTCGTTGATCCGCATCAGTTCATTAGGAGACTTGTCGCTGGTTCTTGAGCTTGATCTTCGACTTCAGCATAGAACCTATGTTGACGTGAAACTTGTCTTCAGGGATCATAAGTAAACAACTAACTTATCAGCGATCATCATAATGACTGAACAGACTCAGAGCATTAATGGTGAACAGTGTTCGCTGAATGTTTAATTTAAAGAAGGAGAGTTCCTATCAGCGGTACTGTAAGATCTTAGTACTTATCAGCGATAGTGAAACTCTGATACATATTGTTTACTTACAATTTTCACTAAGTATATAAGAGAGGGTCATTATCAAATCACCGAGGGTTTGGATCAACAATCTCCCCCTATTTGATTATGACATAGCAACAAAGAAAATTGCTATTTAATGAAAACATAAGGATAAAAAGAACTCATAAAATATTTGTCCCTTTTACTGTTTTCTGGGATCTTTTCAGTACTGATGGAGTAAAGTACATTCGCTGCAATCTTTCTTTAAAACTTTGAATCAGGTTACAAAGAGAAATGGAAAGATTACAAGTACAAGCGAAATAAATTACAAGTAAAAAAGAATAATTGATACAATAGAGAAATAGGCGATCATATCAGTTTGTAAAGGGTTCTTCCTTAATGAGAAGTTCATCAAGGGTCATTGATGTGGTGGGAATCATCCAGTCAGGAACGGTTACACCTTGTTTTCTTTTGATCAGCGCTTCTTCAAAAATCAAGGGTTTCAGATGTCGTGCCTGAGGGTCATTCCTGAAGTCACACCAGTAGATGAGATCTCTCAGCTGTTCGATGGGAGTGATGTGAAGTTCAGAGATGCGTTGAAAATGCTTTCCACCATCGTAGTCATGGAAAAATATCCCGTAGGGTTCGCTTATGACTTTGCCAGGGATGAAAGTCTCACCAGGAGGAATAGATGTGTCAAGCATGGAAAGATCAGGATCAGGACCAAGGACTTCAGCACGTGAAAAACCAATACCTATTTCATTTCGTATGACAGGGCCATCAATTGAAGATTTAGATTTCTTCTTCTTTGCTGAGGCCTTTCTTTTCTGACTTTCGAGAGGAGGAGGAGGAGGAGAAATATCCACACAGGAGTAGACTAAGTCGATTATTTTGTTGATCAGCTTTTCAACATGTTCCTTGTACTTCGACTTGGACTTCTGGATGGCTAACCTGATCGCCAACCATTCAGAGAGACCGTACTTCGTTATGGCTTCAGCATAGACTTTTTCGTACTTCTTATCTTCTCTGAATATCTCGACTTCAGCGATTGAAACAAGGGTTGTTCTTCCAGAGATGAATACCTTGTTGATTTTGGCAGGAGAGAGTCTGTAGTTGACCTTTTCTTTGCACCATGCTAAAGTGGACTAAGACACAGTTCTCTTTTCTTCAGTTATCTTCTTGGCGTCTTCCCAGAGCTGACGTTGAATTTCAATAGGAACTCTTTTCAGCTTGGGGTCTTTCACTGATCGTTTAGAAAGCTGGATGGCGTATTCACTGTCCTTTTCTTCAGCTTCCTTTCTTTCAGCGATTAATCTTTCAGCTCTGAGGTGATCCTTGTATTCCTTTTGGGAAATTCTGAACTTTGGAGGAACTGAACGAAGTTGATCACGCCTCAGAATGATTCGCTGATCCTCGAATTGCTTTATTATCTCTTCTCTTCTTTTCTGATCGTCTTCACTTAGCCTTTGAGGAGCTAAGGAAGGTCTGCGTCTGTGCGAGAGTAGCTGTTCTTCAGGTTCTTCAGTCTCAGAGATTAAATCCAAGACTGGGATTATTTCTTCAGCAGCAGCTGGTATTATTGGTGAAGTCGCAGTTGTGGAACCTTCAACGATATCCTCAAACAGGGGAGAGGACTAGCTGAAACACAACGATCTTACAAGTAAGAACTTGGGTAGAATCAGAGAGAGAAAATTTGTTCAAGTGTATAGGATTGGGTAGTAGAACTGATAGTGTATGATAGAGGAGGGATGAAGTGAGAGATGTTTAGTGTACCTGACAAACCGGCTTTTCAAGCAAGATCGTCAGATTGTCATCTTCATCGACGCTTTTGCCTTTGCCTTTCTCAGCTCCAGAGGCTGAGGGCTTTGTCTTTGTCTGCTCCCCTGAAGGTTTATTTATCGAAATTCCCTTAAGAACTTTGATCCTCGGAGCAGGTTTGACGAGAAAGAAGTCATCGTCATCTTCGTCATCATCATCATCATCATTCTTTGGAGAAGAGGATGGTTCATTATCAGGGATGTCGACGGCTACATCATCTTCTGCTTTGGATTCAGTTTTATCAGCTTCTTCTTCGAGTTGCTCCCCCTCAGATACAGAGGCGAGCTTCTCGGTTTCCTCAGGGTTTTCATCTCCCTGAGGTCCAGCGGTGGTTTCTTCAGCATCCTTCTTCTCTCCCCTGATAGATTCATCATGGGAAAGGTCTTCAGCGCTCTTGGAGAGATTCTCAGCGCTCTTCTCCCCCTCTTTCTCATGATGGCAGCTCCAGCGATAACTGGAGGAGAGACCAAATGAGTAGAGGGAGGAGCGAAGGATAAGAATGGAGGTTGGGTTCTGAGTTCAGCGTTGGATTCGCTGAAAAACACTTTATCAGTCTTTTGAGAGACTGAAGGAGGTTGGGTAGGTTCCAAGTTTGTAACCTCAGCGTTTAGAGACGCTGAAGTTGGGATGGAATGGATGGGTTGTTCAGGTGTGGCAGAGCGTACCACTGAACGTTCTTTCAGCTCTGCAGAAAGAGCTGAGGAGTCTTCAGCATGAGATTGCTGGGGTTGCTCCTTTGTTTTCTTGATCCTTTTAGAACCAAGTGGGGTAGATGATTGTTTCCTTTTCTTAGAAGGAGAGGATTTTGTGGCCAGGGTATCAGCGATGGGTATTGGCGCTGAAGGAGCCACAGAAGTAGAAGAAGAAGGGTTGAGAAGAGTTAAAAGGGTAGAAAGACGTACCTCATTTTCAACTGGTTTGAAGTCAAGTACCTTAGGGCCAACCTGAGAGAGTTTCAGGTCGCCCTCTTACGGGTAGCTGTCCTTCAGGCCATATTGGAAGATGGCGCTAATGAATCGGGGGTAAGGAACCCATGGTGGTCTGTCAGCGGCAGAGTCTACTCTTTGCACCAAGTCATCATAGATAAGAGATGCCCAGTCAATGTGTAGACCTTTCAGCAGAGCGTATCCCATTGCTTGCTGAGGTTGAGCGGCTTGGTAAGAGGAGCCGGTCTTTGCAGTCATGCAACTGATTAAGTGAGCGAAGATGAAGTTCATCTCGCTGGGCATTTTCGACTTATTTAGCAGGGTCAGCTTCTTCTCGGGCTTCTTGTCTCTGCCAATTTCCCATACATAGCCCATTGCATCAAAAAATGCAATAAGAGCTTCTTTGTCAGCGAGTTTCTTATGGTCAGGGAAAGGAACAAAAGGCTTTTCTTTTGTAGCGTTGGGAAAGTTCAGAACTTTGCGAATGATGGCAGGTGTGATCTTTATCGTGCCATACTCAGTATCGCTGAGGATACAATCAATTGTTTTGGAGGGATCTTTGGCGGATGGTAACTGAGAGTGTCTGGCAGTGTACCTGTTGGGTCTAGAAAGCCCCAATTATATAGAAAGTTTTATAAAGTCCATGTAAAGTCAATGAAAGTCAAATGTATTGTAATTAGCTTTATTCGTCTTTTGGGCTTTGGGAGTTTAATGGGAGTTAAATGGGCTTGGGCCCATGTCATGTAATTAGACACTATAAATAGGTGTCTTGGGCTTACATTGTCACGAGAGACTTTGAGACAATTAAGAGAATACACTGTGAGTCTTGAAAGAGTCGTATATCAATTTCTCCCTCCATTGTATTGTAAAGCATATGAATAGAGATCATTCAACAAATTGTTCTTCTTGCCTATTTTCTATTCTACATTTATGGAGTTTCTTGATTGTTGTTCAATTACGGGACTTACAATTGGTATCAGAGCCACATCGAATCAATTTTATTTCGATACGATCATTTTTGCAACAATTCAAGATTTCAAGATCTAGTTTCAAGATTTGGTGATTCAAGATCGTTCTTAATCGTGTGCTACAATTCAAGGTAATATTCTGTGATCTTATACATCTTGAAGAGCTATTTTCTATTTTGAGGAAGATTTTATAGATCTTGATGGTTCTTGATGAAGAGAAGAAGTTAGATGTTCATGATCTACTTCTAAATCAGTTTCTGCACGCCAAATGCTCGATGAATTGTCTGTGAAAGGTTTGATGATGTGTTAATTGTTCAAAGTCAGATTTGAAACGAGTTTTAGATCTTTGATTGCTTAAATTCAACTTTCTGAAATGATCAATCAGAAACTTGACTCTTTGCAATCTTTGTTCTAAGAAGATAATTATGGAGATCGGCTTATCGTTCTACATCAAATTAAATTGGTGAACATTTTATTAGAGTGGAGGATTTCACAAGGAGAATAAGGAGTTTGTATTGATGATGAACAACCAGATTTGTTCAAAAGATTAATAGTGATCGATTTGTTCTTCTTCATCAAATAAATTTGATGAGCATTTGATTTCATTTGAGGATGTTGATCAGAGAAAGGTAATATGATAATAATTGGAAGATGTTATCAATTGGAAAGAATTTATTGTTGATCATGCCAAAAACAAAAGCCGTTGATTCAATTCAAGATGGTTGTTATCAAGATCAGTTAGAGTGTTCAAAGTTGAAGTAAAACAAAAAGCAAGAAGGGGCTGTTTGTTGCTGTCAAAAAAAAAATCAGTTGTCCAAAACAGAAAACAGCTTAATGATGTTGCTGTAATGGAATGTTTGCTGTTTGGTGCTGAAAATTCAGAAAATTAGCTGTTTAGTTGCTGTCTATATGCTGTCATAACAAGCCACAGTCAAATTAGGGCTGTTAAGTATTTTTTGCTGCTGTCAAAGTGCTGTCAAAACAGAAAAAATTGTTGCTGTCAAAATGGGTTAACGCAGAAAATTGTTGTTGGAAACCGAAAGCTGTCAAACCAGAAAATAGCAAGCTGTTAGGCTATTTCTTTGTTGTCAAAAATGGCGAAGTTGCTGTCAAAAAGTGCAGTTGTAAAGCCCGTATCCCGGTATGTAATTTCTTTTATTAATTCTTTTCTTTTTAAGTTTGATTTAATGTGGTTTCCGTTAGCGGGGTAGTCGAATCAGACCAAAAAGTTAAATGAGTCAACCTTTGTGGGTTTTTGCAAGGAAAGGAAAGTTGAGGGGCTAATTGGGGCATCTCACCAAAGTTTGGCAAGGGATCGTCCAAGAGTCACCCCCTCCCCTTCCCCTTCCCTTCGGTTTCATGCTAGTAACCACCACAACCTTTAGTCATCCCCTCCCCCTTTCTTGTTGTGTTCGGCCAAGAAGAGAACTAGAGAGAGAGTGAAAGAAAGAAGCCGAGAGAGGGAGAGAGAAACCGAGAGGGTGATAGAGGTTGCTGCCGGCGACGAGGAGAGAGGAGGAAGGAGACGATCGCCGGCAAGTTTGTTCGGAAAAGAGGAGGAAGAAGGGTTCGTCGAGGTAAGTTCGTCTATTTCTCGTTTGTTGTTATCGTATGTCAAAGAAACGCCGCCAACCACCACCGCCGCCGGAGGCGGCAGGGGGTGGTGCACGGCTGTTGTCCAGCCTAGGGTAACCCATATTCAGTAGTTCATATGCTTTTCGGGTCTGTTGGGATTAAGCCACGACTTAATGGGTTAATAATCAATAGTGTCATTTCATGTGAAAATTTAGTAATCTGCCACTGTTTTGCTTAAACCGTAACATTTTCCTCGTAACTCGGATTGGGGCGAAATCGGTGCCAAAAGTTCCCATTTTGAGTTTAGTAACTTTTCTATGTTTTGTGCAAAAACCAGTTCGGAACGTAGCTTAAGTCAAATCGTCGTTTTGTACTGAAAGGTTCTGTTTTAGCTGCTCTGAGAGGTGTTTTTGTAAAATTCATATAGAGTGCTAGGAATATCGTTAGGACGCGTGCGATACGTCCCTGGAACCGTAAGACATTGAACTTCCTGAATGTGGAATTATATTTTTGGTTTGATCAGTTTAGCAGGGGTAAAATGGGTCCCGAACAGACCTGCGTTTTTAGTATAAAAGCCGGGATTTTTAGTTTCGTTAAACTAGTAAAAGTGTAGTGAGTTGGGACCTTCCGTTGACGTTTTTAGTGCGTAATTAGGTGGAAAAAAGTGAGGAAGGTTGACGTGCTGGTGTTGCGGCTCGGGAGCGCGTCGCTTTGCTTTGAGGTGAGTTCTCTCACCGCGTAGTTAGGAATTTCATGTATATCGTTATTTTGTGTTACGTGTTTTATGTGTTATTACGTGATTACGTGAATTAGTTGGGATGTGATATCTAGTTGTGATATGTTGAATGTGTATGTGAATTATGTATGCTTGTGTACACCTCAGTGGGACTGGGGGGCTCGGTGGGACCGAGGGCTCGGTGGGACTGAGCTAGTACAATTGTATTATCTTTACTCGGTGGGACCGAGGGCTCGGTGGGACTGAGCTGGTATCAATGTCTTTACTTGGTGGGACCGAGGGCTCGGTGGGACTGAGCTTGTGTGGATATATTTTTGGTGTACTCGGTGGGACCGAGGTTCGTATTTATGCATTTATTATTATGTGGTTTTATATTTGTGGTGATGGTGACGTTGCCTACTTGCGAGTAGGGGCGATATTCGTGGGGTTGCTATCTGCGTGTGTGGTAGGACTCACTAAGCGATTAGCTTACCTTTTCCCAATATGTTTGTGATTTCAGGTGCGAGCGGCAGTCGGGCTTGACGGTACACACACTATGCGCGGGGTGCTGAGAGTGTTTAAAATTTCACTTTTAAACCTTTAGATTTTATTTTATGAAATTTCCGCTGCGTAAACTTTATTAACTGTTTGAGTTAACGACGTTAATTTAATTTGAATTGCGAATTATTAAATTGGGGTTAATTTATAATGAAATGCATGTTTTAAAAATTTTAAATTCCTTGTAATTTTTGGGACGTTACAGCAGTATTCTGATTCAAGACTAAAATGTAGCAGTTCTGATCGATCAAAGACTAGTCAGAGTCATGTTTGTTCAGAAATCGATCAAAGGATGATCAGAACTTTGTTCAAGACAAGTCAGAAGTTTGATCATGAGTGTTCTGAACTATGATCAAGGGTGATCAGAATTACACTTAAGCCTTCACAGAACATTCTTGTTAAGTCTGAACTTCAACAAAAGGCAATTCAGAAGTATGATCGGAGGTTAATCAGAACTTTGATTAAGCTGTTCAAATTTCAGCTTAATCAGAGTTGTTCAGAACTGATATTAAGCCTATTCAGAAGTTGAAGTGATTTTATTCAGTTACAAGGCAATTCAAATATCTGATCATGAGGCTCAGAAGGATCAGAATGTTCAGAACTTTGTCGAAGCTTAATCAGAAGTCTGACTCTAAAAGTCAGAACTTTATCGTGAAGAGTCAGAACTTTCAGACTTAGGATTTTTTTTTTAAAAAAAAAATTCTTTAAGGATCAGATATCTGATTGACTTACTCAGAGGTCTGAGTGGTCTTCTCAGAAATTTTACTTAGTATTTTTCTGAGTAAAGGTGCATTTCAGAATTTTTCAACAGCTTTGCGCACCTGTCGTATTTTGATCATAACTCCCTCCTCGAAGCTCGAAATTTGACGATTTCAGATGCGCTAAATTCCTAAGACACAGATGAATACTTTTCATGTTTTGAGTTTGTTCTGAATCAATGTGCTTAATTGTCAGATTCTGTGTCGAAGTCAGTGTATAGCTGCTGGACCGAAGCAACGTTTTTCACGATATTTCTCCCAACTTTCAGAAAGATGTTATGTCTTCTATTTTTTTTGTGGATCCAAGCTGAGTTATTGAAGTGTATGAAGACACTCCCTCCTATGATCTTAATGGATTAAGCTCTTGAGCTTAATGATCATACAACTCGAATTTCAAGGATGAATTCCTTATTATAAACTGAGGTTGTTTCAGTCGATCTTATCGCACATGGGATTCGATTTTAAAGTTGTAATTTGTGAAGAAGAAGAGCAAATGTAGAGCTGAATGAGAATACTGACACATGACTTAAAACCGATGTTGTGCTTAAATTGAGAATTTTGACTTTTGGATAATTCAGTCCAAAACTCGATCTGAATGTAATTATGGATTTCTGATTCATATAGATCAATTTGTTGATCTTGAAGATTTTTTTGAAAAAGTTCTGTTTGCTATGAGGTTATCGAACTCATAGATGTGAGTGTTTTTTGTAGAAAACATTTCCAGAGAATGTGTTCAGAATCACATTTTAAGCAACCCTGCAAATTTTGGTTGAAAAATTCTGATTTTTGAGCAAGTTATGGTGATTTGAAGTTCAGAATGTTCAAAAATCACAAAATCCAAACATTTTTCTAAGGCATTTTCTCTGGATAGTTTTATCAGAATTCTGACTCTGTTACTCAGAAGTTCTGACTCTACTACTCAGAATTCTGACTCAACTAATCAGAATTCTGACTCTGATACTTAGAATTTTGAGCAAGTTACTCAGAATTCTGACTCTTCTAATCAGAATTCTGACTCTACTACTCAGAATTTTTTTTGATAACTAATGAGGAATCATCGTAGATGATTACCAAAATCTCTTGATTTTGCAGGATTATCTTGATTTCAGAGGAAGTATTGACTCAAAATTTGATCTGATTGTTTCAAGATAATGTTCAAAACCCGTGATTCAACGTTTTAGGTTTTTGAACATATCAGTTCAAAACCCGTACTTAAATGACTATGGCTTCTGAATAATTCAGTTCAGGACCCGCACTTCAGAGACTAAGACTTCTAAACAAATCAGTTTAGAACTCATATTTCTCAGGTGATATCCTTAACTGTCATATTTTTATGTTTCAAGGAACAACTGGTGAAAGGTAACATTGCATTACGTTTATTTCTATTGCTTTGAATGTTTGAATCTTAACCAATTTAATTCAACGATATGAATTTTTTTTAATTTCCATTCAATGAATAAATGTTTGTCAAAAAGTGATTTTACAAGTATTTTGTATTATCTGAGCTATATTTGTTTCAACTTTCACTTCTGAATTAAATCGAAAGGTAAGGAAAACATGAATGAAATTATGCCGAATGCTCAATGTTATGAAATCTATACTTATATAGAATATAATGTTCAAAAAGCCTAAATGTCAGAATGTTGGATGGAATCAAAAATATGGGGGAAGTACTACGTTTTAGTACCAAGTGATTGAGATGAAATATAAATATATATAAAATCATTTATTTTGAAAGTTTGTACCTGTGGCCTTTCTGGTTTGGGAGAGTAAGTCCTAAGGGGTGCTTGTCACCTAGTCCCTAAGATCAACTGACCTGGGATCGGCAGACCCAAATCCTGCAATAGAACCAGATAGAAAGCCATGTTCTACTGGTACAAATGGGTTTATCGATGTGGCCTTTCTGGTTTGGGAAATTAAGTTCCATGGGGTGCTTGTCACCTAGCACCTAAGACCAATTGGTCTGGGATATGCTGACCCAAATCCTGCTATAGAACCAGATAGAAAGCCATGTTTAACGATGTATCTTATTCTTACTAAATTTTTTGATTAAAAGATGCCAATGTGCACAAAATTAAAAGATGCCAATGAACACAAAATTAAAAGATGCCAATGAGCACACATCTCTTGAAACTTTGGGAAAATACAAAGTCACAATAAACCTGTAAATTTGTGAAAATCCTGATTTTGGACAAATAGTGTGAGTAGAGCAAAGTATTCTTATATGTTTTAGAATTGCATATTCTTGAAGCTAGTCATATTTCGCATGCTAAGCACACCAAATATATTTAATAAAGGGATTGAAACTGGACATTTTTTTAACTTGATATGCAATGATGACTTGTATTTGAATCCAAACACATGCATTTGATTTCATTTGATTGAAAAATCTGATAAATTTCATTAAGTTGGATTTCTTTTGTAAAATTTTCAAATGATCAAATGTTAGTAGTTATCAAGTGTAATTCAGTGAATCTTATTTTCCTTGTATAAATATATTTGAAACGAATAATTTTAGTGAAATATATGCATACTTTCAGGGGGAGAAAACAAATTGCTCTATAATTCTTATTTTGAGGGGGAGCAAGGTTATTCATTAAGGAGGAGAAAAAGCATAGACTTCATCGCTAAAGTTTTGAAAATCAAGGGGGAGAAAAGCTAAAGATTATGAAGATGATTTTGCTTTCCAAAACTTTAGGGGGAGAAAAGCTAAAGATTTTGAAGATTGATATGATTGAAAAATCTGATTGATTGATTAAAAAAAAGGGAGAAGAAAGTCAGAAAGTCATAAAAAGACAGAAATTTGACTTGATCACATGAAGATAAGATTTGTCATTTCAAGGGGGAGCAAAGAAAAAGCAAATATGTAACCGAAATCAGTTTGGAAATCATTGATGCTGCTGATTAAAGACAGACCAGAAGTTATTAACTCAGATTATTCAGAATTCTGAGCAGAAGTTGTCAAAGCATTCAGAAGAGATCCTTCTGAAGATTGTTCCTGCTCTAAGAATTTGATGATGAAAAGTACAAGTGTGTTTGACAAAAAGGGGGAGATTGTTAGGTCTAGAGTTTTGTCAAAAACACAAGTGTTGAGTTCTGAGTAAGAAGACTAAAGAAGACTCAGAAGACTCAGAAGTTCTGAGTAGAAGACTCAGAAGTTCTGAGTGAGAAATCTCAAAAATATTCGAAGTGTTGGATTCTGACTAGAAGGTTCAGAGTTCTGAGTAGGAGACTCAGAACTTCTGACTATGAAGACAAATGTTCTGAAGCGCTTATTCAGAAGTATGTTCAGAATTCATATCTTGGGATATTCTCTGTTATATTCAGTTACTAATTAGGACACGTGTAATTGTTCTATTAGCCTGTTTCTCATATGTTCTGTAGCTTTAGCTTTTCTCTACAGTATATATAGTGTTAGCAACAGTTTGCTAACTAATCTTTGATATAATCTTTGGTGAATCCATTTAGAGAGAAATTCATTGTAATATCTTGTAATTCACAGATTGTTAATAAATCATATGATCAGTTGCTGTGAATACGATCTTAATTGTTCATATTTGATTGTAAGAGTGTATCATGGACTTTCAGTACCAGAACTGGGATAGTAGTAGCTGACTTGCAGGAGGTGAGATGGTCAGGGCTGTTGAAATGCAACAATTCTTTAGGAAATTCACAGCATCTTTCAGATGTGTGACTTGCTTTCGAGGAGGAAACTCGAGAAGCGCAGAGAGGTTGTTCGTTTTCGTCCAATGTAGTTGTTCCAGAGTGAACTTAACCTGAGGAGCCTTGATAAATTCAACTTCCTCAGAATCAGCGGAGATGTTCTCAGCGGTAGCAGGAATGTCAGACGATGTCATTTCTCTGTATTATCAGTTCAACCAAATATGTTAACAAATAATAATAATCTTAATGTGGAAAGATTTTCCATTAAGATGGTTCAAATTTTTATCCATTTCATTCAGACACAAATGTCTTAATGAAGATTAGGGTTTTTCTTGATTTTAAGAAACGAAATGTAAAACCCAATTATTCTTGTTATCCAGTTTTCTATGAAGAAATAGATTCTGCAAACGAATGAAAAACAAGTTTAAGATGTTTGCATTTAAACTTGAAGAACAACCATGAAATGGTTGTGATCATAAAACCATGAAAAAAATGATTTTATTTTTAAGAAGTTCTTTTGTTTGATCTTGTTAAAACAAGGAAAAGATCGGAAACAAGTTATACGCATTCGGTAATAAATAAGAACATATTAACCTTGATGTTTGATGAAGAAGATGATGAACAGTTCTTGAAGTTTTAGAAAGCACAAATACAACAGTGAATTCTTTCTTGCGGAGGAAGATTGTTCGCGTAAAGGAAATATAAACCACGAGTTTGTTTATATAGAGAGATTAGAGAGATAAAATCTTGAGCGGGAAAAGATTTTCATCATGACACGGACACGTGTTTGCATTTGATTGGAAGTTTGAACGAGACGTGCAAACGTATGTCAGAAAGAGAAAACTTGTCGGGGTTTATCCGTTGCAATGACGTCACAACTGTCCTTTCATATTCTTTTAGGATGTCTCTTAGGTTTTGAAAGCTCAGGGACTCTTTTACAAACATGAAGCACTGAATGAAAATATCAGTGATGGTTTTAAGAATTTTCAAAATATCGCTGTTAAGGAAGAGATATTCAGCGATGCATTTTGTTTTGAAATCTTGCATTTTCATGCGATTGTCAGAGAGAGAAAACATACCTTGATATCAGCTTAACCAAGTTTCATTCAGAGAGAAGATGATTGAATAGGTTATATGAGTTGATTTTATCCTATCGCTGATCAATGTGAACTGTTGAGGATTTTACCCTTCAAAGTTCAGCATTCCAAACTCGCTGATGAGAAAGTTGAATCTTGTCTCATCAAGAGGTTTGGTAAATAAATCAGCTAACTGATAATCAGTTGGGATAAAATGAAGTTCTATATCACCATTCATCACATGATCTCTAGTAAAATGATATCTGATTTCTATGTGTTTGGTCTTTGAATGTAGTACTGGATTGTTTGCTATAGCGATGGCACTTGTGCTGTCGCAATAGATTGGAATTTTGGAGAGCTGAAGATCATAGTCTAGTAACTGATTTCTCATCCACAAGACTTGAAAACAACAGCTTCCAGCAGCTACATATTCAGCTTCAGCTGTGGAAGTGGACACTGAATTTTGCTTTTTACTAGTCCAACTTACCAGCTTTCCACCCAGGAGCTGACATCCTCCTGTGGTGCTTTTCCTATCCAGTTTGCAACCTGCAAAATCACTATCTGAATAGGCGGTTAGATCGAATCCTGAATCTTTGGGATACCAAAGACCTAGGTTCGTTGTACCCTTAAGGTATCGAAAGATTCGCTTTACAACTTTCATATGAGATAGCATAGGTTCAGCTTGATATCGTGCACACAAACATGTTGCATACATAATATCGGGTCGGCTAGCTGTAAGATACGAGAGAGAGCCGATCATCCCACGGTACAGCATGACATTAACAGCTATTCCCTTTGAATCCTTGTCAAGTGTCAGCGGTGGTGCCATAGGGGTTTTCATAGCTGAACTATGAGTTAAATCAAATTTCTTCAGCATATCTTTAACATACTTTCCCTTATTGATAAAAGTTCGTTTTTCAGTTTGCTTAATCTGAAGACCAAGGAAATATGTTAGTTCACCTATCATGCTCATTTTATACTCATCTTTCATTCTATCAACGAAACGAGTACAAAGCTCAGGGTTAGTAGAACCAAATATAATGTCATCAACATATATTTGAACTAGAATGATATGACCTTTCACTTTTAAAAAAAATAGAGTTTTGTCAATCTTACCTCGCTCAAATTTTTCAATATGGAGATAAGTAGAAAGAGTGTCATACCATACACGAGGAGCTTGCTTCAAGCCATAAAGTGCCTTATCCAGTTTATAAACATAACCTGGACGCTTAGAATCTGAGAATCCTGGAGGTTGTTCCACATACACTTCTTCATTCAGCTTTCCATTCAGAAACGCTGACTTAACATCCATCTGATGTACTTTGAAATTTTTGTGTACAGCATATGCTAAGAATAGACGAATAGATTCAAGTCTTGCTACTGGAGAAAATGTTTCGTCATAATCTATACCCTCCTCTTGTCTGTATCCCTGAGCAACAAGACGAGCTTTGTTGCGGGTTACAGTACCATGTTCGTCCAACTTGTTTCGATAGACCCATTTAGTGCCTATTACTGTTTTATCAGTTGGTCTCCGAGCAAGTTTCCAAACTTTGTTTCTTTCGAATTCAGTCAGCTCTTCTTGCATGGCGCTGACCCAGTTTGGATCTTTGAGGGCATCATCTATTTTCTATGGTTCAGTTAGAGAAATAAAGTTAACAAATAAACAAATATTACCTGCACTTCGTCGAGTCTGAACACCAGCTTTGGATCACTGACACGGGGTTTTGACACCCCGCGAATCTTACCGCAAGTGTACGGGTCGAAGTCAAGTAATAGTACTTGGAAAGAACGAGTATCGAATCACGGGGAACTAGGAACTAAGTATCACAATTACTATAAGAACTATTAATTGGACTGTCGAAATTGGAGGATTGCTCTTATAAACTAATTAATTCCAATAAATAAAATCAAATCAAACACAAGAGAAACAGAACAGCTTTGTAAACTTTGATAGAGAGAAAAGTTGAGGGTTGGAAATCCTCAGGTTATACACATGCAAACAATCGACTCAAAACAGTTACCAGTTAATCCCCTTAATGATTCCCAAATCTTTTAAGATCACCGTCGTTTTCTTTCGACCAACAACGGATTTTATTTTGAAAAGGATAAGTTCAATCTCTCGATCTCACTTATGGGTTCCAAAACACATTAAGTACTCGATTTATGTTAAATTGGATTGATTTTTTCTCTCGATATCAACCTAACGGTTTAAATGGGACTAAAGCCTACTCGGTATATCTCTATCACCTTTGTGGGCTTTAGGCATGCAATTCCTAATTCTAAATAGCAATCAATCCTCGCGAACTTAATTACTAACAATGAATCAATTGTAAATTGGCCAAATTCACAAATGCATTAAGAACGAAATCACATGCTTCATTAATTAAGGAAAACTGATAAAAGTTCAAATCAATTCGTTACATGCTACAAACCGAATTCATTCCAACCCCCAACACGAACCGGTTAGTTCATGTCGGTGGTGGATTCAAACATAAGAGAAAATGATGCAATAGTGTATGTAAACATGATTAATAGCGAAAGATGAAATCGTGATAAAAGTGATGAAAACTCCCTCCTCTCGTGTTCGTCTCTACGTTCCGTGATGAATGTATCCGTGATCGGCTCTCTAACGTGGCTTTGAGGACTCCGAAAAATCGCCCAAAGTCGCCCCTGAACTGCTCCCGATCATCTGCCGTAAGAATGATATCGAATAATGACCTAAACCCCGGAAAATAAAGCTGATTTTCGACAAACAGTGACTTACGCGACTTGCCACGCGACTTGCAAGTCGCGGGCTAAGTCGTGCGTATGCTTTTTGCTGTGTGGGTCGATTTCTGGTTCGCGGGTCGGGTCCTGGTTCGGTCACGGGTCTTGGGCTTGGCTTTTGGGCTCCCGTTAGGCTTCGTTTTGACTCCTTTTGGGCTCTTTTTAGCTTCTTTCTCGAGGAATGCCGCCTTTTAGCTAACCTGCATAATTCACTAGATAAACCGTAAAATACACGCCTTTTTACTTGAATCCAAGCCAATCTCGTTGGTTTGAGAACTGAAATAACGCAAAGAAGTGGCGTTATCAACAACCCCAAACTGAGCGTTGCTTGTCCCCAAGCAAATTAGCGATAAAATAGAATAAAAGCACACAGTGAATTTAGTAATGACTGCACAATTCCCAATCGGTACCAAGTGATGCATCGGTGATTTCCCATACCCGTGAATGTCTATCTCACGCTCGCCTCATTCTTATTTTGTTTGATCTATGACATTCCATTGGGAGTTGAACTCGTGACTGTTCCGATTACGTTAAGGTTAGACTAAGTCCAAACATACTAGGGAAAAACATTTCGCCTTGACCCTACCTCACGGGATATTCTCTTTGCCCTCGAACCTAGGTTATTTCTCGTGTTGTCATGTTTACGGAGGTTATGTACAAGAATACTCAAATTATTACATGATAACTCTAAAGAAAGACGCACAAATGTCCAAAGGTTTGATCACAGAAAGAATTAAGTAGCAAGACAGGGAATATCGATGAGGGTGGTCGTATACCGTAATCACATCTTCCAAAAGATCATCCAGGTCTTTACACGGGTTGTAATGGGGCTAGGGCTATGGTTGAGAAATGAAGGGTAAAATGGTTCAAAAATCCTCGGTGTGTCAATCCTTGGAAATCCTAAACTCTTGTTGCTTCACATTCGCTTCCTTGGCCCTTTTCTTCACTATTGGATTCGCTTTGACTCTCTTATTTTGCAGCTCTAACTATTATCTAAATAACTATTTTTTTTGGGACTTCATTGGAACTCTTTTATACTTCTCGGGTTACATTGACCCATTTTATTCTCATGACTGGCATATTCTATTCTTTTCTGCTCTATCTCGAGTAGTTCATTACTGCTTCCGATTGACACACTTTCGGATAAGGGTTGGCTAAGGCTTTTGGCTAAAGGTTTAATGGTGGGTTTAGAAAGAATTAAGGTGCGTGTTTGGCTGCAAATGGGGTTATGGATACACACAAACGGGTGAAAGGGAACGATAGCTAAAAATGGTTTAAAAATAAAACACATAATGCCTGGGATCATATCTTAAGGTCCACACGATATGGTCTATTCTACCCTTACCTAATATCCCGATGTTCGTCTTTGCTACTCAATGCAATAATGTAGCGAGATCATTCTACATTCACGACAAGGAATTCGAAAAGTGTATAAGAATTAAATGTATGAATCCCTCGAAATGAAAAACGTCTTTAAGGCTCAAAATCTCACTATCGGGTGGTCTCCACTAATGTCCCTAGTCATGTCCTTTCCCGGTCCTTCCCTAACGGTCACGTCACTATCACAAGATTCTTCCCACAATGGTTGGTCTTAATCATTCTAAACAAATTTTTTTGGCTAATGTGATCTAAATACTCAGAAGTGTAGGAAATCTACGTGCATGAGATTGGGCCCGATTGGGCAACCCCAAACCTTACCCACACATTGTCCCCAATGTGCAAGCAAAGTCGTAGGTGATGCGACTCAATCATTGTGCAGTTATTACAGTTATCAAGAGGACGGGCAAGGCATTACATAGCAAGCAAAAAGAAATCCCAACTTTCTAAAATGGCACCCCAAACCTAGGTCGTAGCCTAGGTTTGCCAATAAAAGCCAACCCCAAACCTCGGTGAAACCGAGGTTTGCACAGGGTTTAAAGAATTGAGTGTGTAGATGTGAAAAAGATAAGGCACCCCAAACCTAAGTGGAACTTAGGTTTGTTGCCTCTCATTTAACTAATACTGAGACAAACATCATACACCACTCATTAACATAAAGATTTAGAACATACCTGTTTTGCCCGGCCAGAGGATTCTTGACTGGTTGAGCATCAATCGGAGGAGACGAATAGAAAATGCAAAACAAAACAAAGAAAAACAAGGCGCAAGACAAAATACTGGAAAAGAAACACACCAAGCAAGAAAGGAATAAAAACTGAACGAAAAACAAAACGAAGAAGCAGGGACTCCCGCGGTTTAGCCCGCGACTTGCAAGTCGCGTGGCAAACCGCGTAACCTACTGCTTCAGAAAAAAACAGAGGGTCCCGCGGCTTGCTGCGTGGTATACAAACCGCATGGCAAACCGCGTATGTCCCTGTTTCAAAAATCTTTTTGGTTTTATGTTTTTTGATTTTTCGATTTTTATGGCTTTTCTGAAATAAAACACACTTAAACTAAAAATACTAAAAAGGAAACAAACCTTGGTGGGTTTCCTCCCACCCAGCGCCGTATTTAAAGTCGTGGCACGACTGTGCGGTTTCAACTTAGCTCCGTATCCGCAGAATTATACCGTCCACACTTACGGTTTTTCGCGGACTTCTCTACTCCTTCCTCTCTTTCACCACTTCTTCTTTCCAGCAACTTCACGTTCTCACCGCCAACTCTGAACGTGATCTCACCCTCTTCCATATCAATCAAAGCTCGGCTCGTGGCTAAGAATGATCGTCCCAAAATCAACGGGACCTCTTCATCTTCATCTATATCGATCACCACGAAGTCGACTGGAAAGTAAAACTTACCGACCTTGATGAGTACATCTTCAACGACTCCGTATGGGTATCTTATTGACCGATCCGCAAGCTTGAGCGTCATGAACGTGGGACTCACCTCGCCCAATCCAAGTTTCCTGAAAATAGAAAGGGGCATCAAATTAATACTAGCCCCTAAATCATATAAAACTTTATTGAAAGAAAACTTCCCAATTTGGATAGGGATAGAAAAACTCCCTGGATCATTGAGCTTCTGGGGAAGCTTATTCTGGAAGATTGCGCTACACTCTTCAGTGAGTGCAACGATGGATTGGTGATCGATCGCCCTCTTTTTGGAAAGGATCTCTTTCATGAATTTCATGTAAGAGGGAATTTGGGTGAGAGCATCTGAAAAAAGGGATATTGATCGTTAGCTTTTTAAACGCATCTATAAATTTTGAAAAATTGACCTCATCCTTGTTTGCTTTCAGCCTGTTCGGGTAAGGTACTCTTGGTGCTGCCTGCTTGACCGGTGGTGTCACTTCTTTCACCTTCGGCTTCTCTTTCCTCATACGCTCTTCATCAGCCTCTAATGCATCCATGTCAATGATCTCCACATCATTCTCGGCTTCCTTTGCTGGCTCCTCATTCAGCTCCTTGCCATCTCTCAGATAGATGGCATTACAATTCTCTTGGTTCCTCTTTTCGGCCATGCTTGGAAATGTGCCAGGTGGTCGGTTTTGTAGGGCTTCCGAAATCTTCCCCACTTGCCTCTCGAGAATTCTGATTGAGGCTATATTTTGATCAGTTGCGGCTTTCACCGTGTTGATCGTGCTCGCTAATCCCTCAACCGTGCTGTCCATTTTTGACATGAACTTCATCATCATCTCCTCCAGCCCCGATTTCTTCTCTCCGGTTGGTCCTTCGTTTCTTTGATTAAAACCTGGAGGACGATAAGCATTGTTAGCATTGGAAGAGTTTGAAGAGTTAGAAAAATTACCTGGCTGTTGACCGGGTTGACTCCACGAGAAATTTGGGTGCTTTTTCCACCGTTCGTTATACGTGTTGGAGAACGGGTCGTTTCTCGGCTGATGATTCCGGTTTTGCATATACTGGATTTGCTCGGGTGCTTCCGGAATTCCTCTATTCATCTGATTTGTGATGAATGCCAGTTGAGCTTTCAGTTCATTCAGCTCATTACTCTCTTGGACACTTGCTACTCTTCTAACGGCTGATCGTGGAGTAGAGAAACTGTGCTCGGCCAAGTTCTCGATCAGCTGACATGCTTCCTCATAAGATCTATCCATTAATGCTCCACCCGCTGCAGTTGTGATGTCGTTCTTAAATTGTGGGTGAAGTCCACAGAAGAAGGTCTGGATGATGACCCAGCCTTGTAGCCCATGATGAGGACACTTCTTGTTCATGTCCTTGTAACGTTCCCACGCCTCATATAACGTTTCTTGATCCCATTGAGAAAAATGGGTGATTTCCGCCATCGGTTGGGCTGTCCTGCTAGGTGGGAAGAACTTCTGGAGGAAGCCAGCCTTCAGTTGTGCCCAAGTAGTGATAGAATCTGGTAAGATGCTTTCAGCCTATGTTTCAGCTCGGCCTTTAAGTGAAAATTCGAATAGCCTTAGCTTGATGGCATCCTCACTCATGCCATTGATCTTGAACGTATTGCAGATCCTCTCGAATGCACGAAGATGTGCGTGAGGATCCTCGATTGGCGTTCCTCCATATTGGTTCTGTTGCACCGTCATGATGGTGCTCGGTTTAAGCTCGAAATAGTTCGCCCCAGTAGTGGGCGCTTGGATGCCTATCCGTGCGGCCGCCACATTAGGATCGGCAAATGACCGCATCGGAACTCTTTCCGGAGGTGGTGGTGGATTGTTGCGGTGAGGTGGAGTATCATTGCGCGGAGGTGGTCTCTCGTCGTCGGACATCTCGAATTTCAGATTCTTTTTGGCTTTCGCTTCCTTACGCAGCCGACGAGCGGTTCTTTCGATCTCCGGATCAAATTGTTCGATCTCTTTTCCTCGGGTCGTCCTTGGCATAAACCAAGTGGTACCTGAAAAGAAGACAGTAAAGTCAATAATCCGAAAACTGAAAGTGATGGAAAAATAACAAGAAAAGAAAATGTCCAATCTAATAGCGCGTATAGATGGTAGTGCTATTAGCTACAACTAGTTCCCCGGCAACGGCGCCAAAAACTTGACACGGGTTTTTGACACCCCGCGAATCTTACCGCAAGTGTACGGGTCGAAGTCAAGTAATAGTACTTGGAAAGTACGAGTATCGAATAACGGGGAACTAGGAACTAAGTATCACAATTACTATAAGAACTATTAATTGGACTGTCGAAATTGGAGGATTGGTTTTATAAACTAATTAATTGCAATAAATAAAATCAAATCAAACACACGACAAACATAACAGCTTTGTAAACTTTGATAGAGAGAAAAGTTGAGGGTTGGAAATCCTCAGGTTATACACATGCATACAATCGACTCAAAACAGTTACCAGTTAATCCCCTTAATGATTCCCAAATCTTTTAAGATCACCGTCGTTTTCTTTCGACCAACAACGGATTTTATTTTGAAAAGGATAAGTTCAATCTGTCGATCTCACTTATGGGTTCCAAAACACATTAAGTACTCGATTTATGTTAAATTGGCTAGATTTTATATCTCGATATCAACCTAATGGTTTAAATGGGACTAAAGCCTACTCGGTATATCTCTATCACCTTTTTGGGCTTTAGGCATGCAATTCCTAATTCTAAATAGCAATCAATCCTCGCGAACTTAATTACTAACAATGAATCAATTGTAAATTGGCCAAATTCACAAATGCATTAAGAACGAAATCACATGCTTCATTAATTAAGGAAAACTGATAAAAGTTCAAATCAATTCGTTACATGCTACAAACCGAATTCATTCCAACCCCCAACACGAACCGGTTAGTTCATGTCGGTGGTGGATTCAAACATAAGAGAAAATGATGCAATAGTGTATGTAAACATGATTAATAGCGAAAGATGAAATCGTGATAAAAGTGATGAAAACTCCCTCTTCTCGTGTTCGTCTCTACGTTCCGTGATGAATGTATCCGTGATCGGCTCTCTAACGTGGCTTTGAGGACTCCGAAAAATCGCCCAAAGTCGCCCCTGAACTGCTCCCGATCATCTGCCGTAAGAATGATATCGAATAATGACCTAAACCCCGGAAAATAAAGCTGATTTTCGACAAACAGTGACTTACGCGACTTGCCACGCGACTTGCAAGTCGCGGGCTAAGTCGCGCGTATGCTTTTTGCTGTGTGGGTCGATTTCTGGTTCGTGGGTCGGGTCCTGGTTCGGTCACGGGTCTTGGGCTCCCGTTAGGCTTCGTTTTGACTCCTTTTGGGCTCTTTTTAGCTTCTTTCTCGAGGAATGCCGCCTTTTAGCTAACCCGCATAATTGACTAGATAAACCGTAAAATACACACCTTTTTACTTGAATCCAAACCAATCTCATTGGTTTGAGAACTGAAAATAACGCCAAGAAGTGGCGTTATCAATCACCAAGAATTTGATCAATTGGATGATTTACGGTCCATCGCTGAGCTGGAGCATAAGTCGCTGACTCATCTTGAACTGGAGGAGCTGAAGATGAGGCTTCAGCTACTTCTGGAGTTTCAGCTAAGAGAGGAATACTTGCATTTGTCATTTCATTTACTGATTGCTGAGAGATAGATGGAATGTCTGAGGCATTTGGTTCAGCGGTAGGTATAGTGTTTATAGGAACAACTGAGACCCATGATGTTTCAGCTTCACTATTCTGCATGTTTGGAATGATAGGAGGACTATCATCTTCTACTAGATGAGCATGAGGAGTGGGAATATCTTCTGAATCACCAAGATGAGAAAACATCCATTGATTCAGTTCTTCAGTATCAGCGGACGGTTTAGAGTTCGCTGAACGGGATTTGTCAAACGTGACGTGAATAGTTTCTTCTACAGTTTGTCTTCTACGATTGAAGACTCTGAAGGCTTTGGAAACTGAGGAGTATCCAAGAAATATTCCATCATCAGCCTTAGGATCAAACTTTCCAAGAGCATCTTTGTTGTTCAGTATGAAACACTGACATCCAAAGATGTGAAGAAAGCTGATTGAAGGCTTTCTCCCATGAAAGAGTTCATAGGCTGTCTTTTTGAATCTTTTAACTATCAGCGACCTGTTTTGCGTAAAACAAGCAGTGTTGACAGCTTCTGCCCAAAACTGAGTAGGCATGTGAGAGTCGCTGAGCATTGAACGTGCAGCTTCGATAATTGTTCTATTTCTTCTTTCAACGACTCCATTTTGTTGCGGTGTTCTCACTGAAGAGAAGTTGTGAGAAATACCCTTGCTCTCAAGGAAGGAATCAAGAGAACTATTTTTGAATTCAGTCCCATGATCACTCCTTATTGAGCGAACGGTCAGATTGTTCAGGGTTTCCATCTTCCGAACAAAGGTGATGAGTTCTTCTGGGGTGTCACTCTTAGAACGGAGAAACATTACCCAAGTGAAGCGAGATAATTTATCAACTATGACCAGCGTATATTTCTTTCCAGAGATGGATTGTTTGTTAACAGGGCCAAACAAATCCATATGGAGTAGTTGTAGAGGAGATGACACTGATGAAACTTGCTTTGATTTAAAGCTTCCGTTTTTCACACGCTGAACATAAAGACTCTTTGGCGTATGAATGCTGAGGTAGACTGGTGACTAACTCTTTTGAAGAAAGAGTGTTCAGTGTCTTGAAATTTAGATGAGATAGCCTCTTATGCCATAGCCAGTTGACATCAGATGAGGCCTTTGAGAAGAAACAGGAGTTCTCAGTGGTTGTTGAGTCCATGTTTATTACATAAACATTTTCCAAACGATAACCGCTGAGAGCTATCTTTTCCTTTTTGTCAGCGACAAAGCAGGATTCCTTAGTAAAGATTACTTTGTTATCCATGTCGTAAAGCTGACTGATGCTTAGAAGATTATGCTTCAGCCCTTCAACATATGCGACTCTTCTGAAGGAGGTTGTACCATTTGAAAGTACACCATACCCTCGGGTATGTCCTTTTCCATTTCCACCAAAAGTCACAGAGGGACCCTTCTCTTCCTTGTATTCAGCGAGCAGGCTTTTCTTTCCAGTCATGTGTCTAGAGCATCCGCTATCGAGATACCAGATACCCTTCTTAACCTGCAATACAAAGGAAGATTAGTTTTTCTTGGGTACCCACTTAACCATGTATATACATTTGTCAGTGGAAGTAGTTGGAATGGAAGATTCAGCAGTCTTCGCAGCATTTGAAGATTCAGCTTTGTCTTTCTTTACTTTGGTTAATTTCTTAACCTAAGTGGTAGGATTCACCTTGACCTGATTTACACCAGGGTTGGTCTTCTTTGCCTTGGGGGCAATCTTCACCTTAGCTATCTTCTCAGCTTTGGTGGCTGTGGGGCACTTACTAGCAATATGATCGGTAAGTCCACAGTGATAACATTTCCTATAACTAAAAGTAGTTCTAGGACCATTTGAATGCTGAGCTTTTGATTTCAAATTAGAAGTGCCAGCACCAAGTAAACTATTGGCTTTAGAAATGGGACGAACATTCAGTTCTTCAGATTTCTTACCAAGGACATCCACTCTGAGTCTAGGAGTAGATCGCTGAATAGATCCAGAGATCTGCTTCCTTGATCCAGAGGGATGAGTCACTGAAGCTTTAGAAGCATTCAGCTTTGGTACTAAGGTACCCTTCTGAGGATTCTGGTAAATAACAATTCCTTTACCTTTGTCTTTAGAGACAGAGGTAGGTTTTGAATAAACCATTTTCTCCTTGCCTTTTGAGGAGGTAGGAGTTTCCTCAGGGATTGGTGTATTGGACGAGGAGCACTGAGAAGATGAAGTATCAGCGACTGAGGATATGAACGTCCCAAATTTAAGCATTGAACGCTCAGTGGTTGGTTTTGGAGTATCATATTTGTAACCCAGACCACGTTTATCACTTAGGGGAATCTGAGACTTTATTATCTCAGTGATCTTTGTTGAAGAATTACACCATCCTTCAACAGTAGCTTTTTCCGCTTTTAATGCAGCGATAGCTTCTGCTCGTTCGATTTTGACTAGCTGATTTAAATATACTTGATCTTTAAAATCTTCTTCAATTTTAGAAAGCTTTTCTATTTGAAGGTGGCAGTTTTTAAGCTTTTCAGTGAGATCAAGGTTTTGGTTTTCAACCACAGTTTTGCCGTTCATGGCTTCAAATAAACTTATATTCAAGAGATCGATCTTACGGAGACTATCAGCTTCATCAATATTTGCAATATTGGTAAAGAAGGAAGGTGATACCTGAATAGCAGAGGTTGAAGTGGAGGGAATGTCTGAACTTTCTTCCTCTTCTTCAATCTTGGCCATAAGACATAGATTTGCTTCATCATCTTCAGAGTCAGATGATGATGCTTCTTCATCAGAAGCAGCCCAATCATAGTTAGCCATCAGGCCTTTACTCTTCTTCTTAAAGCTTTTCAGCTTAGCATATTTTTATTTCAGCTTTGAATATTTGTCATCTTTATTCCTTGGAACAAAGGATTTCTTTGTAAAAGCTGAGGGTCTAGAAACTTTCTTAGACCTGCACTCGTTAGCGAAATGTCCTGTCTTTTCGCAGTTAAAACAAGTAGCAGTAGCCTTATCAAGAAAAGCTGATGATCTAGGCTTGTCAGTTATGGAAAGAGGTTTGTTCTTTCTAAACATTTTCTTTTTGGCAAATCTCCTGAACGTTTTAGTTAGGAGAGCCAAAGATTCATCATCATCTGAAGAATCAGAATCTGATGACCTTTCAGAGTTACTTTCTAACTCAGTGATAGTGACCGAGGGTCGCTGAGTAGAAGGTTCCTCTGAGATTAAAGCAACAGGGGTGCTTTTGGAATCTTTTACAAGATTCTTCTTAAGATGGCTCAATTACTCATGATTCAGCAACATGCCATATAAGGTTGAAAGGGTCATTGATTTTAGATCCTTTGACAGCTTGAGACACATAGAATAATTGTCCCAGCTTTCAGGTAAACATTCTAGAAACTTTGTCAAAACTTCAAAGTTAGAATATTCCTTACCAACAGTTTTCAGATCTATAATTAAACTATTAAAACGTTGGTGAACTTCAGATAGAGATTCATTCTTACCAGAAATGAAGCTTTCGTATTGTCTTACCAGACGTTCCTTCATACTGAACACATATTGTGTCCCGCATGGCTTTTGATGTTTTCAGATTCATGACGGAATGGTAGACTTCGTCAGGAAGAGCCATGGATAGTATGGATCTGGCTTTTGTATCTATAGCCACTTTCTTCTTATCTTCGTCGGTCCATTGAAAGATTTCCTTAGGGACCAGCCTTTCTGGAATAGCAGGTCTATTCTCAGCGGCTGGAACAGCAGCATCAATTCTTACGGGGATGAATGGACCATTCTCGAGATAGTAAGGCATAATAGGGTCTACACCTTCTAATAAGAGTGTCATCCTATTTTTCCATAAGTTGAAGTTATATCTGGAAAATCCAGGGGTTTAGCAAGAGAACCATTGTCTATATAATTTGTGTTTGTGTTGGTGGCCATTTTCAGATAATAGCAAGGAAGAGAAATATCTTAGATTAGATCTTGTTTATGAGATTAAACATATCCGCTCTGATACCACTTGTTGGTCCCGAAGGCCTATACAAGTTTTTAGAAGGGGGGGGGGGGGGGGTTGAATACAAACACACATATTTTACTTTTCTAAATTGCTTATTGATAAATCATTAACAATTTACAGCTTGTTGCGGAAACAAGATTAAGGATAAACCTAAATCTAAACAAGTTGGAACACTAAGGTTTCTTGCACTAAGAGAGATAAGGAAATTACTAATAATAACCTATCTTGAGATAAGAGATTGAACTTGTCCAGAGTTAGCAAGTTACTTCAAATGAAGTGGGTTCATCTCTTTATATACTGCATGCATTTAATGCAAGTCAGTATACACTTTACACGTGTCATCAGCTGGTTGGTTGAATGTCATTGACCTTTGTTGACAACCTTAGTAGCCGCATGGATGATCAGTGTAGTATCAGAGTGGTTGTACGATTTCAGACAGTCGGAGGTTCTTTTCTGGCATTTCGTACGGAGTCGTGCAAGGGAGGTTAAGACAAAAGTATTTTGTACGGAGGACTTCATGATCAGCTTTCGTTGATTCAGAGCATTATCATTATCTATTCAGCGAATGATAAAGTTCAGCGATAGCTGAAGTCTTGTACTTGATACTTCACGTTGAGTGGACAAATCTGAGTCTTCGCTGATCCGCATCAGTTCATTAGGAGACTTGTCGCTGGTTCTTGAGCTTGATCTTCGACTTCAGCGTAGAACCTATGTTGACGTGAAACTTGTCTTCAGGGATCATAAGTAAACAACTAACTTATCAGCGATCATCATAATGACTGAACAGACTCAGAGCATTAATGGTGAACAGTGTTCGCTGAATGTTTAATTTAAAGAGCGAGAGTTCCTATCAGCGGTACTGTAAGATCTTAGTACTTACCAGCGATAGTGAAACTCTTATACATATTGTTTACTTACAAATTTCACTAAGTATATAAGAGAGGGTCATTATCAAATCACTGAGGGTTTGGATCAACAGTTAGTTCTTCAAATACGCTTCCGCAACACATCTCATTTGAACTAATAGATAAGATAATCTTTGTTAATCAAATAAGGGAACCAACAATTGGTATCAGAGCAAAGCTTGGTTTTCAATATCAAGCGATCCTCGTTTAAACAAGATTATTGGTAGAAACATGGTCTGATTTTAACCAGTTATTCATTCCGTAAAACAGATTCTACTTTTCAGCCATTTTCGATTTATTCGATATCTGGTAAATCAAGAGAAACTGTTTCTTTAGTTAAAAACTCCGTAAAAGTGCACTGTTAAGAACTTCCAAACCCAGAAAATCCTTCCAGTTTATTCTCTCGTACTTTTCGTGTCAAATCTTCATTCTGAATCTTTCCACTCTTAAAATGACAAGCACACAAAACTTCTTCACAGCTGGTTCATTAACCAAACCACCTTCTCTTCTAAGAAATGAGTATCCTCAGTGGAAAATAAGAATGATCCATTTCTTTGAGGGTACTGATAAAGAGCTAGTACAATACCTTTATAATCCTCCTCATGTTCCTATGTTAATAGTACCTCGTGTACCAGCGACAACTGGCACTCCTGAAATCCCTGAGCATCAAAAACCTAAACCAGGGATGGTTGGTCAGATCAAGACAAGGTAAAAGATGAACTCGCGCAGAAAACAAAAAGAATTCTGATTATGGCAATCCCCAACGAACTCTTCCAGTCTTTAGATGCATGCGAATCTTCGTATGATCTTTGGAAAGAACTGTAAAAACACCTTGAAGGGGGAGCTAAAACTCAGAAAAACCGAAGGGCTCAATACATAAACGAGTATTACGCTTTTAAAGCCCTGACAAATGAATATCTGCAGACAACATACGACGGGTTCAACTCTTTGATCAATAACTGCAAAAAGTTCGGCATCCACATAACTTCTGAAGAGAATAATGTCATGTTTCTCAAAGGTCTGAACGAAGAATGGCTCCAGCTATCTATGTCTTTAGAAAGCAATCAAGATTTAGATTCCTGGACTCTTTCAGACCTCTACGGAACATTAGCTGGTCAAGAGCCTCAAATCGCACAAGCAAAGACACTAACCACTACACCTCTTGCTTTGGTTGGCTAAACTACAGAAGATACAGAAAGGCCGAGGAAAGAAAGAACTACAGAGGAAAAGAAGAAGGAGAAAAAGAAAAAGATGGTAGTGGTTGACAACGAAGATGAAGAGATTGTGGAAGAAGGAGAAATGACTCTGGCATCAATAGCTACATCCTTAGCTCTATTGACAAGAGAATTCAGAGGAAACCAAAAGAATTCTGGTAATGATAGATATGGTAGAGAGAGAAGAGAAGATTGGAATAGAAGGGATAAAGGAAGAAGAGAAGAATCAGTTGACCGACAGAGGTCAGACGACAGAAGTAACGACCAACAGGGTCGAGTGAAAGATACAACAGAGGAAATGATCGACAGAGGTCAGATGACAAGGCAAGCTACACACCACAAGAATGCTACAAGTGTGGCAAGCCTGGTCATTATGCAAATGAATGCAGATCGGAAAAAGGTGGTGACCGACAGAAGACTGACGATCGTGCTGGTAATAACTCCCTAAACCAAGGTTACTACAACTGTGGGAAGCCAGGCCACTTTGCCACTGAATGTAGAAGCAGGTCAAATCGCCCACAGAAGGACTCAGCTTTTTACAAAAAGAAAGCTGAGTATTATGCTCAAAAGTCACTCATGGCGAACAAAGTGGTGAACAAGGAAGATTGGGAGTCAGATACAACCTCTGATGAAGAATACACCAAAAATGCCTTGTTCTGTGGCATGGCAGACATCAGCTCCGACTCTGACACTGAGGTATCTACTTCAAACTCCATCTCTAGTACTACAGAAGTTGATTTGCTTATATTTAAAACTGAAAATGTTGAACTGAAAAAGACTTGTGATGATATTCAGAAAAAGCTCACTTTTTATGAAAGAGAAGCTAGACTTCTCACTGAAGAAAAAGCAAAGATTTTCAAAGAAAAGGAAGAATTAGAAGCACACTGGAACAAGAATCTTTTTCCTTTAAAAGAGAAAATTTCTGAATTAAATACATCGTTAAAATCCAAAACAAAAGAACTTTCAGATTCTGAGAGCGACAGACTTAACATTTTAGCTCTTAAAGAATATTTTCAAAAGGAAAGAGAAGTCCTTTGGCAAGATCTACTTAGAAGAGATGTTTTAATTAAAAATTATCGTGATGCTCAAAAGGTGTATGAGAAAATAAATACTCAAATAGGAAGGCGAGGTATTGGGTACAGTGATATTAATCAAGGTACATAAAACAAAAAGAATAAACCTCTGTCATCTCCATTTTCAGTAGGAAAAGTTAACAAACCTAATTTTCCAAATTTAATCTCTGTAAGTAAGAGAGTAAAAGTGTCTGGGAACCTCACTTAAGGAAACCCATGAAGATGATAAATGTGTGGTTTGAAAACACAGACTTATCACCTTCAACCTCTGTCAAAAGAGGATCCAAACCAAAGAGATATCTGAAAACTCAAAATCAGATAGGAATCTTCAAGTTTGGTAAACCAGAGACTCAAACTCAAGTTGCCTTTGTCTGCACAATAAATTCTGAAAAGAAATTATCTGCAGAAGCACTTGAATTCAAACCAAACTTTTCAGAAGAAAAACTAAGAAATATAATTGAAAAGAAAATTATGGAAATTGGGAAAATAGTTATGTTAAAAAATTCATATACACCTTCTGTAGATCAAAAACTCTCTGAAGAGATATAGTCAGACACCTCTGTTGACTTAGAAAGTAATCTTTCAGAGGAAGAAAACAAGTATGACACATGCTCGGAAAGTCCAGCCTCTGTCGAAAGAAATATTGATGACTCAACCTCTGTATATGAGGACGATTCATCATCTGACGAATCAGAGGCTGACAGAATAGAAAAGTTTCCTTGTGACACAGAGGTTGTTAAACAAACCTCTGAAGTTCTTAACAGAACTATTTCTCCAAAAGAGAAAATCACTGGAAGTCCTATCTGTCCAGACTTTATGGATATGTGCATACAAGCCAAAACCTCTATTGAGCTTGAAAAGTTGAAACAAAAGAAGTTAATATCCTCTCAAAATCTAAAAGATTCAAAAATTTTAAAACCCTTAAAAATAAAAGAGAAACCAACATGGCAACAAAAGGGTAAATGGACAAAACCTAACAAATCTTTTTCATATGTGACAGTGAAATCAACAGAAGTTCACCACAGAAGGGACTCACAGAAGGCTGTTACAAACAAAGATTTTTGCCAACAATCTAATCTACATAAATCTTCTTGTAATAGGAAGCCATATGCTAGAATAGAATGTAATGCCTCTATGACCCAGTTTAAAGCTTTCAATGAAAATTTCAAGCAAATCAATTCTGATGTTCAATATTGTCAATGTTTTGATCTAATGTTCAAGTTAAATAATCATTTTTGTAGTTCAAATTGTTTTCTCTCTGCAGTTAAATCAAATATAAAAGAGAAACAAACTGATTCTTCGAAAAAAATAAAATGTATTTCAAAAATACCTAGGCAAACTTGAAAAATTCTGACGAAACTGGACCCATGTGGATATGGGTACCTAAATCTCTGTGATTGTTTTACAGAAGAAGTTTGTGCCAATATGGTATCTAGACTCCGGATGCTCAAGGCACATGACTGGAAACAGAAGTCTTCTATCCACCACATTCGAAGAAAAACAAGATGGTGGATCAGTGACTTTTGGAGATAACAAAAAGGGGCATATCAAAGGCTATGGAGTCATAAAGAAAGAGAACATCACAGTGCACAAAGATGCATATGTTGATGTCCAAAAACACAACCTACTCAGTGTAAGCCAACTTGGTGACACGGGATTCGATGTACTGTTCAAAAGAACATTCTGCTCTCTACTAAGTGAAGACACGGGAATTGAACTTCTACGAGCCAAAAGAAAAAGTGATCTGTATCTAATGAACTTCAATGCCAAAAACAAGGACAACATTTGTCTTGTTGCAAGCAAAAGTGAAGAAGCCTAGCAATGGCACAACAGGTTCTGTCACTTAAACTTTCATACTCTAGATAAACTGGTAAAACTTGATCTGGTCAAAGGTTTACAAAATGTTAAATTCAACAAGGATCATTTATGCTCTACCTGTGAAATGGGAAAACTCAAAAGAGCTTCCCACAAAGGAAAAACTGATTTGTCTTGTCCTAGACCTATGTACATGCTTCACGTTGACCTCTGCGGTCCAATCGCTATACAGAGCTTAGGTGGCAAGAAATATATACTTGTCTTAATTGATGAGTTTTCACGTTTTACATGGGTTGAATTTGTCAAAAAGAAATCAGATGTTCCAGTCATCTTGATTAATCTAATGAAAAGAATCAAAGTTCTTTATGAGTGCAGAATTCTGAAGTTACGAAGTGACAACGGCATAAAATTCAAAAACTCTGTCATTGAAGCCTATCTCACAGAAGAAGGAATATCCCAGAACTTCTCTGCCGCTCGCACCCCACAACAGAATGGCGTGGTCGAACGAAAGAACCGCACGCTAGTGGAAGTTGCAAGAACCATGTTTTCTGCATGTGGATTACCAATGACCTTTTGGGCAGAAGCAATTTCAAATGCTTGCTATACCCAAAATCGTTCAACAATCATGAAAAGACACATCAAAACTCCTTATGAATTGATTAACAAACGGCGACCAAACATCAAGTTTCTCCATGTGTTTGGATGCAAATGCTTTGTCTTAAACGACAGAGACTCAAGAGGAAAGTTTGAAGAAAAGGCTAACCAAGGCAAATTCATCGGATACTCTGCCGCTTCAAAAGCCTACATAGTTTACCTTCTAAAGTCGCGCACAATAGTAGAAAGCATCAATGTGTCCTTTGATGACTCTTTCCAAAAGACTTCTGAACAACTCAGTTCAGAACTCGGGCTAAACATGGAAACCTCTGGCATCTCAAAAACAAATTAAGATTTAGGTCTTCTATTTCAAGAGATGTTCAACAACGACGTTGATCCCTCTGCTGGAACAAAAGGCACCTCTGCAGAATCACCTGTAAACGAAGTAAGTATCTCTCTGTCTGATCCATTTAATCCCTCATCCTCTTCTACAAATACTACAGGTACTGAAAATCTAACAGAAGATACGACGACAAAAGATTCTGCAACAGAGGTTATACAAATTCTAAATCCAACAGAAGGAACACCAGAGGAAAGTGAAGATGAAACCACAATACCTACGGAAAAGGAAATCCCAACCTTGATACCCATTCCTACAGAAGTTGAACCGTCAACCACTTCAACTACAGAAGTTCAACTTGATGACTCAAATGATCATCTTCCACGAACAACTCAATGGACAAAAAGCCATCCTCAAACACAAATCATCGGTAATCCCTCTGATAAGGTAAAAACAAGATCAACTTCTGCAAATTTTTGTTTCTTTACCAACTTTATTAGTGTGATCGAACCGAAAAAGATTTCTGAGGCCCTGGATGACCCAAACTGGGTGGATGCTATGCAAGAAGAGCTTCTGCAGTTTGAACGAAACAAAGTCTGGACTCTAGTACCTCTGCCACGAAGGAAACAGGCCATAGGGACTAAATGGGTCTTCATAAACAAAACGGATGAAGATGGAGTGATCATTCGAAATAAAGCAAGACTGGTGGCCAAGGGATATCGCCAAGAAGAGGGCATCGATTACGATGAAACTTTTGCCCCTGTTGCACGGCTCGAAGCAATAAGAATTTTCTTAGCCTTTGCAGCCCACAGAGGTTTTAAAGTATATCAAATGGATGTAAAATCTGCCTTTCTCAATGGTGAAATTCAAGAAGAAGTATACGTCCAACAACCACCAGGATTTAAAAGCTCAAAATACCCAAGGTATGTCTATCACCTCGACAAGGCTCTATATGGACTGAAACAGGCTCCAAGAGCATGGTACGAAAGACTTTCCATTTTTCTTCTCAATAACGGCTACAACAGAGGTACCACTGATACAACTCTATTCTTCAAAGGTGAAGGAAATGAGCTTATTCTTGTACAAATATATGTAGATGAAATTATTTTTGGGTCTACAAATACACAAAAATGTAAAGATTTTGAAAAACTCATGCAGAGTGAGTTTGAAATGAGTATGATGGGAGAATTAACCTTTTTCCTCGGACTTCAAGTCAAACAAACATCAGAAGGAATTTTCATAAATCAATCAAAATATGTCTCTAACATACTCGAAAAATACAGCCTCTCCGATGCCTCTGTCATGAAAACCCCAATGGCCACTGGAAATAAACTTTTTTCAGATCCAAATGGCATCTCTGTCGAGTGCACGCTTTACAGAGGAATGATTGGGTCTTTATTATACTTAACGGCCAGTAGACCTGACATAATGCATGCCACATGTCTTTGTGCAAGATATCAAGCTAATCCTAAAAAGTCACATTATATTGCTGTAAAGAGAATCTTCAGATATCTCAGAGGGACCAAAAATCTTGGCCTCTGGTATCCGCAGAACTCTGGTTTTGGACTAAAGGCCTACACAGATTCAGATTATGGAGGATGCAAACTCGACAGAAAGAGTACCTCTGGGAGTTGTCAATTCCTAGGTGGGAAATTAGTAAGCTGGACTTCTAAGAAACAGAATTGTGTCTCAACATCTACGGCAGAAGCTGAATACGTTGCTGCTGCTAGCTGTTGCTCTCAAGTTTTGAGGATGAAAACTCAGCTAAAAGACTTTGGTCACATCATTTGCAAAATCCCCATCTTCTGTGATTCCAAAAGTGCGATTGTCATCTCTGCAAATCCAGTACAGCATTCAAAGACAAAGCACATAGATATCAGGTATCACTTTCTAAAGTATCATGTGGAAAATCAAACCATCGAGATGCATTTTGTACCAACAGAATTTCAGCTTGCTGACTTATTCACCAAGGCACTTGATGAGAAAAGATTCCTTTACTTGGTGGGTAAATTAGGAATGATAAATATGGATTAACCTCTGTAAGTATCTTTATCTTTATATTATACAATATGTACATTTTCTGTTTTGTTTGTTTTTGTAAATTACTTTATATGTAAATTCTACTAAACTCCTTTCTGAAAAGTAACAGAGATTCTGTAAGTCTCCTCAGAACCTCTGACGATCCTTACAGAACCTCTGATACACGACCTATGTTATATACATTTACTTCTGATTATTTGAACCAAGCATAGGTCAAGGGGGAGCAGAGGAAAACAATCTTGATCTACAGGGGATGATTAGATCAAAGGGGAACAAAAGGAGACCTTGCTTAATCTACAAAGATTCATAAGTCAAGGGGGAGCAAAGGAAGAAATGACAATAACAGAAGAAAAGAACATTGCTGGACGAAGAAGAACAAAAAGGTTAGTATCTCGAACAAATTCTCTTTGAAAATAATTTTCTAGGACACAAATTACTAAATATGTTCTAGAAACATTATTAAACACATTTCAAATAAAATTTGATCAAAAAGAATGTTGAGTTTTCCATTATTAGAAATTTAAGGTCACAGAGCCTCTACTGAGTCCAACAAAGGTTCTGCAGGCAAAAGCTCTGATCTTAAATCAATAATTCTTGGAAACTCTGTAAATCTTTTTAGGTATCAAAATAAAAAAGAATCATCACATACAAACACCGCAGAAGAAGTCATCGGTTACAGAGTTCTCTCCACAAGAAAGAACTTCTGTAGACCAACACTTGTTTTAAAGGGACTTTTTGCTGCACAAAACCTTTTTCAAAAACAATTTTCTATGACACCAGCTTTCAAACAGGTCCTAACAACATTGTTAAAAACAATCAAAAACTTGGATGATCAAAAATGTTTATAAATTATTAGATATGAGAAATTTCTTGTCTCAGAGCCTCTTGTGGCTCTAACAGAGGTCCAAAAACCTCTGTAAAGGAAATTCTATGCTAATAACTTATCGATCCTCTCCATGGGCTTTTTAACATTTCTTTGTAAAGATACAACCTAGAGAGGCAAGAAAAACAAAGTTTTCAAATCACAGAGCCTCTGTCAGTTTTTACTTTGGGCATTTCTGTAACAGTAACGGTAACTTTTCTGCGAGTGAGAATCATGTGGAGATAAAGAGGCCCACATGCCTAGCATTTAATAAGGCCGTCCACGACGTCTCGTCATAACTGACACAGAGGACGTGTCATCTTTTCGTTAGACCTACATGCAACACGTTCCTATGGAAAGTTGAACCCGCCGTAACAACTTAAGTGCGGAACCCAAATAATATTTACCTCAAAATATTAACCCTTTCAGATTCTACGGCCACAAACTCAATATAAAGCCCAAGTTACCTTACCTCACAAAAACTGTACTCACTCTCTTATCCGGCAAACCTGCAACTATATTCACATAATCATTTTACTTTGCAAAATGGCTTCCAGTTCTCACGCTGCTCAAAACTCTCCGGTGAACTCTCCTCAACACTCACCAGTGCATTCATAGCACTCCCAAAACCCTAACATCGTCGTAAATGCTGAAACAGAAAACTCCGGCGACTCTGCAAACTTTGCACCAACCACCAACCTTCAACACTTTCTGAACAAATAACATTTTGAGGATGTTCTTCCATTAAAGTCCAACAACTGCTACCATGTTCCCTCACCAACAGCCTTCGGCGAAGCCCATGCTCTTCTCCTCAATATCATGGAAAACCATATATTATACCCTCTCCTTTCCAAAACCCCAACCAAAATCCCTGCACGATATCTGAAGCAATTTTGGCAAAGTTGCCGATTTGATTCAGACGATTCTCTGATAAAGGGCTACATTTCAAAGCCAGACATGTCTGAGTACCTAGAACTCATGTTTAACAGAACCATGTTCTAACTGGAGTTCAACCTACCAACCAGAGGTCTACTTGGAATCAAGAAATATGCTGAGGTTCCTACGGACGAGGAGCTCTGCCGATTCGTAGAAATGTTAGGGTATAACAGAACCCTGAGGAAACGCAATGATTTCCGCAGAGGCAGACTACCACCTCTGTGGAATACCCTGTTCTCCATCTTAAATCGTTGCCTCACAGAGAAAAACCGGTAGCCCTGACCAAAGCTCATTCCAGATCCTGACCATCATGTGTGGAATCTATTACGATATTCCACTTGATTATGCCACCATCATGATGTAGGAAATAGTGAATACGATCGACAGAAAGCTCGCAACTCAAAAGGCCAAAAAGAATACACTAGGGTATCTGCCTCCTCTACAATATCGGAGAATTATAGGAATAATCTTCGAGCCACTACTTCAAATGCAGAAATGGCCAATGGAAGGGCCATCTGTAAAGCTTTACCCAATGAATAAAAATACTCCTACAGATCATGAAGACAATTACCCCCACTGCAAACCTCTGTCGAAGAACCTTCTGTCGTATGCAACCGATGAGGATAGGAAAGTAGAGTATATACGCGTCCACATGACTACAGAACCAAGTCCCGTGACACCCCCGCGTCTAGGAGCCCCCTTAGGTGTAGATGTAGTTGAGAGGATGACAGAAGAGGAATGGGCTAAAGCTTTAGAGAAACACTATTCAGTACAAGACCGTTTCAAAGCCCAAAGAGAGAGCATTTACCCTTCTTCTCCCAAAAGAAAAACCTCTACAGCAACACCGAAGAAGAGCAAGAAAAGAAAACCCAGAGAGGAAACTACAACCTCTGTAGCTCAACACTCTTTTCCACAAGAAGCTGCAGAAACAAGATCTTCTGCACCTCCCTCACCTCCAAAACAAAAGAAAAGGAAATCCAAATCCACGGAAGAGGGAGCTCCTAAACCGAAGAAGAGAAAGTCAAAGAAGAAGAAACCCATATCACCTCTGCAGGTCATTACAGATGAAGTCGAGCAAGAAGAGGACGATCAGACTATGCCTCTGCAACCTCCCTCCCCCATAGTTTATACAGATCAATAGGGAGATTTCAATGCCTTCCTCAACAATCCCGACATTGCTCAAACCTTAGATCCATCAGGATGGGTCGCAGAACCATTGGATCAGTCTATAGAGGCTATGCACACAACATAAGTCATTTATGCAGCTCAAGGTACACAAACCATGCACCCTCACGTACGAAAACTCATAGGAACTCATTCCATATATGATTCCTTAAGAGCAGAAGCGGAAACATTAGCGCCTACAGAGGAAACCTCAGAAGAAGAGGTAAACGTAGACTTAGAGGAAGAGGTTAGGATAGAAACAGCAGAGGGTTCTGCAGAAAAGATGCCGCAGAAGAAGAAGGCACACATGCCGAACCCCATCCTAGTGCAACCCATATTTCTGATACCGCCGGTCTAGCGGCAGAAGGTATCATTGAAATAGAGCAGCACAGCTCGATCCCAACCCCTCCCAGCCAGCCAGAGGTTACTCTTTCAACCTCTATGCCTAACTTAACTGGGGAAACCATTCCTGGGGAGTCCTCTCGAAAGGACTCACCCATAGTTCATGATTTATTGCCCCAAATCACATCTGACATCCTAGCAAAGGAATTTGTTTCCTCTGCCACGCACACAACGATAGGGCCAAACCTCCTTTCAGAGGGGAGTAGAGAGCATAATGACGAAGAGACTCTAGACAAGTCTCCAAGTCAACATAAGGACATTCCAATACCCACCTCTGGAGTGGATTTGGACTCTGACCTTCACAGAACTTTTGTAGAGGTTGAAACTCATGTTTCTCCTCGAGGATCAGAAGGAAATCCTTCCACCCTCAACGTACAAAAATGGGTGACAGAAGGTGTCCAAGGAACAAGGACAAACTCTGGAGACGAATGTGTTCCTCTAGAGGTTACCAACAGTTCACACGTATCAAGGGGTGAGTTCCAAACCTTGTCACCTCTATGAACCAAACATTGGAAGAGTTGAAAAGCTCTTTCAAATCTATTGCAGAAGTTACATCCAATGCCATCTCAGAACTAAACACCAAAATGGACAACTTGTCCACAGAGGTGCAATCTACTCTAGCCCAGATGAAGTCTGCTGCCACAACTTCTGCCACCACACCTGCCTCTACTGCTGCTGATTTTGAAAAGGCTGCAACTTCTGCTTTCAACAAATCGATCAAAATATATCTGGAAAAGATGAAAGAACAACTGTCATCATCAAAAGCTATTACTCCAGAAGAACTGCAAAAAGGTGTACGACAAGTTCAGGAACAAACAACAGAAGCCACTCTAGCCATTGATAACGCCACTTTTTGGCGTTATTTTCAGTTCTCAAACCTATGAGATTGGCTTGTGTTCAAGTAAAAAGGCGTGTATTTTACGGTTTATCTAGTGAATTATACAGGTTATCTAAGAGGCGGCAATCATCGAGAAAAGAAGCTAAAAAGAGCCCAAATCGAGTCCAAAACGAAGCCAACGAAAGCCCAAGAGCCATGCCCAAGACCCACGACCGAACCAGGACCCGAACCGCGAACCAAACGACGACCCACGCAGCCAAAATGACACGCACGACTTACCACGCGACTTAGAAGTCGCGTAGGAAGTGGCGTAACCCACTGTTTCGCGATTTTCAGTATTTTAGTTCGGGTTTTAGGTTATTATTGGAGACGAAACTTACATACGACGGCAAGAGCAGTTCCGGGGGCGATTTTCAGAGCCGAGTGACACCCGTTGGAGCCACGATAGAGGGAGGATCAGATACACGTTCAACACGCGAAGTAGAGACGAGCACGATAGAAGGGAGTAACCATTCCATTTACAGTTGCCACGATTATCATGTTTACATACTTGTTTCCATCTTTTTCTATTGTGTTTCAATCCACCACCGACATGAACTAACCGGTTCATGTTGGGGGTTGGAATGAATGTGGTTTAAGCTTGTAAACAGATGACCTGAGACCTTTATCTGTTTTCCTATTTTAATGAATGAATGCAATTTTGGTGTTTAATGCTTTTGTGAGATTAGCTACCTTACAATTGTTTTATTGCTTTCAATTTATGTTCGAGAGAAGTAATTGAGAAATAGAATTAGGAATTGCATGCCTAAGGTAAGAAAGGATAGATATATACCGAGTAAATCTTAGTCCCGTTTGAATCTTAAGCTTAATGCGTTTTGAACCCTATATGTTGAGATCGAAAGATAAAACTTATGTTTTCAAAATAGAAATCACGGTTGCTTGAAAAAGAACCATCCTTTGCAAATAAAATCGTTGTAGCTTGAAAAAGAACAATGATTAGATAACGATTGGGTATTCATTGATAGGAATAACTGGTATTTGTCTTAAGTCTGATGTTCATATGTGAAAATCTAAGGATTTCCAACCCTCAACTGTTTTCTCTATCTGAATTCCAAAGCTGTTCATTGCCTGTCTTGTGTTTGATTTATTTTCTGCAATAGTGGTTTAATACCAACCTCTCAATTTTCGATAGTACAGTTAATAGCAATTATAGTGATTGTGATATTTAGTTCCTAGTTCCCCGTGATTCAATACTCGTACTTCTCTAAGTACTATTACTTGACTTCGACCCGTACACTTGCGGTAAGATTCTCGGGGTGTGAAAACCCCCTATCAAGTTTTTGGCGCCGTTGCCGGGGAACTAGTTGTAGCTAATAGCACTACCAGCTATACGCGCTATTAGATTGAGCATTTTCTTTTCTTGTTATTTTATTTTGTCACGTCCATTTTTTGGGTTGCTGATTTTGTTCACTTTTCATTTCAGGTACCACTTGGTTTATGCAAAGGACGACCCGAGGAAAAGAGATTGAAGAATTCGATCCGGAGATTGAAAGAACCACTCGTCGCCTACGTTAAGAGACCAAAGCTAAGCGACAGTTACAAATGGGTGACGAGAGACCTGTAGGCGAGAGACCAATGCGCAACGATCCTCCACCTCTTCGCAATAATCATCCACCACCTCCGGAGAGGGTACCTATGCGGTCATTTGCCAATCCAAATGTGGCAGCCGCACGTATAGGGATCCAACCTCCTACCACCGCGGCTAATTACTTCGAGATCAAGCCGAGTACCATCGTCATGGTACAACAGAACCAATTTGGGGGAGCACCGACTGAAGATCCCCACGCGCACCTACGAGCATTCGAACGAATCTGTAATACGTTCAAGATCAAGGGGATGGAGGAGAACGCGATCAAGCTAAGACTTTTTAGTTTTTCCCTAAAGGGTAGAGCTGAAATTTGGATAGAGGGCTTACCATCGGATAATTTCACCACATGGCCAGACCTGAAAGCTGCATTCCTCCAGAAATTCTTCCCACCGGGAAGAACCGCTCAACTGATGACCAACATTACCCACTTCGCGCAATGGGACCAAGAGACACTCTACGAGGCATGGGAGAGATATAAGGACATGTTGAAGAAGTGTCCACATCACGGGCTACATGGTTGGGTCATAATCCAAACATTCTTTGGAGGCCTCCACCCGCAATTCAAGAATGACATCACTGCTGCCGCGGGTGGGGCACTAATGGATAAGTCCTATGAAGAAGTAGTCGAGTTGATCGCGAACCTCGCCGAGCATAGCTATTCCACACCATGATCTTCAGTTGCACGAGTCGCTAGTGTTCAAGAGACGGACGAGCTTAAAAAGATAAAGGCTCAATTAGCCATGATCACGAACCATCTGAAGGGAGGCAATTCACAAGATCCCGAGCAAGTTCAATTCCTCCAAAACCGGAATCATCATCCGAGGAACGACCCGTTCTCCAACACATATAACGAAGGGTGGAAAAAGCACCCAAATTTCTCGTGGAGTCAACCCGGTCAACAGCCAGGTAATTTTTCTAACTCTTCAAATTCTTCCAATACTATTAATGCTTATTGTCCTCCAGGTTTTTACCAAAGGAATGAAGGACCATCGATGGAGAAGAAACCGGGGCTGGAAGATATGGTCATGAAGTTCATGACGAAAATGGACAGCACGGTAGAGGGATTAGCGAGCACGGTGAGTACAGTCAAAGCTGCAACCGATCAGAATACGGCTTCCCTCAAGATTCTCGAGAGGCAAGTGGGGCAGATTAGTGAAACTCTACAAAACCGACCTCCCGGAACCTTTCCCGGTCAAACCGAAAGGACTAACCGGGAAACATGCAATGCCATTTATCTGAGAAATGGCAAGGAGCTGAATGGAGAGCCATTACGAGAGTCGTCATCAAGGGAGACCGGTCCGAAAGAGAAAGAGATCGAGAGCATTAAAGTGACTGAACTAGAAGCTGATAAAGAGTGTGCAATCAAAGAGAACACGGAGGGTGAAGAGAGCAAGCAGTGTGAAGAGCCCAAGCTGAAGCAACCACCGGTCAAGCCGGTGGTACCGAGAGTACCTTACCCGAGCAGGCTGAAAGCAAATAAGGATGAGGTCAATTTTTCAAAATTTATTGAAGTATTTAAAAAGCTAACGATCAATATTCCTTTTGCAGATGCTCTCGCCCAAATGCCCTCTTACATGAAATTCATGAAAGAGATCCTTTCCAAAAAGAGGGCAATTGATCACCAATCCACCGTTGCACTCACTGAAGAGTGTAGCGCTATCTTTCAGAATAAGCTTCCCCAGAAGCTTAATGATCCAGGGAGTTTTTCTATCCCTAACCAAATCGGGAAGTTTCCTTTCAATAAAGTTTTGTGTGATTTAGGGGCTAGTATTAATTCGATGCCCCTTTCTATTTTCAGGAAACATGGATTGAGCGAGGTGAGTACAACGTTCATGACGCTCAAGGTTGCTGATCGGTCAATAAAATACCCCTACGGCGTGATTGAGGACGTGCTAATTAAGGTTGGTAAGTTCTACTCCCCGGTAGACTTTGTGGTGATAGACATAGATGAAGATGAAGAGGTCCCGATGATCTTGGGACGATCATTCCTAGCCACGAGCCGAGCGTTAATTGATGTGGAGGAAGGAGAGGTGACATTCAGAGTTGGCGGAGAGAGAGTGATGTTCAAAATGTTCAAGAAGGTGCGAGCTGGAGGAGAAAAAGAATCCGGAGCTGGTCATGGAAGGCCAAATAAGGAACAATCCGCGGGGAATCGCAAGTGTGGGCGATTCGAGTCAGCGGATACCGAGCCGAGCTGAAACCACATAGTCGTGCCACGACTTTAAACAAGGCGCTGGGTGGGAGGCAACCCACCAAAGTTTGTTTCCTTTTATTATTTTTAGTTTGAGTGTGTTTTTATTTCCGAAAAATAAAAAAACATAAAAATCGAAAAATTGAAAAATAAAAAATAGCTGGAACAGGGACATACGCGATTTGCCACGTGGTTTGTATACCGCGCAGCAAGCCGCGGGACCCTCAGTTTGTTTTCTGAAACAGTAGGTTACGCGGTTTACCACGCGACTTGCAAGTCGCGGGCTAAACCGCGGGAGTCCCTTGTGCCCTGTTCGTTTTTCGTGCAATTTTTATTCCTTTCTTGCTTTGTGTGTTTCATTTTCATGTTTTTTTTCGTCGTGTGTTTTGTGCTTTGATTTCCTTTGTTTTGCATGTTCTCCCTATCTCCTCCGATTTATGCTCAACCTTTCAAGAATCCTCCTTCATCCGGGCAAAACAGGTACGCTCTAAACTTTGCATAATAACGAGTGGTGTAAGATGTTTGTTCGTGTTAGTTAAACGAGATGCAACAAACCTAGGTTTCACTTAGGTTTGGGGTGCCTCATCTTTCACATCTACACACTCAATTCTTTAGACCCTGTGCAAACCTCGGTTTTACCGAGGTTTGGGGTTGGCTTTTATTTGGCAAACCTAGGCCACGGCCTAGGTTTGGGGTGCCCATATTAGAAACTTTGGGATTTCTTTTTGATGTTTTGTAATGTTATGCCCGTCCTTTTGATAACTGTAATAACTGCACAATGATTCGAGTCGCATCACCTACGACTTTACTTGCACATTGGGGACAATGTGTGGGTAAAGTTTGGGGTTGCCCCATCGGGCCCAAGTTATGCACGTAGATTTCCTGCACTTCTGAGTGTCTAGATCATAATAGCTAAATTTTTGGTTTTGAATGATTGAGACCAACCATTGTGGGAAAAATCTTGTGAAAGTGACGTGACCGTTAGGGAAGGACCGGGAAAGGACATGACTAGGGACATTAGTGGAGACCACCCGATAAGTGAGTTTTGAGCCTAAAAGACGTTTTTCATTTCGAGGGATTCATACACCTAATTCTTATACACTTTTTTTGAATTCCTTGTCGTGAATGTAGAATGATCTCGCTACATTATTGCAATGAGTAGCAAAGACGACCATCGGGATATTAGGTGAGGGTATAGTAGACCACATCGTGTGAACCTTAAGATATGATTCCAGGCATTGTGTGTTTTGTTTAACCTGTTTTTAACTATCGTTTCCTCTTACCCCTTTTGTGTGTATCCATAGCCCTTTTGCAGCCAAACACGCACCTTAATTCTTTCTAAACCCACCATTAAACCTTAGCCAAAAGCCTTAGCCAACCCTTATCCGAAAGCGTGTAAATCAAAGGCAGTGATGAACTACGAAAGACAGAGCAGAAAAGAATAGAACAGGCCAGTCATGAGAATAAAACGGGTCAATGTAACCCGAGAAATAAATAAATAAATAAATAAAAGAAAAGAATAAATACAGTACTTAGATAGCACTTAGAGCTGCATAATAAGTGAGTCAAAGTGACTCCAAGAGTAACAAATAGGGCCAAGTGATAGAAAGTGTAGGAGAAAGTTCATAATTGCCAATGATTGACACACCGAGGACCTTTGATCCTTTTACCCTTCGTTTCTATGCCTTAACCTTAGCCCCGTTACAACCCTTGTAAAGACCTGGATGATCTTTTGGAAGATGTGATTACGGTATACGACCACCCTCATCGATATTCCATGTCTTGTTACTTGACTCCTTCTGAGATCAAATTTTTGGACGTGCGTGTCTTTCATGTTAGTTGTCATGAAAGTATTGCGTATTCTTGTACATAACCTCCATAACATGACAACATGTGCGATAACCTAGGTTCAAGTGCAAAGAGAGTATCCCGTGAGGTAGGGTCGAGGCGAAATGTTTTCCCTAGTATGTTCGGCCCTAGTTTAACCTTAATGTAATCGGAACTGTCAAGAATTCAACTCTCAATGGAAAGTCATAGATCAAACAAAATAGAGATGAGGCGAGAGTGAGATAGATATTCACGGGTAAGGGAAATCACCAATGCATCACTTGGTACCGATTGGGAATTGTGCATTCATTATTAGTTCACTGTGTGCTTTTATTCTATTTTTATCGCTAATTTTCTTGGGGACAAGCAACGCTCGGTTTGGGGTTGTTGATAACCCCACTTTTTGGCGTTATTTTCAGTTCTCAAACCTATGAGATTGGCTTATGTTCAAGTAAAAAGGCGTGTATTTTACGGTTTATCTAGTGAATTATACAGGTTATCTAAGAGGCGACAAGCATCGAGAAAAGAAGCTAAAAAGAGCCCAAATCGAGTCCAAAACGAAGCCAACGAAAGCCCAAGAGCCAAGCCCAAGACCCACGACCGAACCAGGACCCGAACCGCGAACCAAACGACGACCCACGCAGCCAAAATGACACGCGCGACTTACCACGCGACTTACAAGTCGCGTGGCAAGTGGCGTAACCCACTGTTTCGCGATTTTTAGTATTTTAATTCGGGTTTTAGGTTATTATTGGAGACGAAACTTACACAAGACGGCCAGAGCAGTTCCGGGGGCGATTTTCAGAGCCGAGTTACACCCATTGGAGCACGATAGAGGGAGGATCAGATACACGTTCATCACGCGAAGTAGAGACGAGCACGATAGAAGGGAGTAACCATTCCATTTACAGTTGCCACGATTATCATGTTTACATACTTGTTTCCATCTTTTTCTATTGTGTTTGAATCCACCACCGACATGAACTAACCGGTTCATGTTGGGGTTGGAATGAATGTGGTTTAAGCTTGTAAACAGATGACCTTAGACCTTTATCAGTTTTCCTATTTTAATGAATGAATGCAATTTGGTGTTTAATGCTTTTGTGAGATTAGCTACCTTACAATTGTTTTATTGCTTTCAATTTATGTTCGAGAGAAGTAATTGAGAAATAGAATTAGGAATTGTATGCCTAAGGTAAGAAAGGATAGAGATATACCGAGTAAATCTTAGTCCCGTTTGAATCTTAAGCTTAATGCGTTTTGAACCCTATATGTTGAGATCGAAAGATAAAAATTATGTTTTCAAAATAGAAATCACGGTTGCTTGAAAAAGAACCATGCTTTGCAAATAAAATCGTTGTAGCTTGAAAAAGAACAATGATTAGATAAAGATTGGGTATTCATTGATAGGAATATCTGGTATTTGTCTTAAGTCTGATGTTCATATGTGAAAACCTAAGGATTTCCAACCCTCAACTGTTTTCTCTATCTGAATTCCAAAGTTGTTCATTGTCTGTCTTGTGTTTGATTTATTTTCTGCAATAGTAGTTTAATACCAACCTCTCAATTTTCGATAGTTCAGTTAATAGCAATTATAGTGATTGTGATATTTAGTTCCTAGTTCCCCGTGATTCGATACTCGTACTTCTCTAAGTACTATTACTTAAATTCGACCCGTACACTTGCGGTAAGATTCTCGGGGTGTGAAAACCCCCTAAGCCTACCGACTACATGACCAGAGCACAGTTGACAGAACTTGGGCAAAGCATCTTGAATCAAATGACAGAATTTATCAGAGCCTTCACAATAGCCAACGCTTCTTACGTAAAAGACTTCAAAGCTAGTGTGGGAAAGATGCGGTTCAACACAGAGGCCGAAGTTCAAACTCTTCTTGGTCTTTGTGATGATCTTTGTGCCAAAATGATGGCAGCCGGGGCGAAGAAACCTGACACTACTTGCAGAGCAGAGGGTAAAGAAGATAAGGGTCTGGATGACTCTGATGATGATGATTCATCAGATCATCCTGAGGGGGAGACACAAAGGGAAAAACAAACAGAAACTGCTGCAACCAGTCCTCCGATATCAGCAGTACCAATTTCATCTGCACCCCCATCCCAAACCCAAACTCAGGGAACACAACAGAGACCCACAGAGGAAACACCAGCCTCTGTGGAAACCACCTCTGTCCTTGAAAAAGATATCCCTGAAGTTCAAATCCTTACTTCTTCATCCTCAGAAGAACTTCCCCATTCTCCACCAAAATCCCAACCCAAAACTCACCCAAGAAGAAAATCCATTGCCCACAAACCAAAAACGTCTAAACGTTCTGCTACTTATGTCCTAAAGAGAATGGAGTTCGTATCCGCTTTCAGAGCTGCAAAACGTTTCAATATCCCTCCACAAACCACAACCGAGCTCACAAAAGAAACATATACAGAACCAAAATCCCCAATCAAACCAACAGAACCATCCCCAACAAAGTCCTCAGAAACAGAAGTGTCAAAAACTACAGAGGCAATCCCCATCATACCAACAGAGACCTCAACACCCAAACCAACAGAAGCAATCCCACAGAGTCCAAAGCAGACAACAGGTTCTGAGCCTTCCCAAACCAAAAATAAAGGAAAGGGGATCATGACAGAAGAACCTCAGAAGAAAAAGGAAATGCCACAGACGACAGAGAAGTTGATGAAGAGCTCATTCGATGCCTTTGTCACTCCTAAACCTGAAGACGACTGGGTAACAGAGGGTAGGGTTGCAGAGATAAAACGAAAAATGGATGCTCTGCGAAGACCAATACCACCACCAAATACACGACATGCAGAAATGGAAGAGGTGGTGTATAGGTACCTTTACAAACAGCAATATCAGAACAACCCTATACCACACATCGAAGATCCTCAACTCAGAGCTGACCTTGACAACACCTTCAGCAAAACAAAGCCAAAATCAAGGGCAGAAGTCTTCTCAGAGTCCAAAATTGAAAAGGTAATATACTGCAAATTCCCTCAAACGAGAACCTTTCCAAAGATCAGTACAACATTTACAAAGTCAAAAGGGAGAACAAGTCCGAAAATCAATTTTCAGATGCCGATATAAGGAACTTGAACCCCTACGATCTGCCAGATCTTCTACTTTGGACGAAAGAAAACTTCAAAAATGATGCTAACAGAATGGCCTATCAAGTATTCAGGAAAGCAATGAGAGAAAAGCTTCTGCTGTATAGCATGATAGACATTCAACTGAGAAGAGATCTTGGAGTCAGAAACCTGAGTCTAAGACCACCAGAGGATCACTGACCACCTTCTGCAATACCCAACTCAATCATAACAACACCAAGGTACGGGTTAGTGTATAAGGATCCTGCTGGTCAAGTAAGACTGTTTGTGGAAATGGACTGTCAGAAGTTTGCAACCAGTACTCTGAACAAGTTCAGATCAATCTTAGAAGAGAACAGAGGTACTGACCTTATGGATCAAGAATCAGCAGAAAGAATGATCAGAGAAATAGATGCTACAATCGGCTTGAGATAACTCTGCATCAAATTCTATCACGAGCTTAGAGAAGTGGGATTCGACAACAGAAGTTTCAATGACTTCAAAGATGCAAATGTCTAAATCTCAGTTACTTATCTCTGTAATCTTTAAAAAGAAATGAAATGAAACTTTTGAGGTATTGTTTAACCTCTGTCTACTTTACTTAGCCTAAAATATGCATAAAGTCAAATTTTCATTTTTCAATACTTAGGCGGAGATTGTTAGCTCCAATTATTCATAATATTAGAAGTATTGAAAAATAGGCCAAGTATGAAAGAGTTCCACAGAAGCTCTACGGTGTTCCACAGAAGCTCTGCCAAAGCAAACAAGATCATTCAAGGAACACCAAGTCCCAAAGAGAATCTACAGAAGACTACCTACAAAGGACCAAAGAAGGATTTACAGAAGAATGCTAACCAAGGACCGAGCCGCAGAACCTCTGTCACCCTTGACAAAGCCTCTGCGGTTCAGACTGAAGACTTGGAAGATATTTATAATATGTTGCCACTGTTGTAGAAATATCATACCACTGTTACAGAAATATCTTGCTACTGTTCCAGGGTCCGTTCATCAACTTGTACAAGGCATGGTCCAACAACAAACACGTGTCAAACTCTGATTGGAATCCTTGCAAGTTGATATTAGCGCATTTAATGCATGCAGATTTCCAACTGTTCATGCCATCCCTTCTTTTCTGTAGCAATAGTCCTTTTGTCTAGAATAGTTCTTTGTATTAGTATAAAAGGAAGACTCATGTTGAGTTCTTCCTTACCAGTTCATATACAAGAAAAACACACACACACACACAATTAACGTCAAATCTATTGTTACTGTTCTTCATCAAATACAGTAAACTTTGAGATATACATCTATTCTTCATATACTGTTTATTTGATATTCTGTATTGTTTCTATACAAACATATCTGTTAGTTCTTCAAATACGCTTCCGCAACACATCTCATTTGAACCAATAGATAAGATAATCTTTGTTAATCAAATACGGGAACCAACAATCAGCACCAGCAGAATCGCTTTCATCATCAGAACAACCCAACCAGTAGTCGTTTTCCACAGGTATAGCTTCTCCAGCTTCCTTCTGCTCAATCAGGGCGAGCTTAGCCTTGTAGTAATGATAATTCTTTACCATATGCCTCTTACAATCTTTAGCGAAGTGACCAAGATTTCCGCAGTTGTAACATGTCACTGGTTCATCTTTCTTCTTACTTTCTACTTTCTCCGTCTTCTCCTTCTTCTCTGACTTATCTTGCTCACCATCCTTCTTATTTCCCTCATACTTGTCCTGATGATCATGGCGCTTGTTGGAGGAGGTGAGGTAGCGCTGATTATTGGACGGAGGCTTCTTATAGAACTTTTGTTGTTGAAAAGATTTAGTGAGTAGAGCTATCGCTTTCTTGAAGCCAGATACTTCATCATTAGAGTCACTGTCTTCCTTTTCTTCAGATTCGGAAGAGCTTTGCTTCTGAGCACGTTTGGAGTGACGACTCGAAGATTTCCCTTGCTTGGAGGACATGAGTGCAATAGGATCAGCAGCTGGCTTTGATGCAGTCTTCTTCTCGCTCAGAAGTTCATTCACTTCATCTTCGTCTTAAAGAAGCGTCTAATAAAGTTCATTGATGCCAATGTTCTCTATCAAGTTGTTGTGCTTGACATGAGAAAGCACCTTCCATTCTGGCAGCAGATTGTTGAGGAACTTGAGCGCGTTTTCCGTGTTGGAGCGAGTGATCTTATTCTTGTTCAGTTCATTAAGAAGTAAGCAAAAACGTTCATAGGCCTGGGTGAGAGACTCGCCCGGTGCGCTGCTTGAAACCATCGAACTTGGTTATTGCGCTGTTGATGTTCAGTTGATTTCCGACATCGCTCCCACAAGATATCTCTTTGCATGCTTACCACCTTCAATCATGCCTCTTTCATCTTCGGTCATGTCGGCGAGAGTCTTTTCCTCACGACGAGCTTCAGCATTTGCACTTGCTACTATGGTCTTCATCAGCCAAGGGATTGGACCCTTTCCAAGAGCTCTCTTGATATACACGTAGTTGTCCTTGGACTCTATGAAGATCATGAATCTATCTTGCCACTGGCTGTACTCACCTTGATAGAGGCAAGGTGGTTTAGTGTCGGTTCCGATTGCAAGAGCGTCACGCGAAGACATCTTTGGTTGCACTGGAATGATCGTCAGACGAATTGATTGATTCAAAGTGTAAACCTAACGCAAAGCACTACAAGTGATATCCTAACGCATGTTCTACGACAGACTTAATCTAGTAATAGGTAAGATTTCAACAAACTGAACTTACTGGATAGGAATCCGGATAAGAAGTCTAATCTGGAAGTGTCCGGATCAGATTAAGTGAAAATAGTTCAAAATCACAAAAGTATCCGGATAAGAGGAAGAATCCGGACAGCCTTAGGGTTCCGGATAACAAAGGTTACCGGATGGCAAAAATGTCCGAATAGAATACTTACCGAATGAGATACTTACCGGGTAAATGGAGATTCTGGATAAAATGTTTTCCCAGATACTTAGAGTTGTCCGGGTAAAAATCTTTACCGGATTCCTAGAGTTGTCCGGATAAAATCTTTACCGGAAAGATTAGAGTTTAAAAGGACTTACCCGGAAAGGTGAATGTACCCGGAAAACATTCCCGGAAAGATGGATGTACCCGGAAAGAATTAACACAAACGTCCGGAAACTTGGGAGTTGTCCGGAAAGAACGGCTTGTTTGTCTGGGAACTGCGGCTGGATTGTGGAAATCGATTGGGAAACACTAGGGTTGCTAAAAAATGTTCCTGAAAGATTAGAAACACTACCAAACACAAAAATAACACTACCCAAATCGATTTTGAAGAAAAAACAACACGTTTTGATGATTAAAAATTCAATTTTTCTCAAGAACACACTCAAAACTTTTGAACTTTGATTTGCTTAAAAAACCACTCAAATGATCGAATTAGGATATGAAAATTTGCAGAATCACTAGTAGCAATGATACTAACAATACCCAATAAACGAAATCGATCAATTTTACTAGAATCAAAATTTTGATATTCAATTAAGAACACAGACGAGTAAAAGTTAAAACTTACCAGAAATCAATTTGAATACTTTGAATCAATTCAGTCCATCTGCTCTGATACCAATTGTGAGTTCCAGATCAGTGCAACGAACAATGAAATCAATAGATAATAACATAGATGGTTATGATTTCAACTGGTCATCCATATAATGCTTTCAATCAGAGTGTTTTACAATATGGAATAGGAAAGCAAATGAACAACTAGCCTATTTTTATAAGGCTAATACAATATATATATATGGCGGGCCCGTGGTTAACAAGCCCACGGCCCGTTCACTAACTAGGCTCAAAATAAAGAAATACAATTTAAACCCTTGAACTTTAAATCAACAACAAATGACCCTAACAAATTAGTTGTTGGTCCCGAAGCGTTATACATGTTTGTAGAAGGGGGGGGTGAATACAAACACAGATTTTTATCTTTCTAAGATATTTATTGATATATATCAAATAATTTACAGTTTGTTGCGGAATACGATTAAGTTAAAAACCCAACCTAAACAAACTACGAGAATACACACATATTTCTTGCACTAAGAAATAGAGAGAAAGAAGATAAGAAAACTAAGGATTGTTTTCTTGCACTATGTAGTTCAGCGAGGTGGAGGCCAAGCACTTCACAAATGAAGTAGGGTTCTCTATTTATACTGCATGCATTTAATGCAAGCCAATACAACTTTACACGTGGCAGCGTCTAGTTGGTTGCATGAATTTGACTTTAGTAAACATCCCTTTTGGCCGCATGATGTACCGTGTAGTTTGCATAGATGGTTTGTATGATTCTAGACAAGGGATGTCTTTCTTACAAATCATACAAAAGCGTGCTAGGAGATAATACAAAAGTTGCTTGTAGAACAGGGTTCATGATCAGTGAACGCTAAGTTGACCTTTTCCAGCGAATGATAAAGTTCAGCTCTTGCTAAAGTCTTCTACTTGAAACTTCACATGGAATGGACAAGTCTTTTCTTCGCTGATATCCGCATCAGGTCACTAGTAGACTTAGTCACTCGTTTTTCAGCTTGGTCTTTGATTTCAACTTCGAACATGGTTGACGTGCATCTTGTCTTCAGGGATCATAAGCAAACAATTACGGATGAGGCTTTTACCGATCATCAGTGACACTGAACAGGCTCAGGGCTCACTGATGTACAGGTATCGCTGAATCATAAATTTAAGAACATGGTTTTCCATCAACGATATTAAACAGACTTAGTATATTTTCTTAGATGGTGAAACTCTAATACATATTGTTTACTTACAATTTTCACTAAGAGTTTCTCAGGGTCATTATCAAATCACTGAAGCATTTGGATCAACAATCTCCCCCTATTTGATGATGACATAGAAATAAAAGAAAATTGCTAAGTTAAAAACATAAGGATAAAAAGTACTCATAAAGTGTGTGTCCCATTTACTGTTTTCAGTGATCTTTTCTAGTACTAATGGAGTTAAGTACTTTCATTGAAAATTTTCATTAACTTCGTAAAAGATTACAAGGGAACTGGAAAAATTACAAGCACAATGAAAATTAATTACGAAGTACTAAAAGATATAAGCTGACAAAATAGAAGAATACAAAGAGATGATCCTATCATCTACTTAGGTTCTTTCTTGACAAGAAGTTCATCAAGAGTGTCAGTTTCTGGAATCATCCAATCAGGGACTGTTACTCCCTAATCTCGTCTGACTTTTGCTTTGCGATAGATGAGGGGCTTCAGGAATGATCTAAGAAGGTCACGATTGTAGTCGCACCGGTATAGTAGATCTTTGAGTTGTTCGATGGTAGTTTCGTATAACTCAGAGGCTCGTTGAAAGCATCTGCGACCGGTGTATTCATAAAAGAAGATGCCGAAGGGTTCACTAAGTACTTTACCAGGTACAAAGTCTTCAACTGGAGGTAAGGAGATGTCGAGACTACATAGATCAGGATTGGGACCAAGCACTGCTTCACGGGAAAATTCAATCCTTGTTTCGTTTCTTAAAATCGGGCCTAAAGAGGATGGAGTCTTCTTCCTCTTTGGAGCAGTTCGTTTCGGCTGGATGGTTGGAGGAGGAGGAATATCAATCACTGAGGATACTTGGTCGATCACCTTGTTTATGGCACTTTCGACACAAGTCTTGAAGCTTGAGCGGGATCGCTGAATTGCGATTCTGATTTCCAACCATTCACTAAACCCGAGATTGTCCAGGGCTGAAATGTAACAGATTCTCTTGTCGCCATTTTCTCTGATTATCTGAACATCGACAATACGTACTCCTTTGACCATTTTCCTCTCAGTTTTACAGATTGTATTCTTGAGGGTAAACGTCTAAAATGGAGCTTCTTTTTACACCAGGTCGGTGTGGTTGCACTGACCTTGACCTTTTCCTGATTCTTCTTCTTCGCCACTTTCATCAGCTCTTGTTGGACTGCCATGGGAAACTTCTTCAGTTGTGGATCCTTTACTGAATGTTGGGCTAGTTTCAGAGCATAGTTTTTGTCACTAAGCTCAGCCTTCTGTTTTTTTAGCGAGGATCTGTTCAGCCTTCAAGGCTTCGGCAATTTCCCTGGACATGCATCTGAGGCGAGGAGGAATCAAATGCTGACTTTCTATTCTTTGTGTTAGGTCCATGATCTTCATACAATCCAAGTATTGTGTAACAAGATGATGAAGAACATTATTGAAAAAGGAAATCTAACCTAGAGAGAACACAAAGTGATTAGAGATCTACATCTTGTATTAATGAATTCACTTCTTACAAACTACAAGTAAAGACCTATTTATAGTCTTCATCACTTGCTACAAAAATTAAGCATAAGCCCTTTAACACAACTATTGCTTTACAAAACTTTCTATTATAAAGGACAACTTCAGTGTCCTAACACTTTGGATCATCACTGCTTTCTTTCTTTGTTCATCTTCACTTGACCTTTGAAGAGGCAAGGAAGGTCTTCTGGGGTGGGCAAGAAGCTCTTCTTCTGCTTGTTCTTCAGTCTCTTCCAGAATAGAGACTGAGAATATTTGTTCTTAAGCGTTGAGCGCTGGGATTATTTGTTGTTCTTGTAGAGGAGCTTCAGCGTTAGCCTCAAGCAGGGGAGCGGCATAGCTGAAACAAAATGATCAATGGAGTTAGAACATTTGAGGAAAAAAGATAGAGAAAGGAGAGAGCTAAGTGTTTAGGGGTTTTAGAAGGAGAAGGGTTGAGATTAAGAAGGAGTAGATGAGGGATGCAGTATAAGGAAAGAAAAAATAGTGTATCTGACAAGTTGGCTTTATCATGAGGATTGCCAAGTTGCCATTAGCGGCGAGTCCCTTTTGTTTTTCGTTTGAAGCTTTCTTTGCAGGAGACTTTGCCTTGGTCCCCTCCCCTGGTTCTTTTATAGAAACCACTTTCAAAGTTGGTGATTTGATTGTTTCAGGATGTAAAATGAAAGGAGGTTCATCATCATCATCATCATTCAGTGGCTTGAATGATGGTTCCTCATCCTGGATTTCCAACTCTTCCTCTTCTTCCACAGCTTCCTCGTCATCAGAAATGACATCAGCTGTTTCATCAGCAGAGGCAGTAGGGGAGTCTTCGTGTTGCTCTCCCTCAGATGGAGAGGGACTTTCCACAGCGGTTCCCTCAGGATTATCACCTTCCAGAGGGTCCGATTCTTTGTTTTCTTTCTCTCCCTCAAAATTCTGGGGAAGGTCTTCTTCAACATTCTCCCCTCCTCCATTGAATGGTGGGAGGGAGAAGCGACAACGGCAGCAGTATCAGCACTTCCAAGGACCCTATCTTCTAGGCCAGGATTCCTTGGAGCAGTGGCTATTAACATCTCAGTGGTATCCAACCTGGTTTCCAGGTTTGGAATACAAGATGTTGCGAGAATGACAAAGTCAGCGGTCATCCTTCACAGCTGGTGGTCAGATTGAGAGAAGTTGGAGTTAGGAATCGTGGGAGCCTCCATACACTCCATGATCTTGGTGAGTAGGGTGTTGTTATCAGCGACTTCTTTGGAGAGGCTGTCCACCTCACCTTTCAGACCATTAAAGTCTGTCTTCATAGTTCCAACCTCGCTGCTGAGGCTGGAAAAGGTCATGGAGAGATCAGCGACCGTCTTTTAGAGGGCGTAGAAGTTGGTGTTGACAGCGGTTTCCAAAGAACTGACTCCCTCTTGCAGTGAGGAGACGTCGTTTCATCGTATTCCCCATGGTAGTGATCGCTGCGGTGTTGTTGGTGATGTTGGTGGATAGGGAGTCCACTTTCATAGCAATGTCCTTGAGGGACGTGCTGATAGTTCCTAAATTATGACATGTAACAGAAAATAACTTGTGAGTTAAGGAAAGCTCAGACGTTAGGGGTATAGAGAGGGATATGGATGGTGTTTGGATACCTGTAGGTTCAGGATTAAATAAGGTGTCGAAGTCTCGAGTTCCACTCCAATGTTCGATGTCATCCTCAAAGGAACAAGCAGGGACTGTTGTCGAGGATCCTACAGGTCCTGTAGCATTTCTTCATAAAATATTTTGCTGCGTCGCGACTCTAGTATCCATCATTGGAAATTATGGTATTGTTGGTGAGATATTGTAGATGAAAGATGTTGAGGTAGAAGCAACGGCTGAGAAAGGCGGGGTGTTGCAGCTTCAGCGTTGGATACGCTAGATATGATCTCCTTAGCACTTTGAGGCGTTGAGGATATTGGGTTCTCATCTATGAATGTGTCAGAGAACGTAGTCTCTCGAACGGTTGTAGAAGGGGTGGCTTCAGCAAGTGTGGTGGAATGGACCACAAAATCTTCCAGCGTTGCCTGTGATCCAGCAAGCGTTACCTTAGAGGTCTTCTTAGACTTATGGCTACCAAGGGGGGTGTTGGAGTGTTTCCTCTTTTTCAGAGAGAAGGTGGTTCTGGCCTGGGTGTCAGCGGTGGGTGTTGCCACTGTATAGGTAGCCACAGAAGTAGAAGAAGTGGGGCGGAGAAGAGAGAGAACAATTGAAAGACGTACCTCACCCTCAATGGGTTTGAAGTCGAGAACCTTTGGTCCAACCTGAGGAAGTTTGTAATCTTCCTGAGGTGGATAGTGAGGACCGAGATCCAATTTCAGGATGGCTGATAGGAACCGTGGGTAGGGAATGTTGGTGGGACGTTCAGGCTTCTCTATCCGCTCTATCAGGTCTTCAAAGATGAGGCGAGCGTAGTCGACGTTTAGGCCTTTGAGCAAGGTGTAGGCCAGGGCTTGTTGACCTTTGGAGGCCTGATCGGTGGAGCCGACATTTGTCGTCACGCAGCTGATGACGTGTGCAAGGATAAAGTTAATATCTTGTTCTTCAGGATTTTGGTCAGCTTCTTCTCGGGTTGCAGGCTTCGGTCAGTGTCCCATTTATAGTTCACGATATCGAAGAAGTTGATGCGTTCTTTTTCACCTTCAGCGAAGTTGGGGTTGATGATAGGAACGTAGAGGTTGGCCTTGGTGCTTTCGGGTAAGTTCAGCGTTGAGCGAATACCAACGGTTGAAACTTTTCCGCTGCCATACTCAGTCTAAAAGCCTATCACGGTGAATTCTTTCCCAATCATTTGGGAGGTAGTGGTGGTACGATAAGCAGTGTACCAGAACTACTGAAGGAGGTGTCGATGAGCTGGTGGTGTGATAGTCATTGGAGTGGCGAGTGGGCAGGTCTTGATGAAGTTCACTGCATTAGCAAGGAGAGGAGCAAGCTTCTTCTTGGGAACAGCCAGATGAGCGTAGGAGTTGTTTGTTGCCAGTACAAGTTGATCGAGTTCACATTTGACATTATCATCCTTGACCATAGTATTAGCAGCAGTGGTAGCATGAATGTCTGAGGATGCCATTTATGTGAAGAACACAAAAGTATAGAAGAGATTTCATAATATGGAAAGAATTTCCAAAATAAGGGTTTTTGAGGTTTTTAGGGTTTTACAGTTTCTTTACGAGGAAAGAAAGTGCAAAAAGTGGGTTTTCTAGTTTTTAAAGAAGTTAAAGACTAGTGAAAAGCATGTTTTTCAGTTACCTTATATGGAAAGGGATTCAGGAAAAACGTATGAGTGTTTTTAAGTTTAAGATTTTAGTTATAAACTTAATGGAAAACTATATTTCAAGTTTATCTCATAAGATCATGAGGAAGATGATCTTATGTACAAAAACATGTGTTTTGATCCTTAATAACAAGAAAATGAATAAAAAACAAGTTTAGAAAAGGTTTTAAGAAGTAAAATGGATTCGAATATAAAACCTGTTTGGTGTTTTGCTTGAATAGATGAACACACGGTCTTAAACAATAGTTTAAAATCCAAGAATTCTTAGAAATGCAAGAGAGTTCTTTCCGCTTTAGAGGGTTTGAGAGCGTAAAAGGAAACAATATAATCAAGGTTTTTTTATATAGTGAGAGTTGAGAGAGAAACTGATGAGCGGGAAAAAACACTCATCATGACACGTGACACGTCCCTTGAAGTGTATTGGACAAGAATTCGAAACGGGCGAATGTGTCAGATGAAAAGTCGTGCCAGGGTTAATCCATTTGATGACGTCACAACTGTCCTTTCACTTTTATAACTTATCTCTGAAGGTTTTTGAAAATTTTCAGAGAGGACTTAAAAAAAATCACGGATAAGAAATGTCAGTGAGCATGGTCATTTCAAAACAATCACTAAAGGAAGAGATATTCAGCAATCCAACTTATTTTGAAATTCTACATATTGAAGTAAACTTCAACGTAAGGAAATAGAAAGAACATACCTTAGTATCAGTGAATCGTTTTATTCTGTGATTAGATGATGAATAAGGAGATAAATTTTCCTTTATCACTGATCTAATGCAGTACCACTGAAGATTTACTCTTCAAGGTTCAGCATGCCAAACTCGCTGATGAGAAAGTTGAATCTTGTCTCATCAAGAGGTTTGGTAAAAAGATCAGCTAACGTATGAGTGTTTTTAAGTTTAAGATTTTTGTTATAAACTTAATGGAAAACTATATTTCATGTTTATCTCATAAGATCATGAGGAAGATGATCTTATGTACAAAAACATGTGTTTTGATCCTTAATAACAAGAAAATGAATAAAAAACAAGTTTAGAAAAGGTTTTAAGAAGTAAAATGGATTCGAATATAAAACATGTTTGGTGTTTGCTTGAATAGATGAACACACGGTCTTAAACAATAGTCTAAAATCCAAGAATGCTTAGAAATGCAAGAGAGTTCTTTCCGCTTTAGAGGGTTTGAGAGCGTAAAAGGAAACAATATAATCAAGGTTTTTTTATATAGTGAGAGTTGAGAGAGAAACTGCTGAGCGGGAAAAAACACTCATCATGACACGTGACACGTCCCTTGAAGTGTATTGGACAAGAATTCGAAACGGGCGAATGTGTCAGATGAAAAGTCGTGCCAGGGTTTATCCATTTGATGACGTCACAACTGTCCTTTCACTTTTATAACTTATCTCTGAAGGTTTTTGAAAATTTTCAGAGAGGACTTAAAAAAAAAATCACGGATAAGAAATGTCAGTGAGCATGGTCATTTCAAAACAATCACTAAAGGAATAGATATTCAGCAATCCAACTTATTTTGAAATTCTACATATTGAAGTAAACTTCAACGTAAGGAAATAGAAAGAACATACCTTAGTATCAGTGAATCGTTTTATTCTGTGATTAGATGATGAATAAGGAGATAAATTTTCCTTTATCACTGATCTAATGCAGTACCACTGAAGATTTACTCTTCAAGGTTCAGCATGCCAAGCTCGCTGATGAGAAAGTTGAATCTTGTCTCATCAAGAGGTTTGGTAAAAAGATCAGCTAACGTATGAGTGTTTTTAAGTTTAAGATTTTTGTTATAAACTTAATGGAAAACTATATTTCATGTTTATCTCATAAGATCATGAGGAAGATGATCTTATGTACAAAAACATGTGTTTTGATCCTTAATAACAAGAAAATGAATAAAAAACAAGTTTAGAAAAGGTTTTAAGAAGTAAAATGGATTCGAATATAAAACCTGTTTGGTGTTTGCTTGAATAGATGAACACACGGTCTTAAACAATAGTTTAAAATCCAAGAATGCTTAGAAATGCAAGAGAGTTCTTTCCGCTTTAGAGGGTTTGAGAGCGTAAAAGGAAACAATATAATCAAGGTTTTTTTATATAGTGAGAGTTGAGAGAGAAACTGATGAGCGGGAAAAAACACTCATCATGACACGTGACACGTCCCTTGAAGTGTATTGGACAAGAATTCGAAACGGGCGAATGTGTCAGATGAAAAGTCGTGCCAGGGTTTATCCATTTGATGACGTCACAACTGTCCTTTCACTTTTATAACTTATCTCTGAAGGTTTTTGAAAATTTTCAGAGAGGACATAAAAAAAAAATCACGGATAAGAAATGTCAGTGAGCATGGTCATTTCAAAACAATCACTAAAGGAAGAGATATTCAGCAATCCAACTTATTTTGAAATTCTACATATTGAAGTAAACTTCTACGTAAGGAAATAGAAAGAACATACCTTAGTATCAGTGAATCGTTTTATTCTGTGATTAGATGATGAATAAGGAGATAAATTTTCCTTTATCACTGATCTAATGCAGTACCACTGAAGATTTACTCTTCAAGGTTCAGCATGCCAAGCTCGCTGATGAGAAAGTTGAATCTTGTCTCATCAAGAGGTTTGGTACAAAGATCAGCTAACTGAAAGTCAGTTGGGATAAAGTGAAGTTCTATATCACTATTTGTTAGCTCCAATCTTTATGATAAATAGAAGTATTGGAAAAATAGACTAAGTATCGACACCAACAGAGGCTCTGCCGAGTAACCGAGAAGACAGAAGTCTTCGATAGAGGCTCTGCCGGGTTAATCAAGAATACCGAAGTGAAGAAACAACAGAAGACTCTTCTAAGCGGACAAGACCACGGAGCTTCTGTCATACTTGACAGAGCTTATGTGGTAAAATGAAGATCTACGCAAAAGATCTAAACAATGACGAACATGCTTCTTACAATATCTGCCATTCGAAGGTTCTGAAGATCAATCGTACAAAGGCGAGACCTGACAACTCTACGTGTCAAACTCTGATAGGTTTCCGCCTAAAGCTGAATACGAAGCATTTAATGAACGTTGTATCTGCAACAGTTCTAGAATAGTGTTTTGTACCTTCAAGCTGCTATTCCTCAACAGTGTCTTTGTACCTTCAGTCCTTATTGTCCCCTTTAAGAGTAGTATAAATAGAAGGTTCATGTGAACTCTTCAATTAAGCTTTTTACACAACACACACATCTTTAGAGCATTTTCTTGCCAAACCTTTCGGTGTTCTTGGTGTTCTTATTATATCAAATACAGTAAATCATTTAGCTATTTATCTGTCTTATTTACACTTCTTGTATTTGATATCGTGTGTTATTCTACCTCATAATATATGTTAGTTCGTTAAAATGCATCCGCATTATATATTATTTGAACTAATTAGATATAATCATCATTGTTAAACAAAACAGGAACCAACAATTGGTATCAGAGCGAACTTTGATTTTCTATATCAAAGTGATCCTCTCTTGCAATGATTTTTGGTAGAATCTTGGACTTATTTTAACCTATTATTCATTCTTCAAAACAGCTTCTGTTTTTCTGCCACTCTCGACCTGTTCGACTTTGGTAAACTTATAGAACCTGTTACTTCGGTTAAAACTCCATTTTAGTACACTGCTCAAAAGCTGATAAACACTATTCGAAGTACAAACTTCATCTTCAGAAAGCTTACTATTCATACCCTATTTCCTGGATTTATCACTCTCTCAAAATGACAAACTCAAACAACTACTTTTCTGCCGGTTCTTTAACAAAACCACCCACTCTACTCAGAGATGAGTACCCTCAGTGGAAAATACGAATGACTCATTTTTTCGAGGGTACTGACAAAGAAGCTTTTCAGTATATCAACAATCCTCCTTTCGTTCCTATGCTATCTGTACCACGTGTACCTCAAACAGATGACACTCCAGAGATTCCTGGGCATGAGAAACCAAAGACAAAAGCTAAATGGTCTGATACTGACTGGGAAAATATGAATTGGCACAGAAGGCAAAACGACTTCTGATAATGGCAATCCTAAATGACCTTTTCGAATCCTTGGTTGCGTGTGAATCTGCACACGATCTATGGAAGGAACTGGAGAAACAATTGGAAGGAGGGGCTAAAACTCAAAAAAAATCGCAGAGACCAATTTATCAATGAATATTACTCATTCAAAGCTCTGCCGACAGAACCTCTGCAGACAACATATGATCGGCTCAACTCTCTAATCAACAAGTGCAAGAAGTTCGGAATCCACAGAACTTTTGAGGAAAATAATGTCATGTTCCTAAAAAGTCTCAATGATGAATGGCTCCAGTTGTCTATGTCTCTGCAAACAAATCAAGACTTAGACTGCTGGACTCTATCAGACCTCTATGGAACATTGGCAGCACAAGAACCACAAATCGCACAAGCAAAACCACAAATCAGTGCACCTCTTGCACTGGTCGGTAAGACCACATAAGCTAAAGAGAAGCCGAAGGAGAAAGCTACAGGCGAAAAGAAGGAGAAGAAAAAGAAAATCTTGATCGTTGATAGTGAAGATGAGGAGATGGTGGAAGAAGAAGAGGAGACATCAATGGCCTCTATTGCTAAATTGTTAGCCCTTTTAACAAGGGAATTCAGCAGAGGTTACCAGAAGAAGTCTGGTAATGAACGCTATGGAAGAGATGATCGAAGAAGAGAAGGGTCAAATGAAAGGAACGACAAAGGTAGCGACCAACAGAGGTCGACTGACAGAGGTGGTGACCGACAGAGGTCAGAAGATAAAACTGGCAACACTCCACAGAACCAAGTATGTTACAACTGTGGTAAGCCAGGCCACTACTCCAATGAATGCAGAAATGAAAGAGGTGGTGACCGACAGAGCTGGCAACGGTTCCCAGCACCAAGGATGTTTTAACTGTGGTAAGCCAGGCCATTATGCCGCTGACTGCGGGAGCAAATCAAACCACCCTCAGAGGGACTCTGCTTACTACAAAAAGAAAGCGAAATTTTATGCTCAGAAGTCGCTTATGGTGAATCAGGAGAACTGGCTGTCATACGAATCATCTGAAGAAGGCGACAAAAACGCCTTGTTCTGTGGAATGGCAGAGCTCAGCTCATCCGACTCCGATAGTGAGGTATCCACTTCTAACTCTAACTCTAGTCAAGTAGAAGCTGATTTGCTCAACCTAAACATTGAATACATAGAACTTAAAAAGACCTACGAAAGTATTCAAAAGAAGCTTACCTTCTTTGAGAGAGAAGCTAGACTTCTCACTCAAGAAAAGGCTATAACCTTTCAAGAAAAGGAAGAAATTGAAACAAATTGGAACAAACACCTAAATCCTTTGAAAGAAATGATTTTTGAACTTAACTCTGCATTGAAAACAAAATCTAAAGAACTAATGGACGTTGAGACCGACAGAATGAACATTATAGCTCTTAACCATTATTTTCAAAAGAAAAGAGAAGTCCTATGTCAAGATTTACTCAGAAGAGATCTTTTAATTAAGAAATACCAAGCTGCACAGAAGGTATACGAGAAAATTAACACACAAATAGGGAGACGGGGAATTGGCTTCTGTGATATAGATTCATACACCGGAAACAAAAGAAACAAATCTCTGTCATCTCTATTTCTCACTGGAAGTACAAGAAAACCTGGTTTTCCAAATCTACTCTCTGTTAGCAAATGGCGAAAAGTCTCTGGGGAACCTCACATAAAGAAACCTCTGAAGATGACAAATGTGTGGTTTGAAAACATAGATTTGTCTCCTTCAATCTCTGTCAAAAGAGAATCCAAACCTAAGAAATATCTGAAAACTCAAGATCAGATAGGAATCTTCAAGTTTGGTAAACCCGAGACTCAAACACAGGTTTCCTTTGTCTGCATGATAAACTCTGAAAAGAAGTTATCGGCAGAGGCTCCTGAGTTCAAGCCTAACGTTTCAGATGAAAAAGAGTTGATAGAAATTGGAAAGAACAAGTTTTTCGAAAATTTCTGTACACCTTCTGTCGATCAAAATCTCTCTGAAGAAACCTTATCAGATACCTCTGTTGACTCATAAGATAGTACCCTAGAAAAGGAAGAAAGTGAGTATGGCACATGCTCTGAAAGTTCAGCCTCTGTCGAAAGAGAACTAAGTGACTCAACCTCTGTATATGAGGATGATTCATCCTCTGACGAACCTGAGACTGATTCTAAGTCAGAGATAGGACCTTGTGACACAGAGGATTATAAACTACCCTCTGGAGTTCTTAACAGAACTATTCCTCCAAAGGAGAAAATCACAAGAGTTTCTATCTGTCCAGACTTTTTGGACATGTCTATACAAGCCAAAACCTCTCTTGAGCTTGAGAAAATTAAACAAAAAAGGGCTCTGTCCTCTCAAAATGCAACAAGTTCAAAAATTTTAAAATCCTTAAGGCCTATTAAAGAAAACCTAACATGGCAACAAAAGGGTAAATGGGCTAAATATGACAAATCTTTTTCTTCTGTGACAGAGAAACCTGCAGAAGTTTACCACATAAGGGGTCCACAGAAGGCTGCTCTCAACAAAGAATTTTGCAAACAACAATCTAGTCTACATAGGTCTTCTTGTAATAGGAAGTCAAATGTTAGGGTAGAATGTAATGCCTCTGTGCCCCCATTTAATGTTTTCAATGAAAAGTTCAAGCAAATCTCTTCACACATTCATTATTGTCATTGCTTTGATCTCATATATAAATTAAGCCAACACTTCACAAATCCACATTGTTTACTCTCTGTACCAACAAGAATGCTAAATTCAAGGGTAAGAAGAAACAAAATGTTTCTTCAACAGAAGCTAAAGTAAAACCCAAGAATGCTAAGGCAAACTTGAAAACCCCTAACAAAGCTGGACCCATTTGGATATGGGTACCTAAAACTCTCTGATTATCTTGCAGAAGCAGTATGTGCCGATCTGGTATCTAGACTCCGGATGCTCGCGGCACATGACTGGTGACAGAGGTCTACTATCCACATACAAAGAAAAACACGATGGTGGATCTGTGACCTTTGGAGACAACAAAAAGGGGTACATTAAAGGCTACGGAGTCATCAAGAAGGATAATATATCTGTATGCAAAGTTGCATATGTGGATGGCCTTAAACACAATCTTCTCAGTGTTAGCCAACTCTGGGATACGGGTTTCGACGTAATGTTCAAAAGAACCTTCTGTTCTCTACAAGGTAAGGACACAGGAGTCGAACTTCTGCGAGCCGAACGAAGAGGAGATCTCTACCTAATGAACTTATGTGCCAAGAACAAGGAAGAAAAGCTCTGCCTTGTTACATGCAAAAGCGAAGAAGCCTGGTTATGGCATAACAGGTTCTGCCATCTAAACTTTAATACTCTAGAAAAGCTTGTCAAACTTGATCTAGTCAAAGGTCTGCCAAATGTTAAAATTAGTAAAGATCATTTGTGCTCTGCTTGTGAAATGGGAAAACTCAAAAGAGCTTCCCATAAAGGCAAAACTGATGTGTCTTGCCCTAGGCCTCTGTACATGCTTCATGTAGACCTCTACGGTCCAATCGCTACACAGAGCCTAGGTTGCAAGAAATATATACTTGTTTTAATCGATGAATATTCAAGATTTACATGGGTTGAATTTGTCAGAAAGAAATCAGATGTTCCAAACATTCTGATAAATTTAATGAAAAGAATCCAAGTTCTGTATAAGTGCAGGATTCAGAAGCTAAGGAGCGATAATGGCACAGAATTCAAAAACTCTGTCATTGAAGCCTATCTTATAGAAGAAGGCATATCACTGAACTTCTCTGCTGCACGCACCCCACAACAGAATTGCGTGGTAGAACGAAAGAACCGCACGCTTGTGGAGGCTGCAAGAGCTATGCTAACAGCATCTGGATTACCAATGACTTTTTGGGTAGAAGCGGTATCAACCGCTTGCTACACCCAAAATCGATCAACCATTGTAAAGAGACACATCAAAACACCATATCACTTGATCAACAAAAGGCAACCAAACATCAAGTTATTTCATGTATTCGGATGCAAGTGCTTCGTCTTAAATGATAGAGAAGCAAGAGGAAAGTTTGAGGTGAAAGCAGATGAAGGAAAGTTCATAGGATACTCTGCCACTTCAAAAGCTTACAGAGTGTACCTTCTGAAGTCTCGATCCATCGTAGAAAGCATCAATGTATCTTTTGACGATTCCTTTCAAAAGACTTCTGAACAAGTCAGTTCAGAACTCGATCTAAAGAAGGAATCCTCTAACATCTCAAAAACAAGAGAAGCAGACCTAAATCTGCTATTTGACGAGATATTCCACGACGATATTGATCCCTCTGCCGGAGCTGCCAGAGCCTCTGGAGAAACATTTCTGCAGGCCAGACTGAGTCAGGTATATCTCTAACTGGTCCATTAAATACTTCATCCTCTTCTGTGAATCATACAGATGCACTTGTTGATGGGGAGCCAACAAAAGATGAAACGACCAAAGACCCAACAACAGAGGCTCCTGAAAAACCTACTCCAGCAACTACAGAGGAATCAATACAAGAGGAAAATATAGACTCAGTCTCTACTTCCTCAGAGGAACAAATTTCAACTCTCATTCCAATCCTTCCACAAGCTGAAGAGCCAAGTTCAAGCTCTACAGTGCCATCTACTACAGAGGGTGTACCAGAACCACAGGGTGCACCCACAGAAGTTCAACTAGATGACTCAAATGACCATCTTCCAAGAAAAACAGAGTGGACGAAAAGCCATCCTCCAAGCCTTATAATCGGCGACCATTCTGAAAAGGTCAAGACAAGATCAGCCACTGCTAATTTTTGTTTCTTTACAAATTTTATCAGTATGATCGAGCCAAAAAGAATTTCTGAAGCCTTAGATGATCCAAACTGGGTAGATGCTATGCAAGAGGAACTTCTGCAGTTTGAAAGAAACAAGGTATGGACTCTTGTACCTCTGCCACGAGGGAAACAAGCCATAGGGACAAATCGGGTCTTCAGAAACAAAAAGGACGAGGATGGGGTGGTCATCAGAAACAAAGCAAGATTGGTGGCCAAGGGATATCGCCAAGAAGAAGGCATAGATTACGATGAGACTTTTGCCCCTGTTGCACGGCTCGAAGCAATAAGAATCTTCTCAGCCTTCGCAGCTCACAGAGGATTCAAAGTTTTTCAAATGGATGTAAAATCTGCTTTTCTGAATGGTGAAATCCAAGAAGAAGTATATGTCCAGCAACCACCAGGGTTTGAAAGTTCCAAGTACCCAAAATACATGTACTTCCTCGACAAAGCTCTATATGGACTGAAACAGGCTCCAAGAGCATGGTACGAAAGACTTTCAACCTTTCTTCTCAATAATGAATTTGACAGAGGTACAACCGATACTACATTGTTTTACAAACAAAAAGGTGACGAGATTCTTCCTGTACAGATCTATGTGGATGACATTATTTTTGGGTCTATAAATGCACAACAGTGCAAATATTTCGAAAAACTCATGCGGAGTGAATTTGAAATGAGTATGATGGGAGAATTAACTGTCTTCCTCTGACTCCAACTAAAACAATCATCAGAGGGAATTTTTATAAATCAAGCTAAATATGTCACTGACATACTGTTACGTGCGAAATATGTGTTTTAATCGCAGTGGGTTGCAAACTGTCCACAGTGGGAAGTGCAAGTGTACACTGTCCACTATGATCGTCACAGCAAGTAATAGTTGGTAAAATATCAGAATCGAATCCACAGAGACTGGACAATCAAGACAATACGGTTCTCATGAGCTCCTTTTACAAGTTTCAACTAGAGAGGAAAATAATACTTTGGTTTGGTTTGGTAAAATAGCTTCTTGCAACGATTTACTAAATGTTAAAAAGGAGGAATGTAGGTTGGATTTTCCCTAAATTTTATCTCAAATACTCGGTCCTTAGAGTGATCCTCGTATTTGTGGTGGATATTTTCGCTAGAAAAGCCCGGTTACAAAATACTCACACCGTTAGATAAAAATCCCATACTCTTAGTACTTGTTGTTTTGTCAATGGTAATCTCTAAGTGGACCTTTTCAGGCCTCGAAGGAATGTGTAGATACAAATACTCTAAGTGTTTTTAATACACAAATTAGCTTGCCTACTACTCCAGTGGGCAGAGATTAGCTCACTGTGCCGACCTCACTTTCGTAAGTGTCATAAGAATTCTTTCGAATCCCCTAGCATCATTCAAGCTCGTGTCACTGCGTTCTACTCATTTCTAAGTTAAGAACTAGACTTTAGATCCTTGCAAGTGATCGGCTTGTTCGCATCCTTGGGTAAATATCGAGAATGAAAGACCAAAACAACAAATATTCTAAGTATAAAGATTACTCAAGCATTTTTGATAAAATCCAGGTACTTCTCCTTCCTACATCCCAAAGGATGTTTAGCCTAACATTTCTGAAGTAAAGAAAGCAAGAGATGAAGATTTGCACATAATAAAACTAAAAGTGATTTAAATTAACTGCCCACAGTGGGGAACGAGAATTCGTCCCTGCACTGTGTATTTCGAACTACAACAGAAAATAAATTACTGAAATTAAATGCTAAGTTACTGCAGTAAATGAAAGCTTAAAACTTAAAGAAAATGCTAGATATATTGCAAGATAGATGGATTGTAATAAATGAGACCCAACACCCCTTTTTATACTAAGGAGGAGGTGTTGGTCTTTACACAAAAAGGGTTTTCCAAGGTGTAAGGACTGCAGGGCAATGCTGAAATCAGCCCATAGGGTAATGCTTCAATCCTCCATGTATAGCTCTTATTACCCAATGGTCTTTTAGAAGTCAACTTTTGCAAGTACAAAGGTACAATAATGATGTGAAGCCTTGAGGAACACTTGTAACAGCCAAATCTCAGCTTCTCTGTCATTGAACCTTCCTCCTCCAGAAAATTAGATCCCAACTAAAAGTTTCTTTTTGATTTCTTTTTGATCAGCTCGAAGAGTGGGGAACCGGAGTGGGCACTGTATACGTCACTGCGGATGAAAAATCGAGAAAACACCCAAAACTTCCCCAAATAATTTATTAAAGACCATGGTTCACTCCTTTTGCTCGTTTTCGTAAATCATACCAAGAATGGGGGTTTTTAGAAGTGAAATGGCTAAAATTGACAAAATAAAGTGGAAAATAAATGGAAATAATAACTCTAAAAATAGAGTTATCACAACCTCAAACTTAAATCATTACTTGTCCCCAAGTAATAAAAAGAAATAAATAAAATGAAAAACAATGCATAGAAGATCTTTGAGGGACTCACATATTTCTTGACTTGAATGGGCGTTGATCTCCTTCCTTCGAAACTTCCTTCGGTTCCAAACTTGAAAATTTCACTTTTGTGTTTGACGAAACCTTTCCCTTGTTTACCTTTTGATCAATAGGGCTTTCTTGGGTTTGAAGGGTTTATGGCTTTGAATCTTTTCCCAAGGGTTTTGGCAAAAATTTCCAAACATGGACCGAAGATCTCGCTTTGAGATTTTTATTTCAAGAAGTGGGTGTTTAGTATTTTGCTATGATAAGTACGTACACTTTCAGGCTTTATTTGGGAATAAGGAGTATGGCTATTTTTTGTGAGGGTGGGTATTCTGATGGTCCAGAATAGGCACACCATCTTTTTCTGGGAGTGAGCACTTTGATGGTCCAGAAAAGGCACACCATCAATTTTGTTAGTGACACTCCGTTTTTCTTTTGTATTTTTGTATTTTCTCTTTTTTTTTTGGGAGGGGGGTACGGCTTACCCACCTCAAACTTAAGATCTCAGTGTCCCCACTGTGATGAAACTGGAAGTCACTCTGGAACTCCCCACCTCAAACTTAAGATCTCACAGTGTCCCCACTGTGACATAGAAATAACGAACAAAGGTGGTGGTTTGGGGTACAAAAAGGGTCGTGTTTAGATGCGAAAAATGGCCTAAATCATTTCACGGGACAAGTTGAGATTTGTACTTACAAAAGTGACCTTTTAAGTCGGAAGCCGAAAGTTGTACCTTGAAATGGAAACGAGGTCAAACAAGCATTCAAACAATCAATACGTTAGTACCCAAAAGTACCTACCTACCGGTAGGATTTTCATGCATCGATATTTAAAAAGTTAAAACAGCAAATAGTGTCAATGCCTAGCCATAGGCACAAAAAGATCAACCAAACAAAATAAAATTGTTTTTGGTGAGCAAAAGAGCGAAACCATTGTTTTAAAACAAACCATTCACGGGGTTTGGGTGGCTTGCGGTGACAGATCTGCATCATCATCATCGAACTCATCCTCGCTGTCATTAACCGGGCAGATATCCTTCGGAAATTCTGGTAGCTGAGCAGCTAGCATTGGGTTGGCCTCTTGCATCATCAGGCCCGTCACCTCATCCCGTTCTCTTGTATACATCCAAAATTTCTGCGTGGCCCGGTTCTGATATCGCTGCTCACTTTCTAGCAACTCGATCCTGTATGTGAGCTTCTTCAAAGCTGCCAAAATCTCTCCCATTTGGTTGCTGGACGAACCTGCCTCAGTCTGACGCCTCGATGTATCCGCAGTCCGCACATCATGCTCCTCAGCGATGATCACAGTGGGCCGGACAGTCCCCACTATGGGAATCTCTTCTTCATGTTCATGTGGAGTAGTGTTGATATGCCTTCCCATCTTGCGAATGGTCTGCACACTAATGTTGCTTGTTGAGTCGAACCACTGATCCTCCACAGCGGAGGGTACACCTGCGTCTATCATTAGTAACGTGATAAGGCAAGGGAGGGGCAACACAACCTTCTTTCGGGTCTTAGCTTGATCGATGGCAGCGTGCATGACTATCCCAACATTTATCTTCATTCCTGTGAGCAGACAGTACAAGAGGGTACATTTGTGCATGGACAAGGTGGTATCGTGTGATGTCGGAGATAAAGAGGCCCGAAGAAATTGAAACCAAACAGCGGCCTCGGTGACGAGGGAGCTAGCGTTTAGACAACGTCTTCGACCATCCTTGTTCCATGGCTTTCCTTCGACAGCTATTTCTTTCAAAATACGGTCCTCATCCTCGGGGGTCATTTTCTTCAAAAACTTTGTAAACTCACACTCATTTGAGCCACGCCTTCCTAACACTCGGTTGATTGCTCCTGGATTATAACATACATTCTTTCCTCTAACTACCACAATGGGGTCCTTTGATTGAGAGGCTTCGACATAAAATTCTCGGACCAACGAGGCATTAGCGCGTCGATTTGCCTCGGCCAAAATCGACCAGTCTTGCGCGATGATCCTATCTTTTACAAATGAGTTTGCTTCAACAAACTCGGGGTCAAAACCCCTTTCCAACCTTAGCTTCTGGGCTGCGATGCACTCGTAGTGGGCAGCCACCTCTGAAGAGGTGAACTGCCTAGGCACATCACTGGGTGCATGAGCAGTGCCCACTGTTGAGTGATGTGGGTGTAGGGTTTGAACTTGGTCATCCCCAATGTCAACTTCAACAGAAGAAGCACTTAAAGCAGGTTCGAATGTAGTACCTTTCTTTGATGATCTTTTTGCTGATTTCCTCGGTGTCGTGGTCACCGTAGACCTGGTGACCACTCCCCTCTTCTTTAATGCTCGTAGAACAGGACTCTCCCCACTGTGGGCAGTCTTCCCCACTCTGCTCTGCTCAATACTATCCCCAAGCTTTCTGTATTCCTCTTCATAATCAGAATTTACTTTCCTCAGCAGTTCTTGTTCCTCAGTAAAAATCTCTCCCTCCGCCTTTTTCCTTTCTTCCTCTAAGATCTTTGCTTGTTCAGCCTTCAATCTTGCTTCTTCTTTTCTGCGCTTTTCTTCTTCTTCTCGTCGTCTCCTCTCAACCTCTTCCTTTCGCTTTCGAATGACCGACATTCGCCTCTCAAACTCCTCTGCCAATCGCTTCTCTTCTTCTTCGGCCAGCAATGCCTCGGTTTCGAAGTGGGTGACACTAGTGTCGGATATTTGAGAAGAATCCGCATCAGGTACGCCGGATGTTATGGGGTTATCGTCGGAAAATATGGGGTTGTCACTGGAAATAGGTGGTAGTTCATTTAGATCGTCGGTGACAGTTTCCGGCGGGTTTTCTTCTGCGAGACGACGGCGTACGGCTGCTCGTGTGGGTGCATCGTGCCGGATGTTCAATCTTTTGCTTCTCGCCATTTTTTTTAGGGTTTTAGGAAGGGTTTTAGGTTTGTGGGTTTTCTATGAGAGAGAAATGGAGAAGATGAAGAAACTTGGTGTGTTTAGGGAAGTTAAAGTAAAAATCTGATTTGAGGGTGATGGTTTTTGAGTTGATTGGGGACGGTTAGTAGAGAGAGAAAAAGATAATGATGGTTTATCTTGGGAATAGGTGGGCTTTTGACAAGTGGCAGGAAAAGTTGATGTTTGTAAGAAAAAGCATGATGTGCGTCAGCCGTGGGTCCCTCCCAAACCGTCTTTTCCTATGCCAGACCGAGAGTGAGGAGCGCAGTGACCAATCCTTGCCCACTGCGAACCTCTTTGTTCCAAAAAGTGCTAAAATGCTCCTACACACATCGAAATAAACAACCATGCAGAATTAAAAATACTAAAAATAAAAAAAAAAGACAACAATACTGAAATAAATTATTTACAAACAGTGGTGAATTTCTCTAACCATAGCGAGGTGGAGAGTGGGCAGGGATGTGGGCACTTTCATGCAAAAAATGCTTTACCCTTTGCCCATTGACTTTAAAGGTTTGACCCGATTGTGGGGATTTCAACTCCACTGTTCCGAAAGGACTCACCTTGACAATGGTGTATGGTCCCGTCCATCTTGATTTAAGTTTACCTGGAAAGAGTTTGAGACGGGAATTGAACAATAGTACCTGTTGTCCTTCCATGAACTCCCTATGGTTGATTCGACGAGCGTGCCACATCTTGGTCTTTTCCTTGTACAACTTTGCATTCTCATAGGAGTGATATCGCAACTCCTCTAGCTCATGTATTTGCAGACTACTTTTGATTCCCGCGGCATCCTCACTCATGTTAAGCTCTTTAATGGCCCAGAACGCCTTGTGCTCTAATTCAATCGGTAAATGGCAAGCTTTTCCAAAAACTAATTTGAATGGAGACATTCCCAGAGGAGTTTTATAGGCTGTTCGATAGGCCCAAAGAGCATCATCGAGTTTGATTGACCAATCTTTACGGTGTGGCTTAACAACTTTTTCCAAAATTCCCTCAAAGCATATCTTCCTCTGACGTTTACAGCTTTTATCCTTGAGGGATATTGTCTGTAGTGGCACATCTTCTTACACCATTCGAGTGTGGTGCCGCTGACTTTGGTCTTTTCTTGGTGAGTCTTATGAGCATATTACCTGTCTTTTTCTTCAGCCTTCTTTCTTTCAGCGAAGAGTTTTTTAGCTATGAGGGATTCCATGACGTCATCTTTTGAAAGAATGTTAAGATGAGCAGGAATGAATCGTTGATCCTCAAGCTGTTGGATCATAGTTGCTCTTCTTTTCATTTCATCTTCACTTGGTGTTTGAGGAACCAAGGAAGGTCTATTCTTGTAAGAGATCGGTTCTTCTTCCTGTTCTTCTTCAAAAATGTCATCAGTCTCAGCGAAGTCTAAGACCGGGATTATGTCATCAGTACTAAGGGCTGGGATTATTGGAGTTGCAGCAGGAGGAAATTCAGCTGGATCCTCAACCAGGGGAGAGGACTAGCTGAAACGTAACGATCGTTTAAGTAAGATCATTTGGGAAGAAGAGATAGAGAAAAGAACGAGGCTTAAGTGTATAGAGGTTTTATGGAGAGGAGAACTGAGGTTGAGAAGGGATAGACGAGGGATGCAGTGTAAGGGAAGAAAATATATTATACCTGACAAACTGGCTTTCGAAGCAAGATAGTCAGATTGCCTTCTGTAGCGACGCCTTTGTTTTGCCGTTGTCGGCTTTGGTCGCTGCAGGCTTTTTCTTAGTCCCCTCCCCTGAAGAATCGGTGATGATTATCCCTTTGAGAGCAGGGGTATTTTTGATTGGCTGGAAGGAGCAGTCAATATCTTCATCATCACCATCATCATCATCAGGTGATGACGATGGCTCATCATCAGTGATATCAACGTCTTCATTGTCTTCATTTTCATCAGGTTCATCTTCATCAGCATGTGGTTCTAGGACATCAGCTTCAGCTTCCTTTTCGAGTTGCTCCCCCTCAAATTCAGAGGGAAGTTTCTCGATTCCCTCAGGGTTTTCTACTCTCTGAGGTTTATCAGCAGCATCAGAAGTAATGCCCTCCCCTTCAGAGTTATGGGGAAGGTCTTCATGAGTTTTCCTCTCCCCCTCGATATTATGATGAAGATCTTCTTGATTCTTCTCCCCCTCTTCCACATGATGGAAGGGGGAGGAAACAGCAGTAGCAGCATCGCAGCATCAGTATGCTTTGGGTCACTGTCTTCTTGGCCAGTGGTCCCAACACAAATTTCAATCCTTGCTATTTTGTCTTCTAGGCAAGAAATAGTAGGACTGGTCTTTTGAAGATCGTCTCGATCAACCTGAGTAAAGTGGGATGGAGCACAGGTTGGAGCATCCAGGCGATAGAGGATTTGTTGTAGGAGATTCTTCATAGTGCCGACCTCTGACTTTATAGTAGTCACCTCTCCCTGAAGATTGCCAACCACTGTCGTCAACGATGTGACTTCGTTGGATAGGGTGGTTAAGTTGGTGGGGAGGGTGTTGTTGGTAGTGTTCAGGGTGTTGATGGAGGTGGAGTTTTCAGCACGAGTAGTAGCCAAGTTTGAAATGCTACCTTCCACTTCCTCCATATCAGCACTGGTAACTTTGCCTTTCACCTCAACGGTGAGTGCCTTGAGAGCCTCTCCAGTGTTTGTAACCACTGAATAGTTCATGGAGAGAGTGGTGGTGAGAGATTCCACCTTGTTGGACAAATCCTTGAGCGATGTGTTGATGTCGCCCAAATTAGGATCTGCAACAGTTAACAACTTATGAACAAAGGAAAGCTCAGAAGTTGGGGATTTTGAGAGAGGAGTGTGTATGTTTTTGTGTATACATGTGGGATGGTTGATGAAGTCATCGAAGTCTCGATGACCTTTAAATGTTTCCATGTCGTCTTCCAGAGAGCCTTTACGCTGAGAAGTGCCCGCAGGTCCTATATTTGTATCCATCATCCTCTGTAAAGTTTCAACAGATGTATCATGGAGGATGATATTTGTTGCAGAGAGTGAGGGGAATACGAGTGGAGTGACCAAAGTGATTGTGGGAGGAATGAAGGTTGAGAAGAGGGATTGGGAAGCAGGTTCAGCGTTGGAATCGCTGAGAATTACTTCCACAGTACATGAAGGTACTGTGGGAGGGAGGTTCTGATCCAAAGCAACCTCAGCGTTTAGAGACGCTGAAGTAGGTATAGAAGGGGTGGCTTTAGCAGCTATGACAGAGCGTACCACTGAACTTTCCAGCGGATCTTGTAGAGAAGGAGTCGTGGAGTCTTCAGTCTGGGTAGACTTAGGGGGTTGCTCTTTGGTTTTCTTGGGCTTAGGAGCGCCAAGAGTGGTTGATGAGTGTTTTCTCTTTCGAGGAGTGGATGTTGTAGCCGGGGTATCAGCGGTTGGGATTACCGATGTCGAAGTGCTAGTTGCAGAAGTAGAAGAAGTGGGATCTCTAAGAAGAGGTAAAATAGTAGAGAGACGTACCTCGTTTGGCAGGGGCTTGAAGTCGAGCACCTTAGTACCAACCTGTGAGAGTTTCAGGTCGCCCACTTTTGGATAGTCATCCCCGAGCCCTTGTAGGAAGAGAGTGCTGACAAACCGTGGATATGGAATGGCTGTTAGCCTCTCTGTTGCATCCACCCTGAGCATCATATCGTCGAATATGATCTTTACCCAACCAATGTGAAGGCCTTTCAGCAATGCGTACCCCATAGCCTGTTGGGGTTTGGATGCTTGGTCAGTAGAACCAACTCTAGCTGTCATGCAGCTTATCAGATGAGCGAAGATGAAGTTCATCTCGCTGGGCATTTTAGACTTCTTGATGGCAGTCAGCTTCTTCTCAGGGAGTTTGTCTCTCCATGTTTCCCATACGTACTGCATTGCATCAAAGAATGCAATGAGGCCTTCCGTATCAGCGGGGTTCTTGGGATTTGGCAGAGGGACGAATCGGTTTTCTTTGGAACTAACAGGGAGGTTTAGGGGAGACCTGATAGAGACAGGAGTAATCTTGGAGGAACCATGTTCGATATCAAAGAGGATGACATCGATTTTTTGTTTGGGTCTTTTGTGGAGGTGATCGCAGCTCTTCTGGCAGTATACCAAAACTGAGCGAGAAAGTGTTTGTGAGCAGGAGGAGTTATGGTCAGGGATGTCGATAGAGGACAAGTCTGGAGGAAGACAACAGCTTCGTTCATGTGTGTAATCTTCTTCTTCGGAGGAAAGTTGAAAAGGGCATAGGGATTGTTTCCTGGAAAGGTAACTTCCTCGAGTTCGAAGTCGACATGAGGAGCTATGATGAGTTCGATACTCTCAAAGGTAGTGGGGGACTGAGCAGTGGGAGCTTTGTTAGGGTCAATATTTGGTTGTATTAAAGTTCAAGGGGCTATTTATATTTGTTTAATTTTGAGCCTATTTATTGAACGTGCCATGGGCTTGTTAACCACGGGCCCGTCATATAAATTGTTTCCTTTCCTTTGTTTTTTAGGCTAAGTTATTCATTCGCTTTGCTACTCTGTATAGTAAACACTCTCTATTGAAAGCATTATATGGATGACCAGTTGAAATCATAATCTCTGTTTTACATCTATTGATTTCACATTGTGCGTTGCACGGATCTGAGACTCTCAATTGGTATCAGAGCAGACGGATTACATAGATTCAAAGTGTTCATATTGAATTCTGGTAAGTTTTCTCTTTTTTCACGGCTGTGTTCTTGATTGAATATCAATTCATTGATTCTGGTAAAATTGATAGATTTCGTTTACTGGCTATTGTCAGTATCATTGTGATTAGTGATTCTGCAAGTTTTCATACTCTATTTCGATCGTTTGAGTGGGTTTTAAGCAAATTAAAGTTCAAAAGTTTTGGGGTGTTTTCTTGGTAAAAATCGAATTTTTAACCATCAAAACTTGTTGTTTTTGCTTCAAAATCGATTTGGGTAGTGCTATTTTTGTGTTTGGTAGTGTTTCTAATCTTTCAGGAACCTTTTTTAGCAACCCTAATCGATTCCCAGCCGTAGTTTCCGTATACGTCAGCCGCGGATTCCGGACAAGTCTCAACTTTCCGGAAAATCGCTAACTCTTTCCGGGGACGTCTATTCTTTCCGGGTAAGTTCACAAATTCTATGTTTTCCGGGTATATTTGTTCCGGAAACCCAAAGTTTCCGGTAATTCATTTTACCCGGACAACTCGTAGTTTCCGGTTAAATTAATTCTTCCCGGACACTCTTTTATCCGGAAAGTGCATCATCCGGAATCTCATCCTACCCGGTAAGTATCTCATCCGGTAAGTATTGTGTTCACTTGTTATCATCCGGAAACTATAGTCTTTCGGTAACCATTTGTTACCCGGAAACTCAAGTTTATCCGGACTCTTCTACATTATCTGGACACTTTTGTGTTTTATCTGTTTTCACTTAATCTGATTCGGTCACTTCCAGATCAGACTTCTTATCCGGATTCCTATCTGGTAAGTTCAGTTTGTTGAATTTTTACCTGTTCCTAGATTAAATCAGCCGTAGAACCTGCGTTAGGATATCACTCGTAGTGCATTGCGTTAGGTTATAACTTTGAATCGATCACTTCGTCTGACGATCATTCCAATGCAACCAAAGATGTCTTCACGTGACGCTCTTGCAATCGGTACCGACACCAAACCACCTTGCCTCTATCAAGGTGAGTACAGCCAGTGGCGTGACAGGTTTAAAATCTTCATCGAGTCGAAGGACAACTTCGAGTACATTTGGCGAGCGTTATAAATGGGCCTATTCCAGATCCCATGAAGGAGATACTAGCAACTGCAACTGCTGGAGCTCGTCGTGAGAAAACGTCGTTGTCCGAAATGACTGACGACGAAAGAGGCATGATTGAAGGAGAAAAGCATGCAAAGAGGTATCTTTTTCAAGCCCTCCCTAACACGATCTACACTGCCATCGATAGCTACAAAGAGACAGCTAAGGGTATGTAGGATCAAGTGGAGAAGATGATGCGTGGAAGCGAATTAGGAAATCTGCTGAAGATCAATAGCTCAATAACCAAGTTTGATAGCTTTAAACAGCGCACCGGTGAATCCCTTTCTCACACTTATGAACGGTTTTGTCTACTTCTTAATGAGCTCCACAAGAACAAGATTACTCGTTCCAACACTGAGAACGCTCTGAAGTTTCTCAACAATCTTCTGCCAGAGTGGAAAGTCTTTGCTTCACACGTAAAGCACAACCACCTGATAGAGAAAGTTGACATCCACGAGCTGTATTAGACGCTTATTCAGGATGAAGATGAAGTAACGGAACTCATGAACGAGAAGAAGGCCGCTTCCAAGCCAGCTGCTGATCCCATAGCTCTCATGTCCTCTAAGCAAGGGAAATCTTCGGGCCGTCACTCCAAACGTGCTCAAAGGCAAAGCTCATCTGAGTCAGAATCTGAAGAAAAGGAAGACTGTAATCCTGATGATAAAGTATCAGACTTCAAGAAAGCGATAGCCCTTCTTACCAAATCTTTCCAACAACAAAAGTTTTATAAGAAGCCATCGTCCAATAATCAACGCTACTCCACCTCCTCCAACAAGAGCCATGATTATCAGGACAAGTATGAAGGAAAGAAGAAAGCTGATGAGCAAGATAAGTCTGAGAAGAAGGAGAAGACGGAGAAACGTGATAGTAAGAAGAAAGATGAACCAGGGACCTGTTACAACTGCGGAAAGCTTGGTCACTTTGCAAAAGATTGTCGGAAGCCAGTGGTAAAGAATTATCATTACTACAATGCTAAGCTCGCCCTGATTGAGCAGAAGGAAGCTGGAGAAGCTCTACTTGTGGAAAACGACTACTGGTTGGGTCATTCTGATGATGAAAGTGACTCTGATGGTACTAATGCTTTCATGGGATATCACTCTCCAGCTGATGAAGAAAAGTCAAGTCAGGTATGTGAATCTAACCAACAAGATTTCTTGAATAAAATGCAATCACTTGTTGAACAGGCAGATTCCTTTATGGCCACCTCAACTGAACAAAAGCTTGAGATCAGATCTCTATCGGAAAAGCTAGATGTTCAAAAGAGAATAACTGAAAAATATAAGTCTAAAATTGCTAATTTAAAAGACAAATGCAAAAATCTTTCAATAGCACCTAAGAACTTAAGGGCCAAATTATCTGAACTTCAGTCTCAGTTTAATCAGTGTTTGAATGAGAAAGCAGAAGTTGTTTATCAATGTTCCGCTCTCCAAATTCAGCACAAGGAGTTTGTTAATAAAATCACCGATCTTGAAACAAAACTCCACAAAAGGGGTCAAACTGATAAAACCATCTTTATGAATAAACCCAAAGAGTTCACGTACTTCAACAAAGAATAGGGAATCGGATACGATAACCCACACTATTTGAAAAAGGGTATCTACAAAACACCTACTCTGTATGACTTTGGGTGTCTTGGTTTAGATAAGAAATACTCAGAATATGCGATTCAATGGACTGGTCCTCTTGAACCTGAAAAGGAAGAGGAAACCGAGGAATACAAGCGTGCACACACGTCCAAAATACAACTTCCATTTGGTTATGAACCTTTAAATTATTCCTATCAAAAGAACAAGAAGTATCTCTCGAATGACTACTTCGATTGCTATAAGGTTGCAGAGCCCAAGGATTCCTCCAAAAAGGATGAGGTCCAAGCAACCGAAACCAAGACTGAGACGGATGAGTTTAAACTTTATGTTCCCCCTCTCATCTTGGAAGCAAAGATATTCGAGTTGGAGGAGTCACTCGAGAAAGAAAGGTCAGTTTTTCAAATGGAAAAGCAAGCGTTAATTGAGAAACTTGAGAATCTACAACCGGTCAAAACCGAGGTTGTGTCTGATGAAGGACAGGAAATCCTTCAGGGTGAAATCACTAAACTCACATCAAAGCTGGCTGGCATGGCAACAGATGCGATGCAAGAGTATACGAAAAATGGTCAGCTTCAAGAGCAGATTGACCAACTCAAATATGAAAAAACGATTTCATCCGAACTTTTCTCTGATTCATCTGATACGTCTTCGTGCAAAACTTTCATAGGCAAGATTTCTATTTCACAAGACGGTAAAGTTTCTCAAGACGAGAGTGTTTTAAGGAATTTGAACTCTGATTTTTTCTTAGCTTCTGCACCAAGTTCCCCAAAGCACACAAGCACAAAGTGTTCCTCGCCTTCCTCGACCGATCCAAGTCCTGAAATTCTGGAGATAGATTTTTCTGAATACATGAACTCTGAAGGTAATTCTGATGGAGAGTTTGAGTCATTCCCCTTCGACAAACCTCTTCCGAGTCATACTGATTTTCTATCACCAGTAGTGAATCGACCGGTCAATCTTGAAAAGGGTGTTTGTTCAAACACAAAGACCCCAGCAGTGATTAAGATTTCCAAATCTAAACTTGTTTCTCAAAACCAATCACAGCCGAGGCAAAAGACCGAGCGATTGCCTATCAAAAATCATGTTTCTTCAAAAGTCACTGACCGTTCTGTCCCTGTTATGACAGATAAAAATGGTCGCAAAACAAGAAAACCCAAGTGGCTAAACAAGGAACCTATCAAGGATGTTGCATCAAAGTCTTTCCCTACTGCTTTTAATCCTAGGATAAACAAAAACGATTGTGGTTGGAATCATTGGAATATTGTTGAAGTTTCTTTTCCAATTAAACTTAATTTCGTTCATCAATTGATTCAGTTGTCGCGTGATTGTTTATGTTGTTCTAATTGTGGTTGGAATGATTTTGATGACATTCATGACAATGATTGGTTTGGGTCGTATCACATGTATAATTCATCACCCAAACGCAAACCCCGTAATAACAAGAAGAAACACTATAAACAACGGGGATCCCAACCAGAGGTTAAACCACAGCGGGAGACCAAACCCATTCCAAAACGGGTTCCTCCTACTGAGGTTAAACCGGCACCCAAAAAGCAACTTGCTACAAAACATGTTCCTCCAAAAGGTGTAAATTCTACACCTAAGAGGCAACCTGTACAAAAACCAGTTCTTTCTAACGGTGTACAACCTACACCTAAGGGGAAACCTGTGTCAAAGCAAGTTCCTCCAAGAGGTGCCAAGCCTAACCCTCCAGGACCCATGCAAATATGGGTACCTAAAATCCGTTAAACTTGTTTTTGCAGCACGGTCATATGTGGTACTTAGACTCTGGATGCTCCAAGCACATGACCAGAAGGAGGGAGCTTCTCACGAACTACAAAGAAGAATATGGTGGAGACGTGAGATTTGTAAACAAAGACAAGGCGTCGATTGTGGGCTACGACGACATTGTCCAAGACAAGATCACAATAAAGAAGGTATCACACGTCGCGGGATTGGAACACAATCTATTCAGCATCGGGCAATTCTGCGACAAAGATCTCGAGGTCCGGTTCAAAGCTAAAAGGTGTAGAATCCTCAATGACGACGGAGAGGAGCTACTGGTTGGGAAACTGTAAGTCCAGGATTCACTCTTACAATCAATATATCAATGTATGTAATAGTAATTGAGAAGTAATATGATCAATTTGATTTGTATTCAATGAAGAACAGAATTACAGATCTTAGAGAGAGAGTATCTCAAAGATTACAAAAGATGAATAGAAATATATGTGGGAGAATCAGTTAGCAATGTAGTGCTAACCACTATATATACAGCAACGGAAATATTAAAGATACAGTACAAATATGAATGACTAATAGGAACAAAACACGTGTCCTAATTAGTTAACTAAACACTAAGGAAAGTATCTAGTTATAAGTTCTGAACAGGTTGTTCAGAACTTCTGAACGTTCTTCTGACAAGGCTTCTCAGAACTTCTGGCTCTCCTTCTGATCCTTCTTAGTCAGAACTCTGACCCTTCATATCAAAACATCTGAGCCTTCTCATCAGATCTTTAACACTTAGTTTATTGACAAAACTCAGATCTAACAATCTCCCCCTTTTTGTCAAATAAACTCATACTTTGCATCATCCAAATCTTTCAAAGCAGGAACAATCTTCTGTAAGAGCACATTTCTTTGATCAAGCCTTTTGTCGATCTTGACAGTAATTTCTTGAATAGTTTCAACCTGCTGAGTCATCACTTCCTGAGTTATGTTGGATTGCTTTGTTTTCAACATCTTTTTCTCCAAATTATGCTTGATGAATCTCAAAGTTCCAGAGCAGTATTTTGCAGTCTCCTTTGCTCTGAAGAAGATCTTTTCACTCTTGTTTTTCAAAAAGACTCCCAAATCTGGATGTTTGAGAACACTTCCAGTCTTTAACACCTTTTTCTGATCATGATCTGTGTTGGGTTTTGCCAGATAAACACATAGCCTTTGCAAATACAGAGCTATTTGAAAATCTGTATAACCATGCCATCTTAAGATGTAAAACATAGCTTCAATCACCACACTTCTTGCCTTCCTTTCGGTCTTATCTTTGCTTGATTCTTTGAAGCACAACATACAGTGTAATCTGTAGAAATCCACTACTGATAGCTTTTCAAAATCTGCATCAGTGAAATAGTATACCTTGCCATCTTCTCTCAAAACATCAAAAGACAAGTACTCCAACTTTCTGAATTGTTTAACTTTTAATTCTCTGATCCCTGTAATTAAGAAGTCTGAATATACAGCCTGTTTTGATTTCCCAAGACACCTTGATTTCTCTGCCAACCAGATCTGAGTCTCCTTTGGTCTATCATAATATACATTCAGAAATTGTATCTCTTTAGGCTTGAAAAACTCAGGTAGATCAAACTCAAGAAAGTATCTATTCAAATCAATTGACATCTCATCTTCTTTTGGTTCAGATTGTTCAGCTTGATCAACACTTGTTATTTGCACATTCTGAGGAGTTGTGTGCTGAACTTCTTCAACTTCATCTGAAAGGATTTCATTCACTTCATATTCAGCAGGAAACACAAAGTCATTATGCAGAACCTTTTTAGGATTAACCTCTGATAATAACCATTCACCACAGCTTCTTATTTTTCTTCTGAGATTTAATCTTCTTTCCACAGAATTTACACATTTTTTCTTTAGATTTTCTCTTTCAGTAGCAACATTAACTTTCATTTCAGTTAGTAACCAACTCAAAGTTGCATCACTATACTTTACCAATTCCTTCAGTTTGAATATTTCAAGTCTTCCTTGAACTGGATATGCAAACCCTTCAGTTTCCATTCCTTCATTTATAAATCCCTTCAAATATACACAAAACCCTGAAATCATTGCTGGACAATTCAAGTTACATTTCTCTTTTCTTCCTTCAATTGCCAATTGAAAATCATACATGTACATATTTCTGACATAAATCCCCAGAATTCTTCTGCACTCAATCTCTATCAAGGTTTCTTCAGTACTGGCAAAGAACTTAACTAGAAAGATCTGATCATCAAGAGTTAATCTGTGAAAATCAAAACTAGACATGGAAACCTTTGTACTTCTTTCTTTCAGCACTTCCAATCTAACAAACATCAGACCATTGAATTCTTCTGGTTGAAACATCAACACTTTCTCAATCTTCTTCTGAATGTGTAGTTTTGAATCAGGAATTCTGAATCTGTTTGAGGCTTCTATATAAATCATCTGAGATCTGTCAACCATGAATCCATCAATATTGCTCTCCAAAAGTTCATAATCTCCTTTTGTGTGATAGAGATTCTCATATATTTCCTCAGGAAAGATGTCATCATGAAATTGTCTAGCCAGTGGTACATCACTCAACTCCAGGATAAAATCACATACAGGCTCCTCCAAAATTTGCAAGTTAATCTTAGGGATCTCAATTGGTTTTCTGAATATATACTCAGAAGGCATAAAGTAATCTTTCACTCTCTCATATTCTTCTTCTGTATTCATCTCATCAGCATAGTTAAATCGAAACTCATGTTTAAATTTCTGAGAATAATCAACAGTTCTATCTTCTTCTCCCAATAGATCAATAGGCCTTATCAGTTTTACATCTTGTTGAATATTCTGGACATTAAGTGCTCTGACTAACTCACTTTGCATCCTTCTGATCAAATTCTCATTAAATCTTCTTTCTTCTGATTCAGAATCCATCACACTATCTCTGTCATAAAGAACAATATCTGTACAAGTGTTGTCAACAATTAAACTCTCCACTGTTTCCTTTGATCTCAACACAGGTTCCTCAATAACTTCAGTTTCATCATAATTGATTTCCATCTCTGTGTCTAAATTCAATTCTTCTGTTTTATCTGAATCACCACCATCTATGCTTTCCACCTCCATTTCCTCTGTATCTGAACTATCTGAATTTCTGTATTCTTTGTACTGACTAAATGCATATCTGCTATTTCAAAATCCTCTATGCAAATATCATCATCAGAACTCAACCTTTGCCTTTTCTCCCCCTTTTGATGATCATGAGGTTCATTATCATCAAACTTTCTTTTAGAGTTCTGACCAGAAACACCTTCAGGTTCAGCTTCTGCAAGTGGAACAAGATCAAGCGGTTTTGAGGTAGAAGCCATAGATACACTCAGTGCTTTTAATACGGATTCCTGCATACTCTGCATTTGTTTCAACAGATCTTTTTGAAATTCAGACATTATATCCTTGATCTCCTTTTTATGAGATTCCAAGGATACCTTCACAGTATCTATTTTAGTTTCAACAGATTTCAATTTACCCTCCAACATATCTTTTAATCCTGTCACCTCATCATTCAAATCATCCACCTTTTTCTCCAATTTTTCAACCTTTTCCCCCATCACTTTGTTTTGATTCTGAATATTTTCAAATTCAGAATAGTCTAACTGTGAACCTGAACCAACAGATGGTCCCGTTTTCATGTGCCCAGAGGGCTCATGGCCTGTAGATAACACAAAGTCATCTTGTACAACAAATGCACGTTTGAATGAGGCTTTTGTAATGTTCACCTCACCAGGACTTCCATCCAATCCTCGACACCCAATATTAGGTATGTCTATGAATGTTGTGTCAGGAATACGAAATTCCTGATTTGTGCCAGTGTTAGAAGGAATTTCAGGCTCAAATTGAATAGGACTGTGATATTCAGACTCAATGTGTTGAAAAATAGGTTGGGATTTATCACCTCCCTCCAAATGAGTTTGGGATGGTTCCCCTGCGTTATGTGAAACAGTAGCATGTTGAAATGCTTCTGAGTGGGTATGGATGGGTTGTTCAAGATCCACCACTAGGTCTATGGTGTTTGTTTCAATATTGGACACCAAGAAATGTGAACCAATAGCAGGTGTGGTTACCTGGTTAAGAGTAGCTGGTTCAGAGGCATCTCTTTCTGTTTGAACCTATGTTGACAATCTCTCATCCTCACCACCCTCATTCTGTTTTTCCTCACTTATTCTAACCAAGCTCTCAGAATTTTGCCCCTCATTTCTCTCAGAATGTTCACCCATTTGAACATCCTCCCCCTCTCTCACTGGACTAGACCCCTCACCTCTCTTCTCTGGTTGGTCCTCATGGGTAGGGATTTGAGGTATTTCAATTCCCATAGAGGTGCAATATGCTTTTAAAATCTCACTCTCTCTTGGTATGTAATTCCTAAGTGATTTTGGTAACAGTTTATGATTAGGATAATTCTCAAGTTTAGTAACTGAAGACATCTTACCCAAATAGAAAGTAGGACCATGCCCTTCATTTGATCTTCTTGAAATGGTTCTGTTTTCTTGCATTGCATACCATATTACAATCTGCCAATACCTTATGTAAGGTATGTATGCCAGAGGAGAATCCTTTGTCTTCTTTTGAATAGCTTTCTGATTTTTCTCAAAAGTATTCTTCATGTCTTCCCAAAGTATAGCAGTGTAATCATAATGCCTATTCCTCACTAAACCCTGAAAGATCTGAAGAATCTGTTTTGAACCTTGATCTGCCGAGCTATTTTTCCCTGACAAACACTTATTCACCACATGAAAGAAACAAGCCCAAATAGGTGGCAATTTGTTCCTTCTGAACAAACTAAGGGTCCTCAATCCTTCATTATATCCTAATCTCATAAACTCTGCAATTAACTCCTCTGTTAATGGTGAATCTTCAAAATCTGTCCTTCTTTGTACATCATCTTTCTCTGGAAGATTCAGCATTTCTCTTAGTGCAGAGATTGATAAGGTAATTGTGACTCCTGCAATTTCGGATACAAACTTGTTGTCTTCTAACCTAAGATGTTTCCACCATTGTTGAATATACTGAATAGGAACTGTTTTGTTTATTGTAAACCACTTTCTGTAAGGATGATATTTGAATAACTCCATGATGATTCTGTGTTCAGGCTTAAATCTACTTTCCTCAAATAATAAAACACAATTGTTTTCTGATAATTTCAACCATTCTCCTTCAGGAACAACCCTTTCCACTAAAATTGGTCTATTCGACATAATCGACCCTACAGCACTCTTTCATGTTCAACATTTATATTTACCTCATCTGCATTTCCTTCTGATTCAGCCATTTGTTCATCTTCTTCATTTATTTCATCATCCCTTATTGCTTCTTCCTCAACAGCTCTATTTTGTACTTCATCATTATCCGAATCAGATGAATCCATCAAAGACTTAGTAGAATGTAGAGAAATTTGACCACTTCTTCGAAATCCAGACATGATTTAAGAAGAAAACAAACTCAAAGAACGCTAGATTGATTCATATCTCACTTTTCGCTCTGGAATTTGAAAGAATTGGAAATAGGAATTTTAAGACCTATTTAAAATTCGCGAAGTTGAAAGGTTTGACGGAAAAGCGAAATCAATGTTATAACGGAGTCAACACATTTGAAATGCCACAAAGGATTTAAATGAAATGCTTGGCATAATCAACCAAATATGAAGCTGACACGTGTTATTGGATAGAATATTGACTCAAGTCAAAGATCTGAATAACACGCTCAGAAGATTTGACTTTCCTTTATCAGATATCTGATTTTTCTACTCAGAGTTCTGATTCAATTATTCAGAGGAATTTTACCTTGTAACAAAAATTTATTTAAAATCAACTTCTGACAGATGTAAAACTTTTAGTTATTCAGAAGAGGTTTGAACAGATAGAAACACATTTTATCATCAAAATTATGTTCATATAATGATGATTTTAAAAAAAATCATTTAAACTCTTATATCTGAATATAAAATTTTGTTAACTCAGATATAGTTTGAACAAGAAAAAAATTTATCATTAGAAGCTTGTTCTTCTTGCAATGATCAGAGATAAGAAATGAATACAAACCTTTTTAGCATCATGATATGATTTGCAAAAGATATTGATGCTCCCCCTTGACTTTAGCATGTACTTGACCATATATGATACATAAATATGAGGTAAAAAATAATAGAAAAGAAATGATCCACATATTTGAAGTATTTGTATTTCTCATAAATAAATTCTTGAAAATTAGATAAAAATGGCTTTAAAGAAAAATGCTTAAAAGATGAGTTTGAGAAGGAAAAGAAAGTTTTTCATTTGGAGATAAGGAGACTTATTAAGAAATTATCTGTTTTATCAACTAAAATCATGATAGAGAGGAAGTCCAAATCTGATTTGCAGTCAAGGTTTGATTTGTATGTTAAAAAGTTTAAAGAATTTGAAACGAAAGTTGTTGACAAATCAAATCATAGTTCAAAAGATCAGATTCGTTCTTCTAATCTGTTTTATGATTCTCCTATTGATAAATCTTATAATTGTTCTTTTAAAAAGATAAAAATGGAATGGAGAGTTAAAGGAACTACTTCCAAGAAAGAAGTGCGAAAATCAAAGGTTCCTAATTCAAATGTCAAGAAAAACAATACATTTCAAATAAAATCTTTTGTTAAACCTGATGTGATTTATTCTGTAAATCAATTAGTCAGAATTGCACAAAAGAAACTTTGTTGTTCATATTGTGGGACTGATAACTTTGTAAACAAAAGGTACATTCAGCACTGGTTTGGTTCTTATAGAATATCTGCATATGCTACTGCACCTAACAAACCTGGACCCAAGTTCATATGGGTACCAAAGTCAACTTAATCTGTTTTGCAGGTTATTCATGTGTAGAGCTGAATGAATGATCTATACCGACACATGACTGAAAACAGATGTTGTGCTTAATTGAGAATTTTGACTTTTTGATACTTCAGTCCAAAACTCGGTATGAATGTGATTATGGATTTATGATTCATATAGATCAATTTGTTGATTTTGAAGCATTTTTTTTTAAAAAAGTTCAGTTTACTGTGGTGTAATCGAACTCATAGTTGTGGGTGTTTTTAGTAGAAAACATTTCCAGAGAATGTGTTCAGAATCACATTTTGAGCAACCCTGCAAATTTTGGTTGAAGATTTCTGATTTTTGAGCAAGTTATGGTGATTTGAAGTTCAGAATGTTCAAAAATCACAAAATCTTCAGAGGAAGTTCTGAAGATTGTTCCTGCTCTAAGAATTTGATGATGAAAAGTACAAGTGTGTTTGACAAAAAGGGGGAGATTGTTAGGTCTAGAGTTTTGTCAAAAACACAAGTGTTGAGGATATTCAGAATTCAGAAGTTAGATCGTGAAATGTCAAAAGTTAATCAGAAATCAATGCTCAAATGATGGTTTAGAACTAAGTCTTCGAAGCTTACTCAGAATTCTGACTCCAATAGTCATAACTTTATCGTGTGGAATCAGAACTTTGGAGTTAGAATTTTTTTCAGAAGTTCTTCACGTTCAAAATTCTGATTGACTTACTCAGAATTCTGAGTGGTCTTCTCAGAACTTTTACTTAGTATATTTCGAAGTAAAGGTGCAATTTCAGAATTGTTCGACAGCTTTGCGCCCCTGTCGTATTTTGATCAGAACTTCCTCCTCGAAGCTTCAAATTTGACGATTTCAGATGCGCTGGATTCCTAAGACACAGATGAACATTTTTCATGTTTTGAGTTTGTTCTGAATAGATGTGCTTATTGGTCAGATTCTGTGTCAAAGTCAGTGGACTGATGTTGGACAGAAAGCAACGTTTTCATGCAATTTCTCTCAACTTTCAGAAAGGTGTTCTATCTTCTATTTTTGTGGATCCAAGCTGAGTTATTGAAGTGTATTGAGACACTCCCTCCTATGATCTTAATGGATTAAGCTCTTGAGCTTAATGGTCATTCAACTCGCATTTCAAAGACGAATTCTTTATTATAAACTGAGGTGGTTTCAGTCGAGCTTATTGCACATTGGATTCGATTTTAAAGTTGTAATTTGTGAAGAAGAAGAGCAAATTTTGAGGGGGAGCTTGGATAGATTTGCAAGGCGTGAAGATGTGAAACACTAAAGTTTTCAAAGAAATCAAGGGGGAGATCATTTGAAGATGCTTTCTTTATAAAACTTTAGGTGGAGATTGTTGGGTCTAGAAAGCCCCAATTATATAGAAAGTTTTATAAAGTCCATGTAAAGTCAATGAAAGTCAAATGTATTGTAATTAGCTTTGTTAGTCTTTTGGGCTTTGGGAGTTTAATGGGAGTTAAATGGGCTTGGGCCCATGTCATGTAATTAGACACTATAAATAAGTGTCTTGGGCTTCATTTGTAAGAAGAGATTTTGATAGACAAATCCATTTAGAGAGAAACTCATTGTAATATCTTGTAATTCACAGATTATTAATAAATCATATGACCAGTTGCTGTGAATACGATCTTGAATGTTCATTCTATATTGAATCTTGATTATCAGTGATGATTACGGGACTTACAGGCTTCATTAGCTTTCTTTGGTTCAATCACACTTAAGAAACCAGCAAACATTGCTTCATTTGCTGTAGCTGATCTGGTCTTTACTCCTGCTGATGGATCACCTATTACTTGATGAATAGGATGATTTTTAGTCCATTTATTTGCACTGGGAAGCACATCAATCTCTGAAAAATTGTTGTTTGTATCATTCTCATCAATGATTGCTTGTAATTCTGAACTGTCCCCTTGTTCTGATGTATGTGTGGGAGTTGCATCCAAGTTTAGATTCTGAGCAATGAAGTCAGAATTCTGAGTGACTTGTTCAGAGTTCTGAATACAAGGATCAGAATTCTGAGTACAAGGTTCAGAATTTTCACCACTTGTATTTATCAAATTTGGACATTCCTCAGATGGACCTTTATCAGAAATTACAGTTGATTGAACTATTTCTGAAGTTCTATTTTTCGTCTCTTATACCATCTTTGGGTTTTCATATTCTGCATAAGAATCAGAGATTAGTTCTAGAAAAGCATCCTTAAACAGTAAATTGAGTTCTGAACAAATAGGATTAGAATTTGTATCAGAAGTCATTTTTGTCTTGTTCTGCATGAGTTCTGAACTATCTTGTTCAAAAGTCTTCATTCTGGCTTCATCAAATGTTACATTGATGCTTTCCATCATTCTCTTGGTTCTTCTATTGTAGATTCTGAATGCTTTGGAAGTTAATGAATAACCAACAAAGTATCCTTCATCTGCCTTTTTATCAAATTTGGCAAGATTTTCTCTGTCTTTAAGAACATAGCATCTGCAACCAAAAACATGAAAGAATTTGATTAATGGTTTTCTTTTATTTATTAGTTCATAAGCAGTTTTATTTAATCTTTTATTGATTAAAGTTATGTTCTGTGTAAAGCAAGCAGTTGCAATTGCTTCAGCCCATAGGAAGGTTGGAAGATTTGAATAAGCCATCATGGTTCTTGCAGCTTCAACTAGAGTTCTGTTTTTCCTTTCAACAACACCATTTTGTTGAGGAGTTATGACAGCAGAGAAATTATGAGAAATCCCAGAACTTTCTAAAAAATTCTGAAGTGTCTCATTTCTGAACTCTGTTCCATTATCACTTCTGATTTTCTGAACTGGAAGTTGTAAGAGAACTTGAATTCTTTTGATAAAGTTTATCAATGTAGTAGCAGCTTCTGACTTAGCTCTTAAGAACTCAACCCATGTATATCTGGAATATTCATCAACAATTACAAGCATGTATTTCTTTCCTCCCATAGATTGAACTGAAATTGGACCACAAAGATCAGTATGAATCATTTCTAATGGTGCTTTGCAAGATGAGTCCATTTTTAATTTGTGAGAAGTCTTTTTCATCTTGCCCATTTCACAAGCTGAGCATAATGATTCCTTTTCAAATTTAATCTTTGGTAGACCTTTAACCAGATGTTTTGCAACAAGATTATTAAGATCTTTGAAATTTAGATGAGAACATCTTTTGTGCCATAGCCAACATTCATTTGCAGTTGAATTTGATAAAAGACAGACAATATTTAATATTTGTAATTTTGTAAAGTTAACCACAAATAAATCCATATGTCTTTTGGCCCATAAGACTTTAACATCCTTTTCAGTTAAAATCATGCAACCTGTTATTTGGAACTTGATTTGACAAAGACTGTCTAAAAACTGACATATGCTGAAAAGATTATGTTGTAATCCTTCAACATAAAAAACTTTTTGAATTGTCAGATCTCCTTTTGTTAAATCCCCATAACCTTTAACTTGACCTTTGCTGTTATTTCCAAAGTTTACTGCTCCTCCAGCCTTTTCTGTGAAGTTTGATAGAAAAGACTTCTGACCTGTCATGTGTCTTGAAGCTCCTGAATCTAAACACCACACATGACAGCCCTGCAACAACAGTCAGTTAGTTTTAGTTACCCATGTTGGAATGGGTCCTTCTTTGTTAGCTTTGTCATTTGATTTAACAAAAGTGCCTTTTACTTTCCATTCAAAATCTTTCTTTAAACACCATTTGCCTTGCACTTTTATGAAGTCAAAACATTTTCTGTTCACAAATTTATTCAATTTCTTCTTGAAAGTTGTAACTTTTGATTTTGCAATGTTTTCAACTTTCTTTTATTTCACATTACTCACTTTCTCATACTTTGTTTTGACTTTAACTTGATGATTCACTTCTTTTATCTTTTCTTTTCTCTGAGTTTGAGGAACAGAATCATTCTTCTTTTCTGTATTCATGAAACAAATGTTATTGTTATTGGACATTTCTGAGAATATTGAAAAGAATCACTTTTACATTGAACACAAGTCAGATTTTTCTGTGCAAGTAACAACAAGTCTGTACCATAAGTCCTTTCATTTTTATTTCTATTTTTCAAAGTACATGCACATTTATTACAGAAACTATGAGCTTTTGGTACAGAATTAGAATTCAATTCAGTCTTCTCAGGAACTCTTTTCAGATCATCTTTCCTTTTGCTTTCCTCTTTTTCTGGAAAATTCAACTTATTTTTGTTAGAAAATGAATTAGATGATTCACCTTTTTCATATGTATTTGATTCATTAAAGAATTTATCATTTTCTTTTAGAGCATTAATCTTGAACAGATCATATTCAGCTTTCAGTTTCTCAAGCTCTGTTATTTTTTGAATAAAAACATTCTTTTCTTTTAAAGCATTTTTAAGATCAAAATCCAAATCACACAAGTCATTTTCAAGTTCATCATAAGCTTTCCTTAGGTCCTCAAGTTCTTGACTTACAAGATTATATCTCTTTTCAAGTTCTAGAAAGTCTTCTGACTTTGTTTCAGAATTTTCAGTTGACTCAGAATTCTGACTCTTTGAATCAGAATTCTGATTAATAGACTCAGATTTCTGACCTTCAGAATCAGAAAACTGATTAGAACAATCAGAGTTCTGATTAGAAGATTCAGATTTCTGACTCACTATTTCAGAAACCTTACTAGTATCAAATATACTTTCTATGTCAGAGTAAGAAAAACTTTGTTGTTTATTTTTGTAGCTGACATTTAAAGAGTCATATTTGAATTTAGTATCATTGTATTTTGGTTTCTCTTCTTTTGGTTTAGAAATTTCTTTCTTAACTTTTTCTTCCGAAACACGTGATTTTTCTGTTTTTAACTCGGAAACTTTTTCTTTGGGCTTTTTAGAACTTGATTTCTGTAAACTGTCAGAACTTGTGATAGAACTTGCAGGTCTTATAAAGACTTCAACAACTTCTGGAGTTTTTGGTTTAGGAACATGAAGCTTATCAAAATCATACAAGTTTACTGGAGCTCTTTTTAAGACAACATTTTCTTCCAGTCCCAATCCCTTCTTTGGATTATAAAATCTTGTATCTTTTACATTGCTTGTAAGAAGATTTAATGTTTGCTGAGTCTGACCTCTTTTCAAGTTAAGATCTTCTAATTCTTTGATTTTGGTGTATAAATTCTTTCTTTCCTCAAATAGCATATTAAACTTTATTTGTAAATCACCCTTTTCATCCTTAACTTTTGAAAGCTCAATTTTTAATTCAGAAAGGTTTTTCATCAACTTAGAATTTTCAGTTTTAATTTTCTGTTTCTCAACCTCAGATTCCTCAAATTGTTCTTTTATTACTTCTTTTTCAATTCTGAATTTGTTAACTAAATTTCTTTCTCCTTTTATTTGTTTTCTTAGTTTAACAAATTCAGTTTTCATTTCACCAATTTGTGTCATTAAGTCTATTTCAAGTGCAGAATGTACCTCAGCAGATGACACAGAATCAGCATCTTCAAAGTCAGAATCATCCTCATTCTTCATCTTTGCCATATAACTCTGCATCTGTGAAAAGTGTATGCAGTCATCTTCATCTGAGGTGTAGTACAACTAGTTTTCTTGTTCAGCTAACAATGCCACTTCATCATCTCTTTTCTTCGCCAGCTGAGCCTTTTTGGTATAGTACTCATAATCTTTCACAATTTTCACTTTGCACTTGAAGCACATATTCTTTTCTTTTCTTTCTTCCTTCTCTTCTCTATTTTCTTCTCTTCTTTCTTCCTTCTTTTCATACTTACTTTCTCATCTCTCTTCTCTTTTCTTGAAATCTGAACTTCCCTGCTCTTTCCTGAACTTGCCCTGATATTTTCCTTTTCCATACCTCTTGTTGAAAGTATTAGTCAACAAGGCAACTTTTCAGCAATCATTTTGATATCCTCATCTTCTTCTGATCCCTCTTCCTTATCAGACTCCTCCAGATTTGGTATCTCGGATAGATACACTGCCTTCTTGGGTGTTTTCACACTTTTAGACTTTGACAGAAAAGCTAATTGTTCTGCAACATTTTTCTTTTCTTCAACCACAATTTTAACAGAGTCCTCATGCTGATTAAGAACACAAAATAGATCATTTAGATCTTCTTCACACATGTCCTTATTCATTTGTAGACTTATAGCAAATGATGACCATTCAGAGTTTAGACTGTTCAGAAATTTATAATTAATTTCTGACTTTGTCTTTTTCAGCCCATTCCTTCTCAAATCATTCAGTATAGTACAGAATTTACTATATGTCTGAGTCAAGCTTTCAGATTCTTTAGCCTTGAACCTTTCATAAGCATTTATGCTTTGATTTAACATGGCTTGTATCGATCTGACAGTTCCTAACATTTGTCTTTCCAGTTCATCCCACATTTCCTTGGTTGATGAACCACTATCAATTCTGTTAAGAACTTCATTCGGAACTGCAAGTGTCATCAATGTGATTGCCCTTTTGTCTATTGCATGCCTATTTTTCTGTTCTGATGTGTATTGAGAATAGTTCTTCTTCACCCTCGTTGCCGGAATTTCTTGAGTTGTTTCTGTTTCAGGAGTTGCTTCCACATCGATGTTGACTTCGATAGGACCTTCTCGAATAGAGACCATCAGATTCTCATCTATGTTATCCAAGAATTGGATCATTCGTATTTTCCATTGCTGGTACTCTTCAGGAATTAGAACAGGTGTCTTTGTTTCAGATCCCGTAGCGAGATATTATTTAGAAGACATGATTGTAAGAATTTTCAACAGGAAGACAAATTTGAATTTTTTTATCGAAAGACAACAATTAATTCAAGAATTGCCAAGAATTCAAGAATTAGAACTAGCAGCGGAATCGATTTTTGAACGAATCAAGAAATCTTCAAGAAATTGATCAATAAACCTTCGCGATCACGATCTTGAACAAATTTGTTTGTTGAATGGCTCTGATACCAATTGTAAGTCCAGGATTCACTCTTACAATCAATATATCAATGTATGTAATAGTAATTGAGAAGTAATATGATCAAACTGATTTGTATTCAATGAAGAACAGAATTACAGATCTTAGAGAGAGAGTATCTCAAACATTACAAAAGATGAATACAAATATATGCGGGAGAATCAGTTAGCAATGTAGTGCTAACCACTATATATACAGCAACGGAAATATTAAAGATACAGTACAAATATGAATGACTAATAGGAACAAAACACGTGTCCTAATTAGTTAACTAAACACTAAGGAAAGTATCTAGTTATATGTTCTGAACAGGTTGTACAGAAATTCTGAACGTTCTTCTGACAAGGCTTCTCAGAACTTCTGGCTCTCCTTCTGATCCTTCTTAGTCAGAACTCTGGCCCTTCATATCAAAACATCTGAGCCTTCTCATCAGATCTTTAACACTTAGTTTATTGACAAAACTCAGATCTAACAGAAACGCAAGACCAACCTCTACACAATCGACCTTGCAGCCCTAAAGCACGATAACCCCGTCTTCCTCATGTCAAAGGCTAATTCCCAACAAGCCTGGATTTGGCACCGAAGACTATCGCACTTGAACTTCAAGAGTATCAACAAACTGGTGCTGGGCGGACACGTGAAAGGCATGTCCGATCTTCAATTCGTGAAGGATCATCTCTGCGGAGCATGTGAAATGGGAAAGATGAAGCGCGTGCCACATCAGCCGAAGGCAGCTTCGAGCACGACCTCGACTTGAAGATGCTCGTACTCCTCCCGGCTTAGCACAACCTCGACTTGAAGATGCTCGTACTGAGGATTCGGCAAATCTATCTGGTCTGCCGCCCTCTACAAGCACATTGTCCATCACTGTGGAGACAGCTCAACCGTCCTCATCAACTTCAACTAATACCACTTTCCCCTCGGAGGAACCTGTTATAAACCTGGAGATCGCTCCTAATGATTCGTCATCTGCAACAATCGACGATCAACCTCTGAACTCCTCGGAACCAGAAGTTGTTCAACCCTCGGCGAATCCTCCCCCACCTCCTCTAAGAAACCAGCCTGCAACACTTGAAGCAGTTCAAGACCTTCCATCTGGTGATTACGTGGATCCGGACCCTTCTCATTCTACTCTGTTGGAACCCATATACACTTAATCAAGATTAACAATCTGTTAGTGGAGTTTAGAGTTTGATGCGGAAGCGTATTAAACTAACAGATATGTTTGATAGATATTAGAACGCACATATATAAAGAAAACAGTAAGGAATAAAAAGGATTTCTTGAACAGTTACTGTTTTTCAATATATAATAAGAACACGAAGAACAGATTAAGAACTGTTGGTGTGTGTGAGAATATAACACTCAGATATTTGACAATAAAGCTTGAGAGTATTAGTGATTCCTTGTGTTTTCGTCGTTAGGAAGATCTCAACATGAGACTTCCTTTTATACTACTCTTAGAAGACTATGAAGTTGGTCACTGTTCCTTTTACGGCATGAATAGTAAACTGGATGGTGTGAACAGTGGACTGGATGGTGTGAGCAGTTGTTTGAGCCATGCGCATTTAATGGAGCAGATGTACTATTGGTAAATGCATTAAATGGCGCAGACGTCTATTTTGTACCATGCCCTATTGAGTCCACTCAGAGCTTGACACGTGTTTTGACAGTACTTTTCCATGCAAGTTGATGAACGTATCCAGTAATATCTTCCAAGTCTTCATAGCAGACCACAGAGGCTCTGTAAGGCATTACAGAGGTTCTATGGTCTGACCTTCTGTGGAGCAGTCCACTTGTTTCCGAGTTGATCTTCTTCTTGCGCACTACAGAGGTTCTGTGATTACCTCTGTAGCTTATGTGGCTTTCTGGACTTGATCTTCTGGAAGAAGTGGCAGAGCCTCTGTGAGAGGCTTTTCTATACTTAGCCTATTTTTCACTACTTCTAAGTATTTCTATGATTAGGAAGATTGAAGCTAACAATCTCCCCCTAAGTAGTGAAAAATAAAAATTTGACTTTGTGTTTAGTTAGGCTAAGTTAGATAAGACAAAGGTTAAACAATACCTCGAAATTTCTTTCATTTAGAAATATGCCAGAGGCATTTTACATTTGAGTACAATGAAAGATAAACTTTTGTTTGTAGAGATTGGAGGTCTGAGAATCAGATTTTGGCATCTTTGAAATCGTTGTAGCTTCTGTTGTCTCTGCCGACTTTTCTGATCTCTTTGTAGAATCTGATGCAGAGTTCTCTTAGGCGGATTGTTGAGTCTATTTCTCTGATGAAAGTATCTGCATCATCTCTATCCATTTTCTCTGTACCTCTGTATTTTACAAGGCTTGCTCTGAATTTGCTCAGAGTACTGGTTGCGTACTTCTGACAATCCATGAGTACAAAAAGTTTAACCTGGTGTTGTGGGTTTTGAAATACTAACCCAAATCTTGGTTCTCTGATGATTGAGTTGGGCACAGCGTCTGGTGGGCAGCGATCTTCTGGTGGTCGTAGATCTAGATGTTTGAGACCAAGATCTTTTCCCAGCTGAAAATCTATCATGCTGTATAGCAGAAGCTTTTCCCTCATCGCTTTTCTCAATACTTGATAGGCTCTGGTGTTTGCCTCTGTGTTGTAGTTGTCCTTTGTCCATTGCAGAAGGTCAGGTAGATCGTATGGATTGATGTTTCTTAAGTCAGCATCAGCGAAGGTAGACTCTGAATTGTTCTCTCTTCTGACTTTGTAAAGATTGTACCTGACCCTTGGATAGGTTCTTGTGAAGGAGAATCTGCAGAAGATCACTTTTTTGATTTTGTGAATTGAGAAGACATCTGCTTTGGCTCTTGGCTTTGTTCTTGTGAAGATGTTCTCAAATTCTTCTCTGATCCTTGGATCTGTCACATGATCTATTGGATAGTTTGTCTGAAAGGATTGTTTGTAGAGGTATTTGTATACCACTTCTTCCATTTCTTCATGTATTGGACCAGGTCGTGGAATTTGTCTTCTGAGACTCTCCATATGTTGAACAACTTCTGCATCTCTACCAGTTAAAGGAGTTTCTGACAGAGGCTTCAATCCATGTGCCCAGTCAACTTCTTCGGGTTTTGGGGTTTGAAAGGCGTCAAACGCACTTTTCATCAGTTTCTCTGTTGGTTTTGACAATGTTTTCTTCTTCTTAGGTTCCTCTGTCAGTATCCCTTTGCCTTTATCTTTTGTTGTTGTGGCATAACCTGTTGCTTCTGTGGGATTTGAGGTTTGTACTTCTGTAGGTTTGATGGAGGTTGCCTCTGTGGATTTTGACGATTGTGATTTAGAGGACTTTTGTGGCGATGGTTCTGTTGGCTTGACTTGCTCTGTAACCTCTGTTGGAGGTTGTTTGGTGACTTCTTCTGTGAGCTCAGTTTCTGTTGATGAAGTGTTTTCATTGAATCTTCTTGCCATTCTGAAGGCTAAGGTGAACCTGTGCCTTTCTTCTTCTCTCTTCACCATACGATCACTTATTGTTGTGTGCATCCTTTTCAGAATGTCAGAAGCAGAGGTCGTAGCTCTTTTTGGTTTGGTGGCAATCGACTTTCTTCTGGGTATGGTTTGGGGTGTTTCCACAGAGGTGGGTGTTTTCTCTGTGGTTGGTTCATCTGTTTCTTCTAAAATGATTACCTCAGGGGCGGTTGTTGCCTCTGAGGTTTGCTTATCTGCTTCTGTAGTGTTGGGTTCTTCAGAGGTTGAATCCACAGAGATGGGTGTATTCTCTGTGGTTTGTTGAGTTTGTTGTTGTCGGGTCTGTTCTGGAGGTGCTTGACTCAGAGGTTCTGCGGCTATTGGTAGACCTGTAAGTTCTCTGCTTGCAGTTTTCTCTGTAGTTTTCTCCCCCTCAGGATGATCTGATGGACCAGGATGGTCATCATCATCAGAGACATCCTGACCCTTGAGTGTTGCACAGGGTTGGCAGAGATAGCAATAGCACTTTTGGAATCGCAGAAGATGGGTATTTTGAACAGAATGTGGCCGTAGTCTTTTAGCTGAGTCTTCATCCATAGAACCTGAGAACAACAGCTAGCGGCAGCAACGTATTCAGCTTCTGCAGTGGATGTGGAAACACAATTCTGCTTCTTGGAGGTCCAACTGACTAGTTTACCACCTAGGAATTGACAACTCCCAGAGGTACTCTTTCTGTCGAGCATGCATCCTCCATAGTCTGAATCTGTATAAGCTTTAAGACCAAAACCAGAGTTCCGTGGATACCAGAGACCAAGATTTTTGGTCCCTTTTAGGTATCTAAAGATTCTCTTTACGGCATCATAATGTGATTTCTTTGGATTAGCTTGATAGCGTGCACAGAGACATGTGGCATGCATAATGTCAGGTCTGCTTGCTGTTAAGTATAACAGAGATCCAATCATGCCTCTGTAGAGAGTGCATTCTACAGAGATGCCATCTGAATCTAAGAATAACTTGTTTCCAGTGGCCATTGGAGTTTTCATTGCAGAGGTATCAGAGAGGCTATACTTGGAAAGAATGTCAGAGACATATTTAGCTTGATTTATAAAAATTCCCTCTGATGATTGTTTGACTTGGAGTCCGAGGAAGAAAGTTAATTCTCCCATCATACTCATTTCAAGAATACCGGGTTAATCAAGAATACCGAAGTGAAGAAACAACAGAAGACTCTTCTAAGCGGACAAGACCACGGAGCTTCTGTCATACTTGACAGAGCTTATGTGGTAAAATGAAGATCTACGCAAAAGATCTAAACAATGACGAACATGCTTCTTACAATATCTGCCATTCGAAGGTTCTGAAGATCAATCGTACAAAGGCGAGACCTGACAACTCTACGTGTCAAACTCTGATAGGTTTCCGCCTAAAGCTGAATACGAAGCATTTAATGAACGTTGTATCTGCAACAGTTCTAGAATAGTGTTTTGTACCTTCAAGCTGCTATTCCTCAACAGTGTCTTTGTACCTTCAGTCCTTATTGTCCCCTTTAAGAGTAGTATAAATAGAAGGTTCATGTGAACTCTTCAATTAAGCTTTTTACACAACACACACATCTTTAGAGCATTTTCTTGCCAAACCTTTCGGTGTTCTTGGTGTTCTTATTATATCAAATACAGTAAATCATTTAGCTATTTATCTGTCTTATTTACACTTCTTGTATTTGATATCGTGTGTTATTCTACCTCATAATATATGTTAGTTCGTTAAAATGCATCCGCATTATATATTATTTGAACTAATTAGATATAATCATCATTGTTAAACAAAACAGGAACCAACAATTGGTATCAGAGCGAACTTTGATTTTCTATATCAAAGTGATCCTCTCTTGCAATGATTTTTGGTAGAATCTTGGACTTATTTTAACCTATTATTCATTCTTCAAAACAGCTTCTGTTTTTCTGCCACTCTCGACCTGTTCGACTTTGGTAAACTTATAGAACCTGTTACTTCGGTTAAAACTCCATTTTAGTACACTGCTCAAAAGCTGATAAACACTATTCGAAGTACAAACTTCATCTTCAGAAAGCTTACTATTCATACCCTATTTCCTGGATTTATCACTCTCTCAAAATGACAAACTCAAACAACTACTTTTCTGCCGGTTCTTTAACAAAACCACCCACTCTACTCAGAGATGAGTACCCTCAGTGGAAAATACGAATGACTCATTTTTTCGAGGGTACTGACAAAGAAGCTTTTCAGTATATCAACAATCCTCCTTTCGTTCCTATGCTATCTGTACCACGTGTACCTCAAACAGATGACACTCCAGAGATTCCTGGGCATGAGAAACCAAAGACAAAAGCTAAATGGTCTGATACTGACTGGGAAAATATGAATTGGCACAGAAGGCAAAACGACTTCTGATAATGGCAATCCTAAATGACCTTTTCGAATCCTTGGTTGCGTGTGAATCTGCACACGATCTATGGAAGGAACTGGAGAAACAATTGGAAGGAGGGGCTAAAACTCAAAAAAAATCGCAGAGACCAATTTATCAATGAATATTACTCATTCAAAGCTCTGCCGACAGAACCTCTGCAGACAACATATGATCGGCTCAACTCTCTAATCAACAAGTGCAAGAAGTTCGGAATCCACAGAACTTTTGAGGAAAATAATGTCATGTTCCTAAAAAGTCTCAATGATGAATGGCTCCAGTTGTCTATGTCTCTGCAAACAAATCAAGACTTAGACTGCTGGACTCTATCAGACCTCTATGGAACATTGGCAGCACAAGAACCACAAATCGCACAAGCAAAACCACAAATCAGTGCACCTCTTGCACTGGTCGGTAAGACCACATAAGCTAAAGAGAAGCCGAAGGAGAAAGCTACAGGCGAAAAGAAGGAGAAGAAAAAGAAAATCTTGATCGTTGATAGTGAAGATGAGGAGATGGTGGAAGAAGAAGAGGAGACATCAATGGCCTCTATTGCTAAATTGTTAGCCCTTTTAACAAGGGAATTCAGCAGAGGTTACCAGAAGAAGTCTGGTAATGAACGCTATGGAAGAGATGATCGAAGAAGAGAAGGGTCAAATGAAAGGAACGACAAAGGTAGCGACCAACAGAGGTCGACTGACAGAGGTGGTGACCGACAGAGGTCAGAAGATAAAACTGGCAACACTCCACAGAACCAAGTATGTTACAACTGTGGTAAGCCAGGCCACTACTCCAATGAATGCAGAAATGAAAGAGGTGGTGACCGACAGAGCTGGCAACGGTTCCCAGCACCAAGGATGTTTTAACTGTGGTAAGCCAGGCCATTATGCCGCTGACTGCGGGAGCAAATCAAACCACCCTCAGAGGGACTCTGCTTACTACAAAAAGAAAGCGAAATTTTATGCTCAGAAGTCGCTTATGGTGAATCAGGAGAACTGGCTGTCATACGAATCATCTGAAGAAGGCGACAAAAACGCCTTGTTCTGTGGAATGGCAGAGCTCAGCTCATCCGACTCCGATAGTGAGGTATCCACTTCTAACTCTAACTCTAGTCAAGTAGAAGCTGATTTGCTCAACCTAAACATTGAATACATAGAACTTAAAAAGACCTACGAAAGTATTCAAAAGAAGCTTACCTTCTTTGAGAGAGAAGCTAGACTTCTCACTCAAGAAAAGGCTATAACCTTTCAAGAAAAGGAAGAAATTGAAACAAATTGGAACAAACACCTAAATCCTTTGAAAGAAATGATTTTTGAACTTAACTCTGCATTGAAAACAAAATCTAAAGAACTAATGGACGTTGAGACCGACAGAATGAACATTATAGCTCTTAACCATTATTTTCAAAAGAAAAGAGAAGTCCTATGTCAAGATTTACTCAGAAGAGATCTTTTAATTAAGAAATACCAAGCTGCACAGAAGGTATACGAGAAAATTAACACACAAATAGGGAGACGGGGAATTGGCTTCTGTGATATAGATTCATACACCGGAAACAAAAGAAACAAATCTCTGTCATCTCTATTTCTCACTGGAAGTACAAGAAAACCTGGTTTTCCAAATCTACTCTCTGTTAGCAAATGGCGAAAAGTCTCTGGGGAACCTCACATAAAGAAACCTCTGAAGATGACAAATGTGTGGTTTGAAAACATAGATTTGTCTCCTTCAATCTCTGTCAAAAGAGAATCCAAACCTAAGAAATATCTGAAAACTCAAGATCAGATAGGAATCTTCAAGTTTGGTAAACCCGAGACTCAAACACAGGTTTCCTTTGTCTGCATGATAAACTCTGAAAAGAAGTTATCGGCAGAGGCTCCTGAGTTCAAGCCTAACGTTTCAGATGAAAAAGAGTTGATAGAAATTGGAAAGAACAAGTTTTTCGAAAATTTCTGTACACCTTCTGTCGATCAAAATCTCTCTGAAGAAACCTTATCAGATACCTCTGTTGACTCATAAGATAGTACCCTAGAAAAGGAAGAAAGTGAGTATGGCACATGCTCTGAAAGTTCAGCCTCTGTCGAAAGAGAACTAAGTGACTCAACCTCTGTATATGAGGATGATTCATCCTCTGACGAACCTGAGACTGATTCTAAGTCAGAGATAGGACCTTGTGACACAGAGGATTATAAACTACCCTCTGGAGTTCTTAACAGAACTATTCCTCCAAAGGAGAAAATCACAAGAGTTTCTATCTGTCCAGACTTTTTGGACATGTCTATACAAGCCAAAACCTCTCTTGAGCTTGAGAAAATTAAACAAAAAAGGGCTCTGTCCTCTCAAAATGCAACAAGTTCAAAAATTTTAAAATCCTTAAGGCCTATTAAAGAAAACCTAACATGGCAACAAAAGGGTAAATGGGCTAAATATGACAAATCTTTTTCTTCTGTGACAGAGAAACCTGCAGAAGTTTACCACATAAGGGGTCCACAGAAGGCTGCTCTCAACAAAGAATTTTGCAAACAACAATCTAGTCTACATAGGTCTTCTTGTAATAGGAAGTCAAATGTTAGGGTAGAATGTAATGCCTCTGTGCCCCCATTTAATGTTTTCAATGAAAAGTTCAAGCAAATCTCTTCACACATTCATTATTGTCATTGCTTTGATCTCATATATAAATTAAGCCAACACTTCACAAATCCACATTGTTTACTCTCTGTACCAACAAGAATGCTAAATTCAAGGGTAAGAAGAAACAAAATGTTTCTTCAACAGAAGCTAAAGTAAAACCCAAGAATGCTAAGGCAAACTTGAAAACCCCTAACAAAGCTGGACCCATTTGGATATGGGTACCTAAAACTCTCTGATTATCTTGCAGAAGCAGTATGTGCCGATCTGGTATCTAGACTCCGGATGCTCGCGGCACATGACTGGTGACAGAGGTCTACTATCCACATACAAAGAAAAACACGATGGTGGATCTGTGACCTTTGGAGACAACAAAAAGGGGTACATTAAAGGCTACGGAGTCATCAAGAAGGATAATATATCTGTATGCAAAGTTGCATATGTGGATGGCCTTAAACACAATCTTCTCAGTGTTAGCCAACTCTGGGATACGGGTTTCGACGTAATGTTCAAAAGAACCTTCTGTTCTCTACAAGGTAAGGACACAGGAGTCGAACTTCTGCGAGCCGAACGAAGAGGAGATCTCTACCTAATGAACTTATGTGCCAAGAACAAGGAAGAAAAGCTCTGCCTTGTTACATGCAAAAGCGAAGAAGCCTGGTTATGGCATAACAGGTTCTGCCATCTAAACTTTAATACTCTAGAAAAGCTTGTCAAACTTGATCTAGTCAAAGGTCTGCCAAATGTTAAAATTAGTAAAGATCATTTGTGCTCTGCTTGTGAAATGGGAAAACTCAAAAGAGCTTCCCATAAAGGCAAAACTGATGTGTCTTGCCCTAGGCCTCTGTACATGCTTCATGTAGACCTCTACGGTCCAATCGCTACACAGAGCCTAGGTTGCAAGAAATATATACTTGTTTTAATCGATGAATATTCAAGATTTACATGGGTTGAATTTGTCAGAAAGAAATCAGATGTTCCAAACATTCTGATAAATTTAATGAAAAGAATCCAAGTTCTGTATAAGTGCAGGATTCAGAAGCTAAGGAGCGATAATGGCACAGAATTCAAAAACTCTGTCATTGAAGCCTATCTTATAGAAGAAGGCATATCACTGAACTTCTCTGCTGCACGCACCCCACAACAGAATTGCGTGGTAGAACGAAAGAACCGCACGCTTGTGGAGGCTGCAAGAGCTATGCTAACAGCATCTGGATTACCAATGACTTTTTGGGTAGAAGCGGTATCAACCGCTTGCTACACCCAAAATCGATCAACCATTGTAAAGAGACACATCAAAACACCATATCACTTGATCAACAAAAGGCAACCAAACATCAAGTTATTTCATGTATTCGGATGCAAGTGCTTCGTCTTAAATGATAGAGAAGCAAGAGGAAAGTTTGAGGTGAAAGCAGATGAAGGAAAGTTCATAGGATACTCTGCCACTTCAAAAGCTTACAGAGTGTACCTTCTGAAGTCTCGATCCATCGTAGAAAGCATCAATGTATCTTTTGACGATTCCTTTCAAAAGACTTCTGAACAAGTCAGTTCAGAACTCGATCTAAAGAAGGAATCCTCTAACATCTCAAAAACAAGAGAAGCAGACCTAAATCTGCTATTTGACGAGATATTCCACGACGATATTGATCCCTCTGCCGGAGCTGCCAGAGCCTCTGGAGAAACATTTCTGCAGGCCAGACTGAGTCAGGTATATCTCTAACTGGTCCATTAAATACTTCATCCTCTTCTGTGAATCATACAGATGCACTTGTTGATGGGGAGCCAACAAAAGATGAAACGACCAAAGACCCAACAACAGAGGCTCCTGAAAAACCTACTCCAGCAACTACAGAGGAATCAATACAAGAGGAAAATATAGACTCAGTCTCTACTTCCTCAGAGGAACAAATTTCAACTCTCATTCCAATCCTTCCACAAGCTGAAGAGCCAAGTTCAAGCTCTACAGTGCCATCTACTACAGAGGGTGTACCAGAACCACAGGGTGCACCCACAGAAGTTCAACTAGATGACTCAAATGACCATCTTCCAAGAAAAACAGAGTGGACGAAAAGCCATCCTCCAAGCCTTATAATCGGCGACCATTCTGAAAAGGTCAAGACAAGATCAGCCACTGCTAATTTTTGTTTCTTTACAAATTTTATCAGTATGATCGAGCCAAAAAGAATTTCTGAAGCCTTAGATGATCCAAACTGGGTAGATGCTATGCAAGAGGAACTTCTGCAGTTTGAAAGAAACAAGGTATGGACTCTTGTACCTCTGCCACGAGGGAAACAAGCCATAGGGACAAATCGGGTCTTCAGAAACAAAAAGGACGAGGATGGGGTGGTCATCAGAAACAAAGCAAGATTGGTGGCCAAGGGATATCGCCAAGAAGAAGGCATAGATTACGATGAGACTTTTGCCCCTGTTGCACGGCTCGAAGCAATAAGAATCTTCTCAGCCTTCGCAGCTCACAGAGGATTCAAAGTTTTTCAAATGGATGTAAAATCTGCTTTTCTGAATGGTGAAATCCAAGAAGAAGTATATGTCCAGCAACCACCAGGGTTTGAAAGTTCCAAGTACCCAAAATACATGTACTTCCTCGACAAAGCTCTATATGGACTGAAACAGGCTCCAAGAGCATGGTACGAAAGACTTTCAACCTTTCTTCTCAATAATGAATTTGACAGAGGTACAACCGATACTACATTGTTTTACAAACAAAAAGGTGACGAGATTCTTCCTGTACAGATCTATGTGGATGACATTATTTTTGGGTCTATAAATGCACAACAGTGCAAATATTTCGAAAAACTCATGCGGAGTGAATTTGAAATGAGTATGATGGGAGAATTAACTGTCTTCCTCTGACTCCAACTAAAACAATCATCAGAGGGAATTTTTATAAATCAAGCTAAATATGTCACTGACATACTGTTACGTGCGAAATATGTGTTTTAATCGCAGTGGGTTGCAAACTGTCCACAGTGGGAAGTGCAAGTGTACACTGTCCACTATGATCGTCACAGCAAGTAATAGTTGGTAAAATATCAGAATCGAATCCACAGAGACTGGACAATCAAGACAATACGGTTCTCATGAGCTCCTTTTACAAGTTTCAACTAGAGAGGAAAATAATACTTTGGTTTGGTTTGGTAAAATAGCTTCTTGCAACGATTTACTAAATGTTAAAAAGGAGGAATGTAGGTTGGATTTTCCCTAAATTTTATCTCAAATACTCGGTCCTTAGAGTGATCCTCGTATTTGTGGTGGATATTTTCGCTAGAAAAGCCCGGTTACAAAATACTCACACCGTTAGATAAAAATCCCATACTCTTAGTACTTGTTGTTTTGTCAATGGTAATCTCTAAGTGGACCTTTTCAGGCCTCGAAGGAATGTGTAGATACAAATACTCTAAGTGTTTTTAATACACAAATTAGCTTGCCTACTACTCCAGTGGGCAGAGATTAGCTCACTGTGCCGACCTCACTTTCGTAAGTGTCATAAGAATTCTTTCGAATCCCCTAGCATCATTCAAGCTCGTGTCACTGCGTTCTACTCATTTCTAAGTTAAGAACTAGACTTTAGATCCTTGCAAGTGATCGGCTTGTTCGCATCCTTGGGTAAATATCGAGAATGAAAGACCAAAACAACAAATATTCTAAGTATAAAGATTACTCAAGCATTTTTGATAAAATCCAGGTACTTCTCCTTCCTACATCCCAAAGGATGTTTAGCCTAACATTTCTGAAGTAAAGAAAGCAAGAGATGAAGATTTGCACATAATAAAACTAAAAGTGATTTAAATTAACTGCCCACAGTGGGGAACGAGAATTCGTCCCTGCACTGTGTATTTCGAACTACAACAGAAAATAAATTACTGAAATTAAATGCTAAGTTACTGCAGTAAATGAAAGCTTAAAACTTAAAGAAAATGCTAGATATATTGCAAGATAGATGGATTGTAATAAATGAGACCCAACACCCCTTTTTATACTAAGGAGGAGGTGTTGGTCTTTACACAAAAAGGGTTTTCCAAGGTGTAAGGACTGCAGGGCAATGCTGAAATCAGCCCATAGGGTAATGCTTCAATCCTCCATGTATAGCTCTTATTACCCAATGGTCTTTTAGAAGTCAACTTTTGCAAGTACAAAGGTACAATAATGATGTGAAGCCTTGAGGAACACTTGTAACAGCCAAATCTCAGCTTCTCTGTCATTGAACCTTCCTCCTCCAGAAAATTAGATCCCAACTAAAAGTTTCTTTTTGATTTCTTTTTGATCAGCTCGAAGAGTGGGGAACCGGAGTGGGCACTGTATACGTCACTGCGGATGAAAAATCGAGAAAACACCCAAAACTTCCCCAAATAATTTATTAAAGACCATGGTTCACTCCTTTTGCTCGTTTTCGTAAATCATACCAAGAATGGGGGTTTTTAGAAGTGAAATGGCTAAAATTGACAAAATAAAGTGGAAAATAAATGGAAATAATAACTCTAAAAATAGAGTTATCACAACCTCAAACTTAAATCATTACTTGTCCCCAAGTAATAAAAAGAAATAAATAAAATGAAAAACAATGCATAAAAGATCTTTGAGGGACTCACATATTTCTTGACTTGAATGGGCGTTGATCTCCTTCCTTCGAAACTTCCTTCGGTTCCAAACTTGAAAATTTCACTTTTGTGTTTGACGAAACCTTTCCCTTGTTTACCTTTTGATCAATAGGGCTTTCTTGGGTTTGAAGGGTTTATGGCTTTGAATCTTTTCCCAAGGGTTTTGGCAAAAATTTCCAAACATGGACCGAAGATCTCGCTTTGAGATTTTTATTTCAAGAAGTGGGTGTTTAGTATTTTGCTATGATAAGTACGTACACTTTCAGGCTTTATTTGGGAATAAGGAGTATGGCTATTTTTTGTGAGGGTGGGTATTCTGATGGTCCAGAATAGGCACACCATCTTTTTCTGGGAGTGAGCACTTTGATGGTCCAGAAAAGGCACACCATCAATTTTGTTAGTGACACTCCGTTTTTCTTTTGTATTTTTGTATTTTCTCTTTTTTTTTTGGGAGGGGGGTACGGCTTACCCACCTCAAACTTAAGATCTCAGTGTCCCCACTGTGATGAAACTGGAAGTCACTCTGGAACTCCCCACCTCAAACTTAAGATCTCACAGTGTCCCCACTGTGACATAGAAATAACGAACAAAGGTGGTGGTTTGGGGTACAAAAAGGGTCGTGTTTAGATGCGAAAAATGGCCTAAATCATTTCACGGGACAAGTTGAGATTTGTACTTACAAAAGTGACCTTTTAAGTCGGAAGCCGAAAGTTGTACCTTGAAATGGAAACGAGGTCAAACAAGCATTCAAACAATCAATACGTTAGTACCCAAAAGTACCTACCTACCGGTAGGATTTTCATGCATCGATATTTAAAAAGTTAAAACAGCAAATAGTGTCAATGCCTAGCCATAGGCACAAAAAGATCAACCAAACAAAATAAAATTGTTTTTGGTGAGCAAAAGAGCGAAACCATTGTTTTAAAACAAACCATTCACGGGGTTTGGGTGGCTTGCGGTGACAGATCTGCATCATCATCATCGAACTCATCCTCGCTGTCATTAACCGGGCAGATATCCTTCGGAAATTCTGGTAGCTGAGCAGCTAGCATTGGGTTGGCCTCTTGCATCATCAGGCCCGTCACCTCATCCCGTTCTCTTGTATACATCCAAAATTTCTGCGTGGCCCGGTTCTGATATCGCTGCTCACTTTCTAGCAACTCGATCCTGTATGTGAGCTTCTTCAAAGCTGCCAAAATCTCTCCCATTTGGTTGCTGGACGAACCTGCCTCAGTCTGACGCCTCGATGTATCCGCAGTCCGCACATCATGCTCCTCAGCGATGATCACAGTGGGCCGGACAGTCCCCACTATGGGAATCTCTTCTTCATGTTCATGTGGAGTAGTGTTGATATGCCTTCCCATCTTGCGAATGGTCTGCACACTAATGTTGCTTGTTGAGTCGAACCACTGATCCTCCACAGCGGAGGGTACACCTGCGTCTATCATTAGTAACGTGATAAGGCAAGGGAGGGGCAACACAACCTTCTTTCGGGTCTTAGCTTGATCGATGGCAGCGTGCATGACTATCCCAACATTTATCTTCATTCCTGTGAGCAGACAGTACAAGAGGGTACATTTGTGCATGGACAAGGTGGTATCGTGTGATGTCGGAGATAAAGAGGCCCGAAGAAATTGAAACCAAACAGCGGCCTCGGTGACGAGGGAGCTAGCGTTTAGACAACGTCTTCGACCATCCTTGTTCCATGGCTTTCCTTCGACAGCTATTTCTTTCAAAATACGGTCCTCATCCTCGGGGGTCATTTTCTTCAAAAACTTTGTAAACTCACACTCATTTGAGCCACGCCTTCCTAACACTCGGTTGATTGCTCCTGGATTATAACATACATTCTTTCCTCTAACTACCACAATGGGGTCCTTTGATTGAGAGGCTTCGACATAAAATTCTCGGACCAACGAGGCATTAGCGCGTCGATTTGCCTCGGCCAAAATCGACCAGTCTTGCGCGATGATCCTATCTTTTACAAATGAGTTTGCTTCAACAAACTCGGGGTCAAAACCCCTTTCCAACCTTAGCTTCTGGGCTGCGATGCACTCGTAGTGGGCAGCCACCTCTGAAGAGGTGAACTGCCTAGGCACATCACTGGGTGCATGAGCAGTGCCCACTGTTGAGTGATGTGGGTGTAGGGTTTGAACTTGGTCATCCCCAATGTCAACTTCAACAGAAGAAGCACTTAAAGCAGGTTCGAATGTAGTACCTTTCTTTGATGATCTTTTTGCTGATTTCCTCGGTGTCGTGGTCACCGTAGACCTGGTGACCACTCCCCTCTTCTTTAATGCTCGTAGAACAGGACTCTCCCCACTGTGGGCAGTCTTCCCCACTCTGCTCTGCTCAATACTATCCCCAAGCTTTCTGTATTCCTCTTCATAATCAGAATTTACTTTCCTCAGCAGTTCTTGTTCCTCAGTAAAAATCTCTCCCTCCGCCTTTTTCCTTTCTTCCTCTAAGATCTTTGCTTGTTCAGCCTTCAATCTTGCTTCTTCTTTTCTGCGCTTTTCTTCTTCTTCTCGTCGTCTCCTCTCAACCTCTTCCTTTCGCTTTCGAATGACCGACATTCGCCTCTCAAACTCCTCTGCCAATCGCTTCTCTTCTTCTTCGGCCAGCAATGCCTCGGTTTCGAAGTGGGTGACACTAGTGTCGGATATTTGAGAAGAATCCGCATCAGGTACGCCGGATGTTATGGGGTTATCGTCGGAAAATATGGGGTTGTCACTGGAAATAGGTGGTAGTTCATTTAGATCGTCGGTGACAGTTTCCGGCGGGTTTTCTTCTGCGAGACGACGGCGTACGGCTGCTCGTGTGGGTGCATCGTGCCGGATGTTCAATCTTTTGCTTCTCGCCATTTTTTTTAGGGTTTTAGGAAGGGTTTTAGGTTTGTGGGTTTTCTATGAGAGAGAAATGGAGAAGATGAAGAAACTTGGTGTGTTTAGGGAAGTTAAAGTAAAAATCTGATTTGAGGGTGATGGTTTTTGAGTTGATTGGGGACGGTTAGTAGAGAGAGAAAAAGATAATGATGGTTTATCTTGGGAATAGGTGGGCTTTTGACAAGTGGCAGGAAAAGTTGATGTTTGTAAGAAAAAGCATGATGTGCGTCAGCCGTGGGTCCCTCCCAAACCGTCTTTTCCTATGCCAGACCGAGAGTGAGGAGCGCAGTGACCAATCCTTGCCCACTGCGAACCTCTTTGTTCCAAAAAGTGCTAAAATGCTCCTACACACATCGAAATAAACAACCATGCAGAATTAAAAATACTAAAAATAAAAAAAAAAGACAACAATACTGAAATAAATTATTTACAAACAGTGGTGAATTTCTCTAACCATAGCGAGGTGGAGAGTGGGCAGGGATGTGGGCACTTTCATGCAAAAAATGCTTTACCCTTTGCCCATTGACTTTAAAGGTTTGACCCGATTGTGGGGATTTCAACTCCACTGTTCCGAAAGGACTCACCTTGACAATGGTGTATGGTCCCGTCCATCTTGATTTAAGTTTACCTGGAAAGAGTTTGAGACGGGAATTGAACAATAGTACCTGTTGTCCTTCCATGAACTCCCTATGGTTGATTCGACGATCGTGCCACATCTTGGTCTTTTCCTTGTACAACTTTGCATTCTCATAGGAGTGATATCGCAACTCCTCTAGCTCATGTATTTGCAGACTACTTTTGATTCCCGCGGCATCCTCACTCATGTTAAGCTCTTTAATGGCCCAGAACGCCTTGTGCTCTAATTCAATCGGTAAATGGCAAGCTTTTCCAAAAACTAATTTGAATGGAGACATTCCCAGAGGAGTTTTATAGGCTGTTCGATAGGCCCAAAGAGCATCATCGAGTTTGATTGACCAATCTTTACGGTGTGGCTTAACAACTTTTTCCAAAATTCCCTCAAAGCATATCTTCCTCTGACGTTTACAGCTTTTATCCTTGAGGGATATTGTCTGTAGTGGCACATCTTCTTACACCATTCGAGTGTGGTGCCGCTGACTTTGGTCTTTTCTTGGTGAGTCTTATGAGCATATTACCTGTCTTTTTCTTCAGCCTTCTTTCTTTCAGCGAAGAGTTTTTTAGCTATGAGGGATTCCATGACGTCATCTTTTGAAAGAATGTTAAGATGAGCAGGAATGAATCGTTGATCCTCAAGCTGTTGGATCATAGTTGCTCTTCTTTTCATTTCATCTTCACTTGGTGTTTGAGGAACCAAGGAAGGTCTATTCTTGTAAGAGATCGGTTCTTCTTCCTGTTCTTCTTCAAAAATGTCATCAGTCTCAGCGAAGTCTAAGACCGGGATTATGTCATCAGTACTAAGGGCTGGGATTATTGGAGTTGCAGCAGGAGGAAATTCAGCTGGATCCTCAACCAGGGGAGAGGACTAGCTGAAACGTAACGATCGTTTAAGTAAGATCATTTGGGAAGAAGAGATAGAGAAAAGAACGAGGCTTAAGTGTATAGAGGTTTTATGGAGAGGAGAACTGAGGTTGAGAAGGGATAGACGAGGGATGCAGTGTAAGGGAAGAAAATATATTATACCTGACAAACTGGCTTTCGAAGCAAGATAGTCAGATTGCCTTCTGTAGCGACGCCTTTGTTTTGCCGTTGTCGGCTTTGGTCGCTGCAGGCTTTTTCTTAGTCCCCTCCCCTGAAGAATCGGTGATGATTATCCCTTTGAGAGCAGGGGTATTTTTGATTGGCTGGAAGGAGCAGTCAATATCTTCATCATCACCATCATCATCATCAGGTGATGACGATGGCTCATCATCAGTGATATCAACGTCTTCATTGTCTTCATTTTCATCAGGTTCATCTTCATCAGCATGTGGTTCTAGGACATCAGCTTCAGCTTCCTTTTCGAGTTGCTCCCCCTCAAATTCAGAGGGAAGTTTCTCGATTCCCTCAGGGTTTTCTACTCTCTGAGGTTTATCAGCAGCATCAGAAGTAATGCCCTCCCCTTCAGAGTTATGGGGAAGGTCTTCATGAGTTTTCCTCTCCCCCTCGATATTATGATGAAGATCTTCTTGATTCTTCTCCCCCTCTTCCACATGATGGAAGGGGGAGGAAACAGCAGTAGCAGCATCGCAGCATCAGTATGCTTTGGGTCACTGTCTTCTTGGCCAGTGGTCCCAACACAAATTTCAATCCTTGCTATTTTGTCTTCTAGGCAAGAAATAGTAGGACTGGTCTTTTGAAGATCGTCTCGATCAACCTGAGTAAAGTGGGATGGAGCACAGGTTGGAGCATCCAGGCGATAGAGGATTTGTTGTAGGAGATTCTTCATAGTGCCGACCTCTGACTTTATAGTAGTCACCTCTCCCTGAAGATTGCCAACCACTGTCGTCAACGATGTGACTTCGTTGGATAGGGTGGTTAAGTTGGTGGGGAGGGTGTTGTTGGTAGTGTTCAGGGTGTTGATGGAGGTGGAGTTTTCAGCACGAGTAGTAGCCAAGTTTGAAATGCTACCTTCCACTTCCTCCATATCAGCACTGGTAACTTTGCCTTTCACCTCAACGGTGAGTGCCTTGAGAGCCTCTCCAGTGTTTGTAACCACTGAATAGTTCATGGAGAGAGTGGTGGTGAGAGATTCCACCTTGTTGGACAAATCCTTGAGCGATGTGTTGATGTCGCCCAAATTAGGATCTGCAACAGTTAACAACTTATGAACAAAGGAAAGCTCAGAAGTTGGGGATTTTGAGAGAGGAGTGTGTATGTTTTTGTGTATACATGTGGGATGGTTGATGAAGTCATCGAAGTCTCGATGACCTTTAAATGTTTCCATGTCGTCTTCCAGAGAGCCTTTACGCTGAGAAGTGCCCGCAGGTCCTATATTTGTATCCATCATCCTCTGTAAAGTTTCAACAGATGTATCATGGAGGATGATATTTGTTGCAGAGAGTGAGGGGAATACGAGTGGAGTGACCAAAGTGATTGTGGGAGGAATGAAGGTTGAGAAGAGGGATTGGGAAGCAGGTTCAGCGTTGGAATCGCTGAGAATTACTTCCACAGTACATGAAGGTACTGTGGGAGGGAGGTTCTGATCCAAAGCAACCTCAGCGTTTAGAGACGCTGAAGTAGGTATAGAAGGGGTGGCTTTAGCAGCTATGACAGAGCGTACCACTGAACTTTCCAGCGGATCTTGTAGAGAAGGAGTCGTGGAGTCTTCAGTCTGGGTAGACTTAGGGGGTTGCTCTTTGGTTTTCTTGGGCTTAGGAGCGCCAAGAGTGGTTGATGAGTGTTTTCTCTTTCGAGGAGTGGATGTTGTAGCCGGGGTATCAGCGGTTGGGATTACCGATGTCGAAGTGCTAGTTGCAGAAGTAGAAGAAGTGGGATCTCTAAGAAGAGGTAAAATAGTAGAGAGACGTACCTCGTTTGGCAGGGGCTTGAAGTCGAGCACCTTAGTACCAACCTGTGAGAGTTTCAGGTCGCCCACTTTTGGATAGTCATCCCCGAGCCCTTGTAGGAAGAGAGTGCTGACAAACCGTGGATATGGAATGGCTGTTAGCCTCTCTGTTGCATCCACCCTGAGCATCATATCGTCGAATATGATCTTTACCCAACCAATGTGAAGGCCTTTCAGCAATGCGTACCCCATAGCCTGTTGGGGTTTGGATGCTTGGTCAGTAGAACCAACTCTAGCTGTCATGCAGCTTATCAGATGAGCGAAGATGAAGTTCATCTCGCTGGGCATTTTAGACTTCTTGATGGCAGTCAGCTTCTTCTCAGGGAGTTTGTCTCTCCATGTTTCCCATACGTACTGCATTGCATCAAAGAATGCAATGAGGCCTTCCGTATCAGCGGGGTTCTTGGGATTTGGCAGAGGGACGAATCGGTTTTCTTTGGAACTAACAGGGAGGTTTAGGGGAGACCTGATAGAGACAGGAGTAATCTTGGAGGAACCATGTTCGATATCAAAGAGGATGACATCGATTTTTTGTTTGGGTCTTTTGTGGAGGTGATCGCAGCTCTTCTGGCAGTATACCAAAACTGAGCGAGAAAGTGTTTGTGAGCAGGAGGAGTTATGGTCAGGGATGTCGATAGAGGACAAGTCTGGAGGAAGACAACAGCTTCGTTCATGTGTGTAATCTTCTTCTTCGGAGGAAAGTTGAAAAGGGCATAGGGATTGTTTCCTGGAAAGGTAACTTCCTCGAGTTCGAAGTCGACATGAGGAGCTATGATGAGTTCGATACTCTCAAAGGTAGTGGGGGACTGAGCAGTGGGAGCTTTGTTAGGGTCAATATTTGGTTGTATTAAAGTTCAAGGGGCTATTTATATTTGTTTAATTTTGAGCCTATTTATTGAACGTGCCATGGGCTTGTTAACCACGGGCCCGTCATATAAATTGTTTCCTTTCCTTTGTTTTTTAGGCTAAGTTATTCATTCGCTTTGCTACTCTGTATAGTAAACACTCTCTATTGAAAGCATTATATGGATGACCAGTTGAAATCATAATCTCTGTTTTACATCTATTGATTTCACATTGTGCGTTGCACGGATCTGAGACTCTCAATTGGTATCAGAGCAGACGGATTACATAGATTCAAAGTGTTCATATTGAATTCTGGTAAGTTTTCTCTTTTTTCACGGCTGTGTTCTTGATTGAATATCAATTCATTGATTCTGGTAAAATTGATAGATTTCGTTTACTGGCTATTGTCAGTATCATTGTGATTAGTGATTCTGCAAGTTTTCATACTCTATTTCGATCGTTTGAGTGGGTTTTAAGCAAATTAAAGTTCAAAAGTTTTGGGGTGTTTTCTTGGTAAAAATCGAATTTTTAACCATCAAAACTTGTTGTTTTTGCTTCAAAATCGATTTGGGTAGTGCTATTTTTGTGTTTGGTAGTGTTTCTAATCTTTCAGGAACCTTTTTTAGCAACCCTAATCGATTCCCAGCCGTAGTTTCCGTATACGTCAGCCGCGGATTCCGGACAAGTCTCAACTTTCCGGAAAATCGCTAACTCTTTCCGGGGACGTCTATTCTTTCCGGGTAAGTTCACAAATTCTATGTTTTCCGGGTATATTTGTTCCGGAAACCCAAAGTTTCCGGTAATTCATTTTACCCGGACAACTCGTAGTTTCCGGTTAAATTAATTCTTCCCGGACACTCTTTTATCCGGAAAGTGCATCATCCGGAATCTCATCCTACCCGGTAAGTATCTCATCCGGTAAGTATTGTGTTCACTTGTTATCATCCGGAAACTATAGTCTTTCGGTAACCATTTGTTACCCGGAAACTCAAGTTTATCCGGACTCTTCTACATTATCTGGACACTTTTGTGTTTTATCTGTTTTCACTTAATCTGATTCGGTCACTTCCAGATCAGACTTCTTATCCGGATTCCTATCTGGTAAGTTCAGTTTGTTGAATTTTTACCTGTTCCTAGATTAAATCAGCCGTAGAACCTGCGTTAGGATATCACTCGTAGTGCATTGCGTTAGGTTATAACTTTGAATCGATCACTTCGTCTGACGATCATTCCAATGCAACCAAAGATGTCTTCACGTGACGCTCTTGCAATCGGTACCGACACCAAACCACCTTGCCTCTATCAAGGTGAGTACAGCCAGTGGCGTGACAGGTTTAAAATCTTCATCGAGTCGAAGGACAACTTCGAGTACATTTGGCGAGCGTTATAAATGGGCCTATTCCAGATCCCATGAAGGAGATACTAGCAACTGCAACTGCTGGAGCTCGTCGTGAGAAAACGTCGTTGTCCGAAATGACTGACGACGAAAGAGGCATGATTGAAGGAGAAAAGCATGCAAAGAGGTATCTTTTTCAAGCCCTCCCTAACACGATCTACACTGCCATCGATAGCTACAAAGAGACAGCTAAGGGTATGTAGGATCAAGTGGAGAAGATGATGCGTGGAAGCGAATTAGGAAATCTGCTGAAGATCAATAGCTCAATAACCAAGTTTGATAGCTTTAAACAGCGCACCGGTGAATCCCTTTCTCACACTTATGAACGGTTTTGTCTACTTCTTAATGAGCTCCACAAGAACAAGATTACTCGTTCCAACACTGAGAACGCTCTGAAGTTTCTCAACAATCTTCTGCCAGAGTGGAAAGTCTTTGCTTCACACGTAAAGCACAACCACCTGATAGAGAAAGTTGACATCCACGAGCTGTATTAGACGCTTATTCAGGATGAAGATGAAGTAACGGAACTCATGAACGAGAAGAAGGCCGCTTCCAAGCCAGCTGCTGATCCCATAGCTCTCATGTCCTCTAAGCAAGGGAAATCTTCGGGCCGTCACTCCAAACGTGCTCAAAGGCAAAGCTCATCTGAGTCAGAATCTGAAGAAAAGGAAGACTGTAATCCTGATGATAAAGTATCAGACTTCAAGAAAGCGATAGCCCTTCTTACCAAATCTTTCCAACAACAAAAGTTTTATAAGAAGCCATCGTCCAATAATCAACGCTACTCCACCTCCTCCAACAAGAGCCATGATTATCAGGACAAGTATGAAGGAAAGAAGAAAGCTGATGAGCAAGATAAGTCTGAGAAGAAGGAGAAGACGGAGAAACGTGATAGTAAGAAGAAAGATGAACCAGGGACCTGTTACAACTGCGGAAAGCTTGGTCACTTTGCAAAAGATTGTCGGAAGCCAGTGGTAAAGAATTATCATTACTACAATGCTAAGCTCGCCCTGATTGAGCAGAAGGAAGCTGGAGAAGCTCTACTTGTGGAAAACGACTACTGGTTGGGTCATTCTGATGATGAAAGTGACTCTGATGGTACTAATGCTTTCATGGGATATCACTCTCCAGCTGATGAAGAAAAGTCAAGTCAGGTATGTGAATCTAACCAACAAGATTTCTTGAATAAAATGCAATCACTTGTTGAACAGGCAGATTCCTTTATGGCCACCTCAACTGAACAAAAGCTTGAGATCAGATCTCTATCGGAAAAGCTAGATGTTCAAAAGAGAATAACTGAAAAATATAAGTCTAAAATTGCTAATTTAAAAGACAAATGCAAAAATCTTTCAATAGCACCTAAGAACTTAAGGGCCAAATTATCTGAACTTCAGTCTCAGTTTAATCAGTGTTTGAATGAGAAAGCAGAAGTTGTTTATCAATGTTCCGCTCTCCAAATTCAGCACAAGGAGTTTGTTAATAAAATCACCGATCTTGAAACAAAACTCCACAAAAGGGGTCAAACTGATAAAACCATCTTTATGAATAAACCCAAAGAGTTCACGTACTTCAACAAAGAATAGGGAATCGGATACGATAACCCACACTATTTGAAAAAGGGTATCTACAAAACACCTACTCTGTATGACTTTGGGTGTCTTGGTTTAGATAAGAAATACTCAGAATATGCGATTCAATGGACTGGTCCTCTTGAACCTGAAAAGGAAGAGGAAACCGAGGAATACAAGCGTGCACACACGTCCAAAATACAACTTCCATTTGGTTATGAACCTTTAAATTATTCCTATCAAAAGAACAAGAAGTATCTCTCGAATGACTACTTCGATTGCTATAAGGTTGCAGAGCCCAAGGATTCCTCCAAAAAGGATGAGGTCCAAGCAACCGAAACCAAGACTGAGACGGATGAGTTTAAACTTTATGTTCCCCCTCTCATCTTGGAAGCAAAGATATTCGAGTTGGAGGAGTCACTCGAGAAAGAAAGGTCAGTTTTTCAAATGGAAAAGCAAGCGTTAATTGAGAAACTTGAGAATCTACAACCGGTCAAAACCGAGGTTGTGTCTGATGAAGGACAGGAAATCCTTCAGGGTGAAATCACTAAACTCACATCAAAGCTGGCTGGCATGGCAACAGATGCGATGCAAGAGTATACGAAAAATGGTCAGCTTCAAGAGCAGATTGACCAACTCAAATATGAAAAAACGATTTCATCCGAACTTTTCTCTGATTCATCTGATACGTCTTCGTGCAAAACTTTCATAGGCAAGATTTCTATTTCACAAGACGGTAAAGTTTCTCAAGACGAGAGTGTTTTAAGGAATTTGAACTCTGATTTTTTCTTAGCTTCTGCACCAAGTTCCCCAAAGCACACAAGCACAAAGTGTTCCTTGCCTTCCTCGACCGATCCAAGTCCTGAAATTCTGGAGATAGATTTTTCTGAATACATGAACTCTGAAGGTAATTCTGATGGAGAGTTTGAGTCATTCCCCTTCGACAAACCTCTTCCGAGTCATACTGATTTTCTATCACCAGTAGTGAATCGACCGGTCAATCTTGAAAAGGGTGTTTGTTCAAACACAAAGACCCCAGCAGTGATTAAGATTTCCAAATCTAAACTTGTTTCTCAAAACCAATCACAGCCGAGGCAAAAGACCGAGCGATTGCCTATCAAAAATCATGTTTCTTCAAAAGTCACTGACCGTTCTGTCCCTGTTATGACAGATAAAAATGGTCGCAAAACAAGAAAACCCAAGTGGCTAAACAAGGAACCTATCAAGGATGTTGCATCAAAGTCTTTCCCTACTGCTTTTAATCCTAGGATAAACAAAAACGATTGTGGTTGGAATCATTGGAATATTGTTGAAGTTTCTTTTCCAATTAAACTTAATTTCGTTCATCAATTGATTCAGTTGTCGCGTGATTGTTTATGTTGTTCTAATTGTGGTTGGAATGATTTTGATGACATTCATGACAATGATTGGTTTGGGTCGTATCACATGTATAATTCATCACCCAAACGCAAACCCCGTAATAACAAGAAGAAACACTATAAACAACGGGGATCCCAACCAGAGGTTAAACCACAGCGGGAGACCAAACCCATTCCAAAACGGGTTCCTCCTACTGAGGTTAAACCGGCACCCAAAAAGCAACTTGCTACAAAACATGTTCCTCCAAAAGGTGTAAATTCTACACCTAAGAGGCAACCTGTACAAAAACCAGTTCTTTCTAACGGTGTACAACCTACACCTAAGGGGAAACCTGTGTCAAAGCAAGTTCCTCCAAGAGGTGCCAAGCCTAACCCTCCAGGACCCATGCAAATATGGGTACCTAAAATCCGTTAAACTTGTTTTTGCAGCACGGTCATATGTGGTACTTAGACTCTGGATGCTCCAAGCACATGACCAGAAGGAGGGAGCTTCTCACGAACTACAAAGAAGAATATGGTGGAGACGTGAGATTTGTAAACAAAGACAAGGCGTCGATTGTGGGCTACGACGACATTGTCCAAGACAAGATCACAATAAAGAAGGTATCACACGTCGCGGGATTGGAACACAATCTATTCAGCATCGGGCAATTCTGCGACAAAGATCTCGAGGTCCGGTTCAAAGCTAAAAGGTGTAGAATCCTCAATGACGACGGAGAGGAGCTACTGGTTGGGAAACTGTAAGTCCAGGATTCACTCTTACAATCAATATATCAATGTATGTAATAGTAATTGAGAAGTAATATGATCAATTTGATTTGTATTCAATGAAGAACAGAATTACAGATCTTAGAGAGAGAGTATCTCAAAGATTACAAAAGATGAATAGAAATATATGTGGGAGAATCAGTTAGCAATGTAGTGCTAACCACTATATATACAGCAACGGAAATATTAAAGATACAGTACAAATATGAATGACTAATAGGAACAAAACACGTGTCCTAATTAGTTAACTAAACACTAAGGAAAGTATCTAGTTATAAGTTCTGAACAGGTTGTTCAGAACTTCTGAACGTTCTTCTGACAAGGCTTCTCAGAACTTCTGGCTCTCCTTCTGATCCTTCTTAGTCAGAACTCTGACCCTTCATATCAAAACATCTGAGCCTTCTCATCAGATCTTTAACACTTAGTTTATTGACAAAACTCAGATCTAACAATCTCCCCCTTTTTGTCAAATAAACTCATACTTTGCATCATCCAAATCTTTCAAAGCAGGAACAATCTTCTGTAAGAGCACATTTCTTTGATCAAGCCTTTTGTCGATCTTGACAGTAATTTCTTGAATAGTTTCAACCTGCTGAGTCATCACTTCCTGAGTTATGTTGGATTGCTTTGTTTTCAACATCTTTTTCTCCAAATTATGCTTGATGAATCTCAAAGTTCCAGAGCAGTATTTTGCAGTCTCCTTTGCTCTGAAGAAGATCTTTTCACTCTTGTTTTTCAAAAAGACTCCCAAATCTGGATGTTTGAGAACACTTCCAGTCTTTAACACCTTTTTCTGATCATGATCTGTGTTGGGTTTTGCCAGATAAACACATAGCCTTTGCAAATACAGAGCTATTTGAAAATCTGTATAACCATGCCATCTTAAGATGTAAAACATAGCTTCAATCACCACACTTCTTGCCTTCCTTTCGGTCTTATCTTTGCTTGATTCTTTGAAGCACAACATACAGTGTAATCTGTAGAAATCCACTACTGATAGCTTTTCAAAATCTGCATCAGTGAAATAGTATACCTTGCCATCTTCTCTCAAAACATCAAAAGACAAGTACTCCAACTTTCTGAATTGTTTAACTTTTAATTCTCTGATCCCTGTAATTAAGAAGTCTGAATATACAGCCTGTTTTGATTTCCCAAGACACCTTGATTTCTCTGCCAACCAGATCTGAGTCTCCTTTGGTCTATCATAATATACATTCAGAAATTGTATCTCTTTAGGCTTGAAAAACTCAGGTAGATCAAACTCAAGAAAGTATCTATTCAAATCAATTGACATCTCATCTTCTTTTGGTTCAGATTGTTCAGCTTGATCAACACTTGTTATTTGCACATTCTGAGGAGTTGTGTGCTGAACTTCTTCAACTTCATCTGAAAGGATTTCATTCACTTCATATTCAGCAGGAAACACAAAGTCATTATGCAGAACCTTTTTAGGATTAACCTCTGATAATAACCATTCACCACAGCTTCTTATTTTTCTTCTGAGATTTAATCTTCTTTCCACAGAATTTACACATTTTTTCTTTAGATTTTCTCTTTCAGTAGCAACATTAACTTTCATTTCAGTTAGTAACCAACTCAAAGTTGCATCACTATACTTTACCAATTCCTTCAGTTTGAATATTTCAAGTCTTCCTTGAACTGGATATGCAAACCCTTCAGTTTCCATTCCTTCATTTATAAATCCCTTCAAATATACACAAAACCCTGAAATCATTGCTGGACAATTCAAGTTACATTTCTCTTTTCTTCCTTCAATTGCCAATTGAAAATCATACATGTACATATTTCTGACATAAATCCCCAGAATTCTTCTGCACTCAATCTCTATCAAGGTTTCTTCAGTACTGGCAAAGAACTTAACTAGAAAGATCTGATCATCAAGAGTTAATCTGTGAAAATCAAAACTAGACATGGAAACCTTTGTACTTCTTTCTTTCAGCACTTCCAATCTAACAAACATCAGACCATTGAATTCTTCTGGTTGAAACATCAACACTTTCTCAATCTTCTTCTGAATGTGTAGTTTTGAATCAGGAATTCTGAATCTGTTTGAGGCTTCTATATAAATCATCTGAGATCTGTCAACCATGAATCCATCAATATTGCTCTCCAAAAGTTCATAATCTCCTTTTGTGTGATAGAGATTCTCATATATTTCCTCAGGAAAGATGTCATCATGAAATTGTCTAGCCAGTGGTACATCACTCAACTCCAGGATAAAATCACATACAGGCTCCTCCAAAATTTGCAAGTTAATCTTAGGGATCTCAATTGGTTTTCTGAATATATACTCAGAAGGCATAAAGTAATCTTTCACTCTCTCATATTCTTCTTCTGTATTCATCTCATCAGCATAGTTAAATCGAAACTCATGTTTAAATTTCTGAGAATAATCAACAGTTCTATCTTCTTCTCCCAATAGATCAATAGGCCTTATCAGTTTTACATCTTGTTGAATATTCTGGACATTAAGTGCTCTGACTAACTCACTTTGCATCCTTCTGATCAAATTCTCATTAAATCTTCTTTCTTCTGATTCAGAATCCATCACACTATCTCTGTCATAAAGAACAATATCTGTACAAGTGTTGTCAACAATTAAACTCTCCACTGTTTCCTTTGATCTCAACACAGGTTCCTCAATAACTTCAGTTTCATCATAATTGATTTCCATCTCTGTGTCTAAATTCAATTCTTCTGTTTTATCTGAATCACCACCATCTATGCTTTCCACCTCCATTTCCTCTGTATCTGAACTATCTGAATTTCTGTATTCTTTGTACTGACTAAATGCATATCTGCTATTTCAAAATCCTCTATGCAAATATCATCATCAGAACTCAACCTTTGCCTTTTCTCCCCCTTTTGATGATCATGAGGTTCATTATCATCAAACTTTCTTTTAGAGTTCTGACCAGAAACACCTTCAGGTTCAGCTTCTGCAAGTGGAACAAGATCAAGCGGTTTTGAGGTAGAAGCCATAGATACACTCAGTGCTTTTAATACGGATTCCTGCATACTCTGCATTTGTTTCAACAGATCTTTTTGAAATTCAGACATTATATCCTTGATCTCCTTTTTATGAGATTCCAAGGATACCTTCACAGTATCTATTTTAGTTTCAACAGATTTCAATTTACCCTCCAACATATCTTTTAATCCTGTCACCTCATCATTCAAATCATCCACCTTTTTCTCCAATTTTTCAACCTTTTCCCCCATCACTTTGTTTTGATTCTGAATATTTTCAAATTCAGAATAGTCTAACTGTGAACCTGAACCAACAGATGGTCCCGTTTTCATGTGCCCAGAGGGCTCATGGCCTGTAGATAACACAAAGTCATCTTGTACAACAAATGCACGTTTGAATGAGGCTTTTGTAATGTTCACCTCACCAGGACTTCCATCCAATCCTCGACACCCAATATTAGGTATGTCTATGAATGTTGTGTCAGGAATACGAAATTCCTGATTTGTGCCAGTGTTAGAAGGAATTTCAGGCTCAAATTGAATAGGACTGTGATATTCAGACTCAATGTGTTGAAAAATAGGTTGGGATTTATCACCTCCCTCCAAATGAGTTTGGGATGGTTCCCCTGCGTTATGTGAAACAGTAGCATGTTGAAATGCTTCTGAGTGGGTATGGATGGGTTGTTCAAGATCCACCACTAGGTCTATGGTGTTTGTTTCAATATTGGACACCAAGAAATGTGAACCAATAGCAGGTGTGGTTACCTGGTTAAGAGTAGCTGGTTCAGAGGCATCTCTTTCTGTTTGAACCTATGTTGACAATCTCTCATCCTCACCACCCTCATTCTGTTTTTCCTCACTTATTCTAACCAAGCTCTCAGAATTTTGCCCCTCATTTCTCTCAGAATGTTCACCCATTTGAACATCCTCCCCCTCTCTCACTGGACTAGACCCCTCACCTCTCTTCTCTGGTTGGTCCTCATGGGTAGGGATTTGAGGTATTTCAATTCCCATAGAGGTGCAATATGCTTTTAAAATCTCACTCTCTCTTGGTATGTAATTCCTAAGTGATTTTGGTAACAGTTTATGATTAGGATAATTCTCAAGTTTAGTAACTGAAGACATCTTACCCAAATAGAAAGTAGGACCATGCCCTTCATTTGATCTTCTTGAAATGGTTCTGTTTTCTTGCATTGCATACCATATTACAATCTGCCAATACCTTATGTAAGGTATGTATGCCAGAGGAGAATCCTTTGTCTTCTTTTGAATAGCTTTCTGATTTTTCTCAAAAGTATTCTTCATGTCTTCCCAAAGTATAGCAGTGTAATCATAATGCCTATTCCTCACTAAACCCTGAAAGATCTGAAGAATCTGTTTTGAACCTTGATCTGCCGAGCTATTTTTCCCTGACAAACACTTATTCACCACATGAAAGAAACAAGCCCAAATAGGTGGCAATTTGTTCCTTCTGAACAAACTAAGGGTCCTCAATCCTTCATTATATCCTAATCTCATAAACTCTGCAATTAACTCCTCTGTTAATGGTGAATCTTCAAAATCTGTCCTTCTTTGTACATCATCTTTCTCTGGAAGATTCAGCATTTCTCTTAGTGCAGAGATTGATAAGGTAATTGTGACTCCTGCAATTTCGGATACAAACTTGTTGTCTTCTAACCTAAGATGTTTCCACCATTGTTGAATATACTGAATAGGAACTGTTTTGTTTATTGTAAACCACTTTCTGTAAGGATGATATTTGAATAACTCCATGATGATTCTGTGTTCAGGCTTAAATCTACTTTCCTCAAATAATAAAACACAATTGTTTTCTGATAATTTCAACCATTCTCCTTCAGGAACAACCCTTTCCACTAAAATTGGTCTATTCGACATAATCGACCCTACAGCACTCTTTCATGTTCAACATTTATATTTACCTCATCTGCATTTCCTTCTGATTCAGCCATTTGTTCATCTTCTTCATTTATTTCATCATCCCTTATTGCTTCTTCCTCAACAGCTCTATTTTGTACTTCATCATTATCCGAATCAGATGAATCCATCAAAGACTTAGTAGAATGTAGAGAAATTTGACCACTTCTTCGAAATCCAGACATGATTTAAGAAGAAAACAAACTCAAAGAACGCTAGATTGATTCATATCTCACTTTTCGCTCTGGAATTTGAAAGAATTGGAAATAGGAATTTTAAGACCTATTTAAAATTCGCGAAGTTGAAAGGTTTGACGGAAAAGCGAAATCAATGTTATAACGGAGTCAACACATTTGAAATGCCACAAAGGATTTAAATGAAATGCTTGGCATAATCAACCAAATATGAAGCTGACACGTGTTATTGGATAGAATATTGACTCAAGTCAAAGATCTGAATAACACGCTCAGAAGATTTGACTTTCCTTTATCAGATATCTGATTTTTCTACTCAGAGTTCTGATTCAATTATTCAGAGGAATTTTACCTTGTAACAAAAATTTATTTAAAATCAACTTCTGACAGATGTAAAACTTTTAGTTATTCAGAAGAGGTTTGAACAGATAGAAACACATTTTATCATCAAAATTATGTTCATATAATGATGATTTTAAAAAAAATCATTTAAACTCTTATATCTGAATATAAAATTTTGTTAACTCAGATATAGTTTGAACAAGAAAAAAATTTATCATTAGAAGCTTGTTCTTCTTGCAATGATCAGAGATAAGAAATGAATACAAACCTTTTTAGCATCATGATATGATTTGCAAAAGATATTGATGCTCCCCCTTGACTTTAGCATGTACTTGACCATATATGATACATAAATATGAGGTAAAAAATAATAGAAAAGAAATGATCCACATATTTGAAGTATTTGTATTTCTCATAAATAAATTCTTGAAAATTAGATAAAAATGGCTTTAAAGAAAAATGCTTAAAAGATGAGTTTGAGAAGGAAAAGAAAGTTTTTCATTTGGAGATAAGGAGACTTATTAAGAAATTATCTGTTTTATCAACTAAAATCATGATAGAGAGGAAGTCCAAATCTGATTTGCAGTCAAGGTTTGATTTGTATGTTAAAAAGTTTAAAGAATTTGAAACGAAAGTTGTTGACAAATCAAATCATAGTTCAAAAGATCAGATTCGTTCTTCTAATCTGTTTTATGATTCTCCTATTGATAAATCTTATAATTGTTCTTTTAAAAAGATAAAAATGGAATGGAGAGTTAAAGGAACTACTTCCAAGAAAGAAGTGCGAAAATCAAAGGTTCCTAATTCAAATGTCAAGAAAAACAATACATTTCAAATAAAATCTTTTGTTAAACCTGATGTGATTTATTCTGTAAATCAATTAGTCAGAATTGCACAAAAGAAACTTTGTTGTTCATATTGTGGGACTGATAACTTTGTAAACAAAAGGTACATTCAGCACTGGTTTGGTTCTTATAGAATATCTGCATATGCTACTGCACCTAACAAACCTGGACCCAAGTTCATATGGGTACCAAAGTCAACTTAATCTGTTTTGCAGGTTATTCATGTGTAGAGCTGAATGAATGATCTATACCGACACATGACTGAAAACAGATGTTGTGCTTAATTGAGAATTTTGACTTTTTGATACTTCAGTCCAAAACTCGGTATGAATGTGATTATGGATTTATGATTCATATAGATCAATTTGTTGATTTTGAAGCATTTTTTTTTAAAAAAGTTCAGTTTACTGTGGTGTAATCGAACTCATAGTTGTGGGTGTTTTTAGTAGAAAACATTTCCAGAGAATGTGTTCAGAATCACATTTTGAGCAACCCTGCAAATTTTGGTTGAAGATTTCTGATTTTTGAGCAAGTTATGGTGATTTGAAGTTCAGAATGTTCAAAAATCACAAAATCTTCAGAGGAAGTTCTGAAGATTGTTCCTGCTCTAAGAATTTGATGATGAAAAGTACAAGTGTGTTTGACAAAAAGGGGGAGATTGTTAGGTCTAGAGTTTTGTCAAAAACACAAGTGTTGAGGATATTCAGAATTCAGAAGTTAGATCGTGAAATGTCAAAAGTTAATCAGAAATCAATGCTCAAATGATGGTTTAGAACTAAGTCTTCGAAGCTTACTCAGAATTCTGACTCCAATAGTCATAACTTTATCGTGTGGAATCAGAACTTTGGAGTTAGAATTTTTTTCAGAAGTTCTTCACGTTCAAAATTCTGATTGACTTACTCAGAATTCTGAGTGGTCTTCTCAGAACTTTTACTTAGTATATTTCGAAGTAAAGGTGCAATTTCAGAATTGTTCGACAGCTTTGCGCCCCTGTCGTATTTTGATCAGAACTTCCTCCTCGAAGCTTCAAATTTGACGATTTCAGATGCGCTGGATTCCTAAGACACAGATGAACATTTTTCATGTTTTGAGTTTGTTCTGAATAGATGTGCTTATTGGTCAGATTCTGTGTCAAAGTCAGTGGACTGATGTTGGACAGAAAGCAACGTTTTCATGCAATTTCTCTCAACTTTCAGAAAGGTGTTCTATCTTCTATTTTTGTGGATCCAAGCTGAGTTATTGAAGTGTATTGAGACACTCCCTCCTATGATCTTAATGGATTAAGCTCTTGAGCTTAATGGTCATTCAACTCGCATTTCAAAGACGAATTCTTTATTATAAACTGAGGTGGTTTCAGTCGAGCTTATTGCACATTGGATTCGATTTTAAAGTTGTAATTTGTGAAGAAGAAGAGCAAATTTTGAGGGGGAGCTTGGATAGATTTGCAAGGCGTGAAGATGTGAAACACTAAAGTTTTCAAAGAAATCAAGGGGGAGATCATTTGAAGATGCTTTCTTTATAAAACTTTAGGTGGAGATTGTTGGGTCTAGAAAGCCCCAATTATATAGAAAGTTTTATAAAGTCCATGTAAAGTCAATGAAAGTCAAATGTATTGTAATTAGCTTTGTTAGTCTTTTGGGCTTTGGGAGTTTAATGGGAGTTAAATGGGCTTGGGCCCATGTCATGTAATTAGACACTATAAATAAGTGTCTTGGGCTTCATTTGTAAGAAGAGATTTTGATAGACAAATCCATTTAGAGAGAAACTCATTGTAATATCTTGTAATTCACAGATTATTAATAAATCATATGACCAGTTGCTGTGAATACGATCTTGAATGTTCATTCTATATTGAATCTTGATTATCAGTGATGATTACGGGACTTACAGGCTTCATTAGCTTTCTTTGGTTCAATCACACTTAAGAAACCAGCAAACATTGCTTCATTTGCTGTAGCTGATCTGGTCTTTACTCCTGCTGATGGATCACCTATTACTTGATGAATAGGATGATTTTTAGTCCATTTATTTGCACTGGGAAGCACATCAATCTCTGAAAAATTGTTGTTTGTATCATTCTCATCAATGATTGCTTGTAATTCTGAACTGTCCCCTTGTTCTGATGTATGTGTGGGAGTTGCATCCAAGTTTAGATTCTGAGCAATGAAGTCAGAATTCTGAGTGACTTGTTCAGAGTTCTGAATACAAGGATCAGAATTCTGAGTACAAGGTTCAGAATTTTCACCACTTGTATTTATCAAATTTGGACATTCCTCAGATGGACCTTTATCAGAAATTACAGTTGATTGAACTATTTCTGAAGTTCTATTTTTCGTCTCTTATACCATCTTTGGGTTTTCATATTCTGCATAAGAATCAGAGATTAGTTCTAGAAAAGCATCCTTAAACAGTAAATTGAGTTCTGAACAAATAGGATTAGAATTTGTATCAGAAGTCATTTTTGTCTTGTTCTGCATGAGTTCTGAACTATCTTGTTCAAAAGTCTTCATTCTGGCTTCATCAAATGTTACATTGATGCTTTCCATCATTCTCTTGGTTCTTCTATTGTAGATTCTGAATGCTTTGGAAGTTAATGAATAACCAACAAAGTATCCTTCATCTGCCTTTTTATCAAATTTGGCAAGATTTTCTCTGTCTTTAAGAACATAGCATCTGCAACCAAAAACATGAAAGAATTTGATTAATGGTTTTCTTTTATTTATTAGTTCATAAGCAGTTTTATTTAATCTTTTATTGATTAAAGTTATGTTCTGTGTAAAGCAAGCAGTTGCAATTGCTTCAGCCCATAGGAAGGTTGGAAGATTTGAATAAGCCATCATGGTTCTTGCAGCTTCAACTAGAGTTCTGTTTTTCCTTTCAACAACACCATTTTGTTGAGGAGTTATGACAGCAGAGAAATTATGAGAAATCCCAGAACTTTCTAAAAAATTCTGAAGTGTCTCATTTCTGAACTCTGTTCCATTATCACTTCTGATTTTCTGAACTGGAAGTTGTAAGAGAACTTGAATTCTTTTGATAAAGTTTATCAATGTAGTAGCAGCTTCTGACTTAGCTCTTAAGAACTCAACCCATGTATATCTGGAATATTCATCAACAATTACAAGCATGTATTTCTTTCCTCCCATAGATTGAACTGAAATTGGACCACAAAGATCAGTATGAATCATTTCTAATGGTGCTTTGCAAGATGAGTCCATTTTTAATTTGTGAGAAGTCTTTTTCATCTTGCCCATTTCACAAGCTGAGCATAATGATTCCTTTTCAAATTTAATCTTTGGTAGACCTTTAACCAGATGTTTTGCAACAAGATTATTAAGATCTTTGAAATTTAGATGAGAACATCTTTTGTGCCATAGCCAACATTCATTTGCAGTTGAATTTGATAAAAGACAGACAATATTTAATATTTGTAATTTTGTAAAGTTAACCACAAATAAATCCATATGTCTTTTGGCCCATAAGACTTTAACATCCTTTTCAGTTAAAATCATGCAACCTGTTATTTGGAACTTGATTTGACAAAGACTGTCTAAAAACTGACATATGCTGAAAAGATTATGTTGTAATCCTTCAACATAAAAAACTTTTTGAATTGTCAGATCTCCTTTTGTTAAATCCCCATAACCTTTAACTTGACCTTTGCTGTTATTTCCAAAGTTTACTGCTCCTCCAGCCTTTTCTGTGAAGTTTGATAGAAAAGACTTCTGACCTGTCATGTGTCTTGAAGCTCCTGAATCTAAACACCACACATGACAGCCCTGCAACAACAGTCAGTTAGTTTTAGTTACCCATGTTGGAATGGGTCCTTCTTTGTTAGCTTTGTCATTTGATTTAACAAAAGTGCCTTTTACTTTCCATTCAAAATCTTTCTTTAAACACCATTTGCCTTGCACTTTTATGAAGTCAAAACATTTTCTGTTCACAAATTTATTCAATTTCTTCTTGAAAGTTGTAACTTTTGATTTTGCAATGTTTTCAACTTTCTTTTATTTCACATTACTCACTTTCTCATACTTTGTTTTGACTTTAACTTGATGATTCACTTCTTTTATCTTTTCTTTTCTCTGAGTTTGAGGAACAGAATCATTCTTCTTTTCTGTATTCATGAAACAAATGTTATTGTTATTGGACATTTCTGAGAATATTGAAAAGAATCACTTTTACATTGAACACAAGTCAGATTTTTCTGTGCAAGTAACAACAAGTCTGTACCATAAGTCCTTTCATTTTTATTTCTATTTTTCAAAGTACATGCACATTTATTACAGAAACTATGAGCTTTTGGTACAGAATTAGAATTCAATTCAGTCTTCTCAGGAACTCTTTTCAGATCATCTTTCCTTTTGCTTTCCTCTTTTTCTGGAAAATTCAACTTATTTTTGTTAGAAAATGAATTAGATGATTCACCTTTTTCATATGTATTTGATTCATTAAAGAATTTATCATTTTCTTTTAGAGCATTAATCTTGAACAGATCATATTCAGCTTTCAGTTTCTCAAGCTCTGTTATTTTTTGAATAAAAACATTCTTTTCTTTTAAAGCATTTTTAAGATCAAAATCCAAATCACACAAGTCATTTTCAAGTTCATCATAAGCTTTCCTTAGGTCCTCAAGTTCTTGACTTACAAGATTATATCTCTTTTCAAGTTCTAGAAAGTCTTCTGACTTTGTTTCAGAATTTTCAGTTGACTCAGAATTCTGACTCTTTGAATCAGAATTCTGATTAATAGACTCAGATTTCTGACCTTCAGAATCAGAAAACTGATTAGAACAATCAGAGTTCTGATTAGAAGATTCAGATTTCTGACTCACTATTTCAGAAACCTTACTAGTATCAAATATACTTTCTATGTCAGAGTAAGAAAAACTTTGTTGTTTATTTTTGTAGCTGACATTTAAAGAGTCATATTTGAATTTAGTATCATTGTATTTTGGTTTCTCTTCTTTTGGTTTAGAAATTTCTTTCTTAACTTTTTCTTCCGAAACACGTGATTTTTCTGTTTTTAACTCGGAAACTTTTTCTTTGGGCTTTTTAGAACTTGATTTCTGTAAACTGTCAGAACTTGTGATAGAACTTGCAGGTCTTATAAAGACTTCAACAACTTCTGGAGTTTTTGGTTTAGGAACATGAAGCTTATCAAAATCATACAAGTTTACTGGAGCTCTTTTTAAGACAACATTTTCTTCCAGTCCCAATCCCTTCTTTGGATTATAAAATCTTGTATCTTTTACATTGCTTGTAAGAAGATTTAATGTTTGCTGAGTCTGACCTCTTTTCAAGTTAAGATCTTCTAATTCTTTGATTTTGGTGTATAAATTCTTTCTTTCCTCAAATAGCATATTAAACTTTATTTGTAAATCACCCTTTTCATCCTTAACTTTTGAAAGCTCAATTTTTAATTCAGAAAGGTTTTTCATCAACTTAGAATTTTCAGTTTTAATTTTCTGTTTCTCAACCTCAGATTCCTCAAATTGTTCTTTTATTACTTCTTTTTCAATTCTGAATTTGTTAACTAAATTTCTTTCTCCTTTTATTTGTTTTCTTAGTTTAACAAATTCAGTTTTCATTTCACCAATTTGTGTCATTAAGTCTATTTCAAGTGCAGAATGTACCTCAGCAGATGACACAGAATCAGCATCTTCAAAGTCAGAATCATCCTCATTCTTCATCTTTGCCATATAACTCTGCATCTGTGAAAAGTGTATGCAGTCATCTTCATCTGAGGTGTAGTACAACTAGTTTTCTTGTTCAGCTAACAATGCCACTTCATCATCTCTTTTCTTCGCCAGCTGAGCCTTTTTGGTATAGTACTCATAATCTTTCACAATTTTCACTTTGCACTTGAAGCACATATTCTTTTCTTTTCTTTCTTCCTTCTCTTCTCTATTTTCTTCTCTTCTTTCTTCCTTCTTTTCATACTTACTTTCTCATCTCTCTTCTCTTTTCTTGAAATCTGAACTTCCCTGCTCTTTCCTGAACTTGCCCTGATATTTTCCTTTTCCATACCTCTTGTTGAAAGTATTAGTCAACAAGGCAACTTTTCAGCAATCATTTTGATATCCTCATCTTCTTCTGATCCCTCTTCCTTATCAGACTCCTCCAGATTTGGTATCTCGGATAGATACACTGCCTTCTTGGGTGTTTTCACACTTTTAGACTTTGACAGAAAAGCTAATTGTTCTGCAACATTTTTCTTTTCTTCAACCACAATTTTAACAGAGTCCTCATGCTGATTAAGAACACAAAATAGATCATTTAGATCTTCTTCACACATGTCCTTATTCATTTGTAGACTTATAGCAAATGATGACCATTCAGAGTTTAGACTGTTCAGAAATTTATAATTAATTTCTGACTTTGTCTTTTTCAGCCCATTCCTTCTCAAATCATTCAGTATAGTACAGAATTTACTATATGTCTGAGTCAAGCTTTCAGATTCTTTAGCCTTGAACCTTTCATAAGCATTTATGCTTTGATTTAACATGGCTTGTATCGATCTGACAGTTCCTAACATTTGTCTTTCCAGTTCATCCCACATTTCCTTGGTTGATGAACCACTATCAATTCTGTTAAGAACTTCATTCGGAACTGCAAGTGTCATCAATGTGATTGCCCTTTTGTCTATTGCATGCCTATTTTTCTGTTCTGATGTGTATTGAGAATAGTTCTTCTTCACCCTCGTTGCCGGAATTTCTTGAGTTGTTTCTGTTTCAGGAGTTGCTTCCACATCGATGTTGACTTCGATAGGACCTTCTCGAATAGAGACCATCAGATTCTCATCTATGTTATCCAAGAATTGGATCATTCGTATTTTCCATTGCTGGTACTCTTCAGGAATTAGAACAGGTGTCTTTGTTTCAGATCCCGTAGCGAGATATTATTTAGAAGACATGATTGTAAGAATTTTCAACAGGAAGACAAATTTGAATTTTTTTATCGAAAGACAACAATTAATTCAAGAATTGCCAAGAATTCAAGAATTAGAACTAGCAGCGGAATCGATTTTTGAACGAATCAAGAAATCTTCAAGAAATTGATCAATAAACCTTCGCGATCACGATCTTGAACAAATTTGTTTGTTGAATGGCTCTGATACCAATTGTAAGTCCAGGATTCACTCTTACAATCAATATATCAATGTATGTAATAGTAATTGAGAAGTAATATGATCAAACTGATTTGTATTCAATGAAGAACAGAATTACAGATCTTAGAGAGAGAGTATCTCAAACATTACAAAAGATGAATACAAATATATGCGGGAGAATCAGTTAGCAATGTAGTGCTAACCACTATATATACAGCAACGGAAATATTAAAGATACAGTACAAATATGAATGACTAATAGGAACAAAACACGTGTCCTAATTAGTTAACTAAACACTAAGGAAAGTATCTAGTTATATGTTCTGAACAGGTTGTACAGAAATTCTGAACGTTCTTCTGACAAGGCTTCTCAGAACTTCTGGCTCTCCTTCTGATCCTTCTTAGTCAGAACTCTGGCCCTTCATATCAAAACATCTGAGCCTTCTCATCAGATCTTTAACACTTAGTTTATTGACAAAACTCAGATCTAACAGAAACGCAAGACCAACCTCTACACAATCGACCTTGCAGCCCTAAAGCACGATAACCCCGTCTTCCTCATGTCAAAGGCTAATTCCCAACAAGCCTGGATTTGGCACCGAAGACTATCGCACTTGAACTTCAAGAGTATCAACAAACTGGTGCTGGGCGGACACGTGAAAGGCATGTCCGATCTTCAATTCGTGAAGGATCATCTCTGCGGAGCATGTGAAATGGGAAAGATGAAGCGCGTGCCACATCAGCCGAAGGCAGCTTCGAGCACGACCTCGACTTGAAGATGCTCGTACTCCTCCCGGCTTAGCACAACCTCGACTTGAAGATGCTCGTACTGAGGATTCGGCAAATCTATCTGGTCTGCCGCCCTCTACAAGCACATTGTCCATCACTGTGGAGACAGCTCAACCGTCCTCATCAACTTCAACTAATACCACTTTCCCCTCGGAGGAACCTGTTATAAACCTGGAGATCGCTCCTAATGATTCGTCATCTGCAACAATCGACGATCAACCTCTGAACTCCTCGGAACCAGAAGTTGTTCAACCCTCGGCGAATCCTCCCCCACCTCCTCTAAGAAACCAGCCTGCAACACTTGAAGCAGTTCAAGACCTTCCATCTGGTGATTACGTGGATCCGGACCCTTCTCATTCTACTCTGTTGGAACCCATATACACTTAATCAAGATTAACAATCTGTTAGTGGAGTTTAGAGTTTGATGCGGAAGCGTATTAAACTAACAGATATGTTTGATAGATATTAGAACGCACATATATAAAGAAAACAGTAAGGAATAAAAAGGATTTCTTGAACAGTTACTGTTTTTCAATATATAATAAGAACACGAAGAACAGATTAAGAACTGTTGGTGTGTGTGAGAATATAACACTCAGATATTTGACAATAAAGCTTGAGAGTATTAGTGATTCCTTGTGTTTTCGTCGTTAGGAAGATCTCAACATGAGACTTCCTTTTATACTACTCTTAGAAGACTATGAAGTTGGTCACTGTTCCTTTTACGGCATGAATAGTAAACTGGATGGTGTGAACAGTGGACTGGATGGTGTGAGCAGTTGTTTGAGCCATGCGCATTTAATGGAGCAGATGTACTATTGGTAAATGCATTAAATGGCGCAGACGTCTATTTTGTACCATGCCCTATTGAGTCCACTCAGAGCTTGACACGTGTTTTGACAGTACTTTTCCATGCAAGTTGATGAACGTATCCAGTAATATCTTCCAAGTCTTCATAGCAGACCACAGAGGCTCTGTAAGGCATTACAGAGGTTCTATGGTCTGACCTTCTGTGGAGCAGTCCACTTGTTTCCGAGTTGATCTTCTTCTTGCGCACTACAGAGGTTCTGTGATTACCTCTGTAGCTTATGTGGCTTTCTGGACTTGATCTTCTGGAAGAAGTGGCAGAGCCTCTGTGAGAGGCTTTTCTATACTTAGCCTATTTTTCACTACTTCTAAGTATTTCTATGATTAGGAAGATTGAAGCTAACAATCTCCCCCTAAGTAGTGAAAAATAAAAATTTGACTTTGTGTTTAGTTAGGCTAAGTTAGATAAGACAAAGGTTAAACAATACCTCGAAATTTCTTTCATTTAGAAATATGCCAGAGGCATTTTACATTTGAGTACAATGAAAGATAAACTTTTGTTTGTAGAGATTGGAGGTCTGAGAATCAGATTTTGGCATCTTTGAAATCGTTGTAGCTTCTGTTGTCTCTGCCGACTTTTCTGATCTCTTTGTAGAATCTGATGCAGAGTTCTCTTAGGCGGATTGTTGAGTCTATTTCTCTGATGAAAGTATCTGCATCATCTCTATCCATTTTCTCTGTACCTCTGTATTTTACAAGGCTTGCTCTGAATTTGCTCAGAGTACTGGTTGCGTACTTCTGACAATCCATGAGTACAAAAAGTTTAACCTGGTGTTGTGGGTTTTGAAATACTAACCCAAATCTTGGTTCTCTGATGATTGAGTTGGGCACAGCGTCTGGTGGGCAGCGATCTTCTGGTGGTCGTAGATCTAGATGTTTGAGACCAAGATCTTTTCCCAGCTGAAAATCTATCATGCTGTATAGCAGAAGCTTTTCCCTCATCGCTTTTCTCAATACTTGATAGGCTCTGGTGTTTGCCTCTGTGTTGTAGTTGTCCTTTGTCCATTGCAGAAGGTCAGGTAGATCGTATGGATTGATGTTTCTTAAGTCAGCATCAGCGAAGGTAGACTCTGAATTGTTCTCTCTTCTGACTTTGTAAAGATTGTACCTGACCCTTGGATAGGTTCTTGTGAAGGAGAATCTGCAGAAGATCACTTTTTTGATTTTGTGAATTGAGAAGACATCTGCTTTGGCTCTTGGCTTTGTTCTTGTGAAGATGTTCTCAAATTCTTCTCTGATCCTTGGATCTGTCACATGATCTATTGGATAGTTTGTCTGAAAGGATTGTTTGTAGAGGTATTTGTATACCACTTCTTCCATTTCTTCATGTATTGGACCAGGTCGTGGAATTTGTCTTCTGAGACTCTCCATATGTTGAACAACTTCTGCATCTCTACCAGTTAAAGGAGTTTCTGACAGAGGCTTCAATCCATGTGCCCAGTCAACTTCTTCGGGTTTTGGGGTTTGAAAGGCGTCAAACGCACTTTTCATCAGTTTCTCTGTTGGTTTTGACAATGTTTTCTTCTTCTTAGGTTCCTCTGTCAGTATCCCTTTGCCTTTATCTTTTGTTGTTGTGGCATAACCTGTTGCTTCTGTGGGATTTGAGGTTTGTACTTCTGTAGGTTTGATGGAGGTTGCCTCTGTGGATTTTGACGATTGTGATTTAGAGGACTTTTGTGGCGATGGTTCTGTTGGCTTGACTTGCTCTGTAACCTCTGTTGGAGGTTGTTTGGTGACTTCTTCTGTGAGCTCAGTTTCTGTTGATGAAGTGTTTTCATTGAATCTTCTTGCCATTCTGAAGGCTAAGGTGAACCTGTGCCTTTCTTCTTCTCTCTTCACCATACGATCACTTATTGTTGTGTGCATCCTTTTCAGAATGTCAGAAGCAGAGGTCGTAGCTCTTTTTGGTTTGGTGGCAATCGACTTTCTTCTGGGTATGGTTTGGGGTGTTTCCACAGAGGTGGGTGTTTTCTCTGTGGTTGGTTCATCTGTTTCTTCTAAAATGATTACCTCAGGGGCGGTTGTTGCCTCTGAGGTTTGCTTATCTGCTTCTGTAGTGTTGGGTTCTTCAGAGGTTGAATCCACAGAGATGGGTGTATTCTCTGTGGTTTGTTGAGTTTGTTGTTGTCGGGTCTGTTCTGGAGGTGCTTGACTCAGAGGTTCTGCGGCTATTGGTAGACCTGTAAGTTCTCTGCTTGCAGTTTTCTCTGTAGTTTTCTCCCCCTCAGGATGATCTGATGGACCAGGATGGTCATCATCATCAGAGACATCCTGACCCTTGAGTGTTGCACAGGGTTGGCAGAGATAGCAATAGCACTTTTGGAATCGCAGAAGATGGGTATTTTGAACAGAATGTGGCCGTAGTCTTTTAGCTGAGTCTTCATCCATAGAACCTGAGAACAACAGCTAGCGGCAGCAACGTATTCAGCTTCTGCAGTGGATGTGGAAACACAATTCTGCTTCTTGGAGGTCCAACTGACTAGTTTACCACCTAGGAATTGACAACTCCCAGAGGTACTCTTTCTGTCGAGCATGCATCCTCCATAGTCTGAATCTGTATAAGCTTTAAGACCAAAACCAGAGTTCCGTGGATACCAGAGACCAAGATTTTTGGTCCCTTTTAGGTATCTAAAGATTCTCTTTACGGCATCATAATGTGATTTCTTTGGATTAGCTTGATAGCGTGCACAGAGACATGTGGCATGCATAATGTCAGGTCTGCTTGCTGTTAAGTATAACAGAGATCCAATCATGCCTCTGTAGAGAGTGCATTCTACAGAGATGCCATCTGAATCTAAGAATAACTTGTTTCCAGTGGCCATTGGAGTTTTCATTGCAGAGGTATCAGAGAGGCTATACTTGGAAAGAATGTCAGAGACATATTTAGCTTGATTTATAAAAATTCCCTCTGATGATTGTTTGACTTGGAGTCCGAGGAAGAAAGTTAATTCTCCCATCATACTCATTTCAAACTCACTCTGCATGAGTTTTTCAAATCTTTTACACTCTTCTGAATTAGTAGACCCAAAAATTATGTCATCTACGTATATTTGTACAAGCATTATCTCACTACTTTTGCGTTTATAGAATAAGGTAGTATCTGTTGTACCTCTGTTGTAACCATTGACTAGAAGAAAGGTAGAAAGTCGTTCATACCATGCTCGTGGAGCCTGTTTCAGTCCATATAGAGCTTTTTCAAGGTAGTATACATGCCTTGGAAACTTTGAGCTTTCAAATCCTGGTGGCTGATTAACGTAGACCTCTTCTTGGATTTCACCGTTGAGAAAAGCTGATTTTACGTCCATCTGATAGACTTTAAAACCTCTGTGGGCTGCGAAGGCTAAGAATATTCTTATTGCTTCGAGCCGTGCGACAGGGGCAAAAGTTTCATCGTAGTCTATGCCTTCTGCTTGTCTATACCCCTTTGCTACTAATCTTGCTTTGTTTCTGATGACCACTCCATCTTCATCCTTCTTGTTTCTGTAGACCCATTTAGTCCCAATGGCCTGTTTTCCTAGAGTCCATACTCTGTTACGCTCAAATTGCAAAAGTTCTTCTTGCATGGCGTCTACCCAGTTTGGGTCATCTAGGGCTTCAGAAATCTTCTTTGGTTCTATCACACTAATAAAATTTGTAAAGAAACAAAAGTTAGCAGTGGCAGACCTTGTTTTTACTGCGTCAGAAGGTTCTCCGATTATTTGGCTTGGAGGATGGCTTTTTGTCCATTGAGTTGTGCGTGGGAGATGATCATCAATGTCATTCAGACTTTCTTTAGAGACTTCTTGTGTTTCTTCTTGTGTAGCCTCTGTTGTTCTTCGTGCCTTGGTAGTTGATTCTACCGTTTGTGGAATGATTGGTATGAGTGGTGGTGGAGTTTGTTCCTCTGAGGACGTATAGTCTTGGTCCTCGATTTCCTCTGTAATTGGTTCTTCTGTGGTTTGTGCAGCTTCTGTGGTCGTTTTCCTTGATGTTTCATCTTCTGCACTTTCTTCTGCTTCGGAAATTGCATCTGTAGTATGTACAGAAGAAGATGAAGCATTATTAGGACCAGTTAGAGACAAACCTGTAGGATTTTGTCCGACAGAGGATGGTTCTTCAGAAACCCTGATTGTTCCAACAGAAGGATCAATGTTTTCGTTGAGCATCTCTAAAAATAGAAGATCCAAGTCTTCTTTTGCTCGTGAGATGACAGAGGATTTCCCTTTAGTTCCGAGTTCTGAACTGATTTGTTCAGAAGTCATTTGGAATGAATCATCAAAAGAAACATTGATGCTTTCTACAATCTTGTGAGACTTTGTAAGGAATGGTCTGTAGGCTTTGGAAGTGGCAGAGTATCCAATGAATTTGCCTTCATCTGCTTTTACATCAAACTTTCCTCTTGAATCTCTGTCGTTTAAGACGAAGCATTTGCATCCGAATACATGGAAAAATTTGATGTTTGGCCGCCGTTTGTTAAGCAATTCGTAAGGCGTCTTGAGGTGTCTTTTCACAATGGTTGATCGATTTTGAGTATAACACGCAGTAGAAATTGCTTCTGCCCAAAAGTTCATTGATAATCCGCATGCTGACATCATAGTTCTTGCGGCTTCCACAAGTGTTCGATTTTTTCTTTCGACAACACCGTTCTGTTGTGGAGTGCGAGCTGCAGAAAAGTTCTGTGATATTCCTTCTGTTGAAAGATAGGCTTCAATGACAGAGTTTTTAAATTCTGTGCCATTGTCACTTCTTAACTTCTGTATTCTGCAATTATAAAGAACTTGGATTCTTTTCATTAGATTTATCAATATATTTGGAACATCTGATTTCTTTCTAACGAATTCAACCCATGTGAAACGCGAATACTCATCAATTAGGACAAGTATGTATTTCTTGCCACCTAGGCTCTGTATGGCAATGGGACCGCAGAGGTCGATATGAAGCATGTACAGAGGTCTAGTGCAAGATACATCTGTTTTGCCTTTGTGGGAAGCTCTTTTGAGTTTTCCCATCTCACAGGCAGAACATAAATGATCCTTATTGAACTTAACATTTGGCAAACCTTTAACTAGATCAAGTTTGACCAGTTTTTCCAATGTGTGAAAATTTAAGTGACAGAACCTGTTGTGCCATAACCAGGCTTCTTCACTTTTGCAGGCAACAAGGCAAACTTTGTCTTTGTTCTTTGAGTTGAAGTTCATTAGATATAGATCACCTATTCTTTCAGCTCGCAGAAGTTCCATACTTGTTTCTTCACTTTGTAGAGAGCAGAAAGTTCTTTTGAACAACACATTGAATCCTGTATCACAAAGTTGACTTACACTGAGTAGGTTGTGCTTAAGGCCATCCACATATGCAACTTTGTATACAGAAACGTCTTCTTTCCTTATGACTCCATAGCCTTTTATGTGTCCTTTCTTGTTGTCTCCAAAAGTCACAGATCCACCATCTTGTGTTTCTTTGTACGTGGATAGTGCACTTCTGTCACCAGTCATGTGCCTTGAGCATCCGGAGTCTAGATACCAGATTGGCACATACTTCTTCTGCAGGACAATCACAGAGATTTAGGTACCCATATCCATATGGGTCCAATATTGTTAGAGTTTTTCAAGTTTGCCTTGGCATTCTTGAAATACATTTTGTTCTCTGCAGAAGAGTCAGATTGTTTCTTTGTGGGATTTGACTTTTTAATTGTCGTAGAGAGTAAACAGACTTGACTTGATAAATGATTATTAAGTTTAGACATAAGATCAAAGCAATGACAGTATTGAATATGAGATGTAATTTGCTTGAACTTTTCATTGAACTTTTTGAACTCAGCCACAGAGGCATTACATTCTTTCTTTACATTAGATTTCCTATTACTAGAAGATCTATGAATACTCGAATGTTGTTTGCAAAAGCTCTGTTTAGGACCTGCCTTCTGTGGGTTGCTTCTGTGGTGAACTTCTTTCATCACTGTCACAGAAGAAAAAGATTTATTAACCTTAGGTTTTGAAAATCTAGAACTTATAGGATCAATAGAGGTCTTCTGTAACATTTTAAGCTCAGCAGAGGTTTTGATATGTAGATTCAATTTTAGAAAATATTGGCAGATTGGAATCTCTGTGAGTTTCTCTTTTGGAGAAATAGTTCTGTGAGGAACTTCAGAGGAGAATTTGACATCCTCTGTGTCACAGTGAATTATCCCTGATTTGAAATCAGTCTCTGAGTTGTCAGAGGATGAATCGTCCTCGTATACAGAGGTTGAGTCAATTCTTTCAATAGAGGCTGGATTTTCTGAGCATGTATCGTACGAGCTTTCTTCCTCTGTAGAATAGTTTTCATAGATTGCAGAGGTTTCTAATAAGATTTCTTCAGTGAGAGTTTTATCTATAGAAGATGTACAGAAATTTTCTAAAACGCTTGATTTCCATATTTCCAAAATTTCTTTTTCAATTAAATTTTTAAAGTTTTCTTCTGAAAAAATGGGTTTAAACTCAGGAGCTTCTGCTGACAATTTCTTTTCAACGTTTATCAAACAGACAAATGCAACCTGTGTTTGGGTCTCTGGTTTACCAAACTTGAAGATACCAATCTGATCTTGTGTTTTCAGATATTTCTTTGGTTTGATACTTCTATTGACAGAGGTTGAAGATGATGAGTCTGTGTTTTCAAACCACACGTTAATCATCTTCTTATGTTTCTTCAAGTAAGGATCCACAGAGATTTTCGCCCGTTTGTTTACAGAGATTAGATTTGGAAACTCTGGTTTGTTTGTTTTTCCAATCACAAATAACGAGGACAGAGGTTTGTTTCTTTTGCCTTCAACACCTAGTGTGATATCATCATACCCTATACCTCGTCTCCCTATTTGTGAGTTTATTTTTTCATAAACTTTCTGTGCATCTTTATAGTTTTTAAGCAAAACTTCTCTTCTGAGTAAATCTTGCCATAATACCTCTCTTTCTCTTTGAAATTATTCTTTAAGAGATCTTATGTCAGTAGTTTCGCTCCTTGAAACTGAAAGTTCTTTTGTTTTATCTTTTAAAGTATTGGTTAATTCAGAAATTTGTTTTTTTAAAGGATCTAGAGTTTTGTTCCAATTCTTTTCTATTCTCTCTTTTTCCTCAAAAATCATTGCTTTTTCTTGAGTGAGAAGCCATACTTCTCTCTCATTGAAAGTGAGTCTTTTCTGAATACTTTGATTTATCTCTTTCAGTTCAATTAATTCAATGTTAATTCTAAGTGTATTATCATCTACAGAGGTAATACAAGAGTTGGAATTTGAAGTAGATACCTCAGAGTCAGTGCAGGAGTCGACTTCTGCCATGCCATAGAAGAGGGCATTAGCGGTATGTTCATCGTCAGAAGTAGAGTCTGACTGGAAGTCTTCTGTGTTCTCCTCAGAATGTCCTTTTGCCATTAAGGATTTTTGAGCATAATATTCGGCTTTCTTTTTGTAGAAAGCAGAGTCCCTCTGTGGGCGATTTGATCTGCTTCTGCATTCATTCGCAAAATGGCCTGGTTTGCCGCAGTTAAAACATCCTTGAGGAGTGTTTCCTGTTCGATCATTGGACTTCTGTAGGTCTCCGCCTTTCTCTGATCTACATTCATTTGCATAGTGACCAGGTTTGCCGCATTTGTAGCATTCTTGCTGTGTGTGGCTTACCGAGTCATCTGACCTCTGTCGGTCATTCCCTCTGTAATTTCTATCGTTTGACCTCTGTCGGCCACTTGATTCTTCTCCTCTTCTGTCATCTCTTCTGTTGTCTCTTCTGTCATCCTGGTTTTCTCTATCATATCTTTCATTTCCGGAACCTCTTCTGTTTCCTCTGAACTCTTTTGTCAATAGAGCTAAAGATTTAGCTAGTGACGCAAGAGTTGTTTCCTTTTCTGCTTGCTCTTCTTCTTCACTGTCAATTATCACCATCTTCTTCTTCTCCTTCTTCTTCTCCTCTGTGGCTTTATCATTTCTTGGTCTCTGTGCATCCTCTTTAGTTTTACTAACCAATGCATATGGTGCAATGGTTAGTGTTTTAGCCTGTGCTATCTGAGGTTCTTGTGCGGCTAATGTTCCGTAAAGATCAGAGAGAGTCCAGGTGTCTAGATCCTGATTTGTCTGTAGGGACATAGACAGCTGGAGCCATTCTTCATTTAGACTTTTTAAAAACATGACATTGTTTTCTTCAGAAGTTCTATCAATGCCTGATTTTCTGCACTGGTTGATTAGAGAGTTGAATCTGTCGTATGTTATTTGCAGAGATTCCGTTGCAGAGGCTTTGAATGCATGATATTCATTGATGTACTGTGCTCTTCGGTTTTTTTGTGTTTTAGCACCTCCTTCCAACTGTCTTTCCAGTTCTTTCCACAGATCATGTGCTGTTTCACATGAATCCAAGGATTGAAAGAGTTCGTTGGGTATTGCCATAATTAATGTCCTCTTGGTTTTCTGAGCAACTTCATCTTCTGCTTTATCTTCGGTTGACCACTCCCCTTTTGGCTTTGGTTTTTGATGTTCGGGGATTTCGGCAGATTAAGCAGTAGCAGGTATACGAGGTACTACTGTCATGGGAATAGGAGGAGGATTGAACATATATTGTACTTGATTTTTTTCAGTGCCCTCGAAAAAATGGACCATTCTTATTTTCCACTGAGGATACTCATCTCGAAGGAGAGTAGGAGGTTTAGTGAGAGAACCAGTAGTAAAGAAATTATTTGTATTTGTCATTTGAAGATTTTAGAAAGAAAGTATGACTAAAGAGTTACTTCGATGAGCTTGAAGATTTTCTGGGTTTAAGCAGTTTCCAGACACAATTTTAAATCTCAATAATATCTATCAAGAGTCTTGATAAGTGGATCACTTGATATTGAAAATCAAGGAAGGCTCTGATACCAATTGTTGGAACCCATATACACTTAATCAAGATTAACAATCTGTTAGTGGAGTTTAGAGTTTGATGCGGAAGCGTATTAAACTAACAGATATGTTTGCTAGATATTAGAACGCACATATATAAAGAAAACAGTAAGGAATAAAAAGGATTTCTTGAACAGTTACTGTTTTTCAATATATAATAAGAACACGAAGAACAGATTAAGAACTGTTGGTGTGTGTGAGAATATAACACTCAGATATTTGACAATAAAGCTTGAGAGTATTAGTGATTCCTTGTGTTTTCGTCGTTAGGAAGATCTCAACATGAGACTTCCTTTTATACTACTCTTAGAAGACTATGAAGTTGGTCACTGTTCCTTATACGGCATGAATAGTAAACTGGATGGTGTGAACAGTGGACTGGATGGTGTGAGCAGTTGTTTGAGCCATGCGCATTTAATGGAGTAGATGTACTATTGGTAAATGCATTAAATGGCGCAGACGTCTATTTTGTACCATGCCCTATTGAGTCCACTCAGAGCTTGACACGTGTTTTGACAGTACTTTTCCATGCAAGTTGATGAACGTATCCAGTAATATCTTCCAAGTCTTCATAGCAGACCACAGAGGCTCTGTAAGGCATTACAGAGGTTCTATGGTCTGACCTTCTGTGGAGCAGTCCACTTGTTTCCGAGTTGATCTTCTTCTTGCGCACTACAGAGGTTCTGTGATTACCTCTGTAGCTTATGTGGCTTTCTGGACTTGATCTTCTGGAAGAAGTGGCAGAGCCTCTGTGAGAGGCTTTTCTATACTTAGCCTATTTTTCACTACTTCTAAGTATTTCTATGATTAGGAAGATTGAAGCTAACATACTCAATAGCCGCTTCCGCACACCACCATATGGTCGAAAGCTCATCCCCTACACCAAATCATCGGTGATCCCTCTACTCCTGTTAGCACGCGAGGCGCCTCTGCCAACTTTTGTCTATTCTTCGGCTTCTTAAGCAAGATCGAGTCGACGAACGTACGTGAAGCACTTGAAGATCCGAACTGTATCATCGCTATGCAAGAAGAACTGAACCAATTCGAGACTCTAAAGGTATGGCGACTGGTTCCACGTCCATCTCACAAGACGGTGATCGGAACCAAGTGGATTTTCAAGAATAAGAAGGACGAAGACGGCATCGTCGTACGCAACAAGGCATGACTCATAGCCAAGGGGTACCGTTAGCAAGAAGGGATCGACTACAATGGGACTTATGCTCCGCTGGCAAGAATCGAAGCAATACGCAAGTTCCTAGCATACGCCACACACAAAAACTTCACGGTCTTCCAAATGGATGTGAATACCGCATTCCTCTACGGCAACATCAAGGAAGAAGTGTACGTCTCGCAACCAGAAGGATTCGTGGACGATTCGAAGCCTAATCATGTCTACGTTCTAGACAATGCGCTTTATGGTCTAAAGCAAGGTCCGCGAGCCTGGTACAACACTATGTCTGAATTCTTGCTTAAATCTGAATTCACTCGAGGTAAGATAGACTCAACTCTGTTCATCAAGAATGAAAAAGGTCATATTGTCTTAGTACAAGTGTATGTCGATGACATCATTTTCGGTTCTACTAATTCTCAATATGCAAAGAACTTTGCCAATCTTATGGGAATTTTTTTTTAAAATGAGTATGCTTTGTGAGATGAATTTCTTTCTTGGTCTTCAAGTTAAACAACTGTCGACCGGAATATTCATAAACCAGTCTAAGTACATCCGGGATATTCTTCGGAAATTCCAGATGGAACAGTCCTCACCGATGAAAACTCCCATGGCAACCAATACAAAGCTTCACGTCGATCCTCACGGAAAGGATGTGAACACTAAATTGTATCAGGGAATGATCGGTTCTTTGATGTATCTAACTGCTAGTAGACCGAATATTATGTTTTCAACCTTTTTATGCGCCTGATTTCAATCAAAACCAAAGAGTCTCACTTAATAGTTGTTAAACGAATTTTTTGATATTTACGTGGTACTGTTGATCTTCGCTTGTGGTACCCGAAAGAGACAGGTTTTGAGCTATCCGCATATTCTGATGCGGACCACGCGGGCAACATGATGGACCGGAAGAGCACATCGGGTCATGTGCAGTTTTTGGGAGATAGTCTGGTGAGTTGGGCATCCAAGAAGCAGCAGTGCGTTTCTACTTCAACTGCCAAGGTGGAGTACGTAGTCGCCGCGAGCTGTTGTTCTCAAGTAAACTGGATGTGGACGCAACTCAAAGACTACGGCTTCACCTATGTCAAGGTGCCCATTTACTGCGACTCGAAGAGCGCCATTGCCATATCCAGCAACCTGGTCCAACACACCAAGACCAAGCAAATTGACGTTCGGTATCACTTTATCAAGTATCATGTTGAAAAAGGTATGATCGAACTCTACTTTGTAAATACTGAGCATCAGTTAGCAGACCTGTTTACAAAACCCTTGGACGAAAAACGTTTTAATACTCTTGTATCCAAGTTAGGTATGCTAAATCTGAAAACTTAATCCGATTGTGTGCCCGTTACAAGTTCCATACAACTACGAGCAACTGTCTACTCATCATCCGGTGTTTACACTCCTGATGATTGAGCATACACTTTCTCGCACTTGTATTCTACTTGTTTCAGTTACACCGTTAGATTAAGTCTGTGTATTTATTAGGTAGATTTCGTTTGTTTTCTTTCTTTCTACGTGTGTTTCCTTTCTTTCATACTGTCGTCTATTTTTTATATATCTATATATGTGCTTTCACGGGTGTTCATGTGTTCAGGGGGAGCACAAACCGGTATCAGGTAAGTCTACTCTACTGTTGAGGGGGATCGTCACACACATTTATTTTAACTGATAATTTTTTTTTGTGTGTGGATTTCAACTTATGTTCATCATTTGAGGGGGAGCGACACAGTTTTTTCTCTTTACGTGTCTAAAAGTTTTTTGTGTCGGACTCTCCATTGCACTATCCGAGGGGGAGCAAGTTTTTTCCCCATTCTCAGTTTGAAGGGAAGCGAGAGGTATTTCTGTCAAAATCCCAAGTGTTTATTTTTTTTGAAAAATGAAGTTTTTGTTTGAAAAACCAAAGTGTCCGGACAAGTCTCCGGATACCAATTTATCCGGATAGCTCTCCGGACCGGATGGGTATCCGGGTAGACCCATCCGGAAAACTGGGTCCATATAAAAGGGTCCGGACACCGTGTGTTTCATTATCCGGAAAACTCGACCTAAAACCCAAAACCTCGCAACTCCTCTCTCTCGTTCGGACTCTATCCACATCCCCGATTCTCATTCGTGTCTTCATCCACAATCAGGTATGTTGTTCGTTAATCCTTCTCGATACCATTGTTACTTGTTTCACGCACTAAGATGCACATCTCGACCATCGATTTGGTTGATTGATATAATCTGAAACCCACTTTTGAGTTCGTATAATTTAGGGTCCTTTCGTTGTAGTATAGTTAGATCTAGGCCAATATGTGTGTTTAATTGCTTACTTCGACACTACCTGCATATTTTACAACGTGATTGGGACTGTGTTTGCTCGATTGAACGAATTGGTTTTCGTCCGGACACATTCTTCGTGTCCGGACACGTTCAAGGTCAGGATAATTTGTCCGGTAACGCTCTTATATCTAGATATTTTGTCCGGCAACATCCAACATCCGGAGATCCCTTTGTCCGGAATGTCCATCTTGTCTGGGAACGTTCTTCCCATCTGGTAACATGTGCTATCCAGATACCTTTGTCCAGACACCATGTGTTGTCCGGAAAGATTTGTCATTCCATTGCTTTGTCCGGACACCCTTGTTTTCGTCTATCCAGTACCTGTTTTCTTATTGCCAGTCCTCAATCTGCCCCAGATTGAGCCATTTACTGCAAAGGTACGCGCCGACACTTGTTCATCCGCCTCGGTCTCTAACTGTGTTTCTTTTTCAGATATCTAATGGCGGATCAAGAGCAAAATTCTCAAAACCTCGAAGGGCAAATTCCTCAAGAGGAATTTATTGATGAGGCAGCTGATAACGCCTTGGTCGAACCTGACCATGGCACCGAGATAGAGCCAAACAACCATCACATGGACCCGACTCAGTTCCGACCACAACCACAACACCGTGTGCTTGTGGATATTCTAATGCGTCACCCTCTCCATGAGGCCCTTACTGCTACAGCCGACGTTCCAGACCTGTATGTTCTTCAAGTCTGGCTCACCGCACGAGTCAACACAGTGGCCAACTCACAGTCCATTACGGCGCAGATCGACAACCAACCTTTTACTCTCACACCTGAGTCCTTCCGGCGTCTACTTTTACTTCTGGAAGCCAACACCGGCGGACACCAAGGCTATGACCCCGCGGTCAATGACCAGACTTTGGGTGCTCAAGTACGCGCCCTCGGTTACAACCGCGCTATCGATCGACCTTTTGCATTCAACCGCAAGTATCTGGCCCCCATCTGGTACACCCTGTTTACGATTCTGAACAGGTGTCTATCTTCAAGATGGAAGGGAATCGACTAGTGCACCGGTGACTTCCTACGATTATTTCATGCCGTATGTTATAACCGCCACGTGGACTTTGCGATGATCATTTGGCACGAACTGGTCCAAGTTATTCGACAGATTGGTGGATCCAAACAAAAGAAGTTCCTTCCTTATCCATGTTTCCTTTCTTTGGCTGTGCGACAACTTATGGACGCGAATCCAAGAATACTACGACGTCATAACCATCCGGTATGTCCTCCTCACCACTTGCAATACATGGTGATTCGTAACCCGTCCAACGCCATAGCCATGCCCATACCTGAAGCCCTACTGGCTCACGCGGGTCCCGCTGCACCGAGTGTAGTAGCTTATAGGCAAGAGTTAGGGAATCCCATGGTCTAGCAAGCGCCGGAGGGACCTCCCCAGGGACATAGAACTGAGGGACGTGAGGGTCCTAGGACAACAGGAGGAAGGGCCCGGGCAGCTGGGGCTCCCGGGCGGGGTGTGTTGAGAATTCGTGGGAGGGGAACTGGAGTGAGCGGTGTAGGGGAAACGCGTCCCAGTACAATCCATCAACCCCTAATCCCCATCATTCAACCGAGAGGCGAAGCTGGAACATCGTCCTCACGACCGATGCTCCATCATGATTCTGAACCATACATATCTGACCCGCCTTCACCCTCTCGACATGTGGAAAGCGTGGAATCTGACTCCACGGAATCCGATACGGACCTAAAACATTCGCCTGAAACTAATACCTGACGGTATCGGACCAAATCCAGACTTTACCGAAGGAATCCCTTCCGAATCACCGACACAAAACCCCAATCCCTCCTACTCAAACCATTATGGGAGATACAAGGAGACCTGAGGGAGAATTAGGTGACGAGTTAGATCATGTGAGACGGCGAGAATTACGTTCAAAGCGAACCAAGAAAGATTGAGCCGTAAAGATAAAGAGGCTCCTACGCGACCCCAACCGAGTGATATCCGGGTAGCCACATCTGCTATCCCGTCTCATTTGTTGGGACGGGGTATTGAAGACGCCTCCGTGGACCCAGCGGAGCAATTGCACAACCTCCTTATCCATTGATCCGTCTCTCAAAAGACGGATGTTTCAGTTTCTCACGGGGATAAAGCACAACTTCCACCGGTCTCTCACTCAGAGAGTACTGGTGTTGAAATAAGAGACCAGCAGCCCCTGGTCTCGCCTTCATTTCTTGCACCATCGAGTCTAGAGCCATTTGAAATTGAACATTCTTCGCCTAGGACACATGATGAGGAACACCAAATCGATGCTCTTCGTGACTCGATCGGAACTCCCGTAGTGTCTCCGTCTGGCGGAACACGAGGATCGGAAGGAAATCCTACCACAGCTACCGAATTGCCAACTGTGAACGTAGGTGGCTCTGCCTCTAAGGTATATGCCTCAACGGGTAATCTAAGTGATCCCGGTGTTACGTTACCCGACTTTGTGTCACAAGGGTCCCTGGACAGCACCCTCAAGGCTGTCCGCGAGGCAATGGAGCAGCACATCGCCGCCGAGATCGACAAAATTAAGAGCTTAATCAAAGATAAAGATAAGATCATCGAAGCTGAAACCGCACCTACACCTCCACCGGCTCCTACTCAGCCTACCTACTCAGTGGACACTCTCAAGACGATGCTTCTAACCCAACTGCTCCAACAATCAGAAACTGAAGCCTCAACTGAAGCAGACCTGCTATCCGTTCTGAAATCTCAGCACACTGCTCCTTCGTCATCCATTACCACTCGATTGGATAACCTTGACTCGACTCTTAAGGACTTCAAACAAGCGCTCACAACGCTGTCCGAGAGAGTCCGTTCACTCGAAGATACCTGCAAGAGTCAAGCAGGCAGTCTTAAGCGCAAACACGATGATCAGGATGATCCTGATCACCGTGAGGGGGAGAAAAGACAAAGATTAACCGAGACCGCCCTGATCCTCACTGAAACGACTATTGTGGTTCATCAGGAACCTTCAACTGCGGCAGCAACAACCGAAGATGCACCTGAAGCCGAGTTGCCTTTAGCCGAGATGGTAATTGTCGATCCAAACCCTCAGTGATTTGATAATGACCCTCTCATAAACACTTAGTGAAAATTGTAAGTAAACAATATGTATTAGAGTTTCACTATCGCTGATAAGTACTAGGACTTTACAGTACCGCTGATAGGAACTCTCGCTCTTTAGATTAGACATTCAGCGAACACTGTTCATCCAGTAGCTCTGAGCCTGTTCAGTCTCTGTGATGATTGCTGATAGTTTAGTTGTTTACTTGTGATCCCTGAAGACAAGTTTCACGTCAACAAAAGGTTCTACGCTGAAGTCGAAGTTCTAGCCCAAAAACCAGCGACAAGTCTACTAATGAACTGATGCAGATATCAGCGAAGCAAGACCTGTCCACTCAACGTGAAGTATCAAGTAGAAGACTTCTGCAATCGTTGAGCTTTATCATTCGCTGATAAAGAGCTGTTCAACGAACGCTGATCATGAAGTCTTCCTCTATAAGTTACTTTTGTCTTACCCCCTTGCACGTCTCCGTACGAAATGTCAGAACGGACCTCCTTTCTGTATAGAATCATACAACAAACTATGATTCTTCACTGTGCACCATGCGGCTACTAAGGTTGTCTATAAAGGTCAAAACATGCAACCACTCAGCTGCTGCCACATGTAAAGTAACACTGCCATGCATTAAATGCGTGCAATATATAAAGAAGAACCCTACTTCAAAATTGAAAAGCTCGGCCATCTTCTTCTTTCTCTCTTAGTGTTAGAATATTATTCGTAATATTCTTATCTCCTTTCTATCTTATTTCTAGTGCAAGAAACTTAGTGTTCTTAACTTGTTTAGATTAGGTTTATCCTTAATCTTGTTCGGCAACGAGTTGTAAATTGTTTTAAGATTTGTCAATAAACAATTTAGAAAAGTAAAAATCGTGTGTTTGTATTCAACCCCCCCCCCCTTCTACAAACTTGTATAACCCTTCGGGACCAACAAGTGGTATCAGAGAAGATTTGTTTAATCTCATAGACAATATCTTATCTATACTAATCTCTTCTTCCTTGCTATTTCTTAAAATGGCTACCAACACAAACACTAACTATATTGACAACGGTTCTCTTGCAAAACCCCCTAGATTCTCTAGAGATAACTTTAATCTGTGAAAAAATAGGATGATTCTCTTCTTAGAAGGTGTAGACTCTACTATGCCTTATTATCTTGAAAACGGCCCATATATTCCTATTAGAATTGATCCTGAAGTTCCAGCCGCTGAGAATAGAGCTGCTATTCCAGAAAGGTTGGTTCCCAAGGAAATTCATATGTGGACTGATGAAGATAAGAAGAAAGTGGCTATCGACACTAAAGCCAAATCCATTCTTTCCATTTCTCTTCCTGACGAAGTCTACCATTCCGTCATGAACCTGAAAACCTCCAAAGCCATGTGGGACACTGTTTGCTTCAATCTTCCTAATCATAGAAGTATTTAGAAGTAGTGAAAAATAGGCTAAGTGAAGAAAGCCTCTTACAGAGGCTCTGCCGAACTTACCGAGAGATCAAGGTCGAGAAGCTACAGAAGCTAAAGAGGCGTCCTACAGAAGCTCTGTAATACGCGCAAAGAAGACCAAAGACTCAGAATCCGGTGAAGACTGCTCTTCTAAGGACCAAACCGCAGAACCTCTGTGGCACTTCACAGAGCCTCTGCGGTCTTCAACAAAGACTTCAAAGATATTTATAATATCTTGCTACTGTTCCTGGACCTGTTCATCAACTTGCATGGCAACGTACCCTGTCCAACTTCAACGTGTCAAAATCTGAGTGGACCCAATAGGGCTTAGTACATAATAGACGTCTGCTGCATTAAATGCAATACATCACATCCAACTGTTCATGCCATCCTTCAACTATTCATACCGCCCGTTGTGAATAGTAGCTCATGCTTTATGGTCCCCTTTGAGTAGTATAAAAGGAAGACTCATGTTGAGTTCTTCCTAATATAAAGAATAAAGAAATATAAAAACAAGAAAACAAAAGAGAAAAACATCACAAGAACACACAACTTAAACACTTTAAGAGTCATATCTGTTTTAAAGCTTTGCTTACTCACTGTTCTTAAATCTGTTCTTGATATATATATATTCAGTAAACTTTGAGATATTATTTCCTGTTCACTGTTTATTAATATTGTGTTCTAAATCTATCAAACATATCTGTTAGTTCTTCAAATACGCTTCCGCATCAAACATAAACTCGAACTAATAGATCTGACAATCTTGTATAAGCAAAACGGGAACCAACAATTGGTATCAGAGCAAAACTTGATTTTCAATATCAAGTGATCCTCTTTATTACAAGATTGGTGATAGACATCATTCCTCTTTTAACCTATTCCTCATTTCTAGATTAAAAGTCCATTAAAGTGTACTCTGGGAACTGTTCAAACCCAGAAGACTTTCCAGATCATCAGACTCATACTCTTTAATCATTCTATCTTTTCAGAACCTTAACAATGACAAATACAAACAACTTCTTTACTGCTGGTTCACTCACCAAGCCTCCTACTCTCCTACGAGATGAGTATCCTCAATGGAAAATAAGAATGGTTCATTTCTTTGAGGGTACTGAAAAAAATCTAGTACAATATCTTTACAACCTTCCTACTGTTCCCATGATAATAGTACCACGTGTACCAGCTACTGCTGAATCTCCTGAAATCCCTGAACATAAAAAACCGAAGCCAAAAGAAGAATGGTCAAATGAAGATAACGCAGAAGATGAAGTTGCACAGAAAACAAAAAGAATCTTGATAATGGCTATCCCCAACGAACTTTTTCAATCCTTAGATGCATGCGAAACTGCGCACGATCTTTGGAAAGAAATAGAAAGACAATTGGAAGGGGGTGCTAAAACACAGAAGAACCGAAGGGCACAGTACATAAATGAATATCATGCATTCAGAGCCTCTGCAACAGAATCTCTGCAAACGACGTACCACAGGTTCAACTCTCTCATAAACAAATGCAGAAAGTTTGGCATTCACAGAACCTCGGATGAAAATAACGTCATGTTTCTAAAGAGCCTGAATGATGAGTGGCTTCAATTATCTATGTCTTTACAAACAAACCAAGATCTAGACTCATGGACACTCTCTGATCTCTATGGAACACTAGCTGCACAAGAGCCTCAAATAGCACAGGCTAAAACACTAACCATTGTACCATACGCATTGGTTAGTAAATCGACAGAGGCTAAAGAAAGACCGAGAAAAGAGAGAGCAACAGAGAAGAAGAAAAAGAAGAAGAAGAAAATGGTAATGGTTGATAGCGAAGAAGACGAGCTGGTAGAGGAAGAAATAACTCTCACGTCATTAGCTAAATCATTGGCTCTATTGACAAGAGAGTTCAAACGTAACCAAAGAAATTTTGGAAATGACAGATATAGGAGAGACAACCAGAGAGATAGAAGAGATGATGGAAGAAGAGAAGAATCAAGTGACCGACGGAGGTCAGACTACAGAAGTGACCAACAGAGGTCGAACGACAGAAACTACAGAGAAAATGACCGACAGAGGTCAGATGACAAGGTAGGCCACACACAAGAATGCTACAAATGTGGTAAGCCTGGTCATTACGCAAACGAATGCCGAACAGAGAAAGGTGGAGATCAACAGAAGTCCGACGATCTATCTGGAAACACTTCTCAAGGTTGTTTCAACTGTGGCAAGCCAGGCTATTTCGCAAAAGAATGCAGAAGTAGACAAAATCGCCCACAGAAGGACTCAGCTTTTTACAAAAAGAAGGCTGAATATTATGCGCAAAAATCCCTAATGGCTAACAAAGGGCATTCTGAAGCAAACAAGGAGGACTTCGAGTCAGACTCTACCTATGATGATGAATTCACCACCAATGCCCTGTTCTGTGGCATGGCAGAAGTCGACTCCGACACTAACAATGAGGTATCCATTTCAAACTCTACCTCTTGTACTAAATCAGTAGATAATGATTCAATTAAACTTAACATTGAACTGATTGAACTAAAAGAGATAAATGAAAGCATTCAAAAATGACTCACTTTTAATGAGAGAGAAGTAAGGCTTCTCACTCAAGAAAAAGACAAAATTTTTGAAGAAAAGGAAAGAGTAGAAAAATATTGGAGAATAATATAGATCCCTTAAAAAGGCAAATTTCTGAATTAACCTTTGCTTTAAAAATCAAAACAAAAGAGCTTTCAGTTTCTAGGAGTGAAACAACTGACATAAGAGCTCTCAAATAATACTTTCAAAAAGAGAGAGAAGTACTTTGGCAAGATCTACTCAGAAGAGAAGTTTTACTTAAAAACTATAAAGATGCACAGAAGGTGTATGAGAAAGTAAACTCACAAATAGGAAGACGAGGTATAGGGTACGATGATATTACTCTAGGTGTTGAAGGCAAAAGACTCAAACCTCTGTCTTCTCTGTTTGTGATAGGAAAAACAAATAAACCAATTTTTCCAAACTTACTCTCTGTAAGTAAAAGGGTTAAAATCTCTGAAGAACCTCACTTGAGGAAACATACGAAGATGATCAATGTGTGGTTTGAAAACACAGATTCATCATCTTCAACCTCTGTCAATAGAGGAATCAAACCAAAGAAATATCTGAAAACACAAGATCAGATTGGTATCTTTAAGTTTGGTAAACCAGAGACTCAAACACAGGACGCTTTTGTGTGTATGATAGATGTCAAAAAGAAATTATCTGCAAAAGCTCCTGAGTTTAAACCCATCTTTTCAGAAGAAAATCTTAAAAGATCAATTGAAAAAGAAATTTTGGAAGTTTTGAAATCAAATGTTTTAGAAAAAATCTTTGTACATCTTCTATAGATCAAATTCTCGCTGAAGAGATCTCATCTGAAACCTCTGCCATCTATGAAAGTTTTTCTACAGAGGAAGAGAACTCGTACGATACATACTCAGAAAATCCAGCCTCTGTCGAAGGAGATGACTCAACCTCTGTATATGAGGACGATTCATCTTCTAACGACTCAGAGACTGCTTCTAAACCAGGGATAATTCACTGTGACACAGAGAATGTTAAATTCTCCTATGAGGTTCTTAACAGAACAATTTCTCCAAAAGAGAAAATCACAGAGATACCTATCTGTCTAGATTTTCTCAAAATGTGTATACAAGTCAAAACCTCTACAGAGCTTGATAATTTGAAAAAGGCCTCTGAAAATCCTAAAAGCTCAAAATTTTCAAAACCTTTAAGGCCTGAAGCAACAACAAATATCTTTCCTCTGTGACAGTGAAGACAGACGTTCACCATAGAAGAGACTCACAGAAGGCAGGACCTAAACAAGATTTTTGCAAACAACATTCTAGTATTCATAGATCTTCTTGTAATAAGAAATCAAATGTTAAGAAAGAATGTAATGCCTCTGTGGCTCAGTTCAATGAATTCAATGAAAAGTTCAAACAAATCACGTCTCATATTAAATATTGTCATTGTTTTGATCTTATGTTCAAATTGAAAAATCACTTCTCAAGTCCAGATTGCTTACTCTCCACTAAAATTCAAACTCCAAAGTCAAAACCCAGAGAGAAACAATCTGATCTTTCTACAAAAGATAAAATGTATTTCAAGAATGCTAAGGCAAACTTAAAAAATTCTAACAATATTGGACCCATATGGATATGGGTACCTAAGTCTCTGTGATTGTCTTACAGAAGCGGTGTGTGCCAATTTGGTATCTTGACTCCGGATGCTCAAGGCACATGACTGGCAACAGAAGTTTACTATCCACGTACAAAGAAACACACAATGGTGGATCTGTAACTTTTAGAGACAACAAAAAGGGACACATCAAAGGCTATGGAGGCATAAAGAAGGAAAACGTTTCTGTATACAAAGATGCATATGTGAATAGCCTTAAACACAACCTACTCAGTGTAAGTCAACTCTGTGATACAGGATTTGATGTCTTGTTCAAAAGAACTTTCTGCTCTCTGCAAAGTGAAGACACAGGAATGGAACTTCTACGAGCCAAAAGAAAAGGTGATCTGTATCTAATGAACTTTTGTTCAACAACCAAGGACAAAGTTTGCCTTGTAGCTTGCGAAAGTAAAGAAGCCTGGTTATGGCATAACAGGTTCTGTCACTTGAACTTTCACACCTTGGATAAACTGGTCAAACTTGAACTAGTTAAAGGTTTGCCTAATGTTAAATTTAATAAGGATCATTTATGTTCTGCCTGTGAAATGGGAAAACTCAGAAGAGCTTCCCACAGATGCAAAACAGATGTGTCTTGCACTAGGCCTCTGTACATGCTTCATGTCGACCTCTGCGGTCCCATTGCCATACAGAGCCTAGGTGGCAAGAAATACATACTTGTCTTAATTGATGAGTACTCGCGTTTCACATGTGTTGAATTTATTCGAAAGAAATCGGATGTTCCAATCATCTTGATTAATCTAATGAAAAGAATCCAAGTTCTTTATGAATGCAGAATACAGAAGTTAAGAAGTGACAATGGCATAGAATTTAAAAACTCTGTCATTGAAGCCTATCTTTCTACAGAAGGAATATCACATAACTTCTTTGCCGCACGCACTCCACAGCAGAATGGCGTAGTCGAAAGGAAGAATCGAACGCTCGTGGAGGCCGCAAGAACTATGCTATCAGCATACGGATTACCGATGAACTTTTGGGCAGAAGCAATTTCTACCGCTTGTTACACACATAATCGGTCAACCATTGTGAAAAGACACATCAAGACTCCTTATGAACTGATCAACAAAAGGCGGCCAAACATCAAGTTTTTTCATGTGTTTGGATGTAAATGCTTTGTTTTAAACGACAGAGATTCCAGAGGAAAGTTTGAAGTAAAAGCTAACGAAGGAAAATTCATTGGATACTCTGCCACTTCCAAAGCCTACAGAGTATACCTTTCAAGATCTCGCAAAATCGTAGAAAGTATCAATGTTTCTTTTGATGATTCATTCCAGATGACTTATGAGCAAAGCAGTTCAGAACTCGAACTTAAAAGAGAAACCTCTGGCATCTCGCAAACGAAAGAAGACCTGAATCTTCTATTTTTAGAGATGTTCCACGATGACATTGATCCTTTTATTGGAACCATCAGAGTTTCTGAAGAACCATCCTCTGTTGGACAAAATCCTACAGGTATGACTCTAACTGGTCCAAATAATGCTTCATCTTCTTCTATAAATACTACAGATGCAAATGCCGAAGAAGAAAATGCAGAAGATGAAACATCAAGAAAAACGACCACAGAAGCTGCTGAAAAACAAACTCCACAATCCACAGAAGAACCAATTACAGAGGAAATTGAGGACCAAGACTATACGTCCTCAGAGGAACAAACTTCACCACCACTCATACCAATCATTCCACAAATGGTAGAATCTTCTACCAAGGTAAGAAGAACGACAGAGGCTATACAAGAAGAAGATCAACAAGAAGCTTCTGAAGAAAGGTTCTATGACATTGATGACCATCTTCCACGCACCACTCAGTGGACAAAAAGCCATCCTCCAAGACAAATAATTGGAGAACCTTCTGACTCAGTAAAAACCAGGTCTGCCACTGCTAAATTTTGTTTCTTTATAAATTTTATTAGTGTGATAGAACCAAAGAAGATTTCTGAAGCACTAGATGACCCAAACTGGGTAGACGCCATGCAAGAAGAACTTCTGCAGTTTGAGCGTAACAGAGTATGGACTTTAGTACCTCTGCCACGAGGGAAACAGGCCATTGGGACTAAGTGGGTCTACAGAAATAAGAAGGGTGAAGATGGAGTGTCATCAGAAACAAAGCACGATTGGTGGCCAAGGGTTATAGACAAGAAGAAGGCATAGAATACGATGAGACTTTTGCTCCTGTCGCACGGCTCGAAGCAATAAGAATATTCTTAGCCTTCGCAGCCCACAGAGGTTTTAAAGTCTATCAGATGGACGTAAAATCAGCTTTTCTCAACGGTGAAATCCAAGAAGAGGTTTACGTAAATCAGCCACCAGGGTTTGAAAGCTCAAAGTTCCCAAGGCATGTATACTACCTTGAAAAGGCTCTGTACGGACTGAAACAGGCTCCAAGAGCATGGTACGAACGACTTTCTACCTTTCTTCTAGTCAATGGCTACGACAGAGGTACAACAGATACTACCTTATTCTCTAAACGTAAAAACAGTGAGATAATGCTTGTACAAATCTATGTGGACGACATAATTTTTGGGTCTTCTAACATAGAAGAGTGCAAAAGATTTGAAAAACTCATGCAGAGTGAGTTTGAAATGAGTATGATGGGAGAACTAACATTCTTCCTCGGACTCCAAGTCAAACAAACATCAGAGGGAATTTTTATAAATCAGGCCAAATATGTCTCTGACATTCTTTTCAAGTATAGCCTCTCTGATACCTCTGCAATGAAAACTCCAATGGCCACTGGAAATAAGTTATCCTTAGATCCAGATGGCATCTCTGTAGAATGCACTCTCTACAGAGGCATGATTGGATCTCTGTTATACTTAACTGCAAGCAGACCTGACATTATGCATGCCACATGTCTGTGTGCACGTTATCAAGCTAATCCAAAGAAATCACACTATGATGCTGTGAAAAGAATCTTTAGATATCTAAAGGGGACCAAAAATCTCAGTCTTTAGTATCCACAGAACTCTGGTTTTAGTCTTAAAGCTTATACAGATTCAGACTATGGAGGATGCATGCTCGACAGAAAAAGTACCTCTGGGGGTTGTCAATTCCTAGGTGGTAAACTTGTCAGTTGGACCTCTAAGAAGCAAAATTGTGTCTCAACATCCACTGCAGAAGCTGAATACGTAGCTGCTGCAAGCTGTTGTTCTCAGGTTCTATGGATGAAGACTCAGCTAAAAGACTACGGCCACATCCTATTCAAAATACCCATCTTCTGTGATTCCAAAAGTGCCATTGCTATCTCTGCCAATCCTGTGCAACACTCAAAAACCAATCATATCGATATAAGATACCATTTCTTCAAACATCATGTTAAATACGGTACAATCGAGATGCATTTCGTGCCCACATAATACCCACTCGCGGACTTATTCACCAAAGCTTTAGACGAGAAAAGATTCAATTTCTTGGTGGGTAAGTTAGGAATGATCAATATGACGTGAAAATCCTCTGTAAGTATAGCTTTATCTTCTGTAAATATGTATATATTTCTAATTATTTTTGCTTTAATTAATTTATTTCTGTATGTAAGTTCTCAATCTTAAATAGTTCTTAAAATCACAGAACTTCTGTAAGTCTACTCAGAACCTCTGACAACCCCTACAGAACCTCTGGAAAATATGACCTATGTTCTATGCAAAACGTATCGTTCTTTGATCCAAGCATAGGTCAAGGGGGAGCAAAAGGAAATTACTTAATCTACAGAGGTGATTAGATCAAGGGGAGCAAAAAGGGACCCTGAAATGATCTACAGAGGTAAAACTTTCAAGGGAAAGCCAAAGAAGAATGTCAATGAATCTATATCGACAGAAGTCAGACATCACTGCCGAGAAAAGAAGAACCAAAAGGTATGTCTCTCGCACAAAAGGTTTTTGAAAACAGTTTTCTAGGACACAAATTGTCAAATATGTCCTAAATATACTGAGAATAACATTTCAAAAATAAAAAGCTCAAAAAGTTTCATAAAATTCGAATTAGGAGAAATTTAAGATCATAGAGCTTCTGCTGAGCTCAACAGAGGTTCTGCCAGAAATATGCTCTGTGATCACAAATTAACCCTCTATCGATCTTTTGGAAAGTTATCTCGGAAACCGAATACATACACCATGACCTTCACGAACAAAACTTTTTTCATAACAGTTTTCTCGGACACCAACTTTCAAATATATCCGAAAAACATCTCTTAAAACAGATCAAAAATTGGATGATCAGAAAATTTAATAGAATTTTTGTTATGAGATTTTTTCACTCATAGAGCTTCTGCTGGCCCTCACAGAGCTTCTGCAAGTTCCAACAGAGCCACAAAACCTCAACGAGTAAAAACTGTTAACTAAAAATTTTGTTGATGCTCTCCAATGCCTTTACAAACGTTTTGGTTAAAGAAGAACCCCACAGAAGTCATGATAACAATGAGATATATGAGAAAGGGATAAACATCAAAGATTTTCAAGATCACAGAGCTTCTGTAAACCACCGAAGTTCTGTCAATCTGTTGTTTGGGCATTTCTGTAGTAATAACGGTTACTTTTACTGAGAGTGAATCTCATGTGGCTAAGAACAACCCCACGCGCCTAGCATTAATGGGCCGCGCACGACGTCCTGTCATCCTCTGACATGGCCTACGTGTCCCATTTTTATTGGGCATACATGGAACGTTTTCTGTGGAAAGTTGAACCCGCCGTTCTAACATGAGTACGAATTCCAAATTTTAATCCATTGCCATATATTTTACTCTTTCAAAATCTACCATTTTACCCTTATATAAAAACCAAGCTTTCCCTCTCATAAACTTTTTACAAACCCTCATTTTTCTCCGGCGAAACCCTGCAAAAACCTGCAAGTATCTTATTCTCATTACCAATGGCTTCATCTTCTCAAGCTATCTCCCCTGCACACTCTCCGGCGAACTCACCAGAACATTCACCTCCTCATTCTGAACATTCAGAAAACCCCAACCTTGCCCAAAATTTTGAACTAGAAGATTCCGGCGATTCAGCAGACTTTGCTCCGACCACACATCTTCAAAACTTCATAGCAAAGGATCATTTCGAAAAGATACTACCAATCAAATCCAACAATTGCTATTTGGTCCCCTCACCCACTGCTTTCGGCGAAGCCCATGCCATTCTTCTAAACATAATGGAAAATCATATCCTCTTCCCTTTACTCTCAAGAACCCCAAAGAAAATTCCAGTTAGATATTTGAACCAGTTTTGGCAAAGTTGCCGATTTGATAAAGATGATTCTCTTATCAAAGGATACATTTCAAGACCCGACAAATCTGAGCATCTGGAAATCAAGTTCAATAGAACAATGTTCTCACTTGAATTCAACCTACCAACAAGGGGTCTTCTTGGATTAAAGAAGTATGCAGAGCAACCAACAGACGACGAGATCTGTCGTTTCCTAGAAATGCTTGGGTACAACACACCACTGAGGAAGAGAAATGACTTCCGCAGAAGCAGATTACCACCTCTGTGGAACACCTTGTTCTCAATTCTTAACATATGCCTGACAGGGAAGATAGGCAGTATTGACCAGAGCTCGCATCAGATATTAACCATCATGTATGGGGTTTACTATGATCTCCCACAGGATTACGCGACCATAATGATGCAAGAGATCATTAACACCATCGACAGAAAGAACAACACAAGAAGGGTCAAAGAGAACGATCCTAAGTTTCTACCACCTCTGCAATTCCAAAGAATACTGGGAGTTTTGTTCGAACCTCTGTTGCTGATACAAAAATGGCCAATGGAAGGGCCAATTCCCAAAACAGTTCCCAATGAACAAAAATATTCCCACTGATCATGTAGATGGCTATACACACTGCAGACCTTTGTCAAAGAAACTTCTGAAGTATGCCTCGGATAAAACCCTTAAAAAGGAGTATATACGCGATCATAGAACTCCTAAACCGAGTCCTATGACACCCCCGCGTTTAGGTGTCCCTCTAGGAACAATGATTGCAGAACCTCTTTCCACTCAAAAAGAAAAAGATCACAAATTAGCAAAACACATGGCTATTCAACTTAGCTTCATAGCCAAAATCAAAAAGGAGGAAAACTGCAGAAGGAGGAAAACTGTAGAAGGCACCTCTACAAGCGCTGCAGAAGATCAACCTTCACCTCCTCATGCCACAGAAATTGGCTCCTCTGCTCCTCCCTCCTCTCCAAAACTAAAGAAGAAAAGAAAATCGAAAACTACAGAGGAAGGGGCACCAAAACCTAAGAAGAGGAAAACCAAAAAGAAGCATGGTAAATCACTTGAGAAATTGGTTACCATAGAAGAGGAAGCAATCGCAGAAGAAAGAACTGCAGAAGAAGAAGATGAAGAAGTAGAAATGACAGAAGAGGGATATCAATCGCCCCATCAATCCCCAGATCTATTTGCTCACCAAGGAAACTTAAACGATTTCCTACAGAACCCTGACATTGCCAACACTTTAAATACAGCAGGGTGGACGGCACAACCTCTCGACCACCACTCCCCAGAAGAACAATACTTCTCTATTTCCGGCATTGACACACATCTGCAAGAAGATGATCAAATACCCAGAGATCAATCAGCTGAGACACCTATTATTCTACAGAACCCCTTCATTCAGCAAGGATTGGACGTTCACAGAAGGAGTCCAAGCCCAGCTTCAGAAGAAATAGGACAAACAGAAGCTCAGTGGAATAGAGATGAAGTAACAGAGACAATAATGGAGGTCTCAGAGGTAGATTCAGACGAAGAAGAAGCTGTCTGGATACGAAAAGGTCTCTATCATCCACATGTCATGAGGTTATACGGCTCTAATCAAATGTATGACTTCTTAGGCACAGAGCAAGGAACTTCAACAGAGGATAGGGTAGAAACATCTGGAGGAAAAGAAAATGTAAAAGAAAAGGATGTCGAAGATGAAGAAGGCACACATCCCTCACCCCCTCCCAGTGCAACCCACACATCTAACTCTGCAGGTCCAGCTGCAGAAGGAGTTATTGAAAAAGAGCAGCACAGCTCGATCCAAACCCAACCCTTCCAGCCAGGAGTCACTCTTTCGACTTCTGCGCCTACAAAAACTGGGGAATCCATTCCTAGGGAGTCTCCTCAAAGAGACTCACCTATAGTTCGTGATCAATCGCCCCAGATCACACTAGAACACCCTACAGAGGAATTCGTTTCCTCTGCCACGCACGAAATAGGGCCAACCCTTCTTTCAGAGAGATGTAGTGAGCACAACGACGAAGAGACTCTAGACAAGTCTCTGAGTCAACAAAAGGATAATCTAGTACCCACCTCTGAAGTGGATCTAGACAATGTCGTTCATAGAACTTGTGTAGAGTTTGAAGCACTAGATGCTTCTGCTTGAAGATCAGATGGAAATCCTTCCACCCCCAATGTACAAACAAGGGTGAACAAAGGTGTCCCAGGAACAGGGACTCACTCTGGAGACGAATGTGTTCCTCCAGAGGTTACACCAGGGACACAAGTATCAAGGGATGAGTTCCAAACCCTTGTCACCTCTATGAACCAAACCATGAAAGAGTTGCAAAGCTCTTTCACATCTTTTGCAGAGAAAACATCAACGGCCATGCTTAATCTGAACAGCAAAATGGACAATCTGTCCACAGAGGTGAAAACATCCATCACAGAGATGAAATCTTCTGCTCAAACAACTGCCACAACTACAGCCACTTCTGCTGCTAAAGATTTTGGAATAGCTGCAACTTCTGCATTCAAGGAATCAGTAAAACATTTCCTTGAACAAATGAACAAGCAATCCAACAAATCACAGAGCATCACACCTGCAGAACTACAGAAGGCTCTGCAAAATGTTCAAGAAGAGGCAATGCGCAACACTACAATAATGCAGCCAAAAGACTACATGACCAGAGCACAGCTAACAGAGCTCGGCCAAAATGTCATAAACCAGGTCACTGAAGTCATTGTCTCCTTCAGTACTGCAAATGCCAACTACGTCAAAGAGTTCAGAAAAAGTGTCGACAGAATGCGCTTCAACACAGAAGCAGAGTTTGCAACTCTATTTGGCCTCTATGATGATGTATGTGCGAAGTTGATGGCCGCAGGAGCAGAACTACCAAAGAAACCCAAAGCTTCCTGCAGAGAAGAGGGTACTTCTGATAAAAGTCAGGATGATTCTGATGATGACCATCCTGGTCCATCAGATAATCCTGAGGGGGAGAATATATGGGAGAAAGCTACGACCAGAGGAATACAAGCTCCACCAATCGCAGAAGAACCAATCAGTCAAGCCCCTCCAGAACAAACCCAAGATCAACAACAAAATCAACAGACCACAGAGACAACGCCCATCTCTGTGGAATCAACTCCTGAAGAAACCAATATTCCAGAAGTTGATCAACATACCACAGAGGCAACAACCACCCCTGTGGTAATCAACTTGGAAAAGAGTCCTTCAACAAAATCAACAGAAAAACCCCAAACCATACCAAGAAGAAAGTCGATTGCCACCAAACCAAAAAGAGCAACGACCTCTGCTTTTTCTATTCTGAGAAAGATGCACAATACAATGTCTGATCGAATGTCGCAGAGAGAAGAAGAAAGGCACAAGTTCACATTAGCTTTCAAAATGGCAAGAAGATTCGATGTCCAATCTTCATCAACAGAAATAGAGCTCACAGAAGAAGTCACCAAAGAACCTCCAACAGAGGTTACAGAGCAACTCAAGCCAACAGAACCATCGCCACAAAATTCTTCTAAAACACAAGTGTCAAAACCTACAGAGGAAACCATCAAGCCAACAGAAGCACCAACCTCCAAACCTACAGAAGAAACAGGTTCTGCACCTCCAAAAGCCAAAGACAAGGGCAAAGCAATACTGACAGAAGAGCCCAAGAAAAAGAAATCATTGCCCAAGCCTACAGAAAAATTGATGAAAAGAGCTTTTGATGCCTTTCAAACTCCAAAGCCTGAAGAAGAGGACTGGGCATATGGATTAAAGCCTCTGACAGACATTCCTCTAACTGGCAGAGCTGAAGAAATTGTTCAAAAGATGGAGAGTCTCAGAAGACAAGTACCACAACCTGGTCTAACACATGAAGAGATGGAAGAAGTGGTATACAAATACCTCTATAAACAAACCTTTCAGAGCAATCATCCAACAGATCATGTGACAGATTCAAGGATCAGAGAAGAATTTGAGAACATCTTCACAAGGACAAAGCCAAGAACCAAAGCAGATGTCTTCTCAATCCACAAGATCAAAAAGGTAATCTTCTGCAGGTTCTCCTTTACAAGAACCTATCCAAGGGTCAGGTACAATCTTTACAAAGTCAGAAGAGAATACAATTCAGAAACCACCTTCGCTGATGCTGACCTAAGAAATATCAATCTGGATGATCTACCTGACCTTCTGCAATGGACAAAGGACAACTACAACACAGAGGCAAACACCAAAGCCTATCAAGTGTTAAGAAAAGCAATGAGGGAAAAGCTTCTGATCTTCAGTATGATAGATTTTCAACTGGGAAAGGATCTTGGTCTCAAACATTTAAATTTACGACCACCAGAAGATCGCTGCCCACCCAACGCCGTGCCCAACTCTATTATTACAGAACCAAGATTCGTGTTAGTATTTCAAAACCCACAAGGAGAAATCAAACTATTTGTGTGCATGGATTGTCAGAAGTACGCAACTAGTACTCTGAACAAGTTCAGAGCAAGCCTTGTAAAATACAGAGGTACAGAGAAAATGGATAGAGATGTTGCAGATACTTTCATCAGAGAGATTGATGCCACAATTCGCCTAAGAGAACTCTGCATCAGTTTCTACAAAGAGATCAGAAGAATCGGAAGAGACAACAGAAGCTACAACGATTTCAAGGATGCCAAAATATGATTCTCAAACCTCAAATCTCTGCAAACCAAGTCAAAAGTTTATCTTTCATTGTACTAAAATGTAAATTGCCTCTGGCATATTTCTGAATGAATGAACTTTCCAGGTATTGTTTAACCTCTGTCTTATCTAACTTAGCCTAATTAAACTCAAGTTCAATTTTTTATTTTTCACTACTTAGGGGGAGATTGTTAGCTTCGATCTTCCTAATCATAGAAGTATTTAGAAGTAGTGAAAAATAGGCTAAGTGAAGAAAGCCTCTTACAGAGGCTCTGCCGAACTTACTGAGAGATCAAGGTCGAGAAGCTACAGAAGCTAAAGAGGCGTCCTACAGAAGCTCTGTAATACGCGCAAAGAAGACCAAAGACTCGGAATCCGGTGAAGACTGCACTTCTAAGGACCAAACCGCAGAACCTCTGTGGCACTTCACATAGCCTCTGCGGTCTTCAATAAAGACTTCAAAGATATATATAATATCTTGCTACTGTTCCTGGACCTGTTCATCAACTTGCATGGCAACGTACCCTGTCCAACTTCAACGTGTCAAAATCTGAGTGGACCCAATAGGGCTTAGTACATAATAGACGTCTGCTGCATTAAATGCAATACAACACATCCAACTGTTCATGCCATCCTTCAACTATTCATACCGCCCGTTCTGAATAGTAGCTCATGATTTATGGTCCCCTTTGAGTAGTATAAAAGGAAGACTCATGTTGAGTTCTTCCTAATATAAAGAATCAAGAAATATAAAAACAAGAAAACAAGAGAGAAAAACATCACAAGAACACACAGCTTAAACACTTTAAGAGTCATATCTGTTTTAAAGCTTTGCTTACTCACTGTTCTTAAATTTGTTCTTGATATATATAAATTCAGTAAACTTTGAGATATTATTTCTTGTTCACTGTTTATTTATATTGTGTTCTAAATCTATCAAACATATCTGTTAGTTCTTCAAATACGCTTCCGCATCAAACATAAACTCGAACTAATAGATCTGACAATCTTGTATAAGTAAAACGGGAACCAACAGACACAATCTGTGTTTAGTATGAAGGTACATCTGAAGTTCAGGACTCACGTAAGATCAACATGGTAAGACAGTACAAAACCTTCGTTTGTGGTAAGAATGAATCTCTCTCTGAAGTACACCAACGTTTTAACTGCTTAATAATAGATCTAAAAACTGTTGGTAAGGAATATTCTAACTTCGAAGTACTGACAAAGTTCTTAGAATGTTTACTTGAAAGCTGGGACAGTTATTCAATGTGTCTCAAGCTATCAAAGAATCTAAAATCCATGACTCTTTCTACCTTATATGGCACAATGCTTAATCATGAGCAATGGAGTCATCTTAAGAAGAATCTTGTAAAAGATTCCAAAAGTACCCCTGTTGCTTTAATCTCAGAGTCACCTACCACTCAACGATCGACTATCACTATCACTGAGTTGGAGACTATCTCTGAATGTTCATCAGATCCTGACTCTTCAGATCTTGATGAATCTATGGCTCTCCTTTCTAATAAATTCAGGAGATTCGCCAATAAGAAAATTTTCAGAAAGAACAAACCTCTTACTATTACTGACAAGCCAAGATCATTAACACCTATTGATAAGGCCACTGCTACTTGCTATAACTGTGAAAAGATAGGACATTTTGCTAGCGAGTGCAGGTCAAAGAAAGTCTCTAGATCCTCAGCTTTTCCCAAGAAAAACTTTACTCCCAGGACTAGAGATGAAAAAAACAAAAAGCTGAAACAAAAGGTATTCAAAGCTGAAAACCTTTAAGAAGAAAGGCAAAGGCCTGATGGCTGACTTTGATTGGGCTGCCTCTGACGAAGCAAAATCATCTGACTCTGAAGATGATGATGAAGCCAATCTCTGTCTCATGGCCAAACTTGAAGATGAGGAAGAAAAGTCTGACATTCCCTCTACTTCAACCTCTGCTACTAAGGTATCACCTTTCTTCTTTACCAATATTTTAAATATTGATGAAGCTGATAGTCTTCGAAAAATTGATCTGCTGACCAGAAGTTTATATGAAACCATGAATGGAAAAACTGTTATTGAAAATAAAAACCTTGAGCTCGCTGAACAGCTTAAAAACTGTCACATTCAAATAGAAAAGCTTTCTAAAATTGAAGAAGATTTTAAAGATCAAGTTCACATAAATCAGCTAGTCAAAATCGAGCGCGAAGAAGCTATCGTTGCATTAAAAGCTGAAAAAACTACTGTTGATGGGTGGTATAAATCCTCAACAACGATCACTGAGATAATTAAGTCTTAGATTCCCCTGAGTGATAAACGTGGTCTTGGTTACAAAGATGAAACTCTAAAACCAACCACTGACCGTTCCATGCTTAAGTTTGGAATGTTCGTATCCTCTATCCTTGACACTTTCTCTTCTCAATGTTCCTCTTCAAAACCTCCCATCCCTAAGGAAATCTCTACCTTAACTTCTAAAGGTAAAGAGAAAATTGTTTATCCAAAACCTACCTCAGTCTCTAAAGACAAAGGTAAAGGAATTGCTTTTATCCAAAAACCTCAGAAGGGTACTTGTGTACCTAAGCTGAATGCTTGTAAAACTTCAGTGACTTATCCCTCTACTTCTAAGAACAAGATCCCTGGATTTATTCAGCGATCTACTGCTAGCCCTACTCATTTAAAACTAACGGCTAACCATGCAAATGGTCCTAAGACTACTTTTAGATATAGGAAATGTTATCACTGTGGACTTACAAATCATATTGCTAGTAATTGCCCTACAGCAACCAAAGCTGAAAAGATAGCTAAGGTGAAGACTATTGCCCCCAAGCCAAAGAAGACCACTGAGGTTAAGAAATTAACCAAAGTAAAGACTGATAAAGCTGAATCTTCAAATGCTGCGAAGACTGCTGAACCTTCCATTCCATCAACCTCCACTGACAAGTGTGTACACATGATGAAATGGGTGCCCAAGTCAAACTAATCTCCCTTTGTTTGCAGGTTAAGAAGGGTATCTGGTATCTCGATAGCGGATGCTCTAGACATATGACTGGTAAGAAGAACCTGCTCACTGAGTATAAGGAAGAGAAGGGTCCCTCTGTGACTTTCGGTGGAAACGGAAAAGGACATACCCGAGGGTTTGGTGTACTCTCTAATGGTACAACGACCTTCAGAAGAGTAGCATATGTTGAAGGGCTGAAGCATAATCTTCTAAGCATCAGTCAGCTTTGCGACATGGATAACAAAGTAATCTTTACTAAGGAATCCTGCTTTGTCGCTGACAAAAAGGAGAAGATAGCTCTCAGCGGTTATCGTTTGGAAATTTTTTATGTAATAAACATGGACTCAACAACCACTGAGAACTCATGTTTCTTCTCAAAAGCCTAATCTGATGTCAACTGGCTATGGCATAAGAGGCTCTCTCATCTCAACTTCAAGACACTGAATACTCTATCCTCTAAAGAGTTAGTTACTGGTCAACCTCAACACTCATACGCCAAAGAGTCCTTATGTCCAGCGTGTGAGAAAGGCAAGCAGACCGAAGCAAGCTTCAAGTCAAAGCAAGTCTCCTCAGTGTCATCTCCTCTACAACTTCTCCATATGGATTTGTTTGGCCCTGTTAACAAACAATCCATCGCTGGAAAGAAATATACACTGGTCATAGTTGATGAATTCTCTCGCTATACCTGGGTAATGTTTCTCCATTCTAAGAGTAACACCCCTGAAGAACTCATCACCTTTGTCAGGAAAATGGAAGTCCTGAACAATATGACAGTTTGCTCAATAAGGAGTGATCATGGGACTGAATTCAAAAACAGTTCTCTTGATTCCTTCTTTGAGAGTAAGGGTATTTCTCACAACTTATCTTCAGTGAGAACACCGCAACAAAATGGAGTCGCTGAAAGAAGAAATAGAACTATCATTGAAGTTGCACATTCAATGCTCAGCGATTCTCACCTGCCTACTCGGTTTTGGGCAGAAGCTGTCAACACTGCTTGTTTTACGCAAAACAGGTCGCTGATAGTCAAAAGATTCAAGAAGACAGTCTATGAACTTTTTCATGGGAGAAAGCCTTCAATTAGCTTTCTTCACATCTTTGGATGTCAGTGTTTCATACTGAACAACAGAGATGCCCTTAGAAAGTTTGATCCTAAGGCTGATGATGGAATCTTTCATGGATATTCTTCAATCTCCAAAGCCTTCAGAGTCTTCAATCATAGAAGACAGACTATAGAAGAAACGATTCACGTCACCTTTGACGAATCCCGTTCAGCAAATTCTAGACCTTCTGCTGATACTGAAGAACTGAATCAATGGATGTTTTCTCATCTTGGTGATTCAGAAGACATTCCCACTCCTCATACTCATCCCGTTGAAGATGATGGTCCTACTATCATCCCAAACATGCCGACTAGTGAAGCTGAAACTTCATGGGTCTTAGTTGTTCCTTTAAACACTATGCCTGCTTCTGAACCAAATGTCTCTGTAACACCCCGTTTCCCAATTTACGTGATTTAACTGTCTCTTTTGGGGTTGAGTTAATTTTTGGGTCGTTATGTACGTGTTCAGGAATCTAGGGGCCAGTTTATCAATTTTGTAAGATGAGGGTGTGTTTTGGCATGTATGTAAAGGGGATGGAAACCCTAAACACCCTCATTTGCAGACATTTGTTTCTTTAGCAAAGAAGAGAGAAAAGAGAAAGGGATTTTCGGAATTCTTGTGAGCTGCTGTGAAAGACCGACCGATTCTCCTTCGTTAACCGTTGGATCGTCGTGAAATTTGGACAGCGACTTCACGACCCTCTAGTCTATATTCTGACCGGAGGGATTTGGCATCGGAGTTCCCAGTAGAGAGAACCAAGTGTCCGAAGTTGCTGTGAAAGGGATTTTCGGAGTTCTTGTGAGCTGCTGTGAAAGATCGACCGATTCTCCTTCGTTAACCGTTGGATCGTCGTGAAATTTTGACAGCGACTTCACGACCCTCTAATCTACATTCTGACTGGAGGGATTTGGCATCGGAGTTCCCAGTAGAGAGAACCAAGTGTCCGAAGTTGCTGTATTTTCCAGGCGAAAGATTTGGTGATTTTGGAAGATTCAAGTTGTGAAAGGTTCTAGGAGGATTGTTGTTCGCGGTCTAGAATTGCAAGGTATGTGTATTATGTTTAGAAATCAATAGAAATGGGGTGTATGAAATGGGATGTTTGGCAAAGTTTTATGGTATTTGGGCTATCCTAGCTATGTCATTTCGGGATGAGAGTTGGGATAGAATTAGAGTTCCATTTTTGGGCTTGTTATGATATGTGTATGTATGAATGTTATAGGTGGTACGAGGTGATTATTATACACTGTGAAGTACTTGGTAATTGACATCTTGACAAGTGAGTACTCTACCTATATTATGTAAGTTATGTGTACGTAGTTGGATTGCATGTGTGATTATGTGTATGTTGGCTTTGCCAAAGGAAAGAGTACCTATGGTGGTAGTAATACCCCTAGGGAATATGTTATGTAAGAAGAGGCCTGGTACCAGTGTCTAGTTATGACCTTCCTTATTGGCTTTGTGCCTTAAGGAATGGAAGGATGTTACATGTATGTGATTGCTATGTTTATGCGAGTATGTATGCATGATGATATGTGGTACAGGTGCGTGCTCACTAAGCGAAAGCTTACCCCGTTGTTATTCATCTTTTAGTGGCAGGTACATCTTTGAAGAATAAAGGAAAGGCTCCAGCTTGAAGCTTTTGGATTTGCGGCAGCTCAGCAGCTTATATTTTCTTTTGATGAATGATAGTTTTGGATTCTCTAAGCTTTTCAGTTGAATATTGTTTGACTCTCAAACTTATTGGTTTTAAGTTGCAAACTTGTACTCTTTTCTATAAGATTATGGGATTTTATCTAAATGTTTTAATTACAAATCTTCCGCTGTATTTTAAGGTTACTTTCCGTTAAATGAGTGTTTTAAAGATAAGGGATGTTACAGTTGGTATCAGAGCCTTGGTTTAAGGGATTCGGGCATTCACAAGTAGTGAGTGTTTGAACTTAAACCCAAGTGCTCAAGTTTTCAAATAAGTAACCTTTAAAAAAAAGTTGTTTCGTGTAAGAAAATGGTTTATAAGGAAAGGGTGTTTTAAAAGAAAAAGTTTTCACGGCTGAGCTGCGGTCCAGAGCATCAAGACGGGGGTGAGCACACTATTCCATATTAGGATTTATGATAAAGCATGTTCAGTTTTGTGAAAGACCAGTTTTATAACTGTATTAGATGAGTAATTATGTTTATGTATGCTAGATATGGTCAATGTGACAAGGTTATGATTTCAAGTATGTTTTGTTGATGCATAATGTGAATTAGAATATGATTATAATGTTTATATGATAAGTGGTAGATATGGAAAATGTTGTGATATATATGTTAAAGGTACCAACTAAGCTGGGAATTGGAACCTTAGTGACGGTGTTGAGTCTAAACATGGAGGGTGTAATTATAATGGTATAAGGGCCCATACCATTGCAATTACATTGTACATGCCGGGACTTGATATAGTTGCAAAAGAATTCTATGAACCAGACAAGGTTGAGGGTTGGGTAGTAACATGCTAGAAAGGGATTTTGTTAAGAGAGTATAAGCAGAAGGTTTCTTAGGAGCATGTTAGAAAGAAAGACAACTAAGCTAGGACCTCTGGACTATGCTAGGAGTTTGCTCAGGGGGGGGGGGATGTAGATGAATTATTCTAAAGTATCATGTTTATGTATCAGAATGGTGAACACTAGAAGGCAAGGCAAGAGACCGATTATTGAAGAGGATCAGGAAATTCCTGATCTGAGAGGTGTGATCGCTGCTGAGGTCGGGGAGGTTCTTCACGAGTTACTCCCAAGTCTCTTTGAGCAGGTAAAGCAGGAACTGGCTAATGAAATTCGTAGTCAGGTAGAGGCAGCTGTGGCCAGCAGGGCCAGTGGATCAGGGGGCTTGTCAGGCGTACAACCACGGGGGACAAGCTACAGAGATTTCTCGGCCTGTCAGCCGCCACAGTTTGAGGGGCAGAAGGACCCCGTAACCAGCACTCGTTGGATAGCTGAGGTGGAGGGTGCTTTCCGCACCAGTTTTTGTACCGAGGAAGTCAAGGTTCGCTACGCATCGAACCTTCTGAGGAAGGCAGCGAAAGACTGGTGGAACCTTATTGTTCGTGCTCGGACGCCAGAACAAGTGGATAGCATGACTTGGGAACAGTTCAAGGAACTGTTCATGGAACAGTATGTGCCCCAAATTGAGGTAGAGAGACTCACAAATGAGTTTCTATCTATGGAGCAAACTACGGAGTCGGTGAACGAGATCACTGACAAGTTTTTGGAGCGGTCCCTTTTCTGTCCTGAGTATGTCAGGAATGAAAAGGCCAAAATGTACAGATATGGGAGAGTTTTGAAACAGGAGATTAGAGAATTTGTTGTTATGGCAAGGTGCAATGATTTTCAGCAGATGCACGAGGCGGCTCGGGCTAGAGAGCTCGAATTAGAGAACCAAAGAAAGACAAGAAGGGCAGAAACGGTTCAGACTCAACCTCAGCAGACTAAGAGGTTCAAAACTGGGAGTCATAACCCGGAGGTAAAGAAAGAGTTCAAGAGAGAGCATCCCCGCTGTGGGAAGTGTGGACGACAGCATCCGGGAGAATGCCGTATGGGCTCCGGAACCTGTTACAAATGCGGGCAACCGGGTCATATCAGTCGAGACTGCAAGGCGACCGCAAAGATATGTTTTAAGTGCTACAAGCCGGGCCATTTTGCTGACGAGTGCCCAATGAATACCGGGTCGGTCCAGAACTCGGGAACCGCACCGGTGAAGATGCTAGAGGGTGGATTGGGAAAGAAGAACGACGCAACCAGGACTCGGGGGCGAGTGTTCCAGATGACCGTAGATGAAGCAAAGGAGGAGCCAGATGTCGTGACAGGTATTTTTCCTGTTAATGCATCACCTGCCCTTGTCTTATTTGACTCGGGAGCTACTAAATCTTTTGTTTCTTTATCGTTTTGTAAAGACTTTGCTATTGTAAAGGACAAGTTAGAGAGTCCGCTAGAAGTAGAAATAGCGGACGAGGAGTTTCGTTTTGTGAGTGATGTGTATAAAGGTAATGTAATAGAGATAGCCGGAGTGAAGTTTAGTATAGATCTTATTCCTATTGCGATGAGGGAAATAAATGTAGTAGTTGGGATAGATTGGCTTAGTCGGAATGGAGCGCGCATTGGTTGTGAAAAACAGCAGGTAGTGATTCGAACCCCAAGTGGGGGAGAATTAACTATCTCGAGTGAAGGAAGAAAAGGGGTACCAAAGGTGTGCACTTTGGCCAAAGCTAGAAGATATGTGCACCATGGTGGTAGCAGTTACTTGGCGTATATTGTTGATGAACGGGAGGAGAAAAAGAAGAGAACAGTGGCAGATGTACCAGTGGTCAGCGAGTTTCCGGATGTTTTCCCGGATGACTTGCCTGGCATTCCACCCGGGAGGCAAGTGGAGTTCCGAATAGACTTGATTCCGGGGGCGGCACCGGTAGCAAAGGCTCCTTACCGTTTGGCACCTCCGGAGATGCATGAACTGTCTAAGCAGCTGGAGGAACTGTTGGATAAGGGTTTCATCCGCCCCAGTAGTTCACCTTGGGGAGCCCCTATCCTTTTCGTGAAAAAGAAGGACGGGTCGATACGGATGTGCATCGACTATAGAGAGCTTAACAAGCTTATGGTAAAGAACAGATACCCGTTGCCGAGGATCGACGATCTCTTCGATCAACTTCAGGGAGCCGTTTGGTTCTCTAAGATAGATCTTCGCTCAGGGTACCACCAGTTGAAGGTCAGGGAAGAGGATGTTCACAAGACAGCGTTCAGAACCAGGTACGGGCATTTCGAGTTCATCGTGATGCCATTTGGACTGACGAACGCACCGGCGGCATTCATGGATCTTATGAATAGAGTTTGCAGACCGATGTTGGATAGGTTAGTCATCGTGTTTATAGACGATATACTGATCTACTCCAAGTCGAAGGAGGATCATATGGATCATCTACGAGAGGTTTTGGAGATTTTGCGTAAGGAGCAGTTATATGCAAAGTTCTCCAAGTGTGATTTCTGGTTACAAGAGGTTCAATTTCTTGGACATCTTGTGAACCGAGAGGGTATCAAGGTAGACCCAGCGAAGGTGGAGGCAGTGATGAAGTGGGAAACCCCGAAGACTCCCACTGAGATTAGGAGTTTCCTTGGATTAGCCGGGTACTACCGCCGGTTCATCCAGGATTTCTCCAAGATAGCAGTTCCGTTGACGAAGCTGACGAGGAAGAACGAACGTTTCGTTTGGGGAGAGGAACAGAAAACAGCGTTCGAAACCTTAAGGAGAAAGTTATGCGAGGCTCCGGTGTTGACACTACCGGAGGGAGTTGAAGACATGACAGTCTACTGTGATGCGTCTTATCACGGGCTAGGTTGCGTTCTTATGCAGAGGGGAAGGGTGATTGCCTATGCGTCTCGTCAACTGAAGACGCATGAGGTGAATTACCCGACCCACGATTTGGAGCTTGCGGCAGTGGTGTTCGCTCTCAAGTTATGGCGGCACTACCTGTATGGGGTGAAGTGTACTATCTATACGGACCACAAGAGTCTTCGTTATTTCATGGATCAACAGAATTTGAACATGAGACAGCGGAGGTGGTTGGATGTGGTGAAGGATTATGATTGCGAGATTCTTTATCACCCGGGGAAGGCAAATATCGTAGCGGATGCCTTGAGTAGAAGAGCGAGTAGTGTTCTACTTCGGGTACCGTTGATGAGACTAACAGTATCAACGTCGCTTCACGACTTGGTAAGAAGGTCTCAAGAGGAAGCGATCAAGGGTGAGAACCAGAAGAAGGAACGGATAAAGGGACAGGTGGATCAGTTAGTGCCCGACAGTCGAGGTCTATTGACTCGGTACGGTCGGGTATGGGTTCCAGTATCGTGTGAGGCAAGGCAGACACTTCTGGACGAGGCGCATAAGTCAAGGTTCTCTATCCATCCCGATGCTACTAAGATGTATAGAGATCTGAAGACTGACTACTGGTGGCCGGGGATGAAGAGGGACGTGGCTAAGTACGTGGAGAAATGTTTGACTTGTTTAAGGGTCAAAGCAGAGCATCAGAGACCGCACGGGAAGTTACAGCCATTAGAGATACCAGAGTGGAAGTGGGAGCATATAACAATGGATCTGATTACCAAGTTGCCTCGAACACCTAGGAATCATGATGCCATTTGGGTGGTTGTAGATAGGCTGACAAAGAGTGCCCATTTTATCGCGATCCGTGAAAGTTCATCTGCAGAAAAGTTAGCTGACATCTATGTCAGTGAAATTGTAGCAAGGCATGGGGTACCGGTAACAGTGATATCAGACAGGGATGTTCGGTTTACGTCACGGTTTTGGGGGAAGTTCCATGAAGATTTGGGTACGAGACTTCAGTTCAGTACAGCCTTTCACCCACAGACGGACAAGCAAAGCGAGAGAACAATTCAGACTCTTGAGGATATGTTGAGAGCCTGTGTTTTGGATTTTGGGGGCAGCTGGGATACGTATTTACCGTTGGCTGAGTTCTCATACAACAACAGTTTCCATGCCAGTATTGGCATGCCTCCGTATGAGATGTTGTACGGGAGAAGATGTAGGACTCCTATCTGTTGGGGAGAGGTAGGCCAGCGGGAGTTAAGCAGCACAGAAGTGGTTCAGAAAACGACGGAAAGTATTGAGATGATTCGGGATAGGCTACGAACCGCACAGAGTCGTCAAAAGAGTTACGCCGACAAGCGAAGGTCGGATCTGGAGTTCAACGTGGGAGATAATGTTTTGTTGAAGGTATCACCTTGGAAAGGGGTGATCCGATTCCGGAAGAGGGGCAAGCTAGGCCCTAGGTTTATCGGACCTTTCAAGGTGATAGCACGGGTTGGGAAGGTTGCGTACCGGCTGGAGCTTCCGCCGGAACTCAGTCTGATACACAACACCTTCCACGTATCTCAGTTGAGGAAGTGTTTAGCTGACGAGTCGGCGCATGTCCCTATAGATGACATACAGGTCGACGAACGGTTGAATTATATTGAGAGACCGATAGCAATCTTGGAAAGGAAGACCAAATCCTTGCGAAACAAGGAGATCAGCTTAATGAAAGTTCAGTGGGAACACCGAAAAGGATCAGAATGGACATGGGAACCGGAAGCTGAGATGAGATCAAATTATCCGGAACTCTTCCAAGTCTGATCGATTTCGAGGACGAAATCCTGGTAAGTGGGGGAGAGTTGTAACACCCCGTTTCCCAATTTACGTGATTTAACTGTCTCTTTTGGGGTTGAGTTAATTTTTGGGTCGTTATGTACGTGTTCAGGAATCTAGGGGCCAGTTTATCAATTTTGTAAGATGAGGGTGTGTTTTGGCATGTATGTAAAGGGGATGGAAACCCTAAACACCCTTATTTGCAGCCATTTGTTTCTTTAGCAAAGAAGAGAGAAAAGAGAAAGGGATTTTCGGAGTTCTTGTGAGCTGCTGTGAAAGACCGACCGATTCTCCTTTGTTAACCGTTGGATCGTCGTGAAATTTGGACAGCGACTTCACGACCCTCTAATCTACATTCTGACCGGAGGGATTTGGAATCGGAGTTCCCAGTAGAGAGAACCAAGTGTCCGAAGTTGCTTTGAAAGTGATTTTCGGAGTTCTTGTGAGCTGCTGTGAAAGATCGACCGATTCTCCTTCGTTAACTGTTGGATCGTCGTGAAATTTGGACAGCGACTTCACGACCCTCTAATCTACATTCTGACCGGAGGGATTTGGAATCGGAGTTCCCAGTAGAGAGAACCAAGTGTCCGAAGTTGCTGTATTTTCCAGGCGAAAGATTTGGTGATTTTGGAAGATTCAAGTTGTGAAAGGTTCTAGGAGGATTGTTGTTCGCGGTCTAGAATTGCAAGGTATGTGTATTATGTTTAGAAATCAATAGAAATGGGGTGTATGAAATGGGATGTTTGGCAAAGTTTTATGGTATTTGGACTATCCTAGCAATGTCATTTCGGGATGAGAGTTGGGATAGAATTAGAGTTCCATTTTTGGGCTTGTTATGATATGTGTATGTATGAATGTTATAGGTGGTACGAGGTGATTATTATACACTGTGAAGTACTTGGTAATTGACATCTTGACAAATGAGTACTCTACCTATATTATGTAAGTTATGTGTACGTAGTTGGATTGCATGTGTGATTATGTGTATGTTGGCTTTGCCAAAGGAAAGAGTACCTATGGTGGTAGTAATACCCCTAGGGAATATGTTATGTAAGAAGAGGCCTGGTACCAGTGTCTAGTTATGACCTTCCTTATTGGCTTTGTGCCTTATGGAATGGAAGGATGTTACATGTATGTGATTGCTATGTTTATGCGAGTATGTATGCATGATGATATGTGGTACAGGTGCGTGCTCACTAAGCGAAAGCTTACCCCGTTGTTATTCATCTTTTAGTGGCAGGTACATCTTCGAAGAATAAAGGAAAGGCTCCAGCTTGAAGCTTTTGGATTTGCGGCAGCTCAGCAGCTTATATTTTCTTTTGATGAATGATAGTTTTGGATTCTCTAAGCTTTTCAGTTGAATATTGTTTGACTCTCAAACTTATTGGTTTTAAGTTGCAAACTTGTACTCTTTTCTATAAGATTATGGGATTTTATCTAAATGTTTTAATTACAAATCTTCCGCTGTATTTTAAGGTTACTTTCCGTTAAATGAGTGTTTTAAAGATAAGGGATGTTACAGTCTCAGACATTCCATCTACTTCTCAGCAATCAGTAAATGTAATGACATCTGCACCTACTCCTTTCTTGGCTGATATACCAGAAGTTGTTGAAGCCTCATCTTCAGCCCCTCAAGTTCAGGTTGAGTCAGCGACTCATGCTCCGGCTCAGCGATGGACTATTAATCGCCCAATTGATCAAATACTTGGTGATCCAAACGCTGGTGTTCAGACTCGACGAAGTGCAGGTAATATTTGTTTATTTGTTAACTTTATTTCTCTTATTGAACCAAAGAAAACAGATGATGCCCTCCAAGATCCAAACTGGGTCAGCGCTATGCTGGAAGAGCTGACTGAATTTGAAAGAAACAAAGTTTGGAAGCTTGTTCCTCGTCCATCTGACAAGTCAGTGATAGGCACTAAATGGGTCTATCGAAACAAGTTGGATGAACATGGAACTGTAACCCGCAACAAGGCTCGACTCGTTGCTCAGGGATACAGACAAGAGGAAGGCATAGATTACGACGAAACCTTTGCTCCAGTGGCAAGACTAGAAGCCATTCGTCTATTCTTAGCTTACGATGTATATAAAGACTTCAAAGTTTATCAAATGGATGTTAACTCAGCATTCCTGAACGGAAAGCTGAATGAAGAAGTCTACGTGGAACAACCTCCAGGATTCTCAGATCCTAAGCATCCAGGTTATGTTTATAAACTGGATAAGGCACTTTATGGCTTAAAGCAAGCTCCTCGTGCATGGTATGACACTTTCTCTACTTATCTCCATATTGGAAAATTTGAGCGTGGTAAAATCGATAAGACTCTATTTCTCAGGAAAGTAAAAGGTCATATTATTCTTGTTCAGATATATGTTGATGACATTATATTTGGTTCTACTAACCCTGACCTTTGTACTCATTTCTCTGAAAGGATGAAAGCAGAGTATAAAATGAGTATGATGGGTGAGCTAACATATTTCCATGGTCTTCAGATAAAACAAAATGAAAAGGGAACTTTCATTAATCAGGGAAAGTATGTTAAAGATATGCTGAAGAAATTTGATTTAACTCAGAGTTCAGCTGAGAAAACCCATATGGCACCACCGCTGACACTAAACAAGGATCCCTCTGGAATACCTGTTAATGTCACGATGTACCGTGGGATGATCGACTCTCTTCTGTATCTTACAGCTAGCCGACCTGATATTATGTACGCAACCTGTTTGTGTGCACGATACCAAGTTGAACCTAAGGAATCTCATATGATCGCTGTAAAGCAAATATTTCGTTACCTTAAGGGTACTCCTAACCTAGGTCTTTGGTATCCCAAAGACTCAGGGTTTGACCTAATCGCCTATTCAGGTAGTGATTTTGCATGTTGCAAGATGGATAGGAAAAGCACCACAGGAGGCTGCCAGCTCCTGGATGGAAAGTTGGTGAGTTGGATAAGTAAGAAGCAAAACTCAGTGTCCACCTCCACCGCTGAAGCTGAGTACGTAGCTGCTGGAAGCTGTTGTTCTCAGGTCTTGTGAATGAGAAATCAACTACTGGACTATGACCTTCAGCTCTCAAAAATTCCAATCTATTGCGACAGCACAAGTGCCATCGCTATAGCCAACAATCCAGTGCTACACTCAAAGACTAAACACATCGAAATCAGGTATCATTTTATCAGAGATCGTATGATGAATGGTGATATAGAACTTCACTTTATCCCAACTGATTTTCAGTTAGCTGGTCTTTTCACCAAACCTCTTGATGAGACAAGATTTAACTTTCTCATCAGCGAGCTTGGAATGCTGAACTTTGAAGAATAAAATCTTCAGCGGTTCGCATTTGATCAGCGACAGGATAAAATCAACTTATATAACCCATTCTATCATCTTCTCTCTGAACAAAATTGATTCGATGATATCAAGGTAAGTTTTCTTTACTCACTGACGTTCGCAAAGAATGCAAGATTTCAAAGCAAATTGTATCGCTGAATATCTCTTCCTTATCAGCAATACTTTGAAATTTCTAAAACCAACACTGATATTTCTATTCAGTGCTTCATGTTTTCAAAATGACCCTGAGTTTTTCAAAAAACCTCAGAGACATCCTAAAATATGAAAGGACGTTTGTGACGTAATCAAACGGATAAACCCTGACACGTTCTTTTTCTGACACACGTTTGCACGTTTCGTTTTCTCATCCAATCAAATTGAAACACATGTCCGTGTCATGATGAAAAACTTTCCCGCTCTAGTTTTTCTCTCTCTCTCTATTCCCACTATATAAACTCATTCGAGTTTATATTTTTCCTTTACGAGAACAACTTCTCCTACAAGAAAAGAATTACTGTTGCATCTCGAACTCTTGTTTCCAGAAACTGTTCATCTTCTTCTTCGACAAAAAGGTTAATATTCTAATTATTTACCTGTTTTAACTTGTTTCTGATCTTCTCATTGTTTCTACAAGATCAAACAAAAGAACTTTTAAAAATAAAATCATTTCTTTCATGGTTTTATGAACACAACCTTCATGGTTGTTCTTCAAGTTTACATCTCAAAATCTTTACACTTGAAACCTCATATGTTTTTCCAGCGAGATGAACTTCATCTTCGCCCACTTGATAAGCTGCATGACAGCGAAATCCAGCTCCTTTTATCAGGCCGCTCAACCTCAACAAGCAATGGGCTATGCATTGCTGAAAGGTCTCCATGTTGACTGGGCCTCGATCATCTATGACGATCTTGCGCTCAAAGTAGATATGGCTGATAGACCAACATGGGTTCCATATCCCAGATTCATCAGCACCGTCTTTCTACAAGGACTTGGGGATAAATACCCAAAAGAGGGTGATCTGAGACTCTCTCAGGTTGGCCCTAAGGTGCTCGACATCAACTCTCTGCCAAACGAGGTACGTCTATCTACTCTCTTACCTCTTCTCAATCCTCCTTCTTCTACTTTAGCGGAAATCCCCATAACTGATACCCAAGCTGCACCCTCTACTCCTTCTCGAAAAAGGAAACATTCTTCTACCCAACTTGATTCTCAAAAGATCAAGAAAACCAAGGAGCAACCCCCCAAGCATTCACATGCTGAAAACTCCACGGTTCTCTCTAAAGAGACGTTGGATAGTTCAGTGGTACGCTCTGTCACACATGCTCAATCCTCCCCTTCCATCCAAACCTCAGCGTCTCTAAACGCTGATGTTATAAACTTGGAACTGAACCCACCTCCTTCAGCCTCTCTATAGACTGAAGTGATTGTCAGCGGATCCAACGCTGAACCCTGCACCCAACCAATCTTCCCATCCTTCACTCCTCCCACTCTTTCTTTGGGCACTCCACAAATTTTCCCACCATTCTCAGGTACAAACGTCATCGTTCATGATTCAGCTACTGATACTCTACATGCGATGATGGAAACAAATTTAAGATCTGCAGGCACCTCCATGCACCAAGGCACTCTCGAAGGCGACATGGAATACCAGTCAGTGTTACAAGGTTTCGACAACTTCGCCAACCCGCCTGCAGGTATACACATAACTCAACCTACTCCTCTCTCAAAACCCCAAACTTCTGAGCTTTCCTCTGTTCATAAGTTAATAACTTTTTCATGTCCTAATTTGGGGGATATCAACAACTACCTGAAAGACTTGGAAACTAAGGTGGAATCTCTCAGCACTACTCTCTCCACCAACTCTTCAGTGGTTACAGACGCTGGAGAAAATCTGAAAAAGCTGACTGAGGTTGTTGATAAGAAAGCCTCCAGTGCTGATCTGGAGAAGATAGATGGCAACATTGCAACTTTTGCTGCTACTCTTGCTGAAAACTCTACTTCCATCAACAATCTCAACCTCTCCCATACTAACATGTCCAACGAAGTCACAACGCTGAAGACAGAAGTGTCCTTCTAAAGGACAAATGTCAGCGCTGCCACCAAAATACTGCCGCAAATCCTCGACCGCCTGAACGCTGCCACTTGTGCTCCTTCGCACTTTACTCAGGTGGATCAAGAAGATCTTCAAAGACTCAATCCTGCTATATCTGGCCTAGAAGACAGATTAAGCAAGATTGAAACCTTTGATGGGATCTCTGGCCTGGAAGACAGGGACCCAATGCATGATGTTGTTGATGCTGAGAATATCATATCCTCCCCTATCCATCATGTGGAAGAGGGGGAGACGACTGATCAAGGCCTTCCCCATAATATTGAGGGGGAGAAGAAAACTCTTGAAGACCTTCCCCTAGCTGAGGGGGAGACTAGTTCTACTACTACTGCTGCTGAACAACCTCAGGGAGTTGAAAACCCTGAGGAAACTGAGAAAACTCCCTCTGTTCTTGAGGGGGAGCAACTCGATGAGGAAACTGAAGCTGACGCTGACGTGACCGAACCATAGGCTGATGATGTCGAGTCTGAAGAAGAAGCTGAAGACGATGAAGTTGTCGACATCTCTGACGACGAACCATCATCAACTCATAATGATGATGATGATGACGATGATGATGATGATGACGACTTCTTCTTTGTTGAGCCCAAGAAGTTCTCTGCTCAAAAATGGATTTCAATAAAAGAACCATCAGGGGAGACGACCAAGACAAAACCTGCAGCGTCTGAAGCTGACAAAGGCAAAAACAAAGGCCTCTCTGCAGAAGGCAATCTGGCCATCCTTCAGACAAAGCCAGTTTGTCAGGTACAATATCTTATATTCCCTTACTCTGCATCTCTCCTCTATCCATTCTTTTCTCTATCTCTTTCTTCCCATAATCTTACATAAATGATTGTTGTGTTTCAACTAGTCCTCTCCCCCGCTTGAGGATCCAGCTGAAGTCCCCACTGCTGCATCAACAATAATCCCAGCCACAAGATCTGAAGATATAATCTCAGTCTTGGATTTAATCACTGAGACCGATGAACCTGAAGAACAACTTCTCTCTCATAAAAACAGACCTTCTTTAGCTCCTCAAAAGCTAAGTGAAGAGGATCAGAAAAGGAGAGAATAAATGATCAAGAAGTTCGAGGAACAGCGAATCATCCTCCCTCGCTCCAAAGTCCCAGTTCCCACAAAATTCAGGTTATCAAAGAAAGAGTTCGCTGATCATCTTAGAGCCACAAGATTACTCGCCGAAAAGAAGGAAGCTGAAGAAAAAGATAAGGCCCTCGCCATCCAGCTTGCCCAAGAATCGGTGAATGACCCCAAACTGAAAAGAACTCCCATAGAAGTCCAACGTCAGGTATGGGAAGACGCCCAGAAGATCGTTGAAGAAAAGACCAAGGTATCTGATTCTACATTGGAATGGTGCAAAGAAAGACTGCACTATCGATATTGGGCTGCCAGAATTCACAAGGTGATCATCAGAGGAAAAATGACCATAGATGTTCCAGTTGTTAAGGTCGATCTATTCAGAGAAAACGATACCAAGGAAAACATCTATGCTGCTACGATCAATAAGTACGGTTTCTCTGAATGGTTGGAGATGCGAATAGCCATTCAGCGATCTAGCTCACAATATAAGAGCCATGTCGAGAAAATTATAAATTCTCAGATCGACTTGGTTTTTTCTGCTGTGGATATTCCTCCTCCTCCTCCTCTTACGACTCAACGAAGAAAGGCCTCTGCTAAGAAAAAGTCCAAACCATCAGATTCAGGTCCTCCTATCCGGAACGAAACAGGTATTAGTTTTTCACGCGCTGAAGTACTTGGTCCTGATCCTGATCTCTCAGCGTTGGATACCTCTCTGCCACCTGGTGAACGTTTCGTCCCTGGTAAAGTCATAAGCAATCCTTATGGTATATTCTATCTCGACTACGATGAAGGACAATGTTTTCAACATGTCTCTGAGCTTTCCATCACTCCCATTGAATAGCTCAGGGATCTCATCTATTGGTGTGAATTCAGACGTGATCTTCAGGCACGATATCTCAAGCCCCTAATCTTCAAAGAAGCACAAGAAAGAAGAAATCAGGGAGAAACGGTCCTTGACTGGATGATCCCTACAACAAAGGCTGTAGAATCCAGATCCGTGCAACTAATATGAAATCGAATATGATAAAGCAATACGAAATATGATTTCAACTGGTCATCCCTTTCATTTACTTTCAGGGAGAATATTACAGTATGAATTGAAAGCTAAAGAGATGATTAGCTTGTTTTTCCAAGCTAATCAACATTAAATACAATGGGCCCGTGGTTAACAAGCCCACGACCCATTCACTAAAAGGCTTAAAATAAACTATTACAAAACAACCCTTGAACTTTAAATCAACTATTAAAACCTGCCCTAACAATCTCCCCCTTTGATTTGAAGTTCGAGTTCGCGCTCTAGCTCTTGCCAGTTGAATACGTATCGTTTGCGCAACGGGAAGTGAACCTAAAAGAATCTGATAGCACGGCGATAGTCGATGCGGTCTTCAATCATTTCCAAAGCTTCCCGAGCAGTTGTTTCATTAGGATTTAGGACATACGAATGCTTTGGATTATCAGACTCGTGTTGAATAATCTTTCGAAGAGCATCTCTGACTTTTAGAAGCGTGCCATCACAAAATCTGTCTACCTGACTGAAACGCATAAACTTTTTTTTGTTCTGTTCGTTGTTGTAGACTATCCCGAATTCAGGTTATAGAAGCAGAGAGTTCTCGGGATACATCTTCAGTTCAGGAGCTTTCAAATTTGGTTTTATCTGATTGACTTTCTTAGCCCTGTTCTCAACAGCCATTTGAAAGTCCGTTAGGTATGACATCATGATAGTACGGACCAGGTGTCGACGAACGGCTTCGAGCGCCATTGTAATCTATAGCGGTTGGACGGTTCTTGAACGTAAGTCTTTCAGTAATACCAGAAAGTCGAGCGGTCTGAGGTTCTTGAAGTCGGCTTCAGAGAATCTGCATTCATTACCATCTTCACAGCGAACGGTGAAGACTGGATAGACGATCCTCATGATGCGGCGTGAATGGATGTTAAGAACCTCTGTGATCTGATGCTTTGTTCTGACTTGACTGACTGGAAGGCAACGCTGCATTGCAAGTATATAACGCCGTTGGTATTCGGGGTCGAGGTTGTAAATACCAAGGCAAAAGGTTGGCTCGATCGGGCGAAGTTTGTGGACGAACAGCTTTTTCAAAGATTCCTCCAGTTGAGGGATAAGTACCTTGATCTTTTCCCAGCGGTTTTGTTGCTGTTGAGGAAGGGGAGGAAGATCAGAAGCTGTCATTGGAGGAGTAGTTGTCGGTTGATCGGAAGTAGTAGACTCGGGTCTAGTTGATGATGATCCGGCGGGTTGAGCATAGTGAACGAGAGTTGCTCCATATAAATTTTGGAGCAGGAACTGATCGTAGTCAATATTGTCGTCCTCATCAGTAGGGAAGACAAAATTTACCTGGAGGTTTACGGCACTGGCGGCTTTTTCGTACCGTGCGTCTTCGGTCTCCGGGTTGGTCTCACACTCTGGATCTATCATGTCCAGTATCGTTCTATCTGACGAGTCAAAATCGACCAGTTCCTGTGTTGAACCCTCGGGCTTTTCAACCATCAGGTCTTCTTCATCTGAAATCTCCATATCTATGACCATATCTGCTAGTGGCAACTCGGCTTCGGGTGCTTCTGATGTAGTTGCCACAGTTGGGGGTTCCTGTTGAACCACTGTTGTAGTTTCGGCAATCACGATCTGGGTGTTCTTGGTTTGGCGTAGGCGCTTCTCCCCCTCACGGTGATCAGGATCATCCTGGTCATCGTGCTTGCGTTTGAGACCGCCCGCTTGACTCTTACAAGTGTCTTCTAGTGAGCGGACCCTCTCAGACAGCGTGGCGAGCGCTTTGTTGTAGTCGTTAAGGGTCGAGTCAATGACGTCAAGGTGGGATGTGATAGATGAAGATGGAGCAGTGACCTGGGATCGGAGAACTGAGATCAGGTCTGCTTCAGTCGAGGCGGTTGTATCGGATTCCTGGAGCAGTTGGGCCAATAGCATCGTCTCTAAGGTATCCACCGAAGAGATAGTTTGAGCAAATGTCGGTGGATTAGGTGGTGTGGTTTTGGCTTCAACGATCTTTTCTTTACCTTTGATGGCTTTGGCGATCTCGTCGGTGACATGTTGTTCTAGTGCCTCGCGTACAACCTTGAGGGTGTTGTCCAGGGACCCTCGCGACACAAAGTCGGGGTGAATAACTCCGGGACCACTTAGGTTAGCCGTTGAGGCGTCTGCCACAGGGGTAGAGCCACCTACGTTCACAGTTGGCGTGATGTTAGCTGTGGTAGGGTTTCCCGCTGATCCTTGTGTTTCACCAAGAGGTGAAGACACTACGGTGGTTCCGGTCGAATCACGAAGAGTCTCGACTTGGTGTTGCTCAGCTTCGAGTGTCCTAGCCGAAGAATGTTCAATATCAAAAGGCGCTAGACTCGATGGTGCACGAAATGAAGGCGAGACCGGGGGCTGCTGGTCTCTTATTTCAACACCAGCACTCTCCGAATGAAAGGCCGGTGGAAGTTATGCTTGTTCCCCGTGTAATATTGAAACATCCGTCTGTTGTGAGACGGATGAGTGGATAAGGGGGTCGTGCAATTGCTCTGCTGGGTCCACGGAGTCTTCTTCAATACCCCGTCCCAACAGATGAGACGGTGTAGTAGATGTGGCTACCCGGATTTCGCTCGTTTGGGGTCGCTCAGGAGCCTCGTTATCTTTACGGCTCAATCTTTCCTGGTTCAACTTTGAACGCAGTTCTCTCCGGCTCGCATGTCCTAACTCCTCTACTTGTTCTCCCTCAGATGTCCTAGTAACAGGCCTGGTTCCAGTATGAGGTGGTGATTCAAGAGGGATTGGGACATTGTAGTTTGGGTTGGGTCCGATACCGCGAGGTATGTGTGTCAGGCGTATGGTACGGGTGGTATCGGAGTCCGTGGAGTCAAATTCCACGTCTTCAACATTGTGAGATGGTGAGGGGGTTCGGTGATATACGGCTCGGTAGAGTGATGTAGTATCGGTCTAGAGGATGGACCGGCTTGGGCTGAGCTGGAACCGGGTTGCGATTCCACTGCACCACCTACTCTCGTTCCCCTTTCTCTCACAACTAACGTTCCCCGCCCGACAGCACCTGCTTGTCGGGCCCTTCCACCTCTCACTCTCGGACCCTCACGTCTCTCGGGTCTAAGTCCCTGGGCAGGTCCCTCCGGCGCTGGCTGGACCATGGGATTACCTAACGCTTCCCTATATGCTACTACCCCTGGTGCAGTGGGATCGGGGATCGCTAGTAGTGGTTCCGGGATGGGCATTGCTACCGCATCAGATGGATTGCGGATAACCATGAATTGTAAGTGGTGATGGAGACATACCGGATGGTTCAGGCGGCGAGGAATGGCAGGATTCGCGTCCATGTGTTGATGCACAGCCAGCGAAAGGAAACGCGGATACGGAAGGAATTTCTTCTGTTTGGAACCTCTGATTTGGCGAATAGCCGCAACGAGCTCCCTCCAGCTAATCATCGCAAAGTCTATGTGGCGGTTGTAGCACACAGCATGAACTAGGCGCAGGAAGTCGCCGGTGCACTGATCAATGCCTCTCCATCTCGATGAAAGGCAGCGGTTTAGGATTGTAAAGAGTGTGTACCATATCGGAGCGAGGCACTTGCGATTGAAAGCGGATGGCCGGTTTAGGTCATGATTGTATCCAAGTGCGCGAATTTGAGCGCAAAGCGTATCATCATTTACGGCAGGATCGTACCGTTCATGATTGTTGGCGGTGGCTTCCGGAAGAGACAAAAGGCGGCGGAATGAGTCCGGTGTGAGAATGAAATTTTGGTTATCGATCTGAGCGGTGATCGACTGCGAGTTACCGACTGTGACGACTCGGGCGGTGAGCCATACATGTAGAACGTACAGAACTGGGACGTCGGCTGTGCTGGTAAGAGCCTCACGGAGAGGGTCATTCGTGAGAATGTCCAGGAGCACTCGTTGAAGTGGTTGGGGCCTGAACAAGTTAGTGTCCAGGTGGTGGTTGTTAGCCTCCAGTTCAGTGCCATGGTCAGGGTGAACCAGGGCAGCATCGGCTTCCTCGTCAATGACATCCGCCTCTTGAGGTACTTGCTCTTGAGGAGCCGGTTGTTGGTCTCCTGGTTGTTCGTGAGGGTGTTGTTGTTGATCTGCCATAGATAATCTGTGGAAAACAACACAGTTAGTAGTTAAGTTGGAGAAACAAGTGACGACGCGTACCTTTGCTGTGATCGGCTCAATCTGAGATAGATCGAGGACTGGCAGTGACAAAACAGGTACATAATGGACACAACAGCAGAGTTTTCCGGATGAAAGTGCCAAGGAGTCCGGACAACACATGGTGTCCGGGTATATGGGTTTTCCGGATAAGATAAGCAAGTGTTCGGATATGAATGGGTAGGCCAAGTTTGCCGTACCTAGTTGTTTCCGGACAACACATGTGTCCGGATGTCAGAGGTTTTCGGATGAAAAAAGGGAGTGTCCGGATAAAGTGGGGACCCCGGACAAGAGAGTCTGGGTGTCAAGGGTGTCCGAGTACACTCTTATTCCGGATAACATTAGTGTCCGGACACCAAACTACCCGGTAGTTGAACTTACCGGAAACCCTAAGGTTTTCGGACAACTAGGTCTCCGGGTGATGTCGGTTTCCGGATGGATCAGCATGTGGTTGAATGTGTCCGGACGAAACCCTGAGGATAATCAGCGACCTATCGACCAATGTGGTTGCAGACTAATGTGACAAGTATTGTTTTAGACCACATAGAGAGAGTCATCCTATCAAAACTTAGCACTAATGAACCACAAAATGTGTGGACCCGAAAATGAGGTTCGGATTCAAAGAAATCGACCAAATCGGGTCTGTTTGTGATGCAATGTGAACGAAACTCGAGGTATAGGAATCGAGATAGATAGAGGATCAACATACCTGATTCGAGGGACTAAAACCACCGTGAATCGAGAGAGAGGAGAGTCTGAGCGAGAGAGAGAAAAAAACCTTCGTGGGGTTTAGGGTTTTAGAGCGTTTGTCCGGATAAAGAAAACAAAGAGGACTCCGGGTACGTATATATATACGTGGGCCGAGTCCGGGTAATAGCCGACCCGGATATCTACCCGGTCCGGATTATGTCCGGATGCGAGAGTGTTCCGGGTGCGTGAGTTGTCCGGGTGAGAGAGTTGTCCGGATGCGTGAGGTGTCCAGATAACTCTGGGTAGTTCTGTTCTATGAAGAATTGAACTGAATAGTACTGGAAAAGAACTTCCTCTCGCTCCCCCTCAAGCAGAGCATGGTTATATCCTTGCTCCCCCTCGGATTGTGCAGTAGAGTGCAGGGGAGAGTACCGGCACACAAAAACTTTTAGATTTTGTAAGAAAAAACTGTGCCGCTCCCCCTCAAACGATGACCATAACGTGCACACAGGAGTGCCCACACATACAAAAACTTTCGATATGTAAGAGAAAAACTGTGTGTGACGCTCCCCCTCAAAGTATGAGGAAACTTACCTGATATTGCATTCTACTCCCCCTGAACACGAGAAAATATGGTGAAAGCACAGAGATAGTGAAAGAGAAAATATAGACGACAGTATGAAATATTGGAAACACACGAAGAAAGAATGAAAAACAAACGAGATCTACTTAATAAATACCTAGACTAAATCTAGCTGTGTAACTAGAACAAGGAGAATACAAGTGCGAGGAAGTGTGTGCTCATGCATCGGGAGGTTAAATACCGGATGATGAGTAGACAGTTTCTCGTATATGTATGGAACTTGTAACGGGCACACAGTTGAATTACGTCTTCAGATTTAGCATACCTAGCTTGAACACAAGAGTTTTAAAGCGTTTTTCGTCCAAGGCTTTGGTAAAAAGGTCTGCTAACTGATGTTCAGTATTTACGAAGTAGAGTTCGACTGTACCTCTTTCGACGTGATCCTTAATAAAATGATACCGAACGTCGATGTGCTTCGTCTTGGTGTGTTGGACCGGGTTGCTTGATATGGCAATGACGCTCTTTGAGTCATAGTAGATCGGGACTTTGACATACGTAAAGCCGTAGTCTTTGAGTTGCATCCTCATCCAGATTACTTGGGAACAGCAACTTGCGGCGGCTACATATTCTGCCTCAGCAGTTGATGTTGAAACACATTGTTGTTTCTTCGAAGCCCAACTTACAAGTCTATCTCCCAAGAACTAAATGTTACCCGAGGTGCTCTTGCGGTCCAACATGCATCCCGCATGATCCGCATCAGAGTAAGCGGAGAGGCCAAAACCTGTCTCGTTCGGGTACCAAAGGCCAAGATCAGCAGTGCCACGTAAATAACGAAAAATTCGTTTAACAACATTGTAATGAGACTCTTTAGGGTTAGACTGATAACGGGCGCAAAGAAATGTCGAGAACATGATGTCCGGTCTACTGGCAGTGAGATACATTAAAGAACCGATCATTCCCCTATACAATTTGGCGTTGACAGCCTTTCCGTTAGGATCGGCGTCTAGCTTTGTATTGGTTGCAATGGCAGTTTTCATTGGTGAGGACTGGTCCAATTGGAATTTCCGAAGGATATCCCGAATGTATTTGGACTGGTTTATGAAAATTCCTGTCGACAGTTGTTTAACTTAAAGACCAAGGAAAAAGTTCATCTCACAAAGCATACTCATTTTAAAAAAATTTCCCATAAGAGTGGCAAAGTTCTTTACATATAAAGGACTAGTAGAACCGAAAATGATGTCATCGACATATACCTGAACTACAATTATGTGACCCTTTTCGTTCTTGATAAACAGTGTAGAATCAATTGTACCTCGAGTGAACTCGGCTTCTAACAAGAACTTTGATAGTGTGTTGTACCATGCTCACGGTGCTTGCTTCAAGCCGTGTAGTGCCTTGTCTAAGATGTAGACATGATCAGGATTTGAGTCATCTACAAATCCGTCGGGATGCGACACGTAAACTTCTTCTTGGAGGTCGCCGTAAAGAAAGGTTGTCTTCACATCCATTTGGAAGACTGTGAAGTTCTTGTGTGCGGTATAAGCGAGAAACATAAGGATTGCCTCGATTCGCGCTACCGGAGCATTGGTCTCATCATAGTCAATCCCCTCTTGTTGTCGGTACCCTTTGGCCACAAGACGCGCCTTGTTGCGAACAACAATACCATCTTCGTCCTTTTTATTCTTGAAGATCCATTTGGTCCCGATTACCGTCTTGTGCTTAGGACGTGGAACCAGTCGCCATACCTTTAGAGCCTCGAATGGATTTAGCTCTTCTTGCATGGCGATGATCCAGTCTGGATCTTCGAGCGCTTCGCGTACGCTCGTTGGCTCAATCGTGCTCAAGAAGCCCGAGAATAGGCAGAAGTTGGCGGAAGCGCCTCGTGTACGAACAGGAGTCGAGGAATCACCGATGATCTGATGTAGGGGATGGGCCTTCGTCCATTTGGTGGAGTGCGGAAGCGGCTGCTGAGTAGAGTGAGATGTGTCCGGATCCACGTATGAACCTGATGGAAGGTCTTGAACTTGTTCAAGAGTAGCAGTCGTGTTTCTTGGAGGAAGTGGGGTAGGATTCGTCGATGATTGAACAACTTCTGGTTCCGAGGAGTTCAGAGATTGAGCATCGGTTGTAGCAGAGGACGAATCAGTAGGAGCGATCTCTGAGAGTATGGGTTCCTCCGGGGGGATTACAGTACCAGGTGTAATCGGACCAGATGATGACGGTTGAGCTGTCTCTATAGATGTTGACGACGGCGTACTCGTAGACGGGGGCGGACCAGATAAAGCGGCTGAATCCGTATTGCGAGCAGCCTCAAGTCGCGGTTGCGCTAAGACAGATGTGGAAGAATTAATAGTGTCATCATAAAAATATTGAAACAGTAAATCTAAATCAGAAGAGTCAGCATTCGATGAAGATGCATGATTCGGATTTACTGTGGCTTGTGCAGATCCCGAACTTGAAGGTCCGGAAGCTAGCACTCCAGTTAAACCGGGTTCTGAACTGAGTTGTTCAGAAGCCAAATATGCGGCTCCGTCGAATCTCACGTTTATGCTTTCAACAACAGATTTGGTCCGTTTGTTGTAAACGCGATACGCCTTAGACTGCATGGAGTATCCGATGAAAACTCCTTCGTCCGCTTTGGGGCTGAATTTCCCGAGATCATCCTTGTCGTTAAGCACATAGCAAGTGCATCCAAATGCATGGAAGTAGCCGACGGTTGGAACGTGATTATTTATGATCTCGTACGGTGTTTTGTTGAACCGCTTGAGATGAATAGAGCGGTTTTGTGTGTAGCATGCCGTAGACACCGCCTCAACCCAGAGATATAGCGGTAGATTTGCTTGGGAAAGCATTGTTCGAGCAGCTTCAACGAGGGTACGGTTCCGTCTTTCTACTACTCCGTTTTGTTGTAGAGTGCGTGCTGCAGAGAAAGTGTGTGTGATGCCCACCGTTCTCAGATAGTCATCCACCTTTTGATTCTTGAACTCCGTCCCTTTGTCTGTTCTGATGGACTGAACGTGTTGAAGCTTGTTTTGCTGGACAGTCCTCAGGTGATCAATTATGAGCTCCGGAGTTTCGTTCTTCGAGCGTAAGAACCTCACCCAAGTGTAGCGCAAGTAGTCGTCCACCATCACGAGCACGTATTTTCGTTTATTGATGCTTGAAACACGCATTGGACTACACAAATCCATATGAATGAGCTCGAGAGTCCGAGTCGTGCTCGGAGTTGCCTTCGGCGGATGTGATGCGCGCATCATCTTTCCCTTTTCGCATGCTCCACAGAGACGATCCTTCACGAACGGAAGTTCGGGCACGCCTCTGACGTGTTTGCCTAGCACCAGTTGATTTATACTTCTGAAGTTGAGGTGCGAAAGACGTCTATGCCACAGCCAAACTTGGTCGGAGTCGTCTTTTGACAAGAGACATACTGGTTTGTCTGTCTTGAGAGCGGCGAGATCAATGGTGTATAGATTGGTCTTGCGAGTTCCAACCAGAAGTTCCTCACCTTCGTTGTTGAGGATTCTACACCTTGTGGCTTTAAAGCTGACCTCGAGATCCTTGTCGTAGAATTGACCGATGCTGAATAGATTGTGTCCTAATCCTGCGATGTGGGATACCTTCTTGATTGTTATCTTGTCTTGTACGATGTCGCCGTAGCCCACGATCGGCGACTTCTCGTTATTCCCAAATCTCACGTCTCCGCAGTATTCTTCCTTGTAATTCGTGAGAAGCTCCCTTCTTCCGCTCATGTGCTTGGAGCATCCAGAATCTAAGTACCACACATGACCGTTCTGCAAAACAAGATTAGTGACGTTTAGGTACCCAAATTTGTTTGGGTCCTGGGGGGTTAGATTTGGCACTGCCTTGTGAAATCTGCTTTGACTCAGCTTTCCCTTTAGGTGTAGATTTTACACCGTTGGAGGGAACTGGTTTTGGCACTTGTTGCCTCTTGGGTGCAGAATTTACACCTTTTGGAGGAACAGATTTTGGGGCAGATTTCCACCTGGGTGCCGGTTTAACCTCGGTAGGAGTATCCCGTGTAGGAATGGGTCGGGTCTCCCGCTGTGGTTTAACCGTTTGATTGAAACCCCTTTTGAAATGATGTTGTTGCTTGTTATTATGAGGTTTGCGCTTATGAAATAGGTTACCAACAAAGTAAGGCGCATACCAATCATTATTGTGAATATCATCATAATCATTCCAACCACAATTAGAACAACATAAACAATCATGCGATAACTGAATCAATTGATTAAGAGAGTTAACTTTAACGGGAAAAGAAACATCAAAATGGTTCCAATGATTCCAAGCATAATTGTCTTTGTCTATTCTAGAATTGAAAACAGGTGGGGAAGACTTTGACGCATCCTTCTTGACTGATTCCCTCTTTAGCCACTTTGGTGTTTCTTTATTAGCACGACCATTTTTATCTGAAACAGCAGGGACAGTATGATCAGTGACTTTTGAGGAAACATGAGTCTTAGTGGTCGGTCGTTCGGTCTTTTGCTTCGGCTGTGACTGTTTTTGAGAATTGGAAACATTTTGAAGAATCTTGATCACAGCCGGAGTCTTTGGTTGAGAACAGTCGCCCGTTAGAAAATTGACCGGACGATTAACCACTGGAGATAAAAAGTCAGAATGCCTTGGAAGAGGTTTGTCAAAAGGGAACGACTCAAACTCTCTATCAGAATTACCTTCGGAGTTCATGTATTCTGAAAAATCTATCTCCGGAATTTCAGGAGTTGGATTGGTCGAGGAAGGCGAGAAATACGATGTGCTTTCGGTTGTGTGCTTTGGGGAATTTGGGGCGGAAGCATTTAAAAACTCAGAGTTTAAATTCCTTTTAACACATTCATCTTGAGAGAATTTACTTTCTTGTGAAGATATATTTCCTATGAAGGCTTTACACGATGATGTGTCAGATGAGTTGGAGGAAAGATCAGGTGAAAATTGCTTTGCAGTTTGGAGCAAGTCAAGCTGCACTCGGAGTTGACTATTTATCAAATGCTCTTTCATCGTTTCTCTTGTCATTTCAGACAGTTTTGATGAGAGCGTATTGATTTCCTACTGAAATTTTTCCTTTTCCTCACTTGACACACCGTCGGTTTTCTCTGATTTGAGTTTCTCAATCTCAGAGATGAGCACTTTCTTTTCTTTTTGAAAGGTGGACCTTTCTTTCTCAATCGACTCCTCCAACTCGACAATCTTTTCTTCCAAGATGAGAGGAGGAACATAGAGTTTAAACTCATCCGTCTCACTCTTGGTTGCAGGTGTTACATCCTCATCCTTCTTGGAGGAATCCTTGGGTGTAGCTACCTTGTAGGGGTCGAAGTAGTCATTGGAAAGATACTTTTTATCCTTTTGATATGAGTAGTTTAAAGGTTCATAACAAAATGGAAGTTGAATTCCTCGTTTGTGTGTGTGTTTATGTTCCTCGGTTTCCTCCTCCTTTTCTGGTTCAAGAGGACCAGTCCATTGAATTGCGTACTCTGGATATTTTTTATCTAATCCATAGCAAGCAAAAGCATACAGAGTGGGGACTTGATACCTTCCCTTTTTCAGATAATGTGGGTTGTCATATCCGATTCCCCATTCTTTGTTAAAGTACGTGAACTCTTTGGGTTTGTTCAAAAAAATGGTTTGATCAGTTTGACCTCTTTTGTGGAGTTTGGTTTCAAGATCTAAAATTTTAGCTACATACTCCTTGTGTTGAATTTGAAGAGAAGAACATTGATAAGTAATGTCTTCTTTCTCATTCAAGCACTGATCAAACTGACGTTGGAGATCAGATAATCTGGCCCTTAAGTCTTTAGGTGCTAATGAAAGAATTTTGCATCAGTCTTTTAAATCAGCATTTTCAGACTTATACTTCTCAGTTAATTTCATTTGAACATTAAGCTTTTCAGTTATTGAAGTAATTTCAAGCTTTTGTTCTTCATTTGTGGCTTTGATGGAGTTTGCCTTTTCTGTGATGGTTTGCAGTTGAAGTATGAAGTTTTGTAAGCAAGAGTCACATACCTGATTTGTTGTTGCCTTGTCTTCATCCGTATACGATTGATATCCCATGAAAGCATCGGCACCTTCATAATCTTCCTCATCATCAGATCTGCCTAGCCAATACTCATTTTTTGCGAACATTACCTCCCCAGCCTCCTTCTGTCTGGCCAGTGCAAGCTTAGCCTCATAATAGTGAGAGTTCTTCACTGTAGGTTGACGGAAATCTTTAGCGAAGTGACCGAGTTTCCTGTAGTTGTAGCATTTCACAGGTTCATCTCGCTTCTTCCGGTCACCTTTCTCTGTCTTCTCCTTTTCTCAGATCTATCTTGCTCCTCTACCTTCTTCTTTCCTTCATACCGGTCCTTATAGTCGTGACGCTTATTGGAGGAGGTGGAGTAGCGTTGACTATTGGAAGAAGGCTTCTTGTAAAACTTTTGTTGTTGAAAGGATTTAGTCAGAAGGGCAATAGCTTTCATTAAGTCGGATTCTACATCATCATCATCATCACCGTCTTTCTCGTCTTCAGGTTCTGACTCTGAGGAGCTGTGCTGTGGACCGCGTCTGGATTGACTGCTTGAAGATTTCCCTTGTTTGGAAGTGATGAGTGCAATTGGATCAGCAGATGGTTTTGGCTCATTCTTCTTCTCTCCCAGAAGCTCATTCACTTCATCTTCGTCTTGGAGAAGTGTCTCATACAGTTCATTGATGCTGATGTTCTCTATCAAGTTGTTGTGCTTGACATCAGAAGCATACACTTTCCATTCAGGTAGCAGGTTGTTGAGGAACTTTAGTGAATTCTCAGTATTGGAACGAACAATTTTATTCTTGTTCAGTTCATTGAGGAGTAGACAAAACCGTTCATAGGTCTGGGTAAGGGACTCACCGTTGCGCTGCTTGAACCCATCGAACTTGGTTATCGCACTGTTTATCTTCAGCTGATTTCCTACAACGCTCCCTCGCATCATTTTGGCTACTTGGTCTCACATGCCTTTAGCCGTGTCTTTGTAACTGTCTATGGAAGTGTAGATGAGTTTAGGAAGGGCATGAATCAGATATCTCTTTGCATGCTTTTCACCTTCAGTCATGCCTCTTTCAAATTCTGTCATCTCAGCAAGAGTCTTCTTCTCACGTCGAGCTAATGCAGTTGCAGTTGCAGCTATGTCCTTCATTGGCTCGGCAATTGGGCCATGATCCAGAGCTCTCTTGATGTACTCATAGTTGTCCTTTGACTCTATGAAGATCATGAACCTATCTCGCCATTGGCTGTACTCGTTCGGATAGAGACACGGTGGCTTGGTGTCAGTGCCAATTGCGAGAGCATCACGAGAAGTAGACATCTTCGGTTGCAACGGAGTGATCGTCAGACGTGTAGATTGATTCAAAGAGTAAACCTAACGCAAGGCACTAAAAGTGAAATCCTAACGCAGGGTCTACGAGTGTTTAGACAATAACTTAGATTACTGGATAGGAATCCAAATAAGTGATCTGATCTGGAAGTGTCCGGATCAGAATTGAAGAAAGCAGTTCAAATATGCAGAGTTGTTCGGATAAGCAAGGGAGTCCGGATAACTTGAGTTGTCCAGATAACCAAGGTTACCGGATTGTCTTAAGTTACCGGATAGAGATCAATTCAAACAGAAGCTTACCGGATGCTGTGGATTTCGGACAGTATTAGGATTCCGGGTACGATGGAGTTTCCGGATACTGTGAAGTTTCCGGATACTACGAAGTTTCCGGGTAAAAATTGGGTTTCCGGATAAAATTGATTTCCGGATACTTTGAGTTATCCGGAACAATATTACCCGGATAGGTTTGAGATTATGGGATACTTACCCGGATGGATGACTTACCCGGGAGGAACTGGTTGTCCGGAAAAGTTGGAAGAATCCGGATGAAAACACAAACGTCCGGACAAAATGAACTTGTCCAGAAACTAAGGCTGGGTTTGTCCGGACACTGCGGCTGTTTACTCAGTTCGATCGATTTCTCAACTAGGGTTACTCAAGATTGTTCCTGAAAGATTAGAAACAATACCAAACACAAAACTAACACTAACCCAATCAATTTCTAAGCAAAAAGAACACGTTTTGATGGTAAAAATTCGATTTTTGTTGAAGAACACTACCAAAAACTTTGATCTTAAATTGCTAAATTGTCCAATCAAATGAATGAATTAGGATGTGAAAATTTGCAGAAACACTTATAACGATAATGCTAACACAACCCAATAAGCAAAAACAACCAATTTCGACAGAATCAAATTTTCAAGAATTCACGAATGGTCAGACGGGTAAAAGTCAAACTAACCAGAAATTGATGAATGAAGCTTTGAATCGAATCCGTCCGTCTGCTCTGATACCAATTGTAGAATCCAGATCCGTGCAACTAATATGAAATCGAATATGATAAAGCAATACGAAATATGATTTCAACTGGTCATCCCTTTCATTTACTTTCAGAGAGAATATTACAGTATGAATTGAAAGCTAAAGAGATGATTAACTTGTTTTTCCAAGCTAATCAACATTAAATACAATGGGCCCGTGGTTAACAAGCCCACGGCACATTCACTAAAAGGCTCAAAATAAACTATTACAAAACAACCCTTGAACTTTAAATCAACTATTAAAACCTACCCTAACAAAGGCCCTTGATGAACTTCTCATTAAGGAAGAACCTTTGGAAGGCTGATAGGATTTCCTTGTAATCTTTCTATCTTTATCAGCTTACCTCTTTTGTACTTGTAAATTTATTTGTTGTACTTGTAATTTTTCTACTTCCCTTTGTAACCTTATACGAAGTTAAAAGAAAATTTTCAGCGAATGTACTTTACTCCATCAGTACTTAAAAGATCCCAGAAAACAGTAAAAGGGACAAATATTTTATGAGTTCTTTTTATCCTTATGTTTTCATACTTAGCAATTTTCTTTGTTGCTATGTCATAATCAAATAGGGGGAGATTGTTAATCCAAACCCTCAGTGATTTGATAATGACCCTCTCTTAAACACTTAGTGAAAATTGTAAGTAAACAATATGTATTAGAGTTTCACTATCGCTGATAAGTACTATGACTTTACAGTACCGCTGATAGGAACTCTCGCTCTTTAGATTAGACATTCAGCGAACACTGTTCATCCAGTAGCTCTGAGCCTGTTCAGTCTCTGTGATGATCGCTGATAGTTTAGTTGTTTACTTATGATCCCTGAAGACAAGTTTCACGTCAACAAAGGTTCTACGTTGAAGTCGAAGATCAAGCCCAAGAACCAGCGACAAGTCTACTAATGAACTGATGCAGATATCAGCGAAGCAAGACCTGTCCACTCAACGTGAAGAGTATCAAGTAGAGGACTTCAGCAATCGCTGAGCTTTATCATTCGCTGATAAAGAACTGTTCAACGAACGCTGATCATGAAGTCTTCCTCTACAAGTTACTTTTGTCTTACCCCCTTGCACGTCTCCGTACGAAATGTCAGAACGGACCTCCCTTCTGTCCAGAATCGTACAACAAACTCTGATTCTACACTGTGCACCATGCGGCTACTAAGGTTGTCTATACAGGTCAAAACATGCAACCACTCAGCTGCTACCACGTGTAAAGTAACACTGCCACGCATTAAATGCATGCAGTATATAAAGAAGAACCCTACGTCAAAATTGAAGAGCTCGGCCATCTTCTTCTTTCTCTCTTAGTGTTAGAATATTATTCGTAATATTCTTATCTCCTTTCTATCTTATTTCTAGTGCAAGAAACTTAGTGTTCTTAACTTGTTTAGATTAGGTTTATCATTAATCTTGTTCCGCAACAAGTTGTAAATTGTTTTAAGATTTATCAATAAAAAATTTAGAAAAGTAAAAATTGTGTGTTTGTATTTGTTAGCTTCAATATTCCTAATCATAGAAGTATTTAAAAGTAGTGAAAAATAGGCTAAGTGAAGAAAGCCTCTTACAGAGGCTATGCCACTTCCGAAACATCAAGGTCAAGAAGCTATAGAAGTTACAGAGGTGTCCTACTGAACCTCTGTCTTACGCACAAAGAAGACCAAGACTCGGAACCCGGTGAAGACTGCTCTACAGAAGACCAGACCTCAGAACCTCTGTAACCCTTTACAGAGCCTCTGCTGTTCAGACTGAAGACTTGGAAGATATTTATAATATCTTGCCACTATTGAAGAAATATCTTGCTACTAGGACCTGTTCATCAACTTGCATGATAGCATGCCCTGTCCAACTTCAACACGTGTCAAAATCTGAGTGGACTCAATAGGGCTTAGTACAACATAGACGTCTGCGCTATTAAATGCAATACAGCACGTACAACTGTTCATGCCATCCGTTCTACTGTTCATGCCATCCGTTCTAACAGCAGCTCATGCTTTATGGTCCCCTAGAGTAGTATAAAAGGAAGTCTCTTGTTGAGATCTTCCTTAACAATCTTAAGGACTTATCTAAGAATCTAAGTTTCATGCTTACACTTTATATCGTCAAACCTGTTAAGCATTACACTTTCACCAAACAATTCTTAATCTGTTCTTAATGTTCTTATTATATATTGAAACCCAGTAATCTTTGAGATATCATATTCTGATCACTGTTTCTTTATATTCTGTATCGTTTCTACACAAACTTATCTGTTAGTTCTTCAAATACGCTTCCGCATCAAACATAAACTTGAACTAATAGATCTATTAATCTTGTCTAAGCAAAACGGGAACCAACAATTGGTATCAGAGACTTCCTTATTTTTTTTTCAAGTGATCCTCGTTTTTACAAGATTTGTGATAGAAATTGTCTGTTTTTAACCTGTTCTACATTCCTTCAAACAGATTCTGTTTTACTGCCATTTTCGATCTATTCGATCTGGTAACATCATAGAAACTGTTTCTTTCATTAAAAACTTCATTTAAAATGTCAAGAATGAAATTTTGTGGTGATGATGATTCAATTTTTTATTCAAAACTCAGCACAAATTTTCGCAAAATAATTCATTCTCTTGAAAAAGAACTAGATGAAATGAACAAAAGCATTTTTATTATTTCTGATAAAATTGCTAGACTTGAAGAATCTGTTAAAATCTTAAACTGTGAAAATCTTGAACTAAAAAGGAACTTATCTATGTCAGATGAAGAAAATAAAAGACTTGAACTAAAATGTTTAAATTTCTCTAAACTAATTTCCAATTTTGAAAAGATTGTGGTAAATGAAAGAGGAAATTACGAAGAAAAAAAACTGTTCTTGAAACAAAGTCTATGGAGCTTACATGTAAAATCTCAAAATTGCAGAATATCCTTGAAAAAGAAAGGAAATAATCTGATTCTGAAAGAAAAGAATCTGAACAGTTAAAGGTTCAAAGATTTCAAGATTTAAGTCAAAAAGATGACTTTGAAAAAGAGAGAAGGATTTTTAAAACAGAAATATCCAAACTAACAAAAAGACTCTCTAATTTTACAACTGAAATCATGTTGGAGAAAAGATGCAAATCTAATCTCCAAAAGATGCTTGAGGAAAATTTAAGGAAAAAAAATATTTTTGCTAAACGGATCAAGAAATTTAATTTTAAAGGATCTTTTAAGCCAAATATGTTTTCAAAACATCAGACCTCAACATCGAAATTTTTGCATGATCATAGGTTGGACAAATTAGTTAATCAAACTTTTAAAAAGGTGAAAAGGGTTTGGATAATGAAAGACTCTATACCTGTTCAAAATGCTCAAAAAGACAAAAAGTCTTTCATTTCTGGTATGTATGACAAATGCATAAAGGCGTTTCATACAAAAGGACCCATACGAATATGGGTACCCAAAACCTCTGTAAGTATAACATAGCTACTTTATACTTTGTAAATATTTTTATTTATTATTTTTTGTATGTAAATTCTTAAATCTTCAATAGTTCTTAATATCACAGAACTTCTGTAAGGTCTGCATAGAACCTCTGACGACCTCTACAGAACCTCTGATGATCTTGACCTATGTTCTGGGCACAACTTATCTTATTCTGAACCAAGCATAGGTCAAGGGGGAGCAGAAGAAGACACTTGATCTACAGAGGTTGTTAGATCAAGGGGGAGCGAAAAAGGAGACCTTGCTGAATATACAGAGATTCATAAGTCAAGGGGGAGCTAAGAATGCGACAGAAGAGATCACATTCGCCGATCAAGAAGAAAAATAGGTTGGTATCTCGCACTCACACAATGCTACAGAAGTCATAAGCCGCAGAGTTCTTTCAACCAAAGAACCTCTGTAGTTCACTCAAATCATTCAAATGACTTTTGCTGCACAAAATCTTTGAGATTTACAATTTTCTAGGACACCAACTTTCAAATAGGTCCTAAATACATTGTTAAAACTGATCAAAAACTTGAATGATTAAAATATTTATAAATTATTAGTTATTAGAAATTTCTTGTCACAGAGCCTCTGCTGGATCTGGCAGAGGTCCAAAAACCTATGTAGGATAATTTCTCTCTACTAAAGATTTATTGATCCTCTCCGTGTTTTTCAAACGATTTTTCATCAAAGATACAATATACAGAGATAAAAGTTTTCCAAAATCACAGAGCTTCTGTACCCACAGAGCCTCTGTAAAGATTTCCACTTGGAAGTTTCTGTATCTGTAACGGTAACTTTTCTGTGGTGAAAATTTAAACCCACGCGCTTTTCATTTATTATGGCCGCCCACGACGTCTCGTCGTCACTGACACTGATGACGTGTCGAGTTTTCATTGACGTACATATCACGTCGTCCTGGAAACTTGCATCACGCCGAATGAACTCGAGTGCGGACCTCAAATTTAATTAACTTTCTCACATTTTCACCGTTCCGAATTCTATCCGTTACCACAGTATAAAACCTAAGTTAAAAATCACTTTCAAAACTTTACTATTCTCTCATCTTCTCCGGCGAACTTGCTTATTTCTTTCTAAAAACCTAGAACTTTCAAACCTTCAAATGGCTTCCAGTTCCAAAGCTACTCACGTTTCACCAACGAACTCTCCGCCACTCTCTCCAGTACATTCTGAGCACTCCCACAACCCACATATCGCCGCCGATACCGACAGACATGACTCCGGCGACGAGGTATCCTTTGTACCCACTACCCACCTGCAACAATTTTTCTCAAATGACCATTTCGAGCAAACCCTTCCCATTAAATCAAACAATTGTTATCTTGTTCCTTCTCCTACGGCATTTGGCAAAGAACATGCCATCCTGCTAAACATCCTAGAGAACCACTTTCTTTACCCTCTTCTGAGCAAAACCGTTGAACAAATACCTGTACGTTACCTACATCAGTTTTGGCAATCTTGCCGTTATGACGCTGACACCGATATGATCAGAGGCTACATTTCTAAACCTGACCAAAGTAAGAGCCTTGAACTGATGTTCAACCGAACCATGTTCTCATTATAATTTGGCCTTCCAACAAGAGGACTCATGGGAATCAAAAAGTATGCCCCCAACCAACAAATGAAGAACTTGTCGACTTTCTGCACATGTTAGGGTACAACCAACAGTTGAAAAAGAGGAACGATTTCCGCAGAGCAAGACTACCCCCTCTGTGGAATACCTTATTATCCATCCTAAATCGTTGCCTCACTGGCAAAATCGGGAGCATCGATCAAAGCTCACCTCAAATTCTCTCAAACATGTATGGTGTGTACTATGATCTACCCCTAGATTATGCCACCATAATGATGCAAGAGATCATCAACACCATCGATCGCAAAATCGCCTCCCAGAAAGCCAAAATGTCTGATCACAACTGGTTGCCCCCTCTGCAGTTCCAGCGAATCCTCAGTGTACTTTTCGAACCCCTACTCCTTATCCAAAAATGGCCAATGGACGGTCCCAAACCTAAGCAATTTCCTATGTCCAAGAACACCCCTACAGAACATGAGGACGGCTACCCGCACAGCAGGCCACTGTCAAAGGTAATGTTAGGTTATGCTAGTGATGAAGAACTAGTTAGTGAGTACACACACGTTTACAGAACTCCTGAACCCAGTTCTGTAACACCCCCGCGTATAGGAATGCCCATAGGAGTTAGTGTAATAGAGAGACTAACAGAGGAAGAATGGAAGATAAAGTTGGCTAAACACAAGGCCAACCAGAAGAACTTCATAAATATAAGGAAAGACCTCTATCCTTCAAAAAGGAAGTCTTCTGAGGGATCTAAAGAGAAGAAGAAGAAAAAGGGAAAGAAATCCAATACCCCAACAGAGGAACCACTTGCCTCTGCTTCTGCTATCCAACAACCCCCTGCAGAACCATCTTCTCCACCCTCTGCACACCCCTCTGCCCCTCCCTCTTCCGAAAGAAAAAGAAAGTCAAAATCTACAGAGGAGGGGGTATCAAAACCGAAGAAAAGGAAATAAAAGAAGAAGAAACCATCTTCTCCTCTGCAATCAATTATAGAGGGAATCGAAAAAGATCAAACTCCACCTCTGCAAACCCCAATCTTCACAAGGGTTCTTGATTCACTTCTGCCAAGACAAGAGACTGCAGAAGAAGAGGTCCAAATAGGTAAATTTACAGAAAATAGGTTAGAGGATAGGGTAGAAACGTCTGGAGGAAAAGAAAATGAAAAAGAAAAAGATGTCGAAGTTGCAGAAGGCACACATCCCTCACCCCCTCCCAGTGCAACCCACACATCTAACTCCGCAGGTCTAGCTGCAGAAGGAGTTATTGAAAAAGAGTCGCACAACTCGATCCCTACCCAAACCAAACAGCCAGAAGTCACTCTTTCGACTTCTACGCCCACAGAAACCGGGGAATCCATTCATAGGGAGTCTTCTCAGAGAGACTCACCTATAGTTCGTGATCAATCGCCCCAGATCACACTAGAACACCCTACAGAGGAATTCGTTTCCTCTGACATGCACAATTTAGGGCCAAAACTTCTTTCAGAGAGAAGTAGAGAGCACCAAGACGAAGAGACTCTAGACAAGTCTTCAAGTCAAAAGAAGAATATTCCAATACCCACCTCTGGAGTGGATTTGGACACTGTTCTTCACAGAACTTCTGTAGAGACTGAAACTCATGTTTCTTCTCAAAGATCAGATGGAAATCCTTCCACCCCCAACATACAAACAAGGGTGAAAGAAGGTGTCCCAGGAACAGGGACTCACTCTGGAGAAGGGGTTGTTCCTCCAGAGGTTACCCAAGAGGAACATGTTACGAAGGATGAGTTCCAAGTCTTTGTAACCTCTGTAACTCAAACATTGAATATGTTGCAAAGCTCATTCACGACTTTTATAGATTCGACTTCAGGCGCGCTTACAGGATTAAATACCAAAGTGGATACCTTATCCACAAAGGTTAAAACAGCCCGTGCAGAAATGAAGTCAACTACAGAAACTTCTGTTGCTGCTGCCATCGCCTCTGCCACTAACATTGCCAAAACAACCGCTGCAGAGTTCAAGAAAAGTGCGACCAAAGCCTTCAAGACTTCGATCGCAATCAACCCTGAAACAATGAAGAAACATGCAGCAAGGCAAGCAGCTCAAGACACCTGCACAATAGAAGTTGCTGCCAAAAGAAGGCAGGATGATCCTGATGATGGAGCATCTGGTCATCCTGAGGGGGAGAGAACAAAGGAAACAACAGAGGCTGTTGCTGCAAAAACTACAGAGAAAACTGCAGAACCTTCTACGACAGAAACCTAGAAGGGAACACAACAGAGGCAAAACACCTCTATATCAGCAGAGGATGCACCAACCACAGAACCTAAAGTAATCACTCTTGCATCCTCATCCTCAGAACAAACTCCACCCTCACCCAAAGAACCAACACCAACCTCACAACCAATCCCGCACAAAACTAGAGTCAAATCCATAGCTCGAAAACCCCAAAGACCAAAACGCACTGCAGAGTTCATTCTTCGCAGAATGGAATTTGTATCTGCTTTTCAATCAGCAAAGCGTTTTGACATCCCACCTCCAAGACCCGAAACCTCTTCACCAACAGAGTCCTCACAACCCGAAGTATCAAAACCTTCAGAGGCAACAACCAAAACATCAGAGCATCCAACACCAAAACCCACAGAACCTCCAACTGTCAAATCTACAAAGGTTCCACCCACACAAATCCAAAACCCAACAGGTTCTGAACCTTCAAAGGCCAAAGACAAGGGAAAGGCAAAACTGACAGAAGAGCCCAAGAAAAAGAAATCATTACCCAAGCCTACAGAGAAATTGATGAAGAGCGCCTTTGATGCCTTTCAAACTCCAAAGCCTGAAGAAGAGGAGTGGGCATATGGATTGAAGCCTCTGTCAGATATTCCACTAACAGGTAGAGCTGCAGAAGTTGTTCGACAGATGGAGAGTCTCAGAAGACAAGTACCACTACCTGGTCCAACATACGAAGAAATGGAAGAAGTGGTATACAAATACCTCTACAAACAACCCTTTCAGACCAATCATCCAACAGATCACGTCACACATCCAAAGATCAGAGAAGAATTTGAGAACATCTTCTCCAGAACAAAGCCATGAGCCAGAGCAGAAGTCTTCTCAATCCACAAAATCAAAAAGGTAATCTTCTGTAGGTACTCCTTTACAAGAACCTATCCAAGGGTCAGGTACAATCTTTATAGAGTCAAAAGGGTAGACAATTCAGAAACCACCTTCGCTGATGCTGACCTAAGGAATCTGAATCCCTATGATCTACCTGAACTTCTGCAATGGACGAAGGACAACTACAACACAGAGCCAAACACCAGAGCCTATCAAGTGTTGAGAAAAGCAATGAGGGAAAGGCTTCTGATCTATAGTTTGACAGAATTTCAGCTAGGAAAGGATCTTGGTCTCAAACATCTGAACCTTCGGCCACTGGAGGATCGCTGCCCACCTGACGCAGTGCCCAACTCAATCATTACAGAACCAAGGTTCGGGTTAGATTTTCAAAACCCACAAGGCGAAGTCAAACGTTTTGTGACCATGGACTGTCAGAAGTACGCAACTAGTACTCTGAACATGTTCAAAGCAAACCTTGTAAAATACAGAGATACCGAGCAAATGGATAGAGACGCTGCAGATGCTTTCATCAGAGAGATTGATGCTACAAACCGCTTAAGAGGACTCTGCATCAGTTTCTACAACGAGATCAGAGAAGTCGGAAGAGATAACAGAAGCTACAACGATTTCAAAGACGCCAAGATCTGATTCTCAAACAAAATCTCTGTAAACCACTTTAAGTTTATCTTTCATAATACTCAAATGTAAAATGCCTCTGGCATATTTCTGAATGAAAGATCTTTCGAGGTATTGTTTAACCTCTGTCTTATCTAACTTAGCCTAAAGTACTTCAATGTCAAATTTTTATTTTTCACTACTTAGGGGGAGATTGTTAGCTTCAATCTTCCTAATCATAGAAGTATTTAGAAGTAGTGAAAAATAGGCTAATTGAAGAAAGCCTCTTACAGAGGCTCTGCCACTTCCGAAACATCAAGGTCAAGAAGCTACGGAAGTTATAGAGGTGTCCTACTGAACCTCTATCTTACGCATAAAGAAGACCAAGACTCGGAACCCGGTGAAGACTGCTCTACAGAAGACCAGACCTCAGAACCTCTGTAACCCTTTACAGAGCCTCTGTTGTTCAGACTGAAGACTTGGAAGATATTTATAATATCTTGCCACTGTTGAAGAAATATCTTGCTACTAGGACCTATTCATCAACTTGCATGATAGCATGCCCTGTCCAACTTCAACACGTGTCAAACTCTGAGTGGACTCAATAGGGCTTACTACAACATAGACGTCTGCGCTATTAAATGCAATACAGCACGTACAACTGTTCATGCCATCCGTTCTAACAGCAGCTCATGCTTTATGGTCCCCTAGAGTAGTATAAAAGGAAGTCTCTTGTTGAGATCTTCCTTAACAATCTTAAGGACTTATCTAAGAATCTAAGTTTCATGCTTACACTTTATATCGTCAAACCTGTTAAGCATTACACTTTCACCAAACAATTCTTAATCTGTTCTTAATGTTCTTATTATATATTGAAACCCAGTAATCTTTGAGATATCATATTCTGATCACTGTTTCTTTATATTCTGTATCGTTTCTACACAAACTTATCTGTTAGTTCTTCAAATACGCTTCCGCATCAAACATAAAGTTGAACTAATAGATCTGTTAATCTTGTCTAAGCAAAACGGGAACCAACAGTATTCAACCCCCCCCCCCCCTTCTACAAACTTGTATAACCCTTCGGGACCAACAGTAATAGACATGGATATTTCAGATGATGAAGACCTGATGGTTGAAAATCCTGAGGGAACAACACAGGAACTGATCACAGACGACACATCAGTTAGCCCGATACTGGATTTGATTGATCCAGACTGCGAGACCAACCCGGAAACCGAAGATGCATGGCATGAAAAAGCCGCCAGTGCCGCAAATTTCCACGTTAATTTGGTTTTCCCTACTGATGAAGATGATAACGTAGACTACAACCAGTTTCTGCTCTAGAATTTATATGGTACACCCGTTCACTCAGCTCAAGCCGCCGAAACTTCAACAAGACCCGAAACTACAACCGCCGATATTCCGACATCCCCTCAGCAACCGACAGCTTCTGATCTTTATCCTCCTCAACAGCAACAAATCCGTTGGGAGAAGATCACGATATTTATTCCTCATGTAACGTCTCAAAAATTACAATAAATTTTAACTTTAAAAAAATAGGCATTTTAATAAATAAAACCTTATTAAATATCCAACACCGTTTCGTTTGCAAATTCAGTAATAAATATTCTCAGTAATAATAAACAGCGGAAATTAAATCGTTTAATAATAACTTTAATCTCATGATTATAAAAACTCTTCACGCGCGCCAGTGTGTACTCGTCACGCCTTGAAGCCACTAGAACCTGAAACCACATCAAATAGGAAAGGGTAAGCACAAGGCTTAGTGAATTCCATCACATGCGCAGATAGGAATTATATACATATCACCATTATCCGAAAATAAGCAACAATACCACAGTTACATAATGCAAGTAAACATCTACAAGTAAATATGTATCCAACACCTCGGTCCCACCGAGCCCTCGGTCTCACCGAACCCTCGGTCCCACCGAGTTTGTACATCATTGCTAACCACTTCCTCGGTCCCACCGAGCCCTCGATCCCACCGAGTTCACACAACTTTTCAATTCACTTCCTCGGTCCCACCGAGCCCTCGGTCCCACCGAGCCCTCGGTCCCACCGAGTTCACATAACTTTTCAATCCACTTCCTCGGTCCCACCGAGTTGTACGTATCACACATTCATACTAAGCATTTAAACAAATCAAATATTACACACCACAAACAACTAGTTCACACCACAAAGAAAGTAGTACATACAAATTACTATGACATGCATACAACCCCTAACTACACAGTGAGAGAACTCACCTCAAAAGCAAAGTAGATGTCCTCAACAGCAAGACGAGCCGGCCAACTCCAACTCACCTCTTTCCACCTAAATAAGTGAAATCAAACGTCAAAGCAAAGTCCTAACCCAAAGTCACAACTATGAGCCCATACATTCAATTTTCCAGCTTTTATTCTAAGATTTACAGGTCTGTTCGGGACCTGTTTAGCCCCTCTTAAACTCATCAACCCAGAATTATTATTCCATAATCAGTTATTTCTATGTCTTAGGGTTCCAGGGACATATCGTACGCGTTCTAACGATTTTCCTACTATTTAAAATGAATTTTCTAAAAACGGAACGCGAAACTGTCAATTCCGGACCTGCTGTATAAACAGCCAATTTACGCCTAGTTAGAGGCCGAACCGGACTTCCGCTAAAATACGAAAAGTGTGCCCGACACAGAATGTGAACCGTGGGAACCAGTTTCGCCTCAAACCGGCCTACGACGGAAAGGTTATGACCGAAAGAAAACAGGGGCAGAAAAACGTTTTCACATAAAATGACGATTTTTGAAACGATTAATGTTTTCGCGATCGGGTCACGGTTTAGATAATGAGGTTCGGGTTTAGGTAGACACTAAGGCTGGACAAACCACGCTCCACCCACTGCCACCTCCGGCAGTGGTGGTCGGCGGCGGCAGCCACCACCGGCGGTGGTGGTTTGCGATTGAATACGACGTAAGAAAAGAAAACGTAAAGGAAACGGAACCTTACCACCCAGCAGAAAACCACGAGAAATCCTGACCTTCACGTCCCGACTGCCACTAGCGACTCTCTCTCTCTCTCTCTCTCTCTCTCTCTCTCTCTCGCGGAACCTCTCCTTCTCGCCGGCGAGAATGGCGGTGGCGCCGGCTGTGGGTTGCTCCGGCACTTCTCTCTTTCTCGCTTTCCTTCCCTCTCCGGCAGTCTCTCTCACTCTCGGCACTCTCTCTCTATTTCGTCGATGCTCTCTCTCTCTCTCTCTCTCTCTCTCGCCGGCCAAACAGCAGCGGCGGTGCTGCACTTTTCCGGCGGCAGCAGCTGATAACAACGAGGGAGGGGGGGGGGGGTCTTAGGGTTTTCTATCCTATTTACTTCTCATCTCTTGCTAACCACCAAACCCAAAAAAAACTAAAGGCAAAATGGGGGGTTCGGTTTCACTGTATGGGCCGACCCCCTAGCTAGACAACTTTGGCCACTAGGCAACTTTGGCCCCTCGACAACTCCCAAGGCCCTTTAAACACCCTACCAGAAAAATCACACTTAGGGTCAACGATGTTAACTCTAGATAATTAAAACGATCCCGGGAGCAAATCAAAGACAAAAATACTTAATATGCAACGAGGAAGATTTAAAGGGAAAAAATATATATATATATATATATATATATACGTACCGGGACACGGGCTTTACAACTCTCCCCCACTTGGATTAGACTTCGTCCTCGAAGTCTACGTCCGCAACTAGCTCCGGATAGTTCTCTCGCATCTCAGCCTCGGGTTCCCAAGTCCACTCGGAGCCCTTTCTGTGCTGCCATTGGACGTTCACTAACTGGAATCTAAATTTCTCACCCCGTCTAGAATTTCTCGAATACTTTTCTTACTAACAAAAATCCTTCAAGGACACTGAAATTATGATCGGAAGAACACTCCAACAACTGGATTCATTCCTAGTCTGTAACACCCCGCTTACCACGACACAATATTGTCATCTTTGCCCCACTGGCTCACGGCTTTGTTCTTGGCGACCTGACAAGGACTTCACAAGGACTTCCCAGGAGGTCACCCATCCTGGTACTACTCCCACCCAAGCACGCTTAACCACAGAGTTCCCAAGGAACCCGCATGCTTGTGGCCCCAAAACGCGTTGTGTCTGGTAAGGCCAAGGTTTACTAATATACCCAGCATCTCTCCTGTCCACGACCGATGTGGGATATGCCTAAGGTGTTACACACACCCCCCCTCAGGGACTCATCGTCCTCGATGAGGTTCGCCCCACATATCGAACGGCACAGGAGTGGCTCTGATACCATTTGTAACACCCCGCTTACCAGACACAACGCGTTTTGGGGCCACAAGCATGCGGGTTCCTTGGGAACTCTGTGGTTAAGGGTGTTTGGGTGGGAGTAGTACCAGGATGGGTGACCTCCTGGGAAGTCCTTGCGAAGTCCTTGCCAGGTCGCCAAGAACAAAGCCGTGAGCCAGTGGGGCAAAGCGGACAATATTGTGTCGTGGTAAGCGGGGTGTTACATAGTCAAATGATTTCGGTTGTCTCCCAACCATAGATAATCCATACATCCCAATTCAAATTTTGAGCTCTAACTATTCTAAAGGTGCTCACCAATATACCCTACAGGATACTCGAATCCGATCCTTCCTACCATTACTGTCGATTAACTTCCACGAGTTCTAATAGACTCCCAAAATTTATTTCACACGAATCATCAAACCAGTAAATTTATAATCACCCACGAAGGTCATTCCACTATAACCATTCATCACAAGAAAGCATCTCAAGGTTACTACTACCATCACCACAATTATCTTAAAATCGACTACAAATCCCCGATTACACTAAAGGTGTTTGGCTTCAAGTCCAAAAGTCGACACCTTAATATACTATTTACCTCAAAAAGGTTACTGCGCATTTATGCTCTTACTTACAAAGGGCACCATTCCCTTAACCGATACTATTCGGCCTACAGTACCATCACGCGTGGAATACCCAACCTTCCACCGTCTACTTATCCTCCACACTCGCTCTACGAAGCCTAGTTACACTGTATCAAGATACACCTTAACGTCTACCTCCCAGGTACGTCTCACGGCCCGGCACATCGAAACTACCTCCCAGATAAGTGCTCAAGACTATATCCTCCTATTGCCTACTGGAAAGTCAAGGTCATAACACATGAATATCGGGGTCCCACCCCGAGATACCCCACCGACCCTTACTAACGACTGACTAACGTGCCTAAGGATCTAATGCCAAACAGTCTACCAACAGCATGCCTATCCCGGAATGACTCACTCACCCAAACATGTAAAATACTCACCATGCCATAAATACAAAACTGTGCAACAAAAACAACCCATCAACAAGACTCCACATCGAGCCATTAAAACCGTACAATTGACCCATGACTATCTCAAAATCAAAACCGAGCAAAATGCTCCACGCTTGCTAGACCCATAAGTTGGTCAAAACGCGTTTAAATAAAGTTTAAGCAAGCAATATCTTAAAGTCAACATTAGTCCCAAACTCAACACGGGTTAAACAAAAGAGTTTTCCAAAAGGACTCACACCCTTAAAGTTCTCAAAATGACACGTAACACTTATAAGCGCATTTCCCAAATGGTTTACAAAATCATTTACAAAATATTTTCAACGTCAAGATTTTTCATCTCAAAAAGATCGTATGGAATAAAACTACTATTACCAGGTCGGTAGTTACGCAAAAATGGACACGCTCGTCCCACACATGAAAATCATGTTGAAAATCATTCCATTGCAGCTCAGTTCACTCATAAAACGCAAAGCGAAATAATTAATTTCTTTATTAATGAACCGTCACGGTTCTAGTATGGATTGACTCATGACATGTACTTAAAGTAACTGCTCGACCTTACACCGGGTGCGACAAAAAGTGTGCACATAATTTCAAAATCAGTTCCACGACGTTTGACCCCAAAATTTCTCTTTTTAAACATAAAATGTCGTGGCACAGGGTTTACCAACAAATTTTTCGTGCGTCGGCTAGTCATACAAAACGATGAAACGGTTTACAAATATATTTTTGTTAAAACACAACTGTCTCGTGTAAGTTTCAAACTTAAAGATAAAAACCAATCCGTTTTCATCATTTGAAAATATCGACTAAAATCTCATAAAATCTGAAAAGGTGGGGTTCTTTAAATTGATTTTCAAGATTTTCCCAAATGGTCACATAAACAAATAAGATATGCACCTCGTGAAATTAAACCCACACGACTCAACATGCCGTAAAACAAAACTTATTTTAACCAAATCACTCAAATAGTTTATACATACATCGTGGAATGTAACTTTCCGTCTCAACTCTAACATATGTGGAGGAGTTCCAATGTTAAAGTCACAAGCCGTAGTCACTTGCCCAACATCTTAAACACCACAAAACACGAATATCATCTTACCTGAAAGAACCGTTGGAAAATAACGAAATGAGACAAATTCTAACAAAGTTTGCACTCCCGTGATAAAACGATTTCATGCACTTTCAAAACCATAATTCAAAATCTTGTGTGTGTGCTGAACATTTCCCAAAATTCCAAAACACCATCCATAAAATGATTTGAAACACAAGAATTTGTTAATGCAATCTATTTCAAAATCAAACTTTGTGCATGACTTAGTCGACATTCCACGCCTCGACTCCTACTCCTCCAAATCTCTCCGGTCCACTAATGTCATCCGGACATTTAAACCTCTTAGGCAAGTTGGAAAATTACATCAAATAATCCCTACGATTTTTCTTCAAATCAAAGTCGGCGCTATAAGCCTATGATTCTAGCACAATCATCCATCTTGGCCCGAAACAAACATCATCCTTATCGTCACTCCAAGTGATTAATACTAGAATCGTCCTTTTATTCCAACGACTACTAATTTATAACCTTCGTCACTATCCTAACGATCATCCCATCAAAGCAAAATCAAGTACACACCTGTACTAGTAGGTTTACTATAATCGTTCCTCCTTGTGATGGCTAGCCTGGGTAGATAATACAACGAGTTATTAGCACATAATAACTCACACTAACAACGCTCACGCTCAACTCCTTGGATTCCTCGTGACTTTCCGACTCGAGCATTGATCCTGTGTTTCCGATAGTAGGAGCTCTACTACTACCTTCCACACCTATCATCACTCGTTCCAAGTTCCATCCGATGGGTCCAAGTAGTTTCTTGCCGAAAAACTATACACATATGCCCGCACCCGCATATGTACACACTATTCCTAGCTCCCAAGGAATTCCACCCCATTCCACTACCCTTGCTATGAAGAAATCCCCACTAGTCATGACGAGTCGCCTCGCGAATGCACGGTCGCACACAGTGTAAAACCAGATAGACATTCGAATATAAGATTCTATCCTACAACGGTTGGACTCAAACAAGAGTTGCGCAATAGAACTAAATCCGACATTCTAGGGCTATTCGGTTCCTACCGCATACAACCTATAGTGCATTCACTTAACAACCTATCAAGGCTAGCATAAAATCCTATTAGCAAGCAACAAACATGCAGTACAGTGTAATAAGCACCAAGCAATCTAGCACACATACTCCTATGTTCTAGAAAGCAATCTAGCATACATAGTCATATGTAAACACTCATCCCAGCTCACTAGGAATTTCATCTCATCCCACTACCCTTGCTACAACGGAATCCCTATTAGCCATAACGAGTTGCCTCGCGAATACCCAGTCGCATGCAGCGTGAATCAAATAGACATTCGAATACAAGATTCTATCCTAGAACGGTTGGACTCAAACAAGAGCTGCGCAATAGAACTAATTCAAATATTCTAAGGCTATGTGATTCTTACTGCATACAACCTATAGGGCCTTCGCTTAACAACCTATTATAACTAGCATTAATTCCCACTAGCAAGCAATCATCATACAGTACAATGTAAACCACATAGGCAATCTAGCATGCATACCCTATGATCTAGAAAGCGATAAATACACTAAGTACTGTACCTTTCCCTTTTTGCTCCGGCTGACTGTACACACTGCGCCCTCGATCACCGTTTCCCAAACGGGTTTTCCTTTCTTTTATTTTTCCAAAAAATTTAAGAGAAGAATTTCCTAGCCGCAACTTGAGATCAAACACACCGAGATGTGTTTGATTCACTCAAGCGGTGCTCTGATACCAAGTTGTAACGTCTCAAAAATTACAATAAATTTTAACTTTAAAAAAAATAGGCATTTTAATAAATAAAACCTTATTAAATATCCAACACCGTTTCGTTTGCAAATTCAGTAATAAATATTCTCAGTAATAATAAACAGCATAAATTAAATCGTTTAATAATAACTTTAATCTCATGATTATAAAAACTCTTCACGCGCGCTAGTGTGTACTCGTCACGCCTTGAAGCCACTAGAACCTGAAACCACATCAAATAGGAAAGGGTAAGCACAAGGCTTAGTGAATTCCATCACATGCGCAGATAGGAATTATATACATATCACCCCTATCCGCACATAAGCAACAATACCACAGTTACATAATGCAAGTAAACATCTACAAGTAAATATGTATCCAACACCTCGGTCCCACCGAGTTTGCACATCATTGCTAACCACGTCCTCGGTCCCACCGAGCCCTCGATCCCACCTAGTTCACACAACTTTTCAATTCACTTCCTCGGTCCCACCGAGCCCTCGGTCCCACCGAGCCCTCGGTCCCACCGAGTTCACATAACTTTTCAATCCACTTCCTCGGTCCCACCGAGTTGTACGTATTACACATTCATACTTAGCATTTAAACAAATCAAATATTACACACCACAAACAACTAGTTCACACCACAAAGACAGTAGTACATACAAATTACTATGACATGCATACAACCCCTAACTACACAGTGAGAGAACTCACCTCAAAAGCAAAGTAGATGTCCTCAACAGCAAGACGAGCCGGCCAACTCCAACTCACCTCTTTCCACCTAAATAAGTGATATCAAACGTCAAAGCAAAGTCCTAACCCAAAGTCACAACTATGAGCCCATACATTCAATTTTCCAGCTTTTATTCTAAGATTTACAGGTCTGTTCGGGACCTGTTTAGCCCCTCTTAAACTCATCAACCCAGAATTATTATTCCATAATCAGTTATTTCTACGTCTTAGGGTTCCAGGGACATATCGTACGCGTTCTAACGATTTTCCTACTATTTAAAATGAATTTTCTAAAAACGGAACGCGAAACTGTCAAATCCGGACCTGCTGTATAAACAGCCAATTTACGCCTAGTTAGAGGCCGAACCGGACTTCCGCTAAAACACGAAAAGTGTGCCCGGCAGAAAATGTGAACCGTGGGCACCAGTTTCTCCTCAAACCGGGCTACGACGGAAAAGTTATGACCGAAACAAAACAGGGGCAGAAAAACGTTTTCACATAAAATGACGATTTTTTAAACGATTAATGTTTTCGCGATCGGGTCACGGTTTAGATAATGAGGTTCGGGTTTAGGTAGCCACTAAGGCTGGACAAACCACGCTCCACCCACTGCCACCTCCGGCAGTGGTGGTCGGCGGCGGCAGCCACCACCGGCGGTGGTGGTTTGCGATTGAATACGACGTAAGAAAAGAAACCGTAAAGGAAACGGAACCTTACCACCCAGCAGAAAACCACGAGAGATCCCGACCTTCACGTCCCGGCTGCCGCTAGCGACTCTCTCTCTCTCTCTCTCTATCTCTCTCTCTCTCTCTCGCGGAACCTCTCCCTCTCGCCGGCGAGAATGGCGGTGGCGCCGGCTGTGGGTTGCTCCGACACTTCTCTCTTTCTCGCTCTCCTTCCCTCTCCGGCAGTCTCTCTCACTCTCGGCACTCTCTCTCTATTTCGTCGCTGCTCTCTCTCTCTCTCTCTCGCCGGCCAAACAGCAGCGGCGGTGCTGCACTTTTCCGGCGGCATCAGCTGATAACAACGAGGGAGGGGGGGGGGGGGGGGGGGGGGGGTCTTAGGGTTTTCTATCCTGTTTACTTCTCATCTCTTGCTAACCACCAAACCCAAAAAAAACTAAAGGCAAAATGGGGGGTTCGGTTTCACTGTATGGGTCGACCCCCTAGCTAGACAACTTTGGCCACTACACAACTTTGGCCCCTCGACAACTCCCAAGGCCCTTTAAACACCCTACCAGAAAAATCACACTTAGGGTCAATGATGTTAACTCTCGATAATTAAAACGATCCCGGAAGCAAATCAAAGATAAAAATACTTAATAAGCAACGAGGAAGATTTAAAGGGAAAATATATATATATATATATATATATATATATATATACGTATCGGGACACGGGCTTTACACCTCACCTGGAGGAATCTCTGAAGAAGTTGTTCGTCCACAAGATACGCCCAATCGAGCCAACCTTCTGCCTTGGTATTTACAGTTCCAACCCCGAATACCAACGGAGATACATAAGCGCTATGAAGCGTTGTCTGCCAGTTAGCCAAGTCCGAACCAAGCATAAGATCACCGAAGTGCTCAACATTCAGTCAGACCGTATTATGAAAGTCGTTTATCCTGTATTCACCGTCCGACGCGAAGATGGGAATGAATGGAGATTTTCTGAAGCCGACTTCAAAACCTCCGACTGTTCGACTTCTACGCTATCCTGAAAGACCTTCGTACAAGAACTATCCGACTTCTTCCGGTAACTAAAGCGCTCGAAGCTGTTCGTCGATTCCTGGTCCGTACCATCATGATATCTTATCTCACGGACTTCCAAATGGCAATCGAGAACAGGGCAAAGAAGGTAAATCTGATAAAGCCGAATCTGAAAGCACCTGAGTTGAAGATGTATCCCGAGAACGCACTGCTTCTGGAACCAGAATTTGGGATTGTCTACATCAACGATCAGAATGGAAAGAAATTTCTTCACTTTAGCTAGGTCAACAGATTCTGCGACGGCACGCTCTTCAAAGTCCAAAATGCTATTCGCAAAATCACTTCTTATGAATCGGAAAATCAGAAGGTTTCGTATGTTGCTAACGCGAATGAGATAACTGCACGAAACGCTTTAGAAGTGGTTGAAAATCGCATCGAATATCGCCGCGCTATCCGAATGTTTGAGGTACACTTTGCGCTTCGTAAAAGATATGTCTACAACTGGCGCGAACTCGAACTTCAATACAAAGGGGAGATTGTTAGGGTCAATATTTGGTTGTATTAAAGTTCAAGGGGCTATTTGTATTTGTTTAATTTTGAGCCTAGTTAGTGAACGGGTCGTGGGCTTGTTAACCACGGGCCCGTCATATAAATTGTTTCCTTGCCTTTGTTTTTTAGGCTAAGTTATTCATTTGCTTTCCTACTCTGTATAGTAAACACTCTCTATTGAAAGCATTATATGGATGACCAGTTGAAATCATAATCTTTGTTTTACATCAATTGATTTCACATTGTTCGTTGCACAGATCTGAGACTCTCAAGCTTCAGTAGTGGAAAGATTTTCCAAAAATAAGTTGTTTTAGGGTTTTGCACATTCCATTTAGAGAAAGAATTGGAGATTATGGTTTTTCTAGTTTTGAAAAAGAACACAAAACATAGTGAATATTCTGGTTTTCCAGTTTCCTAAAGAAGGGATTCTGGAAAAACGTATGAAACGTCAAGTTTAAGATTTTTGTTTTAAACTTGAAGAACAATCTGTTTCCAGATTGTGTTCATAAAATCATGAAGAGAAAATGATTTCATTTTAAGAAAGGTCTTTTGTTAGATCTTTTAGAACCAAGAATAAGATCGAAAACAAGTTTATGCAAGGAAAAATAATAAGAATATTAACCTTTGATGTTTGAACAAGATGAACAGTTTCTGGAGAAAATGAGTTCAAATACAATAGTTGTTCTTGCTCGAGAGAGATGACTTCGCGTAAAAGGTAAAAATATAAACATAAAAAGTTTATATAGTAAGAGTAGAGAGAGAAAAACTATGAGCGGGAAAGTTTTTCATGATGACACAGACACGTCCCTTGAATTTTATTGGTCAAGGAAAAGGAAACGGGCGAACGTGTCAGAGAAAAAGCGTGCCATGCAAAGTAGATGTCCTCAACAGCAAGACGAGCCGGCCAACTCCAACTCACTTCTTTCCACCTAAATAAGTGATATCAAACGTCAAAGCGAAGTCCTAACCCAAAGTCACAACTATGAGCCCATACATGCAATTTTCCAGCTTTTATTCTAAGATTTACAAGTCTGTTCGGGACCTGTTTAGCCCCTCTTAAACTCATCAACCCAGAATTATTATTCCATAATCAGTTAGTTCTATGTCTTAGGGTTCCAGGGACATATCGTACGCGTTCTAATGATTTTCCTACAATTTAAAATGAATTTTCTAAAAACGGAACGCGAAACTGTCAATTCCGGACCTGCTGTATAAACAGCCATTTTACGCCTAGTTAGAGGCCGAACCGGACTTCCGCTAAAACACGAAAAGTGTGCCCTGCACAGAATGTGAACCGTGGGCACCAGTTTCTCCTCAAACCGAGGCTACGACGGAAAAGTTATGACCGAAAGAAAACAGGGGCAGAAAAACGTTTTCACATAAAATGACGATTTTTGAAACGATTAATGTTTTCGCGATCGGGTCACGGTTTAGATAATGAGGTTCGGGTTTAGGTAGCCACTAAGGCTGGACAAACCACGCTCCAACCACTGCCACCTCCGGCAGTGGTGGTCGGCGGCGGCAGCCACCACCGGCGGTGGTGGTTTGCGATTGAATACGACGTAAGAAAAGAAACCGTAAAGGAAACGGAACTTTACCACCCAGCAGAAAACCACGAGAGATCCCGACCTTCATGTCCCGGCTGCCGCTAGCGACTCTCTCTCTCTCTCTCTCTCTCTCTCTCTCTCTCTCTCGCGGAACCTCTCCCTCTCGCCGGCGAGAATGGCGGTGGCGCCGGCTGTGGGTTGCTCCGGCACTTCTCTTTTTCTCGCTCTCTTTCCCTCTCCGGCAGTCTCTCTCACTCTCGGCACTCTCTCTCTATTTCTTCGCTGCTCTCTCTCTCTCTCTCTCTCGCCGGCCAAACAGCAGCGGCGGTGCTGCACTTTTCCGGCGGCAGCAGCTGATAACAACGAGGGAGGGGGGGTCTTAGGGTTTTCTATCCTATTTACTTCTCATCTTTTGCTAACCACCAAACCCAAAAAAAAACTAAAGGCAAAATGGGGGGTTCGGTTTCACTGTATGGGCCGACCCCCTAGCTAGACAACTTTGGCCACTAGATAACTTTGGCCACTCGACAACTCCCAAGGCCCTTTAAACACCCTACCAGAAAAATCACACTTAGGGTCAACGATGTTAACTCTCGATAATTAAAACGATCCCGGAAGCAAATCAAAGACAAAAATACTTAATAAGCAACGAGGAAGATTTAAAGGGAAAAATATATATATATATATATATACGTACCGGGACACGGGATTTACACCTCACCTGGAGGAATCTCTGAAGAAGTTGTTCGTCCACAAGCTACGCCCAATCGAGCCAACCTTCTGCCTTGGTATTTACAGTTCCAACCCCGAATACCAACGGCGATACATAAGCGCTATGAAGCGGTGTCTGCCAGTTAGCCAAGTCCGAACCAAGCATAAGATCACCGAAGTGCTCAACATTCAGTCAGGCCGTATTATGAAAGTCGTTTATCCTGTATTCACCGTCCGACGCGAAGATGGGAATGAATGGAAATTTTCTGAAGCCGACTTCAACACCTTCGACTGTTCGACTTCTACGCTATCCTGAAAGACCTTCGTACAAGAACTATCCGACTTCTTCCGGTAACTAAAGCGCTCGAAGCTGTTCGTCGATACCTGGTCCGTACCATCATGATGTCTTATCTCACGGACTTCCAAATGGCAATCGAGAACAGGGCAAAGAAGGTAAATCTGATAAAGCAGAATCTGAAAGCACCTGAGTTGAAGATGTATCCCGAGAACGTACTGCTTCTGGAACCAGAATTTGGGATTGTCTACATCAACGATAAGAATGGAAAGAAATTTCTTCGCTTTAGCTAGGTCAACAGATTTTGCGACGACACGCTCTTCAAAGTCCAAAATGCTATTCGCAAAATCACTTCTTATGAATCGGAAAATCAGAAGGTTTCGTATGTTCCTAACTCGAATGAGATAACTGCACGAAACGCTTTAGAAGTGGTTGAAGATCGCATCGAATATCGTCGCGCTATCCGAATGTTTGAGGTACACTTTGCGCTTCGTAAAAGATATGTCTACAACTGGCGCGAAATCGAACTTCAATACAAAGGGGAGATTGTTAGGGTCAATATTTGGTTGTATTAAAGTTCAAGGGGCTATTTGTATTTGTTTAATTTTGAGCCTAGTTAGTGAACGGGTCGTGGGCTTGTTAACCACGGGCCCGTCATATAAATTGTTTCCTTGCCTTTGTTTTTTAGGCTAAGTTATTCATTTGCTTTCCTACTCCGTATAGTAAACACTCTCTATTGAAAGCATTATATGGATGACCAGTTGAAATCATAATCTATGTTTTACATCAATTGATTTCCCATTGTTCGTTGCACAGATCTGAGACTCTCAAGCTTCAGTAGTGGAAAGATTTTCCAAAAATAAGATGTTTTAGGGTTTTACACATTCCATTTAGAGAAAGAATTGGAGATTAGGGTTTTTCTAGTTTTGAAAAAGAACACAAAACATAGTGAATATTCTGGTTTTCCAGTTTCCTAAAGAAGGGATTCTGGAAAAACGTATGAAACGTCAAGTTTAAGATTTTTGTTTTAAACTTGAAGAACAATCTGTTTCCAGATTGTGTTCATAAAATCATGAAGAGAAAATGATTTCATTTTAAGAAAGGTCTTTTGTTAGATCTTTTAGAACCAAGAATAAGATCGAAAACAAGTTTATGCAAGGAAAAATAATAAGAATATTAACCTTTGATGTTTGAACAAGATGAACAGTTTCTGGAGAAAATGAGTTCAAATACAATAGTTGTTCTTGCTCGAGAGAGATGACTTCGCGTAAAAGGTAAAAATATAAACACAAAAAGTTTATATAGTAAGAGTAGAGAGAGAAAAACTATGAGCGGGAAAGTTTTTCATGATGACACAGACACGTCCCTTGAATTTTATTGGTCAAGGAAAAGGAAACGGGCGAACGTGTCAGAGAAAAAGCGTGCCATGCAAAGTAGATGTCCTCAACAGCAAGACGAGCCGGCCAACTCCAACTCACCTCTTTCCACCTAAATAAGTGATATCAAACGTCAAAGCGAAGTCCTAACCCAAAGTCACAACTATGAGCCCATACATGCAATTTTCCAGCTTTTATTCTAAGATTTACAAGTCTGTTCGGGACCTGTTTAGCCCCTCTTAAAGTCATCAACCCAGAATTATTATTCCATAATCAGTTAGTTCTATGTCTTAGGGTTCCAGGGACATATCGTACGCGTTCTAACGATTTTCCTACAATTTAAAATGAATTTTCTAAAAACAGAACGCGAAACTGTCAATTCCGGATCTGCTGTATAAACAGCCAATTTACGCCTAGTTAGAGGCCGAACCGGACTTCCGCTAAAACACGAAAAGTGTGCCCTGCACAGAATGTGAACCGTGGGCACCAGTTTCTCCTCAAACCGAGGCTACGACGGAAAAGTTATGACCGAAAGAAAACAGGGGCAAAAAAACGTTTTCACATAAAATGACGATTTTTGAAACGATTAATGTTTTCGCGATCGGGTCACGGTTTAGATAATGAGGTTCGGGTTTAGGTAGCCACTAAGGCTGGACAAACCACGCTCCACCCACTGCCACCTCCGGCAGTGGTGGTCGGCGGCGGCAGCCACCACCGGCGGTGGTGGTTTGCGATTGAATACGACGTAAGAAAAGAAACCGTAAAGGAAACGGAACCTTACCACCCAGCAGAAAACCACGAGAGATCCCGACCTTCATGTCCCGGCTGCCGCTAACGACTCTCTCTCTCTCTCTCTCTCTCTCTCTCTCTCTCTCTCTCTCTCTCTCTCGCGGAACCTCTCCCTCTCGCCGGCGAGAATGGCGGTGGCGCCGGCTGTGGGTTGCTCCGGCACTTCTCTTTTTCTCGCTCTCCTTCCCTCTCCGGCAGTCTCTCTCACTCTCGGCACTCTCTCTCTATTTCTTCGCTGCTCTCTCTCTCTCTCTCTCGCCGGCCAAACAGCAGCGGCGGTGCTGCACTTTTCCGGCGGCAGCAGCTGATAACAACGAGGGAGGGGGGGGGGGTCTTAGGGTTTTCTATCCTATTTACTTCTCATCTCTTGCTAACCACCAAACCCAAAAAAAAACTAAAGGCAAAATGGGGGGTTCGGTTTCACTGTATGGGCCGACCCCCTAGCTAGACAACTTTGGCCACTATATAACTTTGGCCACTCGACAACTCCCAAGGCCCTTTAAACACCCTACCAGAAAAATCACACTTAGGGTCAACGATGTTAACTCTCGATAATTAAAACGATCCCGGAAGCAAATCAAAGACAAAAATACTTAATAAGTAACGAGGAAGATTTAAAGGGAAATATATATATATATATATATATATATATATATATATATATATATATATATATATATATATATATATATACGTACCGGGACACGGGATTTACACCTCACCTGGAGGAATCTCTGAAGAAGTTGTTCGTCCACAAGCTACGCCCAATCGAGCCAACCTTCTGCCTTGGTATTTATAGTTCCAACCCCGAATACCAACGGCGATACATAAGCGCTATGAAGCGGTGTCTGCCAGTTAGCCAAGTCCGAACCAAGCATAAGATCACCGAAGTGCTCAACATTCAGTCAGGCCGTATTATGAAAGTCGTTTATCCTGTATTCACCGTCCGACGCGAAGATGGGAATGAATGGAAATTTTCTGAAGCCGACTTCAACACCTTCGACTGTTCGACTTCTACGCTTCTGGAACCAGAATTTGGGATTGTCTACATCAACGATCAGAATGGAAAGAAATTTCTTCGCTTTAGCTAGGTCAACAGATTCTGCGACGGCACGCTCTTCAAAGTCCAAAATGCTATTCGCAAAATCACTTCTTATGAATCGGAAAATCAGAAGGTTTCGTATGTTCCTAACTCGAATGAGATAACTGCACGAAACGCTTTAGAAGTGGTTGAAGATCGCATCGAATATCGTCGCGCTATCCGAATGTTTGAGGTACACTTTGCGCTTCGTAAAAGATATGTCTACAACTGGCGCGAACTCGAACTTCAATACAAAGGGGAGATTGTTAGGGTCAATATTTGGTTGTATTAAAGTTCAAGGGGCTATTTGTATTTGTTTAATTTTGAGCCTAGTTAGTGAACGGGTCGTGGGCTTGTTAACTACGGGCCCGTCATATAAATTGTTTCCTTGCCTTTGTTTTTTAGGCTAAGTTATTCATTTGCTTTCCTACTCCGTATAGTAAACACTCTCTATTGAAAGCATTATATGGATGACCAGTTGAAATCATAATCTATGTTTTACATCAATTGATTTCCCATTGTTCGTTGCACAGATCTGAGACTCTCAAGCTTCAGTAGTGGAAAGATTTTCCAAAAATAAGATGTTTTAGGGTTTTGCACATTCCATTTAGAGAAAGAATTGGAGATTAGGGTTTTTCTAGTTTTGAAAAAGAACACAAAACATAGTGAATATTCTGGTTTTCCAGTTTCCTAAAGAAGGGATTCTGGAAAAACGTATGAAACGTCAAGTTTAAGATTTTTGTTTTAAACTTGAAGAACAATCTGTTTCCAGATTGTGTTCATAAAATCATGAAGAGAAAATGATTTCATTTTAAGAAAGGTCTTTTGTTAGATCTTTTAGAACCAAGAATAAGATCGAAAACAAGTTTATGCAAGGAAAAATAATAAGAATATTAACCTTTGATGTTTGAACAAGATGAACAGTTTCTGGAGAAAATGAGTTCAAATACAACAGTTGTTCTTGCTCGAGAGAGATGACTTCGCGTAAAAGGTAAAAATATAAACACAAAAAGTTTATATAGTAAGAGTAGAGAGAGAAAAACTATGAGCGGGAAAGTTTTTCATGATGACACAGACACATCCCTTGAATTTGATTGGTCAAGGAAAAGGAAACGGGCGAACGTGTCAGAGAAAAAGCGTGCCATGGTTTATCCGTTGTGATGACGTCACAAACGCCCTTTCATATTTTAGGATGTCTCTAAGAATTTTGAAAACTCAGGGACATTTTGAAAACATGAAGCACTGATTAGAAATATCAGTGTTAGATTTTGAAATTTCAAAGTATCACTGAAAGGAAGAGATATTCAGCGATGCAATTTGTTTTGAAATCTTGCAATTATATGCGAACGTCAGCGAGTAAGAGAAAACGTACCATGATATCAGCGAATCAATTTTGTTCAGAGAGTAGATGATTAATGGGGTTATACAAGTTTATTTTATCCCTGATCAAATGTGAACTGCTGAAGATTTTACTCTTCTAAGTTCAACATTACAAGCTCGCTGATGAGAAAGTTGAATATTGTCTCATCAAGAGGTTTGGTGAAAAGATCAGCTAACTGAAAGTTAGTTGGAATAAAATGAAGTTCTATATCTCCATTCATCACATGATCTATGATAAAATGATACCTGATCTCGATGTGTTTGGTCTTTGAATGTAGTACTGGATTGTTGGCTATAGCAATGGCATTAGTGCTGTCGCAATAGATTGGAATTTTTTAGAGCTGAAGGTCATAGTCCAGTAGTTGATTTCTCATCCACAAGACCTGAGAACAACAGCTTCCAGCAGCTACGTATTCAGCTTCAGCGGTTGAGGTGGACACTGAGTTTTGCTTTTTACTTGTCCAACTCACCTGCTTTCCACCGAGGAGCTGACATCCTCTTGTGGTGCTTTTCCTATCCAATTTGCAACCTGCAAAATCACTATCTGAATAGGCGATTAGATCAAACCCTGAGTCTTTGGGATACCAAAGACCTATGTTAGGAGTACCCTTCAGGTAAGGAAAGATTTGCTTTACATCGATCAAATGAGATTCCTTAGGTTCAGCTTGATATCGTGCACACAAACAGGTTGCGTACATAATATCATGTCGGCTAGCTATAAGATACAGAAGAGAGCCGATCATCCCACGGTACGCTGTGACATTAACAGGTTTTCCTGAAGGATCCTTGTTTAGTGTCAGCGGCGGTGCCATAGGCGTTTTCATAGCTGAGCTCTGAGTTAAATCAAACTTTTTCAGCATATCTTTAACATATGTTCCTTGGTGAATGAAAGTTCCTCTTTCATTTTGTTTGATTTGAATACGTAGGAAATATGTCAACTCACCCATCATACTCATTTTATATTTAGCTTTCATTCTTTCATCGAAACGAATACATAGGTCAGGGTTAGTGGAACCAAATATAATATCATCAATATATATTTGAACAAGAATAATATGACCTTTTATCGATTTTACCTCGCTCAAATTTTTCATTGGAGATAAGTAGAGAGAGTGTCATACCATGCACGATAAGCTTGCTTTAAGCCATAAAGTGCCTTATCCAGTTTATAAACATAACTTGGATGTTTAGGATCTGAGAATCCTGGAGGTTGTTCCACGTAGACTTCTTCGTTCAGCTTTCCATTGAGGAACGTTGATTTAACATCCATCTGATAAACTTTGAAGTCTTTGTGTACCGCGTAAGCTAAGAATAGACGAATGGCTTCTAGTCTTGCCCTAGGGCGAATGCTTCGTCATAATCTATACCTTCCTCTTGTCTATATCCCTGAGCAACAAGACGAGCCTTGTTGCGGGTTACAGTTCCATGTTCATCCAACTTGTTTCGATAGACCCATTTAGTGCCTATCACTGACTTGTCAGATGGTCTGGGAACAAGCTTCCAAACTTTGTTTCTTTCGAATTCTATCAGCTCTTCTTGCATAGCGCTGACCCAGTTTGGATCTCTGAGGGCATCATCTATTTTCTTTGGTTCAATTATAGAAATAAAGTTAAAAAATAAACAAATGTTACCAGCACTTCGTCGAGTCTGAACACCAGCGTTTGGATCACCAAGATATGTTCAATTGGGTGATTAATAGTCCATCGTTGAGCCAGAGCAAAAGTCGCTGACTCAACCTGAACTTCTGGAGGAGCTGAAGATGATGCTTCAGCAACTTCTGGTATATCAGCCAAGAGAGGAAGAGGTTCAGATGTCATTTCATTCACTGATTGCTGAGAAGTAGATGGTATATCTAAGATAGAGGGTTCAGAAGTAGGCATAGTATTGAGAGGAACAACTGAGACTCATGATGTTTCAGATTCACTTGTCTGCATGCTTGGGATGATGGTAGGATCATCATCTTCAGCGGGATGAGTATGAGATGGAGGAGTGGGAACATCTTCTGAATCACCCAGATGAGAAAGCATCTGTTGGTTCCCGTTTTGCTTTAAACAAGATTATCAGATCTATTAGTTCAAGTTAATGTTTGATGCGGAAGCGTATTTGAAGAACTAACAGATAAGTTTGATAGATTTAGACCAAAATATAAATAAACAATGAACAGTAAATAATATTTCAAAGTTTACTGAATATATATTAAGAACAGATTTAAGAACAATGAGTAAGAAAAGCTTCAAAATAGATATGACTCTTAAGGTGAATAAGCTTTTTGTGTTCTTATGATGGTCGATTTATATGTTGATGATAAGGAAGAACTCAACATGAGTCTTCCTTATATACTACTCTAAAGGGGACCATAAAGCATATGCTACTATTCAGACGGTACTGATGAATAGTTGAACGGATGTCGTGAACAGTTGCAAGAACGGCATGAACAGTAAGACGTGTTGTATTGCATTTAATGCAGCAGACGTCTATTATGTACTAAGCCCTATTGAGTCCAATCAGAGTTTGACGCGTCGACGTTGGACAGGGCATGCTACCATGCAAGTTGATGAACGGGTCCTGTAAAAGTAGCAAGATATTATAAATATCTTCAAGACTTTCAGTGAGGACCACAGAGGCTCTGTAATGAGTTACAGAGGTTCTGCGGTCTAGTCCTCTGTGGAGCAGTCTTTCCTATATTCTGAGATATTGGTCTTCTTTGCGCGTATGACAGAGCTTCTGTAGCGCGCCTCTTTAGCTTCTGTAGTTTCTTGATCTTGAGCCCTCGGTAAGTCCGGCAGAGCCTCTGTAAGAGGCTTTCTTCACTTAGCCTATTTTTCACTACTTCTAAATACTTCTATGATTAGGAAGATTGAAGCTAACAATCTCCCCCTAAGTAGTGAAAAATAAAAAATTTAACTTCGAGTTTAGTTAGGCTAAGTTAGATAAGACAGAGGTTAAACAATATCACGAAGGTTCTTTCATTTAGAAATATGCTAGAGGCATTTTACATTTGAGTACAATGAAAGATAAACTTTGACTTGGTTTGCAGGGATTGGAGGTCTGAGAATCAGATTTTGGCATCTTTGAAGTCGTCGTAGCTTCTGTTGTCTCTTTCGACTCTTCTGATCTCTTTGTAGAAACTGATGCAGAGTTCTCTTAGGCGGATTGTGGCATCAATCTCTCTGATGAAAGTATCTGCAGCATCTCTATCCATTTTCTCTGTACCTCTGTATTTTACAAGGCTTGTTCTGAACTTGTTCAGAGTACTAGTTGCGTACTTCTGACAGTCCATGCACACAAACAGTTTAACTTCGCCTTGTGGGTTTTGAAATACTAACCCAAACCATGGTTCTGTGATGATTGAGTTAGGTACGGCGTCCGGTGGGCAGCGATCCTCTGGTGGTCGTAAATCCAGATGTTTGAAACCAAGATCCTTTCCCAGCTGGAAATCTATCATGCTGTAGAGCAGAAGCTTTTCCCTCATCGCTTTTCTCAACACTTGATAGGCTCTGGTGTTTGCCTCTGTGTTGTAGTTGTCCTTTGTCCATTGCAGAAGAGCAGGTAGATCATAAGGATTGATATTTCTTAGGTCAGCATCAGCGAAGGTCGTTTCTGAATTGTCTTCTCTTCTGACTTTGTAAAGATTGTACCTGACCCTTGGATAGGTTCTTGTAAAGGAGAATTTGCAGAAGATTACCTTTTTGATCTTGTGGATTGAGAATACATCTGCTTTGGTTCTTGGCTTTGTCCTTGTGAAGATGTTCTCAAATTCTTCTCTGATCCTTGGATCTGTCACATGATCTGTAGGATGATTGGTCTGAAAGGATTGTTTATAGAGGTATTTGTATACCACTTCTTCCATCTCTTCATGTGTTGGACCAGGTTGTGGTACTTGTCTTCTGAGACTCTCCATCTTTTGAACAACTTCTACAGCTCTACCAGTTAGAAGAATGTCTGACAGAGGCTTCAATCCATATGCCCAGTCAACTTCTTCAGGCTTTGGAGTTTGAAAGGTATCAAACGCGCTTTTCATTAATTTTTCTGTAGGCTTGGGCAATGACTTCTTTTTCTTGGGCTCTTCTGTCAGTATTGCTTTGCCCTTATCTTTGGCTTTTGGAGGTGCAGAACATGTTTCTTCTGTAGGTTTGGAGGTTGGTGCTTCTGTTGGCTTGATGGGGGTTGCCTCTGTAGGTTTTGATACTTGTTTTTTAGAGGACTTTTGTGGCGTTCGTTCTGTTGGCTTTCTTTGCTCTGTAACCTCTGTAGGAGGTTCTTTGGTGACATCTTCTGTAAGCTTGGTTTCTGTGGATTGAGGTATGTCGAATCTTCTTGTCATTTTGAATGCTAATGTGAACCTGTGCCTTTCTTCTTCTCTCTGTGACATTCGATCAGTCATTGTATTTTGCATCTTTTTCTGAATATCAGTAGCAGAGGTCGTTGCTCTTTTTGGTTTGGTGGCAATTGACTTTCTTCTTGGTATGGTTGGGGGTTTTTCTATTGAAGGACTTTCTTCCAAAATGATTACCACAGGGGTGGTTGTTGCCTCTGTGGGTTGTTGATCAGCTTCTGGAATATTTGTTTCTTCAGGACTTGATTCCACAGAGATGGGTGTTGTCTCTGTGGTCTGTTGAGTTTATTGTTGATCTAGGGTTTGTTCTGGAGGGGCTTGACTGATTGGTTCTGCTGCGATTGGTGGATTTTGTATTCCTCTGCTCGTAGCTTTCTCCCTTGTATTCTCCCCCTCAGGATTATCTGATGGACCAGGATGGTCATCATCAGAATCATCCTGACTCTTATCAGAACTACCCTCTGCTCTGCAAGAAGCTTTGGTTTTCTTCGGTAATTCTGCTCCTGCTGCTATCAACTTTGCACAGACGTCATCACAGAGGCCAAGTAGAGTCGCAAGCTCTGCCTCTGTTTTAAAACGCATTCTGCCAACACTTTTTCTGAAATCCTTGACAAAGTTGGCATTTGCTGTTGTGAAGGAGACAATGAATTATGTGACCTGGTTTATGACGTTCTGTCCTAGCTCTGTTAGATGTGCTCTGGTCATGTAGTCTTTTGGCTGCATCATTGTCGTGTTGCGCATTTCCTCTGCTTGTACTTGTTTTAGGGCGTTCTGTAGATCTGCAGGAGTAATGCCCTTTGTTCTGTTGGATTGCGTATTCATTTGTTCAAGGAAGTTTTTGACAGAGTCCTTGAACGCAGAAGTTGCATTTGTTCCGATTTCTTGAGCTGTAGAGGTGGCTGTAGCTTTGGCAGTAGTTTCGGCAAAAGACTTCATCGCTGAGATGGCAGATTTCACCTCTGTGGACAGATTGTCCATTTTGGTGTTTAGTTTCAGGATAGCCGTCGATGTTGTCTCTGCAAAAGATTTGAATGAGCTTTGCAACTCTTTCATTGTTTGGTTCACAGAGGTGACAAGGGTTTGGAACTCATCCCTTGATACTTGTGTTCCTTGTGTAACCTCTGGAGGAACACATTCGTCTCCAGAGTGAGTCCCTGTTCCTGGAACACCTTCGTTCACCCTTGTTTGTACGTTGGGGGTGGAAGGATTTCCATCTGATCCTTGAGCAGAAGCATCTATTGCTTCAGACTCTACAGAAGTTTTGTGAATGACATTTTCTAGATCCACTTCAGAGGTGGGTACTAGATTATCCTTCTGTTGACTCGAAGACTTGTCTAGAGTCTCTTCGTCGTTGTGCTCACTACTTCTCTCTGAAAGAAGTGTTGGCCCTAGTTGTGTGTGTGTGGCAAAGGAAACGAATTCCTCTGTAGGGTGTTTTGTTGTGATCTGGGGCGATGGATCACGAACTGTAGGTGAGTCTCTCTGAGGAGACTCCCTAGGAATGGATTCCCCGGTTTCTGTGGGCGCAGAAGTCGAAAGAGTGACTTCTGGCTGGTTGGGTTGGGTTTGGATCGAGCTATGCTGCTCTGTTTCAATAACTCCTTCTGCAGCTAGACCTGCGGAGTTAGATGTGTGGGTTGCACTGGGAGGGGCTGAGGGATTTGTGCCTTCTTCAACTTCGGCATCTTTTTCTTTTCCCTTTTCTTTTTCTCCCATTTTCTCTATGATTTCCTTAACCTTTTCTCTATTCCACTCTGGTGCGTTCTTTTGATTTCGTTCTTTAATAGCTTCCTCTGACATGTTTATTTCCTCTATTTCTTCTTCTGCATCTTGGCTTGGACTCTTTCTGTGGACGTCCAATCCTTGTCGAATGAAGGGGTTCTGTAGGATGATAGGTGTCTCACCTGGTTGATTTCTGGGTGTTGTGTCATCTTCTTGCAGATGTGTGTCAATGCCAGAAATTGAGAAATATTGTTCTTCTGGGGAGTGGTGGTCGAGAGGTTGTGCCGTCCACCCTGCTGTATTTAAGGTGTTGGCAATGTCAGGGTTCTGTAGGAAGTCGTTCAGGTCTCCGTGATGAGCAAATCTATATGGATATTGATAGGGTGATTGATATTCTTCTGTTGCCATTTGTTCTTCTGTATCTTCTTCTGCAAGTCTTTCTACTGCGATTTCTTCTTCCTCTGCAATGGTGACCAATTTTTGAAGTGATTTACCATGCTTCTTTTTGGTTCTCCTCCTCTTGGGTTTTGGTGCCGCTTCCTCTGTGATTTTCGATTTTCTTTTCTTCCTCTGTTTTGGGGAAGAGGGAGGAACAGAGGAGCCAATTTCTGTGGCATGAGGAGGTGATGGTTGATCTTTTGCAGCGCTTGTAGAGGTGCCTTCTGTAGTTTTTCTTTTCTTTGCTGTTGGAGTAGATGCATAGGTTTTTGAAGAGGACTTCTTTCCCATGAGTTCTGCACGTTTGGCTATGAAGCTTAGTTGTATAGCCATGTGTTTTTCCAATTTATGATCTTTTTCTTCTTGAGTGGAAAGAGGTTCTGCAACTATTGTTCCTAGGGGGACACCTAAACGCGGCGGTGTCATAGGACTCGGTTTAGGAGTTCTATGTTCGCGTATTGTTAGGTCTAGAGTTTTGTCAAAAACACAAGTGTTGAGTTCTGAGTAAGAAGACTAAAGAAGACTCAGAAGTTCTGAGTAGAAGACTCAGAAGTTCTGAGTGAGAAATCTCAAAAAGATTCCAAGTGTTGGATTCTGACTAAAAGGTTCAGAGTTCTGAGTAGGAGACTCAGAACTTCTGACTATGAAGACAAATGTTCTGAAGCGCCTATTCAGAAGTATGTTCAGAAGTTCTGAACAACATGTTCAGAACTTATATCTTAGGATATTCTCTGTTATATTCAGTTACTAATTAGGACACGAGTAATTGTTCTATTAGTCTGTTTCTTTTATGTATTGTAGCTTTAGTCTTTCCTTAAACAGTATATATAGGAGTTAGCAACTGTTTGCTACGTGATCTTTTGGATAACCTTTTAGATAACTCTTTACGCATAAATTTGTTAGATCTATTGAGAGAGAAATTCATTGTAATATCTTGTAATTCACAGATTGTTAATAAATCATATGACCAGTTGCTGTGAATACGATCTTGAATGTTCATATTTGATTGTAAGATTAGATCCTGGACTTACAATTGGTATCATAGCCAATCAACAAACAAATTCAAGCGTTTTTAGCCCTATTTTGCTCAGATTTCGGAGATTTATGGTGTTTGTTCAAGAAAAAAGTCGAACTCACTTTTTGGATCAAAACTTCATCAAATCGATCGAATTACATGTTTTGATCAACTAGAAATCTGTTCATCTTCATTTTTCGAATAAGTCTGCGAAAGAATCACTGAAATTGGTCAAGAATTAAAGAAGTTATGATGATTTTAGTGATTTTGGAATGCTGTTACTTGAATTCGGATTATTCTTGATGAATTCGGATTATTCTTGATGAATTCGGATCCTTCATCGTTTACTGTTCATTGATGAATTCGGATCCTTCATCATTTACTGTTCATTGATGAATTCGGATCCTTCATCATTTACTGTTCATTGATGGTTTCGAATCCTTCATGCTTTACTGTTCATGGTTTCGGATGCTACTATTGTTTGGATGGCTTAGATGGTTTCGAACTGTTCAGAGTTGTTGGTTTCGGATCTTGTGAAGTCCGAAATATTGCTGAATTTGGTCATCTTAGTTCTAAATTTCGGAATGTGCTTACACCTAAAGGTTCAAAGGTATGGATGGCTTCGCATCTTTCTAATCCTCATTCTAATGGTTTCGAATTCCATTTATTCAAGATAGGCATGGTTTCGCATCCAACATGATACGAAATGGATTGATTTCGAACCCTACATGATCCGGATTCATTGATTTCGGACCCTTCATGATTCGAATTGCTCTGATTTCGGACCCTTCATGATTCGAATTTTCCTGATTTCGAACCCTTCATGATTCGAATTGAGTGATTTCGAACCCTTCATGATTCGAATTCCATGATTTCGAACCCTTCACGATCCGAATTCATTGATTTCGCACCCTACATGATTCGAATTCCCTGATTTCGCACCTAACGTGATCCGAATTGAGCTGATTTCGCACCCTACTTAATCCGAATCCATGGTTTCGAATCTGCCTACATCCGAATTCTGATGGTTTCGGATCCATGAAATTTATTGAAAAATATTTCTCATTGAAAAATATTTCGGATCCGAATTCTGATGGTTTCGAATTCTGATGGTTTCGGAACCCCCGTGCTAAGTCTCAGGAGGGGGACATTGTTCATGGATTTTAGCATAACGCGTGTGTGACATCATTCAGATATTCAACTTGCCACATACATTTAGCAACTGTCAAAGTTTAAAAGAGCTCAAGTCTTTCAAGATATTCAGAAGTTGATTGTTGGAGTTCAGTCTTTGATTGGATTGGAAGAGACGCTTGAATATTTACAATCATTATTCTGAAGTTTTGTTGACGATGCTAGACCTTTGAGTGCTCTTTATCATTCTTCTGACTTGATCAACCAGAATTGTGAGAGCTTGCAATCATTGTTCTTGTGCTTTGGTTGTGATTCAGACTTTTGAGTGCTTATAATCATCCAGCTATTTCTTGAAGATTGATGTTCTGGATTCTCTTCATTCAGTGGCTTGAAGTATTTTGAAGACGAGCATTTCTCTACAATTGCTGAACAATGTTATTTGCTTGGGTCGTCTCATCCCTACCGAGTAGCGCGTGTTTTTACCGTTCCTTCTTCGAGCAAATTCGTACCAAGTTCTTAAGCCGAATTCCTACTCAACTCGTGATAAAACGACGGATTCCTTGTTTTACACTAAGAATGCATTTGGTTTTTCATTCAAAACTCACTCGTTATCATTCTTGTGGGCTTATCGGAACGAGCTCGAGTTTCTACATTTTGGAGATGTTGTTCGTGCACTTAGTGGAGTACATTGGATCTAAGTTTACTCAAGGTTGAAAATATGATGAATAAGAGCAACATTCAAGGGGGAGCCAAGCCTACATTTGAAGAATGCACCGCTAAAGTTTTTACAAGGAAATCAAGGGGGAGAGGAGCTAATGATTTGAAGATGATTTGCTTTCCAAAACTTTAGGGGGAGAATGTTAGGACACTGAAGTTGTCCTTTATAATAGAAAGTTTTGTAAAGAAATAGCTGTGTTAAAGGGCTTATGCTTAATTGTTGTAGCAAGTGATGAAGACTACAAATAGGTCTTTACTTGTAGTTTGTAAGAAGTGAATTCATTAATACAAGATGTAGATCTCTAATCACTTTGTGTTCTCTCTAGGTTAGATTTCCTTTTCAATAATGTTCTTCATCATCTTGTTACACAATACTTGGATTGTATGAAGATCATGGACCTAACAATTGGTATCAGAGCCAATCAACAAACAAATTCGTCCAAGAGTGTGTTTGATCGCGTTCTTGAAGTTTCTTGATCAATTCGACAATTGATTCCGCTGTTGCTAACAATTCTTGAATTCCTAACAATTCTTGAATTCGTTTCTATCATTGATTCAAGAAATTTGAATTTGTCTTTCTGTTGAATCGATATCTTACAATCAAGTCATCCAAAGATTTTCTCTCTATGCTGATTAATTCTCGAAATTAAACAGAGATCACAGGTATGTTTTCGAAATTCTTGATTGGTTTCTTGATCAAGGTGATTATATCCGCTGCATGTTGATTAGTATTCAAATTTTTTGTTGAAAAGAAGATTTCATTAATTCATGTACTCTAACTGTTTGATAAAATGCATGTGACAGATTTGATTAGTTCTTGCATATTCTAGATCTGTGTTGATTCTCAGTTTTGATCAAAATTCATAGTTGATATTTGAATTTTTCATTTCATCATGCCTGGGATTGTTGAAGTTTTTGTGAGACCTGCAAGTTCTATAACCAGTTCAGACAATTTAAAAAAATTAAGTCCTGTAAAAGCAAAAGAAACAATTTCTGAAACAAAAACTGAGATTGCTCATTTAAGCAATATTGCTAATCTTCAAGCAAAACAAGATGAAAATACAAAAATTATAAAGATTTTGCAAAAAGAGAAATCTGATTTTCTAAAGGATTTGGAAAAGGTTCAAGAAAACATAAAGTTGTTAGAAAAAGAGAATGTTGATTTGAAAGAGAAAGGCAATTTTAGAAGAAAGATGTTGACAGAGTCTGAAAATAGAATCAAATCATGTGAAATGAAAAATTGTCAACTTTTGAAACAGATCTATGATTTTGAACAAGTTCTTATACTTGAAAGAGTGAAATTTGAGAAAGAGAGAAGAGACTTTCAAACTGAGAGGAAAGGTTTTGAAACAAAGTCTGTTGGATTATCTTTGAAAATTTCTGATTTGGAGAAAATTCTTGCAAAAGAAAGAAAAGAGTTTGAATGCAAGAAAAATGTTTTTCAAAAAGAAAAGAATGGTTTTGAGAAAAAGAAAACAGGAATGTTAAATGAGTTTTCTGTAAAAATAAATGAGTTGGAGAAAGAGTTAGAAGATGGAAGGAAAGAGACTGAAAAGAAGAAGGTAAATGGCTTTAAAGAAAAATGCTTAAAAGATGAGTTTGAGAAAAGAAAGTTTTTCATTTGGAGATAAGGAGGCTTATTAAGAAATTATCTGATTTATCAACTAAAATCATGATAGAGAGGAAGTCCAAATCTGATTTGCAGTCAAGGTTTGATTTGTATTTTAAAAGTTTAAAGAATTTGAAACAAAAGTTGTTGACAAATCAAATCATAGTTCAAAAGATCAGATTCGTTCTTCTAATCTGTTTTATGATTCTCCTATTGATAAATCTTATAATTGTTCTTTTAAAAAGATAAAAATGGAATGGAGAGTTAAAGGAACTACTTCCAAGAAAGAAGTGCTAAAATCAAAGGTTCCTAATTCAAATGTCAAGAAGAACAATACATTTCAAAGAAAATCTTTTGTTAAACCTGATGTGATTTATTCTGTAAATCAACTAGTCAGAATTGCACAAAAGAAACTTTGTTGTTCATATTGTGGGACTGATGATTTTGTGAACAAGAATTTTATTCAGCACTGGTATGGTTCTTATAGAATATCTGCATATGCCACTGCACCTAACAAACCTGGACTCAAGTTCATATGGGTACCAAAGACAACTTAATCTGTTTTGCAGGTTATTAATGTGTAAAGCTGAATGATCATATATTGACACATGACTGAAAACAGATGTTGTGCTTAAATTGAGAATGTTGACTTTTGGATACTTCAGTCCAAAACTCGGTCTGAATGTGATTATGGATTTCTGATTCATACAGATCAATTTGTTGACTTTGAAGATTTTTTTTTACGAAAAAGTTCTTTTTACTCTGGGGTTATTGAACTCATAGTTGTGGATATTTTTGGTAGAAAACATTTCCAGAGAATGTGTTCAGAATCACATTTTGAACAACCCTGCAAATTTTGGTTGAAAAATTCTGATTTTTGAGCAAGTTATGGTGATTTGAAGTTCAGAATGTTCAAAAATCACAAAATCCAAACATTTTTCTAAGGAATTTTCTCTGGATAGTTTTATCAGAATTCTGACTCTCTTACTCAGAAGTTCTGACTCTACTACTCAGAATTCTGACTCAACTAATCAGAATTCTGACTCTGATACTTAGAATTTTGAACAAGTTACTCAGACTTCTGACTCTACTACTCAGAATTCTGACTCAACTATTCAGAATTCTGACTCTGATACTTAGAATTTTGAACAAGTTACTCAGAATTCTGACTCTTCTAATCAGAATTCTTGATAACTAATGAGGAATCATCGTAGATGATTACCAAAATCTATTGGTTTGCAGGATTATCTTGATTTCAGAGGAAGTATTGACTCAAAATTTGATCTGATTGTTTCAAGATAAAGTTCAAAACCCGTGCTTCAACGTTTTAGGTTTTTGAACATATCAGTTCAAAACCCGTACTTAAATAACTAATGGCTTCTGAATAATTCAGTTCAGGACCCGTACTTCAGAGACTAAGACTTCTAAACAAATCAGTTTAGAACTCATACTTCTCAGGTGATATCCTTAACTGTCATATTTTTCTGTTTCAAGGAACAAGTGGTGAAAGGTAACATTGCATTACGTTTATTTCTATTGCTTTGAATGTTTGAATCTTAACAAATTTAATTCAATGATATGAATTATTTTTAATTTTCATTCAATGAATAAATGTGTGTCAAAGAGTGATTTTACAAGTATTTTTGTATTATCTGAGCTATATTTGTTTCAACTTTCACTTCTGAAATAAATCGAAAGGTTAGCAAATCATGAATGAAATTATGCTGAATGCTCAATGTTATGAAATTTAGACTTATATAGAATATAATGCTCAAAAAGCATAATTTGTCAGAATGTTGGATGGAAACGAAAATATGGGGAAAGTACTACGTTTTAGAACCAAGTGATTGAGATGCAATATATATATATATATATACAAAATCATTTAGTTTGAAAGTTTGTACCTGTGGCCTTTCTGGTTTGGGAGAGTAAGTCCTATGGGGTGCTAGTCACCTAGTCCCTAAGACCAACTGGTCTGGGACCGGCTGACCCAAATCCTGCAATAGAACCAGATAGAAAGCCATGTTCTACTGGTACAAATGGGTTTAAGATATATCGATGTGGCCTTTCTGGTTTGGGAAATTAAGTTCCAAGGGGTGCTTGTCACCTAGCACCTAAGACCAACTGGTCTGGGATATGCTGACCCAAATCCTGCTATAGAACCAGATAGAAAGTCATGTTTAACGATGTATCTTATTCTTACTAAACTTTTTGATTAAAAGATGCCAATGTGCACAAAATTAAAAGATGTCAATGAGCACAAAATTAAAAGATGCCAATGAGCACACATCTCTTGAAACTTTGGGAAAATTCAAAGTCGCAATAAACCTGTAAATTTGTGAAAATCCTGTTTTTGGACAAATAGTGTGAGTAGAGCAAAGTATTCGTATATGTTTTTAGAATTGCATATTCTTGAAGCTAATCATATTTCGCATGCTAAGCACACCAAATAGATTTAATAAAGGGATTGAAACTGAACATTTTTAACTCGATATGCAATGATGACTTATATGTGAATCCAAACACATGCATTTGATTTCATTTGATTGAAAAATCTGATAAATTTCATTAAGTTGGATTTCTTTTGTAAAATTTTCAAATGATCAAATGTTAGTAGTTATCAAGTGTAGTTCAGTGAATCTTATTTTTCTTGTATAAATGTTTTCATTAAAGCACTATATTTGAAATGAATAATTTTAATGAAATATATGCATACTTTCAGGGGGAGAAAACAAATTGCTCCATAATTCTTATTTTGAGGGGGAGCAAGGTTATTCATTAAGGGAGGAGAAAAAGCATAGACTTCATTCGAAGAAAAAGCATCGCTAAAGTTTTGAAAATCAAGGGGGAGAAAAGCTAAAGATTTTGAAGATGATTTTGTTTCCAAAACTTTAGGGGGAGAAAAGCTAAAGATTTTGAAGATTGATATGGTTTTTGTACAGAAATAACAAAAGAGAGAAATGTTATTTTAAGAAGGAGAAGAGGAAACTGATCGGTTGTTTCTTATAAAGAAATCTTATGAAAGCTGAAATGAAGATGAGAATTGTCATTTCAAGGGGGAGCAAAGAAAAAGCAAATATATAACAGAAATCAATTTGGAAATCGTTGCTGCTGCTGATTAAAGACTGACCAGAAGTTGTTAACTCAGATTATTCAGAATTCTGAGCAAAAGTTGTCAAAGCATTCAGAAGAGCTCCTTCTGAAGATTGTTCCAGCTCTAAGAATTTGATGATGAAAAGTACAAGTGTGTTTGACAAAAAGGGGGAGATTGTTAGGTCTAGAGTTTTGTCAAAAACACAAGTGTTGAGTTCTGAGTAAGAAGACTAAAGAAGACTCAGAAGACTCAGAAGTTCTGAGTAGAAGACTCAGAAGTTCTGAGTGAGAAATCTCAAAAAGATTCCAAGTGTTGGATTTTGATTAGAAGGTTCAGAGTTCTAAGTAGGAGACTCAAAACTTCTAACTATGAAGACAAATGTTCTGAAGCGCCTATTCAGAAGTATGTTCAAAAGTTCTGAACAACATGTTCAGAACTTATATCTTAGGATATTCTCTGTTATATTCAGTTACTAATTAGGACATGTGTAATTGTTCTATTAGTCTGTTTCTTTTATGTACTGTAGCTTTAGTCTTTCCTTAAACAGTATATATAGGAGTTAGCAACTGTTTGCTAAGTGATCTTTTGGCTAACCTTTTAGATAACTCTTTACGCATAAATTTGTTAGATCTATTGAGAGAGAAATTCATTGTAATATCTTGTAATTCACAGATTGTTAATAAATCATATGACCAGTTGCTGTGAATACGATCTTGAATGTTCATATTTGATTGTAAGATTAGATCCTGGACTTACACGTATATACTCTTTCTTAAGGGTTTTATTCGAGGCATACTTCAGAAGCTTCTTTGACAGAGGTCTGCAGTGTGAGTAACCATCTATATGATCAGTGGGGACATTTTTGCTCATTGGGAACTGTTTGGGAATTGGCCCTTCCATTGGCCATTTCTGTATCAGCAACAGAGGTTCGAACAATACTCCCAATATTCTTTGGAATTGCAGATGTGGTAGAAAGTTGGGATCGTTCTCTTTGACCCGTTTGGTGTTGTTCTTTCTGTCGATGGTGTTGATGATCTCTTGCATCATTATCGTCGCGTAATCGAGTGGAAGATCATAGTACACCCCATACATGATGGTTAAGATCTGATGCGAGGTCTGGTCAATGCTTCCTATCTTCCCTGTCAGGCATCTGTTAAGAATAGAGAACAAGGTGTTCCACAGAGGTGGTAATCTGCCTCTGCGGAAGTCATTTCTCTTCCGTAGTTGTGTGTTGTACCCAAGCATTTCTACGAAGCGACAGAGCTCGTCGTCTGTTGGTTGCTCTGCATATTTCTTCAAACCAAGAAGACCCCTCGTGGGTAGGTTGAACTCAAGTGAGAACATTGTTCTGTTGAACTTGATTTCAAGATGTTCAGATTTGTCAGGTCTTGAAATGTACCCTTTGATAATAGAGTCGTCTTTATCAAATCGGCAGCTCTGCCAAAACTGGTTCAGATATCTGACTGGTATTTTCTTTGGGGTTCTTGAGAGTAGAGGGAAGAGGATGTGATTTTCCATTATGTTCAGAAGAATGGCGTGGGCTTCGCCGAAAGCAGTGGGTCAGGGGACCAAATAGCAGTTGTTGGATTTGATTGGTAGTACCTTTTCGACGTGATCCTTAGCTATGAAGTTTTACAGATGTGTTGTCGGAGCAAAGTCTGCTGAGTCGCCGGAATCTTCTAGTTCAATGTTCTGGGCAGGATTGGGGTTTTCTGAATGTTCAGAATGAGCCGATGAATGTTCTGGTGAGGTCGCCGGAGAGTGTGCAGGGGAGATAGCTTGAGAAGATGAAGCCATTTGATATTGAGAATAAGAAACTTGCAGTTTTTTGCAGGGTTTCGCCGGAGAAGAATGAGAGTTTGTAAAAGGTTTATGAGAGGGTAAGCTTGGTTTTTATAGGAGGGTAAAACGGTAGAATTCGAAAGAGTAAAATATATGGCAATGGATTAAAATTTGGAATCCGTACTCGAGTTAGAACGGCGGGTTCAACTTTCCAAAGAAAACGTTTCATGTAAGCCCAATGAAAATGGGACACGTAGGCCATGTCAGAAGATGACAGGACGTCGTGCGCAGCCCATTAATGCTAGGCGCGTGGGGTTATTCTTATCCATATGTAATTCATTCTCAGTAAAAGTAACCGTTATTACTCCAGAACTTCTGTACCTTACAGAAGCTCTGTGATCTTGAAAATCTTTGTTGTTTATCCCTTTCATATATCTCATTGTTATCATGACTTATGTGGGGTTCTTCTTTAACCAAAACATTTGTAAAGGCATTGGAGAGGATAAAATCGGATTTTTGTCAAGAAATTTGCTTCGCAGAGGTTTTGTGGCTCTGATGGAACTTGCAGAAGTTCTGTGAGGGCCAGCAGAAGCTCTATGAGAGAAAAAATCTCATAACAAAAATTTTATTAAAATTTTTGATCATCCAATTTTTGATTTGGTTTAAGAGATGTTTTTCGGACATATTTGAAAGTTTGTGTCCGATAAAACTGTTAAAAAAACGATTTGTTCGAGAAGGTCATGGTTTGTGTTTTCGGTTTCCGAGATAACATTCCAAAAGATCGACATAGGGTTAATTTGTGATCACAGAGCATATTTCTTGCAGAACCTCTGTTGAGCTCAGCAGAAGCTCTATGACCTTAAATTTCTCTTAATTCGAATTTTATGAAACTTTTTGAGCTTTTGATTTTTGAAATGTTTATTTAAAGTATATTTAGGACATATTTGACAATTCTTGTCCTAAAAAATTGTTTTCCAAAAACCTTTTGTGCGAGAGACATACCTTTTGGTTCTTCTTTTCTCGGCAGTGATATCTGACTTCTGTCGATATGGAGTCATCGACATTTTTCTTTGGCTTTCCCTTGAAAGTTTTATCTCTTTAGATCATTTCAGGGTTCCCTTCTGCTCCCCCTTGATCTAATCACCTCTATAGATCAAGTAATTTCCTTTTGCTCCCCCTTGACCTATGCTTGGATCAAAGAATGATAAGTTTTGCATAGAACATAGGTCATGTTTTCCAGAGGTTCTGTAGGGGTCGTCAGAGGTTCTGAGTTGACTTACAGAAGCTCTGTGATTTTAAGAACTATTTAAGATTGAGAACTTACAAACAGAAATAAATTAACTTAAAGCAAAAATAAAGGAAATTTGTACATATTTACAGAAGATAAAGCTATACTTACAGAGGATTGTCACACCATGTTTATCATTCCTAACTTACCCACCAAGAAATTGAATCTTTTCTCGTCTAGTGCTTTGGTGAATAAGTCAACGAGTTGATATTCTGTTGGCACGAAATGCATTTCAATTGTACCGTATTCAACATGATGTTTCAAGAAATGGTACCTTATATCGATATGCTTGGTTTTCGAGTGTTGCACAGGATTGGCAGAGATAGCAATGGCACTTTTGGAATCACAGAAGATGGGTATTTTGAATAGGATGTGGCCGTAGTCTTTTAGTTGAGTTTTCATCCATAGAACCTGAGAACAACAGCTAGCAGCAGCAACGTATTCAGCTTCTGCAGTGGATGTTGAGACACAATTCTGCTTCTTGGAGGTCCAACTGACTAGTTTACCACCTAGGAATTGGCAACTCCCAGAGTTACTCTTTCTGTCGAGCATGCATCCTCCATAGTCTGAATCTGTATAAGCTTTAAGACTAAAACCAGAGTTCTGTGGATACCAGAGACCGAGATTTTTGGTCCCCTTTAGGTATCTAAAGATTCTCTTCACCGCATCATAATGTGATTTCTTAGGATTAGCTTGATAACGTGCACAAAGACATGTGGCATGCATGATGTCAGGTCTGCTTGCTGTTAAGTATAACAGAGATCCAATCATGCCTCTGTAGAGAGTGCATTCTACAGAGATACCATTTGGATCTAAGAATAACTTATTTCCAGTGGCCAATGGAGTTTTCATTGCAGAGGTATCAGAGAGTTTATATTTTGACAGAATGTCAGGGACATATTTGGCTTGATTTATAAAAATTCCCTCTGAAGTTTGTTTGACTTGAAGTCCGAGGAAGAATGTTAATTCTCCCATCATACTCATTTCAAACTCACTCTGCATGATTTTTTCAAAACTTTTACACTCTTCTGAATTAGTAGACCCGAAAATTATGTCATCCACATAGATTTGTACAAGCATTATCTCACCCTTTTTATGTTTATAGAATAAGGTAGTATCTGTTGTACCTCTGTTGTAGCCATTGACTAGAAGGAAGGTAGAAAGTCGTTCGTACCATGCTCTTGGAGCCTGTTTCAGTCCGTATAGAGCCTTTTCAAGGTAGTATACATGCCTTGGAAACTTTGAGCTTTCAAACCCTGGTGGCTGATTTACGTAAACCTCTTCTTGGATTTCACCATTTAGAAAAACTGCTTTTACGTCCATCTGATAGACTTTAAAACCTCTGTGGGCTGCGAAGGCTAAGAATATTCTTATTGCTTCGAGTCGTGCGACAGGGGCAAAAGTCTCATCGTAGTCTATGCCTTCTTCTTGTCTATATCCCTTTGCTACTAATGTTGCTTTGTTTCTGATGACCACTCCATCTTCATCCTTCTTGTTTCTGTAGACCCATTTAGTCCCAATGGCCTGTTTCCCTCGTGGCAGAGGTACTAAAGTCCATACTTTGTTACGCTCAAACTGCAGAAGTTCTTCTTGCATGGCGTCTACCCAATTTGGGTCATCTAGGGCTTCAGAAATCTTCTTTGGTTCTATCACACTGATAAAGTTAGTAAAAAACAAAAATTAGCAGTGGCAGACCTGGTTTTTACTGAGTCAGAAGGTTCTCCGATTATTTGGCTTGGAGGATGGCTTTTTGTCCACTGAGTTGTGCGTGGAAGATGATCATCAATGTCCTCGAACCTTTCGTCAGCGGCTTCTTGTGTTTCTTCTTGTGTAGCCTCTGTCGTTCTTCGTGCCTTGGTAGTTGATTCTACCGTTTGTGGAAATATTGGTATGAGTGGTGGTGGGGTTTGTTCCTCTGAGGATGTATAGTCTTGGTCCTCGATTTCCTCTGTAATTGATTCTTCTGTGGATTGTGGAGTTTGTTTTTCAGCAACTTCTGTGGTCGTTTTTCTTGATGTTTCATCTTCTGCATGTTCTTCTTCGGCAATTGCATCTGTAGTATTTATAGAAGAAGATGAAGCATTATTTGGACCTGTTAGAGTCATACCTGTAGGATTTTGTCCGACAGAGGATGGTTCTTCAGAAATTCTGATGGTTCCAACAGAAGGATCAATGTCATTGTTGAACATCTCTAAAAATAGAAGATCCAAATCTTCTTTTGTTTTTGAGATTTCAGAGGATTTCCCTTTAATTCCGAGTTCTGAACTGATTTGTTCAGAAGTCATCTGGAATGAATCATCAAAAGAAACATTAATGCTTTCTACAATCTTGCGAGACTTTGTAAGGAAGGTTCTGTAGGCTTTGGAAGTGGCAGAGTATCCAATGAATTTGCCTTCATCAGCTTTTACTTCAAATTTTCCTCTCGAATCTCTGTCGTTTAAAACAAAGCATTTGCATCCGAATACATGGAAAAACTTGATGTTTGGCCGCCTTTTGTGAAGTAATTCGTAAGGCGTCTTGAGTTGTCTTTTCACAATGGTTGAACGATTCTGTGTATAACACGCAGTAGAAATTGCTTCTGCCCAAAAGTTCATTGATAATCCGCATGCAGATAGCATAGTTCTTGCGGCCTCCACAAGTGTTCGATTCTTTCTTTCGACTACACCGTTCTGTTGTGGAGTTCGAGCGGCAGAGAAGTTTTGTGATATTCCTTCTGTAGAAAGATAGGCTTCAAGGACACAGTTTTTAAATTCTGTGCCATTGTCACTTCTTAACTTCTGTATTCTGCAGTCATAAAGAACTTGAATTCTTTTCATTAGATTTATTAGTATAATTGGAACATCTGATTTCTATCTAATAAATTCAACCCATGTGAAACGTGAATACTCATCAATTAGGTTAAGTATGTATTTCTTGCCACCTAGGCTCTGTATAGCAATGGGACCGCAGAGGTCGACATGAAGCATGTACAGAGGCCTAGTGCAAGACACGTCTATTTTGCCTTTGTGGGAAGCCCTTCTGGGTTTTCCCATTTCACAGGCTGAACACAAGTGATCCTTATTCAATTTAACATTTGGCAAACCTTTAACTAGATCGAGTTTTACTAGTTTATCCTGGGTGTGAAAGTTTAAGTGACAGAACCTGTTGTGCCATAACCACGCTTCTTCACTTTTGCAGGCTACTAGGCAAACTTTGTCCTTGGATTTTGAAGTAAAATTCATTATATATAGATCACCTCTTCTTTCAGCTCGCAGAAGTTCTATTCCTGTGTTTTCACTTTGTAGAGAGCAGAAAGTTCTTTTGAATAACACATCGAATCCTGTATCACAGAGTTGACTTACACTTAGTAGGTTGTGTTTGAGGCCATTCACATATGCAACTTTGTATACAGAGATATTTTCTTTCTGTATGACTCCATAGCCTTTGATGTGTCCATTCTTGTTATCTCCAAAAGTTACAGATCCACCATCGTGTGTTTCTTTGTATGTGGATAGTAATCTTCTGTCGCCAGTCATGTGCCTTGAGCATCCGGAGTCAAGATACCAAATTGGCACATGTTGCTTCTGCAAGACAATCACAGAGACTTAGGTACCCATAACCATATGGGTCCAATATTGTTAGATTTTTTCAACTTTGCCTTAGCATTCTTGAAATACATTTTATCCTTTGTAGAAAGATCAGATTGTTTCTCTCGAGGTTTTGACTTTGGAGTTTGAATTTTAGTGGAGAGTAAGCAATCTGGACTTGAGAAGTGTTTATTTAATTTGAACATTAGATCAAAACAATGACAGTATTGAATATGAGACGTGATTCGTTTGAACTTTTCATGGAATTCATTGAACTGTACCACAGAGGCATTACACACTTTCTTTACACTAGATTTCCTATTACAAGAAGATTTATGAATACTAGAATGTGGTTTGCAAAAGTCTTGTTTTGTTCCTGCCGTCTGTGACTCTCTTCTGTGGTGAACATCTTTCTTCACTGTCACAGAGGAAAAGTATATGTTAGCTTCAGGCCATTTTCCCTTTTGTTGCCAAGTGAGATTCTCTTTAATTTTCCAAGGTTTTGAAAATTTTGAACTTTTAGGATCTACAGAGGTCTTCTTTAACATATCAAGCTCAGCAGAGGTTTTGACTTTTAAATATATGTTCAGAAAATCTGGGCAGATAGGTATCTCTGTGATTTTTTCGTTTGGAGAAATAGTTCTGTTAAGAACTTCAGAGGAGATTTTAACATCCTCTGTGTCATAGTGAACTGTCCCTGATTTAGAATCAGTCTCTGAGTCGTCAGAGGTTGAATCGTCCTCATATACAGAGGTTGAGTCATCTCTTTCGACAGAGGCTGGATTTTCTGAGCATGTATCGTACGAGCTTTCTTCCTCTGTAGAATGACTTTCATAGAAGGCAGAGGTATCAGATGAGATCTTTTCAGCGAGAATTTGATTTATAGAAGATGTACTGAGATTTTCTAAAACATTTGATTTCAAAACTTCCAAAATTTCTTCTTCAATAGATTTTTTAAGTTTTTCTTCTGAAAAGATGGGTTTAAACTCAGGAGCTTCTGCTGATAATTTCTTTTCATCGTTCATTATGCAGACAAAAGCGACATGTGTTTGAGTCTCTGGTTTACCAAACTTAAAGATACCAATCTGATCTTGTGTTTTAAGATATTTCTTTGGTTTGATTCCTCTATTGACAGAGGTTGAAGATGATGAATCTGTGTTTTCAAACCATACATTGATCATCTTCGTATGTTTCCTCAAGTGAGGTTCTGCAGAGATTTTAACCCTTTTACTTACAGAAAGTAAGTTTGGAAAGTTTGGTTTGTTAGTTTTTCCCAAAACAAATAGAGAAGACAGAGGTTTTAGTTGTTTATTTTCAACTCCTAAGGTAATATCACTGTACCCTATACCTCGTCTTGCTATTTGAGAGTTTACTTTTTCATACACCTTCTGTGCATCTTTATAGTTTTTAAGTAAAACTTCTCTTCTTAAAAGATCTTGCCAAAGTACCTCTCTTTCCTTTTGAAAGTATTCTTTGAGAGCTCTTATGTTTGTTGTTTCACTTCTTGAAACTGAAAGTTCTTTTGTTTTGATTTTTAAAGTATAGGTTAGATCATAAATTTGTCTTTTTAAAGGATCTATGTTTTTGCTCCAATATTTTTCGATTTTTTCTTTTTCTTCAAAGATTTTGGCCTTTTCTTGAGTGAGAAGCCTTACTTCTCTGTCATTAAAGGTCCGCCTTTTCTGAATGCTTTTATTTACTTCTTTCAGTTCATTGTTAAGTTCAAATAAATCATCATTTACAGTATTAATATTTGAGGTAGAGTTTGAAATGGATACCTCAGTGTCAGTGCCAAAGTCAACTTCTGCCATGCCACAGAACATGGCATTTGTGGGGAATTCATCGTCAGAGGTAGAGTCTGACTCGAAGTCCTCCTTGCTTGCCTCAGAATGCCCTTTGTTCGCCATTAGGGATTTTTGCGCATAATACTCAACCTTCTTTTTGTAAAAAGCTGAGTCCTTCTGTGGGCGATTTTGTCTACTTCTGCATTCTTTAGCGAAATGACCTGGCTTGCCGCAGTTGAAACAACCTTGGGAGGTTTTTCCAGTTCGATCTTCGGACTTCTGTTGGTCTCCACCTTTCTCTGTTCTGCATTCGTTTGCGTAATGAGCAGGCTTACCACATTTGTAGCATTCTTGTGCGTGGCCTACCTTGTCATCTGATCTCTGTCGGTCATTTCCTCTGTAGCTTCTTTCGCTCGACCTCTGTTGGTCATCATTTATGTAGTCTGACCTCTGTCGGTCTCTTGATTCTTCTCTTCTTCCTTCATCTCTTCTACCATCATCTCTTCTACCATCATCTCTTCTACCATAATTCCTTTGGTTATTTCTAAACTCTCTTGTCAATAGAGCCATTGATTTAGCTAATGACGCAAGAGTTATTTCTTCCTCTTTCAGCTCGTCTTCTTCGCTATCAATCATTACCATCTTCTTTTTCTCCTTCTTTTTCTCCTCTGTAGATCTCTCATTTCTTGGTCTGTCCGTAGCCTCTGTAGATTTACTAACCAATGCGTATGGTACAATGGTTAGTGTTTTAGCTTGAGCTATTTGAGGCTCTTGTGCGGCTAGTGTTCCATAGAGATCAGAGAGTGTCCAGGAGTCTAGATCTTGATTTGTTTGTAAAGACATAGACAACTGAAGCCACTCATCGTTCAGGCTCTTTAGAAACATGACGTTATTTTCTTCCGTGGTTCTGTGAATACCAGACTTTCTGCATTTGTTTATGAGAGAGTTGAACCGGTCGTATGTTGTTTGCAGCGATTCTGTTGCAGAGGCTCTGAAGGCATGATACTCGTTTATGTATTGTGCCCTTCGGTTCTTCTGTGTTTTAGCACCCCCTTCCAGTTGTCTTTCTAATTCTTTCCAAAGATCGTGCGCTGTTTCGCATGCATCTAAAGATTGAAATATTTCGTTGGGGATAGCCATGATTAATATTCTTTTCGTTTTCTGTGCAACTTCAACTTCTGCCTTATCTTCATCTGACCAGTCTACTTTCGGCTTAGGTTTCTTATATTCAGGGATTTCAAGAGATTCGTCAGTAGCTGGTACACGTGGCATAGTTATCATAGGAACCGGAGGAAGATTATAAAGATATTGTTTGAGATTTTTTTCAGTACCCTCAAAAAAATGAACCATTCTTATTTTCTATTGAGGATACTCATCTCTAAGAAGAGTAGGAGGTTTAGTTAATGAGCCAGCAGTAAAAAAGTTATTGGTATTTGTCATTTTGAGAAAAGGATAATCTGATGGAGGATTTATGAGTATGAAGATCTGAAAGTTTTTCTGGGTACAACTAATATCCAGAAATCTGGTGATGAAGAGAGAAAATAATCTATCAGAAAAAAAAAGTTGTAAAACGAGGATCACTTGATATTGAAAATCAAGCTTTGCTCCGATACCAATTGTTGGTTCCCGTTTTGCTTTAAACAAGATTATCAGATCTATTAGTTCAAGTTAATGTTTGATGCGGAAGCGTATTTGAATAACTAACAGATAAGTTTGATAGATTTAGACCAAAATATAAATAAACAATGAACAGGAAATAATATTTCAAAGTTTACTGAATATATATTAAGAACAGATTTAAGAACAATGAGTAAGAAAAGCTTCAAAATAGATATGACTCTTAAGGTGAATAAGCTTTTTGTGTTCTTATGATGGTCGATTTATATGTTGATGATAAGGAAGAACTCAACATGAGTCTTCCTTATATACTACTCTAAAGGGGACCATAAAGCATATGCTACTATTCAGACGGTACTGATGAATAGTTGAACGGATGTCGTGAACAGTTGCAAGAACGGCATGAACAGTAAGACGTGTTGTATTGCATTTAATGCAGCAGACGTCTATTATGTACTAAGCCCTATTGAGTCCAATCAGAGTTTGACACGTCGACGTTGGACAGGGCATGCTACCATGCAATTTGATGAACGGGTCCTGTAACAGTAGCAAGATATTATAAATATCTTCAAGTCTTTCAGTGAGGACCACAGAGGCTCTGTAATGAGTTACAAAGGTTCTGCGGTCTGGTCCTCTATGGAGCAGTCTTTCCTATATTCTGAGATATTGGTCTTCTTTGCGCGTATGACAGAGCTTCTGTAGCGCGCCTCTTTAGCTTCTGTAGTTTCTTGATCTTGAGCCCTCGGTAAGTCCGGCAGAGCCTCTGTAAGAGGCTTTCTTCACTTAGCCTATTTTTCACTACTTCTAAATACTTCTATGATTAGGAAGATTGAAGCTAACAGCATCCATTGATTTAGTTCTTCAATATCAGCAAAAGGTCTAGAGTTCGCTGAACGGGATTCGTCAATAGTGACGTGAATTGTTTCTTCTACAGTTTGTCTTCTACGATTGAAGACTCTGAAGGCTTTGTATACTGCAGAATATCCAAGAAAGATTCCATCATCAGCCTTAGGATCAAACTTTCCAAGGGCATCTCTGTTGTTCAGTATGAAACATTGACATCCAAAGATGTGAAGAAAGCTAATTGAAGGCTTTCTCCCATGGAAAAGTTCATAGGTTGTTTTCTTGAATCTTTTGACAATCAGCGACCTATTTTGAGTAAAACAAGCAGTGTTGACAGCTTCTGCCCAAAACAAAGTAGGTAGAGGAGAATCACTGAGCATTGAGGGTGCAGCTTCGATGATTGTTCGATTTCTTCTTTCAGCGACTCCATTTTTTGCGGAGTTCTCACTGAAGAAAAGTTGTGAGAAATACCCTTGCTTTCAAAGAAGGAATCAAGGGAACTTTTTTTGAATTCAGTCCCATGATCACTCCTTATTGAACGAACGGTCATGTTATTCAGGACTTCCATTTTCCTGATAAAAGTGATGAGTTCATCAGGGGTGTCACTCTTAGAACGGAGAAACATTACCCATGTATAGCGAGAGAATTCATCAACTATGACCAAAGTATATTTCTTTCCAGCGATGAATTATTTGTTAACAGGGCCAAACAAATCCATATGTAGATGTTGTAGAGGAGATGACACTGAGGAAACTTGCTTAGATTTGAAGCTTGCCTTGGTTTGTTTTCCTTTCTCACACGCTGAACATAGAGACACCTTAGCGTATGAGTGTTGAGATAGACCAGTGACCAACTCTTTTGAAGAAAGAGTATTCAGTGTCTTGAAGTTGAGATGGGAGAGCCTCTTATGCCATAGCCAGTTGACATCAGATGAGGCTTTTGGGAAGAAACAGGAGTTCTCAGTGGTTGTAGAGTCCATGTTTATAACGTAAACATTTTCCATACGGTATCCGCTGAGAGCTATATTCTCCTTTTTGTCAGTGACAAAGCAGGATTCCTTAGGGAAAATCACTTTGTTATCCTTGTCACACAGCTGACTGATGCTTAGAAGATTATGCTTCAGTACTTCTACATATGCGACTCTTCTGAAGGTTGTTGTACCATTAGAGAGTACACCAAACCCGAGGGTATAGCCTTTTTTGTTTCCACCGAAGGTCACTGAGGGATCCTTCTCTTCCTTGTATTCAACGAGCATGTTTTTCTTTCCAGTCATGTGTCTAGAGCATCCGCTATCAAGATACCAGATACCCATCTTAATCTACAAACAAAGGAAGATTAGATTGACTTGGGCACCTATTTTACCATGGGTCCACATTTATCAGTGGTGGTAGAGGAAGTGGAAGGTTCAACAATCTTCGCAGCATTTGAAGATTCAGCATCGGAACTAGTCTTTACTTTGGTTAATTTCTTAACCTCAGTGGTAGGTTTCACCTTAACCTGATTTACACCAGGATTGGTCTTCTTTGCCTTGGGGGTAGTGATCTTCACCTTAGCTAACTTTTCAACTTTGGTGGCTGTAGGGCACTTACTAGCAATGTGATCCGTAAGTCCACAGTGATAACATTTCTTATAGCTAAAAGTAGCTTTAGGACCATTTGCATGTTTAGCCAATATTTTTAAATGAGCAGGGCCAGCACCAAGTATACCTTTGGCATTGGAAATGGGAGGAACAATCAGTTCTTCGGATTTATTACCAATGATATCCACTCTGATTCTAGGAGTAGATCGCTGAATAAATCCAGGGATCTTGTTCTTAGAAGTAGAGGGATAAGTCATTGAAGCTTTAGAAGCATTCAGCTTAGGTACAAGGGTACCCTTCTGAGGTTTTTGGTTCAAAACCTTTTCTTTTCCTTTACCCTTAAAGATTAAGGTAGGTTTTTCCTCGAGGATGGGAATTTTTGAAGAGGAACACTGAGACGAAGAAGTGTCAGGGATACAGGACACAAACATTCCAAACTTAATCATGAAATGATCAGTGGTTGGTTCTTCAGCGTCAGCTTTGTAACCAATACCACGTTTGTCACTCAAGGGAATCTGAGACTTTATTATCTCAGTGATCGTTGTTGAGGATTTACACCATCCTTCAATAGTAGCCTCTTCACGTTCGATTTTGACTAGTTGATTTACATGGACCTGATCTTTTAAATCTTTTTCAATTTTAGAAAGCTTTTCTATTTGAAGGTGACAGTTTTTAAGTTGTTCAGTGAGATCACGGTTTTGATTTTCAACTATGGTCTTGCCATTCATGGCATCATATAAATTTACAGTCAAGAGTTCGATTTTCCAAAGACTATCAGCTTCATTAATATCTGAAATATTAGTAAAGAAAGAAGTAGATACCTTAGAGGTAGAAGATGAAGCAGAGGTTGGCCTCATCATCATCTTCAGACTCAGATGATTCTTCTTCATCAGAGGCAGCCAAGTCAAAGTCAGCCATCAGGCCTTTGCCTTTCTTCTTAAAGCTTTTCAGCTTTCCACACTTTTCTTTCCGCTTTTAATACTTGTCATCTCTAGCCCTGGGGTTAGAGGATTTCTTGGAGAAAGCTGAGGGTTTAAAGACTTTCTTTGACCTGCATTCACTTTCAAAGTGTCCTACTTTCTCACAGTTAAAGCAGGTAGCAGTAGCCTTATCAACAGGAGTTGATGTTTTTGGCTTGTCAGTGAGTGCAAGGTGTTTGTTCCTTCTAAAGTTACTCTTTCTAGCGAATCTCCTGAACTTAATAGCCAAGAGTGCCAGAGATTCATCAGGATCTGAAGACTCAGCATCTGATGAGCATTCAGAGTTAGTCTCCAACTCAGTGATTGTGATAGATGATCGTTGAGTGGAAGGTGACTCTGAGAGTAAAGCAACAGGGGTGCTTTTGGAATCTTTTACCAGATTCTTCTTAAGATGACATGACTGCTCATGATTGAGCATAGTGCCAAATAAGGTAGAGAGAGTCATAGATTTTAGATCCTTTGATAGCTTGAGACACATTGAATAATTGTCCCAGCTTTCAGGTAGACATTCTAGAAACTTTGTCAAAATTTCAAAGTTAGAATATTCCTTACCAACGGTTTTTAGATCAATAATTAAACAGTTAAACCGCTGATTTACTTTAGAGATAGATTCATTCTTACCACAAATGAAGCTTTCGTACTGTCTTACCAGGTTGATCTTTCTTGAGTCCTAAACTTCAGACGTACCTTCATATTGAACACAGATTGTGTCCCACATGGCTTTGGAGGTTTTCAGGTTCATGACGGAATGGTATACTTCGTCAAGAAGAGCCATGGAAAGAATGGATCTGACCTTAGTGTCGATAGCCACTTTCTTCTTGTCTTCATCAGACCAATTGTGAATTTCCTTGGGAATGATTCTTTTAGGAATGGCAACTCTAGTAGTAGTGCCTGGAACTTCAGGATCAATTCTAACAGGGATATATGGCCCATTTTCGATGTAATGGGGCATAGTAGGGTCTACACCTTCTAAGAAGAGTATCATCCTATTTTTCCACAGATTAAAGTTATCTCTGGAAAATCTAGGGGGGTTTGCAAGAAAACCATTATCAATATAGTTTGTGTTTGCGGTGTTAGCCATTATAGAAAATAGCAAGGAAAAGAAAAGATTAGTATAAGCAAGATCTTGTTTATGAGATTTAAACAATCTGCTCTGATACCACTTGTTGGTCCCGTAAGGGTTATACAAGTTTGTAGAAGGGGGGTTGAATACAAACATCCAGATTTTACTTTTCTAAATTGTTTATTGATTTGTATCAAATAATTTACAACTTGTTGCGGAACAAGATTAAGGAATAAACCTAATGTAAACAAGTTAAGAGAATCACTAAGTTTTCTTGCACTAGAAATAAGATAAAAAGGAGATAAGAATATTAAAGATTAATATTCTAACACACAGAAATAGTAAGAAGGAGATGGTCGGGCAATTCAATTCTGAAGTAGGGTTTCCTTTATATGCAGCATGCATTTAATGCACAATAGTACAACTTTACACGTGGTAGCAGCTGATTGGTTGCATGTTTTGACCTTGGAAGACAACCTGGTAGCCAGATGATGAACAATGTAGAATCAGAGTTGGTTGTACAATTCTGGACAAAAGGGATGTCCATTCTGACATTTCGTACGGAGACGTGCAAGGGGTAAGACAAAAGTAACTTGTAGAGGAAACTTCATGATCAGCGTTCGCTAAATAGTTCTTTATCAGCGAGTGATAAAGTTCAGCGTTCGCTGAAGTCTTCTACTCGAAACTTCACGTTGAGTGGACAAATCTTGGCTTCACTGATGTCCACATCAGTTCATTAGTAGACTTGTCGCTGGTTCTCTGTCTTGATCTTCGACTTCAGCGTAGAACATAGTTGATGTGAAACTTGTCTTCAGGGATCATAAGTAAACAACTAAAACTATCAGCGGTCATCAGTAAGACTGAACAGGCTCGGGGCTTGCTGATGAACAGTATCGTTGAATGTATAATTTAAAGAACATGAGTTTCCTATCAGCGGTACTGTTTAGGCATAGTACTTATCAACGATAGTGAAACTCTAATACATATTGTCTACTTACAATTTTCACTAAGTGTTTCTCAGAGAGTCATTATCAAATCATTGAGGGTTTGGATCAACAATTCCTCTATGTTTAAGAGAGTGAAAACCTCTGAAGGATCAAACATCAAAAAGCTAAAGGTTAAAAATACTTTTTACTGCAACACCTCTGATCTAAAGAAGATTTCAAAACCAACGATTGAAGAATCTTCTTATTCTTTAACAAAAGATCAAGGTACTTAACCTTCAGTTAAGGTTCCAAAAAACATTCGAGAATTGGATCCTAAAGAAGTTTTTAAATTTGATTCCTTCATCGTTCAAGTATCTGATTCCTCTGAACCATGTACCTCTGAGTCTAAAGCTCAGAGCTCACTTAACTATGAGGCACTAGAATTTGTCCCTTTATTTACAGAAAACAAACTCAAAATAGTTTTTTCAAAATAGTTTGAGAAATGTGTTGGAGCAACACATAGTCCATGCACCTGATATCATTCCTTGCATAATAAAAGATTTAAATTCTTTCCTCAAAGAAGTGGGAGTGATTCTGACAAATCTCCAAAAGAGACCATCTCTCGTAAACCTAGAAGTGACTTTCTTTACTCTGACTCTGAATCAGAGGAAGTGCCGTCTAAATAAATACTATAGATAGTTGTGGAAGGATCAGAAGAGTCGATTCAGGAATCTTGAATAAAACCATTCTTGTTGCAAAAAAAGATTCCAACCTGCCTTGACTTTTTGGATATGTGCCTTAAAGCTAAACTTCTCTTGAATTGGAAAAAGAAATCCAAGAAAACGCCAAGAGAAAATTAGTTTTTTTATATTCAAAGCCTTATGATTTTAAACCTATAAAGGTTACACATGAACATAAGAAGAAATGGACAATGAATGACAAATATGTTCCTTCTGTTTCAATCAAAAGCAAAGGAAAAGAGGACAATTGGGTTAAGAGAGGATGTTAGGACTAAAAGTTCTATAAAATAGAAAGTGATATAAAGAAAAAATTTGTTTTCTTTATTTGTTTGTAAAAGCCTTTTTATGCTTAATGGGCTTAGATTAGAGGTTATGGGCCATGGGCTTTAGGGACTAAGCCTTTGGTATTTAATGTTTTGTTTAGAGGAACCTAGGGCGGCCGTATTAGACTAATCAGATTGAGCTCCATTGTTTTAGAGAGAGAGCATTCCATTCCAATATTGTAACCTCTCCATATTCATTGAATAAACGATTATTGTTCGATTCATTATTACTTGATTGTCAAACTGGGATCTACATGTGGTATCAGAGCAGAGGTACAAAGCTATCGATCTAAAAGGTATCAATTTTTATATGTGTTCATCGACATCACAAAACGGCGCTGAGTTCTTGAGGTTAGAATCTTAATATTTGATTTGTGGATTAAAAATCGAAATTGCTACTTATGAAAGTCTCATTATTGTGTTTCTAGAGTCATATCAAAGTTTGATTGTGTTTAATCAAGTTTTGGTTCATTAATTTAGAAATTTCTAAATTCTGGTTCTTATACTATGTTTCTTGAAAAAGTATCAATTTTTACGTAAAAGTGGTACAAGAATCGAATTGATCAGTTGTTTGTGACTCCTTTATTGGTTGTTAGTATTTGTCGAGTGTTTGAAGAAGTTTCCCAAAGGTTTTCGATCAAAAGGTTGAGATTTTGCATCTCCAGGTAAGTTTTTCTTTCGACCAGACATTGAATACGGGATTCAATTTGATTGAGTTCCGGATCCACACTCGTACCGGATCTCATTCTGGTTCCGGTTTCATACCGGATTCCCAATACCGGATTTCGATTCCGGTCCCGGACTCTACTGGATTCACTCCCGGTTCCGGTTCCAACCAATTCCGGTATCCAATCCGGATCCGGTCCTGAGCTACAGTACTCCGATTTTGACTCTGGATCCATTTAGTGGGACCCCCGTGCTAAGTCGCCGAAGGGGGACATTTGTGTATTATGTGATACACCGTTTGTTTTTAGATCGATATCTTGAATTGTCTCACGATCACATTTTTCAAGTAACAATGTCTTATCCAACTTACTCTGAACTCAAAGAGAAAGTTTCTCATTTAGAAGCGTAAATCTCTAAGCTACACGCCGATGCTAAAATAAAATATGATACCATAGGCAAACTAGCTATTGAAAAGGCTGAAGATAAATGTGTGATAGAAAATTATCAATCTGAATACTCAGCCATTTCAAAAAGAGTCGAATCCCTTGAAACCCAATTATCTGAAATCACCGAAAAGCTCAGTAACTCTCGGCAAGAGAATAATAAGATTGTCAATCCTCGCTTAACCGTTCAAAAAGAAAATGATAATTTGACTAACAAGCTTAAGGATCTTGAATCCAAACATTACAAGCGAGGTCAAACAGACCAAACGGTTCATTGGAACAAACCGAAGTAATTCAAGTATTATAACGCCTTTTGGGGACTCGGATATGATAATCCGTGTTACCTTAAGAAAATATTATCGAAGGTCCCTACTCTCTATGAGTTCAACTTCGTGGGCCTAGATAAGCATTATCCTGAGTATAAGATCGAGTGGACCAAACTGTCTCGGAAAGATGAGGAAGAGGAAGACCTTAAACGCAAAACAGGTATTCCACTACCAAAAGTAGGAGAAATGCCTGCAAAGGATAAACCTGATTCGGAAGATGACCCACCTAAGAAAAACATTTATGTACAAGTTCCTTTCGTGTATGAAACTCTTAATGCTTCATATCTGAAAAACAAAACACCCCATCTCTCGAATGATTATTTTGACATCTGTTCTCTTGCTAAAACTGTGGAAACTCCAGTTCCCGTTACGGTAACACCAGATGTAGAATCTAACGATAAATCAGAGTTCAAACGTTATGTTCCACCTCTGATTTTGGAAAACATCATTTTTAAACTTGAAGAATCGATTGTGAGGGATAAGGTTATTTTTGAAACTGAAAGAACTGTACTTTTATACACTATAAACAAGCTCAAACAGAACAAAACCGAGTCATTATCCGAATCAGAAAGAGCGAGTTATAAAACCAAGATTGCAAAATTAACGTCTCAACTGTCCGCCTTGTCGGCAGAAGCTTTAAAAGGAAGAATGTCTAAGGAGAGTCCAGATGATACTCCAATGAAGCCTACTTCTCCTGACACCATCTCGGTTGACCCGTCAAGTACTTGTTCGGATAGTTCCTCGTGCAAGGTTGTTGTAGGAGTGTCTCTTGACACCGATGATAAGATTTAGAGTTACCAAAATAAAGGGAAGGCGGTTCAAACTGAATCTGTTCAAAGGAATCTTTTTCTAGACTTTAATAATTCATTTGCGGATGATTCCTTTAACTGCTCCTCATCCGACTCTGATGGTGAAACCCCACTTGACTCTGCACGACGGTTTTCTGAGTTTATGAATTCCTCTATTTGTCATGATGATGATGTTCCAAAAATTGATTTTGCACCAAAGCTTGCAAGTCACACTCAATTTTTAGAGGAAATGCCCACACCAGTAAAATTTGAGAAAGGAGAGTGTTCCAAAAACGTTTCTAAGACCATTTCTTCAAAATCTAAATCTAAAATACGGTCAAAGAAACGCTCAAAAACCGGTATTTCTCACAAAATACAATCTTATTACCCTAGTTCTTCTGACAGCGAGCTTAATGATTATTCAGATAATCATGTTTTTAGAAAAGTAAAAATGGTTTGGAGAAAGAAATCAACTACAAAAGACAGTGATGGAAACAAGTCTCATAATTCTCCTGTAGTTGATACAAAATCTTTTATTTCCAAGACTGGTTCACGTGCTCATGTTTACCCTATAGCTAAGCTGATCAGTCTAAACCGAGCAAAGATCTGCTGCTCTCATTGTGGAAAGAGTGACTTTGTGCATCCAAGGTATGTCAATAATTGGTACGGTACTTATAGTATCACCAATCCCCATTTTAAAGCCAAAGCATCTAACCATCAAGGATCCATCAAAGCATGGATACCAAAATCTCTCTGATCTATTTTGAAGGGATGTCATGTGTGACAACAGTCGATTTTTTTTTCACATGACTGCATTCAAAGGTTATGCTATTTTTTAGGGGGAGCATCAGGTATTTGACATATACATGAATTTTTCAGTGAATTCAAGGAACCGTGGTAATTCATTCTGGATAACTTACTTGTGTTTGTTATTCTCTGATATTCACTTCCATGATTGCCACGTCCAATATTTTATTGACTTAGTTATTTCCATGTCTCATATATCTTGTTGATTTTTCGATGGAAATACACTCGCTTGAATTCAAATTTTGTCTCTATAGTACGTCGTTTCTATTAAAGATTCCCTTCTTGTCTGATATATTAATTGTGACTTGTTCTTCACAATTAAACTATCTATTCTTTCTTCGATTTTTGAACATAATGTGCTCAATGAGTCATTCTAGTTCGTGCTTGACTTTGTTCTTTGATATTCCTTATCATTTTTTAATGACTTCTGATTACCTCAGATCAGAACTCGAACTTCATTTTTTTGACTTCTGATTATCTCAGATCAGAACTCGGACTTTATTTTTAAGACTTCTGATCATTTCAGATTAGGATTTGTTCTTAAAAGATTGACTTCTAAACATTTCAGTTTAGACCTCGTACTTTAATGAGTACTTCAAAGCCTTATTTGGTTCATTAAATGAGTGTTAGGATTACATTGTTTCTATGGTCTATCCATAACCGGAAGGACCTACCCAAGAAACACATCCATTTATAGACATTAGTGAGGGGTCTAGATGATAGATGAGTTTGGAGTGAAAAGAAAATTGGTGAGGCTGCAACAGGACTTAAAAGAATTCTTGGTCCTTACCAAACCGAGTCAGTTATCCGGGTAACCACGCAATCTATTCATTCTCGTTCTTTGGAGATGAACATTGAAATAGACATGGACCCAGTGTCGATAACTCGTGTCACCCCACCCAGCCACTCAAGCATCTCACAAAAGATATTTGTTTCATAATTGCACGGAGATTTAACACATAATCTATCTATTCCTCGCTTGGAGGTCTTAGATATTGAAAAAGGAAGACATCAGCTCCGGTCTCCGAACTTCATTTCCTAATCACTGAGTCTATTGAATTTTAAGTTGAGTCCCAAGTTAAATCAATTTTTGAGCCAAATCGATATAATTTATTTTTTCACACATGCACAAGTCTTTGTGATTCCCATTGCATATCTTTGTGATATTGCCGGAACAGTTTGAGGAGTAACTTTTTAATATTTTACATCAGTGATAACTGGAAGTCCTATCAGAGATACCCCAATGCCGACTCTGAACATAAGCCACACAATTATTTTAATTGATGTCATAACAGTTACTATGTGTTTCTGTGTTAGATGATTACCCCATTTTGGTTACTTAACGTTTTATCTGGTATTTTGGTTACTTAACGTTTTAATTGATGTGATAACAGTTACTATGTGTTTTAATTTTAATTGATGTGATAACATTTTGGTTACTTAACGTTTTAATTGATGTGATAACAGTTACTATGTGTTTCTGAACATAAGCCACACAATTACTTTGATCTTCTTCTTAAACTTAAGACCACTTCTCTGGTCCTCATTGCATTCTCTATGGGTCTAATCCAAAGAAAAACAAATCTAAGATATATAACCAGAAAAAGCAAAGGAAGGAAGCTAACGAACTAACATACAATGGTAAACCAAAGGACCAAAAGAAAGTTTCAAATCTTAACAAGAAAGGACCCATAATAAAATGGGTACGTAAAAATCTCTAATCTATCTTGTAGAAACAACATGTGCACATTTGGTATCTAGAATGTGGGTGCTCAAGGTATATGACTGGGAATAAAAGGTTGGTATCCTCATTTAATGATAAAATGGGAGGATCTGTAACCTTTGGAGACAACAGACAAGGACATATTAGAGGCTATAGGTTACTATCTAAATGTGATGTTTCAATATCTAAAGTTGCATATGTAGATGGAATAAAGCATAATCTGCTCAACATAAGTGTTGATCCAGACCCTCAGTGATTTGATAATGACCCTCTCTTATATACTTAGTGAAAATTGTAAGTAAAACAATATGTATCAGAGTTTCACTATCGCTGATAAGTACTAAGATCTTACAGTACCGCTGATAGGAACTCTCGCTCTTTAAATTAAACATTCAGCGAACACTGTTCACCATTAATGCTCTGAGTCTGTTCAGTCATTATGATGATCGCTGATAAGTTAGTTGTTTACTTATGATCCATGAAGACAAGTTTCACGTCAACAAAGGTTCTACGCTGAAGTCGAAGATCAAGCTCAAGAACCAGCGACAAGTCTCCTAATGAACTGATGCGGATCAGCGAAGACTCAGATTTGTCCACTCAACGTGAAGTATCAAGTACAAGACTTCAGCTATCGCTGAACTTTATCATTCGCTGAATAGAAAATGATAATGCTCTGAATCAACGAAAGCTGATCATGAAGTCCTCCGTACAAAGTACTTTTGTCTTAGCCCCCCTTGCACGACTCCGTACGAAATGTCAGAAAAGAACCTCCGACTGTCTGAAATCGTACAACCACTCTGATACTACACTGTTCATCCATGCGGCTACTAAGGTTGTCAACCAAGGTCAATGACATGCAACCAACCAGCTGATGACACGTGTAAAGTGTATACTGACTTGCATTAAATGCATGCAGTATATAAAGAGATGAACCCACTTCATTTGAAGTAACTTGCTAACTCTGGACAAGTTCAATCTCTTATCTCAAGATAGGTTATTATTAGTAATTTCCTTATCTCTCTTAGTGCAAGAAACCTTAGTGTTCCAACTTGTTTAGATTTAGGTTTATCCTTAATCTTGTTTCCGCAACAAGCTGTAAATTGTTAATGATTTATCAATAAACAATTTAGAAAAGTAAAATCTGTGTGTTTGTATTCAACGCCCCCCCCCCCCCCCCCCCCCTTCTACAAACTTGTATAGGCCTTCGGGACCAACAAGTGGTATCAGAGAGGATTTGTTTAATCTCCTAAACAAGATCTAATCTAAGATATTTCTCTTCCTTGCTATTATCTGAAAATGGCCACCAACACAAACACAAATTATATAGACAATGGTTCTTTTGCTAGACCCCCTAGATTATCCAAAGATAACTTGAACTTATGGAAAAATACGATGACACTCTTCTTAGAAGGTGTAGACCCTACTATGCCTTACTATCTCGAGAATGGTCCATTCATCGTTGTAAGAATTGATGATGTTGTTCCAGCCGCTGAGAATAGACCTGCTATTCCAGAAAGGCTGGTACCTAAGGAAATCTTTCAATGGACTGACGAAGATAAGAAGAAAGTGGCTATAGATACAAAAGCCAGATCCATACTATCCATGGCTCTTCCTGACGAATTCTACCATTCCGTCATGAATCTGAAAACATCAAAATCCATGTGGGACACGATATGTGTTCAGTATGAAGGAACGTCTGAAGTCCAGGACTCAAGAAAGATCAACCTGGTAAGACAATACGAAAGCTTCATTTCTGGTAAGAATGAATCTCTCTCTGAAGTTCACCAACGTTTTAATTGTTTAATTATAGATCTGAAAACTGTTGGTAAGGAATATTCTAACTTTGAAGTACTGACAAAGTTTCTAGAATGTTTACCTGAAAGCTGGGACAATTATGCTATGTGTCTCAAGCTATCAAAGGATCTAAAATCAATGACCCTTTCAACCTTATATGGCACGTTGCTGAATCATGAGCAATCGAGCCATCTTAAGAAGAATCTTGTAAAAGATTCCAAAAGCACCCATGTTGCTTTAATCTCAAAGGAACCTTCTACTCAGCGACCCTCGGTCACTATCACTGAGTTAGAAAGTAACTCTGAAAGGTCATCAGATTCTAATTATTCAGATAATGATGAATCTTTGGCTCTCCTAACTAAGAAGTTCAGGAGATTTGCCAAAAAGAAAATGTTTATAAAGAACAAACCTCTTTCCATAACTGACAAGCCTAGATCATCAGCTTTTGTTGATAAAGCTACTGCTACTTGTTTTAACTGCGAAAAGACAGGACATTTCGCTAATGAGTGCATGTCTAAGAAAGTTTCTAGACCCTCAGCTTTTACAAAGAAACCTTTGTTCCAAGGAATAAAGATGACAAATATTCAAAGCTGAAAGAAAAATATGCTAAGCTGAAAAGCTTTAAGAAGAAGAGTAAAGGCCTGATGGCTAACTATGATTGGGCTGCTTCTGATGAAGAAGCATCGTCATCTGACTCTGAAGATGATGAAGCAAATCTATGTCTTATGGCCAAGATTGAAGAAGAGGAAGAAAGTTCAGACATTCCCTCCACTTCAACATCTGCTATTCAGGTATCACCTTCTTTTTTTAACAATATTGCAAATATTGATGAAGCTGATAGTCTCCGTAAGATCGATCTCTTGACTAGAAGTTTATACGAAGCCATGAACGGCAAAACTGTGGTTGAAAACCAAAACCTTGATCTCGCCGAAAAGCTTAAAAACGGCCACCTTCAAATAGAAAAGCTTTCTAAAATTGAAGAAGATTTTAAAGATCAAGTATATTTAAATCAGCTAGTCAAAATTGAACGAGCAGAAGCTATCGCTGCATTAAAAGCTGAAAAAGCTAATGTTGAAGGATGGTGTAATTCTTCAACAAAGATCACTGAGATAATAAAGTCTCAGATTCCCCTGAGTGATAAACGTGGTTTGGGTTACAAATATGATACTCCAAAACCAACCACTGAGCGTTCAATGCTTAAATTTGGAACGTTCGTATCCTCAGTCGCTGATACTTCATCTTCTCAGTGCTCCTCGTCCATTACACCAATCCCTGAGGAAACTCCTACCTCCTCAAAAGGTAAGGAGAAAATGGTTTATTCAAAACCTACCTCTGTCTCTAAAGACAAAGGTAAATGAATTGTTATTTACCAGAATCCTCAGAAGGGTACCTTAGTATCAAAGCTGAATGCTCCTAAAGCTTCAGTGGTTCATTCCTCTGGATCAAGGAAGCAGATCTTTGGATCTATTCAGCGATCTACTCCTAGACTCAGAGTGGATGTCCTTGGTAAGAAATCTGAAGAACTGAATGTTCATCCCATTTCTAAAGCCAATAGTTTACTTGGTGCTGGCACTTCTAATTCAAAATCAAAAGCTCAGCATTCAAATGGTCCTAGAACTATTTTTAGTTATAGGAAATGTTATCTCTGTGGGCTTACCAATAAATATTGCTAGTAAGTGCCCCACAGCCACCAAAGCTGAAAAGATAGCTAAGGTGAAGATTGCCCCCAAGGCAAAGAAGACCAACCCTGGTGCAAATCGGGTCAAGGTGAATCCTACCACTGAGGTTAAGAAATTAACCATAGTGAAGAAAGACAAAGCTGAATCTTCAAATGCTGCGAAGACTGCTGAATCTTCCATTCCAACTACTTCCACTGACAAATGTGTATACATGGTCAAGTGGGTACCCAAGAAAAACTAATCTTCCTTTGTATTGCAGGTTAAGAAGGGTATCTGGTATCTCGATAGCGGATGCTCTAGACACATGACTGGAAAGAAAAGCCTGCTCGCTGAATACAAGGAAGAGAAGGGTCCCTCTGTAACTTTCGATGGAAATGGAAAAGGACATACCCGAGGGTATGGTGTACTTTCAAATGGTACAACCTCCTTCAGAAGAGTCGCATATGTTGAAGGGCTGAAGCATAATCTTCTAAGCATCAGTCAGCTTTGCGACATGGATAACAAAGTAATATTTACTAAGGAATCCTGCTTTGTCGCTGACAAAAAGGAGAAGATAGCTCTCAGCGGTTATCGTTTGGAAAATGTTTATGTAATAAACATGGAATCAACAACCACTGAGAACTCCTGTTTCTTCTCAAAGGCCTCATCTGATGTCAACTGGCTATGGCATAAGAGGCTATCTCATCTAAATTTCAAGACACTGAACACTCTTTCTTCAAAAGAGTTAGTCACTGGTCTACCTCAACATTCATACGCCAAAGAGCCTTTATGTTCAGCGTGTGAAAAAGGGAAGCAGACCAAAGCAAGCTTTAAATCAAAGCAAGTTTCTTCAGTGTCATCTCCTCTACAACTACTCCATATGGATTTGTTTGGCCCTGTTAACAAATAATCCATCGCTGGAAAGAAATATACGCTGGTCATAGTTGATGAATTCTCTCGCTTCACTTGGGTAATGTTTCTCCGTTCTAAGAGTGACACCCCTGAAGAACTCATCACCTTTGTTCGGAAGATGGAAACCCTGAACAATCTGACCGTTCGCTCAATAAGGAGTGATCATGGGACTGAATTCAAAAACAGTTCTCTTGATTCCTTCATTGAGAGTAAGGGTATTTCTCACAACTTCTCTTCAGTGAGAATACCGCAACAAAATGGAGTCGCTGAAAGAAGAAATAGAACAATTATTGAAGTTGCACGTTCAATGCTCAGCGATTCTCACCTGCCTACTCAGTTTTGGGCAGAAGCTGTCAACACTGCTTGTTTTACGCAAAACAGGTCGCTGATAGTTAAAAGATTCAAAAAGACAGCCTATGAACTCTTTCATGGGAGAAAGCCTTCAATCAGCTTTCTTCACATCTTTGGATGTCAGTGTTTCATACTGAACAACAGAGATGCTCTTGGAAAGTTTGATCCTAAGGCGGATGATGGAATCTTTCTTGGATACTCCTCAGTTTTCAAAGCCTTCAGAGTCTTCAATCGTAGAAGACAAACTGTAGAAGAAACTATTCACGTCACGTTTGACGAATCCCGTTCAGCGAACTCTAAACCGTCCGCTGATACTGAAGAACTGAATCAATGGATGTTTTCTCATCTTGGTGATTCAGAAGATATTCCCACTCCTCATGCTCATCCAGTAGAAGATGATAGTCCTGTCATTCCAAACATGCAGAATAGTGAAGCTGAAACATCATGGGTCTCAGCTGTTCCTATAAACACTATACCTACCGCTGAACCAAATGCCTCAGACATTCCATCTATCTCTCAGCAATCAGTAAATGAAATGACAAATGCAAGTATTCCTATCTTAACTGAAACTCCAGAAGTAGCTGAAGCCTCATCTTCAGCTCCTCCAGTTCAAGATGAATCAGCGACTTATGCTCCGGCTCAGCGATGGACCGTAAATCACCCAATTGATCAAATTTATGGTGATCCAAACGATGGTGTTCAGACTCGACGAAGTGCAGGTAATATTTGTTTATTTGTTAACTTTATTTCTCTAACTAAACCAAAGAAAATAGATGATGCCCTCAAAGATCCAAACTGGGTCAGCGTAATGCAAGAAGAGCTAACTGAATTCGAAAGAAACAAAGTTTGGAAACTTGTTCGGAGACCAACTGATAAAACAGTAATAGGCACTAAATGGGTCTATCGAAACAAGTTGGACGAACATGGGACTGTAACCCGCAACAAAGCTCGTCTTGTTGCTCAGGGATACAGACAAGAGGAAGGTATAGATTATGACGAAACATTTGCTCCAGTAGCAAGACTTGAATCTATTCGTCTATTCTTAGCATATGCTGTACACAAAGACTTCAAAGTACATCAGATGGATGTTAAATCAGCGTTTCTGAATGGAAAGCTGAATGAAGAAGTGTATGTGGAACAGCCTCCAGGATTCTCAGATTCTAAGCGACCAAGTTATGTTTATAAACTGGATAAGGCACTTTATGTCTTGAAACAAGCTCCTCGTGCATGGTATGACACTCTTTCTACTTATCTCCATATTGAAAAATTTGAGCGAGGTAAGATTGACAAAACTCTATTTTTTAAAAAAGTGAAGGGTCATATCATTCTAGTTCAAATATATGTTGATGACATTATATTTGGTTCTACTAACCCTGAGCTTTGTACTCGTTTCGCTGATAGAATGAAAGATAAGTATAAAATGAGCATGATGGGTGAACTAACATATTTCCTTGGTCTTCAGATTAAGCAAACTGAAAAAGGAACTTTCATCAATCAGGGAAAGTATGTTAAAGATATGCTGAAGAAATTTGATTTAACTCATAGTTCAGCTATGAAAACCCCTATGGAACCACCGCTGACACTTGACAAGGATTCAAAGGGAATACCTGTTAATGTCACGATGTACCATGGGATGATCGGCTCTCTCTTGTATCTTACAGCTAGCCGACCCGATATTATGTATGCAACATGTTTGTGTGCACGATATCAAGCTGAACCTATGCTATCTCATATGAAAGTTGTAAAGCGAATCTTTCGATACCTTAAGGGTACAGCGAACCTAGGTCTTTGGTATCCCAAAGATTCAGGATTCGATCTAACCGCCTATTCAGATAGTGATTTTGTAGGTTGCAAAATGGATAGGAAAGGCACCACAGGAGGATGTCAGCTCCTGGGTGGAAAGCTGGTAAGTTGGACTAGTAAAAAGAAAAATTCAGTGTCCACTTCCACAGCTGAAGCTGAATATGTAGCTGCTGGAAGTTGTTGTTCTCAAGTCTTGTGGATGAGAAATCAGCTACTAGACTATGATCTTCAGCTCTCCAAAATTCCAATCTATTGCGACAGCACAAGTGCCATCGCTATAGCAAACAATCCAGTACTACATTCAAAGACCAAACACATAGTAATCAGATATCATTTTATCAGAGATCATGTGATGAATGGTGATATAGAACTTCATTTTATCCCAACTGATTATCAGTTAGCTGATTTATTTACCAAACCTCTTGATGAGACAAGATTCAACTTTCTCATCAGCGAGCTTGGAATGCTGAACTTTGAAGGGTAAAATCCTCAACGGTTCACATTGATCAGCGATAGGATAAAATCAACTCGTATAACCTATTCAATCATCTTCTCTCTGAATAAAACTTGGTTAAAGCTGATATCAAGGTATGTTTTCTCTCTCTGACAATCGCATGAAAATGCAAGATTTCAAAACAAAATGCATCGCTGAATATCTCTTCCTTAACAGCGATATTTTGAAAATTCTTAAAACCATCACTGATATTTTCATTCAGTGCTTCATGTTTATAAAAGAGTCCCTGAGTTTTTCAAAACCTCAGAGACATCCTAAAAGAATATGAAAGGACAGTTGTGACGTCATTGCAACGGATTAACCCCGACACGTTTTCTCTTTCTGACACACGTTTGCACGTCTCGTTCAAACTTCCAATCAAATTCAAACACGTGTCCGTGTCATGATGAAAATCTTTTCCCGCTCAAGATTTTCTCTTTCTAAAATCTCTATATAAACAAATTCTTTGTTTATATTTTTCTTTTACGCGATCAATCTTCATCCGCAAGAAAGAATTCACTGTTGCATTTGTGCTTTCTAAAACTTCAAAGAACTGTTCATCATCTTCTTCATCAAACATCAAGGTTAATTTGTTCTTATTTATTACCAAATGCGTATAACTTGTTTCCGATCTTTTCCTTGTTTTAACAAGATCAAACAAAAGAACTTCTTAAAATGAAATCATTTTCTTTCATGGTTTTATGAACACAACCATTTCATGCTTGTTCTTCAAGTTTAAATGCTAAAATCTTAAACTTGTTCTTCATTCGTTTCCAGAATCTAATTCTTCATAGAAAACTGGATAACAAAAATAAATAGGTTTTACATTTCGTTTCTTAAAATCAAGAAAAACCCTAATCTTCATTAAGACATTTGTGTCTGAATGAAATGGATAAAATTTGAACCATCTTAATGGAAAATCTTTCCACATTAAGATAATTCTTATTTGTTAACATCTATGGTTGAACTGATAATACAGAGAAATGGCATCGTCTGACATTCCTGCTACCGCTGAGAACATCTCCGCTGATTCTGAGGAAGTGGACATCCTCAAGGCTCCTCAAGTCAAGTTTGCCCTTGACAAACTGGATTGGACTAAGGTGAACAACCTCTATGCGCTTCTCGAGTTTCCTCCTCGAAAGCAAGTCACACATCTAGATGATGCTGGGAAATTCCTAAATAATTGCTGCATCTCTACAGCCCTGACCATAACACCTCCTGCACATCAGCTTTTGCTCTCACAATTCTGGTACTCAGCCAGACACTCTCAACTACCTTCAGCCAAAGACCCCTCCAAAACAATCGATTGCCTCCTCTGCGATATCGAATATGGCACCATGAAGATCACCCCTGCCATTATTCGCAAAGCTCTCAGCCTTCCCATCGCTACCAAGGAAAACCATTTGTTCCCCTCCCTGACCCCAAGAAAAACTCAGATAGGGAAGCCATCATTGCATTTTTCGATGCAATGGGCTATGTATGGGAAATCGGAAGAGACATGAAGGCCGAGAAGAAGCTGACGATTACCAAGAAATTGAAAATGCCCAGCGAGATGAATTTCATCTTCGCTCATCTAATCAGCTGCATGACTGCAAAGAGCGGCTCCTCTGACCAAGCCGCTAAACCTCAGCAAGCAATGGGATATGCACTGCTGAAAGGTCTCAACATAGACTGGGCATCGATTATCTATGATGACCTAGTTCTAAGAGTGGACACCGTCGCTGACAGACCTCCATGGGTTCCTTACCCCCGATTCATCAGCGCCATCTTCCAATATGGCATGAAGGAGAGCTACCCAACTGATGGTGACCTGAAACTCTCTCAGGTCGGCCCAAAGATACTCGACTTCAAACCAATGGTGAATGAGGTACGTCTTTCTACACTCTTAACTCTTCTCAACCCTTCTTCTTCTAATTCTGTGGCTCCTTCAGCGACAATACCCATCGCTGATACCCTGGCCACAAAATCCTCTCCTTCTATGAAAAGGAAACATTCATCTACCCCACTTGTTTCTAAAAGGATCAAGAAAACAAAGGAGCAACCCCAGCAATCTCATGCTGAAGACTCCTCAGCTCTTTCTGCAGAGCTGAAGGAACATTCAGTGGTACGCTCTGCCACAACTGAACAACCCATCCATTCCATCCCAACTTCAGCGTCTCTAAACGCTGAGGTTACAAACTTGGAACCTACCCAACCTCCTTCAGTCTCTCAAAAGACTGATGAAGTGATTGTCAGCGAATCCAACGCTGAAATCAGAACCCAACCCCCATTCTTATCCTTCGCTCCTCCCTCTACTCATTTGGTCTCTCCTCCAGATCTATCTGGAGTTTCCATCATTTCTACGGAACCTAAAGCTGATTCTCCAGGAATGATGAAGACAGGACCTGCAGGACAATCCATGGGCACTTTTGAAGATGACATGGAACACTTTTCAGGAACCCGTAATTTTGACGAGTTCATCAATCCTCCTGCAGGTACACACCAACCCATAAACACTGTCACTAAACCCCAAACTTCTGAGCTTTCCTATGTCCACAAGTTCTTATATGTTACAGGTCCTAATTTGGGAGACATCAACGCCTCTCTGAAAGCTTTGGATACAACGCTGACAGATCTCACCACTACTCTTTCTAATAACTCTACAGCTGTAACAAACGCTGGAGAGAATCTGAACAAGCTGACAACGGTGGTGGAGAAGAAGGCTTCCACAGATGACTTGAAGCAAGTTGATAACACTCTCAGCGACTTCGCTAAGGTGCTCGCTGACATCTACACAGACTACAAAAGCTAGAGGGAGATATGTCTACTGTAAAGACTGACTTAGGCTCTGTAAAGACCGATGTTAGTTCGATGAAATCGATGATCGAGCAGTTACTACAGAAAGCGAATACTCCTGCTCCTGCCCCTGTCCCTGCATCTGACAATTTCACAGCGGCGGATCGCACTGAGCTGGAAAAGATCAATCCTGCTATCTCTGGCCTTCAAGACAGAATAGCAAAGATTGAAGATTTGATAGGTATCTCTGGCCATGAAGACAGAGAACCTACCAACGCTGCTGAGTCAACCCATTCCTCCCCCACTCATCATGAAAAAGAGGGGGAGAAGAGCGCTGAATATCTCTCCAAGAGCGCTGAAGACCTTTCCCATGATGAATCTATCAGGGGAGAGAAGGATGCTGAAGAAACCACCGCTGGACCTCAGGGAGATGAAAACCCTGAGGAAACCGAGAAGCTCGCCTCTGTATCTGAGGGGGAGAAACTCAAAGAAGAAGCTGATAAAACCGAATCCGAAGCAGAAGATGATGAAGCCGTCGACATCCCTGATAATGAACCATCTTCTTCTCCAAAGAATGATGATGATGATGACGAGGATGACGATGACTTCTTTATCGTCAAACCTGCTCCGAAGATCAAAGTTCTTAAGGGAATCTCGATAAATGAACCTTCAGGGGAGCGGACAAAGACAAAGCCCTCAGCCTCTGGAGCTGAGAAAGGCAAAGGCAAAAGCGTCGCTGAAGATGACAATCTGACGATCTTGCTTGAAAAGCCGGTTTGTCAGGTACACTAAACATCTCTCACTCCATCCCTCCTCTATCATACACTATCAGTTCTACTACCCAAGCCTATACACTTGAACCAATTCTCTCTATCTGATTCTACCCAAGTTCTTACTCGTAAGATCGCTGTGTTTCAGCTAGTCCTCTCCCCTGTTTGAGGATATCGCTGAAGGCTCCACAACTGCGACTTCACCAATAATACCAGCTGCTGCTGAAGAAATAATCACAGTCTTAGATTTAATCTCTGAGACTGATGAACCTGAAGAACAGCTACTCTCGCACAGACACAGACCTTCCTTAGCTCCTCAAAAGCTAAGTGAAGAGGATCAGAAAAGAAGAGAGAAGATAATAAAGTGATTCGAGGATCAGCGAATCATTCTGAGGCGTGATCAACTTCCTTCAGTTTCTCCAAAGTTCAGAATTTCCAAAAAGGAATACAAGGAACACCTCAGAGCTGAACGCCTAATCGCTGAAAGAAAGGAAGCTGAAGAAAAAGACAGAGAATACGCCATCCAGCTTTCTAAACGATCAATAAAAGACCCCAAGCTGAAAAGAGTTCCCATTGATGTTCAACGTCAGCTATGGGATGATGCTCAAGAGATCGTTAGAGAAAAGACTAAGGTCTCTGATACGACTTTGGAATGGGCTAAACAAATGCTGACCTATCGATCTAGACCATCCAAAATCATCAAGGCAAACATCAGAGGAAGACTGTACGCTGAAGTTCCTGTTGTTGAAGTGGATGTCTATAGAGATGACAAAACCAAGCAAACCTTCTATGCTGCTACCTTAGAAAATTTTGGTCTCTCTGAATGGTTAGAAACAAAATTAGCCATTCAGGGATCGCGCTCAAAGTTCAAAAGCCATGTCGAGAAGATCTTAAACAAACAGATCGACCTGCTTTCATCTGCTGTGGATATTCCTCCTACTCTTCCTCAACAAAGAAAAGTCTCTGATAAGAAAAAGAAAGTCTCTGGTTCAGGTCCTCCTATTCGGAATGAAACGGGAATTGGTTTCTCTCGTGCTGAAGTTCTTGGCCCTGATGCCGATCTCTCAATGCTTGACACCTCCCTACCACCTGGAGACACATTCATTCCTGGCACAGTTGTAAGTGATCCTTATGGTATATTCTTTTTAGACTACTATGGAAATCATCACTTTCAACGTATCTCTGAGCTCCACATCGCTCCCATCGAACAACTCAGAGATCTCGTATACTGGTGTGAAGTCAAACGCGACATCAAAGCTAGACACCTGAAGCCCTTGATTTTTGAAGCAGCTCTGATCAAAAGAAAACAAGGTGTAACCGTCCCTGACTGGATGATTCCCACATCAAAGACCCTTGATGAACTTCTCATCAAGGAAGAACCCTTTACAAGCTGATATGATCGCCCTTTTCTCTATTGTATCAGTTATTCTTCTGTACTTGTAATTTATTTCGCTTGTACTTATGATCTTTCCATTTCTCTTTGTAACCTGATTCAAAGTTTTTAAAGAAAGATTTAAGCGAATGTACTTTACTCCATCAGTACTGAAAAGATCCCAGAAAACAGTAAAAGGGACAAATATTTTATGAGTTCTTTTTATCCTTATGTTTTCATTAAATAGCAATTTTCTTTGTTGCTATGTCATAATCAAATAGGGGGAGATTGTTGATCCAAACCCTCAGTGATTTGATAATGACCCTCTCTTATATACTTAGTGAAAATTGTAAGTAAAACAATATGTATCAGAGTTTCACTATCGCTGATAAGTACTAAGATCTTACAGTACCGCTGATAGGAACTATCGTTCTTTAAATTAAACATTCAGCGAACACTGTTCACCATTAATGCTCTGAGTCTGTTCAGTCATTATGATGATCGCTGATAAGTTAGTTGTTTACTTATGATCCCTGAAGACAAGTTTCACGTCAACAAAGGTTCTACGCTGAAGTCGAAGATCAAGCTCAAGAACCAGCGACAAGTCTCCTAATGAACTGATGCGGATCAGCGAAGACTCAGATTTGTCCACTCAACGTGAAGTATCAAGTACAAGACTTCAGCTATCGTTGAACTTTATCATTCGCTGAATAGAAAATGATAATGCTCTGAATCAACGAAAGCTGATCATGAAGTCCTCCGTACAAAGTACTTTTGTCTTAACCCCCCTTGCACGACCCCGTATGAAATGTCAGAAAAGAACCTCCGACTATCTGAAATCGTACAACCACTCTTATACTACACTGTTCATCCATGCGGCTACTAAGGTTGTCAACCAAGGTCAATGACATGCAACCAACCAGCTGATGACACGTGTAAAGTGTATACTGACTTGCATTAAATGCATGCAGTGTATAAAAGGATGAACCCACTTCATTTGAAGTAACTTGCTAACTCTGGACAAGTTCAATCTCTTATCTCAAGATAGGTTATTATTAGTAATTTCCTTATCTCTCTTATTGCAAGAAACCTTAGTGTTCCAACTTGTTTAGATTTAGGTTTATCCTTAATCTTGTTTCCGCAACAAGATGTAAATTGTTAATGATTTATCAATAAACAATTTAGAAAAGTAAAATCTGTGTGTTTGTATTCAACCCCCCCCCCCCCCCCTTCTACAAACTTGTATAGGCCTTCGGGACCAATAATAAGTCAACTTTGTGATAGTGGTTTTGATGTCATGTTTAAGAAAGAGTAATGTACTTTACTAACAAACATATGTTAAGAACTGCTAACAACTGATGGGAAATGAAATCTCTATCACATGAACTTCACTTCAAATGTAACAACATATACCCGTTGTTTGGTCTCAAAGAAAAATGAAGAAGCATGGCTCTGGCACAAAAAGTTATGTCACTAGAACTTTTCAATCTTGATAAACTGGTAAAGTATGATCTGGCAAGAGGATTACTTGTTCTAAAATTTGATAAAGATCATCTATGTCCTTATTGTGATATGGGTAAGCTCAAAAGAGCTTACCACAGGACAAAGAGTGAAATTCGATGCCCAACACCTTTGCACAGGCTTCATGTTGACCTTTGTGATCCAATCTTTATGCAAAGTCTATCTGGAAAAAAAAATATTCCTGTACATATTGAGGAATACTCAAGATATACTTGGATTGAGTTCATCAAGGATAAGTTTGATGTTCCAGATGTACTAAAACAATTTGTTTAAAAAGATCCAGGTTCTGCTAAACAGTAAGGTTCAAAAGTTAAGAAGTGATAAGGACACATAATTCAAGAATGGCAAGCTAAATGCATATATTGTCAATAAAAGCATTTCCCAAAAGTTCTCTGCACCTAGAAATCCTCAACAAAATGGAGTTGTTGACAGAAGGAACAAAACACTTGTTTAAGCTGCAAGAACCATGCTAGCAACCTCTTATCAACCAACAACCTTCTAGGCAAAAGTAGTTTCAACTACCTGTTTTACCGAAAACAAAGTTATCATTGGTAAATTTTTTCCATGTCTTTTGGTTGCGGGTGCTTCATCCTAAATGACAATGATCAGCATTGAAATTTTGAGAAAACGGCAGATGAATGAAAGTTTATTGGATAGTCCTTAACTCCAAAAGCCTACAAAGTCTATAATTTGAGAACAAAGTTAATCCTTGAAAGCATCAATGTCTCTTTTGATGATAAAGAGCGAATGACTTCAAAGTATTCCTTCTCAGGACTCACGCAGAGCCAGGAGACTTCTGAGTAATCCAAGTCCAGAGAATCAGAACTCAATCTAATATTTGAGGACATTAATGGTGATCAAGATACCCCTGATTGTGTAATCAGATGTACCTCTTTTCAAGATTCAAATAGACCCCAAATTATAGGTACATCTCTTTCTAGTCCTGCCATTGCCAAAGAATGTTTATCTGTAGAACTTCTAAGAATAGTTGAACCAAAGAAGATCTCTGAAGCCTTTGAGGACCCAAACTGGACTAAAGCTATGCAGGAAGAGCTTCTTCAATTTGAAAGAAATAAGGGTTGGTCTCTTGTTCCACTTCCCAAAGATAAATATGCTATTCGAACTAAATGGGATTTCAGGAATAAGATATGAGGATGGATTTGTAATCAGAAATAAATCCAGGTAGTTGCCAAGGGATACTATCAAAAGAAAGAGACAAACTATGAAGAGATTTGCTCCAGTTGCAAGGCTTGAGACTATTAGAATATTTCCAGCCTTTGCAGCTCACAAAGATTTTAGAGACTATCAGATGGATGTGAAGTCTGCTTTTCTGAATGGCAAGCTACAAGAAGTATATGTCCAATAACCACCTGGGTTTGAGAATTCAATGTTTCCAGACCATGTTTATCACTTAGAAAAAGTTTTGTATGGCCTTAAATAAGCCCCCAAAGCCTGGTGTTAAACTCTCTCAGACTTTCTGCTTACAAATAAGTTTGCAAAAGGTATAGTGGATACACCCCTCTTCATTAAAAGGTACAAGAATGAACTTATTATAGTGTAAATTTATGTTGCGTGATATTATTTTTGGTTCTACTAACTAAAGTTATTATAATAAGTTTTCAGAGTTGATGAAGACTGAGTTTGAGATGAGCATGATGGGAGAATTAACATTCTTCCTAGGGTTTCAAGTCAAACAATCTCTTGAAGGAACTTTTATCAATGATGTTATATAAGTTTATGATGATTTAAAGAAACATTGGCCTAATTCTTCAACTCTTTTGAAAACATCTATTGCCACTAGAGAAAAACTTGACTATGGTCCTTCTGGAAAGCCATTGGATGTCAAGAACTACAGGGTTATGATATGGTCATATTTATATTTAACAACAAGTAGGCCAGATATAATGTTTACAACCTGCCTCTGTGCTAGATATCAAGCTAACTCCAAGGAATCTCACTTGTTTGCAGTGAAAATAGTCTTTAGATATCTAAAAGGGACTCAATTTTTAGGTTTCTGGTATCCAAAGCACTATGGCTTTGATCTTATAACTTATACTGATGTAGACCATGCAGGATGCAAGCTTGATAGGAAAACCACCTTTAAAAGTTGTTAACTTCTTGGAGGCAAGCTAGTGAGTTGGTCATCCAAAAAGCAAAACTATGTATCAACCTATACTCTAAAAGCAAAATATATTGTTGCAGCTAGTTGATGCTCCTAGGTCATATGAATGAAAAGTGAACTCAAAGACTATGGGTTAGAGTTTCACAAGGTGCATATACTGTGTGATTCCAAGAGTGAAATTGCCATCATTGCAAGCCCAATGCAACAATCCAAGAACAAGCACATTGATGACAGGTACAACTTTATCAAATACCTTGTTGAGAAATGTACCATTGTACTTTGTCTCAACAGATTAACAACTTGTTGATCTGTTCACCAAAGTCCTTGATGAAAGGATGTGAGTCCCGGAATCAATCAATAATTCAAGATTTAGAGAGAGATTGAGATATGGAAGCCATCCTCATATTAGATTTAAGACTTGAAGTACATGGAGGATGACACACTCTCTCTCTATAATTAAGCTCTCTACATTGTGCTCTTTCTACAAATGAGCTCACCATCTCTATTTATAGAGACATACAAAGGCTTAGCATTACATAGCATAGCTTTACAAAACTTTCAACATTTTAAGCACTATCATTTTTCCCCTAAAATTTTGTAAAGCAAAATCATCAAACTTCAAAAAACATCAAAAGCTTTAGCTCCTCTCCCCCTTGATTTTCTTGGAAAAACTTTAGCGATGTTTTTTCTTCGAATGAAGTCTAGGCTCCCCCTTGAAAGAAGCTCTTACTCTTCTTATTTTCAACCTTGAAAAACCGGATTCGATGTGCACCATAACCTCGACCGAGTGCACGAACACGTCTTTAACATGTTGAAACTCAAGCTCGTTCCGATAAGCTCACAGGAAAGATAACGAGCGAGTTATTGCATGACAAACCAAGTACAATCTCAGTTTATAACAAAGAATCCGTCAATGAACCACGGGTTGAATAGGTATTCGGCTTAAGAGCTTGGTTCGAATTTTCTCGAAGGAGGAATCGTAATGTAGCACACATGCTTTATGATAGAGTCCAAGAACAATGTCCCCCTCCCGAGACTTAGCACGGGGGTTCCACTATAACACACTGAGATTTTGTGTGATTAAAAGTTTGATCGGGCAAATGTTGTGCGACAAGGTGGTCTGATTGCACGACCCTTGTGCGACTACCTGTTTGATCGCACAAACCTTATGCGATAACAAGGTTCGATCGCATACACCTTGTGCGATTAAAATCTTCCAGCGAGAGCTTTTAGCAATAACTTGGTCTGATCGCTCGGAGAGTGTGCGAGAACTTTGAATACCAGTCTTGAGTGAGCTTTATGAACTCTGATCGCATAAGCCTTGTACGATCAAGATAAACACCAAAACATGACTTTTCCGTCGAACACTTTCAGCAACTCCAATACCTGGATTTCTTGTTGATTTTCACTCTAAATGATTGCAAGCAGATCGATACATCAAAACGATCAGATCTGTAAGCATTTTACATCAAAACTCCAGTGAAAATTCCAAATTCCGGCCAAATTCATTTTTCCGGCGAAGTACGCACTGTTGATATCCAAAAACCGTAATTCATATATTTCTTGACCAAAAACAAATCTGATTGTTGCAATCTCTTCATAATCACTAGAGAAAACAATCTGTGAACCTTAGATCGATTCATGCTCTACAAAATCTTCGGATCTTAGGATTTTTAATGAAAAATACCGAAAATATTAAAAACTTTCAAAATCACCAAAATGTTAACGTTGATCGATTCTGAACATAGAAGATGATGTAGAATCGAACAACGAACAGATCTTTTAGAGATCGGGTGATTAGAACATACTTACTTGAAGATCGAATTCCAAAATCTTCAAAAACTTCAAAATCCGGCACTTTTTACTTAAATTGTTGAGATTCGAATGATCGTATCGAAGAAATCTTCAACGATTCTGCTCTGATACCAATTGTGAGTCCCGGAATCAATCAACAATTCACGATTTAGAGAGAGATTGAGATATGGAAGCCATCCTCAGATTAGATTTAAGACTTGAAGTACATGGAGGATGACATACACTCTCTCCACAATTAAGCTCTCTACAATTTGCTCTTTCTACAAATGAACTCACCATCTCTATTTATAGAGACATACAAAGGCTTAGCATTACATAGCGTAGCTTTACAAAACTTTCAACGTTTTAAGCACTAACAAAGGAGAGTTAACTTTTTTATGGGTAAGTATAGTATGCTCAATATGTCTACTTAGCCTCTAGATGTACTAACCAGGGCCTCTAGGAATCAGAGATGTAGCATATTTCTTACTTTGAAATGTCAGAGCCTCTGGTTGTACGAATAAGAGTCTTTGCATATCCTTTATGAGCATATTTTTGTTTGTCCATGTACTCTTGTCAATAAAAGCCTCTGGTTATACAAACCAGAGACTATATATGTCACACCCCGCTAAAGCGAAAACACGGGATGTCACAGCTAAATGTTTCAAAAGCGTAAGGTAGAAGACAACACACAATCATCATATCAAAATAGTACAATTACAACGCGTTTTTAGAAATTCATCTTGTCCAAAATAACAAAAGTAAACTTGACATGATGAAATAAGTTGGAAGTCGCTAATGTGATTCCTTCTAGAATGCATCCTTACTTGGTGTTTCCTGAAAAGCATGTAAAGGAGAGTGTCAACTAAAAATAGTTGGTGAGTTCATAGGTTTTTGTACACACTAAAAACGTTAGTGTAAGTTGTAAAGTTTCGTACTTTCAAAATCGTAGTACAACTCTCGGTTGTAAAGTTTCGTTTTGTTTTGCATGCTCATGGTATATATAATGTAATGCATCAGAGGTAGCAAGCTAAGCCATTACCCAAACCTCTTGACCTTGTGTTGTATGCCCCGAAATCATGTTCTATCACTAACATGCGTTGTAACAATTATGCACTTACTTTACCGTAAGTGGGTGGTCAACCAAATAACGTTATTCATAATCATCATGGCTCACTCGTGAGTTAATGAGGTAATGTAAAATTGTAGGGACTTTCTTGTATGATAGCATAACTTAGAAGCTTTAACATGTGCATACGTACCGTAGAGCGTTAACCATGCATAGTATTTCAGTAACGAAAACAGTTGATTTCGAATAAAGTTGTAACATGCTTTTCACCCCTAAAATATGTAAAACAGTAAAAGGGGCTATGAAGACTCACGGTGGATTGCGTAGATGTTTCCCCAAAAGTGCGTAATGTGTTCCGTGAGGCGATCCTACTCCGATCCTACGAACGTAAGGACACTAGTAAGATTCTAAGTTCTAGACTTTGGTCGATTAAATATCCAATTCATCATAAAATGTCTTTGTTGATATTTTGTATGTTGTTATAGGTTCTTTGATATCAATAGTTCAACTTCAAGATGAAATGTTACATATGATGGTTCGAGATTACCGAAGTGTTGTCGTGATAAATGACGAAAGGGTCAATAAATAGGATCATATGTATAGTATGTAAATAAAGTTAGATGTTAGGTCATATATATTACATATATAAATACCACAATTTCATCATGAAATGATGAAAAGGGTCCATAACAATATGTTAGATTGTTAGAGAGTAAGTAAAATGCGTAAATAAATAAAGGTTAGGATAAGTAAGTATATATATATAGTACATATATATAAATATACCACCATTTCATCACCAAAGGTGAGAAAAAGTGTCAAGAGATAGCATATAGCTATATTATGATATAGTTGTTAGAAGTCAGAATTAGAGGTCACTTGTGGTTACTGTTTGGAATACCTCCAGAGGTCGTTTGGTTCTGGTATTTTATGGCTAAGTACTTCCATGTGTTAGGAAACTTTTGCCATAAGTCCCATGATATTTAGAGTAATATAAGTGCATGAAATAAAACATGACGTAAACAGTGACAGAAAATGCTGCTGATGCGCACTGTTTTTGTGTAAACTGTTTGAAGGTCGAAAACTCAATGTTTTTCAAAGATTCCAGTTGGGTTTGATTCATAACTCGTAAAATAAAGTTCCAGAAAATAAATCAATCTATTTGGAATATTTTTGAGAGAGGTATGGGCATGCAAAGTCAGTGTAAAAATCTGACAGCATGCTGTTGGAAATAGCTCCTTGAAATAAATGCTATTTTTCTATTGGCTCTTTCCAAGATTTTGTTCTTTTTGTTTACCCACGATTTTTAACACATAATATGATTATTCTCAGCTGAAAACTTGCTTTTTATTTACAAAAATCAACATGCAATGAGTTTATGCAAACCATCTAACCAAGACATTTTTTTTTAAAACTTGATGTTCTTGAGCTTTTGTGAAAACATTCAAGTAAGACATTCTTGGGTCACTAATATGGGTTTGATGATGGATTCATCACACTTTCCATGACATGCAAAGTGTCATGGTGATGAATCTACAAACATTAGGATACCAAGGATTGTCTTAGCAAAAATCAAAGTGAAAAGACTAGAGTTTGAGGAAGATAAACTTGAAATGAGAAAGATGCATGTATGTAGATGATTAGAGGATGCTAGGAGCAGATTTTACCTTGAGTTTCTTGAGGTTTTTGGGGCTGGACTTTGAAGCCTTGAAGTAGATAGAATAGAGAGAAAAGAGAGTAAACTCTTAGAGAGAGTTGAGAGGAAATGAGTGAAGAGTAGAAATGAGGGATTAGGGGGGTATTTATGGAGTGAGAGAGGGGTTAGGGGGGAGGGGTGGCCGGTTTTGGGAGAGGGGAAAGGAGATGGTGTGGAGTGTGGGTTTGGTTAAAATGATGGTGTTTAAAGTTGTGTTTAATTTAATTTTAATTAAATCTTTTAATTAGTTGAATTATTGAATTTAATTGGTAAAAAAAAAATAGTTGAATTATTAGTATTTATTTTTGTAGGTTGTATATATATAAACATATACATATATAAGTGTATGAATATTTTTAGTAGGCATTTTATGAGATGTATGGATAATTTCCTAAATTGAGGGATTTTAGACGCAAATTCTAATTTTCCCCTACTGTGTCGGGTTTACTGCTAAAACTAGACAGTGTGACATAAAATAACTGTATCTGGTATATTTAGTGCAGTTCTAACCTGAACGCAATTTTGACGGTTGTCACAATATAATTCCTTAAATTATGGAATTATGTATTCCTTTTGTTTTGCTAGTAACATTTTATTCATATAATATTCTAAATTTCTCAACACAGGCTTCCGAAAGTCTTAGCATAGCGATCTTACTTACCACAATTGTAACAGATGATTACATAATCACTACTCTTATCTTTTGACTTCTTGGTCGCAAACTTTTTCTCCTAATTGATCCCGAAGAGTGTCTTTGGCTGTTAGACGATGGATTTTTGTCAAATTTCTTCTGAAAAATGCATAAGTTAGTAACACCATTACTTGTTGCAAGTCTTTCATTTCAGAATCTGAATCACTGTCATTGTCTTCACCTCCAATAGATTCACTCCTTTCCTTTTCTTTTCTTGAACTTCTGAATCTTCCTCTCTTCTCAACCACTAAATCCTAAGGTCTTCATTTGGTTCCTCAAACTTCTTCTTTACATCAACTATCTCCAAAACTTCTTCTTTATTTTGCTTAAGTGCCCATTTCATTAAAATCAATTTCATCTAAAGCCTTAATATGCTTGATATAGGAAGCAAACCTTTTCCACTTAGGTAGTAAATTACTCTCAAGAACTTGATATTATTCTCAATCTTACTCTTCTTTATGTCATTCTTTTTCAGTTCATTCAACAAGCTAGAAAACCTATCATATGTTTCCTCAGACGTGTCCCCTGCCTTGGCTTTGAAATCCTCATAGCTTGTTATGAAGTTAGTCTTTTTGAGATGAGTACCTACTTTTGTACCCGTCATAATCTTCTAAAGCTGATCCACATATCCTTTTGCAGTACGCTTATAACAATCAACACTTGTATAAATTTCATCTGTCATACCCTGAAGAAGAAATGACTTTGCCAATTGATCACCTTTCCGTCTTTTTTTCTCTTCACCTGATATATTTGATTTAAGTTTTGGAACAGTTATAGCAGGAACTGGTGGAACATCATCAGGTATAGTAGGAATCTCCATGTCTGTCCATTTCATTAGACATTCATTTAAAGAAGCCATAATCTCCTCACGGTGTTCATTTCTATCAATAAAGTCCAAGAACATGTCCTTCCACTAAAGGAAATCACCTCTGAATGAAATAAGAGGTTTAGAATCTCATCCAATTGCCATGCCTACCCTTGAAGGCATTGTTATATATTCACTTGTAGGATCGTGAAAACAGAGAATTGAATAACCCAAATACAATCAAACCACAGAAAGTTCAAGTTATGACAGAACGTCAAACTGTCAAAATATCAAAAGTCTAAGTCAAATTCTCAGTATGACACACACCATATATACAAATGTCCAACCTTTGTAAGATATCTCTCACCAAGCAAAAAATGTCGCACACCCTTTGTGCGATTTACAAGAATAACTATGCGATATTGTCAAGATGTTGAACAACCTTTATGCGATATTCTAAAAATCTCGAACGCGCCTTGTGCGACTCCTTACTGTTTACCCAAATGTCAAACACGCCTTGTGCATTATTGTACGATTCACTAAAATGTCGAACACCTTTTGTGTGACATTTTTGAAGATACACAGTGCGACATTTTTGAAGATCATCATCTTGTGTGAAAATTCAAGTCCGATATCCAACCTAATTCAACAAAACTTTCTACAAACCCTTTTAGTGAAGAACCTCACACAAAAAATCGATCAAATCGGGTCATTTTTACTCAAACTTCAAAAACTCAAATTCAATGATCAAATCTTTTAATTCGCGGAAGAAACTGATTCAGAATCACTCAAATTGTAAAAACGAACCTATTAGAATTAAATTTTACCATAAATCTCCAAAAATCTAAAAAACTTGATCAAGAACACGACTAAACAGTAACTTTCTGTTTTCTTCAAAAATCGACTGAAAATCAGATTAATTCTTCATGTTTTCTCTACTCTAATACCAATTGATGATCACAGAAACAAGTAATAACAATGTGAAAAACAAGATCAACAATGGAGAATCACAAATGTCATATGTGTATTAGAGAGATTCTAGATACAATACACACACTCATATAAGCACACAGAGAAAAGATAGTTAGAACTACATATCTAACAACACAAAAGAGTATTTATACCCCTAGGGTGCTTTACAAATTATCCCCTCAACATAAATAAAATACAAATAATCCCTAACAGGGAGCAAATGCAAAACTCAGAGCCTCTGAATGTATAGACCAAAGCTTAGGACTTCACACTCATAGGATTTGTTTGCACAGAGCCCTTCTGGTCATCAACACTTGTGTGTTTTTGCTCCTATTCACTCATAATACTGAATATTTTGGAATGGTGACCGTCATGTCTATAAAGCTTATCCATTGATGACGGTTCTGACGTGGGCTATTTTTTTGGAAATCACTTGCCACGTGTCAATTGACAGTGGTAAGATGTCTAAAATTGTTCAAATCCCCTCCTCTCAACGTCGTTCCACTATCCCCACTTGAGTACCATTTTCCAGGGTATAAAACGCTCATTTTATACCTGATTTCATTTTACGCTTTCAAATATTTCTCGAATTAACTTCCATCTCAAGGAAATCCATATTTCTTCTGTTCTTCAAACTTCAACGTGCAACAATGGCCTTCCGAGCTCACTCCGCTGAATCAATCCGTCTTGTCTCTAACGGTGCTGATGCTGATGTCATCGTCTACCTTCTCGTAAAAGGAAACAACTACTATGTTGACCTAACCCCCCAAAAAATACGATGAACAATATCACATTTTTTTGAGAAACTATGACCTTTCTGAACTCAAGTACACCTTGACCTTATCTGACAAAGATGTACCACTGAACTACGTTCAACAATGGTAGTACACAAGTGCCTATGATGTTGATGCCCAAAGACTTGTAGCGTATTGACGCTAGAGAAAACAAGGGTGTGTCGAATACTATTTCACCGACTATGTTAAGGAATGTCCTGTTGATCCAAACTATCTCAGTGATTTGATGACGACCCTTAGAACAACTTAGTGAAAATTGCAATTAGCATCTGTATGTATTAATGTTTCACCATCAGCGGTAACATGTGTATAAATGTTATCAGCGATAACTTGAGTCGATTCATTATCGCTGATAATCGCTGATGATTTCAAATGTAACAGTGTTGATTGTAATCCCTAAAGACAAGCTTCGCGCCCTGTAACACCCTCGAATTGGAAAGGAGCAACTAAATAAAATTTTCGATATTACATCAAAAATAATAGTATTTCTCTCTAATAACTAATGCGGGAAATACCTCAATTTAAGGTATTTGATTAACCTCAACAAGTTAAAACCCAAATTTCATTACAAAGACCAAAACCACCTCGGGTGTTACTTAACCCAAGTACAAGTTGCTAAATCCCAAAGATGAATGTGGAAAACTTCACCTAAGCTATTCACCTCTCGAGCACCTGAATAGCACACGACCTTTCACAGTGTCACTAGAACTACTCCCAACCTGAACCTGTTGCACATGCCGACAAATAAAAAGGGTTAGGCTAACGCCTAGTGAGTTCAAGAGTTTAATTATGACATGATTTAAATAATTCTTTGAATGAAATCTTACGACATAGATTATGATTTCCAAAAGAGTTTATGAGAAGGATGTAAATGACTCATTTTCCAACGCACCCAAAATCTATGAGAAAAGTTCCCAAAATGTATAAAGCGTTTTTCCAAAATGAATTCCAATCCCAACTCACTCAAAACGTGAATAAATCCATATTATGCTAAACATTCAAACACGGTTGATGACATAACACTCAACCCATAAATCATGGATGAATAGTCCATATAAATAAAAGATTTCACCAAAAACATGATACGAACCAATACTCACGCGGACGTAAAATGTAATGAAGTCCAAATACCATGAATATGGAAATGACCTGCTTCATTTAAACTTTAATATACGTGAAGGGGAACCCAATATTAATGTCATCAAATTTCAGTCAATAGTACAAAACCAACGTTAATGAAATATGGACATTATAAACTCCCAAGTAATATAAACGTGAGTAAAGCTCCAATATTCAAAACATCCAATAAGGATGAGGCTTAGAACTCAGCCAATGAACCATGAAAACATTTCATATAAATAAAACGCGTCACCGAAAATATGGATAAAAGTATATACCTAAAAACCACACCTTTCGGTGATGGGGGAGACCCGATTCCATCGAAAGTGATGGGCACACAAAGTTAGGTCACTTATGATGTTACTGGATTACACCTCAAGTCCCTGTCCTAGTTCCCATTCCATAAAGACATCACAACCTCAAACATTTCCATTTATCACGCCTCTAGTGCCTACTCCGTCGAGTTACACCTCAAGGACTTATGGGACCACATTGCCTATCCAGTCTAGACGAGTTACACCTCAAGGACTCCAATGTCCCCCATTGCCTACTCGCTAGTGGCCCCCAACGGCCTACCGCACATAACCATGAGTTCCAATAGTCCACTCCTCGTGCACAGAGAGATAGACCATCCAACAAAGACTGACTTACGTGCCTATGGATCCAATGTAACACATTCTATAATAACATGCACATCCTGAAATGACTAAGGCACCCGAGCATGTAAATATCAATAATGTGCAATAATATGCAAACCATAAATAAGACTCCACATTGAGCCATAAAAATCGGACAAAATGTCCCCAAGACTTCCTTAAAGCCAAAATCGAGCACTAGTACAAAAATGGGTTTTTGCCACGGCTTTGAAAATTTGAGTTAGTCACGGTTGGGTTTAGAACCATGGCTAAAAAGTCTTAATTGAGTTTGAGTATTGGGTTAGCCACAACTTAACTCAAAAACCGGGACCATTACAAAAAATGTTTAAACATAATGCCATGGTTTAGATAAAACCGTGACTAAATGGTTCTTTAAGGTCACGGTTTTTTTTTCGTGACAAGTAACGACTAAAAACCGTGGCCATAGACAGACATATAGCCATGGTTTTTGTCTAAACCATGGTTTTATATTGTAACGGTTATTATTTGGCCATAGACTGACATATGGTCACATGAAACCAATTTTCCGTGACCAAAAGAAATGTATATATAGCCAAAAAAAATATGTAAAACGTGGCCAAAAGCCACCGTTGTTTATAGCCACGGTTTTTATTATTTTGTGTGGTCAAAAGGTAACGAGTAGTCACGGTTATAAATATTAAACGTAACTATATGTGATGATTTCGCCACAGTTAATATGAAATGTGTGTAACTATATGTCTTGAATTGATCACTGTTTTATTATTTTGTGTGACGAAAATGTAACTTATAGCCACGATTTGCTATTATTTTGTGACCAAAGTTACGGGTAACTGGTAGCCATAATTCCACATATTAAGCCTAACTATATGCCGTGAATTAGCCACGATTTGCTATTATTTTGTGTGACCAAAAGGTAACCTATAGCCACGTTTCTAAAAATAAAGCGTAACTATATGTCATGAGTATTGGGTTAGCCACGATTTAACTCAATAACCGTGACCATTACGCAAAATGCTTAAACATAATGCCAAAGTTTAGATAAACCGTGACTAAATGGTTCTTTAAGGTCACAATTTTTTTCCCGTGACAAGTAACGACTAAAAATCGTGGCCATAGACAGACATATAGCCATGGTTTTTGTCTAAACCATGGTTTTATATTGTAACGGTTATTATCCGTGGCCATAGACTGACATATGGCCACATGAAACCAATTTTCCGTGACCAAAAGAAATGTATATATAGGCACAAAAATATGTAAAACGTGGCCAAAAGCCACAGTTTTTATTATTTTGTGTGGTCAAAAGGTAACCAGTAGTCACGGTTATAAATATTAAACGTAACTATATGCGATGATTTCGCTACAGTTATTTTGTGTGACGATTGTCAAGGGCCTCTGATTTCTTTTCATATTATATTATATATTTAGTATATATTGTACAAAAGACACAAATTGACACAAATATCATATTAGTCTAGTTGGTAAGCGCCTTTCTCTCTACCTAAGAGGCATAGGTTCGAGTCCTTCTCTCTGCACTAATTATTTTTTCATTTAAAATGACATTGTAATATCCTTCTATTGTATGTGGCCTTGGAGGCTTTTTTTAGATTTATATTATTTCCATTTTTTTATTATTCCCCCGTCCCACTGCAATCTTCATCCCTTCCATCAATTGATTCAATTCTTTCAGTATATTTATTTCTTTCAATTCTTCAATTCCACATTTTGCCACGGTTTTAGAAATACAGGTTAGCCACGGTTGGGTTTAGAACGGTTTTAGAAATACAGGATTAACGTTTGCGGCGGATTTTCGGCGGTACATGTAGGTTCGCCGGAAATCAGCTGGAACTAGAATATTTCTTTATTATTCTTATTTTTATTCTTATATAATTATCAACCATATTATATTATTATTATTATTATTATATAATTATTATTATTATTATACAATCGATTAAAGCCCAAAACGGTCAATTAAAGGCCAAAATGATTCATTGAAGCCTAAAACGGTTCATTGAAGCCCATTACGGTTCATTAAAGCCCAAAGCGGTCCCATTAAAGTCCAAATTGGTTCTTTAAACCCAAATCGGTCCATTAAAGCCCATAACGGTTCATTAAAGTCCAAAATGGTTCATTAAAGCCCAAAATGGTTCATTGAAACCCAATACAGTCCATTGAAGCCCAATACGATCCATTGAAGCTCAAAGCGGTTAACTGTAGCCCAAAACGGTTCATTAAAGCCCAAAACGATACATTAAAGCCCAAAACGGTTCACTAAATCCCAAAATTGTTCATTAAAGCCCAATACAGTCCATTAAAGCCCAAAGTCGCCCATTAAATCCCAAAACGATACATTGAAGCCCAAAACGGTTCATTAAAGCCCAATACAGTCCATTGAAGCCCATTACGATCTATTAAAGTCCAAAATGATACATTGAAGCCCATAACGGTTCATTAAAGCCCAATACAATCCATTGAAGTCCATTACGATCCGTTTAAGGTCAAAACGATACATTGAAGCCCATAACGGTTTATTAAAGCCCAATACAGTCCATTGAAGCCCAAAGCGGTTAACTGTAGCCCAAAACGATACATGATTAAAGCCCAACGGTTCATTAAATCCCAAAATGGTTCATTATAGCCCAATACAGTCTATTGTGGGTCTTAGTGATCTTATCGAGCCTAATACACACCACATACATATATGTAGTACATACATGCATACTGTTAATGCCAAAAATCGCACCAAAGGGACAACTTAAGGTCGATGTGGACTTAAACAACTAAAGAAAAAATCTTTCGACGAGACGTGCGATGATAAATAAAATAAAGAAACAAGGGATTTGATGACGCAGGAAAAACCTCAAACGAGGAAAAACCTTGCGGACGACAGTGGGTGTCGTCGCTATACTATGGTCGCCAATCAGGGGCGATGTCCTTGGATACTGGTGTCGATCGTACAACGATTACAATACAGATGAAGAAAATGCTTCGAAATGTAAAGTACAAGTGTTTGAACGTAAAAACAGGTGTTTGTCGTGTACGAAACAAAGTGTGAACTGCTGGTCGAGGGCTGTTGTCGTGAGTCGAGAACGATACTTAGAATAATGGTTCTTCACTTCAGGTGTTCTTGAATATTGCTTCGGTTGTTAATCGCCGGATATTCGATGTCTTGAAATGTTGATTGAGGTTGATATTTATAGTCTTCGCGTCCTTAGCTTCATCCATAAATGCTCCTTTAATGGCCTTAACGGTTGGAAACGGTCGCCGGAGTAATGATCTTCGTCCGGTACGGTCGCCGGCTGTTTAATGATTGCGTCGGTTATAGTCGTTGCTCCTTAATGACTTTTACTCCTGCATTAAACACTTAACAAATGGTCATGGTGAACATTAGCTTTGGTCGAGGTCGCACGTCCTTATGTAATAGTCGTGCGGATCGGGCGACGCTATGGTCGAGCGTCGTAAGGAACTCTCGACTTACCTTTTATGAGGGACGACGATGGTGTTCTGGGTCTTTGTCGAGACCTTATCTTAATAAAAGATATAGTCCTTAATCATACGTCTTACTTGTTCTGTTCGCGGTCGAGCGACGTGATTTTTTGCCCAAACAGTTTGCCCCCAAAATTTGAAAATTGAATGTCAAATTTAAGTTTTAAATTTTGCTTGTCGAACACTTAGACTTGTGACCTGGATTGAGGGACTTACCTGGTTGTCGTGGAACTAGACCGGTTCGCCTTTAACTGAACGAGAAGTTGAAAAGTTATGACGTCATGCTGACGTACGATGATGCTTACCAGCTGTCGAGGACAGGTGTCGAAGATCCGGGCGGGCATTCGAAAGGACATGGACGCGTGTTGATTTGCCGAAGGAGTTGATCTGATATGATCGGTTACATAAATAGAGATCACGACGGATCTTTTCTTGATACGTTTTCAAAGTGCTTTTTGAGAAGGGATTTTGTTCTAATTTTTTACCAATTTTCACTCGAATTTATTCGAATCTTTGCGAATCTTTGGCTAGCAGTTTAGAGCGTTTATCTTGTTCTGTCCTCCGATTCACAATGTCGACGGAACCCGTTAGCCTTATCATGAATCACGTAGACTTAGATGCTTTTAGGGGTTTGGCAAAAATCCCGGCAAATATAGAGTTGCGGTGTCCGGGGATTGTTCGTTCTATGGACTGCCCCGAGGGATATATTGCTTTGTATGAGTATCCTTTTAATATAGAATTTCAGTGGTCGTTTTCTGGTTTATCTAAGTCATTCATGCAGGATTTCGATGTGTCGTCGGGACAATTGATGCCCCAACTTTGGCGAGTTCTACTGGTTATTGAGCGAGCGTCCGCAAAATGGGAGTATCCTATGATCATGAATGATTTCTTGGCGGCGTATCAAATTAAAAAGGATAAGAACTGACGTTATAGTCCTTATTCTAAGTTCAAGGGTGATCGTTCTTTGGTTTTGGGAACTGGTGTTAATGATCGTGGGTGCAAGTCGAGGTATGTGTTTGTTCTTGCTGATTCATTGGATTCCAGCAGCGATTGGATGTGGTCAGGCTGGAATAAGACAGGTACGCTTCGCCATTTTCTGAGTTTCATTTTTATGGTTTTTACTTACCATTCTTCTCCTGTTATCCTCAGAGATTCAGTTTGCCGAAGTGAAACCGACTGCGGATTCCCAGGCTAAGATCAACAAGTTCTTGAGTCTTAGCGTTGACGAACGATCTTTCGTTACGTGGCAATTGGTGGCCGAAGACGAGGACGTGGCGGTGGACGCTGAACGAGAGGAAACGACCGGTAAACATTTTACGATTGTTGATTTCCACCATTTATATTTTCCATCTGATGTTTCATGTATTTCCTGGTTAGTGTCGACTTAGGCGAGAGGGAAGCAGATCATGTGTGCCCTTCGAGGTGGAGACGTTTCGACAGCTGGGTCGAGCCAAAAGAGAACCAGGAAGACGTTCCTAAGGGAACCGTCATCGAGGGTTGATAACTCATCGAGAGTTGTTCTGCCTAACAAGGCGAAGGCGTCATCCAGCCGTCCTGGCGCGATGGACGCGACACCGGCAAGTTCGGCGCTTCCGGCGACAATGACGCGACCGGTGTTCAAGATGTCAACCCCATCATCTGCCGCCAGGGGCGAGGGGTCGTCGGCCGAAGTCGCGACGGTTAATTTTTCATTGCCGTCGGACTTTATGGCGGATGGTGTCCTAGACGGGACGACGTTGTTTCCTCACTTGGAGAGGTGTTTGCTTCCATCTTTCAGGGAGCATTTTCACAGGGTTCCGGCCGGAGAGATTGGATCTCAAGTTGCCAGTCTGGCGTTCACGGTGAGTGTCAATCTTTCATGACTTGTCTCGTTCGTTTAGTCATCTAATATTTTCTTGTGTTATTTTTTAGGCATTCCAGTCGTCTTTGGCATTACACGCTGGGATGTCGAAAGTTGAAGGGTTGATGGCGTCTGCCCTTGAAAGAGAAGCTGTGGCGTTGGAGAGAGAGAAGGCGGCTTTAGATAGGGAGAGGTTTGCCTTGGCGCATGCTGACGAGCTAGCCATCCAGCTTTTCGATGCTCAGTATGAACTGCAGGGGATTCGTGCGGGAGGAGTGGCAGATGAAGGTCCTCGGGTCGGGACTTCGAGCAGGGATACGACCGATGTTCCCCCTGCCGTCTAGAATTTTCCTTTCCTTGTTTATTTTGCCATTCGACCAATCAGAGATCGAGTATGTATATAATGGTTTACTTAATGAATATATCTTTTGCTTATGCTTTATTCGAATCACATTTGATTATAAAGTCGAACATAAGATACATATGAAATCATGCGACTAAGGCGCTCATTGTAATACGATAATAAGAACTTAAAACAAATAAAAACACGCGATTAAAGCATCCATTCAGGGTATAAAAGCTAAGAAACTTAGATGTAAGTTATTTAGGCTTTGCGATTGTACGACGAGATCATACGAGGAATTTGCGTCGTATGCCCCTGTGGAGGGATGGTTAGGGAAGAAAATCTTGATTGTTTATGTCGTGCGATTCTGCGAATTTAAAGTCATCTAGGTCGTGCGATTCTGCGATAATCTGTCGTGCGATTCTGCGATAAAACGATGTCGGGGGTTGGTCGTTGGCTAGCCAACGACCCTCCGATGCTTAAGTCAGTAAACGTTTTGTGAGAAAAAATCATATGAAAAAGAGTTAGAGAACGTACCATTTCAGACTCTCTCTATTTGCCCCCTGTCATTTATTACCTTATTCTTTTTGGGAGGAAAAGATAGGTTTTAAATGACAGAATGACACGGAGAAATATTGTCCTGCGTTGACTATGTTGTCGGGCGACCGAGCACCATAGTAGACTTATCTCTGTGAAAAAAATATTAATTTAGGGATAGAGGAACGAACCTGTCGAGGGCCTGATCTTGTGACTTTGGTTTATTTTCGCGGCTTCAAGGTAGACTTGTAGCACTCACGAGCGACTTTTGGCTCACTCTTAATCTCTTGGAGTCCCCATGGCGTAGGGAATTTCAACATTTGATGATACGTCGAGGGAACGGCTTTCATATCATGGATCCATGGTTGTCCTAAGATGATGTTATAGGCTGACGCACAGTCGATAACACTGAACTTAGTCTGCTTATTGACTCCTCCGACATACACGGGCAAAATTATTTCTCCAAAGGTGCTCGTCGCTTCTCCATTGAAACCGACCAAAGTTGTCGAACGTCGGGTGATTTCTGAGCGATCAATTCCCATGACTTTGATGGTGTTGAGAAAAATGATTTTTGCTGAGCTGCCCCCGTCGATCAAGACTCGACGCGTTAGACAGTTACCGACTATGAGCTGAATGATCAACCCGTCGTGATGCTTCTGATACGAGTCGCCCAAGTCGACGTGGTCGAACACAATCTTCATGGCTTCTAGCTCCAAATCTCCTTTGGGTCTAAACGAGCGAGGAATAGGCCGATCGTCGGGTGCCTGACTGGCATGACGCTTGGCCGTGGAATACGTCATTCCACATACGTCTGAACCATCGGTGATGCAATTGACGACTTTCGCGTGCTCGGGGGTCGACGGTCGATGGCTATTAGCTGAAACAGCGACATCGTCGATGATATCCTTGAGATTTCCTTTCGGGAAATGATACGCTAATTCCTTTTTCAATGCGATACAATCGTCTGTCGCATGACCATGATCGACGTGGAAGTCGCACCACTTTGATTTGTCTTTTTTAGCATCGTCCAGGTTGGACTTCTTTGGCCATCGAATGGTCGCTTGGGAACTTTTCAGAGCTTCGACTAGGTCCTTAGCGGTCCCTTTGAATTCGTAAGAGGATATCTTGGGGTACTGAGTGAACTTTGTCGCGGTCTTGGCTTCTGCTTTCGTCTTGAAACGAACATTTGAAATTTGGCGTGCGGGCTCTATTCTGGAAACAGCCTTTGTCTTGAACTTTGGCTTTCTGACGCCTAACGACTTCTTGTCGTCAGTGTGCTTGCGACGAAAGGCGGCATCATCCTCGACCCTCATATATGCTAAGGTTTGAGCTCGGACGTCTTCGAAATTCTCTGGGGGATATTTGGTCAGATCGGTGTATAGACCTGAAATATCATCCAGACCACGCTTATAGGCTTCGATCGCAGTTTTGATGTCACAATTGCGGATACCGATTATTTCGGCATTTAATCTTTTGAAATAACTTCGAATAGACTCATTGGTCTTCTGCACGACATAGTACAGATCACTAGTCTGCTTTTCCATCTTACGACTGCTGGCGAATTTCCGGGAGAATTGGTTGACCAATTCGGCGAACGACCCGATAGATTTGGGTTTGAGACTAATCAACCACTGGAGAGCTGGACCAGTGAGAGTCTCCCCGAAACTCTTGCACATGCATACTTCCTGGTACATGTGTGGAATCGAGATTGTCCACATGAGCTGTTTATACTGCGCGACATGCTCGGTTGGATCGGTCACACCCGAATACTTGGGAGTGAAGGCAGGAATGTTGTACTTCTTTGGGACCTCGACGGTGGCGATCTCGTCGATGAAGGGCGACGCCTGATACCCCGAGCGAGGATCGACGTCGACAGGCATGGCTGCCCCAGGCAACTTGGCGAGCAAGGACAGGACGTGCTCATTTTGGTCTTCTAACATCTTCAAACGCTGGGCGACGGGATCGTTAAGATCAGGATTTGCCCATGTCGAGGGATTGGTCTCTGGACTAGTGTCGTTACCATGCGACGAACCATTGGTATCCCCGTTGAACGGAAGATAATATGGCTGCGACCCATAGTGGAATTGCTGCGGTCCATTCTGAAACGATTGTGGTCCATACTGAAATGGCTGCGATCTCTGCTGGAAAGATTGCGATCCTTGCTGGAAAGGTTGTGGACCACTTTGGAACGGCTGGGAAAACGGCTGGGATTCATTCTGAAACGGCTGGGAGCCACCTTGCAATGGTTGGGATCCATTGTTCAAGGGTGGTGGCCAGATGTGCTGAGGGGGAATCTGCCCAGACTGGGGATTCGGAATGAACGGACCCGACTGCTGATTCTGCATGAATGGACCTGGATGCTGATTCTGCGCGGACGGGCCTGGTCCCGGGCCTGGATTCTGGATGAATGGTCTAGGACCATTCTGGGGTCCAAAAGGATTCCTTAGTCGCGGGATCTCTTCAGCTGCTCTGTGATTCTACTCTGCCATTGCATTGAGTTGATTCCTAGCAACCTCGAGCTCCTGATACATCTGAGCGACGGCTTGCTGCGGATTTCCAGGGGCTGACATTTTCCTGCAACAGAAAATAGAATAAACTCCAAGAAACTATTAATAGAATGCACGTTCGTCGAGGATTTTCTCTAGATGTAGTCCCACGGATGGCGCCAAACTGTTAATGCCAAAAATCGCACCAAAGGGACAACTTAACGTCGATGTGGACTTAAACAACTAAAGAAAGAATCTTTCAACGAGACGTGCGATGATAAATAAAATAAAGAAACAAGGGATTTGATGACGCAGGAAAAACCTCAAACGAGGAAAAAACCTACGGACGGCAGTGGGTGTCGTCCCTATACTATGGTCGCCAATCAGGGGCGATGTCCTTGGATACTGGTGTCGATCGTACAACGATTACAATACAGATGAAGAAAATGCTTCGAAATGTAAAGTACAAGTGTTTGAACGTAAAAACAGGTGTTTGTCGTGTACGAAACAAAGTGTGAACTGCTGGTCGAGGGCTGTTGTCGTGCGTCGAGAACGATACTTAGAATAATGGTTCTTCACTTCAGGTGTTCTTGAATATTGCTTCGGTTGTTAATCGCCGGATATTCGATGTCTTGAAATGTTGATTGAGCTTGATATTTATAGTCTTCGCGTCCTTAGCTTCATCCATAAATGCTCCTTTAATGGCCTTAACGGTTGGAAACGGTCGCCGGAGTAATGATCTTTGTCCGTTATGGTCGTCGGTTGTTTAATGATTGCGTCGGTTATAGTCATTGCTCCTTAATGACTTTTACTCCTGCATTAAACACTTAACAAACGGTCACGGTGAACATTAGCTTTGGTCGAGGTCGCACATCCTTATGTAATAGTCGTGCGGATCGGGCGACGCTATGGTCGAGCGTCGTAAGGAACTCTCGACTTACCTTTTATGAGGGACGACGATGGTGTTCTGGGTCTCTGTCGAGACCTTATCTTGATACAAGATATAGTCCTTAATCATACGTCTTACTTGTTCTGGTCGCGGTCGAGCGACGTGATTTTTTGCCCAAACACGAAATAAATCACCATTGATTTTTTGCCCAAACACGAAATAAATCACCATTCGCGGTTTCTGGGCTCATGCACGAGCTAATCTTCTTTTACTTCACTAGGACTTGGCCCACTGGGGAGGCAATGCTTTTCTTTTGTCTACATGGGGTTTGTTTGGTTATGGAGGTAGTGATCAAGAAAGCCATTAGAGTTAAATGGAATTTGCCACGTCAGTTAACGGCACCGTTAATTGTGTCATTCGTGTTGGCAACAGCTTATTGGTTGTTTCTTCCGGAATTACTGAGGTGTAATATGCTTGAAAGAGCGTTCGAGGAGTACGGGATGATGATTGAGTTAGCGACGGATGTTGTTCGGACTCCCCCTGCATTTTTTAAGTTTAAGGAGTAGATGAATTCATATGGCGATAATGCCATTGTCACCTCATAAGTTGAAGTTCGAATGGTATAAGTATTTAAAGCATATGTCTTTCTTGTAACGTGCAATGATTGGAGCCGTTTTTTGGAAGTTACATTTCCCTGCATAAGTGTTTTATTTATTTCTTTTTAAATTATAACTATGGATGTTCGAGTCTAGTTACTGAAAAAACTTAATTAAACTGATGAATTGTAAAGTTTACGTTAGCGAAAAGTCCAATAAAAGCAAATGAGCTTAAATGTTTGAAGTAATTAAGCTTTTGGACAAATTTTTAGAACGAATAAGTGTTTCGATATTTCAGAACTTGTTAAATAATTATTGGATTTTTAAAAACTTGTTAAATATATTCTTATTACATAAAAGTGTAATTTGCAAATCTATATAGCACCTAAAACTACAAATAAATAAATAAATTCACCTACTTAGCATGCCATGCCATCTTGCAAGACATTGTGTAATATACATAGCATGCCATGCCATCTTGCAAGGCCTTGTGTAAGATGGGTGTAGATGCTTTAAGACCATCCATAACAATTAAATTTCAACACAATTTTCAAAGTGGCACAGCAACGTGACATTAGTTTTGCAATTATTTTTAAATTATCCTCAACTACAACGGTTTTCAATCACTTCCTAACGTGACAGCTCATTATAAAAAAACTATATTTTAATTAAATAAATAAAACTACAATTAAATATTTTTTACTATAATTTAATACCAAATAATTTATTAATTAAATAATTATAATAAAATAAAACTAATTACTTAAATAAAATTAAAATCATTGTTGTGGATAGTCTAAAAATGAATTTGGTTGATGGGATTGACTATTTTAGTTAATTTCCCCATTTTTAATTTGTAGACGATAAAGTATGTGATATTTTTTCTGTTTTTTTATTTGTAGTTTTAGCTGCTATGTAGGTTGTGTGTAACATTTTTAAGTAATAAGAATGTACTTAACGGGTTTCTAAAAGTCCAATGATTTATTTAATATGTTTTAGAATTTTTAAGAGCTTATTTGTTCTAGAAAATTATCCAATGACTTAATAATTTCAAACACTAAAATGCATTGGATTTTTTTAGAATTTTCCAAAATCATTATTGTAATGATGCATTCTTGTGGATAAATGAGGCTGCAATTTAGAGCATCTCCAATGCCAAAGTATTTAATGGCTTTTACTATTATAAAAAGCTTTTGAAAAGTTTTTTTGGCATTCGAGTAAAAAGTTTTTTGGTGAAAAACTTTTAAATCACCAACCTTTTGTACGAAAGACTTTTTTCAAACAATTTTTCATTTTATCTTCTTTTCAACTCTAACTTTTCATATAAATTTCCATATAAACCCTTCATACAATCATATTTTCAATTTAAACTTTTTTAATATTTATTAATTAATCTACTTTATTAATTGTTAGGGTAGAATTTATGTTGATTTTAAGTTCAAGGGTTTATTTTGTAATAGATTAAACTTAGTCCATTGTGAACGGGCCGTGGGCTTGTTACCACGGGCCCAGCGTATTTAAAGTGCAATTAGCTTAGAAAATTAGCTAGTTGTCTCATTTAGCTTTTCTGCTTTACACTGTAATTCTCTCTAAATCAATAGCTAAGTGGGCAGTCTTTGTGAATCATATCAACTGTTCTTATTTGCTTATTCACAAACATAATCGTTGCACGGATCTGGATTCAACAATTGGTATCAGAGCAGACAGACGGATTCGATTCAAAACTTCATTCTTTGATTTCTGCTTAGTTTGACTTTTACTCGTCTGACTATTCTTGAATTCTTGACTTTTTGATTCAGTCGAAATTGGTTGTTTTTGCTTATTGGGCTGTGTTAGCATTATCGTTATAAGTGTTTCTGCAAATTTTCACATCCTAATTCATTCGTTTGAGTGGTCAATTTAGCAATTTAAGATCAAAAGTTTTGGTAGTGTGCTTGACAAAGATTCGATTTTTTACCATCAAAACTTGTTGTTTTTGCATTGAAATCGATTGGATTAGTGTTATTTTTGTGTCTTGCATTGTTACTAATCTTCCAGGATCGATTTTGGGCAACCCTAATCGAAAAGTCGATCGATTTAAGCAAACAGCCGCAGAGTCCGGATAAAACAGCCGACTTTTCCGGACAACTTAAAGGTGTCCGGACGTTTGTGTGAAATTCATCCGGACAACTCCAATTCCATCCAGACTCCTCATTTTTCCGGGTAAGTTCTGCAATCCGGGTAAGTCACTATTCCTTATATTATCCGGGTAACATTTGTATCCGGAAACCCAGTGTTTCCGGACATATCTTATCCGGACAATCTATTTTACCCGGAAACTTCATTGCATCCGGACAACTCAAGTTATTCGGACTCTTCATCTTATCCGGACATCTTTTACCCGGACTCTTCAAGTTATCCGGATACGGTAACTTCGTGCTAAGTCGCAGGAGGGGGGTATTTAAGTATCTTGGATACTATTCCACTTTGAATCGAACAATCGTCTGACGATCACTCCAGTGCAACTGAAGATGTCTCCTACTGAAGAAGACATGAAAAGGCCGTGTCAGGTATGTGAACCTATCTTTTTAGAACTTTATGACCGAGTGAAACCTCTTGCTGAACGGGTAGGTTCCTTTAAGGCCACTTCTAAAGAACAACTGCTTGAGATTAGGTCTCTAACCGAAAAGCTAGATGTTCAACAGAGATTAACTGAAAAATACAAGTCTGAAAATGCTATGTTAAAGGAGAAATGCAAAAATCTTTCAATAGCACCTAAAGACTTAAGGGCCAAATTATCTGAACTTCAGTCTCAGTTTGATCAGTGCTTGAATGAGAAAGAGGATATTGTTTATCAATGTTCCTCTCTTCAGATTCAGCACAAGGAGTTTGTTGCGAAAATTCTTGATCTTGAAACCAAACTCCACAAAAGGGGTCAAACTGATCAAACCATCTTTCTGAATAAACCCAAAGAGTTCACCTATTACAACAAAGAATGGGGAATCGGATATGATAACCCACATTATTTGAAAAAGGGAAGATGGCATACACCTACTTTATATGATTTTGCTTGCTATGGGTTAGATAAAAAGTATCTGGAATATGCAATCCAATGGACTGGTCCTCTTGAACCTGAAAAGGAAGAGGAAACCGAGGAATATAAGCGCACACACAAACGAGGAATACAACTTCCATTTTGTTATGAGCCTTTAAATTATTCTTATCAGAAAAATCCAAAGAAGTACCTCTCGAATGACTACTTCGACCCCTACAAGGTTGCTAAGCCCAAGGATTCCTCCCAAAAGGATGAGGACCAAGCACCAGCAACCAAGAATGAGACGGACGAGTTCAAACTCTATGTTCCCCCTCTCATCTTGGAAGCAAAGATTGTCGAGTTGGAGGAGTCATTAGAGAAAGAAAGGTCCAATTTTCAAATGGAAAAACAAGCTTTACTTGAAAAACTTGAGAATCCACAACCGGTTAAAACCGAAGTTATGTCTGATGAAGGACAGGAGATTTTTCGGTCTGAAATCAATCGACTCACATCACAATTGTCTGCTTTGGCAACAGAAGTGATGCAAGAGAAAGTGAGTAATGGTCAGCTTCAAGAGCAGATTGACCAACTCCAAACTGAAAAGCAGATTTCACCCGAACTTTCCTCAAGTTCATCTGACACGTCTTCATACAAAGCTTTTATTAGCAAAACTTTTTCAACACAAGACGATTTAGATTCCCAAGATAAGAGTGTTTCACGGAACTTGAACTCTGATTTTTTTCACTGTCCCTGTTGTTTCGGATACAACCGGTCTAGCTAAACAAACAAAACCAAAGTGGCCAGCCAAGGAATCTGTCAAGGATTGTAACATCCCGCAAAATATAACATACATATAACATATATTCCATAACATATTTACAATAAAGTACTTCATGTTTCACATTTGGTCCCATCTAAAGTCTGAACATAAAAAAAATTCATTACAACTTGATCCACTTTAAATTACATAGTAATAACAAAAGTATAACTACAAAAGCATCCATAGTATCATGATGAAAATCTTCTCCATAGCTAGCCGACAAGTACTCTATTTACTTGTTCTTACGGGAATCATCACCTGGAATACATAATTTTTAAAATAGAAAATGAGGGTTAGACCTAAGGGTCTAGTGAGTAAATCCCTGACATTTGTAATTCATTAAAAACTCGTTTATATAAAACACTATTTATATAAATACACATACCACACACGTAAGTTAATACCAACTAACAATTATCCACCATACCTGTCTCATTCCACCTTATCCCTCCACCAATGGCCAATATCAATTGGTTGCGAGCCAATTTATCACACCGGTCCAAAGCCCGGCCACGTATTATATTATCATATAATACTCACATAATTATAATATCTCAATATATTATAATCACCCACGTATGACATATTCATACCACATATCAAATATTTGTTATTCACATAATGCATTCCAGTAAAATACTTTTTAAAGTAAAACTCACCTGATCTTTTAAGCAAATGTCCTTCAAACTTTCCTCAATTTAGATTATCTTTTAACCCAGATCCTTAGTATCTGAAACAAATTAAAGTATACATACTCTTTAACACATAAACAGGAAAACCCAACTTTTCGCAACCCACTATTACGAAAAGTTTACTTTTCGCAACCTGCAGTTGCGAGTTCCACACTTTTCGCAACCAACAGATGCGAAAACCTCACTTCTCGTAAACCACAGTTGCGAGTTCCCTACTTTTCGTGACCAACAGATACGAAAACCTCACTATGCGTTTTAGCTGCTTGCGAAAAGTGGACTTTTCGCAACCAAGGCTTGCGAATTCCTACTTTTCGCAAAAACACTGTTCATCGTCTTTATCAAATAAGTTCAGTTCAGCTGCAGGAATTTCATCTTATACCCAGATTCTACAGAAGTGTTCTAAACCCCTTTTAACACCCTAAATTGTAACTAAAAGATCACAATTTCATCTAAAATTACCTAAACCCACCTCAAAATAAAAAAGAAACCTAATTCTTAAAAAGAGTGTTTGAATAAGAACATTACCTCTTTGATTTACTGCACCAATTAAAATCCCAGCTGATTATCTTTCAATTCTTCTTCTTCTTCGAACTTCTTCTTCTCTCTCTCTCTCTCTCTGCCGTATTCACTCACACACACAAAACTTTGGGATATTCTTTTTGTTTACAAATTGAAGACTTCATCTGGTAATTGATATACTAGAGTCGGTCAAGTGGAGAAGTTTGGCATAAAGACCAAATAGACCCTAGGCTTTACTCATTTGGCAAAACTTATCCCCAACCTTCCAATTAAAAATTAAAACTTATCCCTTAACTCTTAACTCCATAAAATACTAAAATAAATACTTACAAAATTTCAATTTTAAATTAGATAAAATACCTGGTTATTACAACATCTCCCCCTTAAAATAATTCCGTCCCGGAATTCACTCAAGCAACGAACTAGGGTAACTACTGTTGAAAAGATATCAAATTCTACGAAGGTTTAAATTAACTCGAAAATTCACTTATCTCTTAGAAAGAAATAACTTATACTCATATGAATCTAATCCAAATAACAGAACATTATAGGCTTACTCGGGACATTTACCACGCTAATACTATTTTTAACCTCACCGGCCTTTTACTACAAACGTCGTGTTCTACACTTTTACAATACTAACTCTAAAACGTAAACATATACTTTCAATATAAAATTTGCTTAGTAAATACTACTTATTTCTTATATTCTTTCATGGAATAGAATATACTCAACACGAATCCCTTTATATCACGGAAAATTTTCTTAATTTTATCAAACCCGCAAACTTCATCTTACCATTTCCATTTCCCATGAAAGCATAGCATAATTACTAAAATCACACAAGCATACTTAATTGCACTTGACACCAATTCATCCATCAAATTAAAACAAAGCCTAAATAGCAACTTAATTTCTCGAATATCAGTAAAATACAATTTCAAACATTCCAATTATCTCAATAACCTCACCACCATAACTCATACTGACTTCCATCCAAATATCAATACCAATTCATTCCTTAATAAAATAATAAACTCGTTATCACATCAATTCCTTACATCTCCAACTTAGCACAAAATTACTAACACAAATCTTTAGACATTTGTTTCACTTAAACCACTCCGCAATTTGAAATTTATTAACACCGGTCTCCCTTACCCAACTAAAATAATTACCAAATCATCATGTAATAATTTCACTACAAAACTAAGCCGAAAAGAATTCATCACAACTCCGTTAAAAATTTCATGTCACTAATCATATAACTCATTAACGACTTAACATGCAAAGTCCAGCACCAAGTTTAAAACAACTCTTTATCTTAAACAACTCCATAAAGAAGGTTCATCACACGACCATCAAAATATTTATTGATCATTGCTTTCTTCCCACTAATCATAACACTTAATATAAATCCCTTTTTCAACTTAAATTCTCCAATCTATGGGAAGTATTAGGTAAACATCCAACCCATTGAATCATTTTTCTATATCCCACAAACTCTCAAGCATCAATTTCTTATACTTTATTATCGTAGTATGCATATTCTCTTTCAGTCAAGTCCAGGTTATCAGCAACCTAGTTTTCTAACCTTGCGACCCACTATCGCCAACGCTTCCCCCACATCATTCCATCTTTGATCCAGTCCGGTGTTTTCTAACGGTACAACCTTACTTGCTTCGGCTAAGCCCTTCCGCAGAATCGACACGGGAAAGGCTGAATGAACTCTCACTATGCGTAACCCTTCAATACCCAGGCGTATACCAACAATTTAGTACCCTCCTAACTGCAACAACTCTTACTCCAAGAGAAAAACCCGCGTGATACAAACAAGGTATAACATCCCAGATCAATCATACCAATATCATTCACAAATCCTGACTCCAGGTTCACCTCATCCTACTACCCTTGCTATGACGGAATCTCCACTAGTCATGACGAGTCGCCTCGCGAATGCACAGTCGCATACAGTGTGAAATCAGATAGACATTCGAAATAAAGATTTTGTCCCACAACGGTTAGACTCAAACAAGAGCTGCGCAATAGAACTAAATCAAATATTCTAAGCCTATTTAGTTCCTACTGTATACCACTTATAAGGTAGTCACTTAACAACCTATCAGGACTAGCATAAATTTCTACTGGCAAGTAGTAGTCATGCAGCAAAGTGTAATAAGCACCAGGCAATCTAGCATACATACTCCTATGTTCTAGAAAGCAATAAATTACACTAAGTACTCTACCTTTTCCCTTGGTCTCGGCTGACTGTACACACTGCGCCTTCGATCACCGTCTCTAAAATGTCCCAACAATCCAAGACTAAAAAAAAAATAACGACATTCTACTCCCCAATAGATTACAAAATCAACTTGGAGTATCACCTTAACCCGTAGTTGAATTTTCTCCATAGGTCATCCCCAACTCTACCGTCACTTCTTTAATCCAAAATATATCTAAGACAGACAACACTTTCTTGCATTAATTACACCGACCCAGAACCTTAGATTACAATTGATTTCCACACTTTCCACCACATCACTCTCATACTACTACCACGTCCTATCCCATGGTCCTTCACCCCGATCATTACATTCGATTATTTTCTTCTACTCTTTCCTCAACATAAAATATGTTTCCCCAAGGATAGCTCACTAGGAGATGCTTACTCTAGACCGACCCTATGAGCTAGCTTTCTTTCACCTCCAAACCAATCGTACACACCCAATTCCCACAATTACTATACTTAACCAATAATTTCTCCACACCTCATAACAGGAATTTAACCGAGTTAATCCGAAATCACATCCATTGCCCGAAACAACCACACACTTTTTCATTTTTCAAATATCGTTAACATATTCTTTCAAAAACGATAATAAACAAATTGGATCTACACTATACACCCATCCCCAAAATATAACAACCATAAAAACATCTTTATTTCACCTCGTGCCTCTTTCAGCACAAAATTATATATATACATATATATTTTTATATATCACAAATCATTTAACACGTTTAAAATTTTATTCATAACATAAACTTTAACATTTGGAGGCATAACCTAGTATTTGAAATACTGAATTATACATAACGCCACATTCTACACTTTCGCAATAACTTTCCAAAATTCTAATCATGCACCTTCAATTTGAAAAATTGCAAACAATTGCAAGTGTTAGATCATTCATTCCAATTTAAACTACCATCCACTTTCGTTCTCATACAATAAATTTTACTACCACCTTGATAAATCTTTCGAATCCAAACACATATGATAACGGGTTATCACCTTGATCACTAATAGCTTTTCCTCACTAATCACTCCCAAAAACAATTTTCACTTTCTAGTTCAATTATCCTTGATTTCTCACTTAAATTTATCCCAAGCAATATCATAATGAATAAGCATACTAAATTAGATATCATCCAAAATATCTGTTACACTCTTACTAAATTAGAACCAACCTCTTTTCACATCAAATGCTTCCAAACCTACACTCTTACTAAGCCTTATCGAAATTAATTCATATATCCTTGATATAAAACTTGTTAACAAACAGAAACTTTAAATCAATCACTCGACAATCTCTTCTTTCATCATAACTACTTATTCCAATATATACCGAATTACCAAGGATCACTTATCATTACCTAATCGACAATTTTAACAAAAATCAAGTTCCAACACCATCCTATACTTACTACTACCTCAAATTCCGACAACATTATCAAAATAACTTAATAGGCACTCCACTCTTATCTATATTGCCAATACAATTATCAAATTCTTTTCTAACGCATATAAGCAACAAAAGATTGAAAACACAATTAATCAGTTTGTACCAAAGTCAAATAGCACTTTAGCACGTGTAGAGTTTATATAAATATACCTGTCTTCGTCTCTATCCATACGTCGAGACCGACTTGCCACTCCGTAGATTTCAACAAGGTTAATATACACATAGGCACATACCCCATATAATAAGGTATTCCAGTCCAATCATGTAACTGTAAGTTCACAATTACACTGGCCAGGTGTAACTCGAATTTACCTTACATGATGTTCCTTCTACCTTTTTATACTTAACATCCACAGGTTCTAAAAATAATAGGGGCATCCTACTTCACATGCAGTTTAAGTCTAGGTACAGATACTAATACCTAAATCCCTTAAACTATGGCTCTGATACCATCTGTAACATCCCGCAAAATATAACATACATATAACATATATTCCATAACATATTTACAATAAAGTACTTCATGTTTCACATTTGGTCCCATCTAAAGTCTGAACATAAAAAAAATTCATTACATATTGATCCACTTTAAATTACATAGTAATAACAAAAGTATAACTACAAAAGCATCCATAGTATCATGATGAAAATCTTCTCCAAAGCTAGCCGACAAGTACTCTATTTACTTGTTCTTACGGGAATCATCACCTGGAATACATAATTTTTAAAATAGAAAATGAGGGTTAGACCTAAGGGTCTAGTGAGTAAATCCCTGACATTTGTAATTCATTAAAAACTCATTTATATAAAACACTATTTATAAAAATACACATACCACACACGTAAGTTAATACCAACTAACAATTATTCACCATACCTGTCTCATTCCACCTTATCCCTCCACCAATGGCCAATATCAATTGGTTGCGAGCCAATTTATCACACCGGTCCAAAGCCCGGCCACGTATTATATTATCATATAATACTCACGTAATTATAATATCTCAATATATTATAATCACCCACGTATGACATATTCATACCACATATCAAATATTTGTTATTCACATAATGCATTCCAGTAAAATACTTTTTAAAGTAAAACTCACCTGATCTTTTAAGCAAAGGTCCTTCAAACTTTCCTCAATTTAGATTATCTTTTAACCCAGATCCTTAGTATCTGAAACAAATTAAAGTATACATACTCTTTAACACATAAACAGGAAAACCCAACTTTTCGCAACCCACTATTACGAAAAGTTTACTTTTCGCAACCTGCAGTTGCGAGTTCCACACTTTTCGCAACCAACAGATGCGAAAACCTCACTTCTCGCAAACCACAGTTGCGAGTTCCCTACTTTTCGTGACCAACATATACGAAAACCTCACTATGCGTTTTAGCTGCTTGCGAAAAGTGGACTTTTCGCAACCAAGGCTTGCGAATTCCTACTTTTCGCAAAAACACTGTTCATCGTCTTTATCAGATAAGTTCAGTTCAGTTGCAGGAATTTCATCTTATACCCAGATTCTACAGAAGTGTTCTAAACCCCTTTTAACACCCTAAATTGTAACTAAAAGATCACAATTTCATCTAAAATTACCTAAACCCACCTCAAAATCAAAAAGAAACCTAATTCTTAAAAAGAGTGTTTGAATAAGAACATTACCTCTTTGATTTACTGCACCAATTAAAATCCCAGCTGATTATCTTTCAATTCTTCTTCTTCTTCGAACTTCTTCTTCTCTCTCTCTCTCTCTCTCTCTGCCGTATTCACTCACACACACAAAACTTTGGGATATTCTTTTTGTTTACAAATTGAAGACTTCATCTGGAAATTGATATACTAGAGTCGGTCAAGTGGAGAAGTTTGTCATAAAGACCAAATAGACCCTAGGCTTTACTCATTTGGCAAAACTTATCCCCAACCTTCCAATTAAAAATTAAAACTTATCCCTTAACTCTTAACTCCATAAAATACTAAAATAAATACTTACAAAATTCCAATTTTAAATTAGATAAAATACCTGGTTATTACAAGGATGATGCATCAAAGTCGTTCAATACTGTCTTTCATCCTAGGATGAACAAAAACGATTGTGCCTGGAATCATAGGAATAATTTTGTTAATAGAGATGTTAATTTTCCGATGAAAATTTATTCCATTCAGCAATTGATTCAATTATCACACGATCGTTTGTGTTGTTCTAGTTGTGGTTGGAATGATTTTGATGACATTGCTAATAATGATTGGTTTGGGTCATATCAAAGGTTTAATCATACACCCAAACGCAAACCCCGTAATAACCAGCAAAGACACTATAAAAAACGGGGTTACCAATCAGCGGTTAAACCACAGCGGGAGACCAAACCTGCTCCTAGATGGTTGCTCCTACTGAGGTTAAACCGGCACCTAGGTGGAAAGCTGCTACAAAATGTGTAAATTCTGCACCGAAGAGGAAACAAGTTCCAAAACCAGTTCCCTCTAACGGTGTAATTCCTATACCTAAAGGGAAAGCTGGGACAAAGCAAGCTTCCCCAAACGGTGCCAAACCTAACCCTCCCGGACCCAGGCAAATCTGGGTACCGAAGGTCCGCTAAATTTGTTTTGCAGGACGGTCATGTGTGACTCTCAGACTGTGGATGCTCCACATACATGACCGAAAGGAGGGAGCTGCTCACGATCTACAAGGAACAATATTAAGAAGACGTGAGGTTTGTCTATACCTGTGCTTTAACAAGCTGCTCAGGTGTTTAGGGGGAGCATGATCAGCTATCAGGTATGTTACTCTACTGTTGAGGGGGAGCGTCACACACATTTTTTCTTAAATATGTTAAAAAGTTTTTTGTGTGTATGGATACTCCCGTGTGAACTTCACTCCACGCGCACATTCTGAGGGGGAGCATGTCATCTAATGCTCATCATTTGAGGGGGAGCGACACAAATTTTTCTTTAAATGTCTAAAGTTTTTGTGTGTCAGTCTCTCCATTGCACATCCCTATACACTATCCGAGGGGGAGCAAGTTTTTCCCTATTCTCAGTTTGAGGGGGAGCGAGCGATCCATTTTTTCAAAATTCTACAGGTTTTAACTCTTTGAAAAATGGAATTATTCTTTAAAGTGTAAAAGTGTCCGGACACCCATCAGTCCGGATGACTTTCCGGACCGGATGGGTATCCGGGTAGGACTATCCGGAATCCCTACTCTTTCCGGAAACACCCTAGTCCGGATACTTTGTTTTGACCGGAAAGGTTTGCCATTCCATCCTCTTTCATCCGGATACCTTCTATCCAGAAAGTATGATTTGTCCGGATACTATGGCATGTCCCGAAAGTATTGCATTGTTGCATATTTTTGTCCGGACACCCCTGGTTTGTCAATTCAGTACCTGTTTTCCTACTGCTAGTCCTTAATCTGTCTCGGATTGATCCATTTACAGCAAAGGTACGCGCCGGAACTTGGTAATCCGTCTTGGTTACTAACTTTGGATTTTTTTACAGATATTCCATGGCGGATCAACAACCTCAATCCAAGGGGAAGAGCCACACTGTTTTTCTTACAAAGTCTAAATATTTTTTCTTGTGTTGATATCACTCTCACTCCGAGGGGGAGCAAGTCAATCCCCATGTATGTTTTGAGGGGGAGCAGGATAATATCCGTGCTATGCATATGCTTGAAATCCTACCTGTGATAGCATATAGACGAGAGTTAGGGAATCCCATGGTCCAGCCAGAGCCGGAGGGACCTTCCCCGGGACATAGAACATGTGATAAGGAGGGTGTTAAGGTCGAGCGCGAACCAAGAAAGATTGAGCCGTAAAGATAACGAGGCTCCTGAGCGAAACCAGCCACGTCTTATCCGGGTAGCCACATCTGCTATCCCGTCTCATTTGTTGGGACGGGGTATTGAAGAAGCCTCCGTGGACCCAGCGGAGCAATTATACGACCCCCTCATCCACTCATCCGTCTCACGACAGACGGATGTTTCAATATTACACGGGGAACAAGCACAACTTCCACCGGACCCTCATTCGGAGGGTCACGGTGTTGAAATAAGAGACCAGCAGCCCCCGGTCTCGACTTCTTTGTGTACACCATCGAGTCTAGAGCCTATTGTTACTGAACATTCTTCTCCTAGGACACTTGATGCGGAACAACACCAAGTCGCGGCTCTTAGTGACCCGACCGGAACGTCTATAGTGTCTCCGACTTCCGGAACACGAGGATTGGACGGAAATCCTACCACAGTTAATATCACGCCAGCTGTGAACGTAGGTGGCTCTACCTCTACGGTAGATGCCTCAACGGGTACTCTAAGTGAGCCCGGCGTTATTTTACCCGACTTTGTGTCAAAAGGGTCTCTGGACAGCACCCTTGAGGCTGTCCGACAGGTTATGGAGCAACATATGCAGGAACATGTAGCCGCTGAACTTGCCAAAGCGATGCGTGCTATCAAATAAAAGGGCCCCCTCGTCGACACTGAAACCGCCTCTGTGCCTCCACCGACTCAACCGCAACCTACTTACTCGGTGGACACCCTGAAGACGATGCTCTTAGCCCAACTGCTCCAGGAATCCGACACATCCGCATCGGTCGACACTGAAACCGCCTTTGTGCCTCCACCAACTCCACCACAACCTACTTATTCGGTGGACACCCTGAAGACGATGCTCTTAGCCCAACTGCTCCAGGAATCCGACTCCACCGCATCTACCGAAGCAGACCTGATCTCCGTTCTCCGATCACAGGTCACTGCTCCATCTTCGTCCATCACGTCACGCCTTGACGTCATTGACTCGACCCTCAACGACTACAACAAAGCGCTTGCCACGCTGTCTGAGAGGGTCCGCTCACTAGAAGACACTTGTAAGAGTCAAGCCGACGGTCTCAAACGCAAGCACGATGACCAGGATGATCCTGATCACCGTGAGGGGGAGAAGCGTCTACGCCAAACCGAGACCGTCCAGATCGTGACTGCCAAAACTACAACAGTGGTTCAACAGGAACCCCCAACTGCGGCAACTTCAACAGCAACACCCGAAGCCGAGTTGCCATTAGCACAGATGGTCATCGACATGGATATTTCAGATGACGAAGCCCCAACGGTTGAAAAGCCCGAGGGTACAACACAGGAATTGGTCGCACAAGAACCATCAGACATGCCAATGCTCACCATGATTGATCCAACATGTGAAACCAACCCGGAAACCGAAGACGCATGGTACGAAAAAGCTGCCAGAGCCGTAAACTTCGAGGTAAACTTGGTGTTTTCCACTGATGAAGACGACAACGTTGATTACGACCAGTTTCTGCTTCATAATTTCTATGGTACGCCTCCCGTTCACTCGACTCAACCCGCTACGACTTCAGATCAACCCGAAAGCTCAAATGCAGAAATCCCGACATCTCCTCAGCAAACGACAGCTCCTGATCTTCCTCCCCCTCCTCAGCAACAAAACCGTTGGGAGAAGATCAAGGTCCTCATTCCTCATCTGGAGGAATCTCTGAAGAAGCTGTTTGTTCACCGAATTCGCCCGATCGAGCCGACCTTCTGTCTTGGCATCTACAGTCCTGATCCAGCACGCCAACTCCGATACGTAGAAGCCATGAAGCGGTGTCTCCCGAGAGACCAGGTTCGAACCAAACATAAAATTTCAGAGGTGCTAAAGATTCAGTCAAACCGAATTATGAAGATCGTCTTTCCCGTGTTCACTGTTTGACGTGAAGACGGAAAAGAATGGATTTTTTCTGAAGCTGACTTTAAGCATCTCCATCCGTTCGACCTCTTGGTTATTCTGAGAGATCTTCGCACCAGAACCATCCGACCGCTTGCTGTAACAAAGGCGCTCGAAGCAGTTCGTCGATTCCTCGTCCGTTCTATTATGATCTCTTATCTTACGGACTTTCAAATGGCAATCGAGAACCGAGCGAAGAAGGTAAATCTGCTCAAACCGAGCGAAGAAGGTAGATCGATTTTGCGACGGCACACTGCTCAAAGTTCAAGACGCTCTTCGGAAGATCATCAAGCACGAATCCGAAAATCCAAAGGTATCCTATGTACCCAATCTGAATGAAAGAACTGCTCAGACTGCTTTGGATATGGTTGAAGAATGTCTCGACTACCGCCGCGCCATCAGATTCTTTGAGGTTCATTTCGCGTTACGCAAACGCTATGTCTACAACTGGCAAGAGATAGAGCGCGAACTCGAACGTCAAATCAAAGGGGGAGATTGTTAGGGTAGAATTTATGTTGATTTTAAGTTCAAGGGTTTATTTTGTAATAGATTAAACTTAGTCCATTGTGAACGGGCCGTGGGCTTGTTACCACGGGCCCAACGTATTTAAAGTGCAATTAGCTTAGAAAATTAGCTAGTTGTCTCATTTAGCTTTTCTGCTTTACACTGTAATTCTCTCTAAATCAATAGCTAAGTGGGCAGCCTTTGTGAATCATATCAACTGATCTTATTTACTTATTCACAAACATAATCGTTGCACGGATCTGGATTCAACATTAATAGAAGTAATATTTAGAATAAAACCAAATATATTTTGTAACAAAATACATCATTAAAAATCTTTTGTCAAGCCGATCAAAATGACACTAATATTGAATACCTAAAAAATATATAAAAATCATATAATATACTTATCGTCTTTAATTTTTTTAACGAATTCATTTTTTTATAAGTTAAGTAATTTTTATTTTTGGAGAATATGACGTGGATTTTGAAAGGAAAAATTAAATAAGGGGCTTTTATAAAACACTATAAATAGATAAGGATACATTATAATAAAATTGATGAAAAATGTTTTTGCATTGGAGAAGGTTTTTAAAGATTAGTTTTTGTTAAAAAAAGTTAGTGGAAGTCTGATGTGGCAAAAAACAAAAAATTATTAAAAAGGTTATGCATTGTGGATGCTCTTAGTCCGTGAATCATGGTAAATGATGACTAATTTGTAAGACCATGAGTACCGCTACCCAATGAACCCACTGAACCCGAATGCCACCTCAGCGCCACATCAGCTTTTCTCTTTCCTACCCTCCTTACCCTAAAGTGGAGTACCGCCTACCCACCGAACCCAACCTTACCCGCTGAACCCAACCCTATGTATATATGTGGATAGAGAGAGAGATATCCTCGGTTAAGGCCGGGTTCGTGAACCCGCACGCTACTACCCGATGTGAAGCCCGCGCCCCTCGTACCGCCTACCTCCTTACCCGAATGGAACCCGGCCCTGGACCCCGAGAGCGGTACGCAGGGCCTATAAAATATGGAAAAGTAAAAAACCAATAAACCATTTGATTTTGAATAGTTAAATCTTTAAACATTTTTTTTGAATGATGAAACTCTTAAATTTTTTTAAACCGGTCAAATAAATCATTGTAACCTGTAAAAACATATTGGTTAATGTTAATCAAATATGAAAAAGTCTAAAAATATTCAACAAACTATCTGATTTTTCAAGTCCTTGAATTTTTAACAAATAAAGTTTTACACTTTATCCTAAAACAATTAACAAATAAAATTATTAAACTTATTTCTAACTTTTTTTACCAAATAAATTCTTAAAACTTTTTTTAACAAATAATCAAAAACTTTTTTAAGACATAAAATAATGAGCTTAACTTTGAAAAAATAAATCTGAAATTTTTTTTAAACAAAAAATATACGATTCCTCTCATCGACAACAAAATATGCAAAATTAGGGACTTAATTATGCAAAATCATATTTTATTCGAAACTTTATTTCTTCAAAATTAAGTTTGGGATTTATTTGTTAAAAGAAAGTTCAAGAATATATTTAGTAAAAAATAAAGACTTAATCATTTAAAATCATATTTTCTTGGATCTCAAACCTAAAAAATTGTATGCCTTTAAGTTTTTCCTTGAAAACATATGCAAACTTAATTTGAGAATTCCATTTTCATCCACTTATTTGGTTTAATTAATTTGATGTATTAATTAAACATATACGGTTAATTTAGTAGCTTAATAATTAATGACAACTCATAATTAAACATATTTTTAGGAGAAAAATTATTGTAATACAATATATATTGTAACCGTACCCATCCATCTCTCATTTCACCGTTAACTACTAAATGGAATACTTATGACTTATCTACAACATTTTCTTGTGAAATCCTTGCTAAATGGTGTTTTGTTACAAAACGTTGGTGTATAAATTATTGGTGGAAAACTTAAATCAATGATAGATTATCCATGACTCTGATTTATTTATATCCTTGAAAAACATTAGATTCTACCGAAACTATTGGTGGTTTGTCGGTAACTCATCAATAATCACTAACGAAAATTTCTCTCGATAAACTTCATTTGTTTTGTAGTGAAAACCTATACTCGTTATTGGGTTATATGCACAATGTGAACACACTAAACAATAAGGTTTTAAATAATAAACCTACTGAAATCATAATGTGAACACAAGAAAACAATTTGATATATATATATATATATATATATATATATATAGGAAGGTTCAAACGAGGAGCGTACCAATTTAAGAGAACGTGAGGAGCACTCCCATGCTTCTGATCACATATGATTTACAACGCTAAAAAATCGGATTTAATCGAAAATTCGCGCAAAAGTGGCGCGATGTGGGTCGCGACGCGTGCAAGTCGCGGATCATTAATGATCCACAACAGCCAATCACATGTGATCCATAACTGTCAACTGCTCCTCCAGATCAGTTGTTAATCACATGTGATCCACAACTGCCAATCACATGTGATTCATAACTATCAATTGCTCCTCACGTTCTCTTAAATTAGTACCCTCCTCGTTTGAACCCGCCTCTCTCTCTCTCTCTCTCTCTCTCTCTCTCTCTCTCTCTCTCTATATATATATATATATATATATATATATATATATATATATATATATATATATATATATATATATATATATATATATATATATATATATATATATATATGGTCAGGTTCAAGAGAAAACCTCAAAAAACGGAAAACTGAAGAACACCCTAGGGGTCCTTCATCTGGACGGTATGCACTTGTTCATACATGTAATTTGTAACATGCACACATGCATATGCACAAATGCATAATGCACTTGTGCATAAAAAACCAAAAAGTCAACTTAATTTACCTGTATGCACAAATGCATACCGTCCAGATGAAGGGCCCCTAGGGTGTTATTTAGTTTTCCGTTTTTTTGAGGTTTTCCCTTGAACCTCCATATATATATATATATATATATATATATATATATATATATAGCGTTAGGTTCAAATGAGAAGTGCAAATTTTTTTAGAAATAGAGAAGTGATCTTGGCTATTTATTCGGTCAAGATTGGTTATAATTGGTCAAAAGTTGCAGATCAAAAGTTGCGACTATTCCAAAAATAAAAGGACAATTTCGTAACTTTTACAAAAAACACGGGCTGAGTTCATATATGAATCTGTGTGATTCACATATGAACTATACATTCATATATGAACCTTTGTAATTCACATGTGAACTATTTATAACTAATTCATATATGAATCTTGTGTTTCATATATGAACCTTTGTGTTTCATATATGAACCTTTGTGTTTCATATATGAAACTAATTCACTGTAGGTTCATATATGAATCAGTTGAACCAATTAACTGATTCATATATGAATCTTTGTGTTCATATATGAACATTTGTGATTCATATATGAATTTTTGTGATTCATATATGAATTTTTTTAACTAATTCATATATGAACCTTTGTATTCATATATGAACCTTTGTGATTCATATATGAAATTTTTTTAACTACTTCTCATATTAACCAATTAACTGATTTATATATGAATCACAAATGTTCATATATGAATCACAAAGGTTCATATATGAATCACAAAGGTTCATATATAAATTAGTTAAAAAGAGTTTTTATATGTGAATTACAAAGGTTCATATATGAACACAAATTTTCATATATGAATCACACAGATTCATATATGAACTCGTTCTGCGTATTTTTTTACGAAACTACCCATCTATCTTGTGCAGACCACACGCAGACCACGCCAGAAATTATCCGCTGCTTCTCGGTCAAAGCCGTCGATCTTGACCGAATAAATGGCCAAGATCACTTCTCTATTTCTCAAAAATTTTGCACTTCTCATTTGAACCTCTCCATATATATATATATATATGCACACTATAATACTATCACAATGTGAACTCGACATATCACAATGTACATACCAACTAAGGGGCTATTTGTATGTCTTTTAGTAGTCCTATTAAGAGGAAATCTCTGCATCGCTAAGAGGTAAATCATGTTTGATAAAATAAAAATAAATGCCTTTTGACGCTTCTATTAACCTCTGAGTGATTTTTCATCATGGGTCTCCCCAGACCATTTAGAGCCCTATTTTTCTAAGATTGCCCTTTCGAGCTCACATCGGTCTCAAAAGAATCAACCTTTGTTCTTCATGATCGATCTACAGGTACATCTCCCACGATTGAAACCATCGTTTTATTCTGTTTGTATCTCTCACAATTATAACCATCTTTTTACGTCTCCCACGATTGGAACCATATGTGCATCAAGGGTCTCCTCAAACTGTTAGGACTAAAAGTCCTATAAAATAGAAAGTGATATAAAGAAATAATTAGTGTTATTTATTTGTTTGTAAAGCTTCTCAAGATAATGGGCTTTATGGCTAATGGGCTTGGGCCTGTCAAGCCCCATTGGTATTTAATGTGTGATTTGTGTGGTAATTAGGTTAGTAGTGGTGAGATTAGTCGTGCGCTTAACAGAGTTTAGAGAGAGAGAGTTTGTTCATCATTCTAATCTTGTAACTCTCTGCATTCAATCAATAAAGGATTAATCGTTTCATATTCATTGTTACTTGTTAATCTGGGATCCACAATTGGTATCAGAGCAGAGGGACAAAGCTATCGATTCAAAGGTATTTTTCTGGTTTTTCTTGATCATTCAAAGTACGTACCGTGTTCATCTCAAGAATTTTTGATTGCTTTGATTTTGGTGTTAAACCCCAAAATTGAGGCTTGATACATTCTTCTCATAGGTTTTCTAAGATCTCTCTGTGTTTTCAAATCGTTTGGTTGAGTAAAAATCACTGATTTTTAAGTTCTTGATTTGTTTGGTTTTTGCTCCCTGTTCTTGAAAACTATCAATTTTGTACATCAAAAGTACGGATTGAGTCGATTTAGGTAGAGTTTTTGTGCGATTTTGGTTAGCTTTGTTGGTACTAAGCTTTTGCAGATTGATTTCCGAGTAGAAAGTGCTGAAATTCATCATACCGGGTAAGTTTCCTTTATCTCCCTGTATTGTTTTCGAAGTCCCGGGACTCATGATACCGGTACTTCATCTCCCGGTACCGATATCTCCCGGTAGTTGATATATCCCGGTACTCCATCTCCCGGTACCTAACTTAGTCCCGGTATTACTCAGTTGCGGGACTCGGTTTGCCAATCCCGGTATCACAACTCCCGGTATTTCTCTGTGACTTCTCAGTTGCGGGACTTCTCAATTGCGGGACTTTCCATTTGCGGGACTTGCTTCTAATACCGTAAGCTGTAAATTTCGGATTTTTAGGTTTTGTGATTTTTGAACTTTCATAACTTCAAATCATCATAACTCGCTCAAAAATCAGTATTTTGCAATGAAATTTTACAGGGTTACTCAAAATGTGATTCTGAACATATTCTCTGAGAATGTTTTCTGCTAAAAACACCTACAACTATGAGTTCGATCACACCACAGTAAACTGAACAGGCTTTCAATTCCGGACCAGTAAACCCTGTCTGCTTTTGATCGATATCTTGAATTGTCTCACGATCACTTCTGTCAAGTAACAATGTCTTATCCGACTTACTCTGAGCTCAAAGTGAAAGTTTCTCTTTTAGAAGCGCATATCTCTAAGCTAGAAGCCGAGGCTAAGATCAAATATGATGCCATAGGCAGGCTAGCGATTGAAAAGGCTGAGGACAAATGTGTGATTGAAAACTATCAAACTGAGTGCTCGGTCTATTCAGAAAGAGCTAAACTCCTCGAGACCCAAATATCTGAATATTCTCAAAAGTTAGAGAAGTCTCAGGAGGAGTATTCTAAAAGCATCTTAGTTCAAGAAAATGTTTTAAAAGAAAATGAAAAGTTGACCACTAAGCTTAAGGAGTTTGAATCCAAACTTTTCAAACTTGGTCAATCTGAACAAACCATCCACTTGAACAAGCCTAAGGAGTTCAAATATTACAACTCGCTTTGGGGGCTCGGATATGATAATCCGTGCTACCTAAAGAAAGTCTTGTCGAAGGTCCCCACTCTTTATGAATTTGATTTCATGGGCTTAGACAAGATTTATCTCGAGTACAAAATTAAGTGGACTAAGGCATCTAAGGAAGATGAGGAGTTTGAGGACTTTAAAAGACAATCCGCCATACCTCTACCTCCAATAGAGGCAAAACCTAAAACGGATAACTCCTCTTCGGAAAATAACACGAAATCGGATGATGCGCCGCCTAGGAAGAACATAAATGTACAAATTCCTTTCGTGTACGAAACGCTTAATGCATCGTATTTAAAAAGCAAAATTCCTTATCTCCCCAATGACTATTTTGACATCTGCTCTCTTGCCAAAACGGTTGAGACTCCGCCTCCTGTTCCGACAATCGCAGATGAAGACTCTAATGATCAAACAGAGTTGAAACGTTATGTTCCACCTCTGATTTTGGAAAACATTATTTTTAAACTGGAAGAGTCAATTGCGAGAGATAATGTCATTTATGAAACCGAAAGGATTGTACTTTTAGATTCTATTGAAAAGCTTAAACAGACTAAACCCAACACACTACCCGAATCTGAAAGAGAGTCCTATCGAACCGAGATTGATAAGTTGACGTCTCAACTGGCTGTTTTGGCATCTGAAGCCTTAACGCTGAGAATGGCTAAGGAGAATTCTGTGGATACCCTAATGACGTCGGTCACTTCTGAAACAATCTCGTTTGCTGATGCTCAGATCTTTTCGGATAGTTCGTCGTGCAAAGCCTTTATGGGAGTGTCTGATGACACCACTACTAAAGAATCTTTTTCCGGTTCTGTTCAAAAGAATCTTTTTCCGGTTTTTGATAATCCCTTTGCGAATGACTCCTCGTCTGACTCTGATGGCGACACTCCACCTGATTCTGCAAGAAGATTTTCTGAGTTTATGAATTGCACTCCTTGTCATGAAGATGATTTTTCCAAGATTGATGTTGCTCCTAAGCTTGCAAGTCACATTCAACTTCTTGAGAAAATGCCTTCACCGGTTAATTTTAAAAAGGGAGAATGTTCCAACTCCAAATATGTTTCTAAGACCAATTCTTCAAATTCAAAATCTAAAAGACGGTCAAAGAAACGCCCGAAAACCGGTAAGTCTCACAAAAGACAATCTTATTACTCTAGCTCTACTGACAGTGAGCCTCATGATTCTTCAGATAATCATGTTTTTAGAAAAGTAAAAATGGTTTGCAGAAAGAAATCAACTACAGAAGACAGTGATGGAAACAAGTCTCATAATTCTCCTGTAGTTGATACAAAGTCATTTACTTCCAAGACTGGCTCACGTGCTCATGTTTACCCTATAGCTAAGCTAATCAGTCTAAATCGAGAAAAGATCTGCTGCACTTATTGTGGAAAAAGTGACTTTGTACATCCAAGGTATGTGAACAACTGGTATGGTACCTATAACATCCCCAATTCCCATATTAAAGTCAAGACATCTAACCACCAAGGATCCATCAAAGCATGGATACCAAAATCTTTTTGATCTGTTTTTGCAGGGATTTCATGTGTGATAATATACAGAATTTTATTTTCACATGACTGCGTTCGAAGGTTGTGCCACATTTGAATGGGAGCATCAGGTATTTGACATATACATGAATTTTTTGTGAATTCAAAGAACCGTGGCAATTCATCCTGAAAAACTTACTTGAGTTTGTTTTTCTCCGTTTTTAAATTCCAGAATTGCCACGTGTTATATTTTCTTTGATTTAGTTATTTCCATATCTCACATATTTTGTTGATTTTTCGATGGAAATACACCCGCTTGAATTCCAATTTTGTTCTCATAGTACGTCCTTACTTACTAATGATTCAGTTCTTCTCTGGTAAATTAATTGTGACTTGTTCTTCACAATTAAACTTTCTGATCAATTGTTTCATTTGTTGCAAACACTGTGCTTACTGAGTCATCCTAGTCGCGCTTGAACTTGTTCTTTGATCTTCATTCACATTTTATAATGACTTCTGATCAACTCAGACCAGGACTCGTTCTTAAAAGATTGAGTTCTAAACATCTCAGTTTAGAACTCGTACTTCAATGTGTGCTTAATGTTTTATTTGGTTCATTAAAGGAGTAATTACATCGTTTCTATGGTCTATCCAGAACCGGAAGGACCTACCCAAGAAACACATCCTTTTTAGATAACAGTGAGGGGTCTAGATGTATAGACGAGTTTGGAGTAAAAAAAATGGTGAGGATGTGACAGGACTTAAAAGACATATTGGTCCTTACCAAACCGAGTCAGTTAGCCGGGTAACCACACAATCTATTCATTCTCGTTCTTTGGAGATGAATATTGAAACAGACATGGACCCAGTGTCGACAACTCGTGTCACCCTACCTAGCCACTCAAGCATCTCACAAAAGATGGTTGTTTCATAAATGCACGGAGATTTAGCACATAATCTATCTATTCCTCACTCGGAGGTCTTAGATATTGAAAAAGGAAGACATCAGCTCCGGTCTCCGAACTTCATATTCTATTCACTGTGTCAATTGATTTTTAACTTGAGTCCCAGGTTAAATCAATTTTTGAGCCAAATCGATATAATTTATTTCTTTCACACATGCACGAGTCTTTATGATTCCCATTGCATATCTTCGTGATATTGCCGGAACAGTTTGAGAGGTAATTTTTAATATTTTACTTCAGTGATAACTGGAAGTCCTATCAGAGATACCCCGATGCCAACTCTGAACATAGGCCACACAATTATTTTAATTGTTGTGATAACAGTTACTATTGGGTTTCTGTGTTATATGATTACCCTATTTTGGTTACTTACCGTTTTATCTGGTACTTTTGGTACTCATCAGTGTTGTCTTTGAAGTTACATGATGCTCAGGATGCTCCTAATCATCATAGGGGGAGAACTGATACAAATTCAAAGACAAAGATCATCATCATGAGGGGGAAAACGTTATAAAAGTTCAAAGACCCAGACTATCAAGTTGAGGGGGAGTAAGCAAAAGTTGAGGGGGAGTAATAGTTATAACCTGTGCTGAAAATATTACAACGTGCATGGTTCTTCTATCCGTTTAACAAAGTGCTGAAGTTTTCAAAGCTAATTCAACTCGTGGTTCAACTCTTGATACTAAGAAGACCAAGAGCATATTTCAAGGGGGAGCGTGAAAGATATGAAGACAAGCAACACTAAAGTGCTTCAAAGATTCAAGACGAAGAGAAGATCAAGATCGGAAGAGTTCAAGTTCGTATTTTTTCTTTTTATAACTTTAGGGGGAGATTGTTAGGACTAAAAGTCCTATAAAATAGAAAGTGATATAAAGAAATAATTAGTGTTATTTATTTGTTTGTAAAGCCTCTCAAGATAATGGGCTTTATGGCTAATGGGCTTGGGCCTGTCAAGCCCCTTGGTATTTAATGTGTGATTTGTGTGGTAATTAGGTTAGTAGTGGTGAGATTAGTCGTGCGCTTAACAGAGTTTAGAGAGAGAGAGTTTGTTCATCATTCTAATCTTGTAACTCTCTGCATTCAATCAATAAAGGATTAATCGTTTCATATTCATTGTTACTTGTTAATCTGGGATCCACACAAACCAACTTCCATTCTTCACAAATGTGAATAGTGCGAACATAGGGTTCATAGAGTTTATGCCATCCGAATCTCTACCCCTTTTTTCAATCATAAATTTGTTCACAATTACGGTATGATTGATTCATTTTGGTGGGTGGTGGTTTTTTTTGGTAACTGTGGGATTCGGGCCACCATACACACCCCGACTAATCATCGGACGACCACGAATAGCCTAGAGTCATTGCATGTGAACCTACATGGCCACAAAGGGTTTTTCGCCTGAAATATTTGAACCTTGGGTAGATGAGATTTTCCACTTCATCCCCCAAAAGCTTTACTAGTACGTCACAACCCAAATGATTGGTGGTATTTAGATCTGCTAGGTATTAAAAAAAACCACATAATATATAGATCTTGATTGACCAATTAATTACCCCATTTTAGATTTTAATCACTTGGGTGATTTTGGTTTCATGTATCCAAGATAATAAGGTTGGATACCTCAAAAGATCTTCATTTTAATTTGGATATGAAAAATTGTTTACCAGAAGTACTTTATATGGATAAGAAAAAAATCCAATTGTCGTCATTGTAAACTCTTTCACTTGTTGTAGTTGATTTCAATTTGATAATTTGTTGTCATTGAAATTGTCCATTCAGAACAACTATCAAACATCTATTTTTAATTTCACACTATATTATATATTTATATAGTCTCTCAACAAGGTTAGTGCTCGAATTCTCTTCTTATTGGATTTGGTAATTCTGATCACTTAATCATTTTGCATCAAACCATTTATCAAACTTATTTTATATTTTAATGCTAGTATATATAAATATATTTTAATGCTAGTATCACATTAGGCACACATGTACACCATATATTTTTATTGTGCATGTTATACGACGAAAGTTTATTGTTCGATGGAGAGAGCATAAATGAGAGAGGAATTACGAGAGAGGAGAGATGGTGGAGAATATAGGAGAACGGTAGGAGAGAGATTTATAAAATACCCATAATATCCTTTATTTAAACTATTTAGTCCAAGTTAATAAAACTACAGTGTTTCCATATAACCCTTGAATAAATATCATTTGTGGACGATATTGAATCTCACGGATCTCACAAATTCTAGGGATTTCAAATGAATGCCCTAGTGTGTATATATATATATATATGTATATATATATGTATATTTATTTATTTATTGTATTATGCAATATTTGTTAAAGACTATTAAAAACAACATATTAATAATATATATAAATTCTTAAACTCAAGGTTACAACTTATTATTACATACATAGAATTAAGCAGTTGTATTCAACAAAAGAAACAGACAAATTGCAATTTTTATAACAGATTTCATTATAATTTCTGTCAACCAAATGTATGATAAAACTTGATTAAATTCCATTTTAGTTTCTTAATATTACAATTACTTTGAAAAATTCTATCAGACATATTACATTATGTGAAGCAAATGGATTAATTCCTTATGAACTAAGCCCAAACATAATATTTCAAATTTATTCATCAAATTCTTTAAAATCCGAACCAATATTTCTCCATCGAGGAAGATCAACCATATGTAATACATTTCATGTTGGTTTGCTTATACCATGACTTTTTTTTTCACATGTTTTTTTCGCTTATACTATATATGTAATGTACCACATCTAATACATTTATGTAGGTTTGCATACTCGTTTATGTACAACATACAATTATTTGGACATGTGTGTATCCTTTCAAATTTCAATCCCATTGGACACATTATGTTTTTTCTTGGTATGTGGAAACAGACAACTCATTATCTTTTGAAAGTATTAAAATCTCTAATAGGTTAGTGAAACTTTTATCACTGCAACCATCACTTGCTTAAAGATTAAATAATTTCAACACAACTGAAAGTTTGGTATATTTTGTACGACCAAGATACAATGGTTTTTCAGAACCAACAAATAATTGTTGAAAAATTTCATATACTTATCAACAACATTATGCTCCACATCATGTAACATATCATCTATATTATCACGACTACTATTTTCGGAATCATCGTTATCATTAACTTTACAATCATGACTTATGGTACAATCATTAAATACCTTACCATATCGTGATCAAATCGTATACCCTTCCATAAACCCACAACATATAAGATGTCCTTGAATTAGATGATAATCACTAAACTTTTGTAAATTATGACAATCTTATAAGCACGCCAAATGTAACATTCCACTGTTTACCCGATTATTCTCAACAACTTTAATAAACTCGTCCAAATTGGTCAAATATTCAATGGTAACACGTGGTATTTAGTACATCCATGTATTACGATCCATCTGTGATGTAGAAAATATAACATTAAGCAAATGCAAGCAATATATTAACAGAACAAATGGCAACCAGTCAAATCCGATATCGGATTTGACTGGTCAAGTTTCGTAACTTTTACAAATACGCGAGATGAGTTCATATGTGAACATGTGTGATTCACGTATGAACCTTTGTGATTCATATATGAACTAATTAACTGATTCACATATAAACTATTTAACTGTAGGTTCATATGTAATCAGCTGAACTAATTAACAGATTCACATATGAATCTTTGTTATTGACATATGAACTAATTAGTTGATTCTCATTTGGACTAATTAACTGATTCAGATATGAACGTATAGTTCATATGTTAATTACACAGGTTCACATATGAATTCATCCCGCGTACTACGAAACTACCCCTCTATCTTCTGCAGACCACGCGAGGAATAATCCGTATGCTTCATAGTCAAAGCCGCAAATGTTGACCAAATGAAGGGCTATAATCATTTCTCTACTTCTCACACACTTAGCATTTCTCATTTGAACCTCTCCCTATATATATATATATGTATGTATGTATATATATATATATATATATATATGTGTGTGTGTATATATATATATATATATAGAGAGAGAGAGAGAGAGAGAAAGAGGTTCAGGTAAAAACCTCAAAAAAGGAAAAACCAAGGAACATTCTAATAGCCGAATATCTGGACAATATGCACTTGTGCATACAAGTAAATTAAATTGTTTTTTCTTTTTGTATTTATGCACTTGTGCATATGCACGTGTGCATGTTACAAATTATTTGTATACACAAATGCATACCGTCCAGATGAACGGCTACCAGAGTGTTCTTTAGTTTTCCGTTTTTGAGTTTTTTTCCCTGAACCTGACCATATATATATATATATATATATAGTCTGAAATGACAAAATATTTATCTTGATCCGCTGAGTTAAATTACTCAAACGATCAAATTTATACTTGTAATTTGATTACTCTAATGGTCCTATGATGTCTGAAAAAAAAACAACATACCATTAGTTATATATTTTTTTACACATACTCATGAAATATATGTAGTATACATGTATAGGGGTGGGTTAATTTGCAACCTAGTAAAAGGTTACAACCCTGTGCATTCTTCATCTAAACCATTCTTTTAGCCTATTCATTATGTAGACAATTGATTGATTATTGAACATTAATGATTACTGATTTCAGGTAATAATCTTACTTACAATGCATAATAATTCATTAAATGTCATGGAATGCATATTGCTTCATGAAAGTACCACTTTCATCTAATACATCACATGAACCGTTATATGCATTGAAATATTTTGCATAAATTCAACGAAATTCGACTAAATCCGGTAAATTCATTTAGAGAATCAGTGAGAATCCAAATGGAATGAACGATTTAGATGAAGGTTACACATGTTGTAACATGTATTTAGACCTGGATTTTTTTTTATTAATGTTAAACGAGTTAAATGGGTTAGTTGGTCAAACGAGTTAGCAAGTTTAGTATTTAAGAGGATAAACGGGTTATGCGGGTCGTGTTTGGGTTGAGATTTTCTGAACCGTTTATTAAACGGGCCGGGTTAGGGTTAGGCACTCTCAATCCGTTTAACTTTGAACCCGGCATGACACGAGACGTTTGCCAGGTCTAAAGTTATTTTGGGTTGGGTTGGGTTGGGTTGGATTGGCTGGATTGGTAGGGTTGTTTGGGCTTTTGTGCACCCCTAGTTGAAGGTCCATATTTTTAATCAACAATTGCTTGAAGATCCTTCACTTCTTTAGCAGTGAGATCAAAAAGCAAATCATCCTAACGATTTAAAAAGTGTATTGTTGATCCAAACTCTCTCAGTGATTTGATGACGATTCTTAGAATAGTGAAAATTGCTACATCTGTACGTATTGATGTTTCGCCATCAATGATAACATATGTATTAGTGTTTCACCGTTAGCAACTTTATACTGAGTCTGTTCAGTATCGCTGATGATCTCTAATCGGTGATATCGAAGACAAAGCTGATGAACAAGGAGAAGTCTACTATTGATCTGATGCGAACATCAGTGAAACCAAGACAAGTCTACACACTTGCAACAATTCAAGAACAAAGCTTCAGAGATAGTTGACTTACATCAAGCCACACTGATGTAAGATCTTATCACCGATCGTTGATCATGAAGCTTGTGCTTCAAGATTTGTTTGTCTTATCTCCTTGCATAAAAGTACGAAGGTACAATAGAAGTTTGCTTTTTTCCATAGTTGTACAACCACTCTGCCACCTACACTGTTCACCATACGACCCAAAGCATGTCTTGATAAAAGTCAGAAGCATGCACGCAATCATAAGCTGACACGTGTAAAGTGCTTCTGCCATGCATTTAATGCATAGGGTATAAATAGGAGTAATACCCCTTCATTTTGAAGGAGTTCTTTGATCTACTTAGTGCTTGTAGAAAACCTCTGATTTTCTACTTATCCTTTTCTCTCTAGTGCAAGAACACTTTGTGATTCTCAAGTTTGTTTAGATTAGGTTTACTTAATCTTATTCTGCAACAAACTGTAAATTGTGTTTATTTATCAATAAACAATGTAGAAAACTAAAATTTGTGTTCGTATTCAACCCCCCCCCCCCATCCTACAAACTTTGCTTCTTGTATAACCCCTACGGGACCAACAAGTTCTATCAGAGCAGATTGTTTAATCTCATAAACAAGATCTTGTTTATACTTTTCTCTTCCTTGCTATTCTTCTAATGGCACTCAACACAAATACAAACTATATAGACAACGGTTCTCTTGCAAAACCTCCTCGATTCAGTAAAGATAATTTCAATCTCTGGAATAATCGACTGATGCTTTTTCTTGAAGGTGTAGACCCTACTATGCCTTACTATGTCGAAAATGGACCTTATGTTCCATTTGTCATATCTCCTGCAGTTCATGCCACTGCTACTACCCCTGCCATACCTAAAAGGGAGCTCATTAAGAGATATCTAAATGGTCTGACGAAGACAAGAAGAAGGTAGCCATTGATACCAAAGCTAGATCAGTGATATCTATGGCTCTACCTGATGAGGTTTATAATTCTGTTATGAACCTCAAAACGTCTAAAGCCATGTGGAAAACATCTGTGTTCAGTATGAAGGTACATCTAAAGTACAGGAATCCAGAAAGATAAATCTGGCAAAACAATATGAAAGTTTCATTTGTGGTAAGAATGAATCTTTATCTGAGGTACACCAACGTTTTAACTGTTTATTAATTGATTTAAAAACTGTTGGTAGGACCCGCTCTAATTCTGAGACTCTGAAAAGATTATTGGAATGTCTTCCTGAAAGCTGGGACAGTTATACCATGTGTCTTAAACTCTCAAAGGATCTCAAAGATATTTCCTTAAGCACTCTTTATGGCATTTTGCTCAATCATGAGCAATCACGTCAGCTTAAGAAGAATCTTGTAAAAGATTCAAAAGATTTCAAAAGTACTCCCATTGCTTTAATTTCTTCTGAAATGATACCCTCTCGGTGTAGCACCCTCAAAATTGGAAAGAGAAACTAAACAAAACTTCGATAAAATAATCAAATAAGGATAAAATTCCTTCTACAAACCATTCTTGGAAATACCTCAAAATATACAACATAACAACTTCAACAATTCAATATCCTAAGTCCTACACCAAGACTACAAAAGGCAGGTGTTACTTAACTCAAACCAAAGTTGCTAATCCCAAAATGCGGAAGACTTCATGTTAGGTCTCATATCTAGTTGAATAGAAGTTCAGGGACCGTTTCTGACATTTTGTGTAACTATCCCTTAGGGGATATAAATACTTTGCTTTGTTTAGAAATTAGGGTTAACGACTTGATTACCTTTCATAATTACCTTGTACGACTACATTGTGTTCATACGATTTCTGCAATCAATTTAAGTGAGATTTATGACATATTGATTACTATTGTGTTGATTCAATCTATTGCACTTGATATCTGGGATCCACAATTGGTATCAGAGCAGAAAGACGAAAGTTCCAAAGGTAAAATCTCTATTTTTGAGTCATTCCAGTTGTCGACTGTTTCTTGAAAAACTTGATATTTAAAGTTTTTTATTTCGGTGTTACTATCAAAATTGGTGTTCGAAGAGATTGTTGTTATCATGTTTCTATAGTTTTAGTTAATTCATGGATCACTTTGGTAAGTTTTTTCAATCATCAATTTTGAGGATTTAAAGTTCTGGGTTAACAAGTCTCTGTTCTACACAAATTCTTGATTTTTTTGCTCAAAAGTGGGTTTAAATTCTTTTTGGTTCGTTGTCTGTGTTCCTTTGGTTGTTTTGTTTACAGAAGGTCCCTCGAAGCAATCCCGTCCAAATCGTGGTTTTTGCACACCCAGGTATGTCTATTTCCTCGATTTCCTTTGAATATAGGACTTGAAATTTTGTGGGTCCTGATTTCCTGAGTTTCTCGAAGTCTAACATCGGATCCCGAAGTTTCCCGGGTCCGTATCGATCGGTTATCTTACCGGGACGTGGCTCATACCGGAACTCGCTCCGGTTCTCCATTCGATTCCGGATTTAGACCGGTTTCAGACTAATACCGGATCTGGCTTCTACCGACTCCGGTTTCATACCGGGTCCTGAACTAGCACCAGTTCCAGACTCTTCAGTCCCGAACTCAACCCGGTTACGGACTCATTCCGGTTCCGGACATTCTCTGTTTCGGGAGTTTGCATCTGTGTCATTTATTTTCTTGTTTTTATCAGTTCACTTTCTTTCTTTCCTTATATTTAGTGTTTACCTTATCTAAATTTATTAAGTTCCCCGATTCTACTCACTTGAGCTTAGGATTACTTTAGGTCACTCACTCCCCATAGGAACTTTGCGCTAGATCACTCGTTTACCTTTGGATCACACAAACGCGTCTTACGATCACTCAAGTGCCTAAATAATGAACACTCAAGACGCGCTAGCGATAAGATCTTACCTCAAACCACCGATCCTTTACCGAGGGGAGTACAACCTATGGAAAGACCGATTTATGTGCTTTATCGAGTCAAAGCCACTCTACGATGAGATCCTGCGATCGTTGACTGAAGGACCAGTTCCTACACTAATGATGGAAGTCCAGGCACAAGAAGGTGGACCTCCAGCTCAACAAATAGCCAAACCGTATGACAAACTGACTGCTGAAGAAAGAAGAAAAGTGGATGGAGACAGACTTGCTAAGACATACCTAATCTACAGTCTTCCGAATAACATCTACTGCAGCATTGACAGTAAAAAACACACGGCTAAAGGAATGTGGGATCAATTGGCGAAAATCATGCAAGGCAGTCGAGAGGTGTAAAGCCCGTATCCCGGTATGTAATTTATTAGTATTAATTCTTTTCTTTTAAGTTTGATTTAATGTGGTTTCCGTTAACAGGGTTAGTCGAGTTGGACCTAATCGTTAAAAATGTCGGAATTTTGGGTTAGTTGCGAGAAGGTTTAAGTAGAGGGACTAGAAGTGGCAAAGGGCCAAAAAAATTATGTTTCGGCCCATGCACCAAGGACCGAAACCCATTTCATTTTGTTGTTTGTTGGGGTGTCGTGGATAGCAAGCTAGGAAAGGAGAAACAAAAGAAGTAAACCCTACGGCCTTCCTTTTCTTTTTCTTTGTTTTTTTTCTTTGTTGTCGTCGGCCGGAGAAAGGGAGCCGAGAGAGAGGGAGCGAGAGTGAAGAGGAGGAGGAAGAGGTCACCGGCGTGAGAGAAACACCATCGGTCGCGGTGTGGTTACGTCGTGTCGTCGTCGTCTCGAGGTAAGAACTTCATCCGTCTCTTTCTCCCTTTGTCGTTTCGATCGCAAAACCACCACCACCGCCGCAGCCACGGCTGCCGGCGGTGGGGCCGCCGCTGCACGCCGCTGTGGTGGCGGCAGTGGATGCGTGGGTGTGTGGGTATGTGCGGGTGTGAAGTTGCGTAGGAGTCGGGAGTGGGTGACGTTGGGAGGTCTCGCCGGAGGGTGTTACCGTAACCCTCGTCGCCGCCGCCGACCACCACCGCCGCTGGAGGCGGCAGTGGGTGGTGCTCGGTTGTTGTCCAGCGTAGAATAGCCCTTTCCAGTAAGCCTGTAGGCTGTTCGGGGCTGTTTGGATTAAGCATTGACTTAATGGGATTATAACCTTTAGTTATCATTTTATGTGAAAACGTTTGTCTGCCACTGTTTTGCGACGGCCATAACTTTTCCTTCGTAGCTCGGATTGAGGCGAATCCGGTGCCCACGGTTCACATTCTGTGCCGGGCACACTTCTCGTGTTTTAGCGGAAGTCCGTTTCGGCCTCTAGCTAGGCGTAAATTGGCTGTTTATACAGCAGGTCCGGATGTGGCAGTTCGCGTTCCGTTTTAATAGTCTCAGTTTCTGCCACTGTTTTGGGAAAGCCATAACGTCTGCTAGGAATGTCGGATTGGGATGAAACCAGTGCCAAAAGTTCCCATTCTAAGTCTAGTAAGTTTCTTATGTTTTGCGGAAAAACCAGTTCGGAACGTAGCTAGTGTCAAACTGCTGTTTTATAACGAAAGGTGCTTTTTTCGCTGTGCAGTTAATCAGTTTTGTAAAATCCATAATAAATTGTAGAAAAATCGTTAGGAGGTGTATAATATGTCCTCGGAACCCTAACTCTGATCACTTTCTGGTTATGATATTTAATTGAGGATTTTCTGGGTTTATGGAGGTCGGAACAGGTCCCGAACAGACCTGTTTGGTTAGACCGAAAAGTCGTTTTAGTGACGATTTAAGGGTGCGTCGTGTTTTAGGGTCCGGGTCTCGTGTTAATACATTTTAACGATTGTTTAGGTGTTGGGAAGTGATCTTGGATTTGTGAAGCTTGAATTATTGTTTGTGAGCTAGGCGCGTTTACGAGGTGAGTTCTCTCACTATAACTAATGTCAGTTACTTTTTACATTACGATTTGTACGTGTGTGGTAGTTTTTTAATTGTTTGTGATGCGGGACTAAGTAGTGGGGCGTCTAGTCGGACCTTTATTGTTATGACTACGCGGGTGGCGTAGGAGTTCGGTGGGACCGAGGTTTATATACGCGGGTGGCGTAGTGACTCGGCGGGGCCGAGGTTTATATACGCGGGTGGCGTAGTAACCCGGGGGAGCCGGGTAATGCTTGCACGGTTATCGTGTGGTCGGGTGGACCAGCTTATGCCTTTGGGTGGGATGGTGTAGGTATGCATGTTTATGATTTGTTTGTAGACTTGTATGCTGTTTATGTGCAATTATCTGTTTAGAGATGGTGTGGAAGTAACTGTGTTATTTATGGTGTCTGAATTCACTAAGCTTCGTGCTTACCCTTTCCAAATAAAATTGTGGTTTCAGGTGCGAGTGGCTCCAAGGCGTGACGAGTACACACTGGCGCGTGGGAAGAGTTGATTACTTTTATGATTTTAATTTTAGACATTTATTCCGCTGTTTATTGTTCGTAAGAATATTAATTTTGAGTTTGCAAATGAGATGATTGAATTATTAAATGAGTTTTTATTAATGAAATGTTACTTTAAAAATTTTAAATTCCTTGTAATTTTTTGGACGTTACAACTTGGTATCAGAGCACGACTTGAGTGAATCAAACGTATTTCGGTGTGTTTGATCTCAAGTTTGCGGCTATAAAATTTTCTTTAAAGTTTTTGGGAAATAAAAAGAAGGAAAAATCCGTTTGAGGAACGGTGATCGAGGGCGCAGTGTGTACAGTCAGCCGGAGCCAAGGGGGAAAGGTACATTGCTTAGTGTTGTATTGCTTTCTAGGCATAGGGTATGCATGCTAGATTGCCTGTTGTTGACACTATGCTGTATGATGACTACTTGCTAGTAGGAATCAATGCTAGTTATAGTAGGTTGTTAAGTGAAGGCCCTATAGGTTGTATGCAGTAAGAATCATATAGCCTTAGAATATTTGATTTAGTTCTATTGCGCAGCTCTTGTTTGAGTCCAACCGTTCTAGGATAGAATCTTGTATTCGAATGTCTATTTGATTCACGCTGCATGCGACTGGGTATTCGCGAGACAACTCGTTATGGATAACAGGGATTCCGTTGTAGCAAGGGTAGTGGGATGAGATGAAATTCCTAGTGAGCTGGGAATAGCGTCTACATATGAGTACGTATGCAAAAATTGCTTTCTAGAACATAGGAGTATGTATGCTAGATTGCTTGGTGCTTAATACACTGTATTGTATGGTTGTTACTTGCTATTAGGAACTTATGCTAACTTTGATAGGTTGTTAAGCGGATGCACTATAGGTTGTATGCGGTAGGAACCGAATAGCCTTAGAATGTTGGATTTAGTTCTATTGCGCAGCTCTTGTTTGAGTCCAACCGTTGTAGGATAGAATCTTATATTCGAATGTCTATCTGGTTTCCACTGTATACGACTGTGCGTTCACGAGGCGACTCGTCAGGGTTAGTGGGGGTTCCGCCCTAGCAAGGGTAGTGGGGTATTATGATTATTCCTAGGGAGCTAGGAAGAGTGTGTACCTATGCCGGTGCGGGCATATGTGTGTAGTTATCGGCGAGAAACTACTTGGACCCATCGGATGGAACTCGGAACGAGTGATGATAAGTGTGGAAGGTAGTAGTAGAGCTCCTACTATCGGAAACACAGGATCAATGCTCGAGTCGGAGAAAGTCACGAGGAATCCAAGGAGTTGAGCGTGAGCGTTGTTAGTGCGAGTTATTATGTGCTAATAACCCGTTGTAATATCTACCCAGAATAGCCATCACAAGGAGGAACAATAATAGTGAACCTACTAGTACGGATGGGTACTTGTTTTGCTTGAGGTGATGATCGTTGGGGTAGTGACGAAGGTTATAAATTAGTAGTCGTTGGAATAAAAGGACGATTCTAGTATTAATCACTTGGAGTGACGATGAGGATGATGTTTGTATCGGGCCAAGATGGATGATTGTGCTAGAATCATAGGCTTATAGAGCCGACTTTGATTTGAGGAAAAACCGTAAAGATTATCTGACGTAATTTCCCAACTTGCCTAAGAGGTTCAAATGTCCGGATGACGATTGTGGACCGGAGAATTTTGGAGGGGTATGAGTCGAGACGTTGAATGCCGACTGAGTCATGCACAAAGTTTGATTTTGAAAATAAAATTGCATTATCTAATTCTTGTGTTTCCAATCCTTATGTGGATTGTGTTTTGGAATTTTGGGAAATGTTCAGCACACACACAAGATTTCGAACTATGGTTTTGAAAGTACATGAAACCGTTTTATCACGGGAGTTGCAAACTTTGTTAGAATTTGTTTCATTTTGTTATTTTCCAACGGTTCTTTCGGGTAAGATGATATCCGTGTTTTGTGGTGTTTAAAATGTTGGGCAAGTGACTACGGCTTGTGACTTTAACATTGGAACTCCTCCACATATGTTAGAGTTGAGACGGAAAGTTAAATTCCACGATGCCTGTATAAAACTTTTTGAGTGATTTGGTTAAAATAAGATTTGTTTTACGGCATATTGAGTCGTGTGGGTTTAATTTCACGAGGTGCATATCTTAATTGTTTATGTGACCATTTGGGGAAATCTTGGAAATCAATTTAAAGAACCCCACCTTTTGAAAATTTATGAGGTTTTAGTCGATATTTTCAAATGATGAAAACAGATTGGTTTTTATTTTCAAGTTTGAAACTTACACGAGACAGTTGTGTTTTAACAAAAGTATATTTGTAAACCGTTTCATCGTTTTGTATTACTAGCCGACGCGCGTAAGATTTGTTGGTGAACCTTGTGCCACGACAGTTTATGTTGGAAGAAGAGGGATTTTGGGGTCGAATGTCGTGGAACTGATTTTGAAATTATGTGCTCACTTTTGTCGCACCCGGTGTAAGGTCGAGCGGTTACTTTAAATACATGTCATGAGTCAATTCATACTAGAACCGTGACGGTTCATTTTCAAAGGAATTATTTATTTCGGTTACGTTTTGTGAGTAAACTAAGCTGCAATGAAATGATTTTCAACACGATCTTCATACGTGGGACGAGCGTGTCCATTTTTGCATAACTACCGACCTGGTAATAGTAGTTTTATTGCTTACGGTCTTTTTGAAATGAAAAATCTTGACGTTGAAAACATTTTTGTAAATGATTTTGTAAACCATTTGGGAAATGCGCTTTTAAGTGTTATGTGTCATTTTGAGAATTTTAAGGGTGTGAGTCATTTTGGAAAACTCTTTTGTTTAACCCGTGTTGAGTTTGGGACTAATGTTGATTTTAGAGTATTGCTTGCTTAGACTTTATTTAAACGCGTTTTTGACCGACTTATGGATCTAGCAAGCGTGGAGCATTTTGCTCGGTTTTGACTTTGAGATAGTCATGGGTCAATTGCACGGTTTTAATGGCTCGATGTGGAGTCTTGTTGATGGATTGTTTTGTTGCACAGTTTTGCATTTATTGCACGTTGAATATTTACATGTTTGGGTGAGTGAGTCATTCTGGGATAGGCATGTTGTTGGTAGACTGTTTGCATTGGATCCTTGGTCATGTCAGTCAGTCGTTGGTGATGATCGTTTGAGTATTTCGGGGTGGGACCCCGGTATTCATGTGTTATGACCTTGACTTTCCAATAGGCACTGGGAGGATATAGTCTTGGGCACTTACCTGAGAGGTAGTTCCGATGTGCCGGGACTTGAGACGTACCTGGGAGGTAGGCGTTAAGGTGTACCTTGTTACAGTGTAACTAGGTTTCCTAGAGCGAGCATGGAGGATAAGTAGACGGTGGAAGATTGGGTATTCCACACGTGTTGTTAGTGTAGACCGAATTGTGTCGGTTAAGGGATGATGCTCTTTGTAATTAAGAGAATAAATGCGCAGTAACCTTTTTGAAGTAAGTAGTATATTTAGGTGTCGACTTTTGGGCTTGAGGCCAAACACCTTTAGAGTAATCGGGGAATTGTAGTCGATTTTAAGGTAATTGTGGTGATGGTAGTAGTAACCCTGAGATGCTTGCTTGTGATGAATGATTATGGTGGAATGACCTTCGTGGGTGATTATAAGTTTACTGGTTTGACGATTCGTGTGAAATAAATTTTGGGGGTCTATTAGAACTCGTGGAAGTTAATCGGCAGTAACGGTAGGAATGATCGGATTCGAGTATCCTGTAGAGTATATTGGTGAGCACCTTTAGAATGGTTAGAGCTTGAGATTTGACTCGGGATGTATGGAATACCTAAGGTGGGGAGACAACCGAAGTCGCTTGGTTAGGAATGAATCCAGTCGTTGGAGTGTTCTTCCGATCATAATTTCAGTGTCCTAGAAGGAGTACGTTAGTAAGGAGAGTATTCGAGAAGTTTTAGAAGGGGTTTCAAGTGGACTTAGGAACCTGAGGTTGAGATGAGGGAGAACTATCCGGAGCTATTCGTAGGTAAAGACTTCGAGGACGAGGTCTAATCCAAGTGGGGGAGAGTTGTAAAGCCCGTATCCCGGTATGTAATTTATTAGTATTAATTCTTTTCTTTTAAGTTTGATTTAATGTGGTTTCCGTTAACGGGGTTAGTCGAGTTGGACCTAATCGTTAAAAATGTCGGAATTTTGGGTTAGTTGCGAGAAGGTTTAAGTGGAGGGACTAGAAGTGGCAAAGGGCCAAAAAAATTATGTTTCGGCCCATGCACCAAGGACCGAAACCCATTTCATTCTGTTGTTTGTTGGGGTGTCGTGGATAGCAAGCTAGGAAAGGAGAAACAAAAGAAGTAACCCCTACGGCCTTCCTTTTCTTTTTCTTTGTTTTTTTTCTTTGTTGTCGTCGGCCGGAGAAAGGGAGCCGAGAGAGAGGGAGCGAGAGTGAAGAGGAGGAGGAAGAGGTCACCGGCGTGAGAGAAACACCATCGGTCGCGGTGTGGTTACGTCGTGTCGTCGTCGTCTCGAGGTAAGAACTTCATCCGTCTCTTTCTCCCTTTGTCGTTTCGATCGCAAAACCACCACCACCGCCGCAGCCACGGCTGCCGGCGGTGGGGCCGCCGCTGCACGCCGCTGTGGTGGCGGCAGTGGGTGCGTGGGTGTGTGGGTCTGTGCGGGTGTGAAGTTGCGGAGGAGTCGGGAGTGGGTGACGTTGGGAGGTCTCGCCGGAGGGTGTTACCGTAACCCTCGTCGCCGCCGCCGACCACCACCGCCGCCGGAGGCGGCAGTGGGTGGTGCTCGGTTGTTTTCCAGCGTAGAATAGCCCTTTCCAGTAAGCTTGTAGGCTGTTCGGGGCTGTTTGGATTAAGCATTGACTTAATGGGATTATAACCTTTAGTTATCATTTTATGTGAAAACGTTTGTCTGCCACTGTTTTGCGACGGCCATAACTTTTCCGTCGTAGCTCGGATTGAGGCGAATCCGGTGCCCACGGTTCACATTCTGTGCCGGGCACACTTTTCGTGTTTTAGCGGAAGTCCGGTTCGGCCTCTAGCTAGGCGTAAATTGGCTGTTTATACAGCAGGTCCGGATGTGGCAGATCGCGTTCCGTTTTAATAGTCTCAGTTTCTGCCACTGTTTTGGGAAAGCCATAACTTCTGCTAGGAATGTCGGATTGGGATGAAACCAGTGCCAAAAGTTCCCATTCTAAGTCTAGTAAGTTTCTTATGTTTTGCGGAAAAACCAGTTCGGACCGTAGCTAGTGTTAAACTGCTGTTTTATAACGAAAGGTGCTGTTTTTCGCTGTGCAGTTAATCAGTTTTGTAAAATCCATAATAAATTGTAGAAAAATCGTTAGGAGGTGTATAATATGTCCTCGGAACCCTAACTCTGATCACTTTCTGGTTATGATATTTAATTGAGGATTTTATGGGTTTATGGAGGTCGGAACAGGTCCCGAACAGACCTGTTTGGTTAGACCGAAAAGTCGTTTTAGTGACGATTTAAGGGTGCGTCGTGTTTTAGGGTCCGGGTCTCGTGTTAATACATTTTAACGATTGTTTAGGTGTTGGGAAGTGATCTTGGATTTGTGAAGCTTGAATTATTGTTTGTGAGCTAGGCGCGTTTACGAGGTGAGTTCTCTCACTATAACTAATGTCGGTTACTTTTTACATTACGATTTGTACGTGTGTGGTAGTTTTAATTGTTTGTGATGCGGGACTAAGTAGTGGGGCGTCTAGTCGGACCTTTATTGTTATGACTACGCGGGTGGCGTAGGAGTTTGGTGGGACCGAGGTTTATATACGCGGGTGGCGTAGTGACTCGGCGGGGCCGAGGTTTATATACGCGGGTGGCGTAGTGACTCGGCGGGGCCGAGGTTTATATACGCGGGTGGCGTAGGAACCCGGGGGAGCCGGGTAATGCTTGCACGGTTATCGTGTGGTCGGGTGGACCAGCTTATGCCTTTGGGTGGGATGGTGTAGGTATGCATGTTTATGATTTGTTCGTAGAATTGTATGCTGTTTATGTGCAATTATCTGTTTAGAGATGGTGTGGAAGTAACTGTGTTATTTATGGTGTCTGAATTCAATAAGCTTCGTGCTTACCCTTTCCAAATAAAATTGTGGTTTCAGGTGCGAGTGGCTCCAAGGCGTGACGAGTACACACTGGCGCGTGGGAAGAGTTGATTACTTTTATGATTTTAATTTTAGACATTTATTCCGCTGTTTATTGTTCGTAAGAATATTAATTTTGAGTTTGCAAATGAGATGATTGAATTATTAAATGAGTTTTTATTAATGAAATGTTACTTTAAAAATTTTAAATTCCTTGTAATTTTTGGGACGTTACAAGAGGGGAATCAAATAAAGGTTACCATTTGTCTTACTCGATATGAAGCCTTCAACGGCAGAAGAGGAGAATCACTGACAGAGACATACGAAAGATTCTGCACTCTCATCAATAATCTCCAGAAGAACAACATCTTTAAGACGAACACGGAAAATAATATCAAGTTTATGAACAACCTTCAGCCTGAATGGAAGGGGTTTGTCTTACATGTTCGTCACACTCATACTTTAGAGAATGTTCTGCTGCACGAACTCTACGAGATGCTATTACAAGATGAAGATGATGTCCGCGAACTCATAGGAGATCAGAAGTCGACTGAGAAGATTAAAGAAGACCTCTTGCTCTCATTTCTCACAAGAAGACAAAACACGTCCAACGAAGCTCCTATAGAGAAGACGCTCAAAGTGAGACTGAGCATGAGGATGATGAAGCTGAAAGTGTTCCGATCCTGAGCTTGACGGAATCAAGAAAGCTGTCGCTTTACTTACTAGGGAGTACGCAAGGAAGAAATTCTTCAAGAAACCATCCAACAACAACCAACGGTATTCCACTAACACAAAGCGCCGAGACTATCGAGACAAGTATGAAGGGAAAAGAAAGATAGATGAAGGACGAAAGAAGAGTGATGATGGCAAGAAGTCTGAAGGAAAGTCTGACGAGCAAGATGATAACGAACCAGTAAAGTGTTATAATTGCGGAAGGCGTGGTCACTTTGCTAAAGACTGCCGGAAACCTGTAGTGCACAACGCTGAGTACTACAAGACCAAGATGCTGTTGGCAAGGCAGAAAGAAGCTGGTAAGGCTTTGATGGCAGAAGACAATCACTGGCTCGTCTTGAATGAAGATGAAGAGAAAGAGGCTGAAGCTCACATGTGCTACACTGGCACTCAGCCAGGACAATCTGACTCTGAAGATGAATCTTCTAGCAAGCATAACGAGAAACCCGAATGTCAGGTCTGTGCTTCCTCTAATGATAAACTTATCGATCAGATGCAAGTTATGGTGCGTACCTTAGACTCTTTTAAACAAAAGATTAAAACCAAAGACGCCCACATAACTAAGCTAGAAGCCGATGCCAAACTCAAATATGACACTATATGCAAGCTAGCGATTGAAAAGGCTGAACATAAGTGTGTTATAGAAAACTATCAATCTGAATGCTCAGCCATTTAAAAAAGAGCAGAAACCCTAGAGACCCAATTATCTGAATTAACAGAAAAGTTAAACAAGTCTCAGGAGGAGTATACCAAGATTGTCAATTTTCGGTCAAATGTTCAAAAGGAAAATGCTGACTTGATAAACAAGCTTAAGGACCTCGAATCCAAACTTTATAAACGAGGTCAATCCGACCAAACCATTCATTTGAATAAACCGAAAGAATTCAAATACTACAACGCTCTTTGGGGACTAGGATATGACAATCCTTGTTACCTAAAAAAATCTTATCTCATCTTCCCACTCTTTATGAATTCAACTTCTTGGGACTAGACAAACAATACCCAGAGTACAAGATTAAATGGACCAAATTGTCTCCGGAGGATGAGGAGAAGGAAACCCTTAAACGACGAACCGATATTCCTCTGCCAAAAGTAGGGGAAAAGCCAACGAATGTCAATCCTAATACGGAAGATGATCAACCCCGAAAGAACATTAATGTTCAGGCTCCTTTTGTTTATGAAAACCTTAATGCCACTTATTTGAAAAACAAAACACCTTACCTCTCAAATGATTTTTCGGCATCTGTTCTCTTGCTAAAACCGTGGAAACTCCAGTTCCAGTTGAGGCAATACCAGATGTAGGATCTTATGATCAATCAGAGTTTAAACAATATGTTCCACCTCTGATTTTGGAAAATATTATTTTCCAACTCGAAGAATCAATTGTGAGGGACAAGACTACTTTTGACTTTGAAAGGAGTGTTCTCTTATCAACCATTAACGAGCTTAATCAAGACAAAACTGAGACATTTTCCGAATATGAAAGAACGACTCTTAAAACTGAGATTGCTAGACTAAAGTCTAAAATCTCCGCCTTGGCGACATAAGCTCTAATGGAAAGGATGGCTAAGGAGAGTCCCGTTGATACTCCAATGAAGTCTACCACTCCTGATACCATCTCGTTTGACCCGTCAACTACTTATTCGGATAGTTCCTCGTACAAAGCCTTTCTAGGAGTGTCTCTTGACACCGATGAGAAAGATTTGAGTTTTCATAATAAAGGTAAGGCGGTTCAAACCGAATCGATACAAATGAATATTTTCTCTGATTTTGACAACCCTTTCGCGGCTGATCACTTCCAACACTTTAATTGTCCCTCATCTGTCTCGGATGATGATTATCCATTTAATTCTGCACAACGGTTTTCTGAGTTTATGAATTCTACGGTTTGTCACGATGAAGAAATTTAAAAAATCTACTTTGCTCTGAAGCTTGTAAGTCATCTTCAAATTCTTGACAAAATGCCCACACCGGTTAATTTTGAATAAGGAGAAGTTCGAACTCCAAACACGTTTCTACAACCACTTCTTCGAAATCCAAACCTAAACGTCTGTCAAAGAAACGCTCAAAGACCGATAAAAATCCTAAACGACAGACATACTACTCCAGTTCCTCTGACAATAACTTTAATGCCATTTCAGATAAAACAGGTCGGGGGAGAGTTGTTCGACAAGAGTGGGTAGAAACGAAGCCTAAGATACGCCAAGAGAAGACACATTCCGTTAATTCATTTTCGCATATTAGGAAAAACAATGACAATCATGGTTTTGTTTTTAATAAGTCTGTTGAACATGGTTTTCAATTTCCGTTTAAACTTACTTCAGTTCAACAATTAATTCAAATTTCACGTGATTGTGTTTGTTGCTCTGTGTGTGGTATGAATGATTTTGTCGATAATAAACATGCATCTGATTGGTTTGACACGTATCATGTCTTTAATTCTCGTTCACTTCATAATAAATCCCAAAAAGGACCCAAATCTAAACGGGCCCCGAGAAAAGGTGATGCACCTAACTTATCAGGACTCATTTACTAATGGGTACCTAAAACCCCCTAATCTCTGTTTTGCAACCCGGTCATGTGTGGTTTCTAGATTCCGGTTTCTCCAAACACATGATTGGTAAACGGGAGCTTCTCACCAACTTTAAGGAGAAGTACTGTGGTGACGTTCGTTTCGGAAATGATAATGTAGCCCCGATCATGGGCTACGTCGATCTAGTTCAGGACAAACTAACCATTAAGCAAGTGTCCTATGTCAAAGGATTGGGACACAACCTCTTTAGCATCGGGAAATTTTGCGACAAGAATCTTGAAGTCAACTTCAAGGCGAAGAGGTGCAACATTCGTAACGAAGACGGAATGGAGATCCTCACTGGAACTCGTCGAATGAATCTGTACTGCTGATATTGGCCTTCGGTACCCTAAGGATACCGGTTTCAAGCTCACAACATTCTAGGATGTTGATCACGCGGGAAGTATGCTTGACCAGAACAGTACAACGGGTCACGTCCAGTTTCTTGGCGACAAGTTGGTTAGTTGGGCCTCCAAAAAGTAGACATGCGTCTCCACATCCACTGCAGAAGCAGAGTATGTGGCCGCGGCTAGTTGTTGTTCCCAAGTAATATGGATGCGCACACAACTGAAGGATTACGGGTTCCAGTACTCGCAAATTCCGATTTATTGTGACTCAAAGAGCGCCATAGCCATCACCAGCAATCCGGTCCAGCATACAAAGACCAAACACATAGACGCGTGCTATCATTTCATTAAAGATCATGTTGAACGAGGTACGATCGAACTCTATTTCGTAAGTATAGAAAATCAATTAGCAGACCTCTTTACCAAAGCTTTGGAAGAAAACGGTTCAATGAACTAGTGTCTAAGCTAGGAATGCTAAATTTAAAAGTTTAATCCACCTTTGCACTCGTCACACCTTCTCCTCACACAGAGTTAACTGTCTCTCACGTATATCCTACCCACACTAGGATATGCACAAGACACATGTGTCTCTAAGTGCAATATAGGTATTTCAAGCACATCGATGTATCCACTTCTGTATTTATTTAATAGTTTTCGTTTTTATTTAGATTTTCTGCATGTTTATTTATTTGGTTTATATTAGTCTTTGTTTGTCGTTTATGATTCCCGGGCTACTAACATGTTTTCCGAAAGGTTCCCACAAAAGTCCAAGTCACCGAGGTAAGTTCTCCAACTTCTTGAACACCTGAGGGGGAGAAAATTAATATTCTGCCATGTTAAAGGGAAAACCATTTTTTCCTTAAAGGTTGAGGGAGAGAAAAGTCAAGTTTGTAAAGTTAAAGGGGAGAATTGTACATTTCGCAATTTTGAGGGGGAGAAATATAAATTTGCAAAGTTGAGGGGGACAACCGCAATTTTTTGACATCTTGAGGGGGAGAATTGCATTCTTTCAAAAGTCGAGGGGGAGAATTGACTTTTTCAAAATCTCCAGGGGTATTTTTTGACAAAAACTTAAAGTTGAGATAAGTCGGGACAGGGAGAGGGAAACAAGCCGGTACCGGGACTCCCTCCCAGTACAGGCCGATATATAAATATGTTTCTGTTAACTTTTTCTCACACTCATTAAAATCTTCGCGCTCAAACTTCTCATGAACTAACTTCTTCTCAAATACTCAGTTTTTGCTCCGACCAGTCTCAAATTTCCACTCCGAATACCAGGTATGTCTCCTAAACTAACTAAAATCGGTAATCGATCACATCACACCGATTGACTGAAGGTTTTTGAGCTCCGATTTGACCGAAATCGAACAGTCGGTCGCCGCTAGGGTTATTGCAACCCCTAATCGAACAAGGTTGGCCAAATCAGACACCTACAAACTCTATTAGAGGGTCGATGACTCCTTTAAGGCAGTTTACGAGCATCGATTTCGGTTCTTCTAGCCTCAGGTTTGAGTTTGGTTCCAATCGATCCCGTTTTAGGGCGTCCCGGGTTCGACACAGGGATTACGCGTCCCAGAGTTGTTCGACACCGGGTTCCGCCTTCTCCCGGGTCAACTCCCGGATGTTGTTATGTCCCGACCTCAATAGGTCCCGATATGGGAACCAGGTATGTCCCGATATGGGAACCAGGTATGTCCCGATCATGAAGGGCATCGACCAAACCACCGTTAATCTTCTGAGGCTCATCCATGGCGTGGCCTACAACCGCCATACCGACTATGCTTCCATAGAAAGAAGGAAACAAAACAAGAATGAAAGAAGGAAACAAAAAGCTGACGTGCCTTCCGTTTCCCAGGTTTCTCCAACTGATTGTCGCCTACTTCCTTGACGTCTACCCAACTATCCCAAGGCGCTCCGAAGACGAGGTACTTCTCTCTACACGCATGACTATAATCCAAAACAAACTGCCAATTCTAGGACTAGTCCTAATGCTCCTACCTGCAGACTTTCTAGCTGTTGCTGATCCTTTGACACTGAGTGTGGTAGAATATAGGCAAGAGAACAATATAGTCGCTCCGATGGTCCATCCAGATACGGCAGGACCTGCCCGAGCGCGGCCCGAGAGGGGTAAGGGTCCACGTACTACAAGAGGTAGGGTCTGTTTGGGCAAAAAATCACGTCGTACGACCACGACCAGAGCGGGTAAGACGCACGTTATAATCCAAATCTTGTATTAAGATAAGGTCTCGACAAGAACCCAGAAAACATCCGTCGACTCCCGTAAAAGGTAAGTCGTACGTCTCCCATAACGCACGACCATAGCATCGCCCGTCCCGTACGACCATCGCGTAAGATCGTTGCATCTTCGACCAAAGCTAACGTTAACCTTGACTGTTACGTTTGTTAAGTATTTAATGCAGGAGTCAAAGCCATTAACAACAAGTAGCCGTAACGGACGAAGAGCATTATGGATAATCACTCCGGCGACCGTTTCCAGCCGTTGTAGCCGTTGATCAAATCATTAATGGAGCTAATTAATGACGCGAAGACTATAAAAGACAAGCTAGAGCCTCATTTCAAGGGACATCAGCTAACATCCAGTATACATCAGCGAACATCACCAAATAGCAGAGAACATTCAAACTCTGGAGATCAAGTACTGAAAGCCAGAACCCTACTGCGAACTCAAGAACACTCGAAGGAAAGCTCAAGTATCGCTCTCGACACACGACAACATCCCTCGACCAGAAGTTCACACTATGTATTCACACACGACAAACACTTGTTTTTACATTCAAACACTTGTACTTTACATTTCGAAGCATTTTCTTGATTTGAATTGTAATCATCGTACGACCGACGCCAGTACCAAGGACGTCGCCCCTTATTGGCGACCATAGTGCAGCGACGACACCCACTGTCGTCCGCAGGTTTTTTCCTTGATTGAGGTTTTTCCTGCGTCATCAAATCCCTTGTCTCGTTTATTTTTTCCCTCGTCGCACGTCTCGTGGAAAGATCCTTTCTTTAGTTGATTAAGTCCACATCGACCTTAAGTTGTCCCTTTGGTGCGATTTTTGGCATTAACAGTTGGCGCCATCCGTGGGACCTCATCTAGAGAAAATCCTCGACGAACGTGCACCCTACTAACAGTTTCTTGGAGTTTTTTCTGCTCTCTATTGAAGGAACAATGGCAGCCTCTGGAAATCCACAACAAGCTGTTGCTCAGATGTATCAGGAGCTCGAAGTTGCCAGGAATCAGCTCAATGCAATGATAGAGCAGAATCGCAGAGCAGCTGAGGAGATCGCGTGGTTAAGAAATCCTCTTGGGCCTCAAAATGGTCATAGGCCGTTCGTGCATAACCCAATTCCAAGATCGTTCGACCAGAATGGCCCTAGACCATTTGTCCCGAATCCAGGTTCATCCGTGCAGAATCAGCATCAAGGCCCGTTCATGCAGAATCAACAGCCAGGGACGTTCAACCCAAATCCTCAGTTTGGGACAGTTCCTCCTCAGCACATAAGGCCACCACCCATGAATAATGGGTCTCAGCCATTACAAGGGTCGCAGCCTTTCTAGCAGGGGTCACAACCATTTCAGCAGCCATTTCAGAATGGACCTCAAGGTGGATCTCAGCCGCTCCACGGTGGATCGCAGCCTTTCCAGCAGGGACCACAATCGTTTCAGAATGGATCGCAACAATTCCAATATAGGTCGCAGCCATATTCTACTCTGTTCAACGGGGACACCAATGGTTCGTCGCATGGTAATGGCACTAGTCCAGGGACCAATCCCTCGACAGGGGCAAATCCTGATCTTAACGATCCCGTCGCCCAGCGTTTGAAGATGTTAGAAGACCAAAATGAGCACGTCCTGTCCTTGCTCGCCAAGTTGCCTGGGGCAGCTGTGCCTGTCGATGTCGAGCCTCGCTCGGGGTATCAGGCGTCGCCCTTCATCGACGAGATCGCCACCGTCAAGGTCCCAAAGAAGTATAACATTCCTGCCTTCACTCCTAAATATTCTGGTGTGACTGATCCGACTGAGCACGTCGCGCAGTACAAGCAGCTCATGTGAACAATCTCAATCCCATTTATGTACCAGGAAGTATGCATGTGTAAGAGTATCGGAGCAACTCTCACTGGTCCAGCTCTCCAATGGTTAATCAATCTCAAACCCAAGTCCATCGGGTCGTTTGCTGAGTTGGTTAATCAATTCTCCCAGCAATTCGCCAGCAGTCGTAAGATGGAGAAGCAGACCAACGACCTATATTACATCGTGCAGAAAGCTAATGAGTCTATTAGAAGTTATTTCAATAGATTCAATGCCGAAATGATCAGCATCCGCAATTGCGACGTAAAAACCGCGATCGAAGCCTATAAGCGTGGTCTGGACGATAATTCGGGTCTATACACCGACCTGAACAAGTATCCCCAGAGACTTTTGAAGACGTCCGAGCTCGAACCTTGGCATATATGAGGGTCGAGGATGATGCCGCCTTCCGTCGCAAGCACACTGATGACAAGAAGTCGTTAGGCGTCAGAAAGCCAGAGTTCAAGACAAAGGCTGTTTCCAGAATAGAGCCAGCGCGCCAAATTTCAAATGTTCGTATCAAGACAAAAGCAAAGGCCAAGACCGCGACTAAGTTCACTCAGTACCCCAAGATATCCTCTTACGGATTCAAAGGATCTGCTAAGGAATTAGTCGAAGTTCTGAAAGGTACCCAAGTTACCATTCGATGGCCAAAGAAGTCCGACCTGGACGATGCTAAGAAGGACAAATCAAAGTGGTGCGACTTCTATGCCGATCATGGTCATGCAACAAGCGATTGTATAGCATTGAAGAAGGAATTAGCATATCATTTCTCGAAAGGAAATCTCAAGGACATCATCGACGATGTCGCTGTTCCAGCTAATGGCCATCGACCGTCGACCCCCGAGCACGCGAAAGTTATCAATTGCATCACCGGTGGTTCAGATGTGTGTGGTCTGACGTATTCATCGGCCAAGCGTCATGCCAGTCAGGCGCCCGATGATCGGCCTATTCCTCGCTCGTCTAGACCCAAAGGAGATTTGGAGCTAGAAGCTATGAAGATTGTGTTCGACCACGTCGACCTGGGCGACTCGTATCAGAAGCATCATGACGGGTTAATCATTCAGCTCACAGTCGGTAACTGCCTAACGCGTCGAGTCTTGATCGACGGGGGCAGCTCAGCAAATGTCATTTTTCTCAACACTATCAAAGCCATGGGAATTGATCGCTCAGAAATCACCCGATGTTCGACAACTTTGGTCGGTTTCAATGGAGAAGCGACGAGCACATTTGGAGAGATAATCTTGTCCGTCTACGCTGGAGGAGTCAACACGCAGACCAAGTTTAGTGTCATCGATTGTGCGTCGGCCTATAACATCATCTTAGGACAACCATGGATCCATGATATGAAAGTTGTTCCCTCGACGTATCATCAAATGTTGAAATTCCCGACGCCATGGGGAATCCAGGAGATCAAGAGTGAGCCAAAAGTCGCTCGTGAGTGCTACAAGTCTACCTTGAAGCCGCGAAAATAAACTAAAATCACAAGATCAGTCTCTCGACAGGTATGTTTCTTCTATCCCTAAATTAATATCTTTTCCACAGGGATAAATCTACTATGGTGCCTCGTCGCACGACAACATAGTCGACCGCATGACAATATTTCTCCGTGTCATTCTGTCATTTAAAAACCTATCTTTTCCTCCCAAAAAGGATACGGTAATAAATGACAGGGGCAGATAGAGAGAGTCTGAAATGGTACGTTCTCTAGCTTTTTCTAGCTCTTTCTCATACGATTTTTTCTCACAAAACGTCTACTGACTTAAGCATCGGAGGGTCGTTGGTGAGCCAACGACCAACCCTCGACATCATTTTATCGCAGGATCGCACGACAATAATCACTAAGTCTACTATATGACTTTAAATTTGCAGGGACACACGACATACATGATCAGGTATGTGACTTGATCATCCCTCCATAGGGGCATACGATACAAACTCATTATATGATCTAATCGTACGATCGCAGAGTCTAAACGATTTTACCCCTAAGTCTCTTAACTTAGAAAATGCTTTAATCGCGCGTTTTTATATTTGTTTTACGTTCTTGTCATCGTATTACAATGAGTGCCTTGGTCGCATGATTTCATATGTATCTTATGTTCGTCTTTATAATCAAACGTGATTCGAATAAAGCATAAGCAAAAGATATATATTCATTAAATAAACCTTCATATACATACTCAACCCCCGATAGGACAAGTGGCAAAAACAACAAGGAAAGAAAAAATTCTAGACGACAGGAGGAACATTGGTCGTATCCCCGCTCGAAGTCCCGACCTGAGGGCCTCCATCTGCCACTCCTACCGCACGAATCTCCTGCAATTCATATTGAGCATCGAAAAGTTGGACGGCTAACTCATCGGCACGCGCCATGGCCAACTTCTCCCTATCTAAAGCCGCTTTCTCCCTTTCCAACGCTGCAGCTTCCCTCTCAAGAGCAGACGCCACCAGATCTTCAACTCTTGACGTCTCAGCATGTAACGCCAAGGAAGACTGGAACGTCTATGAAAAATAAAAGCTGCATTCAAGAACATTCGACAAAGATTACACAAGTCATGAAAGATTGACACTCACCGTGAACGCCAGACTGGCAACTCGAGATCTCATCTCTCCGGCCGGAACTCCGTGAAAACGCTCCCCGAAAGACGGGAGCAAATACTTCCGCAGATGAGGAAACGACGTCGTCCCGTCTAGGACACCATCTGCCATAAAGTCAGACGGCAATGTAAAATTGACCGTCATAACTTCGGCCGTTGATCCCTCGCCCCTGTCTGCAGACATTGGGATCGACACTTGAGACACCGGTTTCGTCACCGTCGCCAGAGGCGCAGAACTTGCTGGTGTCGTGTCCATCACGCCAAGACGGCTAGATGACGCCCTCGCCTTCTTAGGCAAAACAACTCCCGGTGAGTTATCAACCCTCGACGACGGTTCCCTCAGGACTGTCCTCCGGGTTCTCTTTTCGCTTGACCCAGCTGTCGAAACATTTTCACCCCGAAGGGCACGCATAACCTGCTTCCCTCTCGCCCTAGAGACCGATTTCCTCTCGGTCGGCACTGATCAGGAAATACATGAAGCGTCAGACAGATAGAGTAAACAAGAGAAAATAAACTATGGTACACTTACCAGTCGCCTCTTCTTGTACGTCTTCATCTCCTTCTTCTATCACGTCCTCATCCTCGTCCTCGACCGCTGATTGCCACGAAATGAAAGATCGGTCATCAACGCTAAGACTCAAGAACTTGTTGATCTTAGCCTGGGAATCCGCAGCCGGTCTCACTTCGTCAAACCGAATCTCTGAAGGCGACAAGAGGAGAATAATAATAGAAGTCATAAAAATAAATAAAACTCAGAAATAAACGAAGCATACCTGTCTCATTCCAGTCTGACCGCATCCAATCATTGCTGGAATCCAACGACTCGGTAAGAACAAATACATACATCGACTTCCACCCACGATCATTGACGCCAGTTCCCAAAACCAAGGCACGATCACCCTTGAACTTAGAATAAGGACTATAACGCCGGTTCTTATCCTTTTTAACTTGGTACGCCGCCAAGAAATCATTCATGATCATAGGAGACTCCCATTTCGCGGACGCTCGCTCAATAACCAGCAAAACTCGCCAAAGTTAGGGCATCAATTGTCCCGGCGACACATCAAAATCCTGCATGAACGACTTGGCTAAACCAGAAAACGGCCATTGAAACCCTATCTTAAAAGGATACTCGTACAAAACGAGATATCCCTCGGGGCAATCCTTAGAACGAACAATCCCCGGACACCGCAACTCTACATTTGCAGGAATTTTTGCTAAACTCCTAAAAGCATCTAAGTCTATGTGATTCATGATAAGACTAGCAGGCTCGGTCGACATTGTGAATCAAAGGACATAACAAGGTCTTATATAAACGCTCTCAACTGCGGTTTGAAGATTTGCAACGATTCAAGTACGTTCGGATGAAGAATGGAAAGGAATCAAGGCGAAATCTCTTCCCAAATAAACACTTCAAAAGTATAGCAAGAAAACATCCGTCGTGATCTTTATTTATACAAACGATCGCATCAAGTCGAATCCCTGGATGATTTCCCCGCGTCCGTGTCCTTTCGTATATCCGCCCGGATCTTCGACACCTGTCCTCGACAGCTGGTATACATCATCGTGTGTCAGTATGACATCACGACCTCGTTCCCTTTTCAACTTCTCGTTCAGTTAGAAACGGACCAGCCTAGCTCCAAGGCGATTGAGGTAATTTCTAACTCTTGTCTTATTTCCTATGCGTCTGATTGACAAAATTTAAAACTTAAATTTGACATTCAATTTTCAAATTTTGGGGGCAAACTGTTTGGGCAAAAAATCACGTCGTACGACCATGACCAGAGCAGGTAAGACGCACGTTATAATCCAAATCTTGTATTAAGATAAGGTCTCGACAAGAACCCAAAAAACATCCGTCGTCTCCCGTAAAAGGTAAGTCATACGTCTCCCATAACGCACGACCATAGCATCGCCCGTCCCGTACGACCATCGCATAAGATCGTTGCATCTTCGACCAAAGCTAACGTTAACCTTGACTGTTACGTTTGTTAAGTATTTAATGCAGGAGTCAAAGCCATTAACAGCAAGTAGCCGTAACGGACGAAGAGCATTATGGATAATCACTCCGGCGACCGTTTCCAGCCGTTGATCAAATCATTAATGGAGCTAATTAATGACGCGAAGACTATAAAAGACAAGCTAGAGCCTCATTTCAAGGGACATCAGTTAACATCCAGTATACATCAGCGAACATCACCAAACAGCAGAGAAAATCATCCAAACTCATAGCAAAGAACATTCAAACTCTGGAGATCAAGTACTGAAAGCCAGAACCCTACTGCGAACTCAAGAACACTCGAAGGAAAGCTCAAGTATCGCTCTTGACGCATGACAACAACCCTCGACCAGAAGTTCACACTTTGTATTCACACACGACAAACACCTGTTTTTACATTCAAACACTTGTACTTTACATTTCGAAGCATTTTCTTCATTTGTATTGTAATCATCATACGACCGACGCCAGTACCAAGGACGTCGCCCCTGATTGGCGACCATAGTGCAGCGACGACACCCACTGTCATCCGCAGGTTTTTTCCTCGATTGAGGTTTTTCCTGCGTCATCAAATCCCTTGTCTCGTTTATTTTTTACCTCGCCGCACGTCTCGTCGAAAGATCCTTTCTTTAGTTGATTAAGTCCACATCGACCTTAAATTGTCCCTTTGGTGCGATTTTTGGCATTAACAGGGTCCGGCGAGCAGGGGCTCCCGGATAGGGCGTGATGAGAGAGAATATAGTAAGGGGAGAAGACGCTGGCAGTGCCGAACGATCATCTCGGGGAGCTAGCTCGTTCCGACGCCCAACCACCCCACCCCACGCATCCATACAACCCCAAGATGACGATCCAACACTACATGAAGTGGAGGTGGTGGATATTATGCGTGAAACGGCTCAAGAGGAGGAAGCGTCTTCCTCCAGCTCCGAATCCGGCTCCCAATCTGGATATGCCCCTGAATCAGGCTCTGGCTTAGAGTCGGATTCCGAATCTGATTCTGAATCAGTTCCGGAGTCCGGTGCCGAACCAGGGTCCTTGGGCTCAGTAGAAGAATCCACTGACTCTGATGATCACAATGACGACCGATTTCCGTCTAGAGTCAATCCCTCGTACCCAAGCCCAGACTGGAGAGTTAAGGAGAGTGGAGGGAGAATTAGTTGAAAATGAAAATCAAAGTGAGCGAGTGAGGGAAAGGCGAAGTAAACAAAACAATGAGCGATATAGAGAGAAGAGGACACCTACTCACGTTGTCTCCACCCAGCCTTAGATAAGCCAGGCAACCACATCCACTACCCCTTCTCATTTGTTGAGATGGGGTATTGAAAAAGATGTCGTAGGCTTAGCGACACATTCGCACACCCTATTCAGCCACTCAATGTACTCTCAACAGGATATTGTTTCATTCTTACAAGGAGACGTAGCACAACTGCCACTGGTCTCTCACTTTGTGAGTTTTGGTGTTGAAACAAGAGAACTCCTGCCCCGGTTCCCGCCTTCTTTGGATGCACTATCGAGTCTAGGGCCACTTGATGATTTAATTTCTTTGGCTAGGACACATGAAGTCAGTACGACTAAAGTCGAGATTCTTCGTGACTCGACCGGAACACCCAGAGTGAGTCTACCTCTTGATGGCTTGCAAGGACAGAGCCAACCGTGAGTGCATGCGGTACTACAGTGCACTCCACCGTAGTTACTACAACTGGTGGTCTACGTGCGCCAAGTGTTAGCATCCCGGAGTTCGTCTCCAAGGAAACCATGGACGACGCTTTAAAGGTTGTCTAATCAGAGATCTTTAAAAGGCTGTCAGAGGAGATGGACTTCATCAAAAGGTCTATCAAGGGTAAGGAAATAGTGATTGATTCCCCATCGCAATCACTGATACAACCTCCTCACCCTACCCCAAACCCACAAAACATTAGCATCAACGCCCTTAAAGCCGCACTACTCAATAAGCTCTTGTCCCAATCAAACACAGATACATCCTTTGAAGCTGATTTAGTGAGCTCCTACGCTCTTAAACTCTACCCCCAAACACTCAAACCAACTCTCAAGCCCAAATACACTCCAAACTCGACACCCTTACCTCAACCCTAACCGACGTTAAGCGCACCCTCGATACCTTATCCGAGCGGGTTGCCAGCCTTAAAATCACTTGTAAGGGTCAAGCATAGGGCTTGAATAGACAGCATGATGACCAGGAGGATCCTGATCAACATGAGGGGGGAAAAGACTACGATTGACCGAGTTGTCAACCGTAACGACATAACCACTAACTGAAACTCTAGCCGAACCTGAGCCACCCCAACAATCAGAAGATCAAGACATGGTTCAGGATATGCAGTTATCGACACCGGTCAGAGATTAAGTGCCTGAGTCAGCAGACCCAACGGTTGAAAAGCCCGAGGGAGAACCAGAAGAAAATTTGATGCTAACTATTTTTGAGAGACCAGATCTGTAGTTGATTGATGAAGACTCGGATGGTAATCCTGAAATGGAACAAGTATGGAGAGAGAAAGTTGTAATAGCTATTTAGTCTGAAATAGATGCTTTGTGGGATTTCTCAAATGACGAGGCAATGAATGAGGATGACTACGATCAGTTTCTTCTCCAAAGTGAACATGTAACTGAATCTTAGCACGATGAACATGACACCGCAGGTACCACTTCTGATAAACCGATTATTGAACCAGAATCGACTCAACCTCAGCCTAATCAACTAGCACGTTGGGAGAGAGTCCGAATCCTGGTTCTGTACTTAGAAGAATCAAAAAGAAAAGATTTTCGTCCACTGGATCAGACCGCTCGACCTGATTATGTGTTATGGGGTTTCCGATCTAGATGAACCGATTCGTTCTCACTACTTGGAAGTAATGAAAAGAAGCAGAATGGTACACGAAGTCAGAACCAACCACAGGATCACTGAAATTGTGGAGATTGTGTCAGACAAAGTCCTGAAGGTATGGTTTCCTGTGTTTATTGTGAAGAGAGATGATGGGAAAGAATGAGTTTTCTCAAAAGCCGACTTCAGAAATCTGAACTTGAAAGATTTCCCGGTTCTACTTCGAGAGCTAAAGACCCGAACCATCAGACCTCTACCGTATACCAAATCCCTCAAAACTATCAAAAGATTCATGAAGTGCACCATAACCCTCTCGTACATTAATGATCTTCATATGGGAATCAAAAGCAATCAAAGAAAAGTAAACGTGTTGAAGCCCAATCTGACTCTTCCTGACATTGAATACTTGCAGGTACACACTCTCTTACTAAAACCAGAAACATGGATCGTGTATCTGAACGATAAAAGAGAGAAGCGTTTCATGAGGATAAGTGAGCTGCACAAGTTCAATGAAGGGACTTTGATGGAGGTTCGGACCGTGCTTAAAAAGATAACTGAAGAAGAAGAAAGGGACTCGTCGGAAAAGTTTGTCAATACAAGAAAACACCTCGCCAAAGAGCTGCTCAAGGAGATTGAAGAAAGGCTTGAATAAAGAAACTCCATACGGCACTTCGAGATTTTGTGTGCGCTTAGAAAGCGGTATGTCCCCAACTGGTATGAGATTGAACTTCAATTCAAAGGGGGAGATTGTTAGGTCTCATATCTAGTTGAATAGAAGTTCATGGACCGTTTTTGACATTTTGTGTAACTATACCTTAGGGGATATAAATACTTTGATTTGTTTAGAAATTAGGGTTACTGACTTGATTACCTTTTATAATTACCTTGTACGGCTACATTGTGTTCATACGATTTCTGCAATCAATTCAAGTGAGATTTATGACATATTGATTACTATTGTGTTGATTCAATCTATTGCACTTGATATCTGGGATCCACACTTCACCAAGTCACTTACTTCTTGAGCACACAACTAGCTCTCCACTATTCACAGTGTCACTAGTACTATTCCCAAAGATGCTGTTACACATGCCGACAAATAAAAAGGGTTAGGCTAACGCCTAGTGAGTTCAAGAGTTTTCATCATGATTAAAATAGTTCGTTAAACCACATGAGTAAGACTCAAAATCATGATTTTCCAAAAAGGATTATATTTAAGTATGTGAACAACCCATTTTCCAATGCACACAAAACACGTGCCAAAAGCTCCACAATGAAACATTTCTAAATAATGGATGCAAATCAAGGAACTCACTTAAAACGTGGATGATTATTAAATTTCCAAATGAAGTAAACTTGAGTAAAAACTCTATTATTCGAAACATCCCAACAAGGAGGAGAAATAATACAACACCCATAAGAACATGGAAAAATAATCCAAATACATATAATACGCTCCCGAAAGCATGTGACCGACTCAACAACCCACACGAAGCGTAATTATAAATAAAGTCCAAATACCCAAGCATGGGAGTAATCATTCAAGCAAACCTTAATATACGTCGAGGGGTTCCAATATTAAAGCCAATTCTTATAATTACCCGCACAAGGCTCATACGATAATAAAATATGCATATCACTATATTCAATATAATATTGACAACAACGGGGGAGACCCGTATTCATTGAGAGTTGAGGAAACACGTAAGTATACCACCCTTACAAGGTTAATCGTATAAAACTTCGTGACTAGACGTTGAAAGGTTCCTACGACTTCTTAGCAAATTTCACCTCAAGAGATGGTTAACCTTAGTGTCTATTCCACAAATTCCACCCCAAGGCCCGACACGCCGAGGACTACCTCCAAGGCATTCCCTTCAAAGCGGCGGAGGTCCTACTGCCTACCTCCAAGGTAGAAACTCCAGACTCAACCCTCCTAGTGCCTACTTGAAAAATTTAAGGTTATAAACATGGGTCCCGAAGTCCAACCCCGCAATACTCATGCAACCTCATAAACAAGACCGACTCATATGTTATGCATCCAATGCAAATATAGTCAAACAATTACATGGCCCACACAAGAATGTCCAACATCTTTAACACATGTAATCCGTTAATAATTATGACTCAAACGCATATAATCTCAAACTCAACATAGAGTAATTTACATTGGACCAAGGTCCTCAAGACTTACTTGAGTCAAATACGAGCCAAAGGCTCTACAAAGCAATTGACCAATAATGAAGACCACAAATGCTATAAAATGCATTTAAATATCTTATAGACAAACACATACCTCCAAGATACGATAAGTCCACAATCCCATCATATATTCGGTCAAATCATCTTCCACATAAATCACAACCATATATCTACACCAATGACCCATAACAATAAATATGCATTTTCCAACATATTATAGTGTTCTTTCACCAAAGACCCTCGTTTACACAAAAACCTTCCAAACCACCAAACTTGAGACACATTTATCAAATTACTCAAAAATCCCAATGTGGGTGTTTTATGATGTTTTCAAGATTAAACACTTCAAATAGTCAAACCCAATAAATCACTCAACCATAGATAATTTTCATGTAAAACACTTGAAAATGGATATTTTTGGCATGTACAACGTTTTCACAAAGCAACTTAAACTCACCTTGCTAGATTTAGGCTAAATCTAGATTTTCCCCAAACTTGAGCTCCTTTGAATAAACTTGAATCCTCAAGCCAAATCTTCCAAAAACCTAGATCCATAAGTTTCCAACCATCGATAATCATATCCACCCACTTACAATCGTTCCCGAAACATTTTACATCAATATCTCAACTCATACCAAAACCCTAATTTCCATAGATGAAGAAAAGAGAAGATTACCTTACCCATATCTTGTATTCCACCATCAACATGCTTCTAGGGTCACCAATAAGAACCTCAAGCTCCAAATCTTCACAAGAGTGAAATGGGTTGGATGAAACCCTAGAAATACTTAGAAACTCAAGAAGATGAAGAGGATATGAAGTACACCTAGCTTTTGCTTCCAAATCCTTGCTAGTTGAGGAAGAATCACATGAAATCTCGAGTAATGGGGTCTCAAAGGCTCAAAATCGACAATGGGGGCTGAGGGTTTCGATTTTTGGGAGAGAAGAAGTAAGTGGGTGAAGTGAAATGAGGAAGATGGGTGAAAAATCCCGTTTTTATGGGTCAGGTGCTCCTGTGCGACAATGCCCGACGATTATGCCCTTTGGCATAGTCGCGTGTCACAGTCGCGTGGTTCGTACCACTCTCTGTTCCTTGGTGCTATATTGACCAGCGACATTGACACGTGTCATAGTCGTTGGTCATAGTCGTTTAGGAGGTACCGAACACCGTTTTGGCCATAACTTCTTCATTTTAGCTCCGGTTTGGCTCCGAAAATAACCGTTGGACTCGTATTTAAATTCTCCATCCAACAAGACTATAAAATATACGATTTAATCCAAAATACTATTTTTTATATTTATTTTAAAATATCGATACCATCCAAAGATCGGGGTGTTACACTCAACCATCCTCCGTTACTATCACTGAGTTGGAATCCAATTCTGATGACTCATCAGAAACTGACATGTTAGAACTTGATGAATCACTTGATCTCTTGACAAACTCCTTCCGGAGATTTGCAAGAAAGAGTAATTTTAGAAGAAATAAACCTCTTGCTATTATTGACAAGCCAAAATCAACTCCTGTTGATAAGGCTACTGCTATCTGCTATAACTGTGAAAAAAGGACATTTTGCCAGTGAATGCAGGTTAATGAAAGTATTCAAACCTTCTTTATCCCACACACATTCTTCATCTTCCAAAACCAGAGATGACAAATACCTTAAGCTGAAAGAAAAATATATGAAGTTGAAAAAATTCAAGCAAAAAGGTAAAGGTTTAATCGGTGAAGAACATGATTGGGCTGATTCTGATGGGGAATAAGACTCTGATGAAGAATATGAGACCAACCTATCTAATGGCCGAAATCTAAGAAGTGAAGTGTTGGTCCCTAAGGGGTCATACAAGTATAAAGGTTTGTAGAAGGGGGGGGGGGTTGAATACAAACACAAGATTTATAGTTTTCTAAATTGTTTATTGGTAAATCAAACACAATATACAGTTTGTTGCGGAATAAGATTAAGTAGAACCTAATCTAAATAAACATAAACAAACTTAAAGAATCACTAAGTATTCCTTGCACTAGAAATCAGAGAGAAAAGAAGGTATAGAAAAATAGGGATATTTTTCTAAGCACTAAGTAGTTCAGGGAGAGACCACCTTCAAACTGAAGGGGCATTCCTCCTATTTATACCCTATGCATTTAATGCATGGCAGGAGTACTTTACAAGTGTCATCATATGGTTGGGCGCATGATTCTGACTTTTTTCATAACATGCTTTGGGCCGTATGGTGAACAGTGTAGTTGCAGAGTGGTTGTACGATCTTGCACAAAAGCATGTCTTCGTCTGACAAATCATACGATGTTTGCAAGGAGATAAGACAAATATTTCTGGAAGTAGAAGCTCCATGATCAGCGATCTCTGAGTAGGTCTTCCATCAGGGAAGAGCTGATGTAAGTCAGCTCTCACTGAAGTCTTCTTCTTAAAATGTTGTGTGTGTGGATTTGTCTTAGTTTCACTGATGTCTGCATCAGATCATTAGTAGACTTGTCACTTGTTCATTCAACTTTGTCTTCGATGTCAGCGATGAATTCTTTGTCGCAAAACTTGTCTTCAGGAATTACATTTAACTTGTTACAAATAATATTATCAACGATACTGCTGAATATGCTCAGTATGCTTATCGCTGATGGCAAAACATTAATACATCGGATATCATCAGCTATACTGAACATACTCATTGTGTTTATCGCTGATGGAAAAACATAATACACACAAGTCAAATGCAATTTTCACTAAGTAATTCTAAGGGTCATTATCAAATCACAGAGAGAGTCTGGATCAACAATCTTCTCCTGTTTGATGACGACAAAGCAACATAAGAAAATTGCTAAGTATAAAAACATAAGAATAAAAAGGACTCATAGATGCGTGTCCCTTTTACCTTTTTTAGGGATCTTTTCTAGTACTGATGGTGTAAAGTACTTTCACTGAAACTTTCATTAATTTCATAAAAGATTACAATGGAAACTGAAAGTTACAACTACAAGTGAAAGAAAAATTACAAGTACTAAAAGAACTACTATTAAATTACAAAAGGATTATAAGAGGGAAATCTATCAGCTATAGAGGTTCGTCCTTGAAAAGCATTTCATCGAAAAAGTCAGATTCAGGGATCATCCAGTCAGGTACATTCTCTCTTTGTTGTTTTCTGAGTTTTGCATCGCTGAGCACGTGAGTCTTAAGGAAGAGACATGGTCTTGATTGATTACACCAGTGGACGAGATCCTTGAGTTGTTGGACTGGGCATATGGGAAGTTTAGAGAATCGTTGAAGGCATATATTTCCATTCCAGTCAGGGAAGATGATACCATAAGGGTCACTTATCACTTGGCCAAGTTTAAAAGGTCCACCTGGTGGCAGTGACAAGTCTAAAGCTGAAAGGTCATGTGGAGGTCCGAGCATTGCTTTCCTTGAGAATTCAGTACCTATTTCATTTATGGGGGCAGGCTCTCCAGAGGTCATGACTTGCTTTCTCTTTGATGGAGGAGGGGAAATCCATTATGGATGAAAATTTATTGATATGTAGGTTCAAGAACTTCTCCATGTGGGATTTGAATTTGCACTTGGACTTCTGGATTGCATTCCCGACTTCGAGCCATTCATCGAGACCAAAGAGCTCCAACTTTGACATGAAGAATCTTTGAGACGAGTCGTTCTTTCTTAATATGGTGAGTTCCATCATCACCGACTTCTTTGTTGTTTTTCCCTTAAGGTTCACGTTTATGATTCGACTTGGATGAAATCGATGATCTACCTTTTCGCTACATCATTCCAGCATTTCCTCACTGACTGCTCTTTCTTTGCGGGCTTCCTTCTCAACATCTTTCAGGAGTTCTTCCTGAACCCTGGTCGGATGTTTCTTATCAGATACTGAACTCTACGCTACCTTAAGGGCAAATTGTTCATCCTTTTGGCATGCAGCGAGAAACTGCCCAGCTCTGATGGATTCTTCTAGTTTCTCCGGGGTTAGGAATTCATGACCTGGTTGAGGAGGGACTCGTAGGCGCCGACTCTCTAGCTGATGAATCATTACTGATTTTCTCTTTTGTTCTTCCTCCTCAGACCTTTGAGTTGGTCGTGAGGGTCTTGTTGGGTGACTCAGCAATGTTTCCTTTTCTTCCTCTTGTTCATCAGTCTCCATTACTGAGACTGGGATTATTGGGAGAACATCAGCAACGATTGTTGGGATTATTTGTTGTTGTAGTTGATCAGCTTCTCCTTTAAGCAAGGGAGAGGACTAGCTTAATACAAGAGGACAAATTTAGGTTGGGAAGAAAATGATAGAGAAAAATGGCTAAGTGTATAGGAGCGGTGAAGCAGAGAATGGTATTATAGAGAGGCATACCTGAGAAGGTTGCTCTCTCTCTCAGCATCAAAGCAACTCTTGAGGTTCCCAGTAGCAGCTATCCCTTTCTGCTTTCCATGGGAAGATTTCATTGTAGGAGTCTTTGAAGTCTTCTCCCTTGCTTCTTTGAAGACGACACCCCTGCTTCATCGTCGTCATCATCTCCATCAGCGTCCATGGAGGGTTCTTTAAAGATTTCCAATTCTTCCTCCACTTCTTCTTTTTCTTCCTCTTCCTCATGAGAGGGAAATATGTTTATATTTTCAGTATTCCAAGGAGTAGAAGGAGGAGTTTGGGTCTTCTTTATCTCCCCCTTAGTGTGAGGAGGGTCTTCAGCATTTCCCTTCCCTTCAGCATGAGGAGGGTCTTCTTTGTCTTCATCCTCCCCCTCTTTGTCATCATCAAAATTAGGGGAGAGTAGATACAGCAGCAGCAGTAGCAGCATCAGCAGCTGCAACCTCAATGTTCCTATCTTCTAGGCCATGATTCACTGAGGTGGAGGCAGGAGCTGCCTCTAGTTTGTCCACTCTAGCTTCAAGGCCAGAGATCGCATCAGTGGCTGTTAGTACGAAATCAGCTGACATCCCTAGCTCTGACCAATCATCATCAGTGAAGGATGGGGCGGGAGCCACTGGTTCATTCATCCGCAGAAGGATGTCGCGGAGTATTGTGTTGGTGTTGTCGACCTTGGTGCTGAGGTCGTTGACATATGTTTGGAATGAGCCAACTGCAGTGATGAAGGATGTAATAGTTGAGTTCAGCGTCTGCATGGATGATGAGTTGACTTCCACATCCTTCTTTAAGGTTGACACCTCTTCTGTCAAAGCTGATAGCTGAGAAGATTCAGCTTTTGAAGAGAGAGGTGGAGAGTTCTTTCAGTGTATCGCCGGCAAAGTTTACGACATTGGTGTTGTTGGTGAGGTGAGTGGAGAGAGAATCCATGCCATGACTGACCTCTTTGATGGAGGTGGTGATCATGCCCAAATTAGGACTTGTAAGAAAAGAAGAACTTTGAGCAAAGGAAAGCTCAAAAGGGTTATATGGGTGATAAGATATGGGTAGGGATTGCGAATACCTAATGGTTGGGAGAATTGGTCAAAATGACGGCTTCCTTAGTAGAACTCCATATCATGCTCAAATTGAGTCAATGATATGGGTGGCATGTTCTGAGAGCCCCCGAGAGGGAGACCATCAGGTCCGATAGTATTGCCGCGCATCAAGTTTTGCAGCAGCGTCTCTTTAGAATCAACAACCATTGTCGTTGGTGCAATGGTGGTGTTGACGAAGAAGATGGTGGGAGAAGCAAATGTTGGAAGGCAATGTATTGTGGCGGAGTGGCACTAGCGTTGCCGAAATCTAACTCCTAAGTGCTTTGAGGTGCTGAGAGTGGTGGGGTAGTTGCCAGCGTTACTTCAGCGGTTGAAAAACTCGCTGAGGTGGTAGTCGATGCAGTATCAAGAGTAGTGGAGCATACCACGAAGTCTTCGAGTATCGCCTGTGAAGAGGGGATCCCTAATGAAGTAGTAGCCGGTTGTCGCGGGGTTTCTCCTTAGAAAGTCTCTTGGTCTTTATGGTGTGACCAAGAGGGGCTTGAGAAGGTTTCCTCTTCAATGAGGATGTGGTTATGGTAGCGTGGGAAGCTGCGAGGGGATTAACCGCAAGCATCGCTGCCGAAGAAGTTGAAGAAGTAGGATAAAGAATGAGTTTAAGGGAAGAATGACTAACCTCGTTATCAGTTCTTTCCACATCGAGTATGCATACCCCGAGTTATGGAAGCTGATAGTCACCCTCGGTCGGGTATCCATCCTTCAGAAAGAATTCAAGGAGTGCTGAGATGAAACGAACATATGGGACCTTCAACTCTCGGTTGGGTTTCTCGACCTTAACCATCATATCATCAAAGATCATGCAGGCGTAGTCTATTTTTCGCCCACTGATGTGGTTGTACCCCATCTGAAGTTGGTAACGGTTGGCTTTATCAAGCGAATCGATCTTCCCACTCATAGCTGAGATTATGTGGGAGAATATGAAGTTGAGCTATGAAGGCATCTTGCCCTTCAGGACTTTAGTGGGTTTCTTGTCAATGATTTTGAGTCCTGGGCTTCAAGTCCCAGGTGTACCCCATGAGATCCAAGAATTGGATCAATTCAGCATCAGTAGGAGGTTCTTCGAAAGGTCCTACTGCTAGGAGGTGATGTTGCCATGCCTCAGCTCCGTCTGGAAAACGATCACAATGACCACCTTCTTGGATTTCAGCGTAACTTCAGTACGCTCAGTAATATACAAGAACTGCTGAAGAAGGTTCTGGTGAGTAGGGGGTGCGACGGTTAGGGCGTAGAAGATTGGTGAGTTTCAGAGAAGGTTTACTGCGTCAGCGAGATGGAGGCAGGGTTTCTTTTCAGGGAAGTGAAGTAGTGCCAAGTGGTTGTTTCCCACAAAGTGCACTTGATTATGTTCAAACCTGACATTTTTGGATTTCACCATGGTAACTGCTTGGGATGCCATTTCTAAGAAACAAGAAACAAAGGAGAAGAAGAATAGGTTTTCTTAGTATGAAAATATTTCCAAAATTAAGATTTTAGGGTTTTACAGTTTTCTTTTAGGGAAAGAAACATGTAAAGAGGGTTTTCCAGTTTGAAAGATACTAAAACTGGTAGAAAACTAGGTTTTACCAGTTTCCTTTTTGGGGAAAGAATCTAGAAAGCACATTTTAGACAAGAGAGAAAGTTTAAAGAACATTTTAAACTTATGAAAACTTTTTATGGTTTTTGTATAAAAGTCATGAAAGAAGATGATTTTTAAAAACATAAAATGTTTTTGATCTTTGTTAACAAAGATTTAAGATCAAAAGAAGGGTTTTGAGTCCAAAAATGCATTAGAGATTAATAGTAGGAACCTGTAGTCTGGAAGTTTTAAAGATCGAAGTCTTAAGTTCTTAGTTCTTTCGAATGCAAGAGAAAATTCTTGCCTTGCGAGTATTTTGTGCGCGTAAAAGAAAAAAATATAAACAAGGGTTGTTTATATAGGAATGAGAGAGGAGAGAGAAAGATTGATGAGCGGAAAAAAGATACTCACCACGACACGTCCCACGAAGCGTATTTAGATCACCTAAGATTTGATCGATTAGGTGAGTCATTGTCCATCGCTGAGCAGGAGCATGAATCTCTGGCTCAGAATGGATTTATGGAGGTGCTGAAGAAGAGGCTTCAGCAATGATAGTATCAGGTATGTCAAGCAGGAGTTGATGAGGTTCAGATGATATTTCGTTTACTGATTGCTGATTAGAAGTGGATGGATTTTCAAAGGATGAGGGTTCAGAAGGAGGCAAAGTGTTTATGGGAACAGTTGATACCCAGGATGAGGATTCAGCTTCACTGGACTGCATGCAAGGATTGATGATAAGATCATCATCAGCGGTTGGGTTGTTTACCTGAGGGCCAGGATTGGAGTCGCTTCTGATTCCCCATAATGAGAAAACATCCACTGATTTAATTCTTTGTTATCATCAGTAGGTCTAGAATTTTCTGAACGGGATTCATCAAACGTGACATGAATGGTTTCTTCGACAATTTGTCTTCTCTTGTTGAAGACTCTGAAGCAGTTAGATACTGAGGAGTATTTGGGATCAAACATTCCAAGAGTATCTCTGTTGTTTAAAATGAAACACTGACAACCAAAGATATGAAGAAAGTATATAGATGGATTTGTCCCATGGAAAAGTTCATAGGCAGTTTTGTTGAATCTTTTAACTATCAACGACCTATTTTCAGTAAATTGGCAGTGTTGACAGCTTCCGCCCAAAATTGAGTTGGAATTTGAGAATCACTGAGCATAGATCGAGCAACTTCGATGATCGTTCTGTTTCTTCTTTCAGCGACTCCGTTTTACTGAGGTGTTCTCATCGCTGAGAAGTTGTGAGAAATGTCTTTACTCTCAAAGAAGTTATCAAGAGAACTGTTTTTGAATTCAGTCCCATGATCACTCCTTATTGAGCGAACTGTCATACTATTCAGAACTTCCATTTTCTTAGAAATGAAAGGATTTCATTTGGAGTGTCACTCTTAGATTGGATAAACATCACCCAGGTATAGCGAGAGAATTCATCTACTATGTCGAGACTATATTTCTTTCCAGCAATGGATTGTATGTTGACAGGGCCAAATAAATCCGTATGGAGGAGTTGAAGGGGGTTTGTCCCTGATGACACTTGTTTTGATTTGAAACTGGCCTTTGTTTGTTTTCCTTTTTCACACGCTGAGCAGAGAGATTCTTTAGCGTACGAATGGGGAGGTAAGCCAGTGATAAGTTCTTTTGAGGAGAGAGTGATCAGTTTTTTTATGTTTAGGAGAGATAGACTTTTATGCCATAACCAGTTGACATCTGATGAGGCTTTAGAGAGAAAACAAACGTTCTCAGTGGTTGTTGAGACCATGTTTATGACATAAACATTTTCCAAATGATAACCGCTGAGAGCGACCTTTTCTTTCTTACCAGTGACAAACATGCTTTCTTTGTAAAGCATACTTTGTAGTCTTTATCACATAGTTGGCTGATGCATATAAGATTGTGCTTCAGTCCTTCTATGTAAGTGACTTTTCTGAAGGTAGTTGTACCATTTGAGAGTACACCAAACCCTCGGGTATAACATTTTCCATTTCCACCAAAGGTCACTGAGGGACCTTTCTTCCTTATATTCAGTGAGCAGGTTCTTTTCTCCAGTCATGTGTCGAGAGCATCCACTATCAAGATACCAGATACTCTTCGAGACCTGCAAACAAAAGGAAGATTAATTTTGAACTTGTACCCACTTTACAATGGGTCCACATTTGTCAGTGGAAGAGGAAGTGGAAGGATCAGCAGTCTTCACAGCATCTGATGATTCAGCGTTAGTGGTAACCTACACTTTGGTTAATTTCTTAACCATAGTGGTATTTTCACATTGGCTTGATTTTCACCTGGGGTGATCTTCTTTGCCTTGGAGGCAGTCATCTTCACCTTAGTTGATTTTTCAGCTTTGGTGGCTGTGGGGAACTTACTAGCAATATGGTTAGTAAGTCCGCAGTAATAGCATTTCCTATAGCTGAAAGTAGCTTTAGGACCATAGACATGAGTTTTTGAAAGCTTTAAATGGGTAGGGCCTATACCAAGAATGCGTTTAGCATCAAAGATCGGAGGAATTTTAGGTTCTTCAGATTTCTTAGCTATGACATCAACCTTTATTCTAGGGGTTGCTCGCTGAACATGTTCAGGGGTCTTAACTTTTGAAATAGAAGGTTGATTAGCTGAAGGTTTAGTCTTCTTTAGCTTTGGCACTTTGGCACCCTTCTGAGGTTTATTTCTTCTGAAGTTACTCTTTCTTGCAAATCTTCTAAAGGAGTTTGTCAAGAGTGTCAGGGTGTTAGGACCATAAATGTCCTACATATTGGAAAGATATATAAAGAATTATATAGAGCTTAATTAGTTTAATTAATTATTGTAAAAGTCTTAATTGTGTTAATTGGGCTTAGTTTAGCCAAATGGGCTTAGGCCTTGTTTGTCTAAAGCCGTAGTATATAAGGTTTAGTATTAACCTAGTTTTAGGTTAGAGAAATTCATTAGAGAGCTTAGATTAGAGAGATCAATAATCGTTTACATTGAATTGTAATATTCTCTGAACGATACTTTGAATGAATACGAGATGGATGACAAGTTGAAATCAACAATTGTTCATGTTATTGCTCATTGATTTTATTGTTACCTGTCAATCTGGGATCTACACATGGTATTAGAGCAAAATCGGTGATTTGAAGATACGGAAGAAGCAATCGAAAGCAAGAGAAAGCAAAGAATTTTCGTATTGAATTTTCTGAAAAACGCAGCGTGCCGTTTTGCTTATTCCCGGAGTTTGAACCGTCAGGTCGTCGCGATTTTTGGACAATAGCTTCACCACATTCTGTTCTACATTCTGAACAGTGGGATTAATTGTTTGATGTCCAGAAGACACTCGTTTGCTGTTCGTCTTAGTGTAGTAATTTTTTGGGTGAAAAGATCATCAATCGGGTTTGCAAAGCTTTTCGTTGATTTAATAATTCGTTTGTTAATTCTCGATTGTTTAATCGTTCGTAATTTGGTGTTTATCTGCGTTTATATCGATTCTCAAAGGTATTATTTTTTCAATTTAAAAATCAATTATTGAGTTTTTGGTGTTCTTAAAATTTTGTGGTGATTATTGAAAAATATGATATATCTTGCTTAGAAATCGATTTGGGTATGTTTGTTTTTGTGTTTTTGGTCAAAATCTAACCCTACAGGAGTGAAATCAAGCAACCCTATCGAACCCTGATCCGGATTTCTCAATCAACCACAGTGTCAGGAAGTTCCTTATTGTTTCCGGGTATGTTTCCTATTTCTCGCCACTATCCGGACAAATTATTTCTGGTTCTCGGGTAAGTTTGTTCGGACACTTCAATTGTTTCCGGATAAAATATACTTTCTGGTCAACATTCAATTTACCGGATAATTTTTTTTCCCAAGTTACCGGAATAATTCACTTTCCGGATGAAAGTCTCACTTTCCGGATAACAATGTCATTTTGTTTCCCGGATACCAACAAATCTTTCCGGAGAAGCATCATCCGGATACACCGTCACAACACCTTGTTATTTGACCATCTCGATTTCTTGTTGCTGCTGTGACGTGTTTTGTTTCTGCATACATATATAAATATATATATAGAGGGAGGTTCAAGGGAAAACCTAAAAAAACGGAAATCTAAGGAACATGTTTATAGACCTTGGATAAGATAAATCAAAGGTTAATAACCTCAATGACAATTTTGAAAATAAAAGCAAAGTCAAGGGTATATGGATATATTACTTGTTTAGGCAAAATTTCACCAGTCTCGATCACGACCAAGGTAAGGAAACACTTATTCCATTTTCCATAACGAAAGTAAAGTCATAGTACTTTAAACTCTTGATTAAAGATAAAATCGAAAGTCTTTTTACCTCACGACACTCGACCTCGACGTCGCCTAGCTCACCCGACCGTCGCATAGAACCATGCGACCTCGACCAACTAACGCATGACATAAACTGTTACGTTTGTTCATTGTTTAATGCAGGAGTCAACATCATTAATGGACAAACGGCTATAACTGATGAAGGTCATTAAACAGCACTAAAGACGACGTCCGTTACGACAGTTATCGAAGTATTTAATGAGCCAATTAAAGCGTCTGAAGACTATAAATATCAAGGATAATCATCATTTCAAGGGGACGAAAAAGAACACAGAGACACAAGCACTCGAAACGAAGAAATCACTCGTAGAAGATCGCTCTCGACGCACGACATCAGCGCACAACACACAGTTTTAACACACGGCGCACACTGTTCTCACATAAAAACACTTGTTACTTTACATTTTGAAGTCTTTCTTTCATCTGTATTGTAATCTCTGTACGATCGACACCAGAAACACAAGTACATCGCCCCTGTTTGGCGACCATAGTGCAGCGACGACTTCCACAGTCGTCCGCGGGTTTTTTCCTCATTGAGGTTTTTCCCGCGTCACCAAAATCTCTGTCTCATTTACATTTCTGTCCTTGTCGCACGCTTTTGTCGAACGATTCCTTTCTTTAGTTGTTAAAGTCCACATCGACCTTAAGTTGTACTTTGGTGCGATTTTTGGCATTAGCAGTTTGGCGCCATCCGTGGGACCTCATCTAGAGAAAATCTTCGACAAACGTGCGTCCTACTAACGGTTTCTTGTAGTCTTCTCTATTCCCTGTTTCAGAAAAATGGCAGCTCCTGGAAATCAAGAGCATGTCATTGCCCAGATGTATCAGGAATTGGAGGTCGCACGGAATCAAATCAATGCCATGGCCGAGCAGAGTCGCAGAGCAACCGAGGAGATCGCACGGCTGAGAAATCCCTTTGGTCCTCAGCATGGTCCTAGGCCGTTCGTTCAGAATCCAGGCCAAGGATCGTTCGGTCAAAATGGTCCTAGACCATTTGCGCATAATTCAGGTCCAGGATCTGGTCCGTTCGCTCAGAATCAGCATCCAGGTCCGTTCGCTCAAAGTCAGCATCCAGGTCCGTTCATGCCCAACAGTCGGGGCCGTTCAACCCAAATCCCCAGTTCGGGACAGTTCCTCCTCAGCATATAAGGCCACTACCCATGCAAAATGGATCACAGCCGTTTCAGAATGGATCGCAGCCATTACAGAATGGATCACATCCATTTCAGAATGGGTCGCAGCCATTTCAGAATGGATCGCAGCCATATTTTGTTCCTTTCAGCGGAGACGCCAATGGATCGTCGCATGGCAATGGCACCAGTTCAGGAGTCAATCCTCAGACAGGGGAAAATCCTGACCCCAATGACCCTGTCGCCCAGCGATTGAAAATGCTAGAAGATCAGAACGAGCGCGTCCTATCTTTGCTCGCCAAGCTACCTGGGGCAGCCGTACCCGTAGACGTCGAGCCTCGATCAGGCTTTCAGGCGTCACCTTTTATCGACGATATCCTGACCGTCGAGGCCCCAAAGAAATATAATATCCCCGCTTTCACGCCCAAGTATTCAGGTGTGACCGATCCAACCGAGCACGTCGCGCTGTATAAGCAACTCATGTAGACGGTCTCGATTCCATACATGTACCAGGAAGTGTGCATATGCAATAGTTTCAGAGCGACCCTCACTAGTCCTGCCCTCCAATGGTTGATCAATCTCAAACCCATATCCATCGGGTCGTTCGCTGAGTTGGTCAATCAATTCTCTCAGCAGTTCGCCAGCAGTCGCAAGATGCAGAAGCAAACTAGTGACCTATATTATGTCGTGCAGAAGACCAATGAGTCTATTCGAAGTTATTTCAATAGATTTAATGCAGAGATGATCAGTATCCGCAAGTGTGACGTCAAGACCGCGATCGAAGCTTATAAGCGTGGTCTGGACGACAAGTCAGGCTTATATACTAATCTAACCAAGTATCCTCCAGAAAATTTCGAGGACGTCCGAGCTCGAACCCTAGCATATATGAGGGTAGAGGACGACACTGCTTTTCGTCTCAAGCATGCCGACGATAAGAGGTCGTTAGGTGTGAGGAAGCCAGAGTTAAAGACGAAGGCAATTTCTAAAATAGAGCCAGTGCGCCAAATCTCAAACGTCCGATT